>OZ021723.1:99400860-100858136 GCA_963978545.1 Linyphia triangularis | reverse complement strand
CCTCAAAATGACATCTGTCAAATTCACAAATTATGTAAAATATTGCTCACTCTATTCCCGTAAAACTGAATATATTTTTATCAAACGTCAAAATTCTACAATTTATCTTAACATCTAATTTGGTGAGAAAGTCAGTTTAAAAAAGACACCTTCAAATTTACTTTATTAACCCTTCGCGCTCGAGCGGCGCCTCTCAGGCACCACATGATTGGATGCCGCAACTCGAGAGGACCACTAGGTTTGATGCGGGAATTCGATGCAAGGCCAATGACTGTGTTTAGTTCCTATGAAGCGGACTGAACCAAAAATGCCTTGAAACTTCGAGTTGCTGGTACCTCTGCTCGAAAAAGGCCTCGAGTACAAAGGGTTTAAATGTTTCGAATGAATGCGTCCAAATACTGTGGTTGGTTGGTTAAGTGGTTTTTTATAGCACAAGAGCCAATGTTAGCTATGCTGCGCCACCAAATACTGTGGAAAATTTCTATGGTTGGAAGTATCGCATCACGACATTTCTATTTATTAAATTTATGAATTGCGTTTTCTAACAGCGGAGATTTTTTCAAGTAAGAGTTTCGTTACAAAATAAGGGTATCTTGTTATAAGAAAAATTAAGAGAAAAAAAAAGAAAACATTGAGTTAGAATTTTTATTTTTAGAAGCAGTATAAAAAGAAGCTCAAAATTTAATTGAACATTAAAAATTTGTTTTCCGAATGATTGAAAAGAAAATTGGGGGGGGGGGGGGCTTTAATGGCTTAGAAAAAAAAAAATTTAAAAATAAAACGAAGTCAAATAAATTACAACAAATTCTGAGACTAAGATTAAATAACCTACAAATGTTTCACTAGAATGCTGGCTTAATACGAATTGTCCATACATCTTCAACAACACTATATCCTTAAAAATACAAAATCATGTCACTTTTTTTTTTTTTTTTTAAATTTAACAGCTTACTTATATATTTTTCATTTAAAGCAATCTCAAATTTGATTCGACAATTTCTTCACATTTAATCCACTATTTCATAAAAATCATGCAAAATATCTGTATAAAGAAAAGTTATAAAAATTAAAGCAAGTTATTTTGCAAATAAACAGTGTTCAAATCAATATCACTCAGTTCCTCAGCAATGTGTTCAGCTGATAAAGATAAGAAATAAAGATTGAACTATCAGCTTGATTACTACATTTAAAATACCTCAAGTTGATCTCAACATTACACATACTTGTTTTTTTGTTTGTTTTTTAACTTTGCCTTGATAAACGATAAAAACAACTCAGAATTTTATTAAATTAGTTTGTCCTTAAATTATTTTTGTTTTCCACGACTAAATTTATTTTTGAATACTTTTTAGGACTGAATACATTTTTATTGTAACCAACTTATATTTTAATTGTAACTAGGTAAACTATAATCATTGAATAAGGACTGGATGATCAGAATTTGACAAATGCAATTAATTTAAAAATGACTCAATACTTTTTTATTGCAACCCCAACTCATTTTTTTAATTGTAGCTAAGTAAATCAGTTGATAAGTTAATAAGGACTGGATCATCAGAGAAAGCAAACCTTAAAATTTAAACATTCAAACACCAAGTATTTTACACTACAAATAAAGCCACCGAGCTTGTTAAAAAAGCATTAATATCATAATATTTTTTGATATTTGCTTCAACTCAATATTTTAATCATAGTTAGCTAATTGCTATAATCAGTTGATAAGAGTGCAAGTTAATAAGGACTGGATGATCAGAATTCGTCAAATGCTATTTATTTAAAAAGGATTGAATACTTTTTTATTGTAACCCCAACTTATATTTTAATTGTAACTAAGTAAACTATAATCATTTAATAAGGACTGGATGATCAGAATTCGACAAATGCAATTAATTTTAAAATGATTCAAAATACTATTTTATTGCAACCCCAACTTGTTTTTTTTTTATTGTAGCTAAGTGAATCAGTTGATAAGTTAATAAGGACTGGATGATCAGAATTAAACAAGTTTTCATAGTTTAAAAACGACTAAAATGGCCTTAACAATGCTGGTTTTCTCAACACCATAAACACAAAATTAAACATAGTTTAAGTGCGGAACAGGATAGCTCAACAAATGGTGAACAACGATGAATGAAGTCTCATAGAATAAAAATTAAACAGTAAGAGAACAGAAAAAACTAAAATGTGTTGTAACAAGTGCTATTTATATAAAAAATGAATTTGAAAATGGCCTTAATTATGCTAGTTTCCAAAATTCAAGGCCCCCTTGTTTTTCTCAACACCAAAACCACAAAATTAGACAGTTAAAGTGGGGAAAGTTCAACAACTGGTAAACAATGGTGAATGAAATATCATAGGACAGACATAAAACTGTAGAACTTTTACGATTTATTGTCAATTGCATCTATAGAGTAAAGAAAACATTTTTAACCCCCTAAATAATTGTGACGAAGTTGGGAGTTTTTTCCTATAAGGACTTTTCATTACTTTTCAGACTGCATCAACGATTGAATGCGCAATAACCCCAAATGATGAAGGTCCATAGCACGAACATACACAAAGAAAATAAAGTTTTCAACTATTTATCCAATTGATCAGGATGGACGCAGTGATTTTCAAATTAAAACAAAAATACCATAAAAAACAAATCTTTTAATATAAATCCTTTATATGCATTGCCAATTTATACATTCATTAACATAGCGTCGTTTCTTTTGCAACATATGCTTGTTTTTAATACTTAAAATTAGATGCAAACACACAATATAGGTAAAATATGCAGTAAATTACTTTTTAAATTTGATTTTATTAAAAACGAATGCGAATTTATGCACTCTCATCCAGATATCTTTTATTTATTCCGATTAAAACATTTTTTATTATTTATTAAAAATATTTTGGCAACAGGAAAGAGTTAATTCAATGATCGGTTAAATGCTATTTCAGTGCGATCAGATGACGGCAAGTTGTTCATTAGTATTCCGTAAAAGCGACCTTTTAGTGACAGTCGCAGACTTCGAAATTTGATAAAAATGCATTGTCGTCGAATCTATCTGCCAAGTTTCAGACCGATTGGGTGAGGTCAATGGGGTTAGTTAGGCTGTCGCAGATTTGCCCGCCATCGACAAGCATGCACACAAAATCGAAGTTAATGTAAAGGATTTAACCCTTTGTGCTCGAGAGGTGGCTCATGATTGGATGTTGCAACTTAAGAGGACCACTACGTTTGATGCGAAAATTCGATGCAAGACTATGACTGTATTTAGTTTCTTTGTAGCGGATCTGAAACCACGAACCGAACTAAAAGTTTTGAGTTGCTTGTGCGCAAAGAATGCCTCGAGGGCTTAGGGTTAAATATGACTAGAAAGAAGGGCTTCACTTTCAGAGAGCATCAACAACAGTACACACAGCAACCTCAATTAATGAAATATCATAGGATGAAAATAACTGAAATAATAAGATGAAATAACTGCTTTGACTTGTTGACATTTGTATGCTAGAGCAATGAACATTTCATTCCTTTAATTTGCAATTTTAATGTGCGATATTAGATTCCCCCCCCCCCTTAATAATAAATTAATTATTTGCCATATCATAGAGCATATTTTAAATGATTTTTTTTATTTTATTTTTATTAATACTCATTAAAAAAAAAATCACATTTCTAGAAATCTGCCTTAATGTTAACGTTTTCTAATTAAATAAAAATCTAGAAAATTTTGTAGAAAAAAAATTAATAAAAGCTTCTAAAAGAAAAGTATAGTATTGCATACTTAGATATTATACATTAGAGCAGCGGTACCCAATCCATGGGCTGTGGCCCACTTATGGGTCGCGAGTGTGGTACGGGCCGTGGACTTTGGTCGACAATCCAAGGCAAGATAAATATTATAGGAGATTCAGGGGTAGAGAACAATCGAATCACTCGATGGTTAGCAATAATTGGTAATCTGGTTGGTAACCTTTGAAAAAGATCACCGAGGAAAAAAATTAAAATATCTTCAATTCTAGAGACAATTGAACTAATCATGTGACCAGACTCTAAATTCGTTTTTTAAAAACAACTCCATTGGTCCCGTTCTGGATAAATATTCAGTATCTAGCAATTGACAAAATTACACTGATACGCTTTTCGACAATCAATCTATGTGAACGAGCCTTTTCAACTTCACTCTTTTTGAAAAATACAGGAACAAATTGAATGTTGTGAGTGATTTGAGGGTGAAACAATCCAGTTCAGATATTGACTCTCATGAAAGACAAACAATGACAAAAATCCCATTTCAGTTTTCTTAATAGTCGTGACAGCAAAGGTAAATGCAATGAAATTCCTTTCTTTATAAAGAATATTTCATTCTTTTTGTGGAGTATGTTTTTTCTAACTACTGACACACGAACATATTCTATTACTTAAAAAACCTGAAAAACTTCACTCTTCTTTTTTTTACAAAATAGGTGGTCCACACAACTTAATAGGTAAGAACCTCTGCATTAGAGAAAATGCTACAAATGCAACAAGTTAACCAAATGGATGGAAGACAAGTTAAAAGATTGTAAAATATAAAATTTGTTGAATATTAATAGAAGTTTGTTTTAAAACTTAGTGACAATCAGTTTTACTTGCAACTTTGTTTCTCATTACTTCGTGGCATTTTTTGTGACTTTCTTCAAAGCTTATAAAAACAAATTAGTAAAACCAGTTTTATTTCTTGTTGAAATAATTGTAGTTAAACAAGTGGTCAGCAAAACGAGCTTCATGGGCTGATTTCAGATATGCTTAAGTTAGAGATAATATGATAAAATTGAAATAGAAGCCTATAAAATTAATATTAGAAACAGTTGACATTACATTGTTTATTGTGGCTAATAATCTTGAAATTCATACAATTTTTCAAGTAGCTGAATTTGTAAAGGGGAATATGGTTTCTAAGTCCGAAAGGTATAACACACACTCGATCAATGAATAACTAAAGCTTGCACTATCATTACTACAAGCAACATTACAAATTTATTGCAAATATAAAAAAAATTATAAAAACGGGTAACTAGAGTAGAGGTGAGGATACTTTTTTTTGCATGATTCATTACAAATGACTGCAAATAATCTTAATCACAAATAAAGTGTACTATCTATTGCTTTCAGAACTTTTTTTAGGCACTGGTATTATCGAAGATGCATGGCTTTTTCATTCCTGATAAAGAAATAGTAATTCCTATAGCAAAAAATTCTTGAGACTTATTATTTACTCCAATGAGGATTACCAATTAGGTTTTCAACCACAGGGATGTATGGGTCAAAATCACTTTGGAAAATACATTCGTAATACTAACTGCTAAGGATTCATTATTAATACAGTTTATTAACTTCCACAGGCAATTATCATTCAGATACGATACAGTGCAACAATTTTATTTGCTAAGTTAAATTGGGTTTTATAGCGTAATGATCATAAGACAACCAAGCTGTGAAAGCAAACACTATTCATAAATCAAGTTTAAAATTAAGCAACAAAAAATGCATGAAGAGAGTAAACCAACAAAAGGGGGGAAAAATAGGTTTTGAAACGTTAACAAAAACTTTACAACATGATAATGATGTTAAACTACGATAAATGGCAAGATAAGTTATGTAATAAATAACTTGTCAAATGTACACAACAATACAAAGGTGAAAACCGTCAAAATATTAAAAAAAAAAAGAGGATATATACACAGCATAGACTACAAAAGTAGCCAAAAAAGAATATATTTGTGCACTAATGTGTTTTCAGTGGTGCAGCTAAAACAATTCCAATGGAGATTTAGGCAAGTTTAGTCTGATAAAGCCTTATAAAGTCCAGTAAAAATAATAAAATTATAGATAAAACAGATCTCAGAAAAAAGTGCTAATCTGTGTAAACGCGGAGGATTTTCACCCGACAATATTAAGTTGAATGAAGATAAGTCCAAAGTAACTAAGACAGACAGTAAGTACAATACCCAACGATCAAGTGCCCATTTTTTTTTCTTTTCTGTGCAATTTCTATGATGGAAATATCACATAATGTGACGCGCCATCATATAAATTTGATAAAGTAACAAGGCATGTACTTGTAGAAACTTTTAACACAATAGTCAAGAACTACATCGACCCATTAAAATAATTGGAGATGGTTTTAATTACACATGACACAAATGCTGTCATAAAATAGATCTCGGGAAAAAGCCCTGGACGAAATTAGAAACAGTTCACCCATGAAGCAGTTATTGCGACAAGAAATACATGTTTAACAGAAGTAACACAAAAAGTGGTTTTTAAAAAAAATAATACTGAAGGTAGGAAAGTTGTTCAAACAATTAGATATCGTTTCTTTCTATCCTTTGTATCAACAAAAATCGTAATTTTGATATTAATAATCAAATGGACATTAAGAGAAAAATTGAGCATTATCAATTATTTGATTAAAAATTTTAAAGGACATTTGCAAAATCATTTTAAGTAAATAAAATCAGTTATTCAAGTACAATATTGAATTCATTTATATCTATCTAAAAAAAAACCTTCCAATTGAAGGGAAAAAGTTTGCCAAAATAAAATAGTTAGAATAACAACCACCAATCAGAATTATTCTCACGCTTATTCTACATTCCATCCTCAACAATTCCTTAAGATCTTAAATAGCATTCTCATTTAACCAAAATCCATCGAATAACATTTTTTTAAATAAATACTTGATTGCATTAATCATTTTAGTTTCGAGAAAAGTTGCTCATTTAAATTTAAATCAGAGTGATAAGCATAGAAAAAAAAACTTATTTTTTATTTTACAAATCACAAAACAAATCTTTGATTTGACACTAATTCACTCAAATTACTTAAAGATTATAATTTCAAGAAAAAAAAAACTTCCAGGATAAAAATGTATTACTTAAAAAGAATGAGTATGTAAAAAAAAAATGCGGGCACACGGGTTGTTTCAAAATGTGAGGAATACTTTCAGTCCCTGTTTTAGTCAATATTTAATAAATAGGTATAAAAATCCAATTTTTCGCAAATTTCGAATAACCGAAATGATACGTGCAAAGGGAACACGTGTCAAAGTAAAAACTATTTACGAAAGAGAATGGACTACACACACAAGCAACAAACAAAAATTAAATTTAAGGGTTTACACATATATACCATTCATGATCAAAGTATCCTGTTCATTTCACAATAGTTTTCGGGGATTGATTGGTTGAAGTTTAACGGCGCAAGGGCAACATGTAGACTACACAGCGCCAACCAATGTTTGGTGTTAAAATGACGTTGTCTGGCGATATTAAAAGACAGGTAGTGTTTTTTTTGGAAACCTTTTAAATAAACTTACATTTGACATGGGACAGTAAATGGACCCTATTTTATCCCATGCTAACAGAGAAAAATGTGACTAGCATGAGATTTTAAAAGAGGTGTCCCAAAACTTTATTCTTGAGATTAGATAACATTGTAAACTGTTCAAAATAAAGAAATAAATCATACTGATAGGGCAAATTTGATAGTTAAGTTTTGTTGGTACTCAAGTTAAGGAAAATGTGAGCAATTTACAGTACAACATGTATGACGAGATGTAACGACTGCAAAATTTACCTTAAAGATACCATAAGGCCAATGTTGTCTTAAGTAATGCTAATACCATTAAGAACACCATTTTTCCTTTAATGAAAATATACGCTGTTTTTTAAGGTGATTGAAAACTAATCAAAAGATGAAGCGCAATTTAGGGACAAAACACGTATTAAGAAATAAAAAAAAATAAAAAACAGAATTTTTAAAAAGGGAACAGTTCTTTGCTAATATGGATGAAACTGATTTGTGGGGGTTTCTTGAAGCAGAACTTACGAATTGGAGAAGTTTGCAACAATTGTCTCAGGAAGAACATTTCAATGTAATAATTATGAGAGCCAAGAAAAGATTTCTTGTGTATCCTTCTGGTGAACACAGAACAAGCTAAGGATATTAGGAAGGAAAAAAAATACAAAAACAGAATTTTTAAAAGAGGGGACAGTTATTGACCAACTTGGATGAAAAAGATTTTTTGGGAATTACAATTCAAAATTTATGAATTGTAGTAGTTTGTAACAATCATCTGAGGAAGAACGTTCCTATGTAATAAATATGCGAGCCATGAAAAGATTTCTCGTGTCAATCCTTCTGGTAAAAAAATACAAAAACGGAATTTTTAAAAAGGGAATAGTTCTCAGCCAATTTGGATAAAATTGATTTTTTGGGGCCTCCTTGGAGTAGAATTTACAAATTGGAGCAGTTTGCAACAATCATATTAGGAAGAACACATGCAAGGAATGTGCGAACCATGAAAAGTTGTATAATGTCTATCCTTCTGGTTAACTCTCTTCCTATTTATCGAGCAATGGCTTCAGCAGAAACTTTGAAAGCAGTGTGTTATTGACGAAAAACATAATTGCGATGGATGCATTTTTAAAAATATTGCAGTTGAAATATACCTTTCCTTATGAAATTGAAGTTATCAAAATTGAAGTGTTTACCATTTGAGTAATATCATTACTAAAAGATACTAAAATAAAATATTATTCATTTTTACTTTTAACTTTTACTACGGTTTGTATTTCCAAGATGTTACTCTAATAAAGTTATCTTTTCTCGCCAACTCTGTCGCAGATTTCAAGTTTATGCGACACTGAAAATTCCTTTCGTATGCTAAGAAACACTAACGATGTAACTTTGTTGAAAGTGTGTAAAAAGCTTTTAAATCACTCAATTGTTCTACAACGATACCTTAATGGGGGGGAAACGAATGCTCTAATGGAATAGCTTCTTCCAAAAAGATATTTGATTGTTCGTAATTTTATTTTACAATTCAACTCGAAAAAAAATCCCCTTCCGTGTTTCGAAAGAAGTCGCTGAGTTCTTTTTCAAAAGGGCTTGTGGAAAAATTCTAAATACTCCGAGTCAGCAAAATGCTCAAAATATTGAAGTTCAGTAAAAAACTGGCCATTTTAAACAAATGTAAGAAATTATAAGGGATGTAAAAATAATAAGTATATTTCAAGGTCCTTTTGGAACGTTCAGCACAAGATTATATGGTATCTAAGAATCGTAGTAACCCTTGAACTGCTGGAACACAGTGATCACACTTATGTTAAGCACCAATAGAGAAGATTTCAACATTATATATAGCAGCACATAATCAACGTATTTAATATTAATCTGAGAGAGGAAGGGGCCATACCTAGGCACAATCGCACCTTTATGAATTTTATAGGGCTGCCACCTATTGTTCAGACAACACAACTCTTTAGGAGCTTAATGTGTTTAAAAATGCTTATTTAGTAAATATTTTAAACCAAACTGATGCAGCAGTACAAAATTGAGAACTAATCAAATAAATCACCATACACACAATTGCACTTTCAAAAGCTGAAATTGGGAAGCTTAAAGCGAAATTGTAAATTACTTTTTTTTTAAAACAGATTAAAGTAGCCATCTATAATTACCACTATGAAGATGAAAGGAAAATAAAAATAAAAAAGCCAGTTATTTGATATGGAGATACTTTTCCAATACAAAACAATTTTTCAACATTGTATAAATAACACTATTTTCCTTGAAAAATTAAATACTTTTATCCTAAAGTTAAAGGTTTAAATAATACTTCCTAAGGGTTCACAAATTAAAAAAAACCTTCGAATGCTTTGAATTAATGTTGGTTTGTTTTGAAAACTCAAATAATCACGACCAATAACAGTTGAATGTGTCGAATATGCCTAATAAAAGACCTTGCAAGCATGCATTGGGTAAGTGACAGTTCTATAAGCAAAATCACTTTCTGTCTGTTTATTTAGTAGGTTGGTTTGTTCACTCAGCGACCTATTTTTATGCACAATAACGGCTAATCAAGCAGGGACCTACAGCTTAAAGTGGATTCCGAACCACAACTAAAATTCATGCCTAATCCGGGATTCGAACCCGGCACCTTTGGCATGTGAAGCCAGAGCGCTAACACCACAGCCATCAGGTGGTCATCTGTTTATTTAGATTTTAGTGCTAAATAGCGGCACCTATAGTGACAAATAATGCATAGCCCATCCATGATCTTAAGACTAAAAAGAGTAGCCTAAAAATATTAAATTTAAAAAATGATCAGAGTGCTAAAAAGCATAATTTTTCGACCTATCATTTAAAAAGTGAAGTTTTTATCTTTTAAAATTGCATTATTTTGCTCTTCCATTATTCAACGTTCATACACCTTTTGAAAAGTAGTACATAAGTAGTAATGACAAACAACTTAAACAACTTTAAAATATAATTTAATTTCTAACAAGTAGGGCTACCTTTTTCTATGTCTAACGGGTCATCCAAACATGAAGAAACAAAAATCGCAATTGGAATTTGTTATTTTTGGGCCCCAAGATGAAAACTAAAGGACTTTAATGGCCCTTTTCTAAGGACCTGCCAAAAATGAGTATGACTTTTAAGGACCGGGCGAACCCTGTTATTGTTACGATAATTCCTCTTGCTCAAGCCCTTTTGTTTTTTAATAAATACAAATCCACTTTAAAAAAAAATGTTGGTCACTGGAAAATAACCAGAGAAAAACGTGAACGATCACTGTGTGGATTTGACATTTTCCATCAGAATGGGGATTCCTTCTTCATGATTATTAAGAAGTTCTAGAGGTTAAATTTTCATTTACTGTAAAACAACCACAAAAGCACAAGATGTGTGAAAAGTCAAACAAGAACAAACATGAGGCAAATATGGACTGCAGAAACGTTTTAAATCGCTAATTATTCCTGACGTAAACTAGAGTAGTGTTTGTTCTCAATTCGATAATAAATATATATCACTGGACAATAAGCCAAAGTGATAATGTAGTGAACGCTTTATAAACTTTTGAACTTGGTCAAGATAACATTCTTTTACAAGTTATAGTTTGACTCAGGCTGGATAGCGGAGATGTCAACCGATTTTGACCAGTTGCCAAGAGTAGAAAAAAGTAGGAATCGTCTTATCATGAGCAAATAGAACGACAAAGATATAACAATAATATATTGAACGTCTTAATGTATATCTTCTTATTGGATGTAAACTCACTTATGCAGCTTGCTTGGATGTAATATAAATGTTGAAAATAATTCTTTGAATGCAAGTTAAAAAAAAAATATTTTAAAATGGGTGTGATTAGCAAAATAAGGCTTATAAAAAAAATTCATAAAATCTTGTAGGTCAGCATTGGGTAATTTTTTTCTGTAAAAAGGGGTGGTCAAAAAAAAAAATTCCAAAACACATCTGCCAATATACAATATCGCCCTTTATTATTAATTTCGAAGCTCATTTATGCTTTTTCTGGAGCAAGAGAAATTTCAATCGCCAAATGGACATTCATTTCATTGATGCTGCTCGGCATTCTTTAATTTAAATGATTGACAACCCTATATATCATTTCAGGAATGTACTTGGTTTCAATCACACGCAGTCATGGGTGGCTCTCTTTATCTTACCGCTTCAGATAGCCTGAATTCAATAGGCAAACTGTTGGCTATTAATGGACCCATTCTTCAATTAAATATTGAATTTGGAGAAATAAACTATGAAAAAAAACAACTCCTATAGACAGTCCATAGTTCTTTCGAACCAGATTCCTCGAACATAATGGAATATAAAAAAACATAAAAATGAACTAAACTGAGTAATCATCAGACTAATCCAGTCTAAAACTCAATCCCCAATGCAAAGCATGCTGCTATTTTTACAGAAGGCCTCTAATCATAAGCGTTTATGCTTTTACATCAGAGACCACTTCTACTTATTGATTAACTCAACTCTATAAAAATTATTTTAAAAATTGCAAAAAATACTTGAATTTATCATGGGTTCTTTAAAAGTAAATCACTGTTGTGTGTAGTTCAAATATTCTAAATGGCAAATTTTGTATTGAACTTTTAGGACATAAATTTTGCTGTCAAATTTTATCTCTTGGTATGTAAAACTTGAAACGGTCATTGTAACTGAAACGGCCAGCCTAAGAAGCTGCCAATAAATACCGATATTTAACATTTTCCATATTTAGTCGATTTTGGAAACCATCAAAAGACTCAGGACTGCAGTTTAGGAAACACTTACGCTACTTACACCGATTAAGCAATAAAAAAGTTGAAGATTTCGAATAAACCAATTTTAAAAAAATCTTTCGAAAAATAAAAATGACTTTCTAAATTGGGAAATGTACAAGATAAATACACTAAATTAAACCATTAACATTAATAGTTAAGATCTGAATATTATATTTTACAAATTTTTTTCTTAGACCAAAAATAAAAATTGCAGGCTATCTAATCATATACTTTGAATGAAAGGGAAGTGAGTAGGGAAAACTACAACCACACCATCTGTACAATGCAGAACGAAAACTTTTAGAGCTTTTGAAACTTAAGGGGCTTATACACGAGACGAGTAAAAGGGTGAGTAGGACCTTAACAGTAAAATTCACCATGGATTTCTATGGCGAATTTTACTGTTAAGGTCCTACTCACAGTTTTAATCGCCTCGTGTAAAAACCCCTTTAGAGAGATGCGACTCAATTTCATGCCACGTCCATGAATTCATGTTAATTGACAATACCAATGTGGATATACTAGAAAGAATTCCAAGGAAGGGTTCAACCATCTGAACGACAGAAGGAGAAAAAAATTCCAACTCCAAATACTATTCTTGATTAATATTAGTTGAGTTAAGATTTTTTTTCTCCACAACAATAAGAATATTCTACATCCATCATATTATGGACACCTGAAACAAAGAAATTTAATTCTGCAAATGGGCTTGGAGGATAGGTTTGCCTATCCCAAAACCCAAAGGTATTTTAAGTCCTTTAAAAAAAAAAAAATTCAACTTGGATACAATTTTTCGAAACTTAAGGAGCCTAGCAAAAATGATGTCAAATACAAAACTTTTAAATACATACATAAAGTATTATGCGCTTGGATTTATAAATCTAACTACAATGTCCCAAGAAAAAACAATTTTGCAAAAACTTGCACGTTTTAAGTTGTCGCCATTTTTTTTTTTTTTTTTTTTTTTTTTTTTTAACAGAAGTTATTTACTTAGCCCCCCAGAGTGAATTAAATAAAAATATTCAATAAAGAAATTATAAATTTTCAAAAAGGAAAATGTAAAATAAAAACATTGTTTTAACTTAAGAGAGCAGCTTATTACTTTTGTGATTTAAACAATAAAAAAAATGACTATACATTCAAAAATATTAAAAAAAAAGATATCGTAAAACAAAGCAATATTAGATGACAAAGAATACAGATAAGTAATACTTTGAGGGCAAAAAGTATAGTTTTTATGCCCAAAAAGATTCCAATAAATCAAGCAACTACCTAAATAAAAATTATTGCATAACTATTATTGAAACAAATTCTTCTGGCTTCATTCTAAAAAAGAATTTAAATACTTTTTTAATTTGCATCCCAGTGGCTAATTTAAAAATATTACAATATTTTGTTAACAGATTTATTCCATAAGATTAAATTAAAATTAAGTTTTTAATTGGAGTTTGATTTTAAATGTCAAAATCAAGTATTTTATAAAAAAAATTATTTCATTAAATATTGTTTAAAAAAAAAGAACTCAATTAAAATTAATTTCAAGATACTCAAAATGTATCCTTATAATAAAAAAAAGTTAATGATTTTACTTAGTATTTTTTAACTAGTAATATTTATTTAACACACTTACTATTAACCAATTAAGAACTATTAAGATTTAATATATTTCAATTTGAAATAATTTTTAATCATTTAATATCAAAAAATTATATAAATGTAAAAAATTAAATGAAAACCAGAGGTTAAATATTAAATTAAAAAGTACAGAATACTAAAGACTTTAAATTTAGACTATTTGTGAATTAGTATTTCAATGTAATATTTAATTGGACAAATATGTTAATACAGAAAAAAAAAACTACCTAATTAAAATTCTTAATATTAAATGTTAATATAAAAGAGTAGGTGAAAAATACAAATGCATTTTGAAGATATCCTAATACAACCAACTTAAAATCATAGACTTTTGACTCAATCTATAATGCAACGTTTACAGTTTTGAAATAATTCAAGTATGATATAAAAAAAAACTTCAGTTGTAAAAAATTACTGTAAATTTAGACTTAGTGATAAAACAGGAAGTGGCTTTATCCTGTCTATGTTGGTGTGGAGAGATAATGGTCCTTCATAGTTGAAACATGTGATAATAAGAAAATGCAAAGCTCATAGCATGTACTGGTTATAGCCATCTGATCATTACAGTAAGTCATTGCACATTTTATAGTATTGACATTCATCGTGGATAAAACTTTTTGCGATAAATCAGAAGCATATTTGACCAGTCAATGTTGAAGTGGAGAGATAATGTTTTTTCATAGTTCAACATAAGAAAATGCAATGTTCACAGGCATTTACGAGTTAAGAATGACGCACACGTTTCTCTCTCTCACCGACACTGAATTTTTCAATGGAGTTCTCTTGTCACTCTGACGCAAGTAAGATGATTTCCAGAAAACTGTCCAGGCTTTCTTTGAGATAAGCACCTCGAGTTGTGCAAAGTTACTTTTTTTCCCCCTTCTGTGCACATCCTCTGCTTAAGACTGGTTTTCAATGGACTTCTGGTGTCACTGATGCCAGAGAGATGATTTCCAGAAAACTGTCGAGGCTTTCTTTGAGACGGGTACCTCGACTGGTGCAAAGTTGTTTTTTCTCTGCCCAATACTGGTTTTTAATGAAGTTCTTGTATCACTCTGATGCCAGATCGATGATTTGCACAACACTGTACAGGCTTTCTTTGAGATAAGCATCTTGAGTTGTGCAAAGTTGCTTTTTTTTTTTCTTCTTCTTTCTGTGTACATTCTCTGCTTAAGACTGGTTTTCAATGGACTTTTGGTGTCACTTTGATGCCAGGGAGATGATTTCCCGAACACTGTCCAGTCTCCAGCCATTCTTTGAGATAGGTACTTCCAACAGGGCAGTGTTTCTTTTTTTTTTTTCTTTTTTTTTTTTTTCTTCTTTGCACATTTTCTGCCAGACACTGGTTTTTAATGGAGTTCTTGTGTTACTCTGATGCCCAGGGAGGTGAATTTCAGAAAACTGTCCAGGCTCCAGCCGTTCTTCGAGGCAGGTACCTTCAACGGTGCAGTGTTTCTTTTTTTCTTTCTTTTCCTTCTCTGCACATTTTCTGCCTGACACTGGTATTCAATGGATTTTTTAAGTCATTCTGATGCTCAGGGACATGATTTCCAGAAAACTGCTCAGGCACCAGGCATTCATTGAGACAAGTACCTCCAATGGTGAAGTGTTTCTTTTTTTTCTTTTTTCTTTTTTTTTTCTTTTCTTCTCTGCACATTTTCTGCCTGACACTGGTTTTCAATGGATTTTTTAAGTCATTCTGATGCTTAGGGAGATGATTACCAGAAAACTGTCCAGGCTCCAGGCATTCATTGAGACAAGTACCTCCAATGGTGCAGTGCTTCTTTTTTTTTTCTTTTTTCTTTCTTTTCTTCTCTGCACATTTTCTGCCTGACACAGGTTTTCAATGGAGTTTTTAAGTCATTCTGATGCTCAGGGAGATGATTTCCAGAAAACTGCTCAGGCTCCAGGCATTCATTGAGACAAGTACCTCCAATGGTGCAGCGTTTCTTTTTTTCTTTTTTCTTCTCTGCACATTTTCTGCCTGACACTGGTTTTCAATGGAGTTTTTAAGTCATTCTGATGCTCAGGGAGATGATTTCCAGAAAACTGCCCAGGCTCCAGGCATTCATTGAGACAAGTACCTCCAACGGTGCAGTGTCTCTTTTTTCTTTTTTTTTCTTCTCTGCACATTTTCTGCCTGACACTGGTTTTCAATGGAGTTTTTAAGTCACTCTGATGCTTAGGGAGATGATTACCAGAAAACTGCCCAGGCTCCAGGCATTCATTGAGACAAGTACCTCCAATGGTGCAGCGTTTCTTCTTTTTTTTTTTTCTTCTCTGCACATTTTCTGCCTGACACTGGTTTTCAATGGAGTTTTTAAGTCATTCTGATGCTCAGGGAGATGATTTCCAGAAAACTGCTCAGGCTCCAGGCATTCATTGAGACAAGTACCTCCAATGGTGCAGTGTTTCTTTTTTCTTTTTTTTTTCTTCTCTGCACATTTTCTGCCTGACACAGGTTTTCAATGGAGTTTTTAAGTCATTCTGATGCTCAGGGAGATGATTTCCAGAAAACTGCCCAGGCTCCAGGCATTCATTGAGACAAGTACCTCCAACGGTGCAGTGTTTTTTTTTTTTTTTTTTTTTTTTCTTTTTCTTTTTTGTTTTTTTTCTTCTCTGCACATTTTCTGCCTGACACTGGTTTTCAATGGAGTTTTTAAGTCACTCTGATGCTCAGGAAGATGATTACCAGAAAACTGCAAAGGCTCCAGGCATTCATTGAGACAAGTACCTCCAATGGTGCAGTGTTGTTGTTTTTTTCTTCTCTGCACATTTTCTGCCTGACACTGGTTTTCAATGGAGTTTTTAAGTCACTCTGATGCTTAGGGAGATGATTACCAGAAAACTGCCCAGGGCTCCAGGCATTCATTGAGACAAGTACCTCCAATGGTGCAGTGTTTCTTTTCTTTTTTTTCTTTCTCTGCACATTTTCTGCCTGACACAGGTTTTCAATGGAGTTTTTAAGTCACTCTGATGCTCAGGGAGATGATTTCAAGAAAACTTCCCAGGCTCCAGGCATTCATTGAGACAAGTACCTCCAACGATGCAGTGTTTCTTTTCTTTTTTTCTTTTCTTCTCTGCACATTTTCTGCCTGACACAGGTTTTCAATGGAGTTTTTCAGTCACTCTGATGCTCAGGGTGATAATTACCAGAAAACTGACCAGGCTCCAGGCATTCATTGAGACAAGTACCTCCAACTGTGCAGTTACTTTTTTTCTTTTCTTTTCTCTTCTGCACATTTTCAGCCTGACACTGGTTTTCAATGGAGTTTTTAAGTCACTCTGATGCTCAGGGAGATGATTTCCAGAAAACTGCCCATGCTCCAAGCATTCATTGGGACAAGTACCTCCAACGGTGCAGTGTTTCTTTTCTTCTCTGCACATTTTCAGCCCGACACTGGTTTTCAATGGAGTTTTTAAGTCACTCTGATGCTCAGGGTGATGATTTCCAGAAAACTGCCCATGCTCCAAGCATTCATTGAGACAAGTACCTCCAACGGTTTCTTTTTTTTCTTCTTTTCTTTTCTTCTCTGCACATTTTCTGCCTGACACTGGTTTTCAATGGAGTTCTTGTGTTACGCTGATGAACAGGGAGATGATTTTTTGAAATCTGACAATGCTCCAGGCATTCATTGAGACAAGTACCTCCAATGGTGCAGTGTTTCTTTTCTTTTTTTTTTTCCCTTTCTTCTCTGCACAATTTCTGCCTGACACGGGTTTTCAATGGAGTTTTTAAGTCACTCTGATGCTCAGGGAGATGATTACCAGAAAACTGTCCAGGCTCCAGCCATTCTTCGAGGCAGGTACCTTCAACAATGCAGTGTTTCTTTTATTCTTGTTTTTTTTTCTCTGCACATTTTCTGCCTGACACTGGTTTTCAATGGATTTCTTGTGTTATTCTGATGCCCAGGGAGATGATTTTTTGAAAACTGTCCAAATTCCAGAAATTCTTTGAGACAGGTACTTCCAACAGTGCAGTGTTTCTTTTCTTTTTTTTCTTCTCTGCACATTTTCTGCCTGACACTGGTTTTCAATGGAGTTCTTGTGTTACGCTGATGAACAGGGAGATGATTTTTTGAAATCTGACAAGGCTCCAGGCATTCATTGAGACAAGTACCTCCAATGGTGCAGTGTTTCTTTTCTTTTTTTTTTTCCCTTTCTTCTCTGCACAATTTCTGCCTGACACGGGTTTTCAATGGAGTTTTTAAGTCACTCTGATGCTCAGGGAGATGATTACCAGAAAACTGTCCAGGCTCCAGCCATTCTTCGAGGCAGGTACCTTCAACAATGCAGTGTTTCTTTTATTCTTTGTTTTTTTTTTCTCTGCACATTTTCTGCCTGACACTGGTTTTCAATGGAGTTCTTGTGTTATTCTGATGCCCAGGGAGATGATTTTTTGAAAACTGTCCAAATTCCAGAAATTCTTTGAGACAGGTACTTCCAACAGTGCAGTGTTTCTTTTCTTTTTTTTCTTCTCTGCACATTTTCTGCCTGACACTGGTTTTCAATGGAGTTCTTGTGTTACGCTGATGAACAGGGAGATGATTTTTTGAAATCTGACAAGGCTCCAGGCATTCATTGAGACAAGTACCTCCAATGGTGCAGTGTTTCTTTTCTTTTTTTTTTTTCCATTCTTCTCTGCACAATTTCTGTCTGACACTGGTTTTCAATGTATTTTTTAAGTCATTTTGATGCTCAGGGAGATGATTTCCAGAAAACTTCCCAGGCTCCAGGCATTCATAGAGACAGGTACCTCCAACGGTGTAGTGTTTCTTTTTTCCTTCTCTGCACATTTTCTGCCTGACACTGGTTTTCAATGGAGTTTTTAAGTCATTCTGATGCTTAGGGAGATGATTTCCAGAAAACTGCCCAGGCTCCAGGCATTCATTGAGACAAGTACCTCCAACGGTGCAATGTTTCTTTTCTTTTCTGCACATTTTCTGCCTGACACGGGTTTTCAATGGAGTTTTTAAGTCACTCTGATGCTCAGGGAGATGATTACCAGAAAACTGTCCAGGCTCCAGGCATTCTTCAAGGCAGGTACCTTCAACGGTGCAGTGTTTTTTTTTCGTTTTTTTTCTTCACTGCACATTTTCTGCCCGACACTGGTTTTCAATGGAGTTCTTGTGTTACTCTGATGTCACGAAAACACTGGTTTTCAATGCAGTTCTTATATCACTGATGCCAGGGAGATGATTTCAGTATCACATGGAATCTTTAAAAAAAAGTTTGTTTTTAACTCGGCAAACAGTTTTACAGCAGTAGGTAGTTATTGAATGTACTCATCTTTTGGAAAGTTCTCTCAATGCATTTTTGTATAATACAGTTCAATCAGGTCAATAAACAAAGGCCGCTTTTACCTTAACTTTTTAGCACCATCAAAGCCAGTGACCATCACTACGCCGGTTCGGTGACAAAGAATTTTGTTGGAGGATGTCAATTTCATAGAATGGTATGCCTCCTCGCAATCAAGCAGACCTAAAAATGACTAAGTGGTCTGCCCTGCTTTTATGAATATCAGTCTTTTTTTTTTTCAATATCAGTTCTTGGTGTTTCTTTTCAATGCAGACTGTTCCACCAATACATTTTGATTAGCTACTCTATGGAGGAAATGTTGGATGGTTTCCTTAAATACTGACACACAAATTGCAAAATGATGTTTGATATTTTCACACCAATTGCTAAGAGTTATTTCTTGTTACTGTTTTAGTTTTTTGAAGGTTTTAGATGCTTTGCATTAGAGTAGAAGGGGAAATTTTCCACCTTAATGGCATTTTTGTTTTTTCGTGACATCTGATATGCGGTAGTTATACCAGTACCAGCCAGAATGGTTCTTGTGGCAAGAACGTCTCTTTGATTTGTGAGCAGATCCCAGGACATTGGAACGATTCTTTGGCACTTGATATACATATGTTTATCCCTAAATGCCCCACATGAACTTCAGGCTTGGTGAAATGATGATTCTGCAGCCTGTTGTCACAGAGTCCACCTAGAACTAAAGTTTCATTGTGATGTTGCCAAAAACAATTAGCAAACTGGAGATACATCTACATATTAAGACTTTGCCATGTATGGTAGTGGTGGAAGTGTTCGTGTGAAATGGCTATCGAAGAGTTCAAAATTGATGTTGAACGTAGTCAGATAGGGCGATTCACTGTAGAGAGAAATCTTCCAAAAAGAGGGTTTGCTTGGAAAACACTTTTACAACAGTAATTCGATTTAAAATGTACTTTTCTTTCGGCAATAGATGCAGTTTTCGCAATACATTTTTATTGGGTTGAATTCTTTGGTAAGTTCTACACAAATACCACCATTTTCATCACTTTTTAACACAATTACAGCAGGTGACTATCACTGTCGGTTTGGTAGAATCACTTTGAATATTAGTTCTCTGTGTTTGACTTCACTGCAGCAGACAGACTGTTGCACTAACACTTTTTTTTTTCCTTAATCGACAAAGTATTGAAAATGTTTGACGATATCATTCAAAATCGAACACGCAGAAAGCATAATGATATTAGGTATTTTCACACAATTTGCCAAGTCCTTCCTTGTTGTTGTTTTAGTTTGTCGTAACATGAAGGTTCGAGATGTTTCATTCAAATGAAGTTTTTTTTTTTCGTAACACCTGATGTAGTAGTACCAGAATGGTTATCCTGGTGAAAATGGTGAACTCATCTCTCAGTAGTTATTTAAGCAAATTTGTTCACAATTCCTCACAATTGACATTTGTTCACAGGTTTCGGAATTGAAATGTTCCATTGTGGTACTCGTTACAGAAAAGAACAAGTTCTAAAGCAAAATTAGTCAATATTTATAGTTTGTAGCTAGCTATTCAATCAAGTATTCTCAATAGTATTGTATTTTCAAACTACGAGTTGTACGAGTCTCTAATTTATCTCTCCACTTTCCAACATGCTCTTCTACTATTATAGTAAAACGGTAATTTACGAAACAATATTGTAATTATCAATTAGCACTTGGTTAAATTGAACTAGAAGCACATTAGTTAGCACACAAAAATTAGATAGTCATGTCTCAAATTAAATAAGAATAATAAAAGCCCAAATAAGTATGCAAACTCATAAATAGGCTAGTTTTTAAATAAATTCATAAAATTAACTACGTTTTTATATACAATGGTATAAAAACAATGTAAAAAGAAAGGTAAATAAAATCATTTGAATATAATCGTAATTATATTTAGTGGACAGTGATCTTTATATTCGATTCCACAAATTTATCAGATTAATTTATTAGAATGGTATGTATAAATTAAGGGTGAAAATTAAAAATATCACTTTAATACCTTTCCTAAAAATTTCCAACTTATTATTGCATTAATAAAAATTATCTTTAAATTAATGTAATTACTCTTGAAATTAAGAAATCATATTTTTGTTTAAAAGTTTTGACTTGTGGTAAAGAAAAAATAAATATTTTTAAAATTAATAAAAAATTTAAAAATTACAATTATTAAAAATTTAAAAAATAAAAGTAATAAAAATTAAAAAAATAAAATTAATAAAAATTTAAATTAATAAAAAATTAAAAAAATAAAAATTAAAAATTTAGAATTAAATTTTAATTATACTTTACAATAAATTGCAGAAAATGCTTTGAATTTTTAATACGAAACTTTATACAATTCTGAGTAAAAATTTGAGACAAATCAAATAGTATCTACAATAAAAAAGAATACATATTATATACAAAAATAATAAGCTGCCACTCATTATAGGTGGATTGTACCAAGCTAAGAGTTAATGCTTTACTTTGTTTCAGATATCCATACTGCAAATGAAGTTTTTTTTTTTACTAAGGTTTAATTTGATCATGGAAATACAAGGTACTGATAGATTAAAAATTTTGCGCTTGACACATGGAAATAAAATAACACCTTTGCGAATGAAGAACGGAGTTCTGTGTGGTAATATATGGATTCATTGTATTAAACTATAACTAACAAATCCATTTTGCCATTACTGTTTTGAAAATATTGCCTTCCTTTAATATCGAAAGGCTTATTCCTGTTTCGTGCTGCATTGTGCAAGGATGAGCCAGTTATCCACATTAAATATGAAATTGTGAAGGATACAAATATAGCATTTATTAGTATCACAATTGACTTTTAAGCGACATAAGTCGCTTGCATCATTGAAGAAAATAATTATTCAAAATCTGAGCGAGTTTGGTAGCACGAAAAAAAAAACTCATTCTAATCCCCTTTTCATTTTTTCTTAATTTTTTTTATTATTTTTGTAGGGGGAGGGAAAGGGGTAACTTTTCAAATAGTTTTATGAAACTTTATAATTTAGAGAAGAAAAATGTATATTACTTTTTACTTCACTTCGTGGCTAGGGATGGGTTGGTTGTTTTCAGATTATCTGGCACCGTCATCAACACGAGGGCTATAATGCGCCGAAACATTCGTCATTAGACAAGCCAACATAGATTTACAAACACTCATGCCTAACACGGGACTCGAACCCGCAACCTCGTGGTCTAGAAGTTAGCACGCTAACCACTATACCATTTGGTAGGCGGCTAGGGATGGGACAAGTGTAAATTACTTATAGAACTAATCAGGATCGGTTCGTTGAATGCACAATGAACCACACAAAAGTGCAGTAGATAAGCGGTCTTAAAGCTGGATTAAGTGTTTCTCAAACACATTGTGTCAACCAGTTTTTGATGGTTCTCAAAATGTGATTTAATGGAATTAAAGAAATTAAATAGTTTACTATCATCAGACCTACAGTCTCGCGTCTGACAGGTAAAATGAGAAATTTAAAATTATTTAATCCTTACCATGTATAACCAGTGGAAAAATTGAAGTAAGTGACTATAATAGCAATTGTTTGCATTGGGGAGGAGGAAACGCCAAATCAGTCGTAGTTTGGGTCTGAAGGATACTTATTTTTAACTTAACACAATATAAATCTCAATGCGAGTTCAGGGTGCCTAGATAAAAATCCATTTCAAATTTCTAAAATTTCATAGTACATTACACGTTTCTAAATAATAAACAGTTTGATATAATATACAAAGGGAAACATTCCCAAATATGTTGCTTATTATTAACTTAACACAAAATAAATCTCAATTAATGTGAGTTCAGGGGGTGCCTTGATAAAAAATCTGTCAAATTTCCAAAATTTCTGGGGACACTAACAATAAACAGTTTGATATCCTATATAGTACTTGCTCCACTAAAAAAGATAACTTAATAAAGTGCTGAGACAAAAAAAAAAAATTGGGTATCAAAGGGAAACATTCCCAAGTATGATACTGCTCCGTCTCACCTAGTATATAAATTTCCGTACTGTCTCAGTTAAGCTGTACTTACATGCATGTACTTAATACACATCCAAACTGCAGCACAAAGACATCCAATAAAAATGCACAAAATAGAGTATTGCATGAACATTCATTACACGAACAATACCCTTTTCCTGTAAACTAAAATGTCTTTTAATAATCAAATATTTCAGAGCCATGGCAATCTTTTCGAAAGACTCCACACAATTTTAAACAAATTATGTTGCGAAAGATTAATTTCAATATAAATATTCATCCAACCGTAGTGTATTTAGTTTACGTTTTATGGAAAAACAGAAGTTAAGCACACCTGATAATTCTTAATTTGAAATTAATAAACACTCCTTAGAAATACTGATGACTATATAGAGGAGCTCTATATGTTACATTTTTATATGGGGGTTCTGTGTGGACCATGAATACTCGACATCCATCATACATTCACACTTTTGTACAACATTTGGGTAATTATCCCTAGACAACATTTAGGTAATTATCCTTAGAAACAATAATTTTCATTGAATCTAGATTAATAAGTTAAAATCTACAGTCCATGTAAAATGCCTTGTAAGTTGACTAGTATAAAGCTATAAGTGCAAGAGGAATTTTTAACACAATTAACTTTTTCAATAACAATACAATCCTATAGTATTATTGATTTTAAGGATAGCATTTAAATCTAAAGTTTTTCAAAATAATTTATAATTATTCATACAACTTAAAATTTCTACAGTTTTTAATCAAAATAATTTCTCCCTTAAGTTCATAATAAAAAAAAAAAAAAATAATAAAAATTTAAATGGAACACTATGCCAAATTTGTCACTTTATAGTTCAGGAGTGAACATCTGTCGAAAAGAAGGTCACTTAATCAGCTGTTGCATTTTACAACAAATCCATGTAAAAAAAAAAAAATAACACTTAAATACTTTATACGTTACCAATGCATGTTTAAGATATTGATTGTGAATGTGCTTAAAATACTTGCAGGGAACAATTTGCAAAGGTATACTTTTACTGCAGGAATTTAGTTCAAATACTACTTGCTTTTGCAATCAATGCACTGTACAAGAAATATTAATAAAAGGCTTTGAAGAGTCGCGACAGACAGTATTGCAAGTTTGATTAAGCATAAAAACAATGCAAAAATAAGAATTATAGTGCAAAGAACTTTACTTAGTACCATAATGGTGAAATTTTATTATTGGAAAAGAATCCCTATTCAACATACGATATTTTAAAATTCATACGATGGCAAGAAACAGAATTTACAATACCGATATTCGAAATTGTATTTTAAAAAATAATTTTATTAGTAAAACATTTGCAGTTTTTCCTTGTGTGTATGATGTACATAGTGGGAGGTTTTTTCTCGCAGATTTTGTTGATAAATGACAATGTTTTCTATTACCAATAAAATAAGTATCATCAGCGTTCCTAAAAATATTATCAAGATATATATGTAGAAGCAATCTCCAGATCAATTTGAAATCTTCTCTTGGAAATTATAAGCATGATCAGTGGACACCAATGTGATGAAAAAAATAATTTATTCGCTATCAAGCAGGTTACAAATAAATCTATTGATGAAAGCATCAAAGGTTATCAAAGCTAGTATGTGTTGCTTGAAATGAGACACAATACGACAGAAGAGTCTCTAACGTATCTAAATCCAAGTAACATCAGTTTGCCAAATCCAAAGAGGATACTTTTCTAGAATAATAAGCATACCATACCTCTTGTTAAAATGTCTATACATTAAAACATTTTGCAACATTTGACAATATTTTTCCCTTCCTTTCTAAAATTGCCCTTTTTCCTTACGACTCCATGGTTTACTTATATCTCCCCGAGCTATCATTGCACACTTAGTAATGCCTCAACAAAAATGTGATGTTATGTTTGAAGTTTCGATGCTTGGTGTTCTGAGTGTTTGTGAAATGAAGATTTAAAAGCCAAAGTTTGCATACGAAAGGATTTTCTCAGATACGGGAACCCTTATGAGAAAGTGTTGAAACTATATACAAAGTGACTGTAAAATATCCAAAGTGAAACAAAATCGATTTTTAGTGAGATTGGATTATTTTGAACTTCCAATTCAAAAAGTTTGCAGTAAATCCTCTGAACATAACAATCCCAACAATAATTTTGCATCAAGTCACTTCAAGTGTTGGATATAAAAAAAAAAGTTATCCTGCAGAATGGGGTTTCTTAAAAGAATGAGCCAATTAACTCAAAATTTCAGAAAGAGTGATATATTCTACACATACATTAGTTTTGATATTCAAAAATTCTATTGAACTAGATGAAAAAATTTCAGTAAGAGCTGGATCTAATATAAAATATTCCAAGAAATCTTGTCAATGGCTCTCATTCAGAAGGTATAACCAGTGAATTCTGCTTCATAAGAGTTCACAAGATCAGACTACAAAGAGGGGGAGGGTAAGAAAAAAAAATTGAAATTTGATAGAGAAAACTGTGTCAATATCATACAATTAAATGTTTAATTATAATATAACTATAATATAGGGAGATTAAATTTCTTTCTTGGTTCAAAAATTATTAAACAGAAAGTGACTTTGTTTCAAATAAGGCCAATTAAATTAAAGCATAATCAAAATATCTATATATAAAAATATATATGCAGATAATCTGCAAAACACTATTTCTTTGAAGAGTGTAACAATATTTAGTTGGATGAATGGAGCTTATAACCAGATGCAATAATTAGATGCATCAACTGGAAATTAATCTAAGCAGTCTACTAGAATGTTCTTTTTAAATGAATAATTTTAGCTGTAGTAAGTTCAAAACTTGAATTATGACTATTAGGTATATAATAGTGTTATTTAGAGATTTCAGTAACCTGCTCGTCAACGTACATTGGGGTCCAGTTCTTGCACAGAACAAAATTGAGGACCAATAACTTTCCCAAGTGTGGAAAATTTACCGAAGTCTGTTTTAAGAAGTGACAGTTGAAAAAAATGGTTTTAAAAATGGGTGTTGCCAAAAGTAGGATTAAACAAGTGGCAATTACAAAAGCGTTTTTAGAAGTACCATATCAATATGTATTCAAATTGGGGAATAAGTTAAAATAATGTATAGGTCAGTTCTAACCTTTCCTTGCAACTAAGTTAACAATTTTTAACTACCCAATCAATTACAAATACGCACCATTTAAAACACAAATTGTCTAAACTGTGATGCCAAAACAATGGAGACAATTTTACTCATAGGAGGAATTAATAACTACAAATCTAAATCTTCCAATGAAAAGCAAGTTAATCAACAAAATTAGACTTTAATATTTTGAGTTTTGGAGCCTGTGTGTGCCCTTTTTATTTAATAGATTTAATCGCAATTATGAATTCAATATCAAAAATTAATTGTATTCAATTGCTAATAAGGAAGGTTGCAACAATATTTAAAAAGGAAACTACTAATACCTAGATTCCTGATTCAACAAGTAAAAAAAAAATCCAAGTTACATATACAAGTGATACATTTATAGTTTTTAATCATTTCAAACTGAATTATTAGTCATTTTTTTCCCCCCTTCGAAATATAAGTTTGGTAAACTCTTAGAAATATTAAAAATCTTGTATAACTTTACGTTTTCGTATGTTGTTGGATCCAATAAGAAAAATTAAATTTATTGATAAATTTTAAAGATTTAATTTATTTTTTTTTAAAAAGGGGGGGGGGGGACTCTAAAGTGAAAGCAAGGATGAATTTCAGTATGTAAATGAGAATGCAATATCAAAACCTCATGACTACGTATAAATTCAGACTCAAAATGTCTAAAATTTCAATAAGTTTGGCATAACAGAAAATTCCTTAATCTTGAGACTGGCTTTGACTGGAGACTTTAATAAATTAAATATCTAAGAGGTAAACTTATTCTAAATTTCTAGTCTAAATAGCAAAACCTTGAATGAGCATAAACTTGCCAAAATCCAGTAATGAATTTTTAACTATCTTTTTCATTTAAAATTGTGCATATTCTTCTACAGTCAACAATAAAAAATTTCAAGGGATCGCAATGTCATTATTTTGTTTCCAATACATAATGAATAATTTCATGCAACATAGTAAATAAGATATTTAAGGCACACAAATAATTGTTTACCAATTTACCCAATATAGGGACAAAATAGGTATATAAATGAAAAGTTATCATTTTATTCACAATTTTAATCGTAAGTACTCTTATATTAAAATGAAAGGACCTAATGTTAAAATATAATAAAAACAGCAAATTTGAGTTATTTTCTAAGTGCATAACTCTTAAAAATGGCAAAAACCATTCACACTTAACAGCACCTTCACACTAATGAACTCAAGAGTAAAACATATTTAAGTCAATAGTAGTATTTTGTTATAGTTAATTAGTGACGATTTCATGGATCGCGCAACCCTAATGTTAATTAAAATTAAGGTCAGACAAAAGTGTTACCAAATAATTTTTATAAAAAAAATTTGAAGAATAATAAAATAGTGATTATTTGCAATAACTTTATGGGTGAACATTTCTTTTTTGTCCAGATATTTCATCCCCAATATTAGATACTGCGTATTCACAAATTTCTCCTTCAGTAAAATCTACTGGGTCGTATTCAGATTATCTGGCGCCGTCAGCAACACGAGGGCTATAATGCACCAAAACATTCGTCATTAGACAAGCCAACATACATTTACAAACACCCATGCCTAACACAGGACTCGAACCCGCAATCTCGCGGTCTAGAAGCTAGAACGCTAACCACCATACCGTTTCGTCGGCAAAAAAAAAATAATCTGGGAAAAGAGATTGTAAGGAATTAAATAGGATTACTCAATTGATGAACAGAGTAAATTGAGATGAAAAAATTAGACAAATATATTCAAGCAACTGTTCAGAAGAGAGGAAATACAAAATCGTGTATTCCACACATTTGCAATTTCAAACAACTAATCGCTCGCCCTCAGGCAGAAGAAAGAAAACTAAGAAAATGAGATCATGGCACTTATTATTAAGAGCCTTTACTTAAGGGGAATAAATTATAAGGGATGTGGTATTTGGAGAAAATGAGAAAGCTTTAAGAATACAACCTGAATCCCATTATACAGGGTGGTCACAAAATTCAGGAAAAAAAGTTCCCTGATAATTCCCTGACAGATTTCTAAAATATTCCCTGATTTTAGGGCAACTTTTTTCCAAATTTCAACAATTTTCTTAGGTTTTCCAGACACCCTGGTCAAAAAGAACATGTATGCTAAAAAGATAATATACAATTTTTTAAAAATTAGTTTTGCTGGTAATGAAAAGTTTAAATTATTCAGTAACATTAAACTTCTAATGGCTTACCACTACAAATCTCCATGTAAATAGCGTCAAAATATGGATGAACGTGCCTTAAACAATACAAAATTTCCCCGATTTTCATTAAATTTTGATAAGTTTCCTGACATTTCCTTCATTTTTTCCAGAATCGGAAAGCTCCCTGACATTTCCCCGATTTCCAGGTTTTCCCGGTTCTGCAGCCACTCTGTTGTAACTTCTAATTGATCTAAAATATATATCTCACAATATGTCTAGGAGAAACTTTTAAAATATGCGTGGATTGATATCGATATTTTCATAAATCAAGGAGATTGAAATTATATGTATGATATTTTCATAAATCAAATTAAAAGAGGATCCTAAATTTTAGAATATTTCAGTTGGCAACTATCAGGAATGAAAATCTGCACATGCACAATGCTGGTATTAATTTACATAGTTATGCTAAGACATTCAAAGTTCTGTTTGACATCATAATTGTTAATCACAAATTGTCTCTATGATTCTTCAGAATTAAAATAGAAAAATCTCCAACCCCCCCCCCCCCCCCAATGAGGTCGATGTGGATATTCAGTGATTTGTTGGTTTAGCCATGGAAACTGTTTAGCAAAATTTCACTTGGAATGAGATTAAGATTCCATACTGAATCAACCATTCTTCACACATTAATAAAGCACTATTCTTGAAGAATCTTTTAATAAAAGTTTGCTTTACTACACTTGTGTAATTGAGGACTAGAAATGGAAAACGACCCAAGTACCTAAAAAATTGAAAATAGTTTTTTAACGGAAAAATGTCATTAAAACTAAGCTAAACAAAGTGGAGAACACTCAAAGTGCGAACTCTAGTAGTAATAGTTCAAAAATTTGTCTAAAGATCACGCTGGTTGTATGTGCCAAGCGAAGTGGAGAATGTCCCAAGTGCAATAAAAATAACAATAATCTTAAGAAGGTATTTAAGAACTAAACATGAGGAAGTTAGACTATGAACCGGATGGAGTGAAATAGAGAACGCCCTAAGTAGCAGATGCGAGTCTTGTTCATTTTTCGGCTCTCCTGAAAAAATTTCTTTTTTGGACTTTGGTCGTTTTCCATTTCTAGTCCTCAATTGTTGATGTACTTGCATTAGCACAGAATTTTTTTAAAAATTGGATCTTATCTATTTTATCTCGTAAAATGATGACAAAATTATGCATTGAAAAACCTATATAAAAACTGGTCATATAATTTTGTTTTACAACTTTTCAAAAAAAATTTAAAGGTTTCAAACAAAAATAAAACTTAATGCCACTCATTTAAAAAAAAGTTCCTGTTACACGACATATATTGTATTTAACAACTTTGTGACAGAAATCTGTTATATAACATAGTTTAAGAACTTTTCAAAACAAAGTTGCATGTAAAATTAAAAGTTTTGAAATTTCAAACAACTGTTACATTCAATAAACTTCATGGTTTACAACCCCTTAACATGTTTTCCATCCAGTTGGATAACAAACTTACACTCAGTTCCATGTTAGACAGTGGCATGCCGAGACATTTTTCAAAAGGGAAGCAAAATTATTGATAGCTAAATTTATCTTATACACTGAAGAGCCAGAAAAACTGGTATCAATGTGCGTATGCAAATAACGAGGATATGCAACTAATAATTTTTACACAATGCGATCGAAAGCGCCTATGTTAGACTACAGGTGTCTGATAAAGCTGTTAGACTGATTCCTACTGCTACAATAGCTTGTTATCAAGATTTAAGTGACTTTGAACTTGGCGATATATTTGCCACACGAGAGATGGTACATAGCACCTCCCAGATAGCGAAGAAATTAAGATTTTTGCGCAAGACCATTTCATGAGTGTCAATTATCAGGTAAAGTTTCAAATCTCAGACATTGGTGTAAATGGGAAAAGACCTTGAAAGGTCTATCTTGTTTAAGCAACTTCCACAAATTGCAGCGGATTTCAATGCTGGACAGCGTGCGATCAGTTCAAAGGACCATCATTTACAAGAGCTTTTGAAGCCAAAAGTCTGCATGTGTACCGTTGTTGACTATACAAAACAAGGCTTTACGCCTCATCATTGCCCGCCAATACCACCACTGGACTGTTGATGATTAGAAACACGTTGCCTAATCTGATGAGTCGTTTTCAATTGATTTGAGCAGATGGACATGCACGGGTATGAAGATAACTTCATGAATCTATAGACCCTACATGTTTACAGTGGACTGTTAAAGCTGGTACAGCTTCTGTGATGATATGGGACAAGTGTCTAAAGACGACTCTGAAAGGTGATAGGTATGTAAGCATCCTGTCTGATCACCTACACCCATTCATGAAAATTATGTTTATAGATGTATTTTATACTATATAAAGGAACCTGACTAACAATTTAAAATTGAAAATATCTATATATCTATATATATGATCGCTGTTTCACTGTAGTCAATAGGAAACGAAACCAAAAGCACATTCCGACGAAATGCTTGACAAGACAATCTCTGAGGCTTCATAGCCACCTACCTGGCAGAGGAATTTTAAGAAATACAACTAATGAAAGTTTTATCGGGCAAATACTGAAATATGAACAATATTATACTTTACTGAAAATTGTTGGTTTGGCAATTTAAATAAAAAGAAAAAAAATAAAATAAATACATTTGCTTTTATAATTTATGCAGAACGTTTCAAATGTACAAATCTCATTATCTTTGAGCATTTATTAACTAACCAACCTTTAAACACTTTGTGTGCCTTTTAAATTTACCAGCCTTTGGGTTTTCTGTGCCGCGACATGAATAATGTACAAGCATTCGCTAAAACACACATCTATTGGATAAAATTTCCCCGTGGCCAGAAAAACTTGAGACTAGATAAACATGCATTAACACGCGAGCGGCCACCTGGTACTGGTGACAAAAAACATGTATTAATACGTATGCGGACCTCAAAGTGTTAAAAGAAAAGGGTAAAACACTACCTAACATTATCAAAGCCCTTCTACTCAAAGCAATTACGCCTCCAATACCTAAAAATTTCAAGCAAAGCAATTCAGCTTAAAAGGCCTAAGTTTTATAAGATCAGGGAGTGATTGGTGAAGAATTTCCAATCGGTTAATATTGTGTTCAATTCGTATAGTATACTAAATACAGTTCATTAGCTTTTGTTTTAGATAATTGCCTTTAGATTGAAACTAAACAACAACAAAAAATCATATGTTGAAATGACATTGATGTATTTATAGAGAATACCTTTACAAAAAAACAATCATCCAAGTGGAAGTGGTATTAAAGCAAATTTGGTTTCTAGCATAACAAATGTCAGCAACAGCAGTTTAGGAGAAAGTAAAGTCTAACTCAAGATGCTTCAAAAGTGTTCCCTTTTCAGGGTGACCACAAATTTCAGGGAAAAAAATTCCCTGATTTCCCTGACAGATTTATTTCTAAAATATTCCCTGATTTTAGGGAAACTTTTCTAAATTTCCCAATTTTCTTAGGTTTTCCAGACACCCTGATCAAAAAGAACATGTATGCTAAAGAGATGATATGCAATTTTTTAATAAATAGTTTTGATGTAGTGAAAAGTTTAAATTATTCCGTAACATTAAACTTCTGACTAACTACTACAAATCTCCATGTAAAATATGGATGAAAGTGCCTTAAACAAAACAAAATTTCCATGATTTTCATGAAATTTTAGAAAGTTCTCCGACATTTTCCCGATGTTTTCCAGAATCAGAAAGCTCCCTGACATTTCCCCGATTCCCAGGTTTTCCCGGTTCTGTGACCACTGCTTTTATTCGAGCCAAAATTATGTGCAACTAAAACAGGTCAATAAATTTTGTTTTTGTGCATAACAAAACAAGTTATATCATTTTATTTTTTTATGTTAGCTTAACAAGCAATTTTTCAGACTCGGGCCCAATTTTTTGGTTGCACGGGCAAGCTTATTCGTTTAAGACCAAGTGCAAAACAGTACATTCTCTATTCAACAGGAGTGATAACCATCAAAATATAAATAATATAACCCATAAAAAAATAAAGTTTGTAATATAAATCCTTTATATGTATTTTTATATTCGTTAACACAGCGCTGATTCTGTAAACAGAGTGTTCTTGGTGTTGGCATCTAATTTTAAATATTAAAAATATTTCTATCAGTAAAATGTGAGCAAGCTACGTTTCAAAATTTCATTAAAAGTGGACTTGAATTTATGCACTCATATCTAAAAATCATTTATTTATTCTGATTAAAACAATTTTATTATATTTATTCTTTTTTAAAATTTGGCAACAGGAAAGAGTTTCTTCAATGGTCGGTTAAATGTTATTTTAGGGTGATTGTAAAATAGCAAGTTGATTTATTAGCATTCTTTAAAAGCGACCTTTTAATGAGGTACAGCCCCAAAATTTGATAGAATGCACTGTCATTGACAACGAATCTATCTGCCAAGTTTCAGCTCGATTGGATGACGGCAAGTGGGTTAATTAGGCCTCCACCCCCCATCATCACACAAAATCTAAGTTAATATAAAGGATTTAAAACGATGCATTATTTTGAAATACTAAAGTACCTGGATCAAAATGTTTGTGTACTAACGTGTATACAGAAAAGTGATGCAGTCTGAATTTTTTTTCTGATGCGGGGTTGTTAAGTCCGATAAAGCCCTATAAATTCTACTAAAAACAATAAAAAATTTCTTAGGAAATAGGAACATAAGTAAGATAAGATCATAATAACTACAATGAGTCCCTGCATCTGAAAGCTGGCCCAAAGTATTGCTTTAGTAAATGAAATATTTTTTTTGTTTAGTATTAGTTTGTAATCATGCCAGCACAAGGAAAGAAAGTGTTTTTAATGTGCATCAAACTGCAAACATTTCACTTGCACTAATTCAAATCATAGATGAGTGAAATAGAATGGCCGAAGAATGCAATGAAGTCGAACGTTCCAAATCAAAAAAATTCTCAATGATTCCCAAAGGAAAATGTACGACTTTTCTAGGATATTTACGGTCCAAAAGTAATGTATTTTAAGGACATTTGAAAAAATTTCAGGCATCATGTCTATAATGTGCGACTTTCATGCACAATTTGCAATATGAACAAATGAAAAATATTTGAGCACTTATTCATGTGCAGTGTGCTTTAGACACAAAACATAAAATGTGCGTAATATTCCAACATAATATTTGCAAGTTGCCTAAACTAAAAAAGTAAAACAGAACTTGCTGGTTGCTAACTTTTTTTTTAATCCCAAAACACTATTCTTAAGTATGTGTTCTCAACGAGTCGGTCACACAACATCAACGAAAATTAAGGACTTTTAAGAACCTCTTAGTATTTTCAAGTACTTTTAAGGTCTGGAAAACTAGTACAAAAAAATTAAACACTTTTAAATAACCGTGGAAACCCTATGTTATGCATTTTCAGATTGAGAAGGAAAAAAAACAAGCGCAAGAAATCTGAACACGCATAACTTAGATGGAGTAATGAAACACTGAATGCGTCATCAGACTAAGTACTTTACAAAATTTCACTATAGCATGAAAATACCAAAAATGGTAACAATATTTTTTGTATAAAAGTATTCGACGAAATATTCCAATTAATCAATAAAAATAGCACTTTAACACAACTGGAAATAAGGAGAGAAAATATCAGGACTCCAGTCCATACTGTCTCCAGTCTTATTAGTTAACTGAATATGTCGTGAAAAGTTAACTACTTAATGCAATGCTACTACAGGTTTTATCATATACACCATTTACATTAATCAAAATACACCATTGCACAAGTACAATTCGGAATCATCCAGTCCAACGAAATAGTTTAAGAGGATATATTTAAATTCTTTAATCCTTCCCCAAACCCTTTTTAACAAATATTTACTGAAATAACCTGAATGAATTGAAAAATAGCACTTTAACACAACTGGAAATAAGGAGAGAAAATATCACGACTCCAGTCCATACTGTCTCCAGTCTTATTAGTTAACTGAATACGTCATGAAAAGTTAACTACTTAATGCAATGCTACTACAGGTTTTATCATATACACCATTTACATTAATCAAAATACACCATTGCACAAGTACAATTCGGAATCATCCAGTCCAACGAAATAGTTTAAGAGGATATATTTAAATTCTTTAATCTTTCCCCAAACCCTTTTTAACAAATATTTACTGAAATAACCTGAATGAATTGAAAAATAGCACTTTAACACAACTGGAAATAAGGAGAGAAAATATCACGACTCCAGTCCATACTGTCTCCAGTCTTATTAGTTAACTGAATACGTCGTGAAAAGTTAACTACTTAATGCAATGCTACTACAGGTTTTATCATATACACCATTTACATTAATCAAAATACACCATTGCACAAGTACAATTCAGAATCATCCAGTCCAACGAAATAGTTTAAGAGGATATATTTAAATTCTTTAATCAATCCTCAAACCCTTTTTAATAAATATTTACTGAAATAACCCGAATGAATTCCATGAAATAGAGGTTCAGATCAAAGATGGGGTATGAACGCAAATGGCAAAAATGCTGAAAAGAAAGTAAAACATAAAAAGATACAGCCTGTCCCAAAAATATAGACACAGATCAAAAATGACATCCCAAGCTAAAATATCTTTCATGTATTTTCAGCAATGATTGAAATATATATATTTTTAATTGATTTATTTGGTTTTATTATAAAAAAAAAATTAGAAAATAAATAAAAACTGTGCAAAAATTTTTCAAAAAATTAAAAATTGCTTGTCCCATAAATACAGACGTCATCTGACTTTCCTTTGGAATATTATTTGTTGTTCTTGAAAGTATTTAACGTCTGCTTTTCTGACTTTTATTGGTTTGGATTCATTTTTCGCTTGTTTTCGACAAACAAATTGATGTTTTCACAAATTCAACAAAATGCCTAGAGGTAAAGCGATTCCGAAGAGGATATCATCAAAGTTTGGGATTTAAAACTTGGAGGTAATCATGGGAAAGATATATCCAAGATTTTAAAGAGATCTTTAAGAAGTGTTTACAGAATTTTGCATAATGGCAACAAGTTGCCTAATAAGAAAAGACCTGGTCGACAAAGCGCATTGACAGAATCATTCTAAGCATGGCATCTAGAAAAAATATACCATTGCCATAAACTGCATTTGATTTGAGTGTTAAAAAATACCATTCACAGAAGAATATTGGAATCTAAACGAATAACTTTCAAGAAAATGTTGAAGACGCCATGCTTAAAAGTACACCACAAAACTGGACGTTTAAACTGGGCAAAGAAAATGATGTCTTATGGAAATAAATGGCTTTTTCTCAACAATATTTAGTAATGAAAAAAAGTGGAACTTGGATGGACCAGATGGATATAAATTTTACTGGCATGATTTAAGAAGCGAACCAAGAAGTTTGTTTAATAGACAGCAAGGTGAAGGATCAATGACTTGGAGTGGTTTTGGATTTAATGGACTAACATTTTTGGTGACTTAGCAAGAAAGTGAACTTCCAGGACTATTAGCAAATATTAGAGATCAATTTTACTCAACCTTAGGATTTACTGGGAGGACCAAACTGTGTATTTCAACAAGACAAGGCGCCTTTTCATGTGTCTAACTCGACATATATGTGGTTCAACATGAATAATACCAATGTCATAGACTGGCCATCGTTTAATCCGGACTTAAATCCAATGGAGAACGTCTGGGGACATCTAGCATGAAAATTATATGAAAATGGACACCAATATTTTTCGACCAAGGACCTTAAAACAGCAATTTAGAAAGCATGGTATAAACTGCCCCCAGAGGTAATGCAAAACTTAGTACTTTCGATGGAAAACCTTGTATTCGAAGTGAATAAAGGTAATGGAAACACGATCACATAACTAACATTTGTAACTGTGTTCCTCAACCTTAAATATAACTCATAAAACAAATATTGTCTATAATTATGGGACATCCCAATTTCTGTTTTTCTCAATAAATTCAGCATTTGTTGTTTTTTCTAATAAATTAACCCTAACTTGTGTTTCATGTAGTGTTTATAATTATACACATATGAAACCAATTTCATCCCATTCTTATCTCCACTTAATTGTATTTTATGCTCTTGTCTATATTTCTGGGACAGAGTGTAGCAACGTGTGATTTTTATTAAGTAACATATTTTTAAAGTTCGAAATTTTCAGTTTTTTTCAGCCTTTATTGGAGAAAAAGTCTATTACTAAAGTGTTTCAGTGTTCAAACCACATAATTAAAAATAATAATAACACTGTTTATAAAATTAACCAAATTATACACTGCTGCTAGTAACGATTTATAATGTATTCTGATACGCTGCTTTAACAATAAAATTTTAAAATTAAAACTTTCTATCGAATAAAAGACACGCTTCCCAATACGTTCTTTTGTAGGCAAATAATTCATAATCTACTTAAGAAATATTTGGACAAGTATAGGATTCAATTCATTTAAAGCCAGCATTCGAAATTAATAATACAACGATGTTGTAAAACTATAGTATATACGACAAGAATTTCAATTATGAGGTTTTACATTTTAAAAAAAATTTTTAATTAAATAAAAAAAAGTTTAGTAGATAATTTTTAACACATGCCTTAGACACATTACAATAGTTTTATTTCAAGAACGGAATACACTTTGGTGATGTTGCATGTTCAAAAAAGTGTACGGTTCTTACTTCTTAAAGGTTAAACAACTATGTATTATTTCTTTGTTAATAATCTTTGGCTTCTCATAACTTGAAAGATGTCATTTTGAGGGAGGAATGCGTACAGAAGTCACAAGTAACTGATGATTTTTAGAAAAGATCGATTGAACTTCGGGTGTAGAAAGTTTCTTAGGGAAATCATTTCGAGGAATAAGTACCTATCCCAATCCAAAAACAACTTGTAAGTCAGATATGCACTGGGAGATCATCAATGGGCAATAATTGGATTACACTGGCAAGGTAAGCAACCTATATATATTGGACTGCAAAATTTACATGCATTTAATTTAGGTTGAGTACTATATTTGGTCATTTAGTGATAAAAAGGGTATTTATATTTGCATATTGTTGGATTGTATATTAATTTTGCCAGCTTGCATTACGTATTGTATTTTTCCAGTATGATTTGTCAAAAGCAGTGTCAACTTTGTATAATGTATTTTATTTTTATGTATGACCCTGTAACATCATATAAATATATAAAAAAAAATTTTACTTGACCAACCCTGTTGTAGGCCTTAAGATTTGTATTTGTACTTATTAAGAACAGTAGACAACTATCTTTTTAAAAATGCTTCAAAGTTACACTATAGATAATATTTTACAAAGTTCCACAAAGAAACTAAACAATTTGTTCCTTTATTATTATTTGTTTCGTTTGTTGAGGGAAGGGTGGAGTAAGGACAGGGTTGCGTGAAAGGCGATTCCTTGATTATGGCGAGACCCGCACTACTTTCTTAACGGAAAAAAACTGAGCTACCCTACAATACAGTTGAAGTGCTGATTTTTTGGCACAAGAGGACTAAAACTACGCAACAGTAACAGAGTAAACAGAAGTTTAAAGAGAAGAAGGCCTCCAAAGAAGAAAGGGTCTTCAAGAACCCATACAGCAAAAATACAGAAAACTTGAAGTAGCCGAGACTACAATCAAAGCGAAACTATGTCATGGTTACTGATGTGTCAATTCACTTTGCAAAGTGAGACTGCAGAGGCATTGTTGCGGCTTGATGCCGAGACGTTTTGCATGCTAGGCAAAGATTCTGCCTCCTACTTTGTGGAAGGTGGTCAGAGAGGAGCAGACAGTATAAATGTGCTATTGCTGTTGTATTGACAGCATATGTGTAGACAGAATATAAGAAACAAGGTCAAAGAATCGAATATGGTACAGATCCCAAGTAAAAAAAAAAGCCGAGCTTTATGTGAAAGCAATGGAAGCCAGCAAAAAACATAATTTTTCACATTTCAAAAGTCAAACCAATTATACCATTGGGTGCACAACTTTGCCTCCGCCATTATTCTTTAGATGGGCTTAGCGGTGAGTAGGAGTCAATAAGTAATCGTAGACATCATACAATAAACTTGGGCATTTGGCAACATAACCCATAGAAACATCAGTCTGTGTGTCTGCATCATATAGTTATTCTCGATTGAAAATGTCAACTTACGAGTCAAATTCTCGTCAAATGCAAGAAGGTTTTTTTTCCTTCTTCAACATGAAGAAATCTGTAACCGAGGCTCATTGCAGCATGCTCTCAAATACTAATTTCGAGATCACTATTAATGAAACAACATACGATTCATGAACAGTGATTTTAACAACGAAGACCGGCATAGCGGTGAAAGAATTGGCACTATCATTGGGAAGTGACTCAACAAGTAATTTCAAAATACCTCAAAGCCATGGAAATCGAATTTTGGAAAGCGAGAAAAAAAGAGAAAAAAAACTGGGGAAGTTAAAGTCGTACACCCAATACATGGACCAATAGGTTAATCTAATTAAATCCACTTCTTTTTTTTTTTAAGCCACATTTAAAGTACTGAAATTTCAGTCAAAAAAGCTTAAATCAGTATTTCCACTGAACTGTAGATTGTTTGAACAATACATGTACACAAGACTTAAAAATGTTCTGAAAAACACAGAACAAATAAATAATGGGCGATTGGACTCTTTTCAGGAAAAAAAAATCTGGTGAAAAAAGGTTTTACCGTGTCCTTTAAGGAACTATATAACACTCAATTTAATAAATATTTTAATTCAATGTCGCAAACTCCGAGTGAAATAAATCAATAAAATAGTACATACAGGTCATCAGCTGTTAAGATACCCTGCCTTACTCCACTTCCGCTTGCATTTAAATATCTAATGTCAACTTTTCTAAAATGATCCCTACAATACACACTTTGTTTACATCATGCCTTAACTAGGGGCAAAGATGAAATGGAGCTAATAGTTGGTTATTTCAACTATTTGGCAAAAATTCTGACGTGTAAGATCAATAAAAGCAAATTTCTTTAACAAAGCAATTAAACCCCTTGGATACAGATTTATTTGGGAAAATTCTTGCGTTTTGAACGATTAGTTTGCACGCTAAACGATCTATTTGTATGCACAATAACGGATAATCAGGAAGGGTCCTACTGCTTAACGTGGATTCCGAACCATAACGAACATCGATGCCTAACGCGGGATTCGAGCCAGATACCTCTGACATGCATGACCAGAGCGCTTAACCACACAATCATCAAGTAGGCTGCGTTTCAAACGGATTTAATTTGCTGATGCAAGGAGTAGTACATAAAGGCAGTAGATTGCGTGAAAATTCATTTATTAGGGCGATATGATTTTAACCTAGTCTGAATGACTTTAAAGGAACACAGCTAAACAAATTATTTTCTTAAGGTATAGGTAAACAAACCGATGTTTGGCTTTACCCATCATGGCTCTTCTGACATTGAAATCCTTCCAATCAGCCTAGTTTGAAAGACGAATTAGATTCCTCATTATTAACAAACAAAACAAGAGCATGACGAGTCTCAGCCGTCAAATGAACCGAAAGGGTTAATGAGCTGACAAATTAGCAACGAACACGCCAGTGTAGACACTATACGACTCCTGTAGATTGCTCCCCCCTTTCCTGTAGAATTTCTCACTTTAAGTAAACAGGCATTGCACCAAAAAATACGAGTTTTATGCATGGGCACCGCAAGGAAGGGCCAAGAAGGTGCACTTGCACCCCCACTGGATTTTGAAAATTAAAAATAACGAGGAAAATTGTATAGCTTGCATAAAACTGAAGTATGGTTGAGGATTTAACTTCTTAATTGGATCCTAAAATTAATGAATAACTATTAACATTTTAATAGGAAATCTAACGACCTATTTCGAAAAATTAAAATTTAACCACCCCAACTTTTGCCACTTTGCATTCTCTTGTATGAGACCTGCAACCTCCTGAAAAATTATCCTGCCAAGCACCCATGGTTTTATGATATATTTAAATATACGTCTCACCGATATATTTTGCCCTGTGTGGCAAACGAAAAAAGCTAATTATGTGGCTCTATGATTTGGATTAGTTGAATACTTATAATTCAGCATGCAAAAAATTTTTAATATTTTAAATTACACTTTAATAAATTTTTATTATGGGAAATTCATAACAGTTATTTGCTGGACAAATGCAATATAGATGTATGGCAATTTCTGGTAACTGGCTTACCAATGTAAAAAGATTGATACCCTTGAATTGAAGATCTTTGGTTTAATCGTATAATTTCAGCTAGGCCTTCTTAAAACCATAATGTTGCATTGGGTTCCTAAAGTGTAAGTAACCGTCTTTCAAAATTGTTATAAATGGATGCCTCATCAATTACAAAAAATTTAAAGTATGCATAGTTCATTTAAATTAAATCGCGGTCGGTCGCAGCATAGTGCGTAAAAATCATTTAATCAAGAATGGTCAAGAGTTTGGAATGCCTATGTTTGCTGAAGAATGTTGGTTCAAACACATTATTTGTTTATTCAAAGATTTCTGGATATCGCCGCATTTTTGAAATGTGGTAAATAGTCGGTTGATTTGTATAAAATTCGAAATGGTTCAAACTAAACAGAATTGCATGAGGTGCAGTGAGTTGTCTAAAATATTAGGTAGGAATTTTAGGGATAATTCCAAAAAAATTTATACGTAATTTCAAACATTTTAGTGACATTTCTTTTAAAGCTGACAGACTACTAACACACACATTATTTTCAAAGCATGTTTCAATACCGTCAAAAAACTGCCGGCGCTTCGAAAACAACTTTTTCGAAAAACAGTCACAGACAATTGTAGGCTCTTTTTAATTAAATCCACTTATTTAATTTTTAAGCAAAATTTGCTAGTTTTAAGCAAGTGTGTTTGTCCAAGCGACAAAAGAATGTCCTAACCAGAACTTGCATTTTAGCAGGAGTAGAGTACAGATTGACGAAAATTGAAAACCCAAAAACTACTGAAAGCAAAATAATATGGCAAAGAATATGCCAATCAGTCAACCATCTTATAAAGCAATTACCAGGTGTTCTTGTGCTGAGGTGCAAACTTATTTTCAGAAACATCTGGACCTGAAAATGATGAGGACTTTTCATAGCCTTAATATCAAAGTCATGTAAATCTCATAGAAAACTAAAATACACTGCTCTTGCAAAAGTGTGTGACAGAACTAGGATGTCCTATAAAAATGATGCATTGATTGCTTCAGTTGGGCTAGAGGATGCAGGATTAATTATGGATGTTGATGCAATTGATAGGTCAAAATTTCATAGAGAAAGAAAAACGATGTGAAAATATTCACAAATAGATGGAGTTAGTAAACTCGAGTCCATATATTTTGATGGTAAGAAACAAAACTAAAGTCTTTGAACAAGTTGGAGATAGGAGCTACACAAAGCTCAGAATCGAAGAGCATATATCTCTTATTTCTGAACCGGGAAAAAAATTTCGGCCAAGTTTCTCCCAGCACTGGGTCTGCAAAAGTTTTGACTAGCTATTTTAACTTATATGAATGAAAATTCAATTGATCTGCTAACATGTGGTAGCCATTGGATGCGACAGTACCGGTGTAAACCTTGGTGATGTGATACAATATCTACATCTAGAGCAGCAGCTAAATCGCCCCTAACAGTGGCATGTAATTCCACACAAATGAGTTACCTCTTGGTATTATTTTTTTAAAAAATAAGCTTGGGTCACTGCAGGACCTAACTAATTTTCCAATCTAATAAAGATTATGATGGCAAAAAAAGAGCCAACACTAATAACAAATGATAGTAACAGGAAATTTCTTTCATATATCTTGCTTAACTCTGCTGCAGGGAATTACACTGACTTAATTCCCTGGTAGAATTGTATTAAAACCAAACCTCAACTGACAAAAACAAAATCTAATACTTGGAACAGTTGGAAGGAATAGTGGCTATGAAAGATCATTTTTCCAATCCTATTGAATATTCAAGCAGTTGAAAGGGCTAAAAATCGCAAAACAAGTCTCTTTAAATGGTTAGCGGATTGTACACTAGGCACGGGATGATATTGATCCAACACCATTCTCATGAAATCGTGCCCAAATTTGAATCAAATTGTGATTTATAAGAGACATGGTGTTTAAAGAAAGAAAACACAAAATTTACTTTATATTTCAACTTTTATAGTACAGCAATCATTGTAGCTTATTATATTTACGAAATTTTAACACCTAATGATTACATTAGAAGTCTCCGATTATTTTTTTATATGATAAACAACTAAATGTAAGTAATTAAAACGTGCTACGTTATTTCTCTGGAAGAAAATTTTCCAAATCAACTATTTTACAAAAATGTCCAAATAGTGCAAAATTGCGAATAATAACATAAGTGGCGGCGGACTCCTGGAGACGTAAACTAAAAGTTTTAAAATTTTGAATTCTTATTTTTAATCCAAATTACAATGTTTTAGAGAAATGTTTAAGTACATTTGTTTAAAAAAAGCTTTTTTTTTCCTTGACCCAGCCTAATGTATGTGTTGCAGGAGAGAAGAACTAGAGAACATTTAATTCCTTTTTTTTTTTTTCAAAATTATTAAACAGAATGAGACTAAAGATTTGATGAGACGAGATGTCACAATTTTAAATTGTTTAAATAGCAGCCACAGAAAGGAGAACACATTTTCAATGATAGGGTGATTGAAGAATGGAAATGTTTGCCTGCGGATAGAGCGAATTCAATTGTGGTAAGTGTTAAGAGGAATTTAGATAATTTACTGGGGGATAGTCAAAGGCCATTGATTACTTTTAGCTGGACCAATCTTGCTGAGCATCGTATCTGAAGTTGGTAGACTCCTTTTGTATTTGTAACTAAGTTTTCCTCGTAACTTAAACATATAAGCAACTTTATAGTGAGATTGAGATGTACAGCTTTTGGCCAGGGGAATGCCCATAAAGGGTGACGATTTTGATACTGATTTTTCTTCCTAACCCCCAAAGTTATAATTTTTTTAAATATTCACAAATTTTTAATGAATTAAAAAATAAAAAGGGTGCTGACTGAGACTAATAAATGTCCAAATACTTGTATACACATTTCTTTTGTTTAAAAAATAATTATTTTTCTTTATTCAATGAAATACGAACCAAACAATTACAACTTTAATAGAGTTTAATTTTTAAATAAATTTTTAACTTTTATTTGAGAATAATGTTGTTGCCAAGTGCTGAATAATGCTTAAAATATTGGGAACATTTGCTTGTTTGAAAGTGTAATTAGAAGATGAAGCTAATATTCAAAGCGTACATCCTAACTCCTTTGAAAAGCGCAATTCACAATATTTTATTTACAAAAGGGGATGCATACAAAAGGCATGTACAACTGCATAACTAATCTTGACAATATGATAATGCAGCATGGTGAACTTAGACTTTAATTCATTCATCACTGATCTACAAAATTTGAAATCATAATTATGAAATTGCGAAAAAATCGTAAATAAATGTAGCATAGAGAAATTAGGGATGCCGCAATATTATCAATGTATTCATTTAATTTCAAATTAAAGAATTATCATTTTCACAAAACATCAACCATATTGTTTACGGAACTACTACTAGTTGCTGCAGCTATACAAGTTTATGTTCTCCAAAGGGCAATAAGCAAACGCAATGTTGTAAAATATATTACAATATATAGTTATTTGAGAACAACTTCAGGAAACAGCAAAAGCTGAAAAGCAAGTGATTTCAGACAATACAATTGATATTGCATAATGTAGAATACATTAAGAGTATTTCACTCAACTTTTTAAAAAAAAAATTTCTGCATAATTTATAATCATGTAGGGCCTAACTGTATGTAGGGCCTTATTTACGGCCTCCTTCCATCCACTTTCCAGGGGTCCTTTTTTTTAATTATCAAATAAAAATTTCATGTTCACATTTACTTGTGTAACAATAACTTAAATTCTTAATTTTATATACACTGTCATTAACATAGAATATTATATTTATACTGAAGGTGTTGTATTCTAACTCTGTAAACTGTAAAAAATACTAAACACAATTATACTGCTTTAGTGGAACATATTTATTAAAAAAAAACAATGAGGGTCAAATTTGATTTCGGTTGCTCTAGAGCAGGGGTCGGCAACCTGCGGTTCTTTTGATGGTATATTTGTGGCTCTCCAGTTCCATACGAAAAAATTCATAATTTATAATCAAAACCCTTAAAAAAAAAGTAAATATATTTTTAAGTACTTAATTTCTCAATAGCTTTGATTTTCATAATCGTAAATTCTCATTTGCCACGAAAAACTCGCACACAATAAGTCAAATTCGGAGAGACTTTACAAAACATACCCATTTTGCTGGTAAACATCCAAACGGTGACGCACGAAAAAAAGCTGTTGAAGATCTCCACAAAAAAAAAAAGTAAAGTTGAATGCTAAGTAACTGGACGCAATCTTCCAATAATGTAAATCTGGCAAGCTTTGCAATATCATTAGAAAATGCAAAAAGAGGAAAACCATTCACAGATGGTGAGTAAATCAATGATTGTTTTATACGTGCATCTGAAGAACTGTTTCGGGATTTTAAAAACAAAGCAGAAATCATGAAAAAAAAAATCAAAGATTTGCCATCATCTACTAATTTAGTACAAGATAGAACTGCTAAAATGTCTTCAAATGTAACACATAAGCAAGTGGAAGACATTCAACTGGCTTCTACCTTATCACTTGCTACGAGTCTTGCGACATAAAAAAGACACAGCACGTCGTCCCAAGGTCCAAAAGAACTGCAAGGATTGCTACTGCCCTCAGGGAGAGCAAACTTGTGGAGAAGATATAGCAAATGCTGTGCAAAAATGCCTGGAAGACAATGGAATAGATATAAATAAAATCGTTTCTATAGCAACTGACAGAGTCAGAAGTATGAGAGGAATACATAGAGGGTTAACATCAATTCTTCAGAAAAGAAAAAAAACCATGAAATTCTAATGTTTCACTGCATAATTCATCAAGAAGCGTTTTGCGCCGAAATAGTCGAGGTCACAAAGTTGGTAATTAAGATTATAAACAGCATATTGGCAAAAGCACTCTACCATCACCAGTTTAAATATTTCCTTGAAGAAATAGATAGCCAATTTTCTGACCTACTTCTGCACAATAAAGTGTGATGGCTTTCCAGAGGTTATAGCAACGTTTTGCTTGACTGAAATAAAAATATTCCTCAATGAATTGGAAGAAGACAAATGGCTGCAAAAATTCAACTTCATGGTAGATACCACAATGAAACTTAATGAACTAAATCTAAAACTGCAAGGAAAGGGCAAACCAGCCTATGCCTTGCTTTAGGAGCTAGTTTGTTTCGAAAAAAAAATACTTTTTGTTGAAGACACAGAAAGCGGTAAATTACTTCATTTTAAAAATCTGAAGCAGTATCGCTATGAGACCAGTGCAACTATTGACATGAATTACTTCAGTATAACTTTAAAAAACATGAAGGATGAATTTGCTGAGATTCATGCAATTCAAAACAACAAAAAAGTACTCTCACGTTTATAGTAAATCCTCAACACAAATACAAATGAGATTAACATTGAACCATTGGGAATTGATGCTGGATAGCTTCAAATGCAATTGCTGGATTCGGAAACCAAAGACTTGTGCAGTGGCAAGTTCACAGAACTCAAGAGCAAGTTGGAAGTCCAGAAATGCAGGCGCACAAGTGGACAGCTCTAAAAGAAATTCTGCGAATTGTGACCCTCATATTCGGCGCATGAAATAGTCTTCCAGAATGCTACAGTAAGGTGAAGAAATTGGCATATGCAGGGCTGACGATCTTCAGGTCGACATATTCGTGCGAGCAAGCGTTCTCTTACATGAATATAATAAAAAGTAAAGTTAGAAATCAACTAACAAATAAAAATCTAGTCATGCTTGAAACTTAAAACAACAAGTAATAAGCCAGATTTTATTTTACATTTGTGATTTTAAATGAATAAATATTATTCCGTATTTAAAGCCTTTTACTTTAAATAAAAAAATCAAATATATATAAGCAAATATTATATTAAACCGAAAATTTTTAGTGCCTATTTAAAAACTGGGAAAATTTTGTAAATTGTAACTTTTAGCTCTTCCGTTTCAATAGGTTGCCGACCCCCTGGCCTAGAGCCTACAGACGAATCCTGATTATTTGTTTAGTAACAAATAAGGGCTTATAATTAGTATATGATGTTTTATGCAAGTAGCATTAGTGTGCAGAAAGAAATGCAAAATACCTTCCACAGCAGTTTCATAAAATGCAGTTTGTACAGAATGCCACAGTCAAATCAGTTAGATGTAATACGAAATAATTTTTCTTACAGTCTATTTTATTTTCAAAACTATACCAAAACAACTTTCAATATTCACTTTTTAGGCGAAAGATTTGTACAATTTTTTAAACTTGTAACTAGGCAAGGATATTGATACGGAAATTGATTTTGGGAAGGGAGAGAAATAGTATCACCACCATTTTAAATATGTATGTTATGACTATGAACTACAAAATAAAAATACAAAAAATTATGTTTCTATTACAGGGTGGCTACAAAATTCAAGGAGAAAAATTCCCCGATACATTTCTAAGAAATTCTATGATTTTACAGCAAACTTTTTATAAATTTTTCCCAATTTTTCCAAGATTTATAAACTCTGATCAAATAGAGCATGTATGCTAAAGAGATAAAATGCTATTTTTTTTTTAATAGTTTTGGTGGTAATGAACAGTTTAAATTATTCCATACATTAAATTCTAGTGATTACCACCACAATTCTCCGAGCAAGTGGCGCCAAAATATGGATGAATATGAAAACATGAGTTTAAAACAAAGAAAATTTCCCCGATTTTCGAGATTTTAAAAATTTCCCTAATATTTTCCAGAATCAGAAAGCTTCCCGACATTTCCCTGATTTTCATTATCTGTATTAAGTAGACTTCAGATACCGGAGGTTAAAGTGAAGTATGATAATGCAGTAACAAAAACACTTAATGCATCTGCTCTTTGGCCATGTTACCAAGAAGAGGCTTCATTAACACTTTATTTACACGCAAAACATGCTTGGAAAATTAGCTACAAGAATGCAATCATAGATGCAGAGTTAATTCAAATGTATTTATTGTGCTTTTGCACAAGGGGACTCTGAAGTATTTATCATTTGTGATTCAATATCAACTGTGGACATCAAAGAATGATAAACTTGGCAAGTGCTTGTAACGATATTAAGATTTACGGAGATTCCTTCAAGTGTAATTTTGTCCTTAGGTCCAAAATTGGTGAAATGTATGTGTTCAGGAAGTGTCATTGCTGCGCATATTTGACTAAATTATCTTCCAGTAAATGAATATTAAGGACATTAATCGAGGAACTAGTGTTTACAAAAGAATTTTCCTTATTTTGGTTGTAGAAGCAATGTCAGGGTCACGAATTCAAAGACAATAAAAGCTTTATGAAATTAGATCAACTACGCTTTCATAAGTAGAAAGCAAGATTTTAAAATTTAGATTTTAAATGTATTTTACTCCCAGACCATCTTTCTTGGCTAGTCACTCGTGGCTATGTCTCAAGTCGGAAGACGCGACATATTTTATAGCAGATGCTTTCTTCTGAATGCAGTAACAGAATGAGGCAGTAACAACACAGTGAACAGTAAGTAAGGTGATACACATATAAATGATTTCATTTTCGAAAGCAATGAAAAAAATGCTGTGGCATGATTTTTGTATATTTTTTTTTATGCAAAAATTGGACCCACAACCCCTGAAGCCAAAAGTTAAGGTAGTAGTCTGGTAACTTGCACGTTTTTTTTTTAAGTATTTACTTTCCCATAAAAAAAATTCCATAACATTCAATTGTTTATTTTGTATGTTATTATTGGCATCTAATGGATACAAAAAGACATTTGACTTAAAAACGTTTTAATATTATTTTTATTCATCTAAGTCGGCGCCTAAAAAAAAGGTACGTGGATAGCCCCCGTGATTTTGGCTTTTACAGATATCTCAAGTAAAAAAAACAAAAAACTAATTGATTATCAATCTATAGAAATGTTGTTCTCGTTGGAACTAGGGTTATTACATTTTATTTGAAAATAACAAAATGGCGGACTTTGAAAAATAAGTGATTTTTTCCAGGGCACAAATCGGGCTGTAAAATGAAAAGTTAGAGATGAAAAAAAAAGATCCTATTCCAAACGAGAACTATTAATGGGAAAAATAACATAAAATTTTCAAAGCAAACGGTCAGATAGAATTTTTTTTCACCCGGGCCGAATAGGGCCGACCGAAAAAACGTGTTTAAAGTTTCAAGAACAGATGCTGAACAACGAGAGACTCTCAAATATTCATTATAACTTCATCAATATTTTGAATTTCGGTTTAAAATTATTACAATGTACTCTCAATATATTTTACTTTCGAAATAAGTATAAAAAAAAATTATTTTTTTTTCAACCAAGTTGTCAGTATAACTTAGGGTTTCTCTTTTTAACATTAACTGCAACGTGATTCGGAACAGCATGGGAAAAAAATATATATATACAAGCAACTGTTTTTTAACACTTTAGGGTTGATCCTCAAAGAAGTTTCCATTTAAGTTTCCAAGTCAAAAATATGTTCGACAATGATCCACACTAGATTTTTACATTAATAGTGTTCGACATCACCCTTATTTATGATACCTTTCTCAGAATATTTCTGTACATGCAATTGCTCTTTCACGTAGCGAAGGTATCTGTTCAGATATCCTCTTTCGGAGAAGAACTTGCCATGGTTCGTACACTTGAAGGAGAAAAAATTTCAAGGGCTTTTTAAGCACTTTTCAAGGATGGGTTATGAACATAAATACATTTTTAAAAAATCCAAACTATTTTTTATTGGCCAACGGTGCATGTTCAAATCAACTTATTACAAAAAAAATTTCTTTTTTAGGTTTCAATGAAAGAAAAATTTAAGGTTACAATTGAAAAAAAAAAAAAGAAACCTAATATATATATCAGAAGCAGTACTGTGTCCCATAAAAACAGAAGTGAAGTGGATAGTACGCACTTGGTAATTACGCCAATATCGGATGCGAACATCCATTTGATTGTCTTGTTTCATCATATTGAGACTTTTGTTAAATAATACAAAAGTCTTATTGATTAAACTGTCTTCCAATCTACTCTGAAGGCTCGATTACAAATGCTGTATAATATACAGTTTTTTTCTCCATATGAAAATTTAGAATGTAGATGCAATCACGCTATAGGCGAGCATGCAGTTACATAATTTATCAACATTTTCATTAAATTCATAAGAGCCATGATTTTTTATGATTTTCAATGTCCATAGTATTTCAGTATCTAAAAATCCGTTTTCAATTTCATGCACCTCCTTTGTCACTTTATTGACTAAAATTTTTTAAGATTCTACATTTTTAGAAAATAAAATTAAATTCAAGCACTTTTAAATGTATTTTTACAGAATTCAAGGTTTTCAAGCACTTGAAAAGGAAAGATTTTTTTTTCAAGCACTTGCAAAGGTTTTTTAAAAACGTACAAACCATGTTAACCGTTTCCCCGAACATTTCGGACATCACCATCTCCGATAGCATCAGGGAAAAAACAACCGAGACTTACTCATCCCAGTTCCCAAACAAATCCTCCCGATTCCCAAAACGTGCGTTGGAATTTGGCCGTAAATCCCAGAAACAACTCCCCCCCCTCCCCGACCCCCAAAATCGACGCACAGAACATTTTGGCACAGAGTTACGTCCAAGAGCGACATCCTCCAAAACGATGCATTGGAAGCGGCAGTGGCGATCCTGAAGTCGAAATTTTGGGAAATGCACAATTACGATGATTTGACCTCGGTTTTATTTGCATATCAACCCTGCAGTGAAGCACCACGGTTAACTCTCGGCAGTTGTTGAATTCCGTATCCGAATACAACAAGAACGAGGTTTGATTTTTAACAAAACAAAACCTGCAGTCACGATCTATTTGAACTATAAAGAGCTTTTATGCAGTCAACGTCGGCTCAGGAAGCAGTTTGAAAATGGAGGAAGAAGTGCTTTATCAAATTAACCAAACGAATTAATAAAAGTGAATGGATATTTTTTTTTATTAATATTTCAAATAACTTAATCACAATTAAAAAAAAAATTGAACTAGAGAACTAATTTAAAACAAAAATTGGGAAATAATAATTGGGGAAATGACATTTGTTAATCTGAAAAATTCTGGTTCTTGCACAGCCGGCAGAGTTAAAACCATATTCGCTTTTTAAGCAGGAAGCTAAAGAACTTTTTAAATTCTGAAATTCAAACATGTAATTTATGCTCTAATATTTAACCGGAAAACTAGAAAAATTACAATTTTGTGAAACAAAAAATTTTCATTTGACAAAAAAAGGAAGGAAAAAAAGTCGAGAAAGTATCGGAATACGTTTATTAAATATCTTACGTTTTTATTAAAATTTATTAAATTTTTATTGAAATGTATAGAGATTTTACTTTAAAAAGTTTCTTAATTAATACGGATTCTTTTAGATTAATCTTTAAGAGATGTCGCTCATAATCATTTTACTAAAAGAAAAATTCTGATTTGAGCAACTTTATTGCTAAAATAATTTTTGTGTTCTAGTTTAAACACTGTTCAGTTACAAATAAAAGGAAGTAAAAAAAATATTTCCCCCCCCCCCCCTCTCCCTCACTACAGAAACCCGCTTACTTCAAACCACTTACTGCAACCAACGTTGACTACAAAAAACTGTCTACTAATAGTATCAAAAGGTTTGAAATTAGGGAGCCACAAAAGTCAGTTATGGCCAATGAATTTAAAGGGTCAGTATAGTAACAGAATTCAACAAATCCTGTATTCAGAAACAGATAGAAATGATTGATTTTTGTAACTACACACTTAACACCTTACACACTTAAACAATATTTTTTTTTCAAAAAGACAATTAGCAATAAATTTCATTACTATACCATTTACTTCCCAAGATAACTAAACTTAAATTAATTAAAAAGTTTAACTAGTCATTTGACTCATAAAATATGAATTAAAACACATTTTTAAAAACGAATTGAACGAACAGCTATGCCTAACCCAGGATTCGATCCCAGCACCTTTAGTAGGCAAAGTCAAGATTGTTAATCCCACAGCTTACACAAGTCACCTTTAGGAGAATCATTTTACTAGTTATTGCGAGCACTGCAGGAATCCCTTTAATTCGCAAAAGCTGTTTCAGTTTAGTTACCTTGGGTTAAGCAAAATCTACACAAATGATGTCATGCAAAATAAAGCATGTCACAGATGAACTAAAGGGACCATATGTTTTTTGATAAGTTTATATCACCTATAATCCCCAGGTGATTATATACTTATAATCACCTGAGTATTATTTAAATTACAGTAAATTACTGTATATTACTGCAATAGGGTTACAAGTTGGAACTATTTTATTTATTAAATAAATGCAAGCCAATTTGCTGCTGCAAGGTCCCAATAGTTTAAAAAATACAAATGTGTTCGACTCACCCACTAATTTCCTGATGCTAGTCATCTTTTTCTTCAAACACTTACCCCCAATTGAAGAGTTGATCCCAAAGGAGCCAAGTAGGAGTACACAAGTACGAGAAATTTTCGTTCCATCCAGGAGTCTGGGTCTTCACAATACTGCATACTTGGACATACTGGAAATGGCAAAGAAGAAAAAATTATCACCCATACTTTTTTTTATTTTTGGAATAAAAAAAAAAAAAAAAATAAATACTTTGAAACAGTTGTATAGAATATTTTTTCAATTTTTCATTTGGCGATTATAAAATTTGCCAAAACTTAAGACACAGTAATAACAAAAATAAATTAAATTCACTATCATTTATCAAATTTTAATAATAATCATTAATAAAATGATTTAAATAAATAATTTAAAATTTAATATACTTTATTATTTAAATATTTTATATTTAAATATATTTAAAAATTAAATTTAAATTATTAAACAGTTTCATTTATCAATTTTAATAATTGAATTGTTTTAGCAATCAGTTTAATTAAATCACACTATTCTATCTGCTATTTCCTACTTTGAACTTTGAGTGCTTTGGTTTGTGCGCTCAACGACCTATACTTGTGCACAATAACGGCTGATCAGGCCAGGACCTACAGCTTAACGTGGATTCCGAACCACAACGAACATCCATGCCTAAACCGGGATTCGAACCCGACATCTTTGGCACGAGAATCCAGAGAGCTAACCCTACAGCCATCAGGTGGGCTTGAGCTTTGAGTGAACTTGGTTGAAAAATCTGAAATGCAAAACTAAGAATGTCAAAGTGCATTGAAGTCAATAAAATTAATGTGAAATTAGGAGTGATTCCTTAATAATTAAACTAATTATTACAACTCAATTATTAAAATTAATAAAACTTTAAAATTATTGAAAACTATAATATAACTAATTATTGAAAATAATTAGTAAATATAAATATTTAAATACTAATAAAATATGCTAATTATTACAATTGATTAATTAATTGTTGGAATTATTTTATTATTAACTATAATTACTAACGTTGATTAACGATTATATTGAAAATTTGGGCTGGCATAAATCTAAAATCACCGGGCCGATGCTGCGTTCCAGTAAACAGAAGAAAGGCCTTCTTTGGGGAGGTACCATGGTTCTTTAGGTTTAACTGGAGGCTAAGAATACATACACACCAAAAATAAACGAAAATATTTTTTATGACAGGTAAATTTAACTTAATATAACCATGTAATTGCTAAAATTAATAAATGATCTTTTAAGAAACATTTTCGATAATATACAAAAGATAGAATTGATTTAATATTCTATTACACGAGTAATTTTTGTTTTTTTGGAATAACTTGTAGATTAGTAAAGTTTGCTGATCTAATACAAAAAAAAAAGTTAACAAAATTCCAAAATGAATTCAATTTAAATATTTGAAGTATAAAATTCTTAAATTATGTATTATTTTGATCTAAGGATATGAAGAAGTATTATTTAATACAATCAAACTATAAATTGATTTGAATAAAAAAAATTCTCAGATCGTTCCATTTTTCAATGTACAAGAATTCAATTTACACATTATTCGTATCAAGTAAAATAACCGAAGATTGAGGATAAAAAATAAAAAAACATTACATGACGATAATAATTTATTAGAAGTTAAAATAGAAACGTATGAGATTAAGATTCGATAAAACTTTTAATGATTACTTTGGTAAAGCGAGAATTCCAGACCAAGTAAATTCCAACTTAGAAATTCAGAAAATTCTAAAATGACTGCGTTCCTTATATTTTCCATGTACTGTTTTAAATATACTTAAAATATAAAATTCTTTAATCATGTATTATTTTGATCTAAAAATTTAAAGTATAATTTTTAAGTTAGTTGAACAAAAAATAGGCTTAAAAAAATTCTAGGATCGTTCCATTGTGTGAATTCCGTGCACACAATTTATTGTAATCAAGTAAAATAATCAAAGATTATTATACAAGGAAACGGATACAAATAAAAAAAAATTAAATATAAAATTACAGTTTGATTTTTACACGTAATGCTCGCCACTTTTTAAAGAAAGTTCTATTTTTTTAAAGAATATTCCAAGAAACAAAAAAAAAAAGAACATTAGGATAAGATTAGTTAACCTTTAACTACTGTGGTTGGGTGGTTTGGTATTTTTGGCGAAAGAGCAACAAACAAATTGGTGAACGTCAGTTTAAAATTTAAGAAACATAGAATCGGACAAATTTGTATAACAGAAGATGAAATATTCACGGGCATGGAAGCATTCCACAAAAAATGACTCGCTGTCTGTAAGACCGCATACAGCAGTTAAAGGTTAAAGAAGTTTTTCTTAATGTACATGTCGATTATTATTTTCCAGAAGTTGCAAAATTAAACGTAAAAATTAACAAATTTGGAACAAAGGAAACTATTCTTACTTCTGAGTAGCGTGAACACCTTCGCCGACGGAATCTCCCGGGATAGTGAAGATTTTTAGATACTTCCTTCCCACAATTCCAAGTATCCAAGCCTTCAACCAATGAAATCCATTTCCACGCCCTTTCAGACGATTACAGGCATCTTGATTGACACGCAATCCTAGAAGCAATTCTGATTGTAATTTTGCATTTTGTGTGTTCTTAAATTTTTCCTCTTTACTACTTTAAGCCAAATATGGCGAAATTTGTTTTAATTATCAACATTAATTGCTCATTTTGTTCGATTATTATAAGGACATTTTACAAGAAATATGCTACTATAATGGAACGTCAGAGAATAAAAGTAAATAAATTCACGTCTTTTATATTACAATAGATTATTTAACAAACATATGTTAATTGTTCTGGAAAAAAGATTATTTCATTAAGTTAAATTTTGTTAAAAGTCAAAAAGTAATGGACGTTTTCGAAAAGTTTCTTTCTACTCCATGTAAATCGGGGCCCGGTACTTTTTTAAGAGCTGGTACGGCGTACTACCATTTTTTATATTTTTTAACTAATTAATAATAACTCATAAATCTTTATGCATGTATTGTATTATTGAAAGTTACGCAAATTAAGAATATTTGGCTTTTTTTGTAAAGTTAATTATGAAAATATTGTAAGTTTGCATTGTATAATTAAAAAATCCCAGCTTCAGTTTCACGATCGGGAAACTTGTGTACCGGTAAGATTTTGTTTTATCACTACAACCCTGGTTTTGACTTATTTTGATGCTTATTTATTTGCTTCCTTTAGCATGAAAGCGTGAAGTGGACTCTTTAAGGATTATCAGCAAACAAAAAGCATAGTATTTAAGAGCAAAAATATCATTTGTGATAGAAAAAATATATACAAATTTGTATTTAAAACATTTTCAAGAAGTAACACTTCATGAATTTTGAAATTGAAAACACTTCTACACAACCTGAAATCTGCTCATATTTCAAATGCAGATTGAGGTTTGAATCCTGGGCGTAGGAATGGATTTTTGTTGTGGTTTGGAATCCATGTTGAGCTGTAGATCCTAGCCTGATTAAGGACCAAACGGTATAGTGGTTAGGGTGCTGGCTTCTAGACATCGAGGTTGCGGGTTCCGAGTCCCGTGTTAGGCATGGGTGTTTGTAAATGTATGTTGGCTTGTCTAATGACGAATGTTTTCGGCGCATTATAGCCCTCGTGTTGCTGACGGCGCCAGATAATCTGAATACAACCAACCAACTTCATTTGGTTACTTTGTCACACAACGACGTTTTTTTATTGTTTTTTTATTATTATTATTTTATTTTATTTTTACAATAGTGACTAGTCAAACTGGAACCTTTCTGCTTAGCGTGTATTCTGGAACCACAACAACCATCCGTGCCCTGTAAAGGATTCGAACCCGGCACTTTTGGTATGCGAGGGTAGAGAGCTAACCACACAGCCGTCAGGTGGCTTTTTAGATCGTTACTTAATCATGATCAGAGAGATTACAATTCCGGGGGAAGCAAAAATTTTCCTCTTTGCCCTAAATGCCAAAAAGAACAGGCATCACCTCAGCACATTTTGGACTGCCTTGGACTGGACTGGGAGGACATTTATAACTGTCCACAACTAGTGTCAGACTTCATTAATGTCAATGGCTTCACTGATACTGTCTGACTTCGTCAGACAAAAGGGAGATTAGAAACAACAACAACAACGAGATTACAATGCTATAAAACTTACTTGTGACGCCCGAACTCAGTTCGGGCAAAGCAAATGCTCCAATTTTGGAATGCCCGACCTGAGTTCGGGCAAAAGAAAAATCGGTGTTTCAATTCCGTGAAGCTGGAACTCAGTTTGGCAGTATGGTCCTCGTGTTGCCCTTGCGCAGTTAAATCTCAACCAACCCCCACATAAAAAAAAAAATTCCCCACAAAATTTGAACAGATTCACGGCATTCTGGTGTTTTTATGCTTTTGTCCACGTTTTGGAACACTCAGATTTCAAAAAAGTGATCTAGAACAAAATTTCTATCGGTGTGTCTGTGGTCAGTATAACTCCCGAACAAATTGACCTGCGATGTTCAAATTTAGTGTGCGGGTTGGTGGTGGCCATGGGACCTACCATTAAGGTTTTCGTCAAAATCGCGCATGCGCATAAGGTATAGCTGCCATTGAAAAAATCATGTTTTTCAATGATTGCTAAAAAACGGCTCTAACGATTTTAATGAAAATCGCTGTGGTAATAACCTCTTAAGGTGTTCTAAACATCCCCACCTCCGAAATTCCTGTAAGTATGCTTTAATGGCGTAAAAAGTTGAAAAACGAATGCCTTCAACGCAGAGTTCTCTTTCGTTGAGCATACCTGATCAACTATTGTGTTTTCTTCTCTCCTCAGTTTCACTTATAATACAGGATATTATAAGGATTATCAAAAAGTACATACCCAAAATCACTAATTTGGTGAAGTTTTCTTTTTTTTAGTCCTACTATATTTTAAGACCCATACAAGAATCGTTGCAAAAAACATCGCCAAACTGGCCATGTTTTTCTAAATGAATGATAAAAATATAAAAACGGTAAATGACACAAATTGACATCAGTATTATAATGTAATTGAAAGTTGTGCGATGTTCCACATCCCTAGTTTTTTTGCAACTTAATTTCGGAAAGTCGGTGAACAATGTTATTTTGCAAAGTGGAAATGCAGCACTACTTACGAAAACTCGATTCTGACGATAGACTTCCTGTTATTCCTAATTTTATACGTGTTTAAGTTTCTGCATTCCGTTTATATCATTAACCCTTTGCACTCGAGGTCTTTTTCGCGCTGAGGACGCTTCCCGTCATTTTTGGTTCGGTTCGCGGTTACAGATCTACTTCAAAGAAACTAAACACAGTCATTGGCCTTGCATCGATTTTCCGCATCAAACCTAGTGGTCCTCTTGAGTTGCGGCATCCAATCATGTGGTGAGTGAATGTCACCTCTCGAGTGTAAAGGATTAATACTTTAAGAGGACACACAGTTTCCTAATTCGATATCCAACGTCGCTCGTAAAATGAGGACGAAAACTAATGCTTGGTTGGTTGGTTGGTTTGTACGCTTAATGACCTGTTTTTATGCACAATGACAGCTAACGAGGCCGGAGCATACAGCTTAACATGGATTCCGAACCACAACGGATATCCATACCTGACCCAGGATTCGAATCCGGCACCTTTCGCATGCAAGGCCACAGCTTTAACCATACAGTCATCAGGTGGGCTCGCTTCTACAGGAAAATTAAGCAGGGTTATTAAATCTTCCTGAATTGACTGTCATTGGTCAAGAAACAATTTGTCACAACTAGCGTCGTGTGTACTTGTCCTTCAAATCCTAGATTGCAGACTCGAGGAATCGAATCCTTAAAACTCTCAAACTCTAGTCGAGCATTCAATGTCTGAGTTCGACTTACCCATTATTACATGCAAATGTCCGTCCGCAACAAACAAGATCTTTATAAAATTCTACGAACTTTATCAAGATCTTTATTCTGATAAAGACTTGGTTTGTACGCTCAACAACCTATTTTTGTTTACATTGGCGGTTAATCACTGTGGGACCTACAGCTTATCCATTCCCGGCACCTTTCCAGGATTCGAATCCAGCATCTTTGGCACGCGATACCAGAACAGCACTCAGGTAGATAACAAATTGACTTGCGGTACTTTTGTTTGAATTACGGCATTCATTTCGACCCTATCTTTCATTTAATATTCCACGCGTGTCTTGGTATGCGAATGTTGATCGCAGCCAGAACCTTTGTATAATTTTCTCACTACATTGTGTTGTGTAGAAGTCAAACTACTTTGCTTTATAAGGTCTAATAATTGTCAAATTCTACTTGAAGAATAAGAATAGGCACCAACCACTCTGGGGCAAAGGTATCATTTCGCTTCAAAAATGTGTAAAATTGTATAAAATATTGCTTAAAAAGGATACTTTGCAATGTCCTAAAGGGGGAGAAAGTAAACAATATTTGTAATAACACTTTTGACACTCTTCACCCTTTTCCCCCAAAATGAGTTGGTTCGTTTGGTTTGTACGCTCAACGACCTATTTTTATGCGCAATGACAGCTAATCAGACCGGGACTACAGTTTAACGTCGATTCCGAACCACAACGAACATCCATGCCTAACCCGGGATTCGAAACGGGCACCTTTGGTATGCGAGGCCAGAGCGCAAACAACACAGCCATCAGATAAGCTCAAACAGTTTGAGAAAAAATGATTGGATGGCATGGAGGTAAATTCAATATGAAAAAGATCATAAGAAAAGTGGTGTCTGGAAAATCTTGAAAGTGGTGTCCGGAAGTCAATAAATTCCATTTATCATTTCCATTTCGGCAGAGGATTTATTTTAAAAGCTCAAAGGAGATTGGATTGTTTTAATTTTTATTATCACGATAAGCAGATATTTTCAGTTAGATATCATTACAACTTATTTTATTTTTTTAAGTTATGCATAAATGATTAACAAATGAAGCTTAAAGAAAGAACACCGGCGTATAATAAAAGAAACAAAGCTATCGAAAATGACCAAACGTATTCTGAAACTTAATGAACAACAAACTTCCACACGGATGAAAATGCTAACTCTGGGTCTTAAAAATATGCGATTCAAAATATCTGGTTTCGAAACATTACGCACAAACACAAAATCAATTTCTTAAAAATTCAGTTATGCTTTTACAACTTGACATTGCAGCCTATTGTTACATCGTATAATTATTGTTCTTTGTAAAGCAATTTTTATATCCTTCTGAAGTGGCTGGTTAAGCAATGACAATATTTTTGAAGATACGAGTTAAATTTACTTAGTATAAAAACCCCTAAGAAAAAATGTTTGCTTCAGACGTGCTAGCTTCTGGACCTAAAGGTTGCGGGTTCGAGTCCCGTGTAAGACATGGGTGTTTGTAAATGTATGTTGGCTTGTCTAATGACGAATCTCATTAGACCTCGTGTTGGCTGACGGCGCCAGATAATCTGAAAACAACCAACCTACGGTAAACCAACCATGTTAGTATACATGTACAATTACATAGAGAAAAATTTGTATTTGTGTGCAATAAAATCTTAAGTTGAAAAATCTCAATGTAGAAATCTCAGTAATTGAAAAATATCAATAGATAGTGATATCTTTTCTATTTTTTTTTACATTTTGACATTTTTGGTACGTTTTGTATTTTTAGGCAAAAAATATGAACGAAGAACATAATTATTTTGAACGACATAATTCTGAAGAAAAAAAATAGTGCTGTTCTATAACACGTGCGCGCAATTGTTTTTACAATCATTGAACTGACTGAAGTGACGTCACTAAAAAGTACACGTGTGTTTCTGAACAAAGAAATGAATTTGCAATTCGCAGCTGCTATTTTTAAAAACAAAAGTAAAGGAACATGTTTTCCAAGCTCAAAGGTTTCATTTCTCACAGTATAAATATCAAATGCAGGAGTGGTCCCGCTTTGTCTGACGGAGAAATGATGGCAACAGTTTTCCAAAACATTCACCACTAATACATTAATTAATGCAGAGCAGATGGTTTTATATAAACAGTGAAAGAAATCCAAAAAGTTTAGGGTTTTTTTTTTTTTCTTTCTTCTCTCTTCTAGCTAACTTGGGGCTTAGTATGATAACACATTCTATTTCGAGATATTGCCAGAAAATTTATGTGGAAGGGGTTTTCAATCAAGCAATAAGTACTTCTCTACAAAAAAAAAAAATTATCGCAGAACTTTCTCATGAAATATCACAATATTTTTACAGTTTCTTAATCTGTTTCCAGTATGCGAGTTAAATACCTCAACATGATACAACAGCTTAGATCCCGTATTATTCCTATTATCAAGATGGAAGATTAATCCAAAAATTTCGTTTGTTTATATTCAATTAACCCTTTGAACTCCAGTGGCGCCTCTTAGGCGCCACACGATTGGATGCCAAACCACGAGAGGACCATTAGGTGTGATGCGGAAATTCGATGCAAGGCCAATGACTGGGTTTAGTTTCTATGAAGCAAATCCATAAACACCAGCCGAACCTAAAATGTCTCGAGTTGCTGATTCCTCCGCGCGAAAAAGGCCTGGAGTACAAAGGGTTAAAGAAGGTTGGTTGCTTTCAGATTATCTGGCGCCGTCAGCAGGGGCGTATTTAGAGGTCAATCAAGGGGGGTGCGATTATGACCATGAGTGTTTACAGTGGCAGTGATAGTTTGTCAACTTGGGGGACATGGGGGGAGGGGTATCATCAAGGGTTCAATGAAAGATAAAAATTAGAGGCTTTAACTATCCTCTTTTGCGCCCCATATAAAAAATTACCCGAAAATGTAATACAAAATAAAATTATAAATATTTAGTATTTTTTTATTAGAGGAAAATATTTAAGAGTGCAAAAAAAATATCTAATGCAGATCAGGTGAAGTGTAAAAAGTTCAACAACCCTGAAAATTCAACTTTTTTATACAAGTTAATTTACCAATATATTCAACATCATAAATCATTTAATGCAGAAAAAGACGGCAGATCTTTTGACAACTTTAGACAACATTGCAGGTACGCAAAACTCTTTATTTATAAGGTTGTAATAATTTCCGAAGTTAAATAAGGCTTTTCAACTCAGTTTGACATCACATTAGTAAATTAAAATATGTTACATAAGCTTGAGACTCTACACTATAATATTTATCATTGTATTCAAATTTGATATGCAGTATGATTTACTGTTTCCATATTTTTCTGCATTTAAATGAAAATGGAGAATTTGGCGATATTTTTGGCAATAATTTTTACATGGGATAAGAAAAAACTCCGGCGAAATTGGTGATGATATTCAATAGACATTACACTGTCCTTTCTTGTGCGAAAAAAAGAAAAATATCAATCGGTGATGGACGATGCTTAAGGCAAAGAGCTCTGTGTTAAAGACACTCGTTTTTCAAATTTTTACGCTTTTATCAGATTTCTATGGAAATTCCGGATGTGGGGACGAATAAAACTTCTTAAGAGGCATCAGACATGCGTAACCTTAATCCCATGGCTACCACTAACACGTACACCAAATACTGTACGTCAATTCGTTTAGAAGTTGTGCTTACCACATAGACTACTTTTTTGGAATCAGGATGTTTTAAAACCTAAGAAAATGATAAGGGGGGGGGGGGAATCGATTTTTTTTTCACCGACTGCTGTAGTACACTTTCATTGCCCTATGTAAACATATGGGTAATTGAAAGTAAAAGCGTGTTTGACTATGATTCTCTATATTTTGAAAAGAAGTACATAACAACATGGATCTCACTTTAAACTGTTAAGCATAAATGACTTTTTAATAATTTAAGAAAGTAATTTTGTTTGACATTGTTAAAGGGTTTTTATGATTTTGCATATGAAAGGGTGCAGATACAATGCTTATTCCAGCAAAATCAGTTAATTTTTATAAGAATGAAATACTTCGAATCATTCGAACAAAAATGAAATATTTAAACATTTTTTGGAAAACAAATATTGTTAATGAAATACCACATTTTGTAAAATAAGAAATAAAATTTTTAAAAAAAAATCTTATTAAGGTTTAGTTACCAAACTATACATATTGATTCACTAAGACTGCTTTAACTAAATTAATACATATTTGAACTTTAGAGTAAAAAAAATAGTGAGTGCGTTGACCTCAATGTGTGTGCACAGTTTTTTAATAAAAAAAATTATATTCGAATACAAGATAGTTTTTATTATGGCTCTCACAAGATTTTTTATTATTATTATTTATCATGTAAACTTTCTTTTCTTTTTATTGGTTAAATACGCATCAACAATATTAGTATCAAAATCTACAAAGATTTTCTATATTAATCCAGAATAAATTTCTTTTAAAATTTTAATATAATTCTGATTTGGTTAGAAGATTGCTAATACCAAACGGTATGTGTGCTTTATTTATGACAGCATCGAAAGTTTTTTATGTGAAGACGGGCCATAGTTAAACTGGTGTTGTTTAGATCAGTCCGCAGTCTGTAGAAATTAGTAAATCTTTTTGAAATTTTGTATTAGTACTGCTGGGAAAATCTGGAAACATTTTATAAACATTATCATAAAAATTTTGAAATGAAAACTTAAAGAAATAACTGTTCGGATTTTTGATAATTACGCTTCAAGAGCAACAATATATTTAAAACTTCATTGGATTAATTTCATTTTGTTTTATTATTTCATTTATAAGGAATAGCATGTAAAGCTAACAGCCATATAAGCCCTTTTTACCTTAAAGTTTTATATTTTCGTTTAGTTGCAAAAATTCTCTAAATAAATGGATTTTAATTATACCCAACCTGTACTTTAATATAAATTTTGAGATTGGTTTAAGATAACTGTATGTTTTCTCTTACAAATATGATTTACAGAGAACTTAAATTAAGAAAATGTACTCAAAGCCCATCTTAAACCGTCAACACACAAATCCTCATATTAAAAATAAAGGGGAAAAAAAAAGACTAATAAAGAATCAAGAATAATACAGAATATAACTGCAAGATAATGCACCGGGACAACTTTAGATTCTGATTAATTTGTTTACCAAGCAGGGAACATATGCCAGATGGTCTTTCAAGGGGAAAATGGACTTCATTTGCATCTTAAATGAGAGAAACCTCGGAAAACTATCAGGAAATAGCTCAACAATCGACGCCAGATTACTAGTCAAAATTTCTAAAGTGTTTACTCAATCTGAAAACAGACTACAGAGCACCAAATATTGCTCGATCCGGTGATATTTCGCATGGTAGGCGAGTATGAATCGTGAGAGAGAGATTGGAGCATAGCAATATTTAAAAACGTGTTTGGCTATGATCCTCAATATTTGTTTTTTTTAAGAAAAAAAGTTAAAAACTCTATGGAACTCACTTTAAACTGTTAAGGATAAATTACATTTTTATAACTCAAAAAGGTAATTTTGTTTGACATTATCAAAAGACTTTTATAATTTTGCATATGAAAGGGTGCATATACACAGGGCCCGATCATGACAAGTTGGGGCCCAAGGCCCGGACACATTCGGTGGCGATTTTTTCAAACGTGTGATTTATTGGAAATGGACTCAACGCAAAGTCAAATGAATTAACATGAAATATAGAAAAAGTTGATGAATTTATGTTAATATTGTTTTCTAAAAGTTGCTTTTTTATCACAAATAAAGAAACAAATTTCAGACAGTCAAATTTATAAATCAAAAAAAGGAAAAACTTTGTTATGTATAACATATTGCTTTTCACTGTAACAATGTGTCCAATAACAATGACCACAATATCTGCAGCATTATTCACAATTTCATAGTCGACATTTGCTGATCTTACTATAAATTCGCCAAGACTTCCTTTCAATTTTTGTTTCTCTATCTTTCAAAAAATCTTGTGTTTCACGCTTTTAAACGGTTTATTTGAATAAATACACTCTGGGACACTAAATACGGTTCAAGATCAATACGAAATGATTTTTATGTAAAATTATTTTATACAGGTTATAAAAGATATTCACATTGCTTTTGTGAAATAAAAATGTTTTACAGCCAATTTCGGGGGCCCCTAAAATCATGGGCCCAAGGCCCGGGCCTTGCAGGCCTAGGCGATGATCAGGCCCTGCATATACAATGGGTTAATCCAGTAAAATCAGTTTATTTTTATAAGAATTGAATATTTTATTATAATCTATTCATATACTGATGATATTGAAATGAGAGTTACGTTGATGATTGTACAAAATACCAAATATGAGTAAGTGGGATAAATCACTACTTCTGATCATTCGGTCAAAAATGAAATATTCAAACATATTTAGAAGAAAAAAAAAGCAAATGTCTAAACTAAAACAAAATGTTAATGATATTACATTTTGTAAAATAAATAGTAACACTAAAATTATCTTATCATGGTTATATATTACTGTCAATTACCTTGCACTGCCATACCAATCGAAGAAACAGTCTAAAGACATCGCTCGCACACTCCAACTCAAGCAAGAAAGATCATTCCATCACCAGAGAGTCGAGGCATTTTAGTAATTTTCAACGCACATGTGAATGGTGCAATGTCACGTGCAAGGGAGAATGACCCCCTCAAGTTTTATTGCTTTGTCCTTAGTTTCAAGGTCACCCAAAGATGGGGTCATTTTTTCCCCCTTCCCTGAGCTGTTTTAAGATTTTTTGGAGAGAACGAAGGGAAACTTCCTGATCCTAATTTAGTGGTAGCGTCTTTATCGGAACTGTAAGTTCTTACAATATTCAGTAGAACTGCAATAATGCTATATACCGATTTGATCAAATAAATTTTCTTAATTATGAATTAGGCATTTTATTTTCCAATTATAATCACAGGTTTTTTCAAAAGTTATTTTAGTGCATGATTTTTTGTACATAGAATGAAGTTTAGGGGGTGCGATGGCACCCCGATATTAAACCTTTATAATTAATTGACCTCTGATTAAGAAGTAAACCTACAGAATGCTAATTGCACTTGTCAGTCTTTGGTCCCATCTCATACTCTATACTACCAAATGAGAAAATCGTGCTGAAATTGAGAAATTTTTTAATGGTATTGTGAGAAATTTTTTTATTTGAGAATCACACCAGGAGTAAAGATTCGTTGACCTGTACATTGCAGGTCATTACAATCTCGATCTACTCGTCAAGTCTCAAGCCCATTCCTTCTACGGGTAATGAAATAAGGAGCTCGGTTAAGTAGCTTAAAAATTTGTATTAATGATGCATGAAAAATATCAGAAAAGGCTTAGTTTTGTTTGCTGATTTCCATCGATATTGATATTAAGTAAAAAATATATCTTCCAAATATTAATGAAATTTCAATTTTTTTTTTACTTTGAACTCGGTGGAAACTGCCATTTAAAAATAATTTAGACGTTTGGTTGGTTGTATTCAGATTATCTGGCGCCGTCAGCAACACGAGGGCTATAATGCGCTGAAACATTCTTCATTTGACAAACCAACATACATTTACAAACACCCATGCCTTACACGTGACTCGAACCCGCAACCTCGCAGTCTAGAAGCTAGTATGCTAACTATGTACAATACCGTTTGGTCGGCTCAATTAGAAAAGGAGTAATACTTTTAGGCGAACGGACAAACACTAAAATCATATCAGACTGATTCTACAGCGTAGTTATATGGCGCTTGATACACCAAAGTTACGTAACACTGAAACGCTATGACTACAATTGGAAAACAAAAACATGTATAGATTTTTAATATTTCCACTTTTTTTTTTTTATAGTTTATATTAGACTAGGTGCGTGGACCCGCGTTGCTGGGTACCCGTTGAGGCATGTAGGTAATTAATTTCGACAATTCAAGTTATAACATAAGATGACCAGCATAAAAGAAGCGTTAGATAATTTTCAAAACAGAAGTTTGGAATTGAAATTACGTTTAACATTCTGAAACTCTATGACTGTTTGCAACCCTTTGCACTCGAGAGGTGATTCTCACTCACCACTAGGTTTGATGCGGAAATTCGATGCAAGGCCTGTTTATGTTTAGTTTCCTTTGAAACGGATCTGCAATCACGAAACGGCCGACCAAACGGTATAGTGGTTAGCGTGTTAGCTTCTAGACCGCGAGGTTGCGGGTTCGAATCCCGTTTAGGCATGGGTGTTTGTAAATGTATGTTGGCTTGTTGTGACGAATGTTTCGGCTCGTTATAGCCCTCGTGTTGCTGACGGCGCCAGATAATCTGAATACAACCAACCAGCAATCACGAAACGATCCAAAATCGCTGCGAAACATCTCGAGTTGCTGGTGCCTACGCCCGAAAAAGGCCTTGAGGGCAAAGAGTTAATCTGGGGTCTCTTTAAGGTAAGCGCAGAGCCGATTTTAGGAATCATTATATTTTTGAAATCTACATTCTATGTAATATTATATAAACTAACTTTTTAACGGAAATGAAGCAGTTGTGCTCATCAAAAAGATCATTTTTGAGTTTGAGCAAATGATTGCTCCGTTTTTTTTTTTTAAAAAAGGCATTGGGCTTTTCAGAAAATTGAAAAATCCTTGTAGTATTGTTTGCCGAGGATTAGCAAAATCAGAAATCAAGTACGTGTATCTTGAATTTCTGTAATAAAACATCTGAAGATGACTCGCTCACTGAACCGCATTTTCAGAAAAATATTACCTTTCAAAAGAACTTTCGTTGTTTCTTATTGCACGAAGCGTTTTAGAATCGGCTGTATTCCACCCTTATGATGATTTTCTTTTAAGAAGCATTATAAACAAATTAAAAGTTTTAATTATGCTTGATAAACACGTTTGAATTTCAAAAAGCTCATTTGTTTACATTAAACTGTTGCCAACACTGTTTCCTTTCCGAAGAAACTTTTTACTCAGACATAATCAAAGCATAGACGGCAATAATTAGTTTTTATGTCTAATTATCGTTCTTTGTGAAATTAAAGTGAAGTGTAGAATTCGCATTCAATAATCTACCAATAGACACAAATTTTATCCAAGTAGGTTCAGTTGATCTTCAGTTATAGCCGTTCATACGTACATACAGACGTTCGGTTGGTTAGTTGTTTTCAGATTATCTGGCGCCGTCAACAACACGAGGGCAATAATGCGCCGAAATATTCGTCATTAACAGACGTTCGGTTTTATATAGTATATATGTAGAGATATAAGTATTGTAAAACGATTTTTTGATGAGTTCTTGGTGCGTTACGGTAAGCTTATATCCTAACTGAATTAAGGTTAATGAAACTAAGGGTGTGGAACATCGCACGATTTCCGCTTACGCTACAAGTCATTGCATTAAAATTTATGATGTTACTTACCATTTCCATATTTTCACTCATTTAAATAAAAATACCCAGTTTGGCGAAATTGTTGGCGAGTCGGGCAAAAAAACACAGCCAAAATGGCAAAATTGGCGATATTTTTCGATAGACATTACATTGTCCTTTCTTGTGCGTGAAACAGAAAATAATTCATCGTAGATGGGAGATGCTCAAGGGCAGAGAGCTATGTATTAAAAGCACACGTTTTTCACACACAATTCGAGCAAAAAATTCTGTACGGCTTTTAACAAACATCAAATTAGGAAGTTCAATTCCCATTTTCGAAAAATCTAAGATTAAACAAAGACTTTTGTCGCCTTATACCTCCCTGTTAGCGATCTGCACATCCCTGCAAATAATCCTGTCGGTACTCATGGGCAATAAAAATTGCATTTCAAAATACAATAATTATTAAAAACGTTTTGTTAATGTATTATAATAATTGTTAGATAGTATTATAACAAATCTTTCAATACTTTTCCAATGATTATTTTGTTGCAATAAATACGACATTGCCTTCCAATTTACATGGCATGCATTATTTCAGTAACACGTTTGTTGTGGTCTAGTGTACAAATGACAGATACAACACCTAGGCACTAGTAGTCACTTTTGCCAAGTGGTTAGAGCGCCTGTCATCTGATCTAGAAGTCCCGGGTTCGACTCCCGTTAGCGCACACCGCTACGTGGTGTCCCGAATATTCGAACACATCAGTGGCACCATCTACTGCACGACCTTCCCACTACCACCTCAGCATCTCTGGCAACTCACTGCCACACAGAAAGCAACCTCTGATGACTCACTGCCACACTCGACTTAAACGCAAGCAACTCAACGTTCACCCCTTCGCAACTCACTGGGAAGGGGCTATGTCGCGGTCTCGTGTACAAATGACAGATACAACACCTAGGCACTAGTGATCACTTTGCCTAGTGGTTAGCGCGCCTGTCTTCTGATCTAGGAATCCCGTGTACGACTCCCCATTAACGTACACCGTTACACATTTATAATAAATGAAGTACTATATAACATCATTTATAGAGTTCTACTTGACATTAATTGCAATAATTTGGCAAAATGTAATAGAAATATTTTTCTTCCATTTCACTCAATTTCACGTTAGTAATGAGTAAAAATAAACCTCGTTGAATAACCTTATAAAATGTATTTTTTATTTTTATCTTTACCAAAAAATAAGTAAATTTTATTCGAAATTGAAACTTCTCGCAAGACTAGTAGTGTGCGTAAGGTATGTATTTGATAAAAGAGGGCTCATTTTTCGGATATTAAAATTTAGATGTTTTGATATTTTCTGTAAGACTATCAATTCATATGACGTACAATACACACTTTATGTAAATGACGTTTAATGGGCATATAATGGTTTTTGTGGCGTTACCTGACGTACTTAAAATGTCACCTACTGTAACACATCAGAGTTATCTATTAATTGGAAGAATAAGTAATTATTGTCAGTTTCTTCCTGAGAATATAGTGTGTGCTTACCAGGTGACTGAATTTAAAAACTTATGACAATCGACTTAACGATTTATACAATTAAATGTACTGATTTGAAATTGAACGAAAATTGAGAACTAGAAATGGAAAACGACCGAAGTCCAAAAAAGTAAATATTTCAGGTTGGTTGTTTTCAGATTATCTGGCGCCGTCAGCAACACGAGGGCTATGATGCGCCAAAAAATTCGTCATTTGACAAGCCAACATACATTTACAAACACCTATGCCTTAAACGGGACTCAAACCCGCAACCTCTCGGTCTAGTATTTTTTTTTTTTTTTTTTTTTTTTTTTTTAAGGAGAACCGAAAAATGATCGCATCTGGTACTTAATCAATAGTAAAGTCAATAAGTACATACTTCAGATTGAATTTGAACTATTGCTAAGGGAGTTCGCACTTTGAGCGTTCTCCACTTCGTTTAGCGTGGCCTTTAGGACATTTTTCCGTAAAAAAAAAAAGATTTTCTATTTTTTTGGTACTTGGTCGTTTTCAATTTTTAGTCCTCAATTATTCATTCACTGTAGAGAATTTGTGGATATTGATACTTGTGCAACAGTACGGGGTACGGGAGATATGTTTATATTTAATTTCATTTAGAAGCTGTCATTGACGATATCAACTTAAATGTTCCTGCAAAAAAAGGATATATTTACACCAATTTAAAATTGCCGACCGCCAACTTGGGCTGAATTGTGATCAGGATTTTTTAATACTATTGATGATATTAATTATTTATATCTTTTTCTATTCAATATGTTTTAAAACATCCATCACTTTGGTTCTTTTAAAGGAATTGATGAAATTTTGGAAATTTGCCGTGTGCCGTATTTCTTTTCTAAAAACTTTGACGGGATGAGATAATGATTGATTGATTTGTGTTCGCAAAATACCTATTATATTTGTGTACGCAGTCCATCAATGTATACGGGAAAATAATAGACTTCTAGTGTAAAAAAGCCAATTTGTGAAACTCGGGTCGGTATTTTTAATATTTTTTGTTTTTATCTATATTTTTTTTATTCAATTTGATTTTATTGTGGATCAACTTTATAAAAGGGCTCAATAAAATTTCGAAAATTTGCCGACTGTTCAACTTTCTAAAACTTTGGGGGGGTGAGACGCCCCCTTCGCCCCCCGTTCGCGTCGTCCCTGACGATCACTTAAGGTATACGTATAGGTTTCAACATTTTTTTTTTTAAATTTTCAATTTAAAAATTAGACCTTTGCACCTTGAAAAGTACATTATTTGTAAAACTGTTTCCAATAATTTTTTTTTTTTTTAATTTCTTCAATTTTAATAATCAATTAACATTTAATCAACTAATTAGGCTAATTTCGAACGGTAATGACAAAAATTCCAATTCACCCACAGATACAATTTTAGTGTTCAATAATGCAGAATACCCTGCTCTATGTTTTGACCCTTTTAACAGAATTTTACAATGTTTATATTTTGTGATATCTTGTTTTAACCGAATCTATTAGAAAAATCCAATTTTTTTTTATACAGAATCTTATCTTTAAAATTCAATTTAAAAAATATTTATTTACAAATCACTTAGTATTTAGGGTCAAAACATTCAACAATGTATGCAGATAATATAGCAAAAAACAAATTTCAAAAAATATTATTTAAATTGGAGTTATTACTGTTTGAATGAAATGCAAAATAGAAAAAACTACAATCTGAGAATAACTTTTAAAAAAGTATTTTTTTATATAAAAAAAACTGTTGTTATTATTATACTAATTATTATATATTTCCTTTTTAGTATGCTCCTCCGTCATAGGGTTTCCTTCTTTTGTGTTGTTTTTATTTTGCTTTTGTTTTTTACGGCCTTACAAATCTTCCCCGATTTTTGCGAGTTTTGCGATTTGTAGACATACATAAAAAAAAAAAAATTCATTTAATGTGGATCTATTAAAAATGAAAATTAAAATAGCAAAAGACAAAAGCAGGTGGAGCCGCTGCATATGCATTGACGTAAGGAATTCAAATACAAAACAAAATATATTAGACGCTATTTTCAAGATTTTATTTTTTGTCATTTCATTAAGTGATCAGTTTTGTAGATACCTACTCAACAAATGTTAAGGTGGTTAATGGAAAGTAGTTTCTATAATGCACTGTGCTAGAAGATTGTAACATACAGAGCACTTCCTCTTAATATTGACGGGTTCGAAAGATTTGAAGCCAAAGCAGATCAAAACTTGCAGAAATTTATTCCAACTTCGCAGATTCCTTTACAACTCCAGAACTTCTCGTTCTAGTAGACTCAAATCAGCTCTATACACAACAATAGAGCACAAACAGCAGTTAAACTTGACACACAACTGCTAAATCGCCGCAAAAGACAATGCAATACAGTTCGCTTTCGAACTACTCTGAATGCTCACTGAGACTCAGTATCTCAACTCAGCAATTCCAGTCAACCCACGTACTCAGTCAGTAACTCGACTGACAAACGGACTCAACTCAGTCAAAATCTAACTCCCCACTCACTTGGTCGGTCTTATATAGGGAAGACGAACATTCTTGAAACTTCTAGAGATAGATATTTGGAGAACTTTCCAGATCATAGTCGAAAAGTCCTATACATGTACATGGGGACCGAAAATGACGCCAAATCCATCGCCAACTTGGCTCCATTTCCATTACCATAACGTTAAATACCCTGCTCCTTGTAAAACTCGCTTCCCAGCGTTATCTCTGTAAAACTCGTTATCAAGCATTAAGACACACATTGCGGGGAAGCAAACTAACGACGAACTATTGCACTGCTTTATGCGAAATGTACATAAATTTTACTATTTACAAAATTAACACTACGAAATATTTACAAATATACAAAAATTCGTAACAATAATATATAATAAGATGATGCTAATATTGGTATTTGTGTCAGATCACTTAAAAATATTCTCTAATTGAATTTAACAAATAAGAAAGATTTCGTATTAAGTTATTAAGTAGTATGATATAGGATTAAGGATCTGGATAAAATGGCACATGTAGGTGACAGATTAATAAACTACAAAAATATTGATGACACGTGATAAATATAGGATGAAGAATTTTTGCGTTGTTTTTTGGTAGAGAAATACGGAAGTAAAATCTGGAGGGAAAACCTCTGCCATATGACATACGTCACTGTTCATTTATATTTTTTACTTCAGAAATATCCATTAAATTTGAAACAATATTTCAAAAACACCAATTTATAAATATTACGTGAAAATCAAAGTTGACTTTTCTAGTAGCTAATGACATTATGAAAGAGATACTTTTTAGTCCTTTTTTTGGACCTTTTCAAATTAAATAATAATCTCTTGATTTTAATCGGTTAGCTCTACAAAGGTTTAAAAAATAGTACTTTAGATACAGTAGGATGTCTCTTGGGTCGTCCTTAACAACAAACATTTTAAAATTTCAATTTTTTTAATCAAAAATTTATTAATTTTAAAAATTGTTCAAGAAATTTTTTTGTCTAAAATAATTGTGTTTGGTATCACATAAATGCTTAAGGGGGTCCAGTACCGAAATTTTTTCAAAAATCCCAATTTTTTTTTCTGATTTTAAAAAATAGCTCATACATTCCTGAAGAGAATGATGTTTTTATCTTATTCCTCCAGTGATTAGAACGCCACAAAATTACCCGTGATTTAAACATCACTAATGGGCGTAACACCTTGAAGCGTCTGCTTAAAGTGCGTTTTTCGAACACTAGTGTTTTTCACAGATGTTGCATATTCAAATCGATATATCTCCAGAACCATTAACAATTGGCTATTCAAATTTTTAGAGCATTTAATTTAGATAGTTTTAAATATTTTGTCTTCGCAGAATTTTATTTTTTTAATTCTGTTTTAAAATATAACATTTAGCGTAAAAGATAACATAAAAAAAAGCAAAAGTTTCCATATTTTAACTTTGAGAATTCTTTTAATTTTTTGTAGTTCACCTATAAAAATTCTGTGCAGACAAAATTTTCTTTATATAATTATGTATTACAGAAAGCTTTCACTTTGAAATTTTTTTTATTTTTTCTTGACTTATATCAAAATACTCAAACATCAATTATTATGGATTTTTCTTGGTTTTTAATTTTTTTTTAAATAACTAAACACAATATTTAAAAAAACATTTTCTCAAAGATATATAAATAGTATCTCATACATAAAAGAAATTTTTGACATAAAAATGTACATAAAGTTTTTTTATTTTCAGTACAGGACTCCCTTAAAAAAAAAATTCTTTCTAAAAATATACCACCCTTTGGACACATAATTCGTTGAACATAGAAATCTATTAATACTTTCCATACAAGGTACAATGGAACAACTTACCCACGGAATTTGTGTGTGTGCAATTTGAACTTCTTGTTGAAATACATGAATGCGTAGGTTAAAGGGAAACGAGTGGGGGGGGGAGGGCAAAATTTTTGCAATATCTCAATCGTTATTAAGATGAGCATAAAAAATCAAACAGTTTAAAGAAAAATACTGGAAATTTTTTGAAATATTTAAAGTGTAACTTTAAAAAATGCTTGACATTTTATAATATTTTTCTTCAGTTTTATTCTTTTTTTCAGTTTCTCAGTTGAGGTAGAAACAACACCCTTTTTTTGTCTCTATTTAGGTAGAAAAGACATTTGATGAGTGTGTAAATGACATCAAATCCAGATAAAACATTAAATTGTTACATGAATTTGATTTTTATACGAATGAATATTTGGAAAACGTGAATTGTGGAGCTTTACAATATTCCCGTTGCATTACACAACTGGATTCCTAAATATTATTTAAAAAAAAAAAATATTAATAGAATGAAAATTATATATTTTAGTAGAAGTCGTTGAACTATAAACATCGAAACTGGATATTTAATTGAATTTTCACTATTTTACAAGGCGCATATATATGTTATACGTATTACGATTGATCGAAGTTTACTTTTTAAATGAAAATTTTCTCTCTGAATTATTTGTTCATAACGATGTATGATGAATCCATTCTTAACCTTTAACAGCTGTATGCGGTCTGACAGACCGCGAGTCATTTTTTATGGAATACTTCTAGTCCCTTAAATATTTCACCTTTGACTTTTAAATTAATTTTTCGATACTACGTTTTTTAAATTTTAATCTGATGTTCATTAATTTATTTGGCGTAGTATGTACCACATGTTGCCCTTGCGCCAAAAATATCAAACCACCCAACCACAGCAGTTAAAGGTTAAAAGTTATTTAGAAAAACCTAAATTTCACTAATCTAACCGTACGTACCACATGTTGCCCTTGCGCCAAAAATATCAAACCACCCAACCACAGCAGTTAAAGGTTAAAAGTTATTTAGAAAAACTTAAATTTCCCTAATCTAACCGAATTATACTTTTACTACTCTACTGCTATCACAATAATCATCCTCTTTAGGACGGACCACCATGCTTGGATTAGATGGGTGGCAGATGGCAGTCGCAATGCTTTAGAAAAGCATTTTGAGTTTCTTTGGCAAGACAGAAAGACCCCATCCCTTTTTTGAGAAGATTCTTGGAAACCAAGTCCCACCATCACTTATCTTAATTGATGTATCCCTTTGCCCTTAAAAAGAACCTGCTGCCTAGAGCTTCCTTTACATCCTGTATTCGGACAATCAATCGACCCCCAACCCCTCTTCTTGTCAACTCCGCCCCTGGTCAGTTCCTGAGGCCAAAACACGAGATTGAAGAAGGTATCGCACTTAACTTTAGGCGAAAAGCTTATCTTCTCACTCAAAAAGTTGGAACAACTCGTTTCTTTCCTCTACACATAATAAGAAAACAAACCGCGCCGAGGAATTTCGTAATCTGAGAAAAACTCAAGGGGTTGCAGTCTCACTCCCCCGGATGTAGCAGGTGGACTGGCCCAAGGCTGAAAAAGACCCGCTTTCAAAGAAAGATTTTTTAGTCGCATTATCCAGGATCTTCAGGATTAGCGATTTTTCATATTCACAGACACGGTGTAGTGTTTTATGCCAAGTAATACGGCGTGTACTAAGGCGCATGACTTAAATTTGAAACAAGCATGTGACTATTGGCAGCAACAACGATAGAGTTTTGTACACTTAACTAAATATATATATATATACGCTTCAGTAGAAAACCAAACTAAAAAGTAGAAAATAATAATAGTTTAAAAACTAAAAAACACGTTTTAATAGAAAACTGAACTAAAAAGAAGAAAATAATTTTAAATAAGTTTGAAATAAGTATAGAGTGATTAACGAGAAATATTTATTTTATCGTAAAAAAGCGTGGGGTGCTTTTTAAGATATTTTCATAATGGCTCTACTTTTACCAATATCTGTCATTAAATAGGTACAACAATTGACATCAAGCACCCCACGCTTTTTTACGATAAATTAAATATTTCTTGTTAATCACCCGATTCTTATTTCAAACTTACTTAAACTTTAATAATTTTGAGGGCAATATCAAATATAAATTATTATTTTATCAAGACATTCTTAAATTACTGATGGCTTTCCAATTGCGTTTTTCATTTCTTTTTATTAATGGAGTAAATATTGAAAAGGAAAGGAAGGGTTTTTCAAACAAGAGGAACTCCTCCGCATTTCCATCTCGACGGGGGGGGGGGGGTGAACATCTCTCAGTCGACATGTGTAACAATTGCAATCTTTTTCATTCATTTTGAAAACAGATTTCGACGAGCTACAGAATCAGCTCATTGCAAGCACCTCTGCAATTTTGGAAGTCACACGCGTTTAGGGCCGACCGAACGGTATAGTGGTTAGCGTGCTAGCTTCTAGACCGCGAGGTTGCGGGTTCCGAGTCCCGTAATTGGCATGGGTGTTTGTAAATGTATGTTGGCTTGTCTAATGACGAATGTTTCGGCGCATTATAGCCCTCGTGTTGCTGACGGCGCCAGATAATCTGAATACAACCAACCAACCAGCCAACCACACGCGTTTAGGCTAAATATTATGGATGCTTCTAAAACACAAATCAGCTGATATGCGTTCAATCAAAAGAGCTTCAGTTAGATCAGTTTGTGTGCGTTCTAAGTCAAATGTATCTTAATCAAAACTCGATCCCTCGTGAAAAATTTTTCTATATGAAAATTGTATTAAAAAAAAAAATCTTGTAAATAATCTGTTTAAAATTTGTTGTGATAACCTGCTTGAAAATTTGCGTCAAAAATATGTTTGAAAAATGTTTTATAATCTATTGAAAAAGTGTTTAACAATCTGTTAGTATATGTGCAGATAATTAAAAAATCAAAATAAATTAATAATAATAATAATATTTAAATAAAAAAAAGTCTAACATATTTTTTTCTCTTCAATTTTTGAGATATACTATTGATATTTCAATAGGTACTAACATTATTAAATATACTATGTCCAAAATGCCCAGTGAAAAATTGACAACCTAAAAATTTTTAGTCCGAGGTCTGGCAACGTTGGGGAGGGAGGGGGGCAAGAAAAACTTGGCGAACTGCTTCCACACATCTTTTCTTTAAAAAAAAAAAAACATACCCATTCAATAAGCAAAACAGTCACTGATGTGAGAGTCGTAAAATAGGGTCGGGCAGGTGGCAGTTTTATGAGCAGATGGACGAGATCGGGTTTCGCGCGTATTTTCTGGTGAGGAAAACAAAGTTATTTACATTTCAATCCTGACGTCTTTGATCTTTTGGAGGGCGCAAACGAAGGGATTTATTAAGATGGATAGGAAAGAGCTGTAACCGGTTGACAGGTTTAAACGCGGGGTGGAATAAGGGAACGAAGTTTTGAAGGGGGTGTTTATAACCCATTAACCCAATTGAGATGATTTCCTTTAATTTTTAGGTTACAATTTCAAACTTTTTGGCAGTATATCAGAAGTAAAAAGTATGCATTTTTATATATAAACTTTTTTTTCCGTCAATTTTTTAATCAGCTAATTGCAATTAAAGTGACTAATTAGGACATTATTAAAACATACATAAATAAACTTGTAATTAACTTAGAGATATTATTTTTATTGCAAATAAGAAATATTATATTAACGCATGTTACTATGGAGAATTTTGAATTTGGCTTCAATATTTATTTAATTATAAGCTTTTAAATAAACAGTTTTAAAAAATACATAGTTTTTAGCGAAAAATTAAGATTAAAATATGCATAAAAGATGTGTTTATAACAATATATATTAGACTAGGGGGCTCCGCCCCCTGCTCGCTGACGCTCGCCAACCCCCTGGATTGCTATGCAATCCCCTTGGCTCGCTTTGCTCGCCTTAAAGAGAAGCATTTAAAATATGCCCTAGCAAAAAGCTATTTCAGCTGCATAATGCCATGAAACTGAACCTTTTATTATTTATGAAGAGTCAGAATACTTGCGTCATTATTCTGTTGCTGTCGAGACGCTTTAAGCAGGGACAGTGTGGCAACGTAGTAGAAAGATCTTGGAAAACAACAAAAATAAACAGTTTTGTACATATATTTAAAAAAGATCGGTTATTTCATTGAACAATTAAAATTTACGGGCTTGTTTTGTATGAAGCGCCAAAATAATTAAAGTTGCTTATCGAAATTTCTTAACCAAGCAATCATATGCTCACTTAATCTTTTTTGCGATACTTAGAAAATAAAATAAAACAGTGAAAGGCCAATTATCCAGCATTCAATCAACCGGAATTTTTTGAAAATCAAATTTGGCGAGAAAATTAGCCATATTTCGCCAATAGTTTTTTTTTTTTAAATTTTCATATGAGATTTTGAAGTTGAGTGGGTGGTTTTATTCGTTATTTTGATAGTTTTTAATTCGTAATAACTGAATTTGCACTGATTAAAGATGAGTATAGGTTCAGATTTACTGCACAACGCCTCTTAGCGATTTTTTTAAAATTGGCGATTTAGCGCTGAATGTAACCTGGCGACCTCTGGAACATGTTCCAGCAGATAACTTTTCCGAAAAGTCTGATTTATTCGAAATTCTAATCCAAAAGAAATGTACACATCTTGGATCTATTTATTCTTGCATCATCGTAACTATTAAATTAATACGTTTTAAATAGGCAATAATTTCTATCTGTAGATTGTAATAAGAAAAGAAAAATATAGCGAATCCAAGTTGTTTCTGTTGCCAGATGTATTAGTCGAATTTCAAAAGATATATTGTGATTGGCTGGAAATTCGTGCATAAAGTGCATTAAGAAGATTGGTGATTGAAGTCGTTGCCATTCTGCTCACAGAAATACAGCCAAATTTGGACGTTCCGCAAGAGAATTATATATATAGATTCTCCATAGAAAAGACATTCACAACTATTGTCTACAAAACGAAATTAGAATTTTGTAAATCGGACCATTTATTATGAAGTTGTGACCGTTGGCGTAAAGTCATATAACACCCAAATGTCATTCTTCAGAAAACGCGTTTAAAGTTTACTACACTAATGAAAGTGATACAAAACAGGTTCACAATACCTACTGTAATTTAAAAAGTAATTTGAGTCTCAGAAAGAAAATGGTATCATTTTAATGGTAATGAATTCGGGAATATTTTAAAACCAAAAAACAAAAAGGTAGACTGAGTCAAATTTCGCGATTCCTAATGTATATGTATACCTTAAAGAGAGGTTTGCAAGAAAACTTCCCAATCAAAATTTTAGTTTTTTTCTGTACTAATAAATTGCGATTGTAGTGTTCCACTTAGTAATTTATTAAAAATCATAAAAATAATTTTCCAAAAAATCTGAAAACTCAAAATACACCTTAAATGATCTAATTAAACAAGGTAAAAGTTAGAAACAATGACTGTTTACCCATTTCAAAGCCTTCTGTAATAGTTTAATGCGAAATTGATTTATCTATTATAATTCATTTGGTTTATGAGCTCAACGACCTCTTTTTATGCACAATAACGGCTATTCATGAAAGGACATGCAGTTTAAAGTAGATTCCGAACCACAAGGAGCCGACCAAACGGAATAGTGGTTAGCGTACTAACTTCTAGACCGGGAGGTTGCGGGTTCCGAGTCCCGTGTATGGCATGGGTGTTTGTAAATGTATGTTGGCTTGTCAAATGACCAATGTTTCGGCGCATTATAGCCCTCGTGTTGCTGACTGTGCCAGATAATCTGAAAACAACCAACCAACCGAACCACGAGGAACGTCCATGCCTAGCCCAGGTTTCGAACCAGGCACCTTTGGCATGTCCGGCCAGAGCGCTACCCCCTCCCCCTAATTACAACGAGTTAAATGTTCATTACTTAATCAATTTTTGATTAAAACTGAGTTGTTATTTTTTTCATGTAAATGTCATTACTAATTATGTACTTTTAAGTACACAAAGTCCGCTTTTTAAAATGATAATTAAAAAAAAAAAAGTTCAAGTGTGATTGTACATAATTGTGGAAAGTGTGCGTGTGGTTGGGGGGAGCAGGGCCTATTCTAACGGGCAGTCGTGGCCTATTTGGGCAGTCGTAAATTGTATTTGGGCAGTCTTAAATCAGAAATTGGCCATCGTAAAAAACAGAAAACAAGGAAATTAAAAATATTGCATTTCAATTTTTAATCATCTACTTGAATTTGCTTATAGTAACATCTAAAATGACTTTTTTATTTGTTTACACAACTATTCCTTCTCTGAAGTTTCAGCTTTGAATGTACCTATGTACCAGTCTTGAAACTTGGCTTTAGGAGTATCTTTTACTAGACATTTTGTATTCAGCATACCAAGACTGCATCTTTTGCCTCCATACAATGAGGCCTCATTGCAGATTGGGGGGGGGGGGATTCAAAAATGAAATTTCATCCCATTTTAACAATTACTCTCACATTTATTCCCTTTTGACCTATTTTGACAGTGTACCAAATTTCATTCCGATAAATTAATATTAGCCCTTACCGCAACGAGCCTGAAAATGTTAAAAAAGCTAACAAAAATTTAAATTTTTTGAAAAACAAAATTTCTTTGGATTTGATTACACACACCCGAAACTTTTTCCTTTTGACTAATTTTGACAATGTATTAAATTTTATTATATAATAAGTTAATATTAACCTCTGCTACATTGATATTGAAAATACTAAAAGCGGACAGAATTGGCAAAAATGAAAGAAAATAGTCCAAAATGTTTATTTCCTTAAATAAGAAAGATGCAAAATATTGATACAATTTAACAAATAATGTTTATACAGCATAAATTTGGTGTTTTTAGAGATATTTTTTAGTACATTTGCATACTGTTTGCATCGACCATCCATACACCGACTCTCTCTCTCTCTTTTTCTTAAATATAAGAGTCCTTTGAATTTTGTTGTTGTTGTTATTATTAACTTTAGCCTTCTTTTTAGTGTAATTGACTACACGGGTGTTTTTTTTTTTTTTTTTTTTTTAAATTTATGTTTGACATGTTTATAAGAAATGTTAGCTTTCTAGAAAAGTGGGCACGATACATTTAAAAATCCCATTACAGTTCCTTAAACAGATTCAAACTTTTGACTGATACAAACGATAATTTTCTAATCTAAAATAATATTTTTATGAAAGATTAATCCTGTGAATTCGATTTTTATTATTTATAAAAATCTATTTCTGTATTTTATTTATAACAATATTAAAACTTACAAATTTGTGTTTCAATTTCAAATCATTTCCTTTATTACAGTTAAATGTCTTATTTTCAAAGCAATCGTAATGTGCATCACACATAATGTATTAAAATATTACAGATATAAAATAACGACCATCTCTCAGCACAATTGAGTTGGCTATGGTTTAGAAAAAAAAAAAATCTACTAAATACCATTATACAATAAGGTGATTCTAATCAGAGTTAACTCTCGGAAACAATTGGTGCATTCGAAAACTCACACATGACTATTTCTTTCATTTACCTTTAATCTATCTGAAATTTGAAAGTGAACTGAATTATTTTTAATAGTGAGGGAAAATACCACATAGCATGTTTTAATTGTGGTTTTATTTTTGAGTTAACATTTTCCCCTAAAAATATTATGCAGAATCCAATGCGTTCCCAAAAATCCTTTTTAGAGTTATTTTGCTTTACTCTTGTTCTTTTTAAAAATAATAAGCGTTTCTTCAAATTCTTTGTTGTTGGAAGCCTCATCTAAAAATGTTTTCTCATGCTGAAAATTCTTCTTATGGATATAGTTTTATTTTATAGTACATGTTTTAAAGCTTGATGTCTGCACTGCTTGTGGCTTGAGATAGTTCATTTTTAAATACTCACAACTTATGTAATGACTTTACAACGGAAATACAACATTTATTTTCCAGCCATTTGTTCCATTTGATCAGCTATTAGTCAGTAATAAATGCTATGGGAGCACCAAAATATTAAGCACTCTCGTGCAATTAATTCGAATAAGCCTTTCACCGATCGTTAGCTTTATCTCTAATTCGATGTACAGCAAGACTGAGAAAAGTTGTTGATTTATATATAATTTGTAACCTGTTATCTAGTGATGAACTTCACTGATTAAAACTTTGTTACCTGTATTGCTTCTAAAACTACTCACCATATTTGAAACAAAGAATAACAACAACTTCAAATTGAAATCTACACTGAATTAAGTGTGGAATAGTCGAGGGATACTAGATTTTTGCAACTCTCCTTCAACTCACAGAAGTGTAGTAAAATTCATCCCCTTAATACTCCATTCTGAGTGCAATTATGTCATTCTGCAATAATTTCTTAGTATTTGACAGTTGTCCGTGTTTATGTAACGTACAAGCAAAATGGTCAGCGATACAGCGCAATACAGTAAAATGCGGCTTCAGGATGCGAACTTCAAGTTTGTTGTTTCCTGGGTAAACCACTTTGATTTTTTTTTAAAATGGACTTAATAATCTCTTTATAGTCAAAGTAAAAAAAAAAATTGGGTGGTGAGAAAAAAGGAAATTGAAAAATAAATGACCACCCTATTATAGATGAATTCGTTATTCCACAGTTTCTTGTAAGCATCCCCTGTGACCATCACCATTCAGGCCCTTCCAATTCTTATCTGCGAAGATAGTCATATTAGTGGAAAAAAAAATTGACTTGTAAGTGTAGAAAGAGGAGGAGAGGGAAGGAGGGAGGGAGGGTGGGGAAGAGAAGCGGAGAGAGTAGCGTGGTGAAGATGACCCCCGGAAATAGCCCTCCCCCTTTCCTTCAGCTGGACTTGGTTAATTGGTCCCCTTCCACCATAGTTTGAAAAGAAATAGCCAAGGGAGGGCACCCCCTATCGTCTTTTTAGGGTCTTGGTCAAAAGGGGTTGTTAGGTCAACAATGTTATCTTTTTTTTTTTTTTTTTTTTTTTTTTTTTTTTTTTGCTCTTCCCTAGAGATCATAAAAAGAAATGTTAACAGGAGTGTCCTTGAATGTCAAACACAGCCAACCTCATGGTAACAAGTGGTTGGAGACAGTAGGCTTGTTCAAATATTGTTTTTACAATGCTAGTAGAGTATCTTCTGTATTGACGATATTGAAAAGGTATGCCCAACTTTTTTTATGTAAAAATTATCGAATAAACCTAATGGTTTATGCATATTATAGAAAAAAAAATTAACTCTCATAGGGTATAACGATGTATCAGAAATCTTGTTTCTAATTTTACCATAATTAGATGAGAAGAAAAATTATCAAGTGATAGTTTAGTTCTTCAGAGTACTAGTTTTTTTATATAAAACCTATCGAATTTTTTATTTAGTGAAACTATTGTTTCACGTCGAATTTAAATACAATTTTAAATATCATCATTGATTCACTCATCTTTAAAAGGCATTCGACATTTACTGGTAAGGATAACACGAAGTTTGGATAAATTAAAAACAATTCTTATTCATAATTTTTCAAAGTGTTTTAGAAAATTCATTTTGCAAATATATAATATTATCGAGACATATTCGTATTCATAGAATCAATAGAAATACATAAATCAGCGTTCGCCACTACGCGGCTAGCGACAGATTTTTCTGCGGCCCGCCGGCAACACAGAAGATTAAAAAAAAAGCAAATATTAATTGTGGTTTAAAATATATATACACACATATATATATTTGTTTTTAGTTTTATAATAATAAACGAAACATATATTGGTGTATCTGGCCCGCGAAGAGCTCCATCATAAGTCATATTGCCCGCCTCTAAAAGTTAGTGGCGAACGCTGACATAAATAATGGGGATGAAAATCTTATAGGAATACTCATAAACCTCAATCACAAATGTTACAGAACCGTGCTAGATACCAAATTAAAGGTTTCGGCAAGGTAATTAAATTAAAAAAATTTCTCTGAATGAACATCCTTAAAAATCTGTACCGAAGAAGTGTACAATATCTCTTTCAAGTTATATTTTAGGCATAAAATAATGCTTTTTTTTTTACAAATAGCGAAATTGGATTTGGTCGGTAGGTTTTAGATTTAATTTTCTTTGGAGCAAGTAATATACGGGGGCTATACTGCAGTCATTAGCAAAGAGCCCAAAATCTCAAAAAATTCAATTGCATATTTTGAAGTCAATTGCATACTTTTGTATTCGTCTTTTGAAATTACATTTTTTTTTTTAAATTGTTGTATAGGTTTGTATGACCTAAAAACTTGAGCCATTTAATAAAATAAAAATATTATTTTCTATGGATTAATCGGAAAGTGTCAAAATATTTGCAATTAAATTGTTTTGGATTCACGGCTTTTTAACTTATGACGGCAGCATACTTCTCCGAATGTATGTTCCAAATACGTTTCAAAGGGAAATCCCTTTTCGAAAGAAAGCTAATCCACATTTGTGTCTCGAACTGAGGAAAACAAGAAAAACTTTCACCAGGCAACCCAATAATTGACAGTGACTATCTGACGTAATCGAAACAATTTCAACTCCTTTTTACAAACGAAGAACCGTTCTGGCGGTGAGTCGCTCACTTAACGCTTCGATTTTGGTAGAATTTTATGTTAAATAATTAGGTTTAAATTGTAAAAACTTATGGAGTTAAATTTAAAATCAGGATGACCTGAAATTATAAACGTATAAATGACTTATTGATAGACAGCGAGCAGGGGGCGATTCCATTTAGGAGGTGAAAATATCCTCATGAGGCACTTTAATAAATCTATTTTTATTTTTTTTCATTCTGTGTTTGGAGTAATAATGTGGAGGAGGGGGAGGGGGGGGAGAGAGGAGGAGGGATCGGACGTTTAGGCAGCCGTAAAATTTCCTTAGAATAGGCCTTGCGCCAACTATCTCCATTTTTAAAGAACAAAACTGTGGTCTGGCATATGCAGTTCTTTACGTCCTTTCCTTGAAGAATGTCTCTTCTCTTCTAATTTTAACGGGAACGCTAACCGATTTATCAGCAAAAGTAATGTAACGTTCTTTCTTTTCTTTTTTTTTTTTTTTTTTTAATTTTTATAACACCCACTTAATAATTTATTTGTAAACCACGCTTCGTACCTAAGAAATGAATTCGTTCAAGAGGATAAAACTAATGCCAATTAAAAGATACTTTTTTTCGAACAATCCAAAAAAGCGAAGTAAACATGCGATTCTGACGGAATTGACTGCTTAGGCGCTAAGAATCCAGATAGGAAAATGTAGAATGTTGATATTTTGTATGAGATTTCAGGGTGGGGTTTTGAGATCACGGAATTATGCATTCATATTGGCTTACCAGATATTGGGGAAATCAAACTCATACGTTGTTTAAACATGACAAAATATATTCACAACAGCATTGATTTTTTAGTTGTTACTTAATTTAACACAATATGTAAAAATAATGGAATTGGGTGGCACCAGGAGGATGCTTGCCATTCCTCTAGTTGCTTACATTTTTATAAAAGTAGAGAAAAGGGAAAAATTCACCGGAAAAATAAACTATGTGCCTTTCCATAATAGATTTTATATTTGCCATTGTGAGAAGCAAAATATTTTGAAAAATCAAGATTTTGAACAAAAACAAGTTTTTTTCCTTGCAACCTTCTACAAACAATTTTGTCGGCACCCATGCTAATGAGTCTGTCCTTTTCCAAAAAGCGAAGGTATTAACATTTGTTGATTTTCCTTATTTCATTTTCCTTAGTATAAAATTTCTAATGGTTTTGTAAATGGTTATCGATATTGGGCTGTGAAATAATAGGAAAGTAATTCAAATGTATTTTATTTTTAAAAGTAGAAGTAAATTATTTTTCAATTTGGAAGTGGAAAAGCTTACATTTGCAGTTATTTGAGAGCTCATTCCAAAAATGCAGCAGACATTCTTTAAGAAAAATCTGTTTTCTCAAGTTTAAAAAAAATCAATACTAAATGCAGTGGCGACGATTAGGAAAAGAAGTTGCCCCCGATGGGTCTACATTTTTTATTCCTCTTAAAATTAGAGATGATTGGGATGCTACACAAATTAATAATTTATCAAGAAAATTTAAATCGACTGATGGATTTTAACTTTTCAATTGATATTCTTCAAGTTGTTAATTTCCTTTTAATTAATGGAGCAAATTTTGAAAGGAAAGAAAGGGTCTTTTAAGTGAATGTACCCCCGATAAGAACAGTTCCGGTCAGTACGGGCATCACTGAGTTTTTATGGCCAGTAGCAGGTGTTCAGTGTTCTGGGGCCAAGAAAAATTGCGCGAAGAGTTGTGATCAGCCTTTCTTAGGAGAATGGGGAGAGGGGGGGGGGGGGTGCTGTATTGGGTGATCACATGAAATCGTCTGAGTTGGTTATTATTTTTCTAATGAATTAGACATTTTGATTCGAAAATTAAACAGAATCATAACTGGTAATAAAACATAAATATCACAAAAAGTTCACGAGCCATTTTGTATTCTAGCTGCAATTTTTAAGAACAGTATGTCTTAAAGTTAATATTTAATTGTAAAACTAATGAATTATTCAGAAATATTTAAAGGTTTTTATTTTATCAGAAACTAAGAAATATTTTCGAAAAAACTGATTGTAAGGAGGTGGGGAAATTTCACAGTAAGAATGTGTTCTTTAAATTATTTAACACGCCGTTTAACCATAAAAATGTTTTATCTATGCCTATTAATATTGTAAGGAAAAGTGCAAATATCATGACACATTCAATCCTATTTTGCACTAATTCAGCATCTTTTATTAGATTAAAATTACTAAAATTGTGAAAAATTTTACTGTGGGAAATATGCCTAGTACAAGTTAAAACTATTTACAGACTTTTAATGACTGAGAAAGTAATTTTTGGACATAACGTAAATCCTGCTACGCCATGTTATCTACAAATCCATCCATTTGGAATGTTCACAACTATTTCAAATACACCAGTCCAAGAACAAAAACAAAATATTTAAGCAAGTGCATTATAATTTATTAACTATAGTGATTTGGTTATAAAACATTAAGTCAGAAAAACAAAGCAGTATCATTGTATTTGAAATTTTAGGATATAAATAATCCCCTTAATTACAACTAAAACTGGTTTCAGATAAGATACATTTTTTTAATCAAATGTTTGATAGCTGTTTAGCTACTTCAAATTTAGAAATGCGGGCTGAGAAAACTTAATTGTTTAGGATTTGGATAAATACAATGGATATTAGAAGAATTCAACAGTAAATTGATATCAAATTCTCGATAACTCCTATTAAGTGACGAATAACTTGAACTATTCATTCATCATATTTCTTTCTAGTAGAATACTGAATTAATTTCTAAGTTAAAGAGTTTGAATGTAAGGTTTTTCACTGCATATTAATAATGAAGAAATGCTTTTTAAAAAATTAAATGTTTTTTAAAACCCTCTAAAAAGACAAAAATTATCCCCACTCCGACAAATTACTCAAATTCAAATTTTAAAGACTGATTATCACAGAAGTTTTATTAATAACTATGTCTACGTATTGCATTGTTTGGTTCTAAATTTTATAATTGATTCAACGCCTATTTCAGAACTCTTGTCTCTACTACTCTTTATAGGGAACAAATAAATTGTACTTGGAGCATTTTAACTTTGTAAATTGGATTTTATTTTGGAAATTGGATTTAAAAAATGACACTGAGTTTGCAAAGACAATATTTTCTATAGTATATATATCATAAATGTGTAAAGGTATTAAGTATTAATTCAAAAATATGTAGCTAATAAGCATATTGTATGAATTGACGTTCAGATATTTTCAATCAATTCAAACAGTATTTTTATTTTATAATTAATAATACGACAAAACATTCTGATTAAAATTGTATGGTAAAAAATACTGATTAATGGCATTTAATAATGAAGCATGCGGTTGATAAAATATTCTATATGATATTATGAAAAATTGTATGACACATAATAGAATGGTTCTGTTAACCATGCACTCAATAAATATTTTTGGAAAATTACATCAACTCTGTATAATAAAACCGCCATTATCACAAAAAGCCGATTTTTCTTGCAAATGGATTATTTTCTTAAAGATATCAAGTATTTTACTTTGAAACTTTTTAGGCGTATTTATAACATATTTTACACTAGCTGAATACCCGTGCTGCGCTACGAAATTTTACCATTAGCATTTTAGCGATCAAAAGACATTCATGTATTCTACACTTCAGACGTTTGCTCCCTTTTCGATCCCGACAAATTGATTTATCAAAATAGGAACTTTCCTTTGTTGACATTTTAAACGAAATTTATAATTGTGAATAGTAAACTGGAATAGTTTATTGTGTTTATGTTTGCTCTTAGTTCTAAATTTCAAAGTAGTAGCTGTATTGGAATTAAGTTAATTAGACATTAAGTTAATCCTCGTATAGTTTCAATGTTGCGTCGTCTTTTCATCCCTTAAAAATTCGTTAATCGATATTGGAATGACTTATTTTTTTAACATTTGCAAAAAAATATCAGAAAAATGACTACATTGGAAGAGGAACATTCGGATATCCCTCGTTTGGAACATTTAACCCCTTTTCGACCACTTAAAGTGTGTTAATCGAGATCGGAATAGTTTACTTTTTCTATTTTTACCATTGTTGATATTTGTGCCGATTTTCAGAGTTGTGACTATGTGGGAAGTAGGATTTTCGAATGTCCCCCGTTTGGAACGTTTAACCCCTTTTCGACCCCTTAAAGTGGGTTAATCGAGATCGGAATAGTTTACTTTTTCTATTTTTACCATTGTTGATATTTGTGCCGATTTTCAGAGTTGTGACTATGTGGGAAGTAGGATTTTCGAATGTCCCCCGTTTGGAACGTTTGACCCCTTTTCGACCCCTTAAAGTGTGTTAATCGGGATCGGAATAGTTTACTTTTTCTATTTTTACCATTGTTGATATTTGTGCCGATTTTCAGAGTTGTGACTATGTGGGAAGTAGGATTTTCGAATGTCCCCCGTTTGGAACGTTTGACCCCTTTTCGACCCCTTAAAGTGTGTTAATCGAGATCGGAATAGTTTACTTTTTCTATTTTTACCATTGTTGATATTTGTGCCGATTTTCAGAGTTGTGACTATGTGGGAAGTGGGAGAACTATTTTTACCATTGTTGATATTTGTGCCGATTTTCAGAGTTGTGACTATGTGGGAAGTGGGAGAACTATTTTTACCATTGTTGATATTTGTGCCGATTTTCAGAGTTGTGACTATGTGGGAAGTGGGAGAATTAGTGATGAGTGAGTCAGTGAGTGAGTGAGTGAGTGAGTGAGTGAGGGCTTTGCCTTATATATATAGAGATAAACAGACACATATTATGAAGAAATATATACTTAAATATTCTTTACTTAAATATTATTTAAATACTAAAAGTATTAAACTTATATTTTATACTAGTTTTTACAAACAAATTTCAAAAGTTCACGAAAACTACAATTTTTTTTAATATATTTCTTAAAAACATGTGCGAAGTACATAAAAGTTTAATATCTTCCATGCAAAAGTGTGGTGGTTGAAGTATGTCAATGTAATGTAATTTATTTCTAAATATAATGTTTAATTGGACTTTTTAATAATTTAAGAGGTTATGTAAATATTATATATTATCTCTACATAGTTACTTGTCTTTATATCCCTTGTTGCGCACCTTTTCACGTCCCCAATTGGCGAGAACATACAAAGTTTCTACGATAATAATATTAAAATTCGTGATAAAAATATGTATTTACTGAATTTCTCTAAACCTCGTTAAGTGAGATCACAGAAGTTTTAATATGTACCATATAACCACAATTTGGTAATTTGATAAATTTCGGAAGTTTTTGTAAAAAATTTACAAAAAGAAAAAGAAAAATACATGTACTAGGAAATAGTAAAAGTTTGGGTCTAAAAGTACGTAAGATATTTTGTTATCGTCCCCTGCTGGTCCCGCAGCTAACTGTAGTTTATCTTAGCCGTTCGCAGGATCCCCCCCCCCCCCCCCCACATACCCAAGCACAAACTATATTGAAGTAATCAATTTTATTTGTAAATCAATTATGAGAAATTAAATATTTATATTGGAAATGAAACTTAGATTTTGTATAAAAATTTTATTTTAATTATTACGCAAATATAAATGTTTGTATTTAAAAAAAAAAAAAAAAAAAAAAAGACTCGAATTATATTGAACTAATTCACTGATTACATCATACCGTGTTTGTCATTTTTTTCTCTACTTAATTCCTGATCTTTGTAAAAGCAATTTATATCTTTAATAACCCATTCGTAGGATTAAATTTTCTTCCTACAAATGTGAAACCACATTCATTTCATAAATATATATATCCCCATAAAAGTCCTCTGTTTCTAACACCAGATGAATGAATAAAAACACGTCTCGTTTTGTTGATCTACTAGTAAACCCTTAGCTTTCTAAAATATTATTTTTTTTTTTAATTTATGGTTAAAAAAATAATCCGAATATCTTAAAATCCCTTAGAACCATGTTGTAATTATCTAAATAAAAATCTCCTCTACTTTAACATTGAGATTCAAAATGTAGGGGACGTGTCGATCACAACCTTAACTGTTCAAATTAGTAAATAGCTTTTAGTTACTTGTGCCAATTAATGCCCGTGAATTAAACGAGCTGAAGAGACAGTGAGATAAATAGACAGTGAGACAGTCAACAAAGAGAGTCACTAAGGTATTTTTTTAGTGGGGTGAGGGATCGACAGGAATTTTGAAGCTGAGAAGTGTCGTATGTCAACGGGTTGGGTGTCCCCTTATCTTTTCGGTCATGAATCCTACCATCTTCAATTACATGCACTTGGGAATCTTTCTTTCTCTCCTCGTCGGAATCGAGACAAAGAAGTTTTGGGGGGTGCTACTGGACTTCTTTAGCCGCAATTTATTGCTTGTTTACTGAGTATATCGCTCAAGATGCAAAGGATTATGGGAAAAATTTCGCAGCTGTGTTTGTAATAAATAAGTCTTCATCCAACGTCGGCGTTGTATATAGAGTTGGCAAAGTATTTATTACAATATGTGAGACTTGTCCTTGGTTTTAAAAGTGGTGGTACAAGGATACTATGACGCTGGTTTATGGGATCAGGTTTTGGAATTGCCGACTGGGAACTTCTTTTAAACTTTTCCCAGAAATGTATATTGCGGACTAATGTTTCTGCTGCTACGAAAAGAGACGCGGTACTAGTTAGCCGATATACTACATCTATCGTATTTGCACTTGTACACAATGAACTATTTTAGGATTATTGAGAAAAATGCCCAACGGCAATCGGTACTTGGCGAACTAGAGTTTTTATAAAATCTACCTCAATTTGGTGCAATATGGGTACAAAGTAGCTCAAGTAGGGAGGGAGGTTAATTTACAAAAATATGGACTCGCTACACCAAAAAAGAAGAAAAAAAAATTAAGAAAAAAAAAAAGAAAGAAAAAAAAATAAAGGAAAAAAAAAAAGAAAGAAAAAAAGGTCGAGTGGGGGTGGGGGGTAGAGAGAGAGGGGAAAGAATCTTTCTGAAAAAGTTCGAATCATTTTCCAAACCTACAGGGAAGGGAAGTTTCTTAAAAAAGAGCAGCTCAGGAAAATGTTCTTAAACACATGGAAATTGAAAGGGCCTGGATATAATTGTAAAATACATAAATACAATATTTTCGGAGAAACTTTACCAGGCTCAGCAAACAAGATACGGATTAGTGAGCGAACCTCTCGAAATATTTCGAACATACACTTATAGTAAAGGATAATATAAGGATTATCGTAAAGTATATCACCACCATTTTAGCTAGGCTTTTTATTTTTGCTCGTGTAAAAATTATTGCCAAAAATAACCCCATTTTTATTCAAATGAGAGAAAAATAAGAAAATGGTAATTAACACAATGTAAAATTTTACTGCAATGACCTATGTTATATAGTGAAGTTGTGCGTTGTTCCACACCCTTAGTTTACTTACAGTCACTTGATTAGTGGTTACAGTCACTTGGCCACTACATGACCGGTAGCTATAGGAACTTGTGAAGGTGCACCCAGTGGGAGGGACAACTTAGGACATCCGTGTCTTGCCCTGGATTCGAACCGAGATCCACCAGTGTTGTAGTCTGATGCGCTAACCACTATACTGAATAAGCGACACTTTATTAACCCTTTGCACTCGTAATTATGCTTTAGAAAGTTAGCAAATAACTCGGAATTTTTTTTTTATGTTCGATCAAGAAGAATTTTTTTGATGGAAATGTGTTCCAATTTAACTAGAATGTTTACCATCCTTAAATCAAAAATTTAAAAATATAGCCTCTGGATACACCCCTTGACCTAGGATGGTAATGTGGCCACATAATATTTTATTTTTCAACGTGTCAAAATAATTTATTGAAACTATTAAGAATACTTAACCTTTAACTGCTGTGATTGGGTGGTTTTGAGGTTTTTGGCTCAAGGGCTACACATGGTGCATACTGCGCCAAACAAATTGGTGAATATCAATTTAAAGTTTAAAAAACATAGAACCAGAAAAATTAATATAAATGTCAAAGATGCGATATTTTAGGGGGTGGAAGCATTCCACAAAAAATGACTCGCGGTCTATCAGACCGCTTACAGCAGTTAAAGGTTAAGTATATTACACTACACCGCATTGACCCTTTGCACTCCACTGAACCCATTCAGGGAACATCGTAATTCTAGCATATCACTCTGATGTGCCCTCTCGGGGGACATTGAAGTTTATTAGTGATTACGGAGCTTTCTCCAGCACAACTTTTTGAGAAATACATGTTTTTCTGAAGTTTTCTCTCGAAATGGCACAAGAAATCAAATCAAAATATGGTATGGCTCAGCGGAGTTTTATGTCAAATGAGAATGTGAGAAGTGTTGGTTCACGACGGTCCGAGCCCTTCTCTGCGCCACTTGAAAGGAGCAATAAGGAGAGTTTGTCGATGGTTGGGTTTGTTGAAATTTACTGGCGCAAGGGCAAGATGCGATGTCCCCTGTACGGGGACATACGAGCGCGATGGTAAAACGAGTGATGTCCCCCATACGGGGGACATAAGAGTGAAAAGGGTTAAACAACATACAGCATTATTATAATGTTAATTAATAAGTTTATGTCATACAACATTTATACTAAATTCTAAACACCCAAAATACCATCATCCCAAACATTCTGCCACTGTTGGATTTCATTATACCCTAGTTTTTATAAAGGAGATGGGAATTTGGGCAGTTGTAAATAAGCCTTGATCTGAATCTAACTAAAAGTTATGCAATAGACTGACGCATGGTGCTGACCCCACTTGATCCTTTCAAGTTATTTCTGAATCGCTTTTATGACTTTGTAGGACATAAAATGGACATCGGACAAATGACAGTCTGCAATTCTATACACATTTTAAGGTTGGTTGTTTTCAGATTATCCAGCAACGCGAGGGCTATAATACGCCAAAACATTCCTCATTTGAGCCAACCAAACGGTATAGTGGTTAGCGTGCTAGATTCTAGATCGCGAGGTTGCGGGTTCCGAGTCCCGAGTTAGGCATGGGTGTTTGTAAATGTACGTTGGCTTGTCTAATGACGATATGTTTCCGCGCATTATAGCCCTCGTGTTGCTGAAGGCGCCAGGTAATCTGAAAACAACCAACCAACCATTTCTTATTTGACAAGCCAACGTACATTTACAAACACCTATGCCTAACTCGGGACTCGAACCCGCAACCTCGTGGTCTAAAGGCTAGCACGCTAACCACTATACCATTTGATCGGCATACACATTTTAAGGTACCCGACAATGTTCGGAGCAGTTTTTCTAAAAAATCTTATTAATGAATATTTTATTGCATTAAAATGGGCATTATATGGCAAAAACATGAAATTAACAAAAATTTTAACTTTTTTAATTTTATTTTTCTGAAAAAAAAAAAAAAAAAAAAGATTTTTAGTCTATATTGATCAACAGTAGTTTATGATTTACATATACTTTTTTAAACTTATATTAATATGCGATTTTTTTAATTTTTTTTTTTTTTTTTTTGGACTTGGGGGAAATCTTATTTTTTAAGATTCGAGATGTTAGTTTTTCTTTCAGTCACAAAGGGCAATTGAAGAGCTCATCAGGAGTAAATATTTTCACTTAGGCCAAAGAGAGTTGATTTTTTTTGTGTGTGTGTACTATTAGACGTTTTGATCTTGAAAAGGCGCATCAGACAGGGGCCGCAGCCAAAGGATGTTTTCGGGAAGACTCTATGAAATTATGTCAACTAATCATTGCAGGATGAAGAGAATTTTTAGTGTCACCCCCCCCCCCCCATCCCCCTTCTTCTTCTGGACAATATATCCCAATGTATTCCTATGTATGCGTCGAAAGTAATACTAGGTGCTAGTCTTAAGTAATGCGAAATCATTTTAACCTTTAACTGCTGTGTGCGGTCTGACAGACCGCGAGTCATTTTTTGTAAAATGATTCAGCCCTTTAAAATATTTCAAGTTTGACTTTTATATTATTTTTTCCGATACTATGTTTCTTAAATTTTAAACTGATGTTCATTAAATTGTTTTATGCAGTATGGACCACGTGTTGCTCTTGCGCCAAAATTATCAAACCACCCAACCACAGCAATTAAAGGTTAAAAGGAAACTTTTTAATTTTCCTTATTCAAATAGGGTAAGCCTTCTAATCTCCACACCTTCGAAATTCCCGTATAAATGCTTTAATGGCGTAAAAGTTGAAAAACGAATGCCTTTAACACCGAGTTCTTTTTCCTTGAGCATAGCCTCATCAACAATCGTAATTTTCTTCTCTCACCAGTTTCACTTACAAGAAAGGAAAATATAAGAATTATAGAAAAGCATAACGCCAAAATCATCAATTTGGTGAAGGGCCCATCATACAAGAATTATCGCAAAAAAATATCGCCAAACTGGCAATTTTTTCTAAATGAATGATGTAATTATAAAAACGGTAAATGACACAAATTGACATCAGTATTAAAGTGTAATTAATTGGCAGTACACTCCTAGTTTTAAGAATTGAAGTCTCACAAACTGTGCCAAATGTGGTCTTTGTATTCAAAGTAAAAAGCAGAGCCTTGAGCACCAGGGTCAGAGGTCTTCGTGCAAGGCGTGCTATTGTAGTTAATATAAATTGATCTAACTTCATATTGCACGATATGTGGGGCGATTTTGATGAGTTATAAACAAAGTAAGCTTTCTTCTTTGACTAATCGTATTCCTGGTTTTGCCCCAGTATACGTCATGGTCTTGCCTAATTACATTCAATGTCACAATCCAAGGAAAGCGAATGCATTTTGCATCGATGTTCCCGCGCCTGGTTGGCGGGAATGTAGAAGGCAGCTGCAAAATGTCTGTCCTTTTACAGTTGATAGGATTGCATTTTGTTTGGGCCAGAATAAATTTGATTCAGCAGATGTAAATCCATCTTTATATTCTGCTGACTAAACATTTTTGAGGAGACCCTTCCCATCTCGCCTAAAGTAAATACTTTTTTTTTTAGTATTTTTTTTTTTTTTTTTGTTCTTTACTGAGCAACAAAACTTCCATAACTCATCCAGCGCTGTAACAGTCTGCGGTTTCATGTCTTTCTAAAGTGTTCGGACCACATACTATGTAAAAAAAAAAAAAAAAAAAAATACTTTGAGAGCCACTTGCTAATAAAATGAGTGCGCGTGTTCTTCAGTTATTAGTAAAGTATACTGTTGAAGATGGATTAACTGGTAAGAATAACACGATGTTTGGATGAATTAAAAAAAAAAAATTCTATCATCTAGATAAATTCGTATTCCGAGAATCAACAGAAATAAATAAATAATGTGGATGAAAAGCTTATGGGAATACTCATAAACTTCAATCACAAATGTTACAGAACTGTGCTTTGTGCTATATACCAAATTTATGGTTTCGGCAAGGTAATTATGTTAAAAAAAAATTCTCTAACTGAACTTGCTTAAAAATCTGTACCGAAGAAGTGTAGAATATCTCTATTTCAAGTTATGTATAAAATAATGCTAGTAAAGTTTACAAATAGCGAAATTGGATTTAGTCGGTAGGTTTTAGATTTAATTTTCTTTGGAGCAAGTTATACAAGGGGAGAGACTGCCGTCATAAGCAAAGAGTCCTAAATCCAAAAAAAAAAAAAAAAATGCAATTGTGTATTTTGAAGTCAATTGCATACTTTTGTGTTCGTCCATTGAAAACACATTTTTTTTTTATTGTTGTATAGATATGTATGACCTAAAAACTTGAGCCATTAAATGAAATAAAAAGATTATTTTCTATGGATTAATCGAAAAGAATATATGCAATAAAATTGTTTTGGATTTAGAGCTTTTTAACTTATGAGGGCAGTATACTTCTCCGAATGTATGTTCCGAGTGCGATTCAAAGGGCCTTTTCGAAGGAAATCTGCCCCACATTTATGTCTCGAAGTGAGGAAAACAAGAAAAACTCTCACCAAGTAACCTAAATTTAAAAATCAGGTTGGTTGGTTGGTTGGTTGTATTCAGATTATCTGGCGCCGTCAGCAACACGAGGGCTATAATGCGCCGAAAACATTTCGTCATTTAACAAACCAACATACATTTACAAACACCCATGCCAACACGGGACTCGAACCCGCAACCTCGCGGTCTAGAAGCCAGCACGCTAACCACTATACCGTTTGGTCGGCTTAAAAATCAGGAAGACCTGAAATTATAAACGTATAAATGACTTTTTGATAGACAGCATGCAGGAGATGAAAGTATCATATCATGAGGCACCTTAATAAGCCTAAATTTGAATATAATTTTTTTTTTCATTCTGTGTTTGGTGTAATAATGTTAGTAATGAGAGGGGGGGGGGGGGGGATCGGACGTTTGAGCAGTCATAAAATTTCCTTAGAATAGGCCTTGCTCTGTAGAATTGCAATAATGCTATTGTACTGATTTGATCAAAGCTTTTTCTTAATTAGGAATTAGGCATTTTATTTTCCAATTATAATTAAAGGTTTTTTTTTAAAAATATTTTTTAGTGCATGATTTTTTGCACGTAGAATGAAGTTTAGGGGGTGCGATGGTACCCCGATATTAAACCTTTATAATTAATTGCTCTCTGATCAAAAAGACAAGAAGTATACCTGCAGAATGCTGATTGCAATCAAAAACTTGCCAGTTATTGGTCCCATCTCCTACTCACAAATGAGAAAATCGTGCTGAAATTGAGAAACTTTTTAATGGTATTGTGAGAAATTTTTTAATTTGAGAATCACACAAGAGGTAAAGATTCGTTGACAAGTACATTGCATGTCGTCACAATCCCGATCCACTCGTCCCCTCTTAAGCCTATTCCTTCTACGGGTTGTGAAATAAGGAGCTCGGTTAAGTGGCTTAAAAATCTGTATTAATGAGGCATGAAAAATGTCAGAAAAAGCTTAATTTTGTTTACCCCCTCTAAATCCATCGATATTGATATTAAGTAAAAAATAGATCTTACAAATATTAAAGAAATTTCAATTTTTTTTTTTTACTTTGAATTTGGAGGAATCTGCCATTTAAAAATAATTTTGACGAGATACATCATGGGGGGTGCGGTTGCACCCCTCCCCCCCTAAATCCGCTCCTGGTGCAAATGCAGGACACTTTCCTCTTGAAAGGAAGATGCCATTGACATTCGAACTCCCCTTAGAAGTCCTGATGTTAAGGCCCACCTGATAGCTGTGTGGTTAGCGCTCTGACCTCGCATGCAGGGCACGATTTAGAATTTTTTTTCTGTAGGCCCAACATTCAGAGAGGAGCCCCCAATAGCAAATATTTATTTCCCTACGTCACAAATTACCAGATCAAGCTACATTCGTTAAGACTAACTTTTTACAATTAAAACTCATAGTTTACTTTCACACGATTTTTTTATTATAATTAGTATGATCTTGATTTCCTCAAAACTTTTGAATTAATCAAGACCCCCCCCCCCCCCATGAACACTGATTTTAAAGCTCACTTTCCTGTATTTTAAACTTACATTTTACCGCAGGGTCCACAAATTATATAATAATAAAGATTACTTAATTTTATAACAATAATTGTAAATAATACAAAGTAACCTTTCCACTGTTTCCACGATCTCACCAAAAAGAAGGGCCAAAAAAGTTAAAAAAAGTCCACGGAAGAGCCTGCAAACCAACCAATCACTAAGACCTCTTTCATTTCATAATATAAGAAGTTGTATATGGTTGGTTGGTTGGTTGGTGAACATCTCTTTACAAGAGGCGAGAGAAGGAGAACAGCGGCGTAAAGCTCTTTTGTCTCCGTGTACATATGAAGAAGTTGTATATGATTGACTGAACAGGAAAGATTTGCTTAGTTAGGTTTATCTATCTAACTTAACTCTCTGTGACTATAAGAAATATGGAATTTGCGGATGTGTAACTAAAATTTTTTTATTATTTTTGTTCAGTACTTCCCATAAAAAGACCATTATATTTAAAATTTTCAGAAAACTTTCAAAATTTGGGGGCCCCCAAATTTAGTGGCCCCTAGGCCCGGGCCTAGTGGGCCTAGTGGTAAATCAGGCCCTGCTCGCATGTCAAAGGTGTCGGATTTGAATTCTGGTTAAGGCATGAATGTTCGCTGAAATCCATATTAAGCTGTAGGCTTTGATCTGATTAATCGTCATTGTGTATAAAAATAGGTCGTTGAGCGTATAAACCAACCAATCAACCAATTTGATTTCAGGGATTAAGCTGTGGGTGCTTTTTTAGCAAAATGCTTAAGAACTTTCTTAAATGCTAAAATCAAAAAGTATGGTTTAGCTCTTTTATTAAAACATTTTGAAACGCAATGTCTAAATTTATCATTTTTGTTATCCAAAGGTTAGTCATCCTCAACCTAAAAGGCCGACCAAACGGTATAGTGATTAGCGTGCTGCAGTGGCGGCTGGTGCAGGGGGCCAGGGGGGGGGGGCCCGGGCCCCCTCACTTTTTGGACAGTGGTCCCACTTATGTATAGGCTTGATAATATTATTTAGTTGTGTAATTTCTGTAAAATTATATTTAAAAAATTCAAGTCAAATAAAAGCAGTTATTAACTTCACAATATTAACTATTGTAAGTGGTGCAACAGCTTTCTTGCCATGAACTCGCGAAAATGTCAATAAAAACGCACATCGCCCATCTCTCTAATAAGACTCCATCATAATGACCTTGAAGAATATTGGAGGATAAACGACTCCTTTCTCGGAGACCTTGAAAAGAACATCTAAAAGCTTGCAGCCAGGTCCTTCACTTCCTGTGTTTGTAAGGGGGGGAGGGGTCTCTTTCTCCTTGTTTATGAGTATCAAATTCTATAAGGAATGTTCCACTTTGTATGTTGTGAAAAAGTAATACTCTACAGTCAGTAGTCGAGCTTGAACTATCCCAAGCAGTGTTGGAATTTGCTGCTGTGTAAGCGTACAAGGTAATGACAGGGAATTGAATTTGGAGCCAGAGAAAATGTACAGAAAACTACAATTATAAGAGGCGAAAGGGCACTAATTTTTTAACAAAAAGTCTGGGTAAGATCATTTAATTTTACCCTTTATTTTTTAAATATAAAAGCAAGTTTTTCTCAATAAATTAATTTTTAAACAGAATCGTGATTTTTCAAAAAATATTTGAAGACGCATTTTGTTTTGATGATACCAGGTCTCTTCGAATGGAAAAGCTCAATTGGTTATATACTTTTTTTTATGTTAATTATCATAAAAATATAATTTTTTTTTTTAATTAATTCGATTTTAGAGATAATTAGGTATATGAGTTATACAGAAAACAAAATTAGGCTGTCCCCCCCCCCCCCTCCCCATCTCATCCTGTTTCACCATATTCCACAACGGGAGTTGCTCACTTACGGTCTGCGCATTTACGGGCAAAGGGGGAGATTTAAGATAAACTACAGTTAGCTGCGGGACCTAGAGATGTGATATTTACGTTCTTTTTGCTGAACAGGTGTTCTCTGCTCCTGTTCTTTTAAAATGAACTACTCATTAACCCGTTCTTTTGAAGAACCAGTTCTTTTTTTCCATTTACCGAAATCATTGCGAAGAAGTGCCGGTCGGTCTTTGGGGTAGATCACAAGGGTCAAGGACGAATCTTCCCGCACTCCGCTGCTCTGATGACGTTGCGTTTTAAAGAATGAGAGGGAAAGTTACTAAGTTTTTGTTTGATTTTCCTATGACTGCGTCAGAATAATATATACAAATTAGAAGACTTTTTGATATTTTCGAAAATATGATTGTGACAGTCACACTCCTTAAATTATAAGCTCTACATATAATTTTAGGCTGAATATTTGCATTTATAATGTAGTAATTTTAAGTGAATGGAGTTTTTAATATATAAAGTTTCCAAAACACTGGGACTCAAAGAATGTTCAAAACCTCAATGGACAAAAACAAATATTATTGCATTTTATTTAGTCTATAATTTATTAAAAGGGATAAATAAATAAATTAAAACTTTAAATTAGAAATTAATGGAGGTATACAAAATCACAAACGATGGTGAATATTGTATAATTTTTTTTCCCGACACCCTAGAAATGATTTTTTTTTACTTTCATTTACCCCAAGGGCGTAGCCAGAAGAAAAAAATTTCGGGAGGGGATATGAAATCATATCAATAAATCATACAATCCTCTTTATCAATGCCGCATGTATTTAGTAATCAAGATAATAGCTATTTTGTCTGTATCCTTAGACATTCAAAAACATCTATAATAGTAAAATAAGCTGTGTGTCTGTCTGTCTATTTGTCTGTGGATCTATAATAGAAACCTACTTAAAATTGGAGTAGAGCTCTGAAATTTTCAGCATAAGTAGTTTTTTCCTTCTAATTGTATACATCACAAAACAGAAAGTTAAAATTTTAATTAGTTATTTTTTAATTAATTGTTTTAATTAATATATATGTTACAAAACGATATCTAATAGGGCTACAGCTCTGAAATTTTCAACATAAGTAGCTTTGGCGTTTTAATTGGATTTCTAAAAAACAGAATTTTAAATTTTTATTTTGTTCTTTTTTGATTAATTCTTTTTAGTTAATAAATAAACATTTTACAAAACGATTACTAATGGGGCTACAGCTCTGAAATTTTCAACATAATTAGTTTTGGCTTTCTAATTGAACTTTTGAAAAACAGAATTTTAAATTTTTATTTAGTTTCTTTTTAATTAATTAATTAATATTTTACAAAACGATTTCTAATAGGACTACAGCTCTAAATTTTTCAACATAAGTAGTTTTGACCTTCCAATTGGACTTTAGAAAAACAGAATTTTAAATTTTTATTCAGTTTCTTTTTAATTCATTAATTAATTAATATATATTTTACAAAACGCTTTCAAATAGGGCTACATTTCTGAAATTTTCAACACAAGTAGCAAAGTCCTTTTGTCAGTCCAATTAGAAAGCCACAACGGCTTTCTAATTGGACTGACAAAAGGAAGGTTAAAATTTTAATTTGTTTTTTAATTAATTTTTTCCTAAAGAGCGACTTCGAATAGGCCTAGAGTTCTGAAAGTTTCAACATAAGTAGTTTTGGTCTCTAATTTTGCTTTCCACAAACTCATGTTAAAATAATCTTAAAGGGGTGTTGTATTATTGTACTAAAGGGGAAATTTTTTTTCTCGACAAGGGAGAGGCTTCCAATATTAAGGCTTTACGTAGCAATTAGATTTTAGTGAGTGAAGTGAGCTTATGCTTACGCAGCAATGAAACTTTCAGCCAGCGAAGCGAACCTATGCTTGCTTAGCAATGAACCTTTCAACGAGTAAAGTAAGCCTGTGTTTATGTGTCAATGAACTTTTCAGCAAACGAAGCGAGCTCGATTTTGCGTAGTGATGAACCTTCCTACTAGTGAAGCGCCAAAAACTGGTTCCTATACACGAATGACAGTTTTCCGCAACGCGAGGCCTCACAGGTAGCTGAAATATTGCACATGATAAAATTTCGTAGTGAAGCACGGGTATTCAGCTAGTTTTAAATAAATTTAATATTTTAAACAAAATATAAATTGATTTTTGTGTTTTAATGGCAAACCTAAAAATTTTGGGACTAAAAAAACGCTTGAATTACCCATATGTATACATAGGGTAATGAAAGTATAGCATTCGGTCAAAAAAAAAAAATCGATTTTGTATTTGCATTTCACCACGTTTTGAAACATTCGGCTTTCAAAAAAGTGATCTAGAAAAAATATACGTCTGTGGTCAGCATAACTCCCGAAAAAGTTGACCTACGATGTTCAAATTTAGTATGCGGGTATGTGGTGGCCATGGATACCATTTAGGTTTTCGTAAAAATTGCGCATGCGCACAAGGTAACTGCCATTGAAAAAATCATGTTTTTCAATTATTGCTAAAAAACGGCTCCAACGATTTTCATCAAAATCACTGTGGAAATGCTTCTTAAGGTGTTCTAGATATACCCACCTTCGAAATTCTTATAAAAATGCTTTAATGGCGTAAAAAGTTGAAAAATGAATGCCTTCTACAAAAGTTCTCTTTCCTTGAGCATACCTCATCAACGATTGTTTTTTTCTTCTCCCCTCAGATTCACTTATAATAAAGGATAATATATAAAAACGGTAAATGACACAAGTTCACGTCAGTATGTAATTGAAAGTTGTGCGATGTTCCACACCCCTAGTTTTCATTTCAATGGTAAACTATGCTAAGAAAAACAAGCATTTAATCGGCGCCATCTGAACAACGTTTTAGTTTTTTTTTTTTTTTTTTAATTTCTAGAAAGTTATAATTTTATATAAGTAACTCAAAAATTTAAATTATTTTTGAACATACTCGTTTCTGAAAACAAAATTCTTATAATATTATAACTATCTTGCTATATAACACTTATTATACTGGAGAAAATTAAAAAAAACAAATGTAACACCTTCACAACTAGTGAGAGATAATTTGTTACAATCACTGTCGTGCCTACTCGTTTCTGGATAGTAGAAATTGCATTGGCCCGATGGGGCGATAGAGTATGAGTAATTTGTGAAAGATTCCCACAGTGATAATGTAGTGTAGAAAAAATTAACTTGAAACAAAAATGTTAGAGATAGCCCAGGTCCTTTTACCAAAATAATATTTCACAATAGATTTACAATATAATGGGACACACTAGTTTTATTACACATTATATAAAAAATACAACCTTCATTACAGTGGATTTCGAAACACAACGAACAACTCAGCCTGCTATAAGGATTCGAACCTAGCACCTTAAGAGTATGACAAGCAACCTTTGGAATTGCGTTAAACAAAATACGACATTTCGTTTCTTTCTTAATTAATACAAATTAGAAGACCAAGAAAGAGGCTTATGATCCAGGAGGGTTGGTCTAGACAAAATAAAATACTGAATTTATAAAATACACATTATAAAAAACCGAATATGCAGAATGCATAATAGAAAATACCGAAATTGCAGAATTCAACATTTTCAATTATGTATTCCTATTATGCATTGTGTATATATTTCGTAAGTAAAGAAAGTCAAACTGTTTGCAAGTCCTCACATGCCGAGAATTCTGTGAAAGAACATGTTCTTGACAAATTTATTATAAACTCCGCAAATTTATTTTTTTAATTCTTTCAAAACTAGCTTTTATTTGTTACATACAAATCTAGTGAAAAAAAATTATAATAATTTCAATTTAAAACCAGAGTAAAAAAAAAAATATTTTGTTTTTTTGCCGGATGGGATTTACCGGACCAATGTAACATAGACCTAATACATTAAAAATTAAAAAAAAAAAAATTAAAAATTCCAAAGTTAAATATTCCACAACATTTTGTTATCATAAATTATGTTTCCTTTTTCCAAATTTACCAAAAATTAAGTTTACTTAATTTAAAAACACACTTGTAACACATTACAATATAAGAAAAACGCAGTTTCATTCAATGCATTGATAGTTTGAATATAAACGAGAAATGAAATAATTACCTTATTATTATTAAAACAATAAAAAACAACAACATATAAGCATTATACCTGCTGAAATTAATTGAAAAGATCTCCCCCCCCCCCCTCCTCCCCGCGAGCATTTCAACACAGTCCTAATAATGAAATCAACAGCATATCCGAGAAACACGGAACCAGTTCTGTAGAAGCTCCCGTTCCGACACAGAGCGGGAATGAGCAGAGAACAAGTGAACGGGAATAGTTCAAATGAACTAGCTCTTTACGGAGCAGTTCAAACTGAGCCGTTCGGAAAGAGCAACTCAGCTCAACTGTTCTGAACAGAGCTGGTTGAAAAGAACTGGCTCTTTGAAACAAACCTGCTCATCGATAGTACTCCATACCGATGTTGTTCATCTACTCTGCGCCTGCGCAACGCAGCCCTGCTGTTAGGAGATAGATCACGGATGAGGAATGTGTGTGTGGAGGGAGAGGGGGAAACGAAACCTTCTTCCTCAAGTGCGACGTCAGAGGTGTGACGCATAGGATCGGAGCTGGAAGGATATCATCGAAGAATGTTAAGGAACAGGGTTTTGGTGAGATCAAAGAACAGGATGTTCTTGCTCTTTTTAAGGAACAGGCTCAAAATAGCAGACTGTTCTTTTATTTCCCATCCCTAGCGGGACCAGCAGGGGACGATAAAAAAATATCTTACGTACTTTTAGACCCAAACTTCTTTTACTATTTCCTGGTACATGTATTTTTTTTTTCTTTTTGTAAATTTTTTACAAAAACTTCCGAAATTTATCAAATTACCAAATTGTGGTTATATGGTACATATTAAAACTTCTGTGATCTCACTTAACGAGGTTTAGAGAAATTCAGTAAATACATATTTTTATCACGAATTTTAATATTATTATCGTAGAAACTTTGTATGTTCTCGCCAATTGGGGACGTAAAAAGGTGCGCAACAAGGGACATAAAGACAAGTAACTGTGTAGAGATAATATATAATATTTACATAACCTCTTAAATTATTAGAAAGTCCAATTAAACATTATATTTAGAAATAAATTACATTACATTGACATACTTCAACCACCACACTTTTGCATGGAAGATATTAAACTTTTATGTACTTCGCACATGTTTTTAAGAAATATATTAAAAAAATTGTAGTTTTCGTGAACTTTTGAAATTTGTTTGTAAAAACTAGTATAAAATATAAGTTTAATACTTTTACTATTTAAATAATATTTAAGTAAAGAATATTTAAGTATATATTTCTTCATAATATGTGTCTGTTTATGTAAAATATGTTATAAATACGCCTAAAAAGTTTCAAAGTAAAATACTTGATATCTTTAAGAAAATAATCCATTTGCATGAAAAATCGGCTCTTTTGTGATAATGGCGGTTTTATTATACAGAGTTGATGTAATTTTCCAAAAATATTTATTGAGTGCATGGTTAACAGAACCATTCTATTATGTGTCATACAATTTTTCATAATATCATATAGAATATTTTATCAACCGCATGCTTCATTATTAAATGCCATTAATCAGTATTTTTAACCATACAATTTTAATCAGAATGTTTTGTCGTATTATTAATTATAAAATAAAAATACTGTTTGAATTGATTGAAAATATCTGAACGTCAATTCATACAATATGCTTATTAGCTACATATTTTTGAATTAATACTTAATACCTTTACACATTTATGATATATATAAATCAGCTTCTGAGTATGCAGATATATGATCCACTATACCATCTGCATCTTTTTATATTTAGCGTAGCAATGAAACCTCATTTTATGGGTAATTTTTTTTTTTTTTACACAATTGAAAAATTATTTAAAATATTTCAATCCATATAAATGTGTTTGCCATCCCCAACGCAGAATATTCAAAGTATGTTATTATTTAAATAATGAAGCTTCGTTTTAGTTCTCTTGAAGATTTTGCCGAATTTATTTTCTACCAAAACTAAAATTCATTATTTAAATAACATTTTATGTTAGTCATTTATATTTATGATCGAAATATTCAATTATTTAAACATAGAATAGAAAAATAGTTTTAAATTACTTTATAGGATTTGATTCTTGATGAACTTGTTTCCATTTGATTTCAAATTATTTGAGGTAAAAAATATGAAGGTGAAAAAAAGGCTTCTTCGTGAACTAATATTTACAAATAAAATATATTAGCAATCTCAATTTTTAAAGCTTTACAGTCGCCTCCAAAAAGCAAACGCTTTATCCCCATTTTATTCCAATGAGTAACTTTAAGCCCTTGGTCCCAATTTAATTTTAAATTTAGATTAAAGCATTGATAAAATTATGAATGAGATTGATTTGTTTCATTTTTAATTCAATTTTGCATCTAACAAAGAATTTTGTTGAATTGAATTTTAAAAAAATCTTAGCCTTGGTGTACTGCAACATTAACTATCTTTAACTCATTCAGTTGTCTGAAATATCCCTTTATAAGGAGAACAATAAACGAATTTTTTTTGGTACACTCCACAAGGGACAAAAGGGCTTCAAACTAAACAACTAAAATTTTTAAGAAATAAAAATATAAGATTGAAAATATTTATTTGTTGAGTAATGAAATTTCGGACTAAAATAATAATTAATCAATATGCATTAATTTTATTTTTAAAAAAGTAATAATTTAAAACTCAAGCTATACTTTTTCTGAAAATTTCCCCACTTTTCTTCGCTCCATTTTTAATTTTCGAAAGTCATTGGTTCAAACGAAATGCTGCAAATTGTTATAACCATTCGTTTTATTAAAGTATATATTTTATTTAAAATTATTTGGATAAATTGTTTAATTTTTCTTATAGTTTTATGTGTATGTGCATTTGAATAACATTTATTTAATTACATGGAATTCATTTACTTTGAAATCTGCACTCTCCTTACGCCCCCCCCCCCCTTTCCCCTTCCATAAATAAAAACATGTCATTGTTAATTTGGGCCCCCTCACTTTTTTTACTCACGAGCCGCCACTGGCGTGCTGGCTTCTAGACCGCGAGGTTGCGGGTTCGAGTCCCGTGTTAGGCATGGGTGTTTGTAAATGTATGTTGGCTTGTCTAATGACGAATGTTTCGGCGCATTATAGCCCTCGTGTTGCTGACGGCCAGATAATCTGAAAACAACCAACCTCAACCTAAAAGAACAAATAATCTAAAGGGTTTAAAGTATTTTTCCGTTTGACATTGGTATAAAATAGCTTTATATTTAAAGTTAATAATGATTTAACAATAAAAAAAGTGTTTCGATTGTGTTAAATTAAACATCCGGAATGATGGAACTCGTAATCATTTTAGCAAAATGCTAAAATCAAAATTGGGATTTTAGCTTTTTTTTGCTAAAGAAAGTATTTTGTACCCCAGCTTAAAACATTGGTGAAGTTGTTGAATGGTTTGAGGGCACAATGTTAGCGTTATCGAGATTTTTCGTTGCTTGTATCGAATCTTGCGTAAGAACTACACGGGTGTTATATTACTCCGGATCGTCATTTTAAAAGCTGGGCTGCTATTAGTCTTCTTATACAGTTTTTTTTGCATTTTGAAATTCAGTTATCATTTTTGGCTGTGCATCCGAGCGGTTTGGGATTGGAGGGATTCGAATTCCTAGTAGGCTTGAATGGGCGTTTTCTGGTTTGAAACCATCAGGTGCTCTGACCAAACGGTATAGTGGTTAGCGTGCTGGCTTCTAGACCGCGAGGTTGCGGGTTCGAGTTCCGTGTTAGGCATAGGTGTTTGTAAATGTATGTTGGCTTGTCTAATGACGAATGTTTCGGCGCATTATAGCCCTCGTGTTGCTGACGGCCAGATAATCTGCGCCAGATAATCTGAATGCAACCAACCAACCATCAGGTGCAAATATGCTTGTGAATTGAGTTCGATTGGTCAGTTGGTTTGTACACTCAACGACCTTATATTTTTTGCACAATTACGGCTAATCAGGCCGGCACTTACAGCTTGACATGGATTCTGAAGCGCAACAAACATCCGTGCCTAAATCGAGATTCGAACCCTGCACTTTTGGCCTGCGAGGCAGAACGCTAATCTCTCACAGCGGACAGAATCAAGTACAAAATTTGCACATGCAGCTTGTTGCTCAAATGGCATCATATTATAATGCATCTATTTCTGAACCAAAAGTGAAATTGTTACGTCATGCAAATGATTACCCCGTCACGTTTTTGATGATGGAATTCCAGGGCCTTCGCTAAGGGGGGGGGGGGGGCGTAGATATCCTTTTGCCGACTGAAATCAAGGCATGTCCGGTGTAAATGTAGAAAATATATTTCAAGGTGTAAATAAATTGTTAACTAATTTTTATTAATGTAAAATTAACGTATAAATAATTTGTAATTTATATATAATTAATTAATAATACATAATTGTTAATTAATGTAAAACTAATTGTTAATGCATTTTTTTATTTAATTGTTGTTATTTTATTTAATGTGCAATTAATAGTTTTAATTACTTTTAAATTACCGTCTATACAATTTTTAATATTTTATGGCATTTTATTAATACGCAATTAATGTCAAATTTTAATTAAATTCCCATCACATTATAGCTAAAGTTCCTTCAAATTCATTTAATTTTTCATTTCTTTTTAGTAAATTTCCCCTTCCTCTACAAACAAGGAAGATTATTTTTGGAAGCGTTCTAATTTTGGGGGGAGGGAAGACATTTATACCTTGCAGGTAGATAGAATTCCCCCCCACAATTTTAAACTAATTCAGTAACCTCAGTAGTACGAGTGCTCCATTTGGGTACAACTTTTTTTTTTTAAATGTTCAAATTTCAGTTTCGAAAAAAATTAATTAAACGTGTAAAAGTGGTTGGACTTTAACACGAAATTAAATAAATGAAAATTATTGATCAAATAGGTGACTTTTTTCACAAAGAATTGTATAAAGGTTGATCAAAAAACAAATTCTGAAAAAATTCTTCTTTTTAAAATTCTGGCGGACTATTGCTATTTCAGAAAATTCCCTACGTGAAGCACTGCAATTTTTATAATCGATACAATGTTAGGGACATAAGAAACATGCATTTGCACTCCCTCCCCTCTGGTTTTCAAAAAATAAAGTAACGTGGGAAAAAAAAAGTGGGAAAATTTACAAGAAAAAATATATAGATATTAATTTATCAATTTGAACAGAACATTAATGCACAATTATTAAGTAACATCCAATTAGAAAATCCAATTCCCATCTTCAAAAAATCAAGGATTAAACAAAAACCTTTTTGTCGCCTTACACCTCAATGCAAATAATCATGTAGGCGCTCATGGACACTATAATTGTATTGCAAAATACAATAATTATTAAAAACGTTTTGTTAATTATTTAATTTTTAAATACTTTTTAACACAATTTCCTAACTAAAAAATAAAAGATTTTGATTTTTCTTGAAAAGTGTGTGAATAATAAAACTTAATTATTTTGTAACATTTCAATCCAGGAACCTTTTCTTAAAAGTAGTTACTTCGTGTATATATTTTTGTTAAAATTGCTGGATTTAATTAAATGATTTTTTTTTTTTTTTTTGGCTTTTTACTGATGTGGTGTGGTTTTTCAGCAATAATTTCTACAAATATTACTCGTTTTTTGAACAGTAATCATTTGTTCAAGAAGGAAAATAAACTTGAAAATGCTAGTTTTTTTTCCCCCTATGCGGAATTAAAATGAAATGGATTACTTTAGCATTAAACCAAACTATAATATTTATATGCAGAAAAGTTAATTATTCGCAAATAATTGAACTTCGAATTTAGTGACAAAATATTCAGATCTATAAAAAAGCATGTCATACACACAACAATCCAAACTATATAAGGAATAATACCTGTGGTTTTTTTTTGGAAAAGGTGAGGGGGAGGGGGAGGTATTCAAATCTATAGTGTTATTTCGATCTTGAGGAAGAAGAAATTGCACATTTGATCTTCAAAGCAAGAGAAACGTCACTGTCAGCATGAAATTTCCAAAAACCCACCCCCCATTTCCCTTACCCACATGCAATGGTTATGATCCTAATTTGAAATTTATTTATCCAATTTGAAATATTTTTAAAGGTATTTCGACTAAAAAAGCTTAGTTTATCTGAAAGACAATTTTTGTTCCGATGTTTAGAGTATAAAGTGGTGAAATCCAGGATAGGTTGGTTCAGGGGTATAGTGGAGCGGGAACGCTTGGGAACGGCGATCCTTTGCCTTTTTAGAAGGCGGAACGGCGTTCCCTCACCTAATTTTTCTTTTTCCTTTTTTTTTCTTTTTTTCATTACGTGACATTAAACGCAAAGTCAAGAAAGAAAACGAAAAGGTTCTTTCGTGAGAACTAAGCTGTTGTTTTCGATCTGCAACTTCAGAGCTGAGCATGCAAGTTCAAGTATTTATAAACTCTTGACAAAGGCGCGGCAACTAAGTCATACGGCCAATCCATCAACAATCCGACACATGCATTCGACCCCCCCTCCCCCCTCTCCTACATGGTTCAATGTTTCAATACTCCTTCATTAGAACTATGATTCATCCAATGCAGATTATCTTCTTCATTATCTATATTTGTGGATAAGTTCCAGACGTCAAAGTTGCATGGTTCTTCATACACAAAATGACGCCAACTCTCTCCAAAACTGCTGTCTGTCAGTTCTTTGCGCCCTTTCCTTGATGAATGTTTTTTTTTTTCAAATTTTAACGGGAACTCTAATCGATATCTCAACAAAAGTTATGTAACTTTTTTTTTTTTTTTTAATTTTTATATCACCCACGTGTTTTGAAATCACGGAATTATGCATTTATATTGGCTTGCCAGGTATTGGGAAAATCAAACTGATACGTGGTCTCAGGAAGGTGCATGGGAGGATGCTTTTATTTCCTCCCTAATAGTTACTTAAATTTTTATGAAAGTGGAGAAAAGGGCAAAATTCACAGGAAAAAATGAACTGTGTGCCATTTAATAATAGATTTTATATTTGTCATCGTGAAAAGGGAAATAGTTTTGAAAAATCAAAGTTTGGACACAAAAAAAAATTTCCTTGCAACCTACAAATAATACTGCCGAAACTATCACGATACTGAATGGATTCTTTTCCAGGAAGTGAAGGTATTCATATTTGCTTTGAGGTTATATATTTCACTTTCCTTAATATAAAATTGCTAATGGTTTTGCAAATGGGTATAATACATCGAAATCGGGCTGTGAAATAGTAAGAAAGCAATGAAAATGAATTTAAAAATTCAAAAGTAAATTGCTTTTCGGTTTGAGATTGGGAAAGCTTACATTTACAGTTATTGCAGAGTTTATTCCAAAATGTAGCAGCAGTTCTTAAAAAAAATCTTTTTCTCCCAAGTTTAAAAAAAATCAACATTAAATACAGTGGTGGTGGTAAGGGGAGGAAATTGCTACCGATATTTTTTAAATTGTAGTGATTTTGATGACAATATCAATATCTTATAAAGAAACCAGGAATGTCCCAAGCAAATCTATACGTCTATCAATTGATGAGTCTACATTTCGTTGGTTGTTTGTACGTTCAACGGCCTAATACTTTTATGTACAATGACGGCTAATCGGGCAGGGACCAACAGCTTAACGTGGATTTCGAATCATTACGAACATCCATGCCTAGCACCTTTGGCATGCGAGGCTAGAGCTTTAACCATACAGCCATCAGGTTTGAATCGAAACTCGATCTCTTATGGAAATTTTTCTGATTGAAAATTGTTTAAGAAATCATGTAAATAATCTGTTTAAAATGAATTGTTAATAATCTGTTTAAAATGAATTGTTCATAATCTGTTTAAAAATTGTTGCAAAAAATCTATTTAAAAATTTGTGTCAATAACATGTTTGAAAATATCTTCTAATCCATTAATAAAGTATCAAACAATCTGTTAAAATGGGTTGTGCAAAGCAAATTGTTAAAAAATCCAGATAACTTAATAGTTTTAAAAAGATATTTAAATAAAAAAAGTCTAAACACACATGTTTTTCTTTTCAGTTTTGAGGAGCTCATTATCTGTTTTGAGATTATTAAAGTAAAATATAGAAAGTTATTTATTCTGAGTTGTAATGTCCACTCTCCCCCCCCCCCCCCTACACACAGAAAAAAAAAGTATATACGTTTGTAACGACGAATCATAGCGTTCCCATACCTTTTTATTTTACACTACACCACTGGGTTGGTTAGTTTGTCAGATTTACTAGTCGCAAGGGCAACACAAAGGACAAACTGCGTCAGAAATCGAGGATATGAGTGAAAGGATACTCACAATATGCAATAGACTGAACTTGGTTGTACCGGACAATGTCGGGCCACAGCTATTTGAGCACGGGAAACATTTAGATAGTATTATAATAAACCTTTCGATACTTTTCCAAAGATTATTTTGTTGGAATAAATTCGATATCGCCTTCCAGTTTACATGTGGCATGCATTATTTTGGGAATGCATTTTCAATATATAAAGTACAAGGTGGTCAAAAAGCAACTTTGCCGATATATGGAGGTCTAGCTTCCGTTCCCTTTAACAGATAGAGATGAGATTTCAGGTATAGTTATTCAGAGGTGTGGGCTCGAGATTCTGTGAATTTCAACAAGTGGCGGTAATGGTTATAGTTAGATACACTTGAAATTTTCGAATGACAGCGCCTACTTTTTCCTGTCTCAAAATGCTCAGAGCATGAGAAAAAAAGATTGGTGGAACGGTACCTGTATCACAAAAAAAACGAACGCATTATGTACGCACAAAAAAAAAAAAAAAAGCTCTGCGAACTGCCACAAAAACGCGATCGAGGCGCACGATGGAAATTTACATTTGACAGACGCCTAAGTTCACATGAGTGCCATCACAATCAATTTAATCGGTTTTTTAAGCTGAATATTTGGCGAGCGACCTCCATTGCTCCGATCGTGTTTTTGTTGGCCGTTCGCAAATCTGTATTTTGCGCGTCCATTACGCGTCCGTTTTTTGTGATACACGTACCGTTCCAACGCTCTTTAGAGCTTTCACATGCGGTGATCATTTTTCGATAGGAAAAAGCAAGCGTTGCCATTCGTAACTAAAACCGGCGTAATCGTGAGCACCATTTTGATGAAATTCACAGAATTCCGATCCCATACCTCTATAACTATACCTGAAATCTCATCTCGATCTGATGAACGAGACTGTCGCTAGATGTCCATTTAACGACCAAGTTTCTTTATGACCATCCTGTATAAAACATCATTTATGGAGTTCTACTTGACATTAATTGCAATAGCTTTGTAAAATGTGGGTCAATTTTCGTATACAAAAATTTTGGGGTTTTGATATTTTGTATAAAACCTTTAACTCATATGACGTACATTACATACTTAATATAAGTGATGTTTAATGTGTATGTCATGGTTTATGGTAGCGTTATCTGACGTACCACAAATATATCATCTACTGTAACACATCAAAGTTATCTGATTGTCTGAAGATATCAATGATTAGATTATTTTAATGTTCATATCAAAAAAGATATACTTACTCCAATACAAAATTGCCGACCGTCAACTTAGGCTACAGTGTGATCACAATTTTGTAATAATAATGATGATTTTAATTATTTGTACTTTTTTCCATTCAATGTTTTGTAACATCCGTCATTTGGCATTTTCAAAAGAAGGCATGAAATTTCGGAAATTTGCCAACTACCAGCCTTTCTAAAAACTTTGACGGGATGAGATAATGAAGATATTTATAAGGTAATATGTTCGGGCAGTCCATCATTGTAGGCAGCAAAAAAGACACACGACTCCCCTATAATTGACTTCTAGAGTAAAAATGTCGATTCGTCAAACTCGGGTCACGCTGCATTCCGATATTTTGAACATTTTTGCTCAAAAAAAAAAAAAAAAAATATATATATATATATTTTTTTGGTACTTTTTTTTATTCAGTTCAATTTTATTGTGGTTCGACCTTAAAAAAAGAAAGATCTCGATGAAATTTAGAAAATTTGCCGACTGTCCAACTTTCTAAAACTTTGGGGGGGGGGGGGCGAGTTGCCCCCTACGCCCCCCATTCGCGTCGTCCCTGTGGAATTCTTTTAATTTGTTTTAAAAGTCTAAAAGACTTATACTTACCTGTAACCGTAATACATAAGCAGTTGAATAAACGATCTTCATACTAGAAAGACGTGTTGTTAGCCCTCTCCCTATTTAACGCAGAACGCTACAGTTAGATTTGATAATAAGAGGATTAATTAGTCCTCCACGGATTTATTCCTCACAAACACACAAATTCGAAGTTAATATATAAAAAAGGGTTTAAAAATTAAGCCACTAGCAACAAAGATTAACTTACTTTTCTCGAAGAAAAGTATTCCCAAGCATATGACAAAAATGGGTAATGACAGGTACATTTCCAAAAATCGCTATAGAATAACTTTTTAAAACTATTTTTTGAGTGCCAAACACAAAGCAATTCTTTTTAAAAAGTCCTCCACGCCAGTAAGGCGTTCTTTCTGACTTCTCGTAACGATTGCTTTCATTTTTAAATCAAATAAATAGTATTTATAATTTCAGAATAGAAAAAGAAACGCTAAAAAAATGTGTTCCCACTTACTTTTTGTCGCTTGGATGCATTTATGTATTACAACCTACCCTACTCTTTGGTTAACTTCGGAAGTGTACAGTTTGTAAACCGAATATAAGTCTCAACACTCTCACCACGCGTTCAAAAATTTCTTCTCCTTGTGCTAACTAGTAAACCACACCACAACCATTTAAAAGAGGGCTTCAAGGACAAAGACCCAGAAGGGTAGAGATGTTATCTCATTCAGTGTCCAGTGATATTCCTCCCCACGTCCATCCCTTGTGCGAAATCAGGAGAGAAAGATGACATCCGGTGTATTCCCCCTCCCTTCCCCCTCTTGTGATCGTCTAAAAGTTAGAAGTTCAGAGAGGAAAATTCGCTTTGGTTTCGGCTCCTTATTGTTACAAATTAAAGTAAACAATTATTATTTTGTAAAAGAGTTTTTACCTAACTCAACTCCAACTCCTATGGTAAAGTGTTGTGGAGATGTCTTCAAAGTCAAGGGGGTGCAGGTTTGATTACTTGTACAGTCTTCTAACGTCCGTTTGAATGGGAAGGGAGAGGGCTATAAAAAGAACCTTGAACCAAAAATAAACTCTTTTTTGGGGGAGGGGGGGGGGGGGCTTTTTTCGGAAATTAGACGAAGGTCGAAATATACTCGTTAAGTGAACTTATTAAAAATAATAATCTGAGGAGGGGGCGCGCGCCCCCCGCGCCCCCTGGCTGAATCCGCCATTGACTCAGGGCCTGATCATGACAAGTTGGGGCCCAAGGCCCGGACGAATTCGGGGGCCCCTTTTCCAAACGCTTGATTTATCGGAAATGGATTTGATACAAAATCAAATGAATTAATATTAAATATAGAAAAAGTTGATAAATTGATGTTAATATTTTATTTTCTAAAAGTTATTTTTTTATCACAAAAAAAAATAAACAAACAAATTTAAAACAATTAAAATGTATAAATCAAAAGAGGAAAACCTTTGTTTTGTAGAGCATTGCATTATCAAAATGTGTAATCCGTGACAACGATATCAGCAGTATTATTCACAACTTAAGAGTCGATATTTGCTGATTTCACAATTTCTTCAAGACTTCCTCCCAATTTTTGTTTCAAGAAAGCTTGTTTTTTACACTTTTAAATGATGGTTTGGTTCATTTGAATAATTACTCTCTGGGATCCTAAAGACGATTCAGGATCAACAATTATTGTATTGTAAAAACTCTTTTATACAAAATATAAACGATATTCACCTAGCTTTTGTGAAACAAAATTATAGGTTTACAGCCAATTTCGGGGCCCCCTAAAATCGGATGCCGGACATCTCATCCCTCGGACAAGTCGCCACCGGACAACTCGACCCCGGACATCTCATCCCCCGGACATCTCACCACCGGACATCTCGCCACCGGACAAGTCACCACCAAGAAAGCGCGGATCGAGGGTGTTGTTAGGGGGAAAACGATTTTCTTACGAGGAACTGTCGAAGCTGAATGGTGGGACTTGCGTACGTATTCAAGAAGGCACAGCATTGAAGTTATCTTTTAACCCCTCCTCCCTGCTGAACATTGTTAGTGTTATTTAAATATTAACGAAATATTTTATTACAGTCTTGATTAAATTAATGTTAGTTCAAGGTATTAATATTTTTAATAATATATGAGTTATTAAAATATGGAATTGTTATACTTCGGATTTTTTTCCCCCTTCCCCCCCCCCCCCCTTCTCGGCGTAGAGACGTTTCTTTTTGACGAAAGAGATGTAATAGTATCGAGAATATATAGACACTTCGTATATTTAATATTATGCAGGGTAACACTGATGTGTCAGATGGTTATCAGCCACGGATCTAGAGATATATATTAGGAGAGACGGAGGTGCGTGTTGCATATGGGGAAAGTTTTTATTAATATCTTTAACAAGTTATTAAAATTTGGAATTGTTATATTTCGGATTTTTTTTTCTTTCTTGACGTATAGATGTTTCTTTTTGACGAAAGAGATTTGGTAGTATCGAGAATATATAAACACTTTGTATATTTGATATGATGCTGGGTAAGAGTGATTTGTCAGGTGGTTGTCAGGCGCGGATCTAGAGATATATATTAGGAGAGGCGGGGGTGCATGTTGCGTACATATGGGGAAAGTTTTTATTAATATCTTTAATAAATAATAAGTCATTAAATTATGGAATTTTTATATTCCGGATATTTCTTTTTCTCTTTGGAACGTAGAAAAGACATTTTATAGAATCGAGAATATATAGACATGAGTGAGTTATAACATTTCGTAATTCTGATATAATGCAAAGCAAGTTGATGTATGTGTAAGATGATTGTCAGGCGCGGATCTAGAGAGATATAGTAGGGGAGGGGCGCGTATTGCGTACGTATGGGGTAAGTTTTTATTAATATTTTTTATTATAATTAGTATTTAAATTATGAAATTTTTATATTTCGAAGATTTTTTTCCCTTTTTGACTTAGAGGAAAAGACATTTTATAGTATCGAGAATATATAGACATGAGTGAGTTATGACACTTCAAGGATCCAGTTAGGTATAACCAGGCAAGGATCTTGGGAGGATTTATTAGGAAGAATATGCGAGCTGCTCACGTGAATTAAAAAATGGCGATGCACTAACTTTTACAAGCCTATCATCGATTTTAAATTGGGTATTGCATAACGCCAACGGGATTCAATCGTGAGACTAATTGCACGCTAGGCACACTACATGGTCAGTAAGAGCTTTGAAATTTTTACCATCGATGACGTTTTCTCGCCAACGCGGTATGTATGTTGAAAAAATAATAAATAGTTTTTGGTATTCGATGGCATGGTTAAAAATCGCAATGAGGAAAGGTTATGGCGTTTTCATACTATAATGAGAATATTTAGCCATTTTCGTTTCAATCCTTTCAATTCCTTTTATTTTCAGCCTAGTTGATGGCTGTGTTGTTGACGTTCTTGCATGCCATAGGTTAACGCAAAAGCTCATGCAATGTGTTTAAAAGAGTACTAAATCCTTTTCTTCTCAGGCATTCCAACACCTTCTCGGGCACAATTCCTTTTATCGTAACTGGTGTGAAGTTCAGCACAGTTAAACATACAAAGCGGGTACTGAAAAAGAGTTGTCCGACAATGGACAACCCATTGTATCTTAAGTAACCTGACTAAAATGGGTTTTTCAAACATAATTCATACATCTGCTTCTGTTCTTAGTTTTTGACTTTTAAAGGATTTTGTCAGATTTTAAACAAAAATATAAGACAGAAATGCTAAATATAAAAATAGCAATTTTAAAAAATGAAATATTTATAAGATTTTATTCTGGCATGTTTATACGGATATGTTGGTACTTATAATGAACAACAGGTCTTCAACTAAAACTAAAGTTGTATTGATAAACAGTTTTATTTCCATTTAATACAAATTTCTTTATCTACCCACTCAATCTTCAGTGATGTGATTCTACATATATCTACAGTAAATGTAAGACTTCCAAAGTTTTCAGTTAACATTTCTTAATTACTAAAATAAATTCTTCCCCACATCTTAGATTACTTTTTCATCATTGTAAGTTTTAATAACTAGAATTTGATAGAAAAATTATAATGTTTTTCTATGCTTCTATATAAACTTCTCAATAAATAATTATGTTATGAAAGCCGAGTCTACTGTTTCATAGTATTATTACACTGATGATTATATTATTTATCCTTTTGCATGAATTACACATGAAATGGTTCTATATAGATATCGATTAAAAAAATAGTTCCTACTTATAAGTGTTTCAATTTTAGAGACGCCATGTTCAATGGAAAGTTCTAAAAGTTATTTCTAAACCTTTAGTCTTTGCACACACTTCTTAGAAAGTCGATCTTTTATGACTCCTACGCCGACATTTTGAACTTTTAATGTTACTACATTATATTTGACGGTAATATTGTCAAAAGTTATTCTCCACTCCTTTCTTTGTATATATAATTATTTAAATTTGCTTTATTTTACTTTATATATTTTGTGTTAATCAATATCTTCCATTTGGTAGTCAAATCTGAATTGAAACAGCATTTTTTAGAATCTAATTATTTCCAATTTTATACTCTAATAAAAATTCCAACTACAAAGTAGATTTTACAACATTAATAGTTCATTGTCGCCCGACAATGGACACCACTGCACAGAAAATGTGGTTTTCTTTTCTCAGAAAAAAACTAGTTTGTTTTTCCATGTGTTTTCGCACATGTCCACCAACTTAACCCTAAGGATACAAAATAGCAGTGAATGCCTCTCCTTGGTAGAGAGTAGTTACCGAAAATCATTTACCCTCATCAGGGATTCTTTTGTATTTTCCCCCACCCTATTAGCTGCAGGCACATACAGCTTGACATTTTATTCCGAAGCCCTTGTGTAAAAAAAAAAAAAAGACCCCCTTCAAACGTGATAGTCCATCAATTAACACCATGGGGGGGACTGGCGCCAAATTCTTGATCTACCTTTTCACTTACAGCTGAAGGCCTGAAGGGATTTATTCAACAGTAAGATGTACAAGATGGATATTCGCACAAAATAGTGTGGGGAAAAAAAAAAAACAAGAAAAAAAAAAAACAGTCGAATGAGCAAATGCACATAATATGCATAACGAAGCTATGTATATTACTCAAAGTGAAGTTAGCAGTTACTATTATTAAGTTATGCATTTTGCTCAAATAGTTGCCCAATTATGGAGTAGAGAAAAGATAAAAAAAAAAGGGGGATAAGAAATAAAAAATATGCCAGATACTTTTTTAAACTCAAACTTTCAACCCTTAAAAATAATGCATAGTTAAATGTTAAAAAGTCTGTTGAAAGTAATTTATATTACTTGTAAAAAACATTTAGGCTGCAAATGGAAACTCTGCAAACCCTCCTTCTGAAATAAATATTTAAATCTTTTTTCCGTGATAATGAAAACGCACAAGAACTATCTAGTGAGGCTAAAATATTTCTTAAATTAGGAAAAATAAATATTTTATGTTGTGAAAAATGGCAACTTTTGAATGCGCGAAGTATATTATTTTTTAAAAAATAATTTTAAATGCATATTAGGTAAAAGAAATGGTCAATTGTTTGAAATAGAGAGTTTATTTGCATTTGGTGATATTTTTATATAAATTTATTGTATGTTTACTCTGAAAAGTGTATCTAACCAAAGGTTGCCTTATAATAATTTTAAAATTCAAAGTCTCAAATATAGACATAATACATAAAGTATAAATTAAATTTTTAAAAATTATCAGAGTAATAATCATAATAAATACGTTATTATTAACTGTGTCAAAAAATAAATTAAAAATATTGCATTTTAAATAATTTAGAGCAATAGGAAGTTGTATAAAAATACGATTGATCTGGTTATCTAAGACTTTTGTCTCCCCTTAAATGCTTGATTAAGTTATTATTTTTTAAATTTTAACTTTCAAAATCCATCTTGTACAGCAGTTATATATTTTTTAGTAGGTAGAAATCTGAATTTCGAAACTGTTTAATTTAATAATAAAGATATAAACACACTTTTTAGGCAATGAAAAATCTATTAATATTATTTTTAAATACACTTCCATTTGACAATCATTCTTCATGTTTGTATCTTTATTTAAATTTCTAGATAAAATAGCTTTTTCTCACATTTTCATAAAGTAACCATGAAAAAATAAAAATAAAAATTTATAAAATGTACCATTTAGAAATTAATTTCTTAACCAATTTATATTATTGAGTTTTCATCATTCGAAAAATTATGGGAACTACTGTAAATAATGATTCATAATACTGAAATATTTTATATTCGTGATGTGTTTTTGTATTAAAAAATGAACTTTTGTTAAATAAATTTGTTTTATTTTTCGATGTTTCAAAAGCATTTTTTTTTTCGATTTGCGACTAACGCATGCAGAAGCAGCATCTAATGATGTATTCTTCACTTAGTCACTTTTACTTAATAACAAAAAACTTTCTTAATATTATATGCTGTTATTTAAGTTATCTAAATTTCAAAACATTTACCATTAGGAAAAAAAAAAAGGAAATATATCTTTGCAGTTTTAATAAGTTAATATTGATTGAATACTTAATTAACTCATATTAATTTTGTGTTACTGTTATCTGAAAGAAAAGAGAAAAAACAGGATGTTGTTTTTTACGCTTAACGATCTATTTTTATGCACAATGACGGCTCATCAAGCGACAACTACAGCTTAAAGTAGAATCCAAGCCAAAAAGAGCATATGTGCCTAACCTGTGATTCGAACTCGACACCTTTGGCATGCAAGGCCAGATCGCTAACAATACAGCCATCAACTAAGCTAAAAACCGAAGGAGTTGAAAGGGTTGAAATGAAACTGGCTAAATATTCCATTTCTCGCTATAGAATGAAAACGCAGTAACCTTTCCTCATTGCGATTTTAAATCATGTCGCCGAATACCAAAAACAATTTATAATTTTGTCAACATACCACGTTGGCGAGAAAACGTCGTCAATGATGAAACTTTCAAAGCTTTTATTAACAACATTGTGTGCCTAGCATGCAATTAGCCTCATGATTGAATCCCATAGGAGTTATGCAATTTCTACTTTAAAATCGATGATAGACGTGTACGTTAGTGCTACACCATTTCTAAAAGTTCTTAATGGGGGTCGGAAGGCTTTATTTAGCCCATCTTAAAAAGGCCTTTTTTATGTACCTTTACTCAGAATTACTCGTAGCATCAGCTTAAGATTTTGTACAGCCAATATTAAAACACTTTGACATGGACTAAGATATCCTCTTGTAAAACAAAAAAAAGTTTTGTTTAGGATTTATGGTGTTTTGTAATTTTTTTAATAAAATTTTCCAAAAAAACCCAACATGGTTAGGATTTTTTAAAAAAAAATCTAATCAACATTTCTGTAAAAGCATATGTCTGTTTGTATAAAAATACAATATGTACCAGGAAAAAAGATTTAAAAGCAAAATATCGAGTAGATCCTGAGGAAAAGGTACATTGGTATGAAAAAACAGCATTTTGAGAAAACAGCGTTTAAAGTACAAAGCAGACGGGCTTTTTTTTTCAGTGATGTTATTGTTTCAAAAAAATATTTGAAAGTACTTCGGATGTGCGCATTGACCACCAAGTTAAACCATTTTGTAGATAACATTTCAAATATTGTGATGTGCTAAAAACTTCAAAATGGGTTCCGAGAAAAAAAATTGCCTTCCGACCCCTCTTAACTTTTAATGTACGCTACATGTGATCAATTCGCATATTCCTTTTAATAAAACCTCCCTAGATTCTTGCCTGGTCATAGTGTGCACATAATCTTAAACATACATCAGTATTGTCTATATGAAATATTCGAAGTGGCATAACAAACTCATGTCCATATATTTTCGATACTATTAAATGTCTTTTCATCCACATAAAAAAAAAGAAGGAAAAAACTCCGAAATACAAAAACTCCATATTTTAATAACTAATTACTTATAAATGATATTAATAAAAAGTTTCCACACATGTACTCAACACGAACCCGCCTCTCCTAAAATATACCTCTAGATCCTTGCCTTACAATCATCTGACACATACATCAGTCTTATCTGGCATCATATCAAATATATACGAAGTGTTTATATATTCTCGATACTATTTTCTTTCATCTACGTCAAAAAGGGGAAAAAAATAAAATCGAAGTATAAAAACTCCATATTTTAATAACTCATTACTTATTAAAGATATTAATAAAAACTTTCCCCATATGTACACAACGCGCATCCCCGCGTCTCCTAATATATATCTCTAGATCCGCGCCTGACAATTATCTGACACATCAGTCTTACCCTGCATCATGTCTTATATTCGAAATGTCTATATATTCTCGATACTATTAAATCTCTTTCGTCAAAAAGAAATATCTCTACTCCAAAAAAGAAAAAAACATCCGAAATATAAAAATTCCATATTTTAATAACTTATTACTTATTAAAGATATTAATAAAAAGTTTGACCATATGTACGCAATACGAACCCTCGCCTCTCTAGATCCACGCATGACAGTAATCTGACACATCACTCTTACCCTTTATCCTATCTAATATACGATGCGTCTATATATTCTCGATACTATAAAATGTCTTTTCATCTGCGTCAAAAAGGAAAATAAATTCGAAATATAAAAATTCCATAATTTAATTACTCATTAGTAATAAAAAATATTAATAAAAACTTACCCCATATGTACGCAATACACACCCCTCACCTACTATATCTCTCTAGATCCGCGCCTGACAATCATCTTACACATACATCAACTTGCTTTGCATCATATCAGATTTACGAAATGTTATAATTCACTCATGTCTATATATTCTCGATTCTATAAAATGTCTTCATCTACGTCAAAAAAAAAAAAAAAAAAAATCCTCGAAATATAATAATTCCATATTTATTAGACCATACTCCATTAGTTATTAAAAATATTAATAAAAACCTTCCTCACATATAAGCAATACGCCCCCCCCCCCTTCTCCTCCCCAATATATATCTCTAGATTCGTGCCTGACATTCATCTTACACATGCATCAGTCTTCCCGTACCAAATGTACGAAGTGTCTATATATTTTCGACATCAACAGTGGTGGTGGGGAGTCGGGGCAAGGCATCTACTATGTTGTGGTTGTGCCTTCTTAAATATGTACGCAAGTTCCACTATTCAACTATGCACCTCCCTAACGTTCCCCCCCTTTCATTGGGGGTGACTTGTCCGGTGGCGAGATGTCCTGTGGTGAGTTGTCCGGGGGATGAGATGTCCGGGGTCGAGATGACCGGGGTCGAGTTGTCCGGATCCCCCTAAAATCATGGGCCCAAGTCCCGAGCCTTGTGGGCCTAGGCGTTGATCAGGGCCTGCCGCCACTGGATAATTTTATGGCCAGTACACCCCTGGAGGTCAACTCAAGTTTCACTCACGGATTAGATTCCTTCAACAACCTATTTTAATAACAGATCGGAACCTATAAGAGGTCGGAAATATCGATCAAAATAAATATCGATACTATATCGTTGCTGAGAAAAAAATATCGATACATCAATACGAGATTTTTTATTTGATTTTCAATTTTGCCAGATACGAAGGTTTTCGGGACAATTTTCTACTGTTCATGAATTCATGCCAAAATCGTTTTAATAAATAAATTATAAAAATTGTTTTAATAAATAAGTTATATTAATCGGAATAAATAAAATACATTTGGATGTCAATGCATAAATTCCAAAGAAGAAATTTTGAAAAGTAGTTTATCGCATATTTTGCTGATAGAGATGTTTTTAATATTTAAAATTAGATGCAAATTCCAGGCACACGCTGGCAACAGAAACGGCGCTACGTTAATGACTACTAATAAATGATCTTATCTTTCCATTACATCGTGCTTTCTTTTTGGTTAGGGTGCCATTTCAAATGTCTCTCAGCCAAGTCCAAACTTTAGTTATGAAGTTTTTGAAAAGGGAATAAAGAAAATCGAAAAAACACATGGAACTACAAAACGATCATCAAAAAACTAAAAATGTTTGAAAATATCAATATATCGGTAACTTGTATAGATATTTTTACTATCGATATATTTTTTAAAATATCGATAAAAATATTGTCGTATCGATACATCGCCGACCTTTAGAACCTACAGTTAAATGATTATTACAATTGAATCATAAAGAAACATCTAACCAAAACTTGGATACCTTGGCAGGAAAGAACTAACCACATAACCATCAGATGATCTGATTACTGAATAAATTTTAAGTGATTAAGTAGGGGGGGGGGGGGTAAGTAATTTTAAATACGGGGAGGATGTTATTTCAGGCAAGGGAGTGAATCAAACGTAACTGGAAGAAGGGTGGTATAAAAAAAAAATGTTGCAGTACGTAATTTAGGTATTGGTAAGGTAGGGCCTTCCTCCTGTCCTATCTTTTTTAGACTTAATTTAGGTACCATTTATCCGCATCCTTCGTTTCTGAACTTAAAATCTCGCACCACCAATTCTGTTCTAATGACCTGTGGAGTGTTGGCCTGTGGTCCATCCTCGGGCCTTATCTTATCTCTCTTTCTGAAGGGAACTTAGGTGCGAAATCTGATCTTTGTCTGACCAAGAGCGTCATAAAACCACTCTTCATCCTTCATGACCCCCCCCCCCCCCCTAACTTTCTTTCCGACTAAATTTATGATTGGCGACATCCTGTTTATTTGTTCACCTCCTTTCTAGTTGATACTTTTTATCGACACAACTCAACTCCTCGGCATCTTTGTCCATGTCTAAGGTCACTACTGAAGGTCAAACATGTGGTCGACAGTTTGACCTTCAATCTGCGTGGATGGTTGTGGAAGAAAATCATTTTCCATTCATCAGAATTTCATTTAAATAATTACAATACTGTGCTAAAGAATTTTAAGATATTCGAATTATTTTTTCACCATAAAAAAAATGTGAAATGTTTTTTTTTTTTTTTTTTTATGGTTATACGTAATGATGGCTTTATATTTTATAGATAAGTATTTTTTTAATACTTTCAAAAAATTCTCTCTTTTCTAGTTTGAGTTCAAACGCTAATAAAAATTCTTTACAACAACAAAAAGAAAAAAATAAATACAGCAATCTAAAGAGTTATTCATTTTCTTTCAAATGGTACAAAATTAATATTTTTAAGAGTTGTATTTAAATCTACAATGTAAATTCGTCTAAATTTTATGATTTTCTTGAACGCGCGTATGAAAACATCGTATTTGACAGTGATTTACATTGGAATCTCTATATATATAAGGCAAAGCCCTCACTCACTCACTCACTCACTGACTCACTCATCACTAATTCTCCCACTTCCCACATAGTCACAACTCTGAAAATCGGCACAAATATCAACAATGGTAAAAATAGAAAAAGTAAACTATTCCGATCTCGATTAACACACTTTAAGGGGTCGAAAAGGGGTCAAACGTTCCAAACGGGGGACATTCGAAAATCCTACTTCCCACATAGTCACAACTCTGAAAATCGGCACAATTATCAACAATGGTAAAAATAGAAAAAGTAAACTATTCCGATCTCGATTAACACACTTTAAGGGGTCGAAAAGGGGTCAAACGTTCCAAACGGGGGACATTCGAAAATCCTACTTCCCACATAGTCACAACTCTGAAAATCGGCACAAATATCAACAATGGTAAAAATAGAAAAAGTAAACTATTCCGATCTCGATTAACACACTTTAAGGGGTCGAAAAGGGGTCAAACGTTCCAAACGGGGGACATTCGAAAATCCTACTTCCCACATAGTCACAACTCTGAAAATCGGCACAAATATCAACAATGGTAAAAATAGAAAAAGTAAACTATTCCGATCTCGATTAACACACTTTAAGGGGTCGAAAAGGGGTCAAACGTTCCAAACGGGGGACATTCGAAAATCCTACTTCCCACATAGTCACAACTCTGAAAATCGGCACAATTATCAACAATGGTAAAAATAGAAAAAGTAAACTATTCCGATCTCGATTAACACACTTTAAGGGGTCGAAAAGGGGTCAAACGTTCCAAACGGGGGACATTCGAAAATCCTACTTCCCACATAGTCACAACTCTGAAAATCGGCACAAATATCAACAATGGTAAAAATAGAAAAAGTAAACTATTCCGATCTCGATTAACACACTTTAAGGGGTCGAAAAGGGGTCAAACGTTCCAAACGGGGGACATTCGAAAATCCTACTTCCCACATAGTCACAACTCTGAAAATCGGCACAAATATCAACAATGGTAAAAATAGAAAAAGTAAACTATTCCGATCTCGATTAACACACTTTAAGGGGTCGAAAAGGGGTCAAACGTTCCAAACGGGGGACATTCGAAAATCCTACTTCCCACATAGTCACAACTCTGAAAATCGGCACAAATATCAACAATGGTAAAAATAGAAAAAGTAAACTATTCCGATCTCGATTAACACACTTTAAGGGGTCGAAAAGGGGTCAAACGTTCCAAACGGGGGACATTCGAAAATCCTACTTCCCACATAGTCACAACTCTGAAAATCGGCACAAATATCAACAATGGTAAAAATAGAAAAAGTAAACTATTCCGATCTCGATTAACACACTTTAAGGGGTCGAAAAGGGGTCAAACGTTCCAAACGGGGGACATTCGAAAATCCTACTTCCCACATAGTCACAACTCTGAAAATCGGCACAAATATCAACAATGGTAAAAATAGAAAAAGTAAACTATTCCGATCTCGATTAACACACTTTAAGTGGTCGAAAAGGGGTTAAATGTTCCAAACGAGGGATATCCGAATGTTCCTCTTCCAATGTAGTCATTTTTCTGATATTTTTTTGCAAATGTTAAAAAAATAAGTCATTCCAATATCGATTAACGAATTTTTAAGGGATGAAAAGACGACGCAACATTGAAACTATACGAGGATTAACTTAATGTCTAATTAACTTAATTCCAATACAGCTACTACTTTGAAATTTAGAACTAAGAGCAAACATAAACACAATAAACTATTCCAGTTTACTATTCACAATTATAAATTTCGTTTAAAATGTCAACAAAGGAAAGTTCCTATTTTGATAAATCAATTTGTCGGGATCGAAAAGGGAGCAAACGTCTGAAGTGTAGAATACATGAATGTCTTTTGATCGCTAAAATGCTAATGGTAAAATTTCGTAGCGCAGCACGGGTATTCAGCTAGTTGTATACATAAGACGAAGTTTGTTTTTTACTTTCAATTACCCATATGTATATACACATAGGGTCAGTGGCGGATCTAGGATTTTCCTGAGGGGGGAGGGGGCGCAACACCTGTGCCTTAGCCAGGATGAAATCGAATATTTAAAAAAAGTTTTAAGAAAATCAAAAATCTATGCAGTGTTCTAGAAATATACTTCAAGATAATCTGTATCCACTGATTGACCCCCTCCTCCCACCCTTTTCGTCACATTTCTGACTCGCTATTTTAGGGTAAGGGGAAATGCCCAGGTTATACAAAAATTACTTTTCAGTTTAAAAAAAAAACCCTCCCCTCTCCCACTCCTCAAAAAACACCCTTCTATGCTAGATATTTTTATGGACTCCTTTGTTTCTTTATACTCATTGCAAATAAAACGTTTTTGCAAAGTTTCATGAACGGATCAATTTTTTATTTTTTAATGTATTTTACCTTTCCTTGGATTTTACATGCGTTTTCGTTTATAAAAAAGAACTGTAACTTTTTTTAGATTAGATATATCGTCTTGCTTTTTTTCATTCGATTCAGCATAAAAAAAGTACTCTAAAAACATGTGTCACATGCCTAGATTGCTCCAAAATTCATTTATCAGCCCCCCCCCCCCCCAACCCCTTCTTTGCTAGATATTTTTATGGACTCATTTGAATATTCATTTTCATGACAAATATAGAGCATTTTTGCCAAGTTTGATCAACGAACCAATTTTTTTGTTTTCCTTATGGTCTAAGGTACTATTTTACCAGCACTAATATATATTGTTACGAATTTTTGTATATCTTTAAATATTTTGTAGTGTTAATTTTGTAAATAGTAAGGCAGTGCAATAGTTCGTCGTTAAATTGGCTTCCCTGCAGTGAGCATCTCAATGCTTGATAACGGGTTTTACAGAGGTAACTCTGGTAAGCGAGTTTCAAGGGGCAGGGCATTTAACACTATGGTAATGGGAATCTCGCCAAATTGGCGAGATAGAGCCAAGTTGATGACATTTGGCGACATTTTCTGTCCCCATGTACATGTATGGGACTTTTCGACTACGATCTGGAAAGTTCTCCAAATATCGACCTCTAGAGGTTTCAAGAAGATTCGCAGCCAGTGGTGGCGCTAGGAATTGCCCGACGAGGGGGCTATCCATCCCCGACGGGGGAGCTAAGGAATTTTTTTTTAAACTAACTTATTTTAAACCCAACTAAATTTAGAAAATCATAGATCGAAGCCAATTTTGCAGCCTAATTAGAACATATTACGATTTTAGTAACACGACAATGTAATATAAAACAAATTCATGCTGACAAATAAAGATGCATATATGTTATCAAAAATGTGTAGATGTTTTCTTTTAGGGAACAGTAGTTTTAGCTACATTTTTATAAAATAATTTTTCATGTTGTTCCATAATTTTTCATACTAAAATAAATAAACACAATAATCTTTCCAACTTCAAAAAATAATGTTCTTCAGCAAAAAAATAATAATGATAATTATAATAATAATAATAATAAATAAAATAAAGGCTGCAGTTCTCATTTTACCCTTGGTTAGCCAAGCGACTTATTGTCTCGCGGTTAGTCACGTGGGGGACAAATGTCCCCCAAATTCACATTTCCATGCATACCATTAAGTCTGTGACCAAATATCAAAGAAAATGGGTATTTTAATTAAATACACAACATTATTTAACAGAATAAAGTAAAAATTAAAAAATATTTTAAAAATAACTTGAAAAAAAAAAAAAAACTGTAAGAAGCCGTTGATTATGGGCTGGCATCTGTTGAGAAATTGTTTATGGGGTTATAAACTGGTTTCGGCTGCTGCGTTTCAAGTATAGTTGTATCAGATCAAGTGACGTCACATTCGCTTCGAGCCGAATATGTAATTTTCCCCGCCAAAATCTAACAAACAAACTTAAGTTGCAAGTTAAAAGAGTGCAGTGAGCAAAAAATGTTTGTGTTTATGGCCTTTTCGAAACACTTAGAATGGAATAAGAAAGAAATTAAAAATATCCATTATTTGAGATATTCTCCCTTCCAGTATTTACGTTTGTATTTTTTTTTATATATAAATCGCTAATGTAAAAAGGTTCATGCCATATTTTTTAAATTTTTATGTTCGGATGGATTTGTGTAAGGGCGATTGTAACGCTTTGCTTGATGTTAAAAAATAAGATGGTCTTGCCTCAAGAAGAAAATGAGAAAAAACGAATGTTAAAAAAAAAAAAAAAAAAAGCACACCAAACATCAATGATATGGGCTCAAGAATCTCTCCATTAAAAAAAAAAAAATCTTGTCTAATACTAATTCTTTGATGCATATGAATGATCTATTAGATCACACGAATACATTCTACTTACCCATTTGCAGGAAATTATCTAAACAATAAGCTTTAATAAGAGTGGCTGTGACATATTCCAACAAACATTTCAAAATTACATTTCACTAAGGTGACCATACATATAACAACACGCGAGGTGGATTACATCCAAACAAAAATCGGCTCACTCAAAAACATAAAATATGAGGCACGAGCTACACAAACATTATCATTTACCATGGTTACAGCATTACACTCCCAAGTGTGTAATGCTAATTCAGATTATCTATATTTTGCATGCTTGTTTCGTTTGTTTGAGAGCCTACTTCTTTTAACATACAAACTGCCTGTTAAAAAGTAGCACACAGCTTCGAATTTTAGAAAACAAAAATACAGTTTAAAAAAAAAAAGTGAAATCCAAGAACATTTCAGAAACAAGATTGGTTTCATTGTTGAAGTACCAAAAACCTAGATTTCGAAACAGCACTACAAGTATAAGGCATTCCAGATTCCAATGGTCTGGACTGGCAGCTGAATTCACGGGAATTAATATGCATTTGATTCACCGATTGCAGATAATTTTAGAAATATTATATAGTGGCGTTATGCAAAGTGATTTTCTAACAACACCATGGATACAGGAAATGAAAGCTCTGATTCGGATATCAGAGATGCCGACCAAACGGTATAGTGGTTAGCATACTAGCTTCTAGACCGCGAGGTTGCGGGTTCGAGTCCCGTGTTAGACATGGGTGTTTGTAAATGTATGTTGGCTTGTCTAATGACGAATGTTTCGGCGCATTATAGCCCTCGTGTTGCTGACGGCGCCAGATAATCTGAAAACAACCAACCAACCGGATATCAGAGATAGCGTACCCTTTGACATGTTTTAGGCACTTCAAAAATAAACTGAATGTCACAATATGCAAGTTCGAAATGAGAAAAATTAAGTTTTATGCATTAAAATATATTGCTAAACAACAAAATACAACTGTTAACCTGTTATTCTTTTATAAATGTATTAAAAATCATATCAAATTTGGTTCTAATCGTTTTGATTGTGGCATGAGATCTAAATTGGCCAAATAATCTCTAAAATATAGTAAAACAGATAAATATGGGTAAATCCATGTATGCCCCGCTTAAAAAAAACTGTACAGAGCAGTATGGGCAGCCTATTTAAATCCATACAGAGTGTACATCTTATTCCAGCAAGGGGAATCCACATGGGCCGATGTGGGCACATATGGGGGAAACCCACATGGGCTCGTATAGAACTCATGTACCCCAATTTACATGTTTCCCATATGGATTGACCATTAGGGCCCGTATGGTTAACCTACTTCTAAAAGCCATATGACAGTACTATCAGGGCATGAGGTATCAAAAAAAAAAAAAAAAAAAAAGTGTACGTGACGTAATTTATGTACGCTTCCCTAACAAAATAGTGATTTTCCACACATATGTTTTTCGACCCTTTCTACCCAAGGTTTGGCCCTATTATTGGTGTTGCCCTTGAGCCAGGAAATCAAATTCAACTAAGAGTTGATCAATCCGCATCCCTCGTTTCCGAGCTAAAAAAAATCCTTGTCCTCAGTTCTTTTGCTGAATTGCGCACGTGATGTATACAGTAGTCTAGCTCTTTGTATCCTTGAAGATAAGAACACGTGGGTCCCCTACAGAAAAAAAAGAGTCAATCCACTGGCCTTATCTTATCTCTGGAGCGAATCTTTGGTGTGACAACACCTGTTTAGAACCCATGTCGTGTGGTACAGGGTGTGAGGGGGTCGAAGATTTAATTACATACTACAAAATACACACAAAAAAGTGTGAATAGGAGTAGTAAAAAGTAGCCGTAAAAAAGTGTGAATAGGAACAGCGGGGTGAATCAGAACAGAACTTCATGAAATTACAAAGAAATTATGATTTTATACAAATAAAGCAGGTTTATAATTGATATTTTTTTTTTTACTTGGCCAACATGTTTCGAATCTTGGAACATATGTTTTGTGAGGTTTTCAACGCTGTCTTTTTCAAAAAAAAAAAAAAATCATCTGCAACAGCGTGCATACAATCCAATGAGTTTTAACCTCTCCAAAACTTATCCCGTAATTACTAACATTTACCAGTTATAGACTTAACTAATATATTTTTATATAAGTATAAACATCCACAACAGCATGCCATACTTAATTTAATATGGTTTTAAAAACTTTTTATTTTATTAATTTTTATGTTTTGCCTCGTCTCGGATTTTGAGATTTACGCGGTGAATCGGAACACTTGAAAAGTGATATTAAAAAGCTGTTTTTGGCAAGATTATGTTCCACACAAGATTCAACGACTGAAGAAGAGTCTAATTACTCCTTTCAAGACAGTTATCAAGATTGCAGAAATGTCAGAAAATATCAAATGTCAAAAAAGGAGCCCTAGTTTCCGCATGGGAGAAAACCCAATTGTTCCAGTGGTTTTCTTTTCTCTAAATGACTTCGTTATCTTAAAGTTATAAAGGAAAAAGCAATCCATATGTATGAATTCTACTTGAAAAAAGTTTTACACCCACACGATTATTTCGGATGCCGGACATCTCATCCCTCGGACAAGTCGCCACCGGACAACTCGACCCCGGACATCTCACCACCGGACATCTCGCCACCGGACAAGTCACCACCAAGAAAGCGCGGATCGAGGGTGTTGTTAGGGGGAAAACGATTTTCTTACGAGGAACTGTCGAAGCTGAATGGTGGGACTTGCGTACGTATTCAAGAAGGCACAGCATTGAAGTTATCTTTTAACCCCTCCTCCCTGCTGAACATTGTTGGTGTTATTCAAATATTAACGAAATATTTTATTACAGTCTTGATTAAATTAATGTGAGTTCAAGGTATTAATATTTTTAATAATATACGAGTTATTAAAATATGGAATTGTTATACTTCGGATTTTTTTTTTTCTTTTTTTTTTTTTTCTTCTTCTTGGCGTAAAGATGTTTCTTTTTGACGAAAGAGATGTTTCTTTTTGACGAAAGAGATGTTTCTTTTTGACGAAAGAGATGTTTCTTTTTGACGAAAGAGATGTTTCTTTTTGACGAAAGAGATGTAGTAGTATCGAGAATACATAGACATTTCGTATATTTAATATGATGCAGGGTAAGACTGATGTGTCAGATGGTTGTCAGGCGCGGATCTAGAGATATATATTAGGAGAGACGGAGGTGCGTGTTACATAGGGAGAAAGTTTTTATTAATATCTTTAATAAGTTATAAGTTAATAAAGTATGGAATTTGTATATTCCGGATTTTTTTTTCCCCCTTTTGTTTTCTTGACTGAGATGAAAGGAGATTTAATAGTATCGAGAATATATAGACACATCATCAGATAGGATAAAGGGTAAGATTGATGTCTCACAGGTGACTGTCAGGAGCGGATCTAGAGAGGCGGGGGTGCGTGTTGCGTACATATTAAAGATATTAATAAAAACTTTCACCATAAGTTATTAAAATATGGAATTGTTATATTTCGGATTTTTTCTTTTCTTTTTTGGCGTAGAGACATTTCTTGTTGACGAAAGAGATTTAATAGTATCGAGAATATATAGACATTTCAAATATAAGACATGATGCAAGGTAAGAGTGATGTGTCAGATAGTTGTCAGGCGCGTATCTAGAGATATATATTAGGAGAGGCGGGGGTGCGTCTTGCGTACATATGGTGAACGTTTTTATTAATATCTTTAATAAGTTATTAAAATATGGAATTGTTATACTTCGGATTTTTTTTTTTCTTTTTGCTGATGTTATTGTTTCAAAAAAATATTTGAAAATACTTCGGATGTGCGCATTGCCCACCAAGTTAAACTATTTTGTAGATAACATTTCAAATATTGTGATGTGCTAAAAACTTCAAAATGGGTTCCGAGAAAAAAAATTGCCTTCCGACCCCTCTTAACTTTTAATGTACGCTACATGTGATCAATTCGCATATTCCTTTTAATAAAACCTCCCTACATTCTTGCCTGGTCATAGTGTGCACATAATCTTAAACATACATCAGTATTGTCTATATGAAATATTCGAAGTGGCATAACAAACTCATGTCCATATATTTTCTATGTCTTTCATCCACTTGTCATATTAAATGTCTTTTCATCCACATTAAAAAAAGAAGGAAAAAACTCCGAAATACAAAAACTCCATATTTTAATAACTAATTACTTATAAAAGATATTAATAAAAAGTTTCCACACATGTACTCAACACGAACCCGCCTCTCCTAAAATATACCTCTAAATCCTCGCCTTACAATCATCTGACACATACATCAGTCTTATCTGGCATCATATCAAATATATACGAAGTGTTCATATATTCTCGATACTATTTTCTTTCATCTACGTCAAAAAGAGGAAAAAAATAAAATCGAAGTATAAAAACTCCATATTTTAATAACTCATTACTTATTAAAGATATTAATAAAAACTTTCCCCATATGTACACAACGCGCATCCCCGCGTCTCCTAATATATATCTCTAGATCCGCGAATGACAATTATCTGACACATCAGTCTTACCCTGCATCATGTCTTATATTCGAAATGTCTATATATTCTCGATACTATTAAATCTCTTTCGTCAAAAAGAAATATCTCTACTCCAAAAAAGAAAAAGAAAAAAAAAACATCCGAAATATAAAAATTCCATATTTTAATAACTTATTACTTATTAAAGATATTAATAAAAGTTTGACCATATATACGCAATACGAACCCTCGCCTCTCTAGATCCACGCATGACAGTAATCTGACACATCACTCTTACCCTTTATCCTATCTAATATACGATGCGTCTATATATTCTCGATACTATAAAATGTCTTTTCATCTGCGTCAAAAAGGAAAATAAATTCGAAATATAAAAATTCCATAATTTAATTACTCATTAGTAATAAAAAATATTAATAAAAACTTACCCCATATGTACGCAATACGCACCCCTCACCTACTATATCTCTCTAGATCCGCGCCTGACAATCATCTTACACATACATCAACTTGCTTTGCATCATATCAGATTTACGAAATGTTATAACTCACTCATGTCTATATATTCTCGATTCTATAAAATGTCTTCATCTACGTCAAAAAAAAAAAAAAAATCCCCGAAATATAATAATTCCATATTTATTAGACCATACTCCATTAGTTATTAAAAATATTAATAAAAACCTTCCTCACATATAAGCAATACGCCCCCCCCCCCTTCTCCTCCCCAATATATATCTCTAGATCCGTGCCTGACATTCATCTTACACATGCATCAGTCTTCCCGTACCAAATGTACGAAGTGCCTATATATTTTCGACATCAACAGTGGTGGTGGGGAGTCGGGGCAAGGCATGTACTATGTTGTGGTTGTGCCTTCTTAAATATGTACGCAAGTTCCACTATTCAACTATGCACCTCCCTAACGTTTCCCCCCCCCCTTCTTTGGGGGTGACTTGTCCGGTGGCGAGATGTCCTGTGGTGAGTTGTCCGGGGGATGAGATGTCCGGGGTCGAGTTGTCCGGGGGATGAGTTGTCCGGATCCCGATTATTTCTATATCAGTGTGTTTTACAAAAAGTGCCCATGAATGAGGAGATTTCTGAAACAAATGAGGATGCTTTTCTCCTTTCTCAAGATATTTTAAAGAATTTGCAGTCATACGGCACGCAAACATAGAGTAGATTAAAAAGTATTATAGTTTTTAAGACTATTTGGATAAGTTAGGAGATTGGTTGTTTTCAGATTATCTGGCGCCGTCAGCAACAAGAGGGCAATAATGCGCCGAAACATTCGTCATTTGACAAGCCAACACACATTTATAAACGCCTTACACGGGACTCGTTTAAATAAGATCAGACATAAATTGTAACGGGTTTCCGATTCATCACTTTCTGCTGGGTGAATCGGAACATGAAAAAAAATCAAAATAAATTAAAGTCCTAATTTTTTTAATATTTTTCGGGTTGATCCTCAAAGAAGAAGGCAAGACCCAAGTTTCAAAGTCAAAAATATGTTCTTTAACGTTCTTATTACACCCGATTTTTATTTTGAAAGTTGAAAAATGTTCCGATTCACCCCATTTTACGGTAAGCAAAACAGAAAATGCCAATGAAAACCCTTTGTGGGAAAATTTTATTTATTTCCTTCGAAATAGTTTCAATTGATTGATTTGTGTATTAGATTTTTTATTAATAACTAATTAATAAACGTTGTTAATAACTAATTAATAACAACTCGTATCTTTATGAATGTATTGTGATATAAATTAGTGAGAAATTAAATACGTAAATTAAGAGCATTTAGCTTTTTTTTTTATAAATGGTAAGTTTTCTAAAATATTGTGAATTGTATTTTATAATTAAAAAAAATCAAAGCCTACAGTTGGGGTTACTGACTCGAACGCTTGGAACTTTTTTTTTCTTCCTTTTTTTTTTTCTAGCACTACACCCTGTGTAGTGGAAATATGAAACAAGAAATATTAATCACCCACAACGCTATACATTTTGTAACACTCTTCTTACTAATAACCTTATTTAAGTAACACTAAAGCTTAGATAAAGAAGTCCAAAATTCTGAATTTTTTGTCTGTTTGGTTGTTTTCAGATTATCTGGCGCCGTCAGCAACACGAGGGCTATAATGCGCCGAAACTTTCGTCATTAGACAAGCCAACATACATTTACAAACACCCATGCCTAACACGGGACTCGAACCCGCAACCTCGCGGTCTAGAAGCTAGCACGCTAACCACTATACCGTTTGGTCGGCTTGTTGTCTGTTTGTGTTGATTGCAGGAACGCACCCAAAGGGAAGGTTTATTAGGGCTCGAGGAATCGCGGTTAGGTATGGATGTTCGTTGCGATTCGGAATCCACGTGAAACTGTAGGTCCCGGCCTGATTAGCCGTTATTTTGGCACTAGTATAGGTCGTTGAGCGCCCAAACCAACCAACAAATTGAATTTAAACAAACAAGAAAAATTTCGTATTAATGTATAGTCTAGTTAATATGAATAATACGGGATCTAGATCAAATGTTGTGCCACATTGGGATGTTTTGTATAACTCGAAAACTGGATAAAAACCATTTTAGTACTTTGGCATATATAGGAGGCAGATTAACCTGTTCAGGACCGTGATCGCGTATATGTGATCAGACGATTCTTCCCTCACGGCCCGCGATATCGTATTTGTGATCAGTGTTTCCGTGCCAGCCGGCCCATCATCACACAGACGTGATTTCAGATTGGAACGTTTTATTTGAATTTAACGGGGCAAAATGCTTAACGGGGAAAAATGCCCGGTCCCGTGCGTGCGTAGTCTCTTTGAGCGCGCGGGCCTGGGGAAGCGCTTCTTTCTCCTTTCGCCGGTCCTGAACAGGTTAAGAAACTGCAAAAGTATTTATGGTAAGTGACACAGATGGTTGGTTGGTTGTTTTCAGATTATCTGGCGCCGTCAGCAACACGAGGGCTATAATGCGCCGAAACATTCGTCATTAGACAAGCCAACATACATTTACAAACACCCATGCCTAACACGGGACTCGAACCCGCAACCTCGCGGTCTAGAAGCTAGTACGCTAACCACTATACCGTTTGGTCGGCAGTGACACAGATGGAATGAGGAATTTGTGCGTAGAAGTTGTTTTTTGAAAGATAAATATGGAAGCAAACTTGATGGAGTTGGTTGGTTGATTTGTATGCTCAACGACCTATTTTTATGCACAATGACGGCTAATCAGGGCAGGACCTACAGCTTAACGTGGATTCCTAACCATAACGAACATCCATGCCTAACCCGGGAATCGAACCTGGCACTTTAGGCATGCAAGACCAGAGCGCTAACCACACAGCCACCAGGTGGGCTCAAACTTGATGGAAAACCCCTTCCACAGAAATTTTCTGGTTGCGCCCCTGCTTGATCGGCATTCGGATGATAAATGTTCAAGGACGGATTTAGACGTCAGTAAAGTGGGGAACTATGTTTATTACAACATTGCTGTCTATTATAACGGCGATAGTGTTCCGAAAAGAAGAGAGGGGGGGGGGGGGAAGGAGCTACCACTTAAAGCCTTTCCTATCATTCACATAATTAATCATATCTTGTAACCCTTTGCCCTCGTAATTATGCTTTAGAAAGTTAGCAAATAACTCGGAATTTTTTTTCATGTTCAATCAAGATGAATTTTTTTTATGGAAATGTGTTCCAATTTAACTAGAAGGTTTACCATCCTTAAATCAAAAATTTAAAAATATAGCCCCTGAATACACCCCTTGACCAAGGATGGGAACGTATCCACATAATATTTTATTTTTCAACGTTGTCAAAATAATTTATTGAAACTACTAAGAATACTTAAGTATATTACACTACACCGCATTTACACTTTGCACTCCGCTGTCCCTTCTTAGGGGACATCGTAATTTAGCATATCACTCGGATGTGCACTCTCAGGGGACATTAAAGTTTATTAGTGATTACGGAGAATTAAATTTTTCCAGCACAACTTTTTTAGAAATACATGTTTCCCTGAAGTTTTCTCTTGAAATGGCACAAGAAATCAAATCAAAATATGGTAAAATTACCAAGATCTATATAAATAACATTTCAGCGGGGATTTGTGTCAAAAGAGAACGTGAGAAATGTTGGTTCACGACGGTCCGTGCACTTTTCTGCGCCATTTGAAAGGAGCGATAAGGAGTTTGTCTATGGTTGGGTTTGTTGAAATTTACTGGCGCAAGGGCTGAGCTGCTGGTAGCCGTCCAGAATGGTTCGGAGTGCAAAAGGTTAAAAATCTAAGAAATGTAATAATATGAACTATATAAACAATATTTAGGGTCGAAACGTAATGCCGGCACCTCCACCAAAGCAAATTAACTTGGAAATACTTCGAATAGAAATGTTTTGGTTGAGTTATCACAGTTTGCCCAATACAGATGCGATGTCCCCTGTACGGGGACATACGAGCGCGATGGTAAAACGAGTGATGTCCCTCATACGGGGACATACGAGTGAAAAGGGTTAAACCGCAAACACATTCCCAAGATACACTTAAACTGCCAACATAAACATGTTCATTGCGGAACTTTTTTTTATCCACCAATTAAATTTTACCTTACAATTAATTCCTTTGACATTCATCTCACGCAGGTAAAACTAAAAAAAATTAATGTTCTTATCACCATTAAGATAGTCACGTCATATTCGGTAAGTCTAATATCTTATATTAGTTTCAAACACATAATTTCGAGTTCTATCTGTATTAAAAAAAAAAAAAATAATAATAAATTTAAAAAAAAGTAGCTATCGCCATTTTTTTTTAGAATTTGTCCACTGCGTGCGCTTTTTCTGTCCCACAGCACGAAAATTGTTCGATTTAAAAGTGTGAAGTTTTGCAGAAGAACTGTCTTTCTATTTAATAAGCCCACCTGATGGCTGTGAGGTTAGCGCTCTGCCCACGCATGCCAAAGGTGCTGGGTTTAGGCATGGACGTTCGTTGGGGATTGTTTTCAGATTATCTGGCGCCGTCAGCAACACGAGGGCTATAATGCGCCGAAACATTCGTCATTAGACAAGACAACATACATTTACAAACACCAATGCCTTACACGGGACTCGAACCCGCAACCTCGCGATCTAGAAGCTAGCACGCTCGTTGTTGTTTGGAATTCACGTTAAGCTGTAGGCTCCGACCTAATTAGCCGTTATTGTGCATAAAAATAGGTCGTTGAGCGTACAAACCAACTCGATTTAATAACAAACAAAAAATTAACCCACAAAAATAACAATTATTAATCCTTTATATGCATTGTCAACTTTTACGTGCAATGGCCCGTTTCGATAATGAGCTCGAGTTTTCATAGTGTTTGACCACTACGAAGAAAACCGTAGATTCCGCTTCAAATCTTGATAAAATGCATTGTCATCGACAGCGTGTCTGTCAAGTTTAAGTTTCACTGGATGATCGCTAGTGCTCATAGGAGGCGCAAGTAGTAAGTAGATTCAAATGTTCGTGGAATTGCTTCCAATACTAGGTTTGCCTAAACTAGATATTTCACTACTCTATTAAAAAAAAAAAAGAAGAAAAAAAAGAAAAAAAACATTTCTATAATTTTGAAGTTGTTGCGTCACAATACATTTATAGTACTAGTTATACTAGTTGCTGACATTAGTACTAGTTACTGACATTGGAATGGGATTTAAGTAGATTATTGTACACATTACAATACATCAGTGTGCCGTGATGTATTTTGTCTGGATGGTCGAAAGCGATCTACAAGTTTTCAAACATATTTCGAAAACTTGCCTTTCTGTGTAAAAACTTATTTAATAATTTCTTTGTAATTTCATGTAGTTTCGTTCCTATTCACTCCGTTTTATGGTACACATTTTATAAAATGTTAAGATATATAGCCAGGATGGTAACATTAAATTAATTTTAAGAAAGGGGGGCAACAACAAGACGTAATTTTAGGGGTTGGAGGTCGATCATAAGAGAAGGGGGGTGTCAAAAAAGAAAAATTTTACGAGACGTAAGCCTGCCCCTAAAAAGATAGCTATTTCCACAAATAAAGCATACATGTGATTGGTCAAACAAAAAAAAAACATTTAAATTTTTAATAGGTCGTTTTAGAAATCTACCTATTGTTGACATTGGAATGCGATTCACGTAGATTATCGAACACAATACTACACATCATCACTTCCGATCATCCGGTTGGTTGATTGTTTTCAGATTATCTGGCGCCATCAGCAACACGAGGGCTATAATGCACCGAAACATTCATTTGACAAGCCAACACACATTTACAAACCCCCATGCCCTTACACGGGACTCGAACCCGCAACCTCGCGAAGATAGCACGCTAACCACTATACCGTTTGGTCGGACCGATCATCCGGACGGAATGCAAGTTTTCAATTATATTCCGAAAAATCGCAATTCTGTGTAAAAACTTATTCATTGCAAAAAAAAAAACTTACGCTTATGTTTTTAAAATAAAGGACAAAAATTATCTTACCGTGACCTTGAGCTTTTGATAAATTACCACTCTTTCTATGTTCTTTGGCATTGCATAATTGCAATATCTATTCTCTCTGGTTCTCAACTTCGCTTCAGCTCAACTACCGATCATCGTCCTAGGCCGACCATCCACGAATGTCAGTAAATTGATTCCCTTCCTTTTGGATAATACACAAAAAACAGGAAGTGAAAGGACATGGCAACAAGTTCTTTTTTGAGTTTCAACCTCCTTGGTTTGAAGGACATCGAGAAAGGGGGTCTTTTTACCCTCAAACTGTCTTATCATCCATCTCAGACACACCTCAAGGCCATTCTGACGTCTGACGTGACGAAAGAGTATCTCAATTTTTCAGTACTTCTTTCAAGTTCAAGATGATTGTTTCCGAGACTGAAAATTACTTGCGGAGGGAGCAATTAACTTTTGGATTTTTTGCTAATTACCGTATTTTAAGAGTACCTTACCCGTATTTTCGGGAAACCACTTCGCGGTATATTTTGTTTTGGATAGAATTTTTTCGGCAATGTCGACCGGTAAAATTTTGTATTGTAGAACGAGGTCTTCCGATAGTTCTTTGTTGAGATTTGAATCGATTACGATGAAAACCTTGATGCAAACCCAAAGCAATCCAGCAATTTATTTACAGATGCGCTACTTCGTCTAGTCTTGTTGGTCAAGGACAGAAATTTGAACTGTAATTATACTTTTGAAGCGTTGACTTACTGTTCATTTTAGTTGGGTTTTTTTTTGTTTTGTTTTTCAGTGACGCAAGAGGCAACACTTAGGTTCTACGTCGCCAAACAATTTCTGTTCGTTTCAAGTTTGGTTTGGTTTGGGGTTTTGAGCAACTTAAAGGCCATACTGCGCCGAACTATTCGTTTCAAGTTTATATTGCTGAAGTTCGCAGGACTATAGTCGGGTTTAATGTCTTTTTCTCAAAAATAGTAGTAATTTACACATTGGTTGCCACGGCATTAGTTCATTGTTTAAAAAAAAAAATTATTTATTATTTTGAATGATTAGCGAGTTATTTAATAGCAAAACTTACGTGCACGAATACTTTTGGCACTCAGTGTAGGTACCATGGTTTTCAAAAAAAAAAAAAATAATAATAACTAGATGACTGTGTGGTTGGAGATCTATCTTTGCATGCTAAAGGGGACGGGTTCGAATCGCGGGTTAGGCATGGATGCTCGTTGTTGTTCAAAATCCATGTTAATCTGTAGATCCTGGCTTTGATTAGCCGTTACTGTGCACAAGTATAGGCCGTTGAACCAACCCACTAACCGACGCTACTCCGAGCTGAACCCCGGACCTCTAAAGAGGCCAGGTGGTTCGAACTTTTTGTCACCAGCCAAAATTTCGCTAACTGTCGACGGAATTATACTTAATGAGTACCTAAAATGTTGACAATATAGTCTCCAAAAACTAAAAGATTCAAAAATTGAGGGGATTATAAAGTGATTCAAAATGGATGATGTTCGCCAGTTATTTTATACACTTCCAGTACCAGTCACTTGCAAGTGCTTGCAGTCACTGGGCTACTACAAGGCCGGATGCGATGGCCACTTGTGAGGGGCAGGGGCGTACTGACCATAGGGTTGGCTGGTGCAATCACCGGGTCGGTCAGTATTTGTAAAGAATGGGCCGGTCCGGTATGGTATAGTTTTGATTACTTATTTTTTTTTTTTAAATTCTCGTTATAAGTAGTTGCCTTCCTTAACGTTTACTTAAAAAAACCTATGCATTCAAATTCCAATCACTCCCACCTCACTGACTTTCTTTTCGTAGGTTGGTTGGTTGGTTGTTTTCAGATTATCTATCGCCGTCAGCAACACGAGGGATATAATGCTCCGAAACATTCGTCATTAGACAAGCCAACATACATTTACAAACACCCATGCCTTCAAAGGCGGCCCTAGGTTCATTTTTCAGGGGGGGCCATTTTAAACTTTAAGTTCGTAAAATGTATGCACTATGTAACCTAATTATAATAAACTAACTGCTGATTAAATGCTTGATTGCAATGATAAGTGTAGAATTTTCTAAATTAGTAATTTTCATTTGATGCAGAATTAAAAAAGTTAATTTAAGCTTGAATTGCTCTCCTGAAAAATAAGAAAAGAGTAAAACAAAGAAATTACAAAAAATAAAAATAGTTAATAATTGTTTTACAATCACACTTCTTTACTCTTTGAAAGCCTAAAGAACAAAATCCAATTTCCTCTGCTTTGTTTTGGCAAATCTGCCTATGACACAGCTCACATCAATGTTTATGTCTCTGTGAGTATGCAACAAGCTAAGTCCTGCTAACCTTTCTTCCCCCATTCTAGCTCTTAGCCACGTTTTCAAGCGTCGAAGGGTAGAGAAACTTCATCAGCAACTTCATCAAGCTTCTTCAGCAGAGGCAACGCTAACTGGTAGTGTTGCCAAAATTTTAAGTAACTCGTAAATAGTAGGATATACATATTTGTCACAAGCTCTCATTGTATCTATGGCAGAAGTGGGGAGCTATTCTTCTTTTTTCCATTTCTCTCTCCATAGTGCTAGCTCACTTTCAATCAGAATAACACTCATTTGTGTAAAATTGGTATGAACTTCTTTAATAAGTTTTAAAGCTCGTTGCTTTCTGATTCTGTTGGCTTTTCCATATCGGAGGTTGGAATCAGTAATCGAAAGCCAAAACAATCCAAATTTTCTTTTGGAAATCTTCCTATTAGGTCTTCAATTATATTATCCAATAAAGGTATGTAAACCGAGATTCTAAAATACTCTTCTGGTATTTGAGTATTTCTTTTTAGAGAAGTATTTAAAAATGCTCTCATTTTTTCTTTTTGAAGACATATTGTAGATATTCATCACTAATTACTCGAGGTAAAATGATCACGAAATCTTTAAACAACGAATAAAAGTGTTGCTAGTTCAACAGATATTTTCACAATAAATGGCCTGTCTAAACTAGTTATAACAATAACACAGTACCGATTCCATGCCCAAGTGACAAAAGTCACACACTAGTCCAGACATCACGTGTTGAAATTACCCTCGGCGCCATGGTTTAGAAGAGCATGGTTGTTCCAAAAAGGGGCAGATGCTCCCGGGAAAAAGGAAATCGTCGTTTAGGAGGGGGATGGTCACTACCTGTGTACTTGTGTTGTGTACTATAAATTCGTATATTGTGTCGTGTGTTGTGTACGTAAATACATTTAAAACCAGGGTTTTTTCTGAAGGGGGGGGGGGGGGGGCTATAATTTTTTGTACTGTAAACAAAAAATTTACGTTAATGAAATTGTGCTTAAAAATTTGTATTTTCACCGTTTTTTAAACTGGAAATTCTCAAAGAGTTTTGGGATATTTGAAAGGGCTAGGAAGGAAGAGGGAACCCTTCAAGGAGGGGGCCATGGCCCCCATGGCCCCCCCCTTGAAGCCGCCAATGCATGCCTTACACGGGACTCGAACCCGCAACCTTGCGAACCCGCAACCTAACCACCGTACCGTTTGGTCGGCTTCTTTTCGTAGGGATGATAAGAGGTTCTAAAAAAATAGATGCACTAATATTTTTATATTATCTTATCTTATTGCGACTTTTTATACTTATAGCCTCTGACTAAATGTATATTATCATTTGAGATGCCAGTTTTAAATAAACATACTATATTTATGGTTAATTTGTCTATAGTTTTTATAGATATACAGTGGTAGAAGTGGGAAAAAAAAGGTGGGGGGACGACCAAAAGTTGGTGACAAGTGAACCCCCTCAACGATACATTTTATAATTTCGTTTCTAATAACAATAAATTTATAACAATTAAATAAATAAAATTAACTAGTAGAAAGGAAACAATTTTCAACACGAACAAGGGCCCAAAATTTATTGTTATTTTAATGAATATTCTGCGACTTAGTTTTTTTACTAGGAAGTAAGAGATGAAGTGAAGTAATAATTCAACATTATATACATTACTGTTAATTTAGATTTAAATATTGCCTCTAAATAAGCATACTTTCATAAAATTAAATTAATAAGGAATTCTAATTTTTTTTTTAAATACTTTGTCTTTATATTTTTTTTCTAGTTCCTCCAAAGTTAAAATTTGACCAAGTAAAAATACCTATATCTTTATACAAAGTAGTATAATACATTTTTATAACACTATGATTTAAATAGTTTTTTTTTTCAGTGACTTAAAACTTTTTCTTTCGCATTTCCCTACATGCTTGGTATATTTCTTAAGAAGAAAATCTATGCTTAATTAATTTTAGTACTATCTAATATCCCATGCCCAGTATTGCTTGATGTTCAAAGAAATTTATAAACAAAATTAGTGATAAAAACTGAAAAATATAGTCGGGAATAAATAATTTTTTTTTTACAATTTTGGATTACATGACTCGGAAGACAGTGATAAGATGAATTTGTTTCAACAATTTTGGCATTGATAGTATATACTAGTATTGTATCGTGCATTCAAAAATTGAAAGTAAAAAAATTGCAAAATTATATTTTACCTTCTTAAAAGAAATGTTTGCATTTTTCAGCTGTCTCTTTTGGCTTCATGGATAATTTTTCCTGCACATTTAAGAGTTTTACCGGTTTTATGTTTAAAAATCTGCTTTCTTAAGGATTCTCGTCAGTCAAATTCCTTGTCTCCATGTGGCACCCTACCCAGTCGTTTGAAAGTTTCAAACCTTGTTTTTTTCTGGTTTCAAGCTTTTTAGCAGCCTTTTGTATGTGTTGCATCCAAGTTTTTGTTCTTCACAAGTAAGCCACGGATACTAGTTGTATTTCTGAAGGTGCGTATCATTTTGTGTCCAATACTTTGGATAATCATTACTTCAGTGCGTTTTTGCTTACTGTTGCTGCCACGTGCTAGATTCTCTCTCCACATGGTCTCTTCAACTTAATGCACTTGCACATTTTCCACTGCTCCTTCCTCAACGTTCTGTATTGTATTGGAGTCATTTTTCTTACAATTTTGAAGCCAAATATATCAATCTCATCTTGTTTTGTACTGGATGGATTACGAATACAAATACCGTTTAGAATCAGAAGTAAGAGTTAATGGTTAAAATGGAGGAATACACGGTTTTCTTCTAATTAATAATCAACAAAACGCAAAACATTTTAAAGTAAATGATCGAGGACAAAACAGGAAATGATAGTGCAATAAATATGTCTTTTTCTATCCACTCCTCAATAATCCCAGACAACGGGCGCCGAAACTCGCGGCGCATTTCCAAGAAAAATTTACTGAATCTGCTTTAAACAAAACAAAAATGAAAGTATAAAAAATAACAAACAGGCAGAAAGCAGAAGTAATGAAAATACAGTCATTCAGGGTAACTTTGAGCCATAGGGTGTAACTTTGCGCCACCTCCTAGATTTCAGTATTTTTGGTTTTAAACAGCTGCTCTTGATCCACTGCTGCAAACTGCTGGCAAGATTGTGAAATTGGCTTTTTGTTTTATAGTTTAATAAATGAATTGGCAAAATAGTACATAATTTATTTGGCCATTCAGTTATTTTTCTGAAGTACTGTTTTCAAGTTCCATTTTAATGCTTATTTGAAGTTGATGTAAATCAACTAATTTATGCAAGTAAGAATCAACTTACCACTTTATCAGCTATATAATTTTCTAAAAAAGTGAAATTGTTAGTAGCTGATGGTTATTTATTTACTAACATTTGGTAAAAAGCAAAACACCAAGGCACTATCATTTTACCACATATTCAGTGTAACTTTGAGCCGGTTCAAAGTTAGGCTGATGACAGTGTGTAATGTATACACTGCACATGCAATTCATATTTTATTCTAATTTATTTTTGGTTGCTTTTAAATACATTTATATACATACAAATGCAATTTAATTTACAGAATCTTCTCTTGTATGCAATATCCGATAAAATGAAAATGTTAAGAGTGAATTAAAGAAGTATCTAATTATATTAGAAACGTTCACAGAACTAAAATAAAAATCTGCGGACCTGTAATGGTTGTAAAAAGCGTTTCAGTTGAGTAAGTGAAAAAATCTATATGCACAAAAAATAAATGGTAAAGGAATATGAATAGCAAGGACATGATGGGATTTTCCAAAGTCCTCTACCATATGAATTCCTGGGAGACAGCAAGAGTAAAAGTCTTAAACTAGATGACCCACCTAAAGGTTGTGTGGTTAGAGCTCTGGCCCCGCATGCCAAAGGTTCCGTATTCGAATCCCGGCTGAGTCATGGATGTTCATTGTAATTCGGAATCCACGTTAAGCTGTAGGTCGTTGAGCGTATAAACCAACCAACCTGAACTAGATGATGCAGGTGACACTGTACAACTGTCTGCAGGAGGAGATGAAAGTTGGACAATAAGCACATGATGAGGTTTATACTGCACAAATTGCTGTGGAGAATGTTACTAAAAAGTCAGAGATTGTCCATGTGGTGGCTGTTAAACACATCAATGAGGTAGGAATTTTATACACTGAGCATGCAAGTGTTTTAGAATTTGGTTATGGCATATGCAAAGTTTATGACCACGTAATTATTCAATACGATGGAGAAATGTACCCAGACCAAATTGACTTAAGTGACAATGTGATAGTTGGTGGTTCATGAAGAAATCTGGTGCATATTGGAAATGGCCCAAAATCAATGGTGATCTGTAGTATGAAAAATTAGGCGTGTTTAAAAAATTATCTCCAGAAATTATTATTCCATCTAGAACACAGGTGCCGGGTTCGAATTCCAGAATAGGCAGGGATGTTCGTTGTGGTTCGAAATCCAAGTTAAGCTCTAGGTCCCGTACTGATTTGTCTTTACTGTGCATGAAAATAGGTCGTTAAGCGCACAAACCAACCAATCCAGCTAGAACACGAGAATAAGTTTTCCAGATCAATGATTATTTCTTTGAAGCAAAACTATTAATCTAAAGAATGCCAAAGTGAAATTTTATGAAGTTTGAACTTTGTGTTTATATTATCATACTATTTCTAACATTAAGAGTAGAATATTTATATTTGTGCCACATTGTGACTTACAAACACCATAATACTTAACTAATAGCATTTTATGAAGTTTGAACTTTGTGTTTATATTATCATACTATTTCTAACATTAAGAGTAGAATATTTATATTTGTGCCACATTGTGACTTACAAACACCATAATACTTAACTAATAGCATTAGGGCGGCCTATCAGTTTTATTATTTTCTATTTATCTTTCTCAATTTTTAATTGATATAATGAGTTTGTATTTAAGTTAATGAACTAAAGATTATTTTTTCACTATATTTGAATGTTAGAACTGAATAATAAATAGGTTTGTTTTGCAATATATTCATGCGATTCGTCATCCACTGTTCCTACCTATTATATTCTTTGTGGTGTTAATTAAAATATCCAAACTTTATGGTATTGATAACTGCAGCTGATAATGTTTCAAATACTTAGAAACTTAATTTTACTCGTTCAAAGTAGTCTAGACTCCTAAATTGAATAAAAAAAATATTTTATATGAAACTTCTGATAGTGGTTCAAAATTACCCTGAATGTCAGGGTAACTTTGCACCGGGTTATTTTCCTATTATTTGGTGCTTTCATCATCAGCATTTACTAATTTGTGTAAAATAAAATATAATTTAGGGTTTATTCTTCCATTTTATGCCATTAGGTCGGAAAATATTATTTAAACATAAGTGGGGAAGAAGAAAATACTGAAAATGTGGTTCAATGTTACCCTGATTGACTGTAGTTAATTCTATTTTTGTTTTCCTCTCCCCTTTTAGTTTTTAGACGGATTGAATGTTTTTTAAAATTGGGAAAATAGATTTCGGTAGTTTTAGAAGTGGGGGGTTGTTTTTCAGTGTTTTTAGAAGTGGGGAGACGGATAGGTATTTTCTGGACAAGTGGGGGGGGGACGCCTCACCCCGCGTCTACCCACACTTCTAGCACTGGTTATATATACATGGATATTCTTTAATTTGCGATTTATATTTCCATTTTTATTAGTTTTTGCAAAAAACTATCAATAGTTTATGGGAACCAAGTGTTGTCAAATAGTAGAGACCGAGAAAATTTGACTTAATTAAACTAATTATTAGAACAATTAAATTATTAAAATCAATTAATTTATAAAATTATTTAATTATTGAAATATCATTTCGGATGTCATTACAGAAATACAAATTAACTATTAAAAACTATTAAAAGCTAATTATAAAAATCAATGTTTAAATAACAAAATACATTATCAAAAATAAATGTTGAAATAGTAAAATACATTAATTATGAAAAATATTTAATTATAAAAATTAATTATTGGAGTTATTTTAATATTAACAATACAACTGAGTATTGATTATATTAAATATTTGGGCCGCCATAAATTTAAAATCACCGGACTGATTGCATGCCCCAGTACGCCCCTGGTGAGGGGCCACCCAGAGTGAGAGCATAGTTACCCCTAACTTAGGACATCCACGTCTTGCCCCCCGGATTCGAACCCAGACCCACTACCTCATCCCATTCCTACCCACTTTTGACGTATTCCAAGAGGCGACTGGAAGCTGCAAGTTCAGGCGACTGTCTTCTAGAATGAAGAGAAGTGTTAGTAGATCATGAATCCACTGGTCTGCCGTGGCAAAAATGGCCGAAACGGGTCAAAAATCGACTTTGAATGAGTTGATATAAATCCAAATGCCAAATATGTCATAACTTCCCCAAATAATGAGCATTCTTTTTTATGTGGTAACCCACTGCTCTATTATTTTCAATGAGGAAAAGTGCAGACGATATTTATTCTCTGGCGAAAAAATACTTTCAGCTTTTAAAAGTGAGACAGTAACCACCAATAATAAATCATCCGAAGAAGTATTTTTTTGAAAATAAAAAATTGTGTACGACTATTTTGAGTAAAAAATTTAGATTCGAATATTTGTTTGTAAACTTTTAAGATTTTTTTTTTTTTTAACTTGCATTGTAATAATGTTGCGGTGGTCTCGTGCACAAATAACAGGTACAACTCCTAGACACCAGAGATCCCTTTTATATAGTGGGTAAAATATCTGGCTGTGAAATCAAAGGTCTCACGATCGACCACTAAAAAACTACCAACGCTTTATTGGTGACTATCGGACAACTGAATCATACTCCCATCTATCGGCACCTTCTGAAAATACTGAACGAATTTCATACACCCTTATCTTTGGCGACTCACTTTCAAACAGTAAGCAACCTCCGGCGACTCACTGCCGCAAGCTCAAGCAACTCCATCGTTCGTCCCTTCGCGACTCACTAGAAAGGGGTTATGTGGTGGTCTCGTGTACAAATAACAGATACAACTAATAGCACCAGAAATCTCTTTTGTCTAGTGAATAGAGTATCTGGCTGGGAAACCAAAGGTCTCACAATCGATCCCCAACGACCGCAAAAAAGGTACACGCTTTAAATGTCATTGTTTCTCCTGTAGTAGTATATATCTATTGGTCAAAAAAGATCCAATGTGAAAGGCAAACTTCAAATATCGACAATACTGCTAGGTAAATCCTTCTAAGTTGAAAAATAAAAATATCCCATTTAGTTAATTTTGATTTCTTTGCTATATTAATTTAAGGATGCTTATGCATAGACTCTTTTCATCTGTTTGTCTTAAACAGTATGTCTTATGATAAACTTTTCACGATAAAATATCTTGTTTCCAACTATCAAATATCCTACAACATAATATTAAGAGTAAACCCATTCCCCTTGAAAGACCATTTGGCATATGTTCCCGGTGCATTATCTTGCAGTTATATTCTGTATTATTCTTGATTCTGTATTAGTCTTTTTTTTCCCCTTTATTTTTAGTATGAGGATTTGAGTGTTGACGGTTTCAGATGGGCTTTGAGTATGTTTTCTTAATTTAAGTTCTCTGTAAATCATATTTGTAAGAGAAAACATTCAGTTATGTTAAACCAATCTCAAAACTAGTACAGGTTGGGTATAATTAAAATCCATCTATTTAGAGAATTTTTACAACTAAAGGAAAATATAAAACTTTAAGGTTGGTTGGTTGTATTCAGATTATATGGCGCCGTCAGCAACACGAAGGCTATAATGCGCTGAAACATTCGTCATTAGACAAGCCATCATACATTTACAAACACCCATGCCTAACACGGGACTCGAACCCGCAACCTATAAAACTTTAAGGTAAAAAGGGCTTATATGGCTGTTAGCTTTACATGCTATTCCTTATAAATGAAATATTAAAACAAAATGAAATCAATCCAATGAAGTTTTAAATATATTGTTGTTCTTGAAGCGTAATTATCAAAAATCCGAACAGTTATTTCTTTAAGTTTTCATTTCAAAATTTTCATGATAATGTTTATAAAATGTTTCCAGATTTTCCCAGCAGTACTAATACAAAATTTCAAAAAGATTTACTAATTTCTACAGACTCCGGACTAATCTAAACAACACCAGTTTAACTATGGCCCGCCTTCACATAAAAAACTTTCAATGCTGTCATAAATAAAGCACACATACGGTTTGGTATTAGCAATCTTCTAACCAAATCAGAATTATATTAAAATTTTAAAAGAAATTTATTATGGATTAATATAGAAAATCTTTGTAGATTTTGATACTAATATTGTTGATGCGTATTTAACCAATAAAAAGAAAAGAAAGTTTACATGATAAATAAGAAAAGAAAAAAAATCTTGTGAGAGCCATAATAAAAACTATCTTGTATTCGAATATAATTTTTTTTATTAATAAACTGTACACACACATTGAGGTCAACGCACTCACTCTTTTTTTTTACTCTAAAGTTCAAATATATATTAATTTAGTTAAAGCAGTCTTAGTGCATCAATATGTATAGTGTTAAGGTAACTAAACCTTAAAAAGATTTTTTTTTCTTTTTTTAATTTTATTTCTTATTTCACAAAATGTGATATTTCATTAACAATATTTGTTTATATATTTGGGGTTTTTTTCCCGAAAAACGTTTAAATATTTAATTTTTGTCCGAATGATTCGAAGTACTTCATTCTTATAAAAATTAACTGATTTTGCTGGAATAAGCATTGTATATGCACCCTTTCATATGCAATGCGCATGTGGAACAGGATCTACTTCAAAAGCAGAATACACAAGAGACATTTTCTTCAAACAGTACAAAATCTTCTTCATACGATATCAGAGCAAGAGGAATGAAAGACAGTGTAAGGAAACTTTGAACGAACACACAATACATGTACAACAAATACATTACTTGGAATTCCATAAAGGAATCTTACCCAATGCCTTACGTGAAAGCCTCTTCTTGAACGACTTTCGAGAGAGCACTCTCTAATTCAGCAAGGAAGAAATGTCTTCTACAAAGCCATTCAAGTAGATGAGTCGGTCGAGAGAACCTGTGTTAAAATAAACTTATTATAAAGCTACACATAAAAGAAGTACAATAAATACATGAAAAGGAAACAGGTTGGATGAAGTCACTAAATGCAGCATGTAAAACTCTTCTGGGATTAGTTACGAGATGTTACACATTAGAAGAGCACTGTATAATTTTAAAAACACACAAGCACACAAAAACAGTTTCCCACTGAAATCAGAGAATGAAAATCGTTAATTTTCAAGGACCTTCGAAAACTTGTCTTTGTGTCTCTAACGTGTGACTTTACGGATTCTTAGCCCATAGGGCTAATATTAAAATCTTTCATGCACAGTTTGCAATTTGCTTTATGAACAGACTTTGAGGTTGTCGCGGTTCATTTCTCATATGCACTGTGCGTTTAGCCATAGCACATTAATTTTCAGGCATAGTTTACGTAAGTTGTTTTTGCAAAAAGAAATACCTTGTTGAATGCAAACTATTTTGGCTCTAAAAACATAAACACTACGCCAGCATGTTCGTCTCACAGAGTACAGTGTGTAACTAAAACTCTGTTTGAATTCCATGCCACTAATCAGAAAATATGTACCAAACGACGTACAACTTGACGCTTGCGTAATACTAGAACATTTCGGTGCAGTGTGGATAAGTGGCGATCCTGCGGTGGCTAAAGCAAGTCAGAGAAGAATTTTTATAAATATTACAGTCAGGCACAAACATCAGTGGAAATTAAGGATCTCTATGGATTTTCAATTACTTTTAAGGCACCAAGGTTCCCACTCAAATCACAGAATGAAAATCAATGACTTTTCCAGGACTTTTAAGCACCTAAATAATGTTTTTAAGGACCATTGCAAATTTGTTTTCAGGTATCAAAGTATATTCGACCAAAAAAGTTACAAGTTGATGGATGCGTAATACAAATATGTCGGTGAATTCTGATACGGGTCATGTGGGAATAGCAAGTTCAAGTTATATTTTTTAGAGTTTTACAGTTGGGCATACAACATCAGCAAAAAGTAAAGACTTTTAAGGGCCTCTTAGGATATTTAAGCACCCCTAACCATTTTCAAGCACTTTTAAGGCCTTGAAAACAAGTTCAAAAATATTAAGCCCTTTTAATGACTTTCATTGACCGTGGGAACCCTGGGCACAGAAAATAAGTTTAAAGATATTAAGCATTTTAATGACCATGGGAACCCTGATTAAAGGATAGATAGAGAGGCCATAAGCATTTGTTTTAAATAAATAAAAAAAGCTTTGATCGTAAAGCCTCACACAACATAAGAAGAAAAAGTTCATAAAAAGAAATTATTTAAGCCAGGTTACCAATGGGGTGAGTGAAACTTGACTGATTGAGCTTCAGTAGTCGAATCCTCTTCACGAGAGCGAAGAGTCCTGTCCGATTCTGTGATGACCCTAATAAACATCAAGGAAAGGCATAGTGAAAATAAAAGAATTAAACATTTGTATTTATTAACCCATTAACAGCGGGCGTTGCGTTCACGCAACGCTTAGAAAACATAACTACAATAAATATTTAATCAATTTTAAACTAATATTTGGAGATTTATGTTCATTGGTAACAGGCGCGGATTTAGGGGGGGTGCGGGGGGTGCGACCGCACCCCCCATGAAGTATCTAGTCTAAATTATTTTTAAATGGCAGTTTCACCGAGTTCAAAGTTAAAAAAAAAAAAAAAAAAAAAAAAAACTTAAATTTCATTAATATTTGTAACATCTATTTTTTACTTAATATCAATATCGATGGAAATCAGCAAACAAAATTAAGCTTTTTATGACATTCTTCATGCCTCATTAATACAGATTTTTAAGCCACTTAACCGAACTCCTTATTTCGTTACCCGTAGAAGGAATGGGCTTGAGAAAGGACGAGTAGATCGGGATTGTGTTGACCTGCAATGTACAGCTCAAAGAATCTTCACCCCTTGTGTGATTCTCAAATTAAAAAATGAATTTTGAAGGACCATTTAAAAATATCTCAATTTCAGCACGATTTTCTCCTTGATCAGAGGCCAATTAATTATAAAGGTTTAATATCGGGGTGCCATCGCACCCCCTAAACTTCATTCGATGTACAAAAAATCATGCACTATAGCTTTACAAAAAATCCTTTAATTGTAATTGGAAAATAAAATGCCTAATTCATAATTAAGAAAAAGCTTTGATCAAATCGGCACTATAGCATTATTGCAATTCTACAAAATATTGCAAGAACTTACAGTTCCGATCAAGATACTATGGCTAAATTAGGATCAAGAAGTTTCTCTTCATTCTTTCCTAAAGATCTTAAAACAGCCCAGGGAAGGGAACAAAATGACCCCTTTGTGTGACCTTGAATTTGAAGGACACAAACAAAGTAATCAAATTTGAGGGGTCATACTATCCCCTCCCTTGCACGTGACATTGCCCCATATCCTATATCACATGCGAGTTGCAAAATTACTAACATGCCTCTACGCCTCTACTCTGGGGTGGAAGTAAATGGAATGGTCATTCTTGCTTGAGTTGGAGGGTGCATGCTATGTCTAGATTGTTTGTTTCTTCAATTGGTATGGCAGTGCAAGATAATTAACAGTAATATATAACCATGATAAGATTTTTTTAATATTACTATTCATTTCAATAATTCATTTCAAAATTTTTATGATAATGTTTAAACAGCATTACCAGATTTTCCCAGCAGTACTAATACAAAATTTCAAAAAGATTTATTAATTTCTATAGACTCCGGACTGATCTAAGCAACACCAGTTTAATTATGGCCCGCCTGCACCTTAAAAACTTTCGCGGATGTCAGAAATAAAGCATACGTACCCTTTGGTATTAGTAACCCCCTAACCAAATCAGAATTATATTAAAGTTTTAAAAGAAATTTATACTGGATTAATACAGAAAATCTTTATAGAATTTGATAATATTGTTGATGCGTATTTAACCAATTAAAAGAAAAGAAAGTTTACATAATAAATAAATAAAAAATTTGAGAGCGCCATAGTAAAAACTATCTTATTTTCAAAGATAATTTTTTTTTTACTAAAAAACTGTACACACACGCACATTGAGGTCAACGCACTCACTCTTTTTTTACTATAAAGTTCGAATATATGTTAATTTAGTTAGAGCAGTCTTAGTAGTGCATCAGTATGTAGAGTTAAGGTTAAGGTGACCTAACATTGGTAAGATTTTTTTTTTTTTTTTTTTTTAATTTTACTTATTTCACAAAATGTAATATTTCATCAACAATATTTGTTTAGATCTTTGTTTTTTCCGAAAAATGTTTAAATATTTCATTTTTGTCCTTATGATCCGAAGATGGGACTTATCATGCACACTGATATTCGATATTGTGTGCAATTATCAAAGTAATATTTGAATAGATTGTAATAAAATATTTCATTCTTATAAAAATAAACTGATTTTACTGAAATAAGCATTATATCTACACCCTTTCATATGCAAAATCTATAAAACCCTTTGACAATGTCAAACGAAATTATTTTCTTAAATTATAAAAATGTAATTTATCCTTAACAGTTTAAAGTGAGTTCCATGTTGTTTTGTACTTCTTTTCAAAATATTGAGAATCATAGCCAAACACGTTTTTACTTTCAGTTACCCATATGTTTACATAGGGCAATGAAAGTGTATAAGCATTTAGTAAAAAAAAAAAATCGATTTTTTTTTTTTTACTATTCCCCCTGGTTTTAAAACATCCCGATTTCAAAAAAGTGGTCTAGATCGTGGTCAGCATAACTCCTAAACGAATTGACGTACGATAGTCAAATTTGGTGTGCGGGTTAGTGGTAGCCATGGGACCTACGATTAAGGTTGCGCAATCGTCCCAACCGAAATTCCCATAGAAATCTGATAAAAGCGGAAAAAGCTGAAAAACGAGTGCCTTTAACACTCGCTTTTCAACCTTGAGCATCGCCCATCAACGATTGATATTTTTCTGTTTTTTATACAAGGAATGACAGTGTAATGTCTATTGAATATCATCACCAATTTTCGCGTTTCGGCGTTTTTTCCCAGTTTTTTTTTTTTCCCCTCTCTCTTCCCACATAAAAATATCGCCAAACCCTCGATTTTCATTTAAATAAAAGAAAATATGGAAACAGTAAATAATGCCGTATCAAATTTGAATGCAAGGATCAATATTATAGTGTATAGTCTCAAGTTTATGTAACTTATATTTTAATTTACTAATGTGATGTCAAACACAGTTGAAAAGCATTGTTTAACTTTGGAAATTATTAAAACTTTATGAATATAGAGTTTAATGTTCCAGCAGTATTGTCTAAAGTCGTTAAAAGATCTGCCGCCTCTTTTCTGCACTAAATTATTTATGATGTTGAATATATTGGTTAATTAACTTGCATAAAAAAAGTTGAATTTTCAGGGTTGTTGAACTTTTTACACTTCACCTGATCTGCATGAGATATTTTTTCGAACTCTTAAATATTCTTTTTCTAATAAAAAATACTAAATATTTATAATGTAATTTTTTATTACATTTTCGGGGTAATTTGTTATATGGAACGCAAAAGAGGATGGTCAAACCCTCTAATTTTTATTCCCATTGAACCCTGGTAGTATCATACTAATTGATGATACCCCTTCCCTCCCCCTCTCTTCCAAGTTGAAAAATTATTACCGCGACTGTAACCACTCACGGTCATAATCGCACCCCCCGTGATTGACCTCTAAATCCGCCCCTGATTGGTAAGGTTACACACTTTAATTTGGAACAATAAAAATTATTCTAAACCTTATTTTTTTCTCTTAGTAATAACTTAAACATTTCCGAAATTCGCTAAGTTAGACTGACATTGCTAAATCGATTCCAAAAAAAAAAAAAAAAAAAAAAAAAAAAAAAAAAAAAAAAAGGAAAATAATTTTTATTAGACATAACATTTCATATCTCCATAGTTCACTTGAAGGTCACACACTAATAAAAAATGCTTTGATGAATTCATCTTCGAATTACGATGCTGGAAATACTAGTGTTGCGCTTGCGCTTCGTCAGAGGAAAAGAGGGTTAAAATTTTCTGAACTCTTTTCTCACCGTGTGCGATTACAACTGCATCATTTTGATTTGAAATACCTTGAAAGCACTATCTTACGCTTAGTGAAGCTCTGGATACTTTTTACACAATTGATTCAGATGACAATAAAACGAACATTGTTATTATTTCACCAGAATTTGGCAAAGTTACTAACAAGGAAGAAGGGGACCATACAGTAATAAGTGACTCGAACGTTTTACCAAATGACATTTCTGGTGAGGTTAAAATACATTCAAATATGAAAGATAAGGACCAAAATAATACGGATAATACCAAGACAAAAAAAAAATTGAGCCTTTGAAATGGAAGAAAATAGATCCTATTTATACATCGATACCAAAAAATGAAGAAAACACCAAGTTGAAAAACTGAAAAGAGAGTTAGAAAATTTAAGTTGTGAGGAAATTTTCATTAAGTTTTTTAACTCTGAAATTTATGCATTGCTCTTTAATCAAACTAATATAAATGCTCAGCAAAATAATCGGACTGACTTTTTTGCTTCCGAGAGTTACCTAAAAAGGTTTATTGGTTTGCTTCTTCTTACTGGATACCATACATTGCCACAAGAAGAAATGTATTAGTCATAATATAAAGATATATCGGTCCCGTTTGTTAGGGAGTCAATGTCACGTATTCAGTACAGGAATATAAATCAAAATTTGCATTTAGCAGATAACATCAATATTGACAAAAATTACAAATTGTACAGAGTGAGAGTACAAGAGTGAAATATGTTGAATAAGAAATTTTAATAGTTTCAAATATTTGCACACGACCTAAGTACAGATGAACAAATGATTCCTTATAGTGTAAAACATTCTGCATAAATGTTCCTAAAAGGAAAACCTGTATGATTCGGTTATAAAACTTGGCCCTTGCATCACGTGATGGTTTTTGTGTTGATGGATTTTGTTAGATCAACTACTGGTAGATCAAGCAATTAAGTCTTTCTTTGGCAGTACAAAATCAAAAAAGAAATTTTCTTATACGATCAATTGACAATAAAAGACTTCGCAGTAAACATTGCCACAGTCAAATTATGTATCGCTGTAATGGTTGTGAAGTGGCTTTACATCAAGAATGTAGTCAATATTTTCATACAAAATAAGACATTATAAATAAATGTATGTACTTACATAGTACGAAAAGTTTATATTTTTGAAAAAAAGCTTTAAAATATCGCCTACGGTTAATTACAGTCGTTCAATATTCAACATTAACGGAATATGAAATTCTTGAAAACCGCTGATTTTAACTCGGTTTTACGCTGACGTTGTGCCAATGCAACAGTCAATTTCTCTAAAGGTAAGTAAAATATTACAACTTTTTCTTTAAATATGTTATATATGACCCTAAAATCATAAATGTTATAAATACTGACCATGTTTTTTAAGGATTTTGAGTTTTGGCGGTTAATAGGTTAATGTATTAAATGAAATAAAAGAAAATACAAAAAAATTGAATGCAATCGGAAATGCCAAACACAGGCAAGGGTATTGTTTCGACAAAGCATATTATTATTACCCTTTAGCGCTCGAGAGGCGCCTGTCTGGTGCCGCATGATTGGATGCCGCAACTCGAGAGGACCGCTAGGTTTAATGTGGAAATTCGATGCAAGGCAATGACTGTGTTTAGTTTCTTTGAAGCGGATCCACAACCACAAACCGAACCAAAAATGCTGCAAAACATCTCGAGTTGGTGGTTCCTACATACGAAAAAGGCAAAAGGTTAACATTACACAAGGTAGCAACAAAATTCAGGAAAAAAAGACAGAAGATGGATTCCTAAAAAAATTCATTGATTTTATGCAAACTTTTTTTTTAAATTTTCCAGATGTGTAGACACCCTGATGAAATAGAACATGTATTCTAAAGAGATAATATGCCATTTTTTTTAAACAGTTTTGGCGGCAATGAAAAGTTCATATTATTCCATAACATTATTAAACTTCTAATCATTACTGTCCAGCAAAATTTCTGAAAAAAATTCAAGCATATTTCAAGAATTTCAAGGCTCATCCCAAAAATTTTCAAGGACCCTTCTCGCAACCAATTAATTACCACCACATTTTCCAAAGTATACCCCCACCAAGTAGTATGTTGAACTAATTTTACAAATTACAAAAAAAAATTAAATTAAAAAGTATCTAATCATCATGTAAGAATTAGATTATGTACTTTAAAAATAGGAAGAAAAGATTATTTATATTTTTTTTAGGCGAGAAAAAAGACATAAAATTGTTTAACAAGTGATACATAAATATGAAGGTCTAAACCTCAGCAGATAAAAAGAAAAAGGAATGAACCTAGGCATGCAGTTTAATAGTTTACTTTAAGCACGACTGCTTGTCACAAACATTTCTGTTGTTAAGAATTAAGGGAGGGGGGTTCTGCATGTAACTCACATGGCCAAAGAAAAAAACTTCAAATTTTCACACAGTTGCACAAGTCAATTAATTTTAAACTATTATATAAAAAAAATGCTTGAACTTTTAAACTATTATCCATTATACGGTGATGTAAGTGCCAAAATTTAATTTTGGAGCACTGTCGGAGCAGTAAAAATACGATTTTGGAGCAGCAAAATGTGGTTTGGGAGCAGTAAATTATTGAATTTAAATTAGTGATGACGCAAATATTTTTGTATATTTCAACCTTGATATTTCAAGTTAATTTAAAGTAAAAGAAAGGTGTACCTTGTTCATTATATAAATACGTTTGCATTCTAAATTTACATTAATTAATTTGATGCATTACTCAAAAAATAAATTAAAAAGCATGACATTTATTAACCTCTTTGCCAACAATTAAAATATTAGGAAGTTTTCAATGATGACATGATATCATAAGGTTCGGGGCACAGCATGGCCCAAGTGTTGCTTTTGCGCCACAAAAACTAACTAACCAATCATAAGGTTTGGTTCATCACTGAAAGTTTTTTGAAATAATCTCAGTTAGAGCTACTTTTAACAACTGATGAAATAAGATTTTCTTCTTTAAAAACTCTAGTCTGCCTAGTACCACTTAACTATAGAAGTTCTTCCCGATATCCCAAAATAATTTAATACGATACAAAGTAGTTCCCCCCCCCCCCCCCCACATACAAAAAAAGTGAAACAAGGCTGCTTAGCGGCAAGCATTAGATTTCATAACTTGTTTGGACTGATAGATCCACTTAGCAGGGTTTTTTTAGGGCTATTTGTTTATTGGAAGATAATTTTTTTTAACTCAAAAAAATTAAAACCTCTAACTGAAATTTGACAATTATACTAGCATTTAATTTATATAAAAAAATAACTTCTAATGTAATTAAATAATAAATTAAAACAAGGCAAGCTGAAAAATAGTAATTTGTGGTTTGTTTTCTAACACTCTCCATTGTCTAAATGGATTATATGGGGTTCCCATGTGAAATCTCAAGGTCAATGGAAACAAAATGATCTTAAGTCAGAGTTTTGTGTAATCCATACAAAAAAAAAAGACACATTTGGTTAGTTTTTTTTTATATATATGCTAAAAAATAGTCATGCACTCTTAAAGTACTAAGAAAAATATATATTATTTTTAGTTACAAACAGGTAAGAAAAAAATATCCAAATTGGATGCATCAAGATTGATTTCATGCCTTCTACAGTTTGAATACAAAGCTCGAATCCCTGGTTGGTTGGTTGAAGTTTAATGGCGCAAGGGGCATACTGCCGCGAATCCCTGATCTTTCCTACCGCTAATTAAAGGAACAAATATCTGTAAATACAAGAAATCCTTACTTTTTTTCAAACTAGAGACACAGCTTAACCCCCCCCCCCCCCCCGTTCGTTTTGAATGTAAGGCATCACAAAATGCATTGATAGGAATTCTGCAAGTTACCCTGCGTGTGAAACACTCTTTGCATGGAGGGAGAAGAGCCGCAATCTACAAGCACCATTAAAGTCAAGAAGAGAACTGTGCTGTTCAATAAAAGGAAGCCTTGACTGTCTCACACAATACAAACAAGACATAAATGGAATCACGCAGCATCACTCACTGCAGCGCATGTGGAACAGGATCTACTTCAAAAGCAGAATACACAAGAGACATTTTCTTCAAACAGTACAAAATCTTCTTCATACGATATCAGAGCAAGAGGAATGAAAGACAGTGTAAGGAAACTTTGAACGAACACACAATACATGTACAACAAATACATTACTTGGAATTCCATAAAGGAATCTTACCCAATGCCTTACGTGAAAGCCTCTTCTTGAACGACTTTCGAGAGAGCACTCTCTAATTCAGCAAGGAAGAAATGTCTCCTACAAAGCCATTCAAGTAGATGAGTCGGTCGAGAGAACCTGTGTTAAAATAAACTTATTATAAAGCTACACATAAAAGAAGTACAATAAATACATGAAAAGGAAACAGGTTGGATGAAGTCACTAAATGCAGCATGTAAAACTCTTCTGGGATTAGTTACGAGATGTTACACATTAGAAGAGCACTGTATAATTTTAAAAACACACAAGCACACAAAAACAGTTTCCCACTGAAATCAGAGAATGAAAATCGTTAATTTTCAAGGACCTTCGAAAACTTGTCTTTGTGTCTCCAACGTGTGACTTTACGGATTCTTAGCCCATAGGGCTAATATTAAAATCTTTCATGCACAGTTTGCTTTATGAACAGACTTTGAGGTTGTTGCGGTTCATTTCTCATATGCACTGTGCGTTTAGCGATAGCACATTAATTTTCAGGCATAGTTTACGTAAGTTGTTTTTGCAAAAAGAAATACCTTGTTGAATGCAAACTATTTTGGCTCTAAAAACATAAACACTACGCCAGCATGTTCGTCTCACAGAGTACAGTGTGTAACTAAAACTCTGTTTGAATTCCATGCCACTAATCAGAAAATATGTACCAAACGACGTACAACTTGACGCTTGCGTAATACTAGAACATTTCGGTGCAGTGTGGATAAGTGGCGATCCTGCGGTGGCTAAAGCAAGTCAGAGAAGAATTTTTATAAATATTACAGTCAGGCACAAACATCAGTGGAAATTAAGGATCTCTATGGATTTTCAATTACTTTTAAGGCACCAAGGTTCCCACTCAAATCACAGAATGAAAATCAATGACTTTTCCAGGACTTTTAAGCACCTAAATAATGTTTTTAAGGACCATTGCAAATTTGTTTTCAGGTATCATGTCTATAAATAAATTTTTAATAAAGTATATTCGACCAAAAAAGTTACAAGTTGATGGATGCGTAATACAAATATGTCGGTGAATTCTGATACGGGTCATGTGGGAATAGCAAGTTCAAGTTATATTTTTTAGAGTTTTACAGTTGGGCATACAACATCAGCAAAAAGTAAAGACTTTTAAGGGCCTCTTAGGATATTTAAGCACCCCTAACCATTTTCAAGCACTTTTAAGGCCTTGAAAACAAGTTCAAAAATATTAAGCCCTTTTAATGACTTTCATTGACCGTGGGAACCCTGGGCACAGAAAATAAGTTTAAAGATATTAAGCATTTTAATGACCTTGGGAACCCTGATTAAAGGATAGATAGAGAGGCCATAAGCATTTGTTTTAAATAAATAAAAAAAGCTTTGATCGTAAAGCCTCACACAACATAAGAAGAAAAAGTTCATAAAAAGAAATTATTTAAGCCAGGTTACCAATGGGGTGAGTGAAACTTGACTGATTGAGCTTCAGTAGTCGAATCCTCTTCACGAGAGCGAAGAGTCCTGTCCGATTCTGTGATGACCCTAATAAACATCAAGGAAAGGCATAGTGAAAATAAAAGAATTAAACATTTGTATTTATTAACCCATTAACAGCGGGCGTTGCGTTCACGCAACGCTTAGAAAACATAACTACAATAAATATTTAATCAATTTTAAACTAATATTTGGAGATTTATGTTCATTGGTAAGGTTACACACTTTAATTTGGAACAATAAAAATTATTCTAAACCTTATTTTTTTCTCTTAGTAATAACTTAAACATTTCCGAAATTCGCTAAGTTAGACTGACATTGCTAAATCGATTCCAAAAAAAAAAAAAAAAAAAAAAAAAAAAAAAAAAAAAAAAAAAAAAAAGGAAAATAATTTTTATTAGACATAACATTTCATATCTCCATAGTTCACTTGAAGGTCACACACTAATAAAAAATGTTTTGATGAATTCATCTTCGAATTACGATGCTGGAAATACTAGTGTTGCGCTTGCGCTTCGTCAGAGGAAAAGAGGGTTAAAATTTTCTGAACTCTTTTCTCACCGTGTGCGATTACAACTGCATCATTTTGATTTGAAATACCTTGAAAGCACTATCTTACGCTTAGTGAAGCTCTGGATACTTTTTACACAATTGATTCAGATGACAATAAAACGAACATTGTTATTATTTCACCAGAATTTGGCAAAGTTACTAACAAGGAAGAAGGGGACCATACAGTAATAAGTGACTCGAACGTTTTACCAAATGACATTTCTGGTGAGGTTAAAATACATTCAAATATGAAAGATAAGGACCAAAATAATACGGATAATACCAAGACAAAAAAAAAAATTGACCCTTTGAAATGGAAGAAAATAGATCCTATTTATACATCGATACCAAAAAATGAAGAAAACACCAAGTTGAAAAACTGAAAAGAGAGTTAGAAAATTTAAGTTGTGAGGAAATTTTCATTAAGTTTTTTAACTCTGAAATTTATGCATTGCTCTTTAATCAAACTAATATAAATGCTCAGCAAAATAATCGGACTGACTTTTTTGCTTCCGAGAGTTACCTAAAAAGGTTTATTGGTTTGCTTCTTCTTACTGGATACCATACATTGCCACAAGAAGAAATGTATTAGTCATAATATAAAGATATATCGGTCCCGTTTGTTAGGGAGTCAATGTCACGTATTCAGTACAGGAATATAAATCAAAATTTGCATTTAGCAGATAACATCAGTATTGACAAAAATTACAAATTGTACAGAGTGAGAGTACAAGAGTGAAATATGTTGAATAAGAAATTTTAATAGTTTCAAATATTTGCACACGACCTAAGTACAGATGAACAAATGATTCCTTATAGTGTAAAACATTCTGCATAAATGTTCCTAAAAGGAAAACCTGTATGATTCGGTTATAAAACTTGGCCCTTGCATCACGTGATGGTTTTTGTGTTGATGGATTTTGTTAGATCAACTACTGGTAGATCAAGCAATTAAGTCTTTCTTTGGCAGTACAAAATCAAAAAAGAAATTTTCTTATACGATCAATTGACAATAAAAGACTTCGCAGTAAACATTGCCACAGTCAAATTATGTATCGCTGTAATGGTTGTGAAGTGGCTTTACATCAAGAATGTAGTCAATATTTTCATACAAAATAAGACATTATAAATAAATGTATGTACTTACATAGTACGAAAAGTTTATATTTTTGAAAAAAAGCTTTAAAATATCGCCTACGGTTAATTACAGTCGTTCAATATTCAACATTAACGGAATATGAAATTCTTGAAAACCGCTGATTTTAACTCGGTTTTACGCTGACGTTGTGCCAATGCAACAGTCAATTTCTCTAAAGGTAAGTAAAATATTACAACTTTTTCTTTAAATATGTTATATATGACCCTAAAATCATAAATGTTATAAATACTGACCATGTTTTTTAAGGATTTTGAGTTTTGGCGGTTAATAGGTTAATGTATTAAATGAAATAAAAGAAAATACAAAAAAATTGAATGCAATCGGAAATGCCAAACACAGGCAAGGGTATTGTTTCGACAAAGCATATTATTATTACCCTTTAGCGCTCGAGAGGCGCCTGTCTGGTGCCGCATGATTGGATGCCGCAACTCGAGAGGACCGCTAGGTTTAATGTGGAAATTCGATGCAAGGCAATGACTGTGTTTAGTTTCTTTGAAGCGGATCCACAACCACAAACCGAACCAAAAATGCTGCAAAACATCTCGAGTTGGTGGTTCCTACATACGAAAAAGGCAAAAGGTTAACATTACACAAGGTAGCAACAAAATTCAGGAAAAAAAGACAGAAGATGGATTCCTAAAAAAATTCATTGATTTTATGCAAACTTTTTTTTTAAATTTTCCAGATGTGTAGACACCCTGATGAAATAGAACATGTATTCTAAAGAGATAATATGCCATTTTTTTTAAACAGTTTTGGCGGCAATGAAAAGTTCATATTATTCCATAACATTATTAAACTTCTAATCATTACTGTCCAGCAAAATTTCTGAAAAAAATTCAAGCATATTTCAAGAATTTCAAGGCTCATCCCAAAAATTTTCAAGGACCCTTCTCGCAACCAATTAATTACCACCACATTTTCCAAAGTATACCCCCACCAAGTAGTATGTTGAACTAATTTTACAAATTACAAAAAAAAATTAAATTAAAAAGTATCTAATCATCATGTAAGAATTAGATTATGTACTTTAAAAATAGGAAGAAAAGATTATTTATATTTTTTTTAGGCGAGAAAAAAGACATAAAATTGTTTAACAAGTGATACATAAATATGAAGGTCTAAACCTCAGCAGATAAAAAGAAAAAGGAATGAACCTAGGCATGCAGTTTAATAGTTTACTTTAAGCACGACTGCTTGTCACAAACATTTCTGTTGTTAAGAATTAAGGGAGGGGGGTTCTGCATGTAACTCACATGGCCAAAGAAAAAAACTTCAAATTTTCACACAGTTGCACAAGTCAATTAATTTTAAACTATTATATAAAAAAAATGCTTGAACTTTTAAACTATTATCCATTATACGGTGATGTAAGTGCCAAAATTTAATTTTGGAGCACTGTCGGAGCAGTAAAAATACGATTTTGGAGCAGCAAAATGTGGTTTGGGAGCAGTAAATTATTGAATTTAAATTAGTGATGACGCAAATATTTTTGTATATTTCAACCTTGATATTTCAAGTTAATTTAAAGTAAAAGAAAGGTGTACCTTGTTCATTATATAAATACGTTTGCATTCTAAATTTACATTAATTAATTTGATGCATTACTCAAAAAATAAATTAAAAAGCATGACATTTATTAACCTCTTTGCCAACAATTAAAATATTAGGAAGTTTTCAATGATGACATGATATCATAAGGTTCGGGGCACAGCATGGCCCAAGTGTTGCTTTTGCGCCACAAAAACTAACTAACCAATCATAAGGTTTGGTTCATCACTGAAAGTTTTTTGAAATAATCTCAGTTAGAGCTACTTTTAACAACTGATGAAATAAGATTTTCTTCTTTAAAAACTCTAGTCTGCCTAGTACCACTTAACTATAGAAGTTCTTCCCGATATCCCAAAATAATTTAATACGATACAAAGTAGTTCCCCCCCCCCCCCCACATACAAAAAAAGTGAAACAAGGCTGCTTAGCGGCAAGCATTAGATTTCATAACTTGTTTGGACTGATAGATCCACTTAGCAGGGTTTTTTTAGGGCTATTTGTTTATTGGAAGATAATTTTTTTTAACTCAAAAAAATTAAAACCTCTAACTGAAATTTGACAATTATACTAGCATTTAATTTATATAAAAAAATAACTTCTAATGTAATTAAATAATAAATTAAAACAAGGCAAGCTGAAAAATAGTAATTTGTGGTTTGTTTTCTAACACTCTCCATTGTCTAAATGGATTATATGGGGTTCCCATGTGAAATCTCAAGGTCAATGGAAACAAAATGATCTTAAGTCAGAGTTTTGTGTAATCCATACAAAAAAAAAAGACACATTTGGTTAGTTTTTTTTTATATATATGCTAAAAAATAGTCATGCACTCTTAAAGTACTAAGAAAAATATATATTATTTTTAGTTACAAACAGGTAAGAAAAAAATATCCAAATTGGATGCATCAAGATTGATTTCATGCCTTCTACAGTTTGAATACAAAGCTCGAATCCCTGGTTGGTTGGTTGAAGTTTAATGGCGCAAGGGGCATACTGCCGCGAATCCCTGATCTTTCCTACCGCTAATTAAAGGAACAAATATCTGTAAATACAAGAAATCCTTACTTTTTTTCAAACTAGAGACACAGCTTAACCCCCCCCCCCCCGTTCGTTTTGAATGTAAGGCATCACAAAATGCATTGATAGGAATTCTGCAAGTTACCCTGCGTGTGAAACACTCTTTGCATGGAGGGAGAAGAGCCGCAATCTACAAGCACCATTAAAGTCAAGAAGAGAACTGTGCTGTTCAATAAAAGGAAGCCTTGACTGTCTCACACAATACAAACAAGACATAAATGGAATCACGCAGCATCACTCACTGCAGCGCATGTGGAACAGGATCTACTTCAAAAGCAGAATACACAAGAGACATTTTCTTCAAACAGTACAAAATCTTCTTCATACGATATCAGAGCAAGAGGAATGAAAGACAGTGTAAGGAAACTTTGAACGAACACACAATACATGTACAACAAATACATTACTTGGAATTCCATAAAGGAATCTTACCCAATGCCTTACGTGAAAGCCTCTTCTTGAACGACTTTCGAGAGAGCACTCTCTAATTCAGCAAGGAAGAAATGTCTTCTACAAAGCCATTCAAGTAGATGAGTCGGTCGAGAGAACCTGTGTTAAAATAAACTTATTATAAAGCTACACATAAAAGAAGTACAATAAATACATGAAAAGGAAACAGGTTGGATGAAGTCACTAAATGCAGCATGTAAAACTCTTCTGGGATTAGTTACGAGATGTTACACATTAGAAGAGCACTGTATAATTTTAAAAACACACAAGCACACAAAAACAGTTTCCCACTGAAATCAGAGAATGAAAATCGTTAATTTTCAAGGACCTTCGAAAACTTGTCTTTGTGTCTCCAACGTGTGACTTTACGGATTCTTAGCCCATAGGGCTAATATTAAAATCTTTCATGCACAGTTTGCTTTATGAACAGACTTTGAGGTTGTTGCGGTTCATTTCTCATATGCACTGTGCGTTTAGCGATAGCACATTAATTTTCAGGCATAGTTTACGTAAGTTGTTTTTGCAAAAAGAAATACCTTGTTGAATGCAAACTATTTTGGCTCTAAAAACATAAACACTACGCCAGCATGTTCGTCTCACAGAGTACAGTGTGTAACTAAAACTCTGTTTGAATTCCATGCCACTAATCAGAAAATATGTACCAAACGACGTACAACTTGACGCTTGCGTAATACTAGAACATTTCGGTGCAGTGTGGATAAGTGGCGATCCTGCGGTGGCTAAAGCAAGTCAGAGAAGAATTTTTATAAATATTACAGTCAGGCACAAACATCAGTGGAAATTAAGGATCTCTATGGATTTTCAATTACTTTTAAGGCACCAAGGTTCCCACTCAAATCACAGAATGAAAATCAATGACTTTTCCAGGACTTTTAAGCACCTAAATAATGTTTTTAAGGACCATTGCAAATTTGTTTTCAGGTATCATGTCTATAAATAAATTTTTAATAAAGTATATTCGACCAAAAAAGTTACAAGTTGATGGATGCGTAATACAAATATGTCGGTGAATTCTGATACGGGTCATGTGGGAATAGCAAGTTCAAGTTATATTTTTTAGAGTTTTACAGTTGGGCATACAACATCAGCAAAAAGTAAAGACTTTTAAGGGCCTCTTAGGATATTTAAGCACCCCTAACCATTTTCAAGCACTTTTAAGGCCTTGAAAACAAGTTCAAAAATATTAAGCCCTTTTAATGACTTTCATTGACCGTGGGAACCCTGGGCACAGAAAATAAGTTTAAAGATATTAAGCATTTTAATGACCTTGGGAACCCTGATTAAAGGATAGATAGAGAGGCCATAAGCATTTGTTTTAAATAAATAAAAAAAGCTTTGATCGTAAAGCCTCACACAACATAAGAAGAAAAAGTTCATAAAAAGAAATTATTTAAGCCAGGTTACCAATGGGGTGAGTGAAACTTGACTGATTGAGCTTCAGTAGTCGAATCCTCTTCACGAGAGCGAAGAGTCCTGTCCGATTCTGTGATGACCCTAATAAACATCAAGGAAAGGCATAGTGAAAATAAAAGAATTAAACATTTGTATTTATTAACCCATTAACAGCGGGCGTTGCGTTCACGCAACGCTTAGAAAACATAACTACAATAAATATTTAATCAATTTTAAACTAATATTTGGAGATTTATGTTCATTGGTAAGGTTACACACTTTAATTTGGAACAATAAAAATTATTCTAAACCTTATTCTTTTCTCTTAGTAATAACTTAAACATTTCCGAAATTCGCTAAGTTAGACTGACATTGCTAAATCGATTCCAAAAAAAAAAAAAAAAAAAAAAAAAAAAAAAAAAAAAAAAAAAAAGGAAAATAATTTTTATTAGACATAACATTTCATATCTCCATAGTTCACTTGAAGGTCACACACTAATAAAAAATGTTTTGATGAATTCATCTTCGAATTACGATGCTGGAAATACTAGTGTTGCGCTTGCGCTTCGTCAGAGGAAAAGAGGGTTAAAATTTTCTGAACTCTTTTCTCACCGTGTGCGATTACAACTGCATCATTTTGATTTGAAATACCTTGAAAGCACTATCTTACGCTTAGTGAAGCTCTGGATACTTTTTACACAATTGATTCAGATGACAATAAAACGAACATTGTTATTATTTCACCAGAATTTGGCAAAGTTACTAACAAGGAAGAAGGGGACCATACAGTAATAAGTGACTCGAACGTTTTACCAAATGACATTTCTGGTGAGGTTAAAATACATTCAAATATGAAAGATAAGGACCAAAATAATACGGATAATACCAAGACAAAAAAAAAAATTGACCCTTTGAAATGGAAGAAAATAGATCCTATTTATACATCGATACCAAAAAATGAAGAAAACACCAAGTTGAAAAACTGAAAAGAGAGTTAGAAAATTTAAGTTGTGAGGAAATTTTCATTAAGTTTTTTAACTCTGAAATTTATGCATTGCTCTTTAATCAAACTAATATAAATGCTCAGCAAAATAATCGGACTGACTTTTTTGCTTCCGAGAGTTACCTAAAAAGGTTTATTGGTTTGCTTCTTCTTACTGGATACCATACATTGCCACAAGAAGAAATGTATTAGTCATAATATAAAGATATATCGGTCCCGTTTGTTAGGGAGTCAATGTCACGTATTCAGTACAGGAATATAAATCAAAATTTGCATTTAGCAGATAACATCAGTATTGACAAAAATTACAAATTGTACAGAGTGAGAGTACAAGAGTGAAATATGTTGAATAAGAAATTTTAATAGTTTCAAATATTTGCACACGACCTAAGTACAGATGAACAAATGATTCCTTATAGTGTAAAACATTCTGCATAAATGTTCCTAAAAGGAAAACCTGTATGATTCGGTTATAAAACTTGGCCCTTGCATCACGTGATGGTTTTTGTGTTGATGGATTTTGTTAGATCAACTACTGGTAGATCAAGCAATTAAGTCTTTCTTTGGCAGTACAAAATCAAAAAAGAAATTTTCTTATACGATCAATTGACAATAAAAGACTTCGCAGTAAACATTGCCACAGTCAAATTATGTATCGCTGTAATGGTTGTGAAGTGGCTTTACATCAAGAATGTAGTCAATATTTTCATACAAAATAAGACATTATAAATAAATGTATGTACTTACATAGTACGAAAAGTTTATATTTTTGAAAAAAAGCTTTAAAATATCGCCTACGGTTAATTACAGTCGTTCAATATTCAACATTAACGGAATATGAAATTCTTGAAAACCGCTGATTTTAACTCGGTTTTACGCTGACGTTGTGCCAATGCAACAGTCAATTTCTCTAAAGGTAAGTAAAATATTACAACTTTTTCTTTAAATATGTTATATATGACCCTAAAATCATAAATGTTATAAATACTGACCATGTTTTTTAAGGATTTTGAGTTTTGGCGGTTAATAGGTTAATGTATTAAATGAAATAAAAGAAAATACAAAAAAATTGAATGCAATCGGAAATGCCAAACACAGGCAAGGGTATTGTTTCGACAAAGCATATTATTATTACCCTTTAGCGCTCGAGAGGCGCCTGTCTGGTGCCGCATGATTGGATGCCGCAACTCGAGAGGACCGCTAGGTTTAATGTGGAAATTCGATGCAAGGCAATGACTGTGTTTAGTTTCTTTGAAGCGGATCCACAACCACAAACCGAACCAAAAATGCTGCAAAACATCTCGAGTTGGTGGTTCCTACATACGAAAAAGGCAAAAGGTTAACATTACACAAGGTAGCAACAAAATTCAGGAAAAAAAGACAGAAGATGGATTCCTAAAAAAATTCATTGATTTTATGCAAACTTTTTTTTTAAATTTTCCAGATGTGTAGACACCCTGATGAAATAGAACATGTATTCTAAAGAGATAATATGCCATTTTTTTTAAACAGTTTTGGCGGCAATGAAAAGTTCATATTATTCCATAACATTATTAAACTTCTAATCATTACTGTCCAGCAAAATTTCTGAAAAAAATTCAAGCATATTTCAAGAATTTCAAGGCTCATCCCAAAAATTTTCAAGGACCCTTCTCGCAACCAATTAATTACCACCACATTTTCCAAAGTATACCCCCACCAAGTAGTATGTTGAACTAATTTTACAAATTACAAAAAAAAATTAAATTAAAAAGTATCTAATCATCATGTAAGAATTAGATTATGTACTTTAAAAATAGGAAGAAAAGATTATTTATATTTTTTTTAGGCGAGAAAAAAGACATAAAATTGTTTAACAAGTGATACATAAATATGAAGGTCTAAACCTCAGCAGATAAAAAGAAAAAGGAATGAACCTAGGCATGCAGTTTAATAGTTTACTTTAAGCACGACTGCTTGTCACAAACATTTCTGTTGTTAAGAATTAAGGGAGGGGGGTTCTGCATGTAACTCACATGGCCAAAGAAAAAAACTTCAAATTTTCACACAGTTGCACAAGTCAATTAATTTTAAACTATTATATAAAAAAAATGCTTGAACTTTTAAACTATTATCCATTATACGGTGATGTAAGTGCCAAAATTTAATTTTGGAGCACTGTCGGAGCAGTAAAAATACGATTTTGGAGCAGCAAAATGTGGTTTGGGAGCAGTAAATTATTGAATTTAAATTAGTGATGACGCAAATATTTTTGTATATTTCAACCTTGATATTTCAAGTTAATTTAAAGTAAAAGAAAGGTGTACCTTGTTCATTATATAAATACGTTTGCATTCTAAATTTACATTAATTAATTTGATGCATTACTCAAAAAATAAATTAAAAAGCATGACATTTATTAACCTCTTTGCCAACAATTAAAATATTAGGAAGTTTTCAATGATGACATGATATCATAAGGTTCGGGGCACAGCATGGCCCAAGTGTTGCTTTTGCGCCACAAAAACTAACTAACCAATCATAAGGTTTGGTTCATCACTGAAAGTTTTTTGAAATAATCTCAGTTAGAGCTACTTTTAACAACTGATGAAATAAGATTTTCTTCTTTAAAAACTCTAGTCTGCCTAGTACCACTTAACTATAGAAGTTCTTCCCGATATCCCAAAATAATTTAATACGATACAAAGTAGTTCCCCCCCCCCCCCCCACATACAAAAAAAGTGAAACAAGGCTGCTTAGCGGCAAGCATTAGATTTCATAACTTGTTTGGACTGATAGATCCACTTAGCAGGGTTTTTTTAGGGCTATTTGTTTATTGGAAGATAATTTTTTTTAACTCAAAAAAATTAAAACCTCTAACTGAAATTTGACAATTATACTAGCATTTAATTTATATAAAAAAATAACTTCTAATGTAATTAAATAATAAATTAAAACAAGGCAAGCTGAAAAATAGTAATTTGTGGTTTGTTTTCTAACACTCTCCATTGTCTAAATGGATTATATGGGGTTCCCATGTGAAATCTCAAGGTCAATGGAAACAAAATGATCTTAAGTCAGAGTTTTGTGTAATCCATACAAAAAAAAAAGACACATTTGGTTAGTTTTTTTTTATATATATGCTAAAAAATAGTCATGCACTCTTAAAGTACTAAGAAAAATATATATTATTTTTAGTTACAAACAGGTAAGAAAAAAATATCCAAATTGGATGCATCAAGATTGATTTCATGCCTTCTACAGTTTGAATACAAAGCTCGAATCCCTGGTTGGTTGGTTGAAGTTTAATGGCGCAAGGGGCATACTGCCGCGAATCCCTGATCTTTCCTACCGCTAATTAAAGGAACAAATATCTGTAAATACAAGAAATCCTTACTTTTTTTCAAACTAGAGACACAGCTTAACCCCCCCCCCCCCCGTTCGTTTTGAATGTAAGGCATCACAAAATGCATTGATAGGAATTCTGCAAGTTACCCTGCGTGTGAAACACTCTTTGCATGGAGGGAGAAGAGCCGCAATCTACAAGCACCATTAAAGTCAAGAAGAGAACTGTGCTGTTCAATAAAAGGAAGCCTTGACTGTCTCACACAATACAAACAAGACATAAATGGAATCACGCAGCATCACTCACTGCAGCGCATGTGGAACAGGATCTACTTCAAAAGCAGAATACACAAGAGACATTTTCTTCAAACAGTACAAAATCTTCTTCATACGATATCAGAGCAAGAGGAATGAAAGACAGTGTAAGGAAACTTTGAACGAACACACAATACATGTACAACAAATACATTACTTGGAATTCCATAAAGGAATCTTACCCAATGCCTTACGTGAAAGCCTCTTCTTGAACGACTTTCGAGAGAGCACTCTCTAATTCAGCAAGGAAGAAATGTCTTCTACAAAGCCATTCAAGTAGATGAGTCGGTCGAGAGAACCTGTGTTAAAATAAACTTATTATAAAGCTACACATAAAAGAAGTACAATAAATACATGAAAAGGAAACAGGTTGGATGAAGTCACTAAATGCAGCATGTAAAACTCTTCTGGGATTAGTTACGAGATGTTACACATTAGAAGAGCACTGTATAATTTTAAAAACACACAAGCACACAAAAACAGTTTCCCACTGAAATCAGAGAATGAAAATCGTTAATTTTCAAGGACCTTCGAAAACTTGTCTTTGTGTCTCCAACGTGTGACTTTACGGATTCTTAGCCCATAGGGCTAATATTAAAATCTTTCATGCACAGTTTGCTTTATGAACAGACTTTGAGGTTGTTGCGGTTCATTTCTCATATGCACTGTGCGTTTAGCGATAGCACATTAATTTTCAGGCATAGTTTACGTAAGTTGTTTTTGCAAAAAGAAATACCTTGTTGAATGCAAACTATTTTGGCTCTAAAAACATAAACACTACGCCAGCATGTTCGTCTCACAGAGTACAGTGTGTAACTAAAACTCTGTTTGAATTCCATGCCACTAATCAGAAAATATGTACCAAACGACGTACAACTTGACGCTTGCGTAATACTAGAACATTTCGGTGCAGTGTGGATAAGTGGCGATCCTGCGGTGGCTAAAGCAAGTCAGAGAAGAATTTTTATAAATATTACAGTCAGGCACAAACATCAGTGGAAATTAAGGATCTCTATGGATTTTCAATTACTTTTAAGGCACCAAGGTTCCCACTCAAATCACAGAATGAAAATCAATGACTTTTCCAGGACTTTTAAGCACCTAAATAATGTTTTTAAGGACCATTGCAAATTTGTTTTCAGGTATCATGTCTATAAATAAATTTTTAATAAAGTATATTCGACCAAAAAAGTTACAAGTTGATGGATGCGTAATACAAATATGTCGGTGAATTCTGATACGGGTCATGTGGGAATAGCAAGTTCAAGTTATATTTTTTAGAGTTTTACAGTTGGGCATACAACATCAGCAAAAAGTAAAGACTTTTAAGGGCCTCTTAGGATATTTAAGCACCCCTAACCATTTTCAAGCACTTTTAAGGCCTTGAAAACAAGTTCAAAAATATTAAGCCCTTTTAATGACTTTCATTGACCGTGGGAACCCTGGGCACAGAAAATAAGTTTAAAGATATTAAGCATTTTAATGACCTTGGGAACCCTGATTAAAGGATAGATAGAGAGGCCATAAGCATTTGTTTTAAATAAATAAAAAAAGCTTTGATCGTAAAGCCTCACACAACATAAGAAGAAAAAGTTCATAAAAAGAAATTATTTAAGCCAGGTTACCAATGGGGTGAGTGAAACTTGACTGATTGAGCTTCAGTAGTCGAATCCTCTTCACGAGAGCGAAGAGTCCTGTCCGATTCTGTGATGACCCTAATAAACATCAAGGAAAGGCATAGTGAAAATAAAAGAATTAAACATTTGTATTTATTAACCCATTAACAGCGGGCGTTGCGTTCACGCAACGCTTAGAAAACATAACTACAATAAATATTTAATCAATTTTAAACTAATATTTGGAGATTTATGTTCATTGGTAAGGTTACACACTTTAATTTGGAACAATAAAAATTATTCTAAACCTTATTTTTTTCTCTTAGTAATAACTTAAACATTTCCGAAATTCGCTAAGTTAGACTGACATTGCTAAATCGATTCCAAAAAAAAAAAAAAAAAAAAAAAAAAAAAAAAAAAAAAAAAAAAAAAAAGGAAAATAATTTTTATTAGACATAACATTTCATATCTCCATAGTTCACTTGAAGGTCACACACTAATAAAAAATGTTTTGATGAATTCATCTTCGAATTACGATGCTGGAAATACTAGTGTTGCGCTTGCGCTTCGTCAGAGGAAAAGAGGGTTAAAATTTTCTGAACTCTTTTCTCACCGTGTGCGATTACAACTGCATCATTTTGATTTGAAATACCTTGAAAGCACTATCTTACGCTTAGTGAAGCTCTGGATACTTTTTACACAATTGATTCAGATGACAATAAAACGAACATTGTTATTATTTCACCAGAATTTGGCAAAGTTACTAACAAGGAAGAAGGGGACCATACAGTAATAAGTGACTCGAACGTTTTACCAAATGACATTTCTGGTGAGGTTAAAATACATTCAAATATGAAAGATAAGGACCAAAATAATACGGATAATACCAAGACAAAAAAAAAAATTGACCCTTTGAAATGGAAGAAAATAGATCCTATTTATACATCGATACCAAAAAATGAAGAAAACACCAAGTTGAAAAACTGAAAAGAGAGTTAGAAAATTTAAGTTGTGAGGAAATTTTCATTAAGTTTTTTAACTCTGAAATTTATGCATTGCTCTTTAATCAAACTAATATAAATGCTCAGCAAAATAATCGGACTGACTTTTTTGCTTCCGAGAGTTACCTAAAAAGGTTTATTGGTTTGCTTCTTCTTACTGGATACCATACATTGCCACAAGAAGAAATGTATTAGTCATAATATAAAGATATATCGGTCCCGTTTGTTAGGGAGTCAATGTCACGTATTCAGTACAGGAATATAAATCAAAATTTGCATTTAGCAGATAACATCAGTATTGACAAAAATTACAAATTGTACAGAGTGAGAGTACAAGAGTGAAATATGTTGAATAAGAAATTTTAATAGTTTCAAATATTTGCACACGACCTAAGTACAGATGAACAAATGATTCCTTATAGTGTAAAACATTCTGCATAAATGTTCCTAAAAGGAAAACCTGTATGATTCGGTTATAAAACTTGGCCCTTGCATCACGTGATGGTTTTTGTGTTGATGGATTTTGTTAGATCAACTACTGGTAGATCAAGCAATTAAGTCTTTCTTTGGCAGTACAAAATCAAAAAAGAAATTTTCTTATACGATCAATTGACAATAAAAGACTTCGCAGTAAACATTGCCACAGTCAAATTATGTATCGCTGTAATGGTTGTGAAGTGGCTTTACATCAAGAATGTAGTCAATATTTTCATACAAAATAAGACATTATAAATAAATGTATGTACTTACATAGTACGAAAAGTTTATATTTTTGAAAAAAAGCTTTAAAATATCGCCTACGGTTAATTACAGTCGTTCAATATTCAACATTAACGGAATATGAAATTCTTGAAAACCGCTGATTTTAACTCGGTTTTACGCTGACGTTGTGCCAATGCAACAGTCAATTTCTCTAAAGGTAAGTAAAATATTACAACTTTTTCTTTAAATATGTTATATATGACCCTAAAATCATAAATGTTATAAATACTGACCATGTTTTTTAAGGATTTTGAGTTTTGGCGGTTAATAGGTTAATGTATTAAATGAAATAAAAGAAAATACAAAAAAATTGAATGCAATCGGAAATGCCAAACACAGGCAAGGGTATTGTTTCGACAAAGCATATTATTATTACCCTTTAGCGCTCGAGAGGCGCCTGTCTGGTGCCGCATGATTGGATGCCGCAACTCGAGAGGACCGCTAGGTTTAATGTGGAAATTCGATGCAAGGCAATGACTGTGTTTAGTTTCTTTGAAGCGGATCCACAACCACAAACCGAACCAAAAATGCTGCAAAACATCTCGAGTTGGTGGTTCCTACATACGAAAAAGGCAAAAGGTTAACATTACACAAGGTAGCAACAAAATTCAGGAAAAAAAGACAGAAGATGGATTCCTAAAAAAATTCATTGATTTTATGCAAACTTTTTTTTTAAATTTTCCAGATGTGTAGACACGCTGATGAAATAGAACATGTATTCTAAAGACATAATATGCCATTTTTTTTAAACAGTTTTGGCGGCAATGAAAAGTTCATATTATTCCATAACATTATTAAACTTCTAATCATTACTGTCCAGCAAAATTTCTGAAAAAAATTCAAGCATATTTCAAGAATTTCAAGGCTCATCCCAAAAATTTTCAAGGACCCTTCTCGCAACCAATTAATTACCACCACATTTTCCAAAGTATACCCCCACCAAGTAGTATGTTGAACTAATTTTACAAATTACAAAAAAAAATTAAATTAAAAAGTATCTAATCATCATGTAAGAATTAGATTATGTACTTTAAAAATAGGAAGAAAAGATTATTTATATTTTTTTTAGGAGAGAAAAAAGACATAAAATTGTTTAACAAGTGATACATAAATATGAAGGTCTAAACCTCAGCAGATAAAAAGAAAAAGGAATGAACCTAGGCATGCAGTTTAATAGTTTACTTTAAGCACGACTGCTTGTCACAAACATTTCTGTTGTTAAGAATTAAGGGAGGGGGGTTCTGCATGTAACTCACATGGCCAAAGAAAAAAACTTCAAATTTTCACACAGTTGCACAAGTCAATTAATTTTAAACTATTATATAAAAAAAATGCTTGAACTTTTAAACTATTATCCATTATACGGTGATGTAAGTGCCAAAATTTAATTTTGGAGCACTGTCGGAGCAGTAAAAATACGATTTTGGAGCAGCAAAATGTGGTTTGGGAGCAGTAAATTATTGAATTTAAATTAGTGATGACGCAAATATTTTTGTATATTTCAACCTTGATATTTCAAGTTAATTTAAAGTAAAAGAAAGGTGTACCTTGTTCATTATATAAATACGTTTGCATTCTAAATTTACATTAATTAATTTGATGCATTACTCAAAAAATAAATTAAAAAGCATGACATTTATTAACCTCTTTGCCAACAATTAAAATATTAGGAAGTTTTCAATGATGACATGATATCATAAGGTTCGGGGCACAGCATGGCTCTAGTGTTGCTTTTGCGCCACAAAAACTAACTAACCAATCATAAGGTTTGGTTCATCACTGAAAGTTTTTTGAAATAATCTCAGTTAGAGCTACTTTTAACAACTGATGAAATAAGATTTTCTTCTTTAAAAACTCTAGTCTGCCTAGTACCACTTAACTATAGAAGTTCTTCCCGATATCCCAAAATAATTTAATACGATACAAAGTAGTTCCTCCCCCCACATGCAAAAAAAGTGAAACAAGGCTGCTTAGCGGCAAGCATTAGATTTCATAACTTGTTTGGACTGATAGATCCACTTAGCAGGGTTTTTTTCAGGGCTATTTGTTTATTGGAAGATAATTTTTTTTAACTCAAAAAAATTAAAACCTCTAACTGAAATTTGACAATTATACTAGCATTTAATTTATATAAAAAAATAACTTCTAATGTAATTAAATAATAAATTAAAACAAGGCAAGCTGAAAAATAGTAATTTGTGGTTTGTTTTCTAACACTCTCCATTGTCTAAATGGATTATATGGGGTTCCCATGTGAAATCTCAAGGTCAATGGAAACAAAATGATCTTAAGTCAGAGTTTTGTGTAATCCATACAAAAAAAAAGACACATTTGGTTAGTTTTTTTTTATATATATGCTAAAAAATAGTCATGCACTCTTAAAGTACTAAGAAAAATATATATTATTTTTAGTTACAAACAGGTAAGAAAAAAATATCCAAATTGGATGCATCAAGATTGATTTCATGCCTTCTACAGTTTGAATACAAAGCTCGAATCCCTGGTTGGTTAGTTGAAGTTTAATGGCGCAAGGGGCATACTGCCGCGAATCCCTGATCTTTCCTACCGCTAATTAAAGGAACAAATATCTGTAAATACAAGAAATCCTTACTTTTTTTCAAACTAGAGACACAGCTTAACCCCCCCCCCCCCCCGTTCGTTTTGAATGTAAGGCATCACAAAATGCATTGATAGGAATTCTGCAAGTTACCCTGCGTGTGAAACACTCTTTGCATGGAGGGAGAAAAGCCGCAATCTACAAGCACCATTAAAGTCAAGAAGAGAACTGTGCTGTTCAATAAAAGGAAGCCTTGACTGTCTCACACAATACAAACAAGACATAAATGGAATCACGCAGCATCACTCACTGCAGCGCATGTGGAACAGGATCTACTTCAAAAGCAGAATACACAAGAGACATTTTCTTCAAACAGTACAAAATCTTCTTCATACGATATCAGAGCAAGAGGAATGAAAGACAGTGTAAGGAAACTTTGAACGAACACACAATACATGTACAACAAATACATTACTTGGAATTCCATAAAGGAATCTTACCCAATGCCTTACGTGAAAGCCTCTTCTTGAACGACTTTCGAGAGAGCACTCTCTAATTCAGCAAGGAAGAAATGTCTTCTACAAAGCCATTCAAGTAGATGAGTCGGTCGAGAGAACCTGTGTTAAAATAAACTTATTATAAAGCTACACATAAAAGAAGTACAATAAATACATGAAAAGGAAACAGGTTGGATGAAGTCACTAAATGCAGCATGTAAAACTCTTCTGGGATTAGTTACGAGATGTTACACATTAGAAGAGCACTGTATAATTTTAAAAACACACAAGCACACAAAAACAGTTTCCCACTGAAATCAGAGAATGAAAATCGTTAATTTTCAAGGACCTTCGAAAACTTGTCTTTGTGTCTCTAACGTGTGACTTTACGGATTCTTAGCCCATAGGGCTAATATTAAAATCTTTCATGCACAGTTTGCAATTTGCTTTATGAACAGACTTTGAGGTTGTCGCGGTTCATTTCTCATATGCACTGTGCGTTTAGCCATAGCACATTAATTTTCAGGCATAGTTTACGTAAGTTGTTTTTGCAAAAAGAAATACCTTGTTGAATGCAAACTATTTTGGCTCTAAAAACATAAACACTACGCCAGCATGTTCGTCTCACAGAGTACAGTGTGTAACTAAAACTCTGTTTGAATTCCATGCCACTAATCAGAAAATATGTACCAAACGACGTACAACTTGACGCTTGCGTAATACTAGAACATTTCGGTGCAGTGTGGATAAGTGGCGATCCTGCGGTGGCTAAAGCAAGTCAGAGAAGAATTTTTATAAATATTACAGTCAGGCACAAACATCAGTGGAAATTAAGGATCTCTATGGATTTTCAATTACTTTTAAGGCACCAAGGTTCCCACTCAAATCACAGAATGAAAATCAATGACTTTTCCAGGACTTTTAAGCACCTAAATAATGTTTTTAAGGACCATTGCAAATTTGTTTTCAGGTATCATGTCTATAAATAAATTTTTAATAAAGTATATTCGACCAAAAAAGTTACAAGTTGATGGATGCGTAATACAAATATGTCGGTGAATTCTGATACGGGTCATGTGGGAATAGCAAGTTCAAGTTATATTTTTTAGAGTTTTACAGTTGGGCATACAACATCAGCAAAAAGTAAAGACTTTTAAGGGCCTCTAAGGATATTTAAGCACCCCTAACCATTTTCAAGCACTTTTAAGGCCTTGAAAACAAGTTCAAAAATATTAAGCCCTTTTAATGACTTTCATTGACCGTGGGAACCCTGGGCACAGAAAATAAGTTTAAAGATATTAAGCATTTTAATGACCATGGGAACCCTGATTAAAGGATAGACAGAGAGGCCATAAGCATTTGTTTTAAATAAATAAAAAAAGCTTTGATCGTAAAGCCTCACACAACATAAGAAGAAAAAGTTCATAAAAAGAAATTATTTAAGCCAGGTTACCAATGGGGTGAGTGAAACTTGACTGATTGAGCTTCAGTAGTCGAATCCTCTTCACGAGAGCGAAGAGTCCTGTCCGATTCTGTGATGACCCTAATTAACATCAAGGAAAGGCATAGTGAAAATAAAAGAATTAAACATTTGTATTTATTAACCCATTAACAGCGGGCGTTGCGTTCACGCAACGCTTAGAAAACATAACTACAATAAATATTTAATCAATTTCAAACTAATATTTGGAGATTTATGTTCATTGGTAAGGTTACACACTTTAATTTGGAACAATAAAATTATTCTAAACCTTATTTTTTTCTCTTAGTAATAACTTAAACATTTCCGAAATTCGCTAAGTTAGACAGACATTGCTAAATCGATTCAAAAAAAAAAAAAAAAAAAAGGAAAATAATTTTTATTAGACATAACATTTCATATCTCCATAGTTCACTTGAAGGTCACACACTAATAAAAAATGTTTTGATGAATTCATCTTCGAGTTACGATGCTGGAAATACTAGTGTTGCGCTTGCGCTTCGTCAGAGGAAAAGAGGGTTAAAATTTTCTGAACTCTTTTCTCACCGTGTGCGATTACAACTGCATCATTTTGATTTGAAATACCTTGAAAGCACTATCTTACGCTTAGTGAAGCTCTGGATACTTTTTACACAATTGATTCAGATGACAATAAAACGAACATTGTTATTATTTCACCAGAATTTGGCAAAGTTACTAACAAGGAAGAAGAGGACCATACAGTAATAAGTGACTCGAACGTTTTACCAAATGACATTTCTGGTGAGGTTAAAATACATTCAAATATGAAAGATAAGGACCAAAATAATACGGATAATACCAAGACAAAAAAAAAATTGAGCCTTTGAAATGGAAGAAAATAGATCCTATTTATACATCGATACCAAAAAATGAAGAAAACACCAAGTTGAAAAACTGAAAAGAGAGTTAGAAAATTTAAGTTGTGAGGAAATTTTCATTAAGTTTTTTAACTCTGAAATTTATGCATTGCTCTTTAATCAAACTAATATAAATGCTCAGCAAAATAATCGGACTGACTTTTTTGCTTCCGAGAGTTACCTAAAAAGGTTTATTGGTTTGCTTCTTCTTACTGGATACCATACATTGCCACAAGAAGAAATGTATTAGTCATAATATAAAGATATATCGGTCCCGTTTGTTAGGGAGTCAATGTCACGTATTCAGTACAGGAATATAAATCAAAATTTGCATTTAGCAGATAACATCAATATTGACAAAAATTACAAATTGTACAGAGTGAGAGTACAAGAGTGAAATATGTTGAATAAGAAATTTTAATAGTTTCAAATATTTGCACACGACCTAAGTACAGATGAACAAATGATTCCTTATAGTGTAAAACATTCTGCATAAATGTTCCTAAAAGGAAAACCTGTATGATTCGGTTATAAAACTTGGCCCTTGCATCACGTGATGGTTTTTGTGTTGATGGATTTTGTTAGATCAACTACTGGTAGATCAAGCAATTAAGTCTTTCTTTGGCAGTACAAAATCAAAAAAGAAATTTTCTTATACGATCAATTGACAATAAAAGACTTCGCAGTAAACATTGCCACAGTCAAATTATGTATCGCTGTAATGGTTGTGAAGTGGCTTTACATCAAGAATGTAGTCAACATTTTCATACAAAATAAGACATTATAAATAAATGTATGTACTTACATAGTACGAAAAGTTTATATTTTTGAAAAAAAGCTTTAAAATATCGCCTACGGTTAATTACAGTCGTTCAATATTCAACATTAACGGAATATGAAATTCTTGAAAACCGCTGATTTTAACTCGGTTTTACGCTGACGTTGTGCCAATGCAACAGTCAATTTCTCTAAAGGTAAGTAAAATATTACAACTTTTTCTTTAAATATGTTATATATGACCCTAAAATCATAAATGTTATAAATACTGACCATGTTTTTTAAGGATTTTGAGTTTTGGCGGTTAATAGGTTAATGTATTAAATGAAATAAAAGAAAATACAAAAAAATTGAATGCAATCGGAAATGCCAAACACATGCAAGGGTATTGTTTCGACAAAGCATATTATTATTACCCTTTAGCGCTCGAGAGGCGCCTGTCGGGTGCCACATGATTGGATGCCGCAACTCGAGAGGACCGCTAGGTTTAATGTGGAAATTCGATGCAAGGCAATGACTGTGTTTAGTTTCTTTGAAGCGGATCCACAACCACAAACCGAACCAAAAATGCTGCAAAACATCTCGAGTTGGTGGTTCCTACATACGAAAAAGGCAAAAAGTTAACATTACACAAGGTAGCAACAAAATTCAGGAAAAAAAGACAGAAGATGGATTCCTAAAAAAATTCATTGATTTTATGCAAACTTTTTTTTTTTAATTTTCCAGATGTGTAGACACCCTGATGAAATAGAACATGTATTCTAAAGAGATAATATGCCATTTTTTTTAAACAGTTTTGGCGGCAATGAAAAGTTCATATTATTCCATAACATTATTAAACTTCTAATCATTACTGTCCAGCAAAATTTCTGAAAAAAATTCAAGCATATTTCAAGGCTCATCCCAAAAATTTTCAAGGACCCTTCTCGCAACCAATTAATTACCACCACATTTTCCAAAGTATACCCCCACCAAGTAGTATGTTGAACTAATTTTACAAATTACAAAAAAAAATTAAATTAAAAAGTATCTAATCATCATGTAAGAATTAGATTATGTACTTTAAAAATAGGAAGAAAAGATTATTTATATTTTTTTTAGGCGAGAAAAAAGACATAAAATTGTTTAACAAGTGATACATAAATATGAAGGTCTAAACCTCAGCAGATAAAAAGAAAAAGGAATGAACCTAGGCATGCAGTTTAATAGTTTACTTTAAGCACGACTGCTTGTCACAAACATTTCTGTTGTTAAGAATTAAGGGAGGGGGGTTCTGCATGTAACTCACATGGCCAAAGAAAAAAACTTCAAATTTTCACACAGTTGCACAAGTCAATTAATTTTAAACTATTATATAAAAAAAATGCTTGAACTTTTAAACTATTATCCATTATACGGTGATGTAAGTGCCAAAATTTAATTTTGGAGCACTGTCGGAGCAGTAAAAATACGATTTTGGAGCAGCAAAATGTGGTTTGGGAGCAGTAAATTATTGAATTTAAATTAGTGATGACGCAAATATTTTTGTATATTTCAACCTTGATATTTCAAGTTAATTTAAAGTAAAAGAAAGGTGTACCTTGTTCATTATATAAATACGTTTGCATTCTAAATTTACATTAATTAATTTGATGCATTACTCAAAAAATAAATTAAAAAGCATGACATTTATTAACCTCTTTGCCAACAATTAAAATATTAGGAAGTTTTCAATGATGACATGATATCATAAGGTTCGGGGCACAGCATGGCTCTAGTGTTGCTTTTGCGCCACAAAAACTAACTAACCAATCATAAGGTTTGGTTCATCACTGAAAGTTTTTTGAAATAATCTCAGTTAGAGCTACTTTTAACAACTGATGAAATAAGATTTTCTTCTTTAAAAACTCTAGTCTGCCTAGTACCACTTAACTATAGAAGTTCTTCCCGATATCCCAAAATAATTTAATACGATACAAAGTAGTTCCTCCCCCCACATGCAAAAAAAGTGAAACAAGGCTGCTTAGCGGCAAGCATTAGATTTCATAACTTGTTTGGACTGATAGATCCACTTAGCAGGGTTTTTTTCAGGGCTATTTGTTTATTGGAAGATAATTTTTTTTAACTCAAAAAAATTAAAACCTCTAACTGAAATTTGACAATTATACTAGCATTTAATTTATATAAAAAAATAACTTCTAATGTAATTAAATAATAAATTAAAACAAGGCAAGCTGAAAAATAGTAATTTGTGGTTTGTTTTCTAACACTCTCCATTGTCTAAATGGATTATATGGGGTTCCCATGTGAAATCTCAAGGTCAATGGAAACAAAATGATCTTAAGTCAGAGTTTTGTGTAATCCATACAAAAAAAAAGACACATTTGGTTAGTTTTTTTTTATATATATGCTAAAAAATAGTCATGCACTCTTAAAGTACTAAGAAAAATATATATTATTTTTAGTTACAAACAGGTAAGAAAAAAATATCCAAATTGGATGCATCAAGATTGATTTCATGCCTTCTACAGTTTGAATACAAAGCTCGAATCCCTGGTTGGTTAGTTGAAGTTTAATGGGGCAAGGGGCATACTGCCGCGAATCCCTGATCTTTCCTACCGCTAATTAAAGGAACAAATATCTGTAAATACAAGAAATCCTTACTTTTTTTCAAACTAGAGACACAGCTTAACCCCCCCCCCCACCCCGTTCGTTTTGAATGTAAGGCATCACAAAATGCATTGATAGGAATTCTGCAAGTTACCCTGCGTGTGAAGCACTCTTTGCATGGAGGGAGAAGAGCCGCAATCTACAAGCACCATTAGAGTCAAGAAGAGAACTGTGCTGTTCAATAAAAGGAAGCCTTGACTGTCTCACACAATACAAACAAGACATAAATGGAATCACGCAGCATCACTCACTGCAGCGCATGTGGAACAGGATCTACTTCAAAAGCAGAATACACAAGAGACATTTTCTTCAAACAGTACAAAATCTTCTTCATACGATATCAGAGCAAGAGGAATGAAAGACAGTGTAAGGAAACTTTGAACGAACACACAATACATGTACAACAAATACATTACTTGGAATTCCATAAAGGAATCTTACCCAATGCCTTACGTGAAAGCCTCTTCTTGAACGACTTTCGAGAGAGCACTCTCTAATTCAGCAAGGAAGAAATGTCTTCTACAAAGCCATTCAAGTAGATGAGTCGGTCGAGAGAACCTGTGTTAAAATAAACTTATTATAAAGCTACACATAAAAGAAGTACAATAAATACATGAAAAGGAAACAGGTTGGATGAAGTCACTAAATGCAGCATGTAAAACTCTTCTGGGATTAGTTACGAGATGTTACACATTAGAAGAGCACTGTATAATTTTAAAAACACACAAGCACACAAAAACAGTTTCCCACTGAAATCAGAGAATGAAAATCGTTAATTTTCAAGGACCTTCGAAAACTTGTCTTTGTGTCTCTAACGTGTGACTTTACGGATTCTTAGCCCATAGGGCTAATATTAAAATCTTTCATGCACAGTTTGCAATTTGCTTTATGAACAGACTTTGAGGTTGTCGCGGTTCATTTCTCATATGCACTGTGCGTTTAGCCATAGCACATTAATTTTCAGGCATAGTTTACGTAAGTTGTTTTTGCAAAAAGAAATACCTTGTTGAATGCAAACTATTTTGGCTCTAAAAACATAAACACTACGCCAGCATGTTCGTCTCACAGAGTACAGTGTGTAACTAAAACTCTGTTTGAATTCCATGCCACTAATCAGAAAATATGTACCAAACGACGTACAACTTGACGCTTGCGTAATACTAGAACATTTCGGTGCAGTGTGGATAAGTGGCGATCCTGCGGTGGCTAAAGCAAGTCAGAGAAGAATTTTTATAAATATTACAGTCAGGCACAAACATCAGTGGAAATTAAGGATCTCTATGGATTTTCAATTACTTTTAAGGCACCAAGGTTCCCACTCAAATCACAGAATGAAAATCAATGACTTTTCCAGGACTTTTAAGCACCTAAATAATGTTTTTAAGGACCATTGCAAATTTGTTTTCAGGTATCATGTCTATAAATAAATTTTTAATAAAGTATATTCGACCAAAAAAGTTACAAGTTGATGGATGCGTAATACAAATATGTCGGTGAATTCTGATACGGGTCATGTGGGAATAGCAAGTTCAAGTTATATTTTTTAGAGTTTTACAGTTGGGCATACAACATCAGCAAAAAGTAAAGACTTTTAAGGGCCTCTAAGGATATTTAAGCACCCCTAACCATTTTCAAGCACTTTTAAGGCCTTGAAAACAAGTTCAAAAATATTAAGCCCTTTTAATGACTTTCATTGACCGTGGGAACCCTGGGCACAGAAAATAAGTTTAAAGATATTAAGCATTTTAATGACCATGGGAACCCTGATTAAAGGATAGACAGAGAGGCCATAAGCATTTGTTTTAAATAAATAAAAAAAGCTTTGATCGTAAAGCCTCACACAACATAAGAAGAAAAAGTTCATAAAAAGAAATTATTTAAGCCAGGTTACCAATGGGGTGAGTGAAACTTGACTGATTGAGCTTCAGTAGTCGAATCCTCTTCACGAGAGCGAAGAGTCCTGTCCGATTCTGTGATGACCCTAATTAACATCAAGGAAAGGCATAGTGAAAATAAAAGAATTAAACATTTGTATTTATTAACCCATTAACAGCGGGCGTTGCGTTCACGCAACGCTTAGAAAACATAACTACAATAAATATTTAATCAATTTCAAACTAATATTTGGAGATTTATGTTCATTGGTAAGGTTACACACTTTAATTTGGAACAATAAAATTATTCTAAACCTTATTTTTTTCTCTTAGTAATAACTTAAACATTTCCGAAATTCGCTAAGTTAGACAGACATTGCTAAATCGATTCAAAAAAAAAAAAAAAAAAAAGGAAAATAATTTTTATTAGACATAACATTTCATATCTCCATAGTTCACTTGAAGGTCACACACTAATAAAAAATGTTTTGATGAATTCATCTTCGAGTTACGATGCTGGAAATACTAGTGTTGCGCTTGCGCTTCGTCAGAGGAAAAGAGGGTTAAAATTTTCTGAACTCTTTTCTCACCGTGTGCGATTACAACTGCCTCATTTTGATTTGAAATACCTTGAAAGCACTATCTTACGCTTAGTGAAGCTCTGGATACTTTTTACACAATTGATTCAGATGACAATAAAACGAACATTGTTATTATTTCACCAGAATTTGGCAAAGTTACTAACAAGGAAGAAGGGGACCATACAGTAATAAGTGACTCGAACGTTTTACCAAATGACATTTCTGGTGAGGTTAAAATACATTCAAATATGAAAGATAAGGACCAAAATAATACGGATAATACCAAGACAAAAAAAAAATTGAGCCTTTGAAATGGAAGAAAATAGATCCTATTTATACATCGATACCAAAAAATGAAGAAAACACCAAGTTGAAAAACTGAAAAGAGAGTTAGAAAATTTAAGTTGTGAGGAAATTTTCATTAAGTTTTTTAACTCTGAAATTTATGCATTGCTCTTTAATCAAACTAATATAAATGCTCAGCAAAATAATCGGACTGACTTTTTTGCTTCCGAGAGTTACCTAAAAAGGTTTATTGGTTTGCTTCTTCTTACTGGATACCATACATTGCCACAAGAAGAAATGTATTAGTCATAATATAAAGATATATCGGTCCCGTTTGTTAGGGAGTCAATGTCACGTATTCAGTACAGGAATATAAATCAAAATTTGCATTTAGCAGATAACATCAATATTGACAAAAATTACAAATTGTACAGAGTGAGAGTACAAGAGTGAAATATGTTGAATAAGAAATTTTAATAGTTTCAAATATTTGCACACGACCTAAGTACAGATGAACAAATGATTCCTTATAGTGTAAAACATTCTGCATAAATGTTCCTAAAAGGAAAACCTGTATGATTCGGTTATAAAACTTGGCCCTTGCATCACGTGATGGTTTTTGTGTTGATGGATTTTGTTAGATCAACTACTGGTAGATCAAGCAATTAAGTCTTTCTTTGGCAGTACAAAATCAAAAAAGAAATTTTCTTATACGATCAATTGACAATAAAAGACTTCGCAGTAAACATTGCCACAGTCAAATTATGTATCGCTGTAATGGTTGTGAAGTGGCTTTACATCAAGAATGTAGTCAACATTTTCATACAAAATAAGACATTATAAATAAATGTATGTACTTACATAGTACGAAAAGTTTATATTTTTGAAAAAAAGCTTTAAAATATCGCCTACGGTTAATTACAGTCGTTCAATATTTAACATTAACGGAATATGAAATTCTTGAAAACCGCTGATTTTAACTCGGTTTTACGCTGACGTTGTGCCAATGCAACAGTCAATTTTCTAAAGATAAGTAAAATATTACAACTTTTTCTTTAAATATGTTATATATGACCCTACAATCACAAATGTTATGAATACTGACCGTGTTTTTTAAGGATTTCGAGTTTTGGCAGTTAATGTTTTGAATGAAATAAAAGAAAATACAAAAAATTGAATGCAATCGGAAATGCCAAACGCAGGCAAGGGTATTGTTTCGACAAAGCATATTATTATTACCCTTTAGCGCTCGAGAGGCGCCTGTCTGGTGCCACATGATTGGATGCCGCAACTTAAATCGCTCAAATTCAGATCAATTTTAAATTTTAAGGTAATATAAAGAGTAGTCCTAAATAAATTGATTAAACAGTTGTATATAAATTGACAATGAGTATGAATATCTGCTCTTCATAGTTGTAAAAGCATAAATTTGAGGAATTTAAATAAGAATGCAATATAAGTTATAAATAAGGAAACAAAATATAAAGTTATTTGGCCATTATGCATTAGTGTTTCTCATGATGTATTCCAGTGACTTTGCAAAAAAAACTTGGAAGTTAATTAATAAGTCTTCTACAATCTGAGTGACTGAGTTTGTTGATTAAATCAGTTATATTGAATTTTCTTTGCTCAAGGTCTGTTACAAAATCAAACCTCCAACATCATATATCAAGGGTGATTGGGCTGTCTTTTTGTTGGTTGATTGATAAGCTCAACAAACTATTTTTATGCACAAATACAGCTAATCAGGCCGAGACCTACAGCTTAATGTGCATTCCGAACTACAACGAACATCTCTGCTTAACCCAGGTTTCGAACAAAGCATTATTAGTAGGGATGGAACGGATGTGAGTTTTGCCGGATACCGGATTTCGGATATCCGGGGTACCATGTCTACCGGATACGGATATCCGAAACGGATTTCGCCGGATATCCGGCCGGATATTTGGTCTATATACTAAAAACGATAGTTATACGATATGCTATACGAAAAAAATGGTCATGATATGAAGTATTAAGTAAATTATAATTAGTGGTTAGCGCACCGCTCTGCATGCCACAGGTCCATGGTTTGATTCGCGGACTGGGCAAGGTTGACTTAGCTGTTTATACCTGAAAGAAATAAACTGAGGAGGACCATGCATGCTTGGGAACTAAACACTGGGGTTCGGCGTCAGAATGACCATCTAACTGAAACATAAGCTATGTGACACACAAATGCCACAGTCGAGAAAGCTGAGTTGGGCCCAACAGGCCTTAGTCCACACGGGATGTCGCGCCACTGAGTTAATTTTTTATATTTAAACTTTAGTTGATGAGTGAAAGAGATCTTTGTTGCTGATTTTATATCTTGTAATATTGATACTTTTAGTTTTTCATATAGTTCTGGCAAGGCTTTATCACGAAAATAATTTCTATTTGGAAGCGGATAACGAGGAGCTAGGTATTTTATTAACTGACCAAAGCCTTCTCTATTCGCAATGGAGAATGGTTCAGCATCAAGAGCCATTAACTCACCTAAAATTATATTAAAAACATTTTTTACAATGTTGAAGTGCAAAATATAGCTACTTTCAATTTACTTCATGCATTGTTTATAATTGATAAATGATTACAAAATTATACCGGAGGCATTTGTTATTAACAAAAGATTTATTTTAAATATTTTATGAAATTGAAGTCTTATTTTTTTTTGTAATGCACCTAAAACATTACGGATTTAAAGAAATCTCGTAGAAAACTTAAATCGGATCTATCGGAATATTCCGTCTTTAAATATAAACTTAAAAAATTTCGAACCCAAAATTCATCAACATTATGTTATACCATATTTAAAATATATATTTAATATAAACAAACAAAATTAGTACTTACATATTTTTGTAGTTAAGGCTTTTGCTTTAGGATCATCTAAACTCCACAATTTTGTTACAAATAATTTATATTCCAATGTTGTCTGCGTGCATTTCTTGTTTTGATGAATTGTTTTTTCTTGTTAATCAATATTTGATGCATTTAGTGAGTCTTTAAAGCTTCGGTGAATTTCCTTATGCACACTCATTAAATGGTTCCATAAGGGTTTTGTGGAAAAGGATTTTGTGGAAAAGGATTTTGGGCTTTTGCTGCGCACATTTTTTAAACGATTCTGTGGAGCAAGTAACACATAGGGCTTTACTTTCGTCATTTCCCATTAATTTTAAAATACTTCCAAATGGGTGATTTTAAATGAGCCATTATTAAAAATTATAAATTGGATTGTAATTGGAGAAAACTAAAATTCAAGGCATTCTAGAGAGCTAAATATAACTCCACATTGTGGCGCTGCTTTAAAGACCTAAAAATTACAATACTTCATTTTACGTCAGAAAAAATATACCAGCTTTCAACTTCTGCCAATGAAAAATCAGAAATTAGACCATACCATTCACAGCATAAAGGGGTAGGGTATTATCGTCGATAGAACAAAAAAAAAGCATTGAGGATTGCGCATTGGCTATTTATTGCTTTTTACTAGCTAGCAAATGTCAGAAAAAAAGGAGGAAGTGAGAATAACTAAAACTCTGAAGTCACTTATGTTATGGAAAAAAAGTACTATTTATTAGTATTTCGGTTCAAGTTTTACGGAGAAGCATTCAAATATAACATCTGGAATTAATCAGATCATAAACTTGGAATGAAAAGAACATATTGCAAAACACGTATGAAGGATGTGTATGGAAAAAGATTGGAGGAATGGTTTATGCTTATCAACTCGGCGTCAATAATACGGAGCCTCTTTCTGTTTTCGTTTTCTAATTTGACTGCAATTTATGTCCAAGAAAAAAAAATTACAAAAAAAAAGTTTAGGATGCGGTGTTCCCTTTGTCCGAAAAAGATCCTTATTTTTTTCAAAAAATTATTCCTTGTGGATACCTGGTGGTCGGATATACAGCCGGATATCCGAATGAAATTATCGGATGTCCGGTATTTCAAATCGGATATCCGACGGGGTTTCGGATATTGAAAAATCAGCCGGATATGCCGGATATCGGATATTTGCCGGATATCCGTTCCATCCCTAATTATTAGCATGCAAGGTCAAAGCACTAGTTACTCAGCTATCAGGTGGACTAGGACTTTTTTTTCAGAAGATATATTTAAAAAGGGAAATGTTAGTTAACAATGTTGTTTAATTAACAATTAAAGAATATTTTTTAGGATGGCAAAGCATATATACTTCAAGTTAACAAAATAAAACAATTTTAAACCACTATTTGTAATTGTAGAGGAGACCTACAGTAAATTTTTTTTTTATCTACGATGTTGATTTGATATGGATTTATCAGAACCAAGTCAACATCTGCAAAAATTAAGGACTTTTAAGGACCTCTAAGCATTTTCAAGGACTTTTAAGCACCTCTAAGCATTTTCAAGCACTTTCAAGGCCTTGACAACAAATTCAGAAATATTAAGCACTTTTAATGAATTTCAATGACAGTGGGAACCCTGGATATTTTTTTTTTAAATTACTCAATTGTCTTACTCGCACAACACTTAAAACTTGTAAAAAAAAAATTAATTCTACTTATTCCTTTTAACTCTCCTGTCAGAGTAACAGCATCAGTAGGTCCTTGTGGTGGGATATTTCCTTCCCATTCCATGACGAGCCTCTCTCAAGGTGAAGATTAGTCACAGGGTTCCCGCTGAAACAACAGAAAGAAAACTAATGACTTTTCAAGGACCTAAATAACATTCTTAAGAACCTTAGAAAATTTGTTTTCAGTCACATCTTTAATGTGTGACTTTACAGCTACACTGCTAATATCAAAATCTGTTAACCCCTTGGGTACGGATTTATTTGGGAAAATTCTTGCGTTTTGAACGGTTGGTTCAAAACAATAAAGGAACTTTAAAGGAATACAGCCAAACAAATTATTTTTTTAAAGTATAGGTAAACCAACCGATGTTTGACTTAACCAATCATGGCTCTTGTGACATTAAAATCTATCCAATCAAACTAGTTTGAATGACGAATTAGGTTCGTCATTATTAAAAGGGAAAACAAGTGCATGACGAATCTCAGACGTCAAATGTACCCAAAGGATTTTTGGTTTGACATCTTAGACACGTAATCCGCTCCTAGGGGGAAAAAGTGAATGACGCGTCTCAGACGTCAAATGTACCCAAGGGGTTAAGCACAAACACAATTTTGCCTCCACTCTTTCGGCCCCATAGGGTCATATGTGTCCTGCTCACAGTACCAAATCACAGCTGGGACATAGGAGTCTTATCTAAAAACACCAGTGGGACACATGTGTCCCAATCCCCTCTATGTCCCCCCTCCCAGTTATTTGTAGCTTCTATTTCAACAGAATATTGCTATTTCTACTGTATTTGACTTATTAAACTACTAATCTACTTATTTTTTTTAAAAGAAAAAACTGGTATTCAAAGAGTTAAGAACAGACTTTGATGATGTTACAATCCATTTTTATATCCACTGTGCTTTAGCTACAGCGCATTAAATGTGCACTTTCCGGGCATAGTATTCGTTAGTTGCTTCTGCTAAAACAAAAACTGCACTCATTGGTGGTCTTTTGGCTCCTAAGACAGCACTGCTTCCCCAAAGTACATCTTGCACAGTACAGTGTGTAACTCTTGTTTCAATTCCACTTCACCAATCGGCAAACACGAACCAAACGACGTACGAGTTGCATAATAGAAATATACGAATATTCCAATGTGGAGTGGATAAGTAGAGATCCCGTGAGGATAAGCGAGTTGATTTTTTTTTTTAAATATTGCAATTGAGCACATATCACCAAAAATTACGGTTGGTTGGTGGTTTTCAGATTATCTGGCGCCGTCAGCAACAAGAGGGCTATAATGCGTCGAAACATTCGTCATTTGACAAGCCAACATACATTTACAAACACCCATGCCTTACACGGGACTCAGAACCCGCAACCTCGCAGTCTAGAAGTTAGCATGCTAACCACTATACCGTTTGGTCGGCCCCAAAAATTAAGGACTTTTAAGGACGTCTAAGCATTTTCAAGTACTTTTAAGGCCTACAAAACAAGTTGAGAAAATATTAAGAACTTTTAATGACAGTGCAAACCCTGTAGTATCTGCAGAAAAACGATAAACCTCAAGTATTTTATAAAATACACATATAATATTTATTATAATATTATTGAAGCTGTATTACCAGATTTGTCAACCTAAAACATTAGATTGTAACAGTATAAATATTACTAAAGGTTAAATTGAGAAAGAAATATGACATTATCTAAAGGAATCAAATCTATTTCACGCTTGTTGAAAAGATCTCCAATATGATTTTATTCTAAAATGCTTGAGAACATATACTTATAAATAATGTTACATTTTAATATTTTGCTACTCATAGACGTATAAATAATATTATATTTTACATGTGACTATGTACATGAATTTCAACAGTTTGTAATAAAAATTATTTAATAACGTAACTGAAAAGTTGCATCTTTCTCATACACTTCTGAAAATAGCTTAAAAATGCAAAAGGTTGCCGTTGATGAAGGATGTTATAAATAAAAAACTTGCATATTGTAAAATGTGACTCACTGTAACTGTTTTTTAACTTGTTTGGTACAAATGCTCGATCTCAACTTTTCTCAAACCTACATTTATAAAAAGAGCATACAAATCGAAAAGGAGAATAGTGATGAAAAAAGTTATAAATAAAAATATTGTAGATTGTAAAATATTACACTTAATGTAAAATATGTTATTCCATTGTAGATGTAACTGGTTTGGTGCAAATAAACAATTGAGATTTATTGATTTGTGTCAATTTTTTGATTTCGATTACAATTTTCATACAAACTACTACAATTAAAAAACTAAGCAATGAAATAAAGCTGTAATTATCATGAAGATGAGTAGGCAATCTATGTTTTAAAAAACAAGCTTGTGTCAGCGGCTTATTTACACTTTTACTATTTGAATTCTGTTTAAAAGTGGATTTTAATAAATTAAAAAGCAGATCAACACTTCTTATTTTATCCTAAAGAAAAGAGTAAAGTAAATAGACGGTGTAGGAGATCTCAGGCTTTTTTTATTTATTTTTTAATACGTAGGGGTTGCAGTGAGTTTTCTAAAAAATTTAGATAGGAATTTTAGAGATACAGTAGAGTACTGATTATCCAAGTTAATGTGGACCAAGCCCAACTCGGATAACCGAAAAACTCGGTTAAAGCGAAAATTAAAAATAAAATAAATCGTATTGGTTTAAATGTATGTTTTGACGAGTACAAATGTTATACTATAGGTAAACCACATGCAATAAATAATATATAGTAATGCTTAAAGAGTTCTCTTACTTAAGCCTTAAGACCTTGAGAGACGCGATAGGAGGATCAGTGTCATACAATGAAAAGGAATGTGAACATTTTGTTTTCTTGAGTGTTGGAGAGATCAAGTACCAATTTTTTTCGGTACTAGTTTTGACAAAGGAAAATATCAGGGGTAAAAAAAAATTAAAGAAATATTATCTGGCTCAGTTAAAGCGGAAACTCGGATAACCGGGGCTCGGATAATCGAGGTTTTATTGTATTTCCAAAAATTTCAGGATCATTTTAGGGATAATTCATAAAATTTTAAGGATATTTCATAAAATATAATTCAAAAACATTTAGGTACATTTCTTCTGATGCTGATATAGGTTCCTAACATGGGCATATTTTTTCCAAAGTTTGTTTCAACACCAGCGAAAAAATGCGGATTTTTCAAAAATTGAACTTTTCACCAAAATAACAGTTATATAACCAAACAATTATACTATTTTTAAAAACATATAAATTTAGCCAAATCCCCATTTCTCATCTGGAGGAACATCAAGCTCTTTTCACGAGTTGTGGAGAAAAATTGAGGAATTTTCGGGTTTTTGTAATATTTTTAAGGAATTATCAAAACATTTAAGTACAATTTTAAGGAGAAACAAAAATTTTAGGAATATTAGGGCGAATGCAAACCCTGATATACAGGAAGAATACATACAGTACTTTAGGGCTCAACTTTCACCTGGTTTAGACTTTTCATTATAAGTTCATAAGTCATTGAAACATGTTATTTCTATTCATAAATTGCTAATTTTTATTTTGTTTATTTATTCAAAATAATATTATTCACAAAGCAGGTATATATTTATCCATAACTTCTCATAGTTGGGTTGTTAGTTCTATTTGTTTATTTGCTATGTAAAAAAAATTAATTGCACTTGTATTTTAAAATCTACATATAATCGTGGTTGCAGCAAAACATTAATACCAATTTTGCAATAGCTTTAAACAAGTTACACTTTTATGCTTTCTACTGATTTGAATATTTTTGTACAAGGACATTTTGAAAGACATCTAACCTTTTAGCAAGATTAACAAAGTAAACTTAGCAAGCAGGTGGTTTGGCACCTTAATATCTTAACTGTAGAGGAAACTTACACGAGATTTGCGACCAAGTGCCACTGTTTCCCACACAGGCGTGCATAATTATGAGGAAAATTTGAAACTTTGTTTACAATTATGCCACTTTAAGTAAGAACATATTATTTGTAACAACGGACGATGGCCAAGTGATCATAGGAAATGTTTAAAACCATTTTAAGTGCAATTTTTTTTCTAATTTAAAAATTGCAATGAAAGAAGGATTGTACTTTTGAAAAGGTGTATACTCCATAAAACACACAAAAGCTTGTTGCAGCAATTTTTTTCACCATTAGATAAGTGGATATTTCTGTTAACCATGATGGAATATAATTTAATGCAATCAAAACCTCCTCAAAATATGCAATCTAAATTTGAAAATATTTTTTTATACTAAAAAAATGCGTCCACAGACATGATTTGTCATATCCACCAAGTGACACAAAAAGTCAACTGCGATATTGGAAAGAAGTCTGATGTAACCATTTTGGTTCCAATACACATTGCATGCTCTATTTTTCCGATAGAAGAATCGTATTTATTTACATGTGAAATAGATGCAACTGTAAAGATCATACCATTATGTCTGTGGTCAAGATAAAAAATAGTAAAGAATAATTAAATATTTATTATTAATTACTTATTTGATAGCATTAGCTGTACAGATATCAATTTAGAAATCTCATGTTTATAAACCTTAAGTTCTATTCGGAAATAAACAAAAACAAGGAAATCGTTCGTGGACATCAATTCGGGATCTATGTGTTATCAGATGATCTCTACCAATGACATAATTGGATTGCAATTCATAAGTTCTATGGGAGAAAAAAATTTCTAAGCATTTAATGATTTCAATAATTTTGTCTTTGCCGCTTCTGAAACAGTGCATCCTGTCAAGTTGGTTGGTTCTTTTCAGATTATCTGGCGCCGTCAGCAACACGAGGGCTATAATGCGCCGAAACATTCGTCATTAGACAAGCCAACATACATTTACAAACACCCATGCCTAACACGGGACTCAGAACCTCGCGGTCTAGAAGCTAGCACGCTAACCACTATACCGTTTGGTCAGCTGCATCCTGTCAAGAATGACCTGCATATATCCCAGTGTAATTAATGCATCGGTTTAACGAGGTGTCTATGTTTTTATATTATATTGCCAGCAGTAATTAATACCAGGCATGCTACAGGATTACAACAAAAATGCTTAACTTTTCGCAAGTTAACACAACGCAATATAATATCAAACCACATAACTCAATAGACACACATATCTTAAAAGTAAACTAAATATAAATTAAACAAATAAAGTAAAGTAAAGGAGGTAGAGATGATTTAATCTTTCAAAACTTGAAAATATCAGAGTAAAACTACTACAGATAATGAGTGTAGTCAAAGCCAATAGTAGAATTACATGTGAAAATTGAGGGAGATAGGGTTTGAATTAAAAAATTAGGTTTTAAAATCAGTTACAATTAAAAATTGTGTTTACACTATTATTTTGTAATTGGGTCATTCTGCAAAAGAGAGATCAGGAATTAAATCAAAATTTTTAAAAAAATCTTGATACGTACTATAAAGAGAGACATAATCAATAGTAGTAACAATAATATTTTAGTGTTTGAGACAGAAAAAAATATGATTTTTTATAGGTATAAAAATAATTATAAACATTATAAAAATAATTATAAATATTATAAAAATAATTATAACGCAAAAAATAAAGTGCTAAAATAAAAAAATATTTATTTTGGATTTGTTTAACTTACCAGGAAGTATACTTGATGTTGACATTCGTTGTAGTAATATCCTCACATTTGTAGTAAGTAGTGTCCAAGGATGTGATGCAAGGCTACAGAAAATTATTTAAGTGAAGTTAAATTTATCATAAAAAGTTATAAAATTTAAGTATCATTATTGCTTTTACAACTGGTTAAATACTATAAAACTTAAAAAGAGACAAAATATCAATAATTTTAGAGCATAACTTTAATTTTTTTAAGATATTTTAAAACAATATTTTGACTGTTTATTCTGTAAAATAACCTAAATAGAAAAAAATATAACAGTGTGGGTCATTTTTTACTTATAGTAAATTCTCCTTTACATTTTATTTCATGATATTTCCAAAACCAAGCTATTTTGTCATATATTACAGATTTCAACAATTATTTTTTAAATTTAAATTTTATTTAATTCCACAGAGGTATCTCATATCAACCTTTTTTCTGTCAAGTCCAATAACTTAATAAAAATATTCATAAATAACTTAGTCTGTAGCTTGTTCTTTGCATTTGAACAAAACATCTGATATCTTTATCAAAACAGTGAACTGCCAACTGCAAGGATTTAATGACACTTTTTTGGGTTTCCCTAGATGCAACCTTTTGTCCTGGTTACAGAACTTGAAATAAAACTAACATAAAGCTTAACTTATTAGAAATATGTCTTCAAACATTATTCTTAGTATAAAAATGAAATCTACAGAATTTGAAGTGTGTTTAAATTAATAAAATATTATCTGGGAAAACTAAAATTTAAGTTTAATTAATAATTTTTAATATAATTAAAAAAATTAATATATCTATTATATCGTATAATTTTTCATATACAAAAACATAACTCAATCATGTTATAGTACCAAGAATGTAGATATTTCATTTAGTGAAATATTTCCTAAAAAATTAAAATAAATTCTTATTTCTTTATTCCATTTAAAATAAATTTTGGATTTAACATTTTAAACCAAAAAATGAGTTTTGCTGCTTTTTCTAAAACCTGTCTGTTAAACAACAATTGTACAACTTCAGAAAAAAAATTCTCTCACCATTCGCTGTTGATGTTTTTGCAGTAAGAAATGCACAAACTTCCTTCAATACATCATCATAATTTTCTTGCATTAGCCATCATTCTATAACTGTTACATTTTCAATAAATTCTTTTTGAAATGGAAATCTTTGGAATATTAAACTTTTGGTTAAAAGTAGAAGTTATTCAAACGATCAAATAATTTGAAAAATTTAATTGTAAATTTTTTTAAAATAAAAATACAATTTTAAATTATTCTTTAAAAAAACAATTCTTTTTTTTTTTTGAGGGGGGGGGGGGGAACTATTTAGTTAAAACCTTGCCAACCCTGATAAAAATACAATATAATCAGAGTTATTAATTCCTTATAGTCTATTATAGAACAGAAAACATTCATGACCGTTTGCGAGGGTTTTTTTTTATTGCCAAGAAATTTAAAAAAAGTTCAACTAATCAGATTTTTCTCACGATTGTTACCTTTTTCTTGAAATGTATATATTCTGTATTTAGAATCATTAATGCATAATTTTTTTTATAATTATATTGGTACTCTTCCGTTAGATAAAAAGAGCCAAATTGCAGTGATAACTCATCCAAACTAACAACCTTAAAATCATTTATAATTCCTATAACAAACGAAATCCTATAAGATTGCTATAGAAATTATAAAAACATTTCGGCTTAGCAATAACCCATTTAATGGAAGAGTACCATAATATTATGAGTTTAATTTGAAGCTGTACTGGTATTTAAATTTAAATATGTTAAATTTTAAAATTTATTAGGTAGCATTTTAACCCCCTATGAATGTAACTTTGTTCCAAGAATAATGTGGTATAGTTTACTTTTTATTAAAACGTCAATTTTTTATAAATCAAAATTTCTATTGCAGTAACTATTAATATGTCAAAAGGATCAAATTCACCACACAATTTACTTGACTCTACTAACAACTGTATTCTTTTAAAGATAAAATTTAACTATGTTAACTCATGAAATTGAGTAACACTAATGAGACATTGTAACACTCATGTTATTTTCAAACTATAATCAAATAATAAATACTTAAGTTATATTTTAAATTATGCACTAATATATAACACAAAATAGAATAAGTATTGAGTAAGTAAGTAATAAACATTAACAATGTTGTGCTTATAAAAAATAAAAGAATGCTATTTAATAAACTGTAAAAAATTCATAAATTTTAACTTAAATTATTTTAATGCATGTTGAGAAAAATCCTCACATATAATTATAATTTATTTTCATAGAGTTATACATGAGTAAGAGTGAATTTTAAAATTCGATTTCATATCGTAAAATTTTATTCCAAAGCCCCTCTTAAAATAAATTTTTTACTACGTTCCTGTTTCTGAAAGTTTAATTTGTATCTATGCTTTCTATTTGTCCGAAAAAACCCTTATTAACACCATCCCATAATAATTAACCAAGATAACTACTAAATTTTAACAAAACATAGACTAAAGTTATACAAAAAAGTACACAAAGGAGTGAAAAGGTATGTCTTATTTAGGCTTAGCTCTCAATAGAGAAATTTCACTTATTTCGACGCAAAAGAGGGGAAAAATGATTTCATTAAATATCATAATTAAATTTTGTAAGGCAGATTCATTTCTTTTTACAAAACAACAAAAGAAAACATACTTTTATTCAGAAGAGAAACAAACAAATTCCTTGCAACAAAAGGCCAAAACCCAAGGAGGTTAGAAGAGAGAGGAGGTCCGAGCAAGCTTGGCGCGAAGAAGCAGACTTTGGCAACCCTACTCTCATTTGAACTAAGCCTATACAAACCGACTTTTTAGTACGCTCTTCTACGGGAAAAAACGTGGGTAGGGTTTGAAATTCTGCCAAATTTTTAATATAGTTTCTAAAAAAGCAATTTCTGTGGTTGTAGGCTATAGTTCAAGACCTGAACTATCAAATGGTATGCGTATTACTCTTCACAGCTAATAATTAAGCAATATTCAGAGGTTTTTAAATCCCTCTCACTAACTTCGATTTTGTATGATTAAGTGCAAATCGATGGAGGGCTAATTACACATTTGCCGTCATCCAATCGAGAAAAAACTTATCAGATTGATTCGATGTTGATGACAATGCACTCAGTTAAGTTTTGGGGGCTATTACTATCACTAAAAGACTGCTTTTACACACGCTACTATTGGACTAATTAGCCCACTTGCCATCCACCCATCAAGCTGAAACTTGGCAGATGGATTCGATTTGGATGACAATGCATTCAATCAAATTTTTAGGCGAGTCACTACCACTAAAAGGCCACTTTTACGTATGCTTTTTATTGACGCTTTGGTTTACTTATAAACCCTTTTCCTATCATGAGATTAAACATTTAAACTTAGCGGACGCACTCGTTGTCTATGAGAATGCTTTCTATTAAGTTTTGGGACTGTCACACAACGGCAGTTTTTACATGCGTTTCTATTGCCTTACGTTAGAATTATCAGTAGCCTTTACTCATGTACTATTATCCAGATACAAACCTTAATTCAAACATGTTAAATTTTAGCAATATTTAATGACTGAAATCTTCTACTATTAAAGTTACCGAGGAAAAATATTCAAAGGGCTAATTAACCCACTTGCCGTCATCTAATTGAACTGAGACTTGGCAGATGGACTCGTTGTGGATGAAAATTTAAAAAATGGATTCAATATTTTAAAGCCGACCAAACGGTATAGTGGTTAGCGTGCTAGCTTCTAGACCACGAGGTTGCGGGTTCGAGTCCCGTGTTGGCATGGGTGTTTGTAAATGTATGTTGGCTTGTCTAATGACGAATGTTTCGGCGCATTTTATAGCCCTCGTGTTGCTGACGGCGCCAGATAATCTGAATACAACCAACCAACCAATATTTTAAAAAAATGGATACCAATATTTTCTTTACCTTTGCACACTATGTAATGTAATCGTTTCGTAATCTATTGGAAATATTTTACACTAGCTGCATGGTTCCTCGTTGCGGATATCCATCATTGGTGTATAGGTCTCGTCTCAGCTTTTGGGGCTTTACTCGAAAAAAGGTTCATTGCCACGCAAATCCAAGCTCGCTTCGCCTGCTGGAAGTTTAATTGTAACATAAAAGCAGCTCGCTTCACTGGCTAAAAAGTTTATTGACACATAAGCACTGGCTCGCTTCACTCGTTCAAAGGTTAGTTGCTACGCAAACACAACTCTCTTCGCTCGCTGAAAAATTCTTTGCTACGCCCTCACAGGCTTGCTTTGCTCGCTGGAAGGTTAATTTTATTGCGCAAGCATATGTTCACTTCGCTCACTGAAACTCGTACCCTACGCTTATTTGAAGTCACTTTATAAAGAAAAACTTTAAAAAAATTTAAATAAAAAAAATTTAAATGTTAACATTTTGTTTAAGAAAATCAAAATTAGAAGGCAAGATCTACTAATGTCGAAAATTTCAGAGCTCTACGCTTATTTAAAATCACTTTATAAAAAAAGCTTAAAAAATTAATTAAAAAATATTAATTAAAGTTTTTGGTTGTTTACTTCGATTGATTATTTCGTTTTCCGTGCGTCAAATTCCTAATGTCCGCTGAAATCTAAATCGTAGCTTTTACAATGGCTTACTTTTGAAGACTTCTCGGTGCTAATTTGTAAAGGGCAATTGAGGGTCCACTGTGGGTGGGCCTGAAACGAGATGCGAGAGCCGGTTTCCCCCCCCCCCCCCCTGGTGGCGGGTGACAACCGCCCCTCTTTGTTAATTTGTAACGGACGATGGGTACAAGGGTCCGAAAACAAGTCCATTATCACTCCGTGGCCTGAGGGAAGAATAGGAACAGAGAAAAGCCCCCTGCTATTGGGATTTCTAAGCAGAAGTTTTACGACTGAAAGTTTACGATGAACAAGGCGGCTTCTTTTCTTAGTTCTTAAGGTATTTGGATTTCGAACTTTATGTTTGAAAAGAAAAGGAATAATGGAAAAAACTTGGCTTTCTATTGAAAACTTTGGATGCTCTTTTTCGATTCGTATTTTGTTATAATAGTTTTACAAAACATTATTATTGTAATATCATGGGTCATCAGATATCTACGTTGCTTTGGTTTAATTTATATTATTACTTATGAAGCTCTTATGTGTTTTTGGAATATTTTGCGTGATTGAAATACTTTTGTGAGAATTTTGTTTGAATTCAGTAATTAATTAAGAATAATTTCAATACTGCAACGCAAATAAAAAAAAAAAAAAGCTTTTAAAAAGCACTGAAACGGTTAACAATAATTATTATCATCAGTTTATATTGACATTATTATATAAACCTACATAATAAAACTCAGAATTAAAAATTAACAGATTTATCTAAACTTTTACAAACTACAGAGAAATTACGGCGCCAGATTAGAGGAACCACCTTGAGTTATTTAATAATGTAAACTTATTAAAGGGTAAATATCTGAAGTACCGAAAGAAAACTGTTCGATGATTTAATTATTTATCTCATTAACATCTTAAATTCAAGAAGTCTTTTTACTATTATAACTCATAAAAACAAAGTTTCTAATATAAATCCTTTATATATATGTTTTATGTGTTAAGTCACTGAACTCAGATCAAGTTTTGATAATGTTTGATCACTAAGGGGAAAAAACAACATCTATTCCGAAATATTTACTAGTTTCAAAACTTGCTTGAATACATTTTCATCCACAGCGAGTCTATCTGGCAAGTTTCAGTCCAATTGGATGAAGTGTGATGTCATCAGAGGGCGACGATAGTAGCTTGTGTAAAAGCATTCTTTTATAATAGTGTCAGTCCCCAAAACTTGATATAATACATTCTTAGTGACAATGAATCTGTCTATCAAATTTCAGCGCGATTGGATGACGGTAAGTGGATTTATTAGCATTCAGAAACGATAATAGAAGCCTGTGTTAAAGCGATCTTTTTGAGTGTCTGTGGCAGCCCCCAAAACTTGATACAATGTATTGGAATCTATATCAAATCAATCTGCAAAGTTTCATTTCGACTGGATGACAGATGTTAATAAAAAAAATCATTAGAAGTGACAATGTAGTGTCTGCAATAGCGGTCTTTAAGTGACAGCCCCCAAAACTTAATAAAATGCATTGTCATCGATATCGAATCTATGTGACCAATTTCACCCGATTGGTTGGTTGGTTCGCTCAAAGACCTATTTTTATGCACAATAACGGCTAATCAGGCCAGGATTTACAGCTTAACGTGGATTCTGAACCACAACGAACATCCATGGCAAAACCCGGATTCAAACCCGGCCTTTGGCATGCGTGGCCAGAGCGCTAACCACACCGCCATCAGGTTGGTCAGCCTGATTGGATGACGGTAAGAGGGTTAATTAGCCATTCGCAGATTTGTAGGTCACACACACACAAAATCGAAATTTATATAAACAATTTTTTAAAAAAGGTAATAATTTGTAAGTAACTGTCAGAACGAATGAAATACAATCATTTGATATAAGTTGAAACATATTGTGACTTACCATAATTTCCAAATTTGCACCTGCATATTACATCTTATTATTTGTTTTTCAACCTTCTCGTATATTATACTTGTATGGTCAAATCGCTATTCTCAGAAAAAAAAATTTAATGATTTTTAGAAGAATTTTGTTTATCGATACAAAAGTATCATCCTTTATGGTCCCCTGAGCAGACATCACCCCCCTTTCCGCATTGGGGTCAAGTCAATAACGCCACTGCTTATAAAGCAATGTTAAACAGTAAACAAGTCCATTTTATAATTGCTTTAGAATAATAAAAGCTACAAAAATAATACTAACTCAACACAGATTCTCCCCCCAAACAACTTCCCAAACAAATTGGGAGAAGGGAGGGGGGGGGGGGGGACAGAAGAAGTTCTCTTTGACAAAGAGAAAAATGATATTGTATAAAACAGCGGTTTCTAACCTTTTTAGTTGTTCGGATCAACTATCTATATTATGAAAAAAATATAATGTACACGAAAAATTAAATTATATTTTTTTATAAAGTGAGGAACTTGATTGCACTTGGCTGTTACGACAATTAGAAAACTAAAAAACAAGTGACCAAAGTTTAAAAAAAAAATCATCGGAATTTTTTACATTGTTTATCCCCCGTCAATGAGAGAGTCAATATCTAGATTAAAACTTAGCCATGCTGTTTAATTCACGCATTATTCACTATCGATGTTATTCACTCGTTACAACATCGAAAAATACAATCGAGTGGCTAGATTGTTTCCATCTTAAACCCTGAAGCTCCGATAATATTTATCTCGGCGATTCTCTACCAGAGTCCACGGCCCAGTACCGCACTACTCGCGGTCCGTGGGGGTAGGAACCGCTGGTAGAGAAAATCAACTAAGCTTGGCGCAGTTGGGAGTTTGGCGTCGAAAAGGGCTTAGTTGCTTGGCGAAAACGGCGATAAACCTGCTTCATAGGTACAACCGGTTTCGAATGGTGTTCCAGTTTGCTCACACCTCCTTCTCTTCTAACCTCCTTGGCCAAAACCCATTCCGAAACTTTAACCGAGGCGCCGCGCGGTTCGGTTGCAGAGTACAGTGTAGTGAAGTGAACTGATTCAGACAGATTTTCAAATTGATAATTTCATAAATAATAATTTTTAAACAATAAATTAATTTGATTCTCTTCACAGCAAATATTCAATTTTAGTTTAGTTTTTACTTTTGATGTATACTCTATTTTGACGTTTTATTTTTGTTAATGAATGATACGTAAAGCGAAATTTTTCCGAAGGAACAATCATGATATACTCTTAAAATCAAATGAGAATTTTCATATTACCTTTAGCCACCAATTGATGACTACAATGGCATAAATCCCATTATGACGATGTTTTTAGTTTCTAAAAAGCTCGAAACCAGTAAGTACGTGATGTTGAAGGGAAAATGAAAACAATATGCGTTTGTATACAAGTAGTATTTCTTTTGGTAAATTCCTAGTTCACGTTTATGGGTTGGCGCACTTTTAAAAAGTTGGCGACAAAGCCAGAATGTCGCCAATTCGGAATTCCAATATGAAAAATTGAGAAACGAACCAGCTCCAAGATTTGTGGTACAGAAAGGTTAAAGCCAAAGCACGTCTATAAAAAAAAAATGGGGTTGCCAAATTTAGAACTGTATCGCCTGCAAAACAGCGCCAAATCGGCTTGACGATATTTTAACGTCAACTAGGAATAGACCTTTCTTTTTTATTTTGCCTAAAGAAACATACGGCTTAATCGTAGTATACGTTACACGGCGGATTTGGCGACATTGGTGATGATTTATATGCTTTTTTTGACGGTATTTTTATGTATTTGCCATTTTCAGGGTACGATTGTCGATGTTTTTGCTTTTGCCAATTCGAGTAGACAATCGTAAAAACGTTATTTCGGTGTTGGCATCAGTTTGGCAACAACCATCAGCATGTCATTTCGGCGTTAGCAACATTTTTCAAAATCACGCCAAACGTGTAACGTATACTAGGATTTTAACAAACATACAACTTACTTTTAAAAAAAATTATATTTAAATGTTTCCTTGCATTGCAAAGCAAAAATAATTCCTTGTATAGCAAAAATACGTTCGAGTTCAAATATTCCTCCGAAATAATGCCATCCAAGTTAATCCGTTGTTGAAATTCTAATTCGGAATTTTGTTTTTAACTTACACTCTTTCATTGTTCATCTGAATTTTGGGTACTTTTCCGTTAGACGAGTAACGAAAACCGCAAATCTGAAAATTGCCACCAAGCTGAAATATTTACATGAAGATGATATTTTTACACCATGGACTTTTATTTTAATTCACTAGTTCGCAGGTTACTATAGCAACCCTATCACGGATCATAGCTTGAATGAGTTATCGTTGCGATTTTTATTTGGTACCCATCAAATGGAAGAGTACCAAACTGTGTGAGAACTAATTATTAGGAGGTATGGCAGGGATATCTTTGTGCTGGCCTGTGAGAATGTGTTTTAGAGGATTCTTTAATCTTTTCTACATAAAAATCCAGATTAATATTAGTTGATATTTGGTTTAGAGGATTAAATATCACTTATTTTGTGTTCGCTATGCGAATACAAAATAAATAATTTTATTGTGCAAATTAAAATCATTTGTCTCCATTGCTTATGGTCAGTTGCTTTTATACAACTTAATGCTGATAAAATTCAAAGACATTCTACCTATCAAATAAAAATCTTGAGCAGGAAGCTTGTGACCAAGAGATCATCAAATTGCAGTATTGAAAGAAAAATGTTTACAGAATTGATAACATTTTTAAAAGTGGTTTCCGTTTCATCCCAAACACATTACTTAAATTATATACCAAACACCGTTTATGCAATATTTTAACATAACCTTATTTTTGATAATAATAATAATGTTTTTTAAAATTAAATTTAAGAGACAATGCACTAAAAACTTATTAATTTTATCATATTACAAGGGTGCCTACAGGGGAATTCCGTGACGCAAACTGCATCATCAAAGTAGCAATCCGATTTTGAAAAAGCATTACAGAATGCAAACAAACTGAATTGCCTTTTTTTTTTACTTTATCCGATCCGCACCGCATGGCGAAGAAAAATTCTATCCATGTAGTAGGTTTTAAAATACTAATGTACTGATTATTTTCTCATAAAATACTTGTTACATAACAATCGCATATCCAATGTTATTTTTAGATAATACGTAAACATAAATTATAAGGATGATTTCAACTGTTTATTACTAATAACCTAGAAAATGCATTAAGCGTCTTTTTGTTGTGCTGGTCATCATTATTATCTTAAACTATCGCTTAGGTACCCGGGCAGCCTTTATACGTTCATGTAACTACCAGTTAATTACTCAAGTTATGTACCAATATATAGTTGTACAATATTTCAAAACATCAGTAATAATATTTATCTACATTCAATAAACACCTAGAGTCATAAATGAAAGCTTGTGAGTTTCTAAATGATCAAAATAGGAAATGCTGTGTGTACTAATAATAATTACAAAGTAATATACCAGTGTCTTTTACATGTAATTTGACTCAGATTGTATATTGTTTTTTTAATGGCTGATGAAAGTGAAGTAGTTAACTTTTTTTTATATGCATCTTAATTAAAAATTTGTATTAACATATGAGAACCAAATTAAGTAAATTGTTAGGTTATTTTTTAAGAGATTCTCAATTTACTAATTACTTGTTTACAATATTAATGCCAACCTTCCAGCAGCCCATCTGATGGCTGTGGGGTTAGCTCACTGGCTCTGGTCTCACAAGTCAAAGGTGCCGGGTTCGAATCCCAGGTTAGGCATTGATGTTCGTCGTGGTTCAGAATCCGCGTTAAGCTGTAGGTTCCTGCCTGATGAGCCGTTACTGTGCATAAGAAATAAGATGTTCAGCATACAAACCAACCTTTTTTTTTTTAATTTTATGTAGAGCCATGTCAACAGCTATTTTTATATCTCAGTGAATTGACGATAATGGCTATCTGTTCAACCTTCTTTCGATCCTAGAATTTGTTATTTTAAGGGTTATTATGTTAAAAAGCTTCTTTTAGTTTGAAAAATGCACTAGCGATTGAACTCAATTTTGTCTTTCCCATTCTGCTTTGATGGCGTCTTTGAAACAGAGTAGCCACAGACCTAGAAATCAGGGAAATGTCAGGAAGTTTTCTGGATATGTCAGGGAGTTTTTAAAATTTCACGAAAATCGGAGAAATCTTCTTTATACTGAAGGTACGTTTCCCTGTTCATCCGTGCTTTGGTGCAATTTTTCCTGGAAAATTGTGATAATCATTGCTAGAAATGTCCTGTTTCAGAATAATTTGAACTTTTCATTACCTTCAAAATTATTTTTTAAAAAATTGGCATATTATCTCTGGCATACATGTTCTATTTGATTAGGATGTATTCACACCTGGAAAAGTGGGCAAATCTTGAGCATTAGTAGCAGTAAAATCGGGGAATTTTTTAGAAATTGGAAATCCAGGAACTTTTTTCCTGAATTCTGTGGACACTCTGCGAAATCATGTAAATCGGTTTTATAAAAATTTACCATATTTTCTAAGGGAGAAAACTCTGCACTGTAGGTTTATTGCTATCAATGAATGCTGTTTAAAGTTTCTTCATGAGATAAAAATCTGTCTTTTAAAGATGAAAGAAGATCGTAGGGTGTAAAGATTTGCGTTTGAAATGACTGATAGGTGCTGTTAATTCTATCGTCCCATTTTTAGCGTTACTAATTTAATCGTGTTTTTTTATTTGTTTCAATCTTTTTAAAGTGTGTATATTTTTATAAACTCTTCTTAAGTGGGAGTGTTTAGAAATTTCGTGAGAAATTTGAATACCAGCAATGTTAAATTTTTAAGCCTTGTTCCAAAGAAGACTTTTTCGATTGTGTTACAATATTAACAAAATAAAGTGGTAGCTAGTTTGAATTTAGGATTTAAATAGTAGAAAAAGATGAGAAGAACAGTACATCTAACTTTTGGCATAAATTTTATCCAAAAAAGGAGCAGAATGTGTTGCCATCAAACATTACATGATAATAAACGATACCACTCAATTATACACAATACAAATTAAACACTTGATTCTCAACAGTTTGCCTTAAATGAACTTTTTACTGTTTCCAGTAATAATTTTTGCTGCTTCAAAACCCTTGGAGCTGGGAATCATCCCTGCTGCTTATTAGTGACTAGTTACTTATAATTTGCAGGTATTTACGTTATAAGAGGCGGATATTGGGAGAAATGACAAGTGTTGAAGTGTTAGGAATAAATATTTACTAAATAGCTAAGTTGCAGTGGAAAGTTTTAAAATGTATTTTCTCCAACTAAACTTGTAGTTCGAAAGCCGCTTTAAACTGTAGATCCACGCCTGACTAACCGTTATTGTGCACAAGTATGGATCATTGAGTGCACAAACCAGCCAACCAACCTCAACTAAACATACACAAAATAAGGAAAAGTATTTAAGAACATTGACTAAGCTGTGGTGTGGGTTTTTTCACCACCTTTGCAAAACAGTACCTTTCCAAATTAATATCTTTCATATTAGTATCTTAAATGTACTTGTGTTCATCTGAAAGCTATAACATTTTCTATTTATACTATTATTTTTAACCTGCTACCAGTTAAACAAAATTAGTCCGGAACTTTCATCATAAATTTAATAATTACTTACATAGAATACTAGTTTCTCTTCTGCCTTTCAATTAAAGATGTGATGATGTTATCTATATTTTTCTGCAATTTTTAATTGGCACCAATCTCCTTAATCTTTTTGATTTCACAATTTTTGTAACTTTGTTTACATTTTAAACTTCTGTTTACCTTTTGAACAGTTGCCATATATATTTGAATTTTGTCTAAACTTGGGTATATAATGAAGAATGCAATAATGAATATAATTTTAGTGTTCAAAATAATCCCTGGTAACTAAGATAGCATTTGGAATTTTTTTAATTGGCACTCAAAATTTGTTTGGGGTTCTTTTCATGATTACATAAGATGGCTGTGATGATTACATAAGATGGTGTGTTTCATGATTGTTGTTGCTTATCTCACGCCTGGTCTGACGAAGTCAGACCAGGTCCATGAATCCGTTGACAAGAAGGAAGTCAATGACCAGAAGAGGGGTAGAATAGATGTCTTCCCTAACCAGTCCCAAACAGTCCAGGATATGCTGAGGTGAGGCCTGATGTTGGAGGCATTTTGGGCAGGGAGGGAAGGTTTTCACGCCTTCTGAATAGCTTAGACATTTCAGGTGGCCACTGGCAAGTCGCGAAAGGCAGGTGCTGGATTTTCTGTCACATGTGATGGTTAGTGACAGGCCTGGCTAGTTACCTGAATACCAGTGATGGGAGGGGGGTACCAGCCAGTCTTTCTTAATTTGGGATTTTTTCCTCGAGAAAAGTTCCAGGTATGTGAGGTTTGAAGAGGAAGCCCAGATAGCATGCAAGCTTACGAAAACCTTGTCATAAGACTTGCAGTTCCAAGCTTGCCGAGTAAGCCTCCAAAAAGGGTTCTGAAAAGGGCAGGTGTGAGGAGCCTGCAAAGTAAGACCTTTTGTAAAGCGTACAAAAAGGGTCGAACAGTAACCCTTCTTTTCACCAGGATGATATTACCTTGACGTAACCTTTCCCCCGTAAAACTTGGATGACAAGATGTATCTGGCAACGTGACAACCGGTTTTGAGTTGGAACTTTGAAACTCGAATGCGGAAAGATGAATTATTTTCATCTTTATCTTTAATCCTCGCTGTAAAAACCGGCATGTACGTTGTTTTATAATTATACTTTATTATTTTTTGTTATATATCTGCAATAATATTATTAAAACAGAAGCGTTTTATCAAATTCTTAAAGAAATAGGCTTAATCAGTTGTAGACACCTTAGTAACGCTTAGAAAGTGGTAAAAACATTTTCATAGGCAAGCAGCACTTGTTTTTTCGAAAAGAAGTTTAATGGGAAAAAGGGTTTTGTGGCGAAAAATTATTGAATTTACTTGCTTTGTTGTAAACAATATCTTTATTCCATGATTCACTCTGCGTATTTTTTTTTCCTCTTAATACGTTTTTACGATACTACAATTTATAAATCTGTGCTTAAGATAAACTATCGATAGTGCAGTGTTAAACACTAAAAATTGTATTTATGGGATCCCTCGTTTTGTGATAGTTTACTTCTGAGGTAAAGAAATGTTTCTTATGTGCTGTAAGTTTAACATAATGGAATGAAATAAAAAAAAATACCATGTTTCACCAGCATTCTATTAAGCTACTGAAAAACAAATAGTTTTACCATTCCACATTATAGCAAAAAGCGCATTTAATAAACATGAATGCCTTTTCTAAAAATACAACTGAAGCCTGTGTTATTAAAATAACATAAGCATTAATGTTCTAAAATCAATGGGCAATTTTCTATTAAAGAGGTCTGTTGGCAATATATATAACATAAGGGTAAAATTTCCAAGTACGATACGAATTCTCTGCCAAGGTGATTTTCGCCAATAAATGACAACATCCGCCATTTTTTAAGAACAAGTGAACTGCCTATGTTTGCTATAATTTGGTGTGTTTTTATGTAAACAAATCTTAGTGCAGAATCCGTTATGTACTTGGAAGTACGAACGGCCCCCTTTTAACAGAAAAGTACCAATCGATGCTAGTTCATACATTATTTTAAGTTTTATTTCATTTATTGTTTGTATTTAAATTTAATTTTAGTTACTGTGTTTTTAATTTTGGTGAATTTTCTAATCACCAAATGTCCTGTTCCAAAATTTCCTTTCTAACTTTCCTTAACATACATTTTCCAATATTTCTCAGAAAATCTTGCATTCGACAACTCAAAAGATCTGACTGCTAGATGCTGAAACACAACTCAGAGCTATCTTCTGAAGTTTGAGGTAAGCTATTTTTTTTTACTTTTGTAATTTTTAATCAAATCTGCATAGTGTTAAAAACAATGAATTCTTTTGGTAGTTGTTTTTCTGGTAACCTTACGGACAAGCTCTTCAAGAACTACTTTATTGTTTTTTCTTGTTTATTGTATCTCTTTTTCATGTTTTTTTAGTATTATCAAGTGAAGTTATTATTTTTCTAACGTTTATTTTTGATTTAATCACCATTTTTTTCAATGTTTATTCGCTATTTTCTTGTAGAGCACTAATTGGAGGATCAGTACTACACTTTTTTAAAAGCATTAGTTATTCACAATTTAGATTTTGATTTTTTTTTCTGAAGAAAAAAAGACCTTTGTTTACACTTGCCATATTCATGTACCGCCTTAAAAAACTGAACATTTGATCATAACAAGGAAAGAGGGTTGAGCAGCTAATATTAAAGAGTAATAAAACTAGTTATAAATTAAAAGTACCCACTTTTTAACAATAGAATGAAATTTAACAATGCTGTATTTCACCAGTGTTCTGTTAAGGTATAGAAAAACAAATAATTTTACGATTCCACATCATAACAAATAGCACATTGAATAAACATTAGTGCCTTTTCTAAATCACAGTGTAAGCCTGTGTTAATAAAAAATAAGCATGAGTGTTATAAAATCAATGATAATACATAATACAAACAATGCAAGAAGTAACATGTTAAAAAATCAACGCTAGTTTATACAATGAAATTTACTAAGTGTTAATTACTGTTATGATATAATGTAAACACTGTTTGTTGGTAAATTCTAAATCCCTCCAAAAAAGCAATTTCATTGGCTCCCAAAACAATATTTTTATGTTGCTGTGAATGGACAAAAAGTGCCAGTCTGTTCAATCTTGTTTAGTTCATAGAATTTCTTAATATGTTATGTTAATGATCACAAAGTTAAAAAACCCAGAAGTTGCAATTGAAACTGGTAGACTACAAATTTTTTTTAATAAGTGATGTATATTCGGAAATATGTCTACAGAACATTCTGCGAAAGCATCAATGGTATTAGAAAGAATTTCTACAGAGTTACTACAAAAGAATCATTCATTTTCAAAACTGGATTTATTCAAAAGTATTATACTTTTGAATAAAGCGGGTAAACTTGAGTACCACCTGGAGCATAAAACTTGAATATTTTGTGGTTATTTCCATTTATCAATCATATTTGTAAGTATAATACTTTTGAATAAATCGGGTTTTGAAAATGAATTATTCTTTTTCAGTAACCCTGTATTTTGTTTACCATATTTCCCATTCTGCTTCGATGATGTTTTGAAAACCAGCAAAATCTCTTTCCTAAAATTTTACAGATTTTCTATGGCAGAAACTTCTGCATTATTATTTGTATCAGGAGGGAGAAATCTTGTGTCTATGCATGCTCCTTCAGTAAACCAGTAGGTTTTCTCTGCTCTGACCATCTGAAGGACGCCATGACCCCAGCGTATAGAAATGAGAAAGAAATGTAAAATTGCTAGAGTTTGAAATGAAATAGATGTGCTTGTATTTTAGTGTTCATTTCTCGTTGTTATAATTATTTTGAAAAAATTACTGACTCGAAAAGTTTGTTAAATGAGGATATCACATATTAACTATTTACAAAAATTATGTTACATTATACTTGGAAATATAATTTTTTCCCAATTTTCAGGGAGCTGTAGCCCTATCAGCGTCCTCCCTGTCTACGCCACTGACGTCATATGGCTAAGCAATCCTACGTAAGTAGAATCCTTTGTTTATTCTGATCTTCAATACCAAATTATTAATCGTGGTAAAACAGGGAGTTTTTAATTTTGCTCGAGCGAGGGGATTGCTTTGCTTTTTATAACTGACACTTTTTTGAAGACAGCCTTTAGACTTTTTGGATACATACCACATACCAGTTTTTATTATCTAGGTACAAGGTAGTGCACCTGCCAAGTTTACTGGAAGCAACTCGGCAGCATTTTGATCCCCTCATATGTGCACATTACAGTATACCTGAAAGCTTAAATTTTGTTATGGATAGCTAGTTGTTAGTTATTTTAATAAAACCTCAAAGTTTCAAGTCTCCAATTATAATGGTTGAAAACGGCAGGAAACAGCACTTTGTGAGACTAGCTGATTATCAATATTCTAAGGTACTTCTAGTTATGCTAAAACTATGAAATTTGGTAGGCTTGTAAGTTTTAATATGTATAAAAAAAATAATCTCAAAACCAAGTCACCCTCCCCCTCGAATCCCTTGGGGGAGGGGGAGGCAATGAAAAAAACTATAAAACTTGGAATACTATTGGCATATATATACAGAGTAGAAGCTCACCATACATGTCCTTAAAATCAAGAAATTATTTTTTAAAAAAGGGTACTTATATAATTGACCATTGGCAACCTTTAATCGGCCATAAAATGATTGCAAATTGTTTTTTTTTGTTGTTTTTTTTTCCCTTTTGCCAGCATTATTTGCAAATCTGAATAAACTATTTAAAATAATTTTATCATTTAGTTTGAATGCCTAAATACTTCTTGGTCTGTGATCTGGCTTCTTAAAACAAAATAATATAAATTATAAGAATAAAGATGTCGGCTAATCCTGTTTTTTTTTATAGCTGACCACCAACCAAAAGTCTGTTTTATAATTACCCCAAACAAAAAGATGTATGCTTAACCCTTTGAACCTCAGGAAGTTTTTTTGCAAGTTTTAAAATTATGAACACTAAAAATTTTTAAACCAGCTATCAGTGTTTAAATAAATAATAAATTTGAAATTGGTACTGTATTAAAGGAAGTGAAATCCTTACAATAGCATCCCTGTAAATTGGTGTTTAACATTGTTGTTAAATACTGACAAGGAAAATTAGTAAAGTTTTCTTTTCAAAGTCAAAATTTTCATTCACAGACCTCCAGCTACAAAAAATGCTTGTACGACTAGCCATTACACTTTACAGCAGCATTACAACAAACAAGTGATCCAAAATATGTAATGGCCAAATGTTGCAAACATTTTGATTTTTAAAAAATATTAATGAAAAAAAATAATCAAAAATCAAATTAGTAGAATTTTAACATTCTTTTTGTCATTAGACCAATTAGAATGGCAAAACTACTTGTGTTGAAAATTTCAGAACTGTAGCCCAAGTAGAAATCGTTTTGTAAAATATTTGTTAATTAATTAAAAAAAATAACTAAAAAAGAACTAAATAAAAATTTTAAATTCTGTTTTTCAAAAGTCCAATCAGAAGGCCAAAACTACTTACGTTGAAAATTTCAGAGTTGTAGCCCTATTAGAAATCGTTCTGTAAAATATTTATTAATTTAAAAAAAAAACTAAATAAAAATTTTAAATTCTGTTTTTCAAAACTCTAATTAGGAGGCCATAAATACTTCTGTTGAAAATTTCAGATCTGTAGCCCTATTAGATATCGTTTTGTTAAATATATAATAAATCAAAAAATTAACTAAATAAAAATTTTAAATTGTTTTTTAAAAGTCCAATTAGAAGGCTAAAACTACTTTTGTTGAAAATTTCAGAGCTGTAGCCTTATTAGAAACCGTTTTGTAAAATATTTAATAAGTAATTAAAGAAAAAACTAACAACAAATTTAAAATTCTGATTTTCAATAGTTCAATAAGGCCAAAATTACTTATTTTGAAAATTTTAGAGCTGTAGCATAATTAGAAGTCGTTTTGTAAATTTTTTTTGATTAATTAAGACAATTAAAAAATAACTAATTAAAATTTTAACATTTTCTTTTTCAAAAGTCCAATTAGAAGGCTAAAACTACTTATGTTGAAAATTTCGGAGCTGTATCTCTATTTGAAGTCACTTTGTTAAAAAAGAAGTTAATTAAAATATTAATTAAAAAATAACTAATTAAAATTTTAACATTCTGTTTGACATACATAAAATTAGAAGGCCAAAACTTCTTGTGTTGAAAATTTCAGAGCTCTACTCCACTTTTAAGATCTTCTATAGATCCACATAGCCACAGATAGAAAGACGCACACACAGCTTGTTTTATTACTATAGATTTTAAATTTGTTTATTTTTTTCAGAGAGAAATAAATGGGATTCCCTTTAGTTTTCCTCAAGAATCCTCCAGAAACTTCTTGTCAGATGCAGCAAATAAATGAAGAAATATTTGTAGTATATATTTAAAATCATGTTTAAATTATGTTCTTTGTATAAAACAAAAAAGCAACTCATTTGTGTTTGTTTACTTCAAAATAAAGAATTATCTAAAAAATGTTTACTAAAAATGTATTTTTAATCGTATATGTTTCTAAATAATAAACTATAATTAGCTTGGATCAACCAATTAAAACAAATTTTAATGCAATTTAAATTGTCTAATGCAACCTATTAAGATCTCAATGCATTTTTTTAATAATATATACATTATTATTGTTGTTTCCTGAATTTTAAATCTTTATTTTTTTTTAAATTCTCCACCAAAAAAAAAAGTAAATTGTGTTTATAATTCTAGTAAGTTCTATCTAGCAAATTAAAATTTATCTATTAATTAGGTTATTAAAGGCAAATTGTAATTAAATTCCTATTGATTAAATATCAATTTATCATTAGCCACTAAATTTAAAGCATATTCCAGACAACATTGGAACTCTCCCAATAAAGTGTTTCTTTTTGAGCACAAAAGGTAAATGATACTTTATAAAGGAAAAGTTTTGTAATCTTTCCTATATCTACGTGGAACCTTATAGTGAAAAGATTTACACATCATTTACTGCAAAAACCCTGTGGCAGGCTTATCGCGAAAAGGTTTACGGACCCTTGACGGCGAAAACCTTGTGGCAAGCCTATCGCAAAAAGTTTTACCCACCCTTTACAGCGAATACCTTTTGGCAAGGGTGGTCGTGAAACGGTTACGAAAAGCTTGACGCCTGGAGACTAGGACCCGTTTTTCAAGGTTTTATGAAGGTTACATCCTTGTCATCTGAATCTTGCTTCTTCTTCGTTCGAGGGGTTTACACAAGGGTTATAAAATGCTATCTGGGAGGGGTTGGAACAGTAGCAGCCCTTCTTTGCAAGACCGTCAGCTAGTTCATTGCCATGTAGGTCGACATGAGATGGTATCCACTGGAAGTGAATGTCATGATTTCGGGAGATGGTCTTCAGTTTATGAAGGATGGAGATAATGGCCCTGTCACCTATGTGAGTCCAGTTTTCGATTCATGATTAGAGGTAGGTACCAGATAATTTTTTGGTGGTTTCTTTTACATAAAATTTTTTACATCTGGGGATCCATTCTATTAATGTAAAGTATTCTATGTGAAAGAAACCACCAAAAAATTACTTTCCAAATTGTTTTTACGTAACTAAATAATATTCAAAGGGAACATCAGTCCTAAAGTGCAAATAAAAGATCTACTAATTTTAATTTTTAGTTACTAATGCTTATTTATCCTTTCTGCTTCAAATTAAATGGTTGATCTAAGATTGAATGCAATGGTGGTGATTGGGGGGTGTTATATTACTTTCTAAAACACTTAAACTTAAAAAAATTAAAGAGGGTAACTGCCTTCCTCTGCCAGTTGCCACCACTGATTATTGGTACTAAAAATTAATATGCTACTTTTAAAATTTGCATTTTCTTTATTGTTGTACTTGGTTTTTTAAGGTAGTATATTATATCAACACTAGTAAATAATTTTGTTTTCACTTGATTTGTTCTAAATTATCTTGTATTCTGTTGTCCAATAATTATGTGCTTCTGCCAAAGAGATGTCTGTGAATTGGCAGTAGGTAAGTCATTCTGTGAAATCAGGAAATTACTAAATAATGTTTGTTTTTTGGTGGCATGTAATTTTTGTATTTATGCCATCAATTACAAACGTTTTTTGGTTATTAGTCGAAATATACAAGAACAAGGAATGCAATACGACGTCAACCTCTTTTCATTCAAGACCTTAATAAATGTTTCCTATGCTATGTCTTTCAATAAAGTTTTTTATGCTGTTTTGCCTTGTATATTTTGCTGCAGAATAAACTTTTTAAATGTTTTCCTTCAAATACACTTGGAAACGAAATTGTGAAACAAGTGAAGTATATATTTCTCTATCACTAGACATGTTATTTGATCAGTGGCGGCTCGTGGGTATTAAAAGTGAGGGGGCCTAAATTAACAATTGCATGTCACGGGGGGAAGGAAACATGCAAATATCAAGACACATGAATTTCATGTAATTTTGTAAATGTTACTTAAATATATATGGGAAAAGACAACAATATGAAACAGTTAAATTATCTAAGCATACTGATATCTGATAAAGTAAATATTTCAATAAAAGGAATTATTATTACGTAAACGACGCGATGTTTCGTTTGAGAATGGACGACGTCAGGACGTGAATGTACTTGCACCTTTTGCTTTTGAAAATTAAAAATGAAGCGAAGAATTCCTAGGCAAAAAAGTAAAGTACAGGCCTCAAATTATTCAATTGAACGTAAAATTACGGCATATCTATTTATAAATTGTTCCGTAAGAAATCTGATACTCATTCAAGATTGAAAATTCCTGATTTGAAGCTGTAGCCGCTTTGCACCCTTTTGTATGCGATCTGCACCCCCTTCCCACTGTCTATGCGTTTGAGGGTTTAAATTTTTTATTTATGGAGATTATTTTAAGGATCTTCTGGTCTTCCGGGAAGCCTACCAAGAGCTGGACGCTATCTCAATGACCAGTGGTCAGTGATTAGGAACAGCCATAAGTACAATATTATCGGGACTCACTGTAAGATTAAAAAAAAAAATTAAATTAAATTAAAAAAAAAAAAAAAAGAGTGTTAAAGTTTACCTTTTTGCTCCCCCCCGTTAAATATAAATAGTTACTCCTAATCATATAATGAAAAGCATGTTATAATTAATAATTTTATTAAATTAAGAATAGAGAACACATTAAAATGAACTCATGTCGATTGGACGAAGTGTAAAAGCTAAACAGCTTTGAAGATAAAACTTTTTTAATATAAGAAAAGTTACCAATAATTTCAACAGTATAAAACATTTTATGTACAATACAGGTGGCTGGATTAGATACCAAGAGTGTAGAAAGCAAAAGCTTTTTTATTTTGTTTGACATAATAATAAATTAAAATACTAATCACAAAAAAATAAGTTAAAGTATGAAAACCGATGTCACTCAATTTCTATTCTGTATTTAAGAAAAAGAAAACAAAGAGTTAGGGAAGAGTTATAAAAAATAAAGTCAAAACCGTGGTTAAAAATTCTGTAGAAATCACAGAGGAAAATTTTTCATCAAATATTACATGAATCATAGAAAAAAGAAACAAGAAAAAAAAAAAAAAAATGCCGACAGCAACAATTTCACTTTTCGTAACTTTAGAGTAAATAATTAAATAAATAATTTTAAAATAATTTAAATAAATCCTTTTAAAGACATCGGTATTGCTCCTAATATTCAAGTAAATGATATTTTATGAGTCAATTCATGCAAAATAATTTTGGCTTAACATTAGAACTAATGAAAAATGCCATTAACTTAGAATGGGCAATATTTAGAAATTTGCAACCAAAGTCAAAGGTATTGTTATATTGACCAGTTCAACAGTTTTAATTTAAATTCATGAAAAAATGAATAATTACTTGATTTGAGGATGAATAATTACTTGAAAAATGCATTGCATATGCATCTCAAATTTGAGATGTCTACTTACATTGAAACCAACCTGCAAAACATCCGATGGGGCTCGATTCGACGACATTTCACATGCGAATTGAATATATTGCCTCTGGTCAATGAGTTTTGACATAGCGATAGTTGAAAATAGGTATTTTACCATGATTCTTGATATTTTGAAAAGAAGTTGAGCAAACATGGAACTCGCTTCAAATTTTAATATTTTATTTAATTCAAAATTTATTTTGAGAATTGGATCCTACCTGAGTTAAGAATAAACATCGTTTCTTCAATTTTAAGAATGCCCAAATTTTATTTGACAATTTCAAATTGCTTGTATCATTTTGCTTTTTAAAGGTTCATTGTAGGTTCATGACTCAGATTCTTTACTAAACGCTCATGAAATTTTTTTCTGGTAACAGTAACTAGGTTTGCTTTATCTACATTTTACATATTATTTGGGAGAGAGGGAGAGGGGGAGGGGAGTTTTGAAAATTCTGTAACTGTGACGTTTATCTTTTAACTTTAACATAGCACTATACGATGGCTTAGTTTTAGTGGAGCCACTTATTTAGAGAAGAACATTTTTTATTCTCTGTATAGAAATTCTTCCGTTGATGGTATCGGATTGTAAGTTACGTTAATAGTTTAATAGGATATCAAATATTAATGTGAGACAAATCACTTCTTCCGATCATATGGACGACATTTAAATACTCAAACATTTTTCGGGAAAAAATTAAATTTCTAAATAAAAACAATTTGCAGAGAAAATCTTACTCTTACATTTTGAAAAACAAAGTGCGAAAATGAATGCAATGGATATTTATTGTAGCCACTTTTTTCGCACCGTCATACTAGAGGACCAACGTGCAATCGCCGTCTCTACAAAAAATGGCCATTCCTTTACAGAGATGTCCACCCAGAGCAGAGTTATCAGGGATGTTTTAGAAATTTTGTATTTATGCTTTGGCAAAACAGAATGTCACGTGAAAGTTGCAATCTTATATGCCCTATCGGTTTCAAATTCAAGGTCGTCCGAAGAAGGGGTCATTTTGTCCCCAGGAAAACTAGCATCTTTAAGTCTTTAAGAGAAGGGTCGCTTTTTTGTAGTAATGATTGTGATTGATTAACATTTTTTCGGGTTTATTGCAAGAGCTCGCCCTGCTCCCTTCACAATAGTTAATGTCTAATGACAGAATAAATAAGTTTAAAGCTTTTTTTTTTTTAAATATTAAAAAAATCCCACAACAAAACAATATTAACAAGCATATATGTAAGTGGGGCCAGGGTCCAAAAAAGTGAGGGGGCCCAGGCCCCCCCGGCCCCCTGCACCAGCCGCCACTGTATTTGATAATCTTTTTGTTAAATAATCACAGATAAACCAAATTAAATCAGTACTGAAAGGGATTAAAACTGACAAAATTACAATATATTTGTTACAAATTTATGAAAACCACTATCAAATGTCCCTCATAGATACAGTCAAACCAACGTGAAATCACTTAACATGAAATCCCGTTTGATAGAAAATAAAAGCAGTTCTCGGTACTTAAAACTTAATGTTAATTTATTCGTTTAACACAAACTATTTCAACGGTCCCATCGACTTAACGTTAAAAGGGTTTGACTGTACAATATTTTACAAATTCTGCATTTAGAAATGAGTAAAACAAAAAGTGTATTAAATTAGTGCTTTTGAAACATGAAGGGACAATAAGAAAAGTGCAATAAAATATACACTGAAATTAATGTTGAGTGTTATTTAATTGGTTGATTGAGAATAAATGCCATTTAATTGATTTGATTTTTAGTACTTACCCAAATATTAAACCACAAAACTTTGATAACTAAGATGATAATTTAATCATTTTAGAATTTTCCTACGGCGGCTGTGTATTAAGTACACTTGACCGATCATTTCCCATCTTAAACTTATTTCAGGTTGATGTATTTGAATAACCTGAAAGGGCGTACAAATAATGCTGGACTTTCGGGCCAATTTCGGTTTCTGGCATCCGAGTAAAAATGTTTAGAGATTTTCTCGACTCTACAACTCTACAGGGGCTTCTACACAAGGATAGTAAAATCGACAGTAGCGGATAATGCTGTCTGTCAGCTCTAAAAATCCCCCCCCCCCCATTTTCACTCTTTCCCAAGTGACAGACAGAAACTCGCTTGGACCAAGACCTATTCTAAGCAAAATTTACGACTGCCCAAATTCTCTCGCCCTTACCCCCCCCCCTCTCCTTAAAAAAACTAGAGTATAATTAAGTCGAACAGTGGCATGAGGAGGATAAGTTTGCAGGGTGGCTACAGAACCTGGAATTCAGGGAATTTCACTCTTCTGGAAAAATCGGGGAAATGTCAGGGAATTTCGTAAAATTACCAAAATCATGGAATTTTGAAATTTTTGAGTTTCCCTTCTCGCATGCCCCGTGCGGATATCTACCTCGGCTCGCGTCACGTGAAGAGGATGCTGTGATGTCACCGGTTAAATAGTTTTTTTTTTTCACTTACTTCTTTAAGTCCGTCTGAAAACCCCTCAATATCTGGCTACTTGGCCGATTTCGGAGAATGACGATTCCGAACTTTTTCTACTCTCAGCAACTTATCCAAACCATCGATATCCCGCCCACAACCGCCTGTTGATATTCTGCTTTTTTTATTTTTTTTATTATTATTATTATCTGGGATCATTATTATGCCTGGAACAATTATTTTTGTTAGATTTCTGATGATCCTATAACTTAGCAGCGCAACTATTATGCTATAAACAGGAAACAGCATGTGACATATAAAGAAAATAACATGTTTTATTTGTGTTATTTTTGAAATTAAAAAGAAAAGTATTGTACTGGTTTTGATTTACTTTGAAGTTAGCAAGTATGGTTGAAGTTGGAGAATTTTGTATTTTTTAATTAATGTTTTCCATTCTTTTTCATTGAAAGATGGTTTTTTTTTTATTTTTACCATAAATTTATTATGGCGCTATTATACTTTGACTATTTAGAATTAAATTTACTTATTAAATTTTTGTTTTTTTAAATTTTCCATTAGTTTTTTGAATTATAGCGCGCATCAGGGAATTTTTGAAGAACTCTTCTGAAAATCAGGGAAATGTTCAACCGGTTTTAAGTAGTTGGTGAAGTAGAAAATTGTCGCAAACGGGCAAAACAGCCAAATACCTAGAGGCGAACTAGTATAGTGGGTCTTTGTTTGAAGACGTTTTGGGAAAACGAAGTTGATAACAAGTGAAAAACGACTTGTTCGTTTTACAGAATGGAAGTTTGAACGTTAGGGACTTCAAATACGAGTTCGACTAATCCGATAGTTCGTAATAAGCGTGTTCGTCTTAAACAAAGAAAATAATGTAATTTGTATGTACAGTAGGACGGGGATCGTAAATGTAGTTCGTTTTAACAGTAATTCGTTTTAAGCGTGTTCGGATTAATGAGGTTCGACTTCTTGATGTAAGTAGTAAAATTGACTCTTTGTGTACAAGTTGATTAGCTGAACTATAAGATTTTGGATTAAGTGCGTAAAAATAGTTGACATTTAAAGAAGTGCTTCCAAGCAGAATGGCCGACCAAACGGTATAGTGGTTAGCGTGCTAGCTTCTAGACCACGAGGTTCCGAGTCCCGTATTAGGCATGGGTGTTTGTAAATGTATGTTGGCTTGTCTAATGACGAATGTTTTGGCGTATTATAGCCCTCATGTTGCTGACGGCGCCAGATAATCTGAAAACAACCAACCAAAGCTTCCGAGCGGAATGCTATGGGAAGTGGGATCTGCATTTACTAACTCTGAAATAACTTTGAATAACAACTCGGAAATAATTTTCAAACATGATACAATTCATAGACAAAATCGTATACACACCTGAAATAGGTCGATAATCCTCACATTCAATCGTGTACTCTTTCAAAAAGGTCTACTTGGTATTCGTCATAGTAATAAGAATTGGGAAATTCTTGCCTCTGGCGTATTGAACCGAAACTAATGAATCGAACCATTATATTGAAACGACATTAATAACCATCACAGGGACAGAACGATTAACTAAAAGAACAGGTATACCAGAACTACAGCGACGAGTTGGGGTTAAATCTACGATTCCATACACAGATGTAAATAATGCCATACATGTATTGACTAGTGTCACACTCGTTAACAATACTAAGAAGTTCCGTACACCAGGTAAATAAAAGAACTGAAAAGATACAACGAAAAGCCCGACTTTTTAAATAAAAAGAACCCCTTCACTCTTGATACACCTTTGTGCAGTTAGACATCAGTTCTTATATTTATAAAAGGTAAAAATATTTGGTCGCTCTATTCATCGAAAAAAATTTCACAGGCTATTACAATGGAATCGAAGAAACTATAAGTTTTTATATGCCCTGTATGGTTGTAAAACAACTACATCACCTACGATACAAACGCTTTAATGAAACGTCGGGAAACAAAAATGCGGCCATGTATTTTTACTATAACTCAAAAACAGTCACTTCCTCTTACAGCAGCTACTGTTAAATATCAAAACTTTTTTGACTCGTTTCAAACCTAAAATCCACTTGTACCTCACGATTGGTTTAGATATTACAAAGAGATCAACCCATAATGACTGACATCCAATCAGCACAATTCCAGCACTTGGATGTTTCTAGAAGCAAATACAAGATTAACTTACCAATAATTGAACTAGTTTTCGAAATGCACGCAATAATACGGAAATTACACTCTAATATATGTCGTATAATACTCAATCAGTAAGCAGCAGCGCCACCCGTAGCGACAGTGGCGCCACCGTGCTTTATAAGAGCAGCGCAGATGCGGAGCATTACATTCGGATTCGGACGCTAGATGCTGCGAGGGCCTCTTCGGATGCAAGCGAATCTTTAATCAAGGCTTAACAGCCCTTGTACTCCTTTTGCGTTCATTAAAAGAACGATATGAAAAGCCAACTGCCTCCCAGGTAGCACAGCAGTATTGGCCAATGTCGGAAACCGGAGCTCTGGAAGATTGGCCAATCCTGGGTAATGTCGGAACGGCCAGCACCGAACGGCTAACATTTTTGCAATATTGGCCAATATCGCAGTGCGGTTTTGGCCGATCTCGAGGAGCAGTTTTGGCCGATATCGATGCGTAGTTTTGGCCGATATCGATGCGTAGTTTTGGCCGATCTCGAGGAGTAGTTTTGGCCAGTATTGATGTGCAATCTTGGGCAATATCGATGAGCATTGGTTTAAACCAAATGTTTTTCTTTTCCCTCAGAAAAACGAAATATTTTTTTTTAAAGAATAATTTAAAATTGTATTTTTATTTATAATTAGATTTTTTAAATTATTTGATGTTGTAGATGACTTCTATTTTTAGCTGAAATACAATATGTTCTAATGTATTTTAAAATAAATCTTCCAATTAAAAACTATTGAAGTTTTTATAAGTATCAAATGAACCGAAGAGCAATATTCTATGTATTATGTAGTAAACAATTACTATTGTATATATTGAATTTAAAAAATAGTACCTCTAAATAAAATATTAAAATTTAATATGATTTGAATGTCCCCATAAATAGCAACAATTGTTTATTTACTTAGTTCAAATTACTTTCAAAAGGAATATTCATTGTTTATAAAACATAAATTATTCTTGTTTATGCTAAATTTTATTTATAAATATGTATACATGTAATTAGAAAAGGATAAAAAAAAGACCTCTGTTTAAACCAAAAAAACATGTTTTTTTCCAACCCTGAAAGAGCAATTTTAGCTACTATTTTTTTATTATATCACAGAGCAGTTTAGGGTAGATTTGCCACTCAACATATCTGAACTTTCTTTTTAGTGGAAGAAGTGGTTGCAAATGATAATTCTTATATGCGTTTAGATTCAATTTTGAGCTGTTCAATGTTTAATAACACATTGTTGCCCAAAAACCCTTAATAATTTGTTAAGTTATACTTAAACATTTGTAAAATAATGTTTTCAACTCCCCTACCAAAAAAACAACATTTAGATAACAAAATGTCTGACATTCAAGGATTTAGAAAGATACATGCAATTTTAAACTAGAAAACTAACAGTAGAATTTAAAATCCCTATTGGTCAATCAATACTCATTGAACTTTTTATGCTAAGGTTTCATAAAAATAGAAGGTTGAATTTTAAACTTGTGAAGTATATTTTTTCTGCACCGATCAACTTCATTTATGAAGTCCCTTTTCATTTTTAAAACATAATTTTTCTCTATGCATTAAGAATCAAATAGATAGTAAATAAATCTCATTTTAATGCTTTAGTTCATTCACTTCAATCATAATATTGTAAAAGCAATAAAGTGAATTAAATTGCAGACCCCCCCCCCCCCCATTGAAAAAGTTTTCATCCAAAAATTATTTGACAAAAACATCTATTATTTTAAAAAATCCACAATAATATTTACATGAATACCTCGTATAATGAATAATTTTTCATACTTTCATTCCTATTTTAATTGCTTTTTAATGACCGATAATTGAAACCCAATATAATTTAATTGATATTTTATGGCTTAAAAACCATGCACTCTTAAATTAATTGTCACTTTCTGCAGTGCATATTTATAATAAAAACATAAATTTAATACAAGCTGTTTATTATAATACATATTTTATTTTACATATTTTATCTTCCTTTGAAGTTTCTACCTCGGCGAAGAAAACGAACCTGAAATATAAAATTATTCATTTCTGTTTTCATTAAGATTACATTAAAATTTAAAAATCAAATTATTGCATCAAACTTTTTCTAGTCTTTAGCTCTTTTTATTTTATCCAAACTCTTTTTGTTAAGGAACTGGAATTTGTTATCAATAAAAGAAATCATGCAGTGCAGCATTTACTGCCCATTAAAAAATAAAAAAAATTGCAAAATGAAAAACACAATTTTACACAAAAGCATAAGATTATTAACATTTTGTTAAATTGTTATATCAGAAAACATTTTCTACTAACATTTAAGAAAATAATTTTAAACTGGTATTTAAATTTCAATCGTATATACTGAGCTTGTATGAATTTAATTTATATAAAGTTCTCTGCAAATACGTTTGCACCAACCTCAACCAAGCACACAAAAAACTATCAATCACGAAATAAATGCTAATTCTGTTTGTTTTTTTATAAACTCGTTCATTTTTCTTTAGCCGTTTAAAATTGTAATAAATAATTTATAAGAGAGAAAAATCTCTTTTAAACTGTTAAATTAACCACCAAATAAAATCAAAATAAATAGTAAAAAGTGTTGTTGAAAAGTCTGTGATAAAATACACTGTTGCACTTGAAAAGTTATAGGAACTAATTTAGAACATAGTGTTTTTGTTGTTTTTTCTACTGAACTAATTTTTCAATTATAAGCATATGACAAAGGTGATTTGTTCAAAATTGTTTAAAGAAACAGATAATTTTTTTTTTATTTGAAAGACCAGAGATTCTCCATTGCTTATTATATTTTAAAATATAAATTATTGTAACATCAAATTGAAATTGCTTGGATCGTTACCTAATTGATTATCATATATTCTTACCTGGTAGAGGAAGTTTTCACGCTTTTTGGTTCACAAACAAGTTTTTGCTCGTTTTTTTTGTGGGATTCCAAAGAAGGGGGATCGTCTTTGAAACGAGCTCTGGAATATTAGTTCGGCTTTTCTTGGTTAATAAATTTTCATCTTCTGAAGAATCACTCCCAATTGAACGAGCAAGCTCAGCTTTATCTTATGCCTGTTAAAATGAATCTAAATAGGAAAATTATGGATATATGCTATCTCAAACTAGTTGCAAAACTTTATATACAATTTATTTATACAATTAAATATCTTATTTAAAGCACTTTTAATATAACTCACTAAAAAACCAATCTTCAGTTTGAGAAATTAAAATAGAATATTATTTAAATCTGTTAATAAATATCTGTTATTCATTTCCACCATTTCAAAAATCTACACCATCAAAACTTGAACTGATAAGTAGATCAATGACTTATGAAACATTATTTGTGATACCTTGAATTATTTGAATATACCCTATACAAAAATTGTAATTTAATTACTGTATGTACAATAGATTTTAAAATTAAATGTTTGCCATGTTATACTTGAGGGCATATATTCTTTAATCATGTTCATTCCCCCCTTCCCCATTTGTTGCAAACTACCAAAGACAACTTTTGTCTGAGATGAACCAAGATGAAGGAATTACTTCTACGGGTTCTCCATTTCCATCAATGACCCTACAACAGTATATTTCTTTATTTTAAACTGAACAGAATAACAAATTAACTATTGAAAGGCCATACTGGCATTTTACTGCCAAGGGAAGGAAGGCTACAACTATTACACTTTTCATTCCAAGACAGAAAATAGCACTAACAATAATACTTGATTACAATATTTGATGTTTACTTTTCAAATGGAAAGTCTTTTCTTTAAATGAACAAAACATTTTTATTTTATAAAAACAACATCTTTGCATAGTGTGTTTAAATTAACACAAATGAAGTTAGGCATTAAAAATATATTTTTGTAGATATTTCAAAAGTTTCCATTCATTGCTCCTTTCTGAGAAATCAATAATTGCACAAGACAGACCTTTTAAATAGGAGAATGTACATATACAGTAAAACCCTGTTAACGCTAAGTCGATCTGGCCACTGAAATTGTTCGCTTTAACCGAATTTTGTGTTAAATAAATTAACGTTAAGTTTTAAGTACGGAGAACTGCTTTTCCTTCGCATTAAATGTGATTTTATGCTAAGCAATTTTGCGTTAACAGGGTTTGCTGTATTTTTTCAAAAATAGGAAGCATAATAACATTAGTTATACATATTGTTAAAATTGACATTTTCTAGAACATTTACTTTTTATGCAAAGCGGTTGATTGAGATAATGTACCCTATTCCACACCACCTTTGAGATTGAGTAATAGACGTGTTTTAATTTAATGTGGTTTCCTCAATTTGCCCAATTCACAATATATTCTATTAACAGAGCTAATCATGGAGCTTGGATATTGAATTTTATAAGCAATATAAACTAACGATAACAAATATGATAAATAGGAAGACAAACTAGAATGTAACATGTAGTATAAGTATTTCAATGATGAGCATAATTTGAAACAAGCAATGGAGGGGTAGGGGGGAATGGCTAAATGAGTATTAGTTTGCATTCGTGTATGGATGAGATAAAAGCTGAAAATCTTGTTTATATTTTAAACAGCAGCATTAAATAAATAATTGAAACCAACTCGATTCCTAATCAAGTTTAATGTGAATATCAATCACCTTTGTCAACATCGCTTTTGTAGATCAAACCAAGTCGGCAATCAAGTATCGTTGAAATTAACTAAAACCAACTTAAACCAATAATGTAATACGTAGATACCCCATGAAATCGACAAATTATTGTGACAACACTTACCAGTAATAAGTTTTCGATCCAATTTTAATGTTACTAATGACCGTCGCGCCGGCGACATAACATAAATAAACTTAGTAAACACACATCCGGGCACTTCAGTTCCTTCAGCCACTTGGTGGCGATTCTTTTTGAGAAATTCTACGCATCGTTTTATATCGGATTCTGACAGTTTTGGCCGTAAGTCGAGATCGTTCCAAAATACATGATTTTTTAAAAAATGCTTAAAACCGTGGCAAAATTATCACAAAACATATTAATGCAAACCTTCCTTTCTTATACATAAAATATTTTAATTTTAAAACTGTCGATCAACCTTTCAAACTTTTGAGTATCGTCTATCCAATATTGGGCGAGATTGGGCAATATCGGCATCGAACGGCCGATTTTGCGCCATTCCACATCGGGATTGGCCAATGTAGGGCTGATATTGGCCAATACTGCTGTGCTACTTGGGCTCCTACTTATTTACCAATTCATCCCCCTAGACACCCCTAGCTAAAACATGGGGGCTCAACCGGTCCTGAACTCTGTTCGTTTCGCAACGAGAAGTAACGGCTACTAAAACAAAAATGCTGGAAGAAAAGCAGCAATCCTTCAAAGAGAAGTAATTCCTCCAAAAAAGCGTAGCAGTATTTGATGTCGGAGCAACCCCTCCAACAGCGTAGCAGTCATCGGAGCAACCCCTCCAAAAAAGCGTAGCAGTCAACACTATCGGAGCAACCCCTCCACAAAAGCGTAGCAGTCAACACTATCGGAGCAACCCCTCCAAAAAGCGTAAGAATCATCGATATAGGAGCAACCCCTCCAAAGTGCAGCAATCTTCAACAAAGGAGCAACAAAATCATCGAAAGGCCAACGCAACGCCTCGTGAATCTACAAGCAACAACTCCGCCAAAAAGAGCAGAAAACGAAAAAACGACCTTCCACAACGTTGCCTTTCCAAAACCCGCGGAACCACACCGCTCCAGAAAATCATCCCTGCAGCGCCCCGAAAAGAAAGACGAAGAGCGAAGCGTTTCACCTCACGGGAAAGCCATCCGGAGTTTCTCGTCCCCTTCGATCTTCAACCCTTCTGAAATACCGGAGTTTGTTCCCTCTTCATCCTCTTTGACTGAAAACGAATTCCAGCCTTTCCTGTCACACACTGGGAGATTCAACGGGGACCAACACAACGTCCACTTCCCAACAAGCAACGCAGAAAAACCAACATCACAAGTGTTTCATCACATTTGTGCATCGATTGTGCTCTAAAAAGTGTAACGCATCGTGTGCATCGAAAAGTGTAGTGCTACTATTTATAGTGATCAAATTTCAGCAAATGGATAGCCTAAAAGCGAGGTACTGTGGGCCCTAGCAAATGCAACTTCACATCTACAGTCATCGACGGTAAACCCTCAACAGTGGAGGTAGGATCAAAAATTTATTATTTAAAATGTATAAGCATTCGAAAAAAGAGGATCTCATACAGGTCGCCCAGGAACTAGGCGCGATAGTACCGGAAGGTGCCACAATAATTAAGTTAAAAGAACTAATTGAGAAAAATGATTTGTTCAAAAGCGAACCTGATTTTATTAGAGATCTCATTTATTCAACTGTCGAGGAAAGAAAGGCAAAATTAATCGAAGAAAACAAAATAGAACTCGAAAAAATTAAGCTCCTGCAATCAAAAACAATCGAAGAAAACAAATTGGAAATCGAAAAAACTAAATTAGCACAAATTGAAAAGCAACTTGAACTCGCAGCGATCAGAAATACTTCAGAAACAAACCAAACCGAACTTAGAAACACGAACACAACATTCGAAACATCACCCCCGAACATTGAAAATCTGATAAGAAGCATTAAAACTCTTAGTATGCCGGTTCCGACTAAACCAGAAAATTTTAATCTTTTTTTTCAATCATTGGAACGTGCCTATACAACAAAAAATGTACCTCAGGAATTTAAATCGGAAATTCTTATTAATATTTTAGGAGAGCGTGCAAATCGCATTTTACTGTACATACCAGAAAACGAACTACAAGATTATGAAAAAGTTAAGAACATTATTTTGCGCGAATTTCAACCAACGGCAACAGACTGTCTTTTAAATTTCCGTCGTGCTCAACGATTACCAAATGAATCACACGTCCAATTTTCATCTAGATTAACTACAGCGTTTGAATATTATTGTAGATTAAGAAATGTCAAAGACTTCGAATCAGTGTGCGAGTTAATGATTTCCGATAAATTATTTAGTTCCTTAGATAGAGACACCCAATCACATATTTCAATTCGCCAAGGAGAAAACTGGTTCAAACCAGCAGAACTTTCAAAAGAATGCGATATTTATTTTGCCTCCAAGCACAAACCACTAAGTGAAATAAATCCCCGTCCATTCGAAAATAAAAACAAAAATGGATATCGGAACAATAATCAAACACAAAGCGAAAATTTTCGAAGACCGAATAATAATTTCAGAGGTCACCACAATCAGAGATTCAATTCTAGAGGCGGAAATAATAATTTTCAAAGGCAATTCAACTCAAACGAAAATCCCGTTTGTAAAGTCGAAACGCAAAAACAAACTATTCCCGAAAGATTTTTAAATAAATTACAATACGAAAATATTCTTGTTCATGACACTGAAGTAAGTGCTTTGATTGATTCAGGAAGTGTTATCGTGTGTGTCAAATCTTCATGCGTACCGGAAAATACGAAGTATGACGGTAACATTATTTTAGAGGGTGCTTTCATGGAACAAGAAGCAAAACTTGCTAAAATAAAATTATCTCTTCCAAAACACCCACAAAATTCTATAATCGTTACAGCAGCCGTCTGCGAAAATATAAGTAAAGATTTAATAATCCCCCCTCAGATATATCAGAATCTTTATTCATGTCAAGGACAATCTACAAACCCCCTTCCAATAACCGGAACCAAGTTGTTTCAAAATATCGAAGAGAAAAAGAAGAAAAATCCAAATCAAACTTTTTACGAAGATAAACTTCCACACATGCCAAAAAAATCTGATTACGTAACAACAGAAAATAAAATTACAAACGCAAAAAATCTACATTCCACATCTTCAGAAGAAGGAAACTATAGCGATTCTAAAAATAGACACCCACCCATGTATGCAACTAACATTCCATCTTTGCAGGGAAATACTCTTTTCCAATCTCAAGCAGTTGACCTCTGTGACCCCACTTTGAGTTCCTGTGAAATTCCTGCAGAAGATGAAATGCCGGCGCCAATGGATTGCTTCTACAAGAAATCTGTTTTGTCTATGACTAATACAGAAAATAAAAAAACTACTGAATCGGAATATGATCCTTTCGAAATAAAAAGCGCTCATAAAGAAAAAATGAATGATGAGTTGGAAAAAATTTCTGATTTTTATATATTTACAATTGGTGATGCGATTTATTCTGAAATTGATCTTTCGCACATAACAAATATTTCTTATCGTAAGGAAGTCGAAGATATTATTAATTCTTATAAGCCAAATAAAATTAAGGATACTAATTTACAAATGAAGATAATTCTTTCCGACGACCTAACAATTTCTCATCGTCCACGACGAATGGCCGATTCTGAAAAAATCGAAGTTGAGAAGCAAATAAATCAATGGTTACAAGATGGTATTGTTTCGGAAGAGACATCCGATTATTCAGCACCGTTAGTTCTTGTTAAGAAACCAGATGGCAGCACCAGGATCTGTGTCGATTATCGCCAGTTAAATAAAAAAACAATTAAAGAAAGGTTTCCACTGCCGCTCATCGAAGATATTTTTAATAAATTACAAGGAGCTATGTTTTTCTCGAACGTAGATATGAAAAATGCATATTTTCACATCAAAGTGCATGCTGATAGTCGTAAATATACCAGTTTTGTTACACATAATAACCAGTATGTCTTTAATTCGGTTCCGTTCGGAACCTGCAACGGACCCTCTGTCTTCCAAAAATTTATACAAATAGTGTTTAGAGAACTGTTAAACGAAGGAATTGTTGTTATTTTCCTGGATGATATTTTAATTCCCTCATTAACTGAAGCAGAAGGTATTTCTAAACTTAAAAGAGTTTTTGAAGTAGCATCGAGTTATGGACTTCAGTTAAATTTTAAAAAGTGTAATTTCCTAAAACGGAAGATTAATTTTCTTGGTCATATCTTGGAGAAGGGTACGATTCGTCCCTCTAAAGCTAAAACAAGCGCTGTTATAAATTTTCCAGAACCTAAAACACAAAAACACATTCAATCATTTTTAGGTTTAAGTGGCTATTTTCGTAAATTTATCAAGGATTATGCACTAATCGCTAGACCCTTGAGTGACCTGTTAAGAGATAAAGTTCCATTTCATTTTGGTCAGGATCAAAAACAAGCTTTCCTTACCTTAAAACAAGCCCTATCATCAGAACCTGTATTACACCTTTATAAACAGGGATTCCCTTTACAAGTACATTGTGACGCTAGTTCTAAAGGGTTTGGAGCTATACTTTTTCAAAGCGATTCAGATAATAACATGCATCCAATACATTTTATGAGTCGAAAAACATCTCCCCAAGAAGAAAAATATTCTAGTTACGAGTTAGAGGTATTAGCTATTGTTGAAGCTCTGAAAAAATTCAGACATTACTTAATAGGAATTAAATTTCAAATCTATACAGATTGCCAAGCTTTTCAACAGACAATGTCAAAACGAGACTTGCCACCTAAAATAGCAAGATATGCTCTTTTCTTAGAAGAATTTAACTATGAAATACTCCACAGGCCAGGTACACAAATGCGTCATGTAGATGCCCTCAGCCGTTATCCTGTCATGGTTTTGCAGCACAACGCAATGACACAGAAAATCAGAGAAGCACAAGCAAAAGACGAATTCACATCGAGTATCAAACAATTACTTGAACAGTCAGCGACAACAGATTACGTATTAAAAAATAACGTTCTTTATAAATTGGTCGATGACCAAGAACTGTTGATAATACCATTCGATATGCAAAATCAAATAGTGCAACTTGAACATTCTAAAGGTCATTTCGGCATAAACAAAACAGAAACTCTCGTTAAACAACAATTTTATTTTCCTAACATACGAAAAGTAGTAGAAAACGTAATTTCAAATTGTGTACAATGCATACTATCATCTCGAAAATCTGGCAAACAAGAAGGTTTTTTACATCCCATTCCAAAAGGAGATGCGCCACTTGACACGTTTCATATTGATTTCTTGGGTCCTCTTACATCAACTAATAAGAATTATAAACATATTTTTACTGTCGTAGATGCATTCACAAAATTTATTTGGATTTACCCCGTCAAATCGACTTCAACAAATGACGCTCTTGAAAAATTAAAACACCAGCAAACAACATTTGGAAATCCAAGACGTATAATTTCTGATAAAGCTTCAGCATTCACATCGAAAGAATTTCAAAAATATTGCCAAGACGAAAATGTCGAACATATCACCATTACAACAGGTGTTTCCCGTGGAAATGGTCAAGCAGAAAAATTTTACGCGACATTAATCCCCGTCTTAACGAAGCTTTCTATTGAAGATCCAACTAAATGGTATAAACATGTATCCTCAGTTCAACGAATCATCAACAGTACTATTTCTCTATCGACAAAATACACACCATTCGAATTATTAACGGGAATAAAAATGAAAAATCAAGATGATCTTCACATTAAAGAAACACTTGAACAGGAACACATACAAACATTAATTCAAAACAAATCGCAAATAAGAGAATATGCTAAATCAAATATTTTAAAACTTCAAGAAAATAGTAAACAACATTATAATAAACACCGAAAAGAAGCTAAAATATACAACGTAGGTGATAACGTGGCAATAAAGCGAACACAATTTGGAGCAGGCCTGAAATTAAGACCCAGATTTTTTGGTCCTTATGAAGTCACGAAGGTAAGGCCAAACGACAGGTATGATGTTAAGAAGACAGGGATTCATGACGGCCCGAACTTTACTTCAACTGCTGTTGATTTTATGAAGAGTTGGGAAGGAACATAAAAAACTTTTTGTGTTTTTTTTTTAGTGACTTTTAAATCAACAAACTGTTGATTGTGATTTTTTTTCCCTCTTCAAGTTTAAGTGATCGTCAAGAACATTTTATTGACATTTTTCCTTTAATTTTCATCAGTCAAGAACATTTTATTGACATTTTTTTCCTTCAAGTTTAGTTATAGTCAAGAACATTTAAAACATTGACAGTTTATTTTTTTTTAAAAATGTCCTGATGTCAAACAGAACATTTGTGAACTTTTAAATTTTCAACTTTTCATCTTTCACAGTGTTGTGAAAATTAAGAAGACATTGTAAAATCTGTGTTATTTTTTTCTCTTTTCTTTCTTTTTGATTTATTTTCAGATTCCACTACAAATATTAGTTCGGGGTCGAACTATGTCAGGATGCCCGAGTGTCGTATAATACTCAATCAGTAAGCAGCAGCGCCACCCGTAGCGACAGTGGCGCCACCGTGCTTTATAAGAGCAGCGCAGATGCGGAGCATTACATTCGGATTCGGACGCTAGATGCTGCGAGGGCCTCTTCGGATGCAAGCGAATCTTTAATCAAGGCTTAACAGCCCTTGTACTCCTTTTGCGTTCATTAAAAGAACGATATGAAAAGCCAACTGCCTCCTACTTATTTACCAATTCATCCCCCTAGACACCCCTAACTAAAACATATATATACTAATAAATACAGTTTTCTGTAACAAACCAGGAAACATACAAATACGATAATCAATTATAAATAACTTTGTAAAACTGTGATGAGCTCGAAAAAAATGCATCTTTTATTTGGGTTGCTATAGATTTATAAAATACGTCTTCTCCATTAATACACGCAGTGGCGGCTCGATAGCAGTGAAAGTGAGGGGGCCCGATACCAAAAATTATAGAGAGAGAGAAATCTACTGCATACATCGCTCCTACGAATCTTTCTCTCTGCTTGCTTACAACAACAAATAAGGTTTTAAAATAATTGGGGGAAAAAATTAAGTCATGAGTAATGCTACCGTAAAATGGGGTGATCCGGAACACTTTTCAACTATCAAAGTAAAAATCGGTTGTAATAAAATCGTTAAGGAACATATTTTTGACATTGAAACTTGGGTCTTACCTTCTTCTTTGAGGATCAACCCAAAAAATGTTGAAAAAAATTAGACTTTAATTTATTTTGAATTTTTTCATGGTGTTCCGATTCACCCCGCAGAAAGGGGTGAATCGGAACACTCGTTACAATTTATGTCTGATCTTATTTAAATGTTTACAGTGTGACAAAAAACAAGTAATAATGCATTGTGGTGAATAGGAACACAAAATTATCATAAAAAATCATTTAATATGACGGATGAAATTTGTTTTTGTTATGATTTTTAATACTTTGAAAAGAAGTTAAAAAGTATGGAACTAACTTTAAACTTTTAATTTCGAATATCCTGTATGATATTTTTTTCAATGCTGTACACCTACTTATTTATTACAGAATTTTTTCTAAAATTAGATCCTCTTCTCTTTTATTTGTACTAACCTGTAAAAGGATAAATGTAGTTTCTGCCCGATTCTAGCCGAACCACTTATTTTGATTTGATAAGGAAATATTTTGCTGTCGTTATAGAAATTCATCTATTGATAGTACCGGAGAGTTACGTTAATAATTGTATACTATATCAAATATCATTGGGAGAGGTAGGACAAATCAACACTTCTGATCATTTGAACGAAATTTAAATACTCAGTTATTTTTCAAAACAAAAAGTAAATATCTGGACAACCAATTGTTGACTCTTACATTTTACTAAATAAAGAGTAAAATTATAAAAAAAAAAAAACTGACCATGGTTATTTATTGGTGTAAATTCTTTCGCAGTCATACAAGTTGAAGACACTAAAGATCCCTGACTTTAAAGTAAGAATTGACCATTTCCTTGCAGATCCCCCAGGACCAGGAGGTGTATTAGAAATATGATACTCATACCCATAGTATGACGAAAAAACAGGATGTCACGTGAAAGGGAAGGAATGGCCCTCGACAACATTATAGAATTTTCTGTCTTATCTCTTTAAGACGCAAATTCAAGGTCGACCGAAGTAAGGAGACATTTTGTACCCCCAAGCACAGTCTGGGTAAACTAACATCTTTTGAAGAGAGCAAGAAGATTATCCTCATATAGTCATTCTAATAGAGTTAGGCTGTTAGAGTTTTAATAGGAATTGTGGGTTCTAACTATATTCTGTAGAATTGCAATCATACTATAGTACGATTATTTAAAGTTTTTTTTTTTTAGTTATGGTTTAGGCTTTTATTTTTGTAATTTATTTACGGACGTGATTTTTTTTATAGCAAATAAATTTTAATGGGTATCCGCACACTAATACTGTATAACAAATTGGCATCTAATCAAGAGGAAGATTGAAAAATAATATCTGATGCAAAAATTTGGCTCACTCTTTCGTCATACGTCCGACCAGGATTGTAGAAAAATGTGCCTAGTCGGTTAGAGCTACATTGGAAATTACTTTCAGTTTTTAGAAACAACAAGGATTCTTTTTTTGAATGAGATCTTCTCTCTATCCGCAAGACAGACCGATCATCAAGGATAGACCATCCTAGTTTTTGTGCGAAATAAGTGAGTTACTTTCATTCAACTTATTTTTTCAAACGGTCACAGATGAGCATAAAAAATATCTTAGGTTGGGCATTTCAAATTCATTACTTCAGCAGCGAATTATAGTATAACTTAGAGCATTAAACTTTATGAGCCTAGGAATAAAATAAAAAATATCGATGTGTAACATTCATATTGGGTCTCTGATCTAATGAGATTCACTTTTATTTCGGCCGGGGATCTCCTTATCCTGTAGATCAGAAGACAGTGCCAAAACACGAAACTCACATGCATGTGATTAGTCAAGCAAAAAATTAGCTGAAATATTTTTCGTCATTTTACAGCATAATACACAAAAACATATATTAGCGCACAAAATTCAATATAAATTTTGGATATAAGATTGATTTCAATTATTAACTCTACAACAACCACGTCTCATTGTGATTGACACGCACACAATAATTAAATAAAGACAACTGTGTTCATGTATTAATCATAACTGAAAAATTTAACTTGACTTAAATGTTTTTGTACACATTCAGAAATTATAATACAGGGTGTCCAGCAAAATTTCTAATAAAAATTCAAGCATCATCAAAAAACGTTCAAGGACCCCTCTTGCGACCAATTATCCCCATATTTTCCAGTATAAAAGTATACCCCACTTAGTAGTGTGCTGAACTAATTTTAGAAATTAGAAAAATTGTATGAAAATAAGAAATGGCTTATCAGAAAAAAATTGGGTTGTTATATTGAAAATAGGAAGAGAGGATTTTTTAAAGGCTCATACTTGAGACTGAGAATTAAAAAAGATACAAGATAGTTTACCAAGTCATAAATATGAAGGTCTAAATCTAAGCAGACAAAAAACACAGGTAATTTTACTAGGTGTACACTTTAATAGTTTGTGCTAAGCATCAGCCACATTGGAACAAACAGCTTCATTTTAAGTATAAGATTCGAATGTGGTAGAATAGTTTGAGACTTAGGACTTTTTTTTTCAGGCAAACATTTCTCTGTAATTTGGCAACTTTTGCAGTTCTTTCTTTCAGTTTCCTTTGGCACTAGCTTTTTCTTTGAAAACAATTGCTTGTTACTAACATTTCTGTTGATAAGTACTAAGGGAGGGGGATTCTACAAGACCATAATACAGTACCCAAGCAAAAAATTTCAAATTTCCACAGTTGAAAAAGCCAATTTTAAACAATTATATAAAAAAATGCTTTAACTTTTTAACTATTATTAATGGCTCTAGATAAAAATATTTATATTTATTTTTTTTACATTATTTTATATATTATAGCAGTTAAAATTGAAATTATGAATAAGAATATACAGTAAAATTGGACAATTGGGTCGAATTTTTTGCCCAAAATTAAATTAAAATCTTAGTAATTCTGTATATATTCAAATCAAAAGGCAAAACTGATCTTCACACAAACACTAATCACGGGCATAGCGGCTATCACATCACCTGAAACCTAGGCGAATGACACCTAAAGAGGGCAGCAAATTTCGCAAAATCTACTATTGAAACGGCTTAGTCGAAAATTACCATTACTCCAAAGTAAATATCGGCGATAGCGGCCACCGTATCGGCGAAAATCCGAGTAATTACATTAAAGCAACAATCAGAAAAAATTAACACCACAACAAGTTCGAGTCCCGTGTTGGCATGGATGTTTGTAAATGTATGTTGGCTTGTCTAATGACGAATGTTTCGGCGCATTATAGTCCTCGTGTTGCTGACGGCGCCAGATAATCTGAATACAACCAACACCACAACAACGTAAATTTCGACGATATTGCCCGCCGTTAGCAGCGTAAATATATGTAAATACAGACCTTAAGTCAGCGCAACGCTCAGCGAAACTAAGTACCATACACCAACGTAAATAATGGCGATAGAGATTTGTAATCTGTAGAAAAATTGGCCATTACATCGGAGGTTTGAGGAAGTCTGAACGCACATAAGATCCATGGCTGTCAGATTTGCTAGCAAGCTCAATAAGATTGTAATGTAGATTTGTATCTATCTCGAGAATTGAAATTTTAATAAAAAAAGAGCGGAAATCCGAATTTCAGACAAAATTTATCATCATGCAACAACGTAATTCTCAGCGATAGCGTCCGCCATAATCACGGGAAAACGTCCATTTCATCACCGTAACATTCAGCAAAATGTCCATCGCATATCAACGTAAATAATGCACATAGAAGCTATGATATTAAAGGAAAATTCTGAGGAAAAGTATTCATTCCATCGGTGGTTTGGCGGAGTTTAAACGTGTGCAGATTTCGTGTTTGTCAGGAAATTCTATCGATCTCCGGCATTTTCGAAATTTCGGTCAAAAATCTTCGAATAACCATGTTTAAAGAGAACATTTCTGAGGGAAGGAGAAACTACTTTCGATCCGCGAGATCAATGGGAAAATTGTGGAAAAACGCCGATATAAGAAGACTTTTTCCGATACTGAAGAGAAGTGAAAATTTCTGAATTCAACCGGAAATTCCAACATTAATACGAATTTCAAGCATAATCCACGATTTTCCCGAGATGCAAAAAATTCAAGTATATTTCCCAACTACAGGACACCCTGTAATAATAGTTAAATACAGAAAAAGTCCGATTATCTGGCATTCAAGATTCAATCCACTGGAATTTTTTAAAAATCAAATTGGTGAGAATACCTTTTTCGCAAAAAAAACAAAAAAAAACACGGCGATAAATTGCCAAATTTTATACTTTTTTTAATTTAGTTTGAGACTTTGAATTTGAATAGGATTTTTATTAGAAACATTTTAAGGGAATGAAGGACGAAAGCAGACTTTTCAATACGATTTCCGAAAAATATTGAATACATCTATTTTCAGAATTGACACAAGTTTTTCAGTGGATGATGGATAATTTTGATGCAATTCGAGGATTTCCTCAAATTCGCGGATGAATCACATGCATGAAGACCACGTGACAAAGGCAACAGCATCGAAAACCAGTTTAACTATTCTTTAACCAAGTTAGTTCAGACTAAAACAAGTCATGAACTACAGTGGAAAAAGGACAGTGGGAAACGAGCGCACTAGGCATTCTTTTTATGAAAAAAGGAAGTCGATTGAATTTCCTTGACACGTCAGTTGAAATAAATAAAACATTTTAGGGAATGAAGGAAAAGGCTGACTTTTCAAAACGATTTCTGAATATTTTTAAAAACTTATCTAATCTAATTCCAAAATTTTAGCGGATAACGGGATTTTCAGCCGATGATGAATTCGCGGATTTCCGCTAATTCACGTAAAAAAATTCGCGGATTTCCGCTAATTCGCGGAAGAATCACATGTATGAACTCAGGAATTTTGTAATTTAAGAACCACACAAGGGGTATAGACTTTCAGGATATTGCAGGTGGCAAAAGTCAGTCTCTCCCCCCGCCCCTTCGTCTTTTTTCCAGCCCATTTCTTCTACGGGCAAAGGAAAAGAAGCTCAATCAGGCGACTTAAATATAAGGAAATTTATTAGTTGGAGTGAAAGTGGTCAGTTTCAAGATTAAAATTTCAGATAAATCAGTATATTAACTAGTAAAAAATTTATTAAAAAAAAAAAATTGTGGGGGGAACCGACTAAAAAAGTGAGGGGGCCCGGGACCCCAATGCATACACGTAAGAAATGCTGATAATTTTATGAGTCGGTTTATTTCAAGCAACATTGAAAAATTCCAATGAGAATGGTGCTGCCATCTACAATGAAATTTCTAAACAAGAAAATGACCCGACATGAAGTCCAACTGCATCCAAAACACAAAAAATATCTACTTTTTATTTTTTTGGATGTCAATAAACTTTTGTGATTTACGAAAGAGTGAATTCTGATTTCTTAATTTAATTAATGCTTTTTTTCTACAACCAACTCTTGGTTGATTATTACTTAAATTACCCATTAAATTTCATTATTCAGTGTTTTACTAAAGTAGTCAAAAGCTATAGATACCAAACTACAAGACGTTCATATAACTAATGTACAGTACGCAGAAAAAATCGACCTAAAAGTCGTAGAATATTGCGATTTACACCAAAGTAAATTATTTACGATTCTTTATGCAATACTTTTTTCCTTGGTAGGTTGATTACTAAGTAAATTTAACTCATGTGATGGAACAGTAAAGGCACTTCTTAGGATTTGTCCCCAGACGCCTACAACTGCCTTTTCCTCACTGCTTAACTTCACAGAACGCGTATTTGAATACAGACTACATTTATGAATTTGATTTCACTACAACTAAATTGTTATATTTCATCTCACCCCGATTGAAACAAAATAGAAAATATAATAAATCAAACACTAATTCAGAAATTGTTTTCGGAATAATCCGAGTTAATCAATTCATTAAATGTCATTCTAAGTGGCAATTCTTTCTTTTCATGTAGAATTGAAGCCTCGTTGGAAAAAAAAAAAAGGTTCGAAAATGTTTAGAGTATGAGGGTTTTGGTGTCATTAATTATTTCCAACAACGTTGCCATCCTATTTAAAAAAAAAAAAAAAAAAAAATGGTAGTTTTTCTTGAGAATAAACTTTCCCTCTCCAGCGATAACTCCTAATCATACTTTGAATCCAGGTCGGTTCTCAAATCAATGGCATGAAGCTCGGATACAATAAAATCTGAAAGTCAAACTATTGGAATACATTGGAATAATTGAAAAACAATAAAATATAACTCATACAAACGAAATGTTTAATGCAAAACCCTTAAATGCCAATTTCCTGTGCAATTGCATCTTATCGAGCTCAGATTGAGGTTTTCATTGTTGACCACTTTACGGAAATAAGAGCTATTTACCAAATTTTTTTTTTCTCGCTACCAAAACTTGGATTAACTCGATGTAAAATACAATGTATTCAACCTGTCAAGATTCAGCTCGCTTGTATGACGGCAAGTAGGTTAATTCACGCTCAAAAGATTTTACATCGTCATCCTCAATAAGGGAGGGTTTTAGACTTTTAATTATCGTAAATTTGTACATTTAAATTAAATTTGGCATAAAGATAGTAAAAACTGGCAATACTACATAAGCGTGTGCAAAAGCGGCCTTTTAGTGACAGTACCAAAATTTACTAGTCTCGACATCGAATCTATAATAACTGTAAAGTTTCGGCTCGATTAGTTCAAATCAAGTGAGTTAATTAGAACCATGTAGATTTTCAAGCTACGCACAAACTGGCTGTTTTTTCTCTAGTATTTTGTACCAAAATAACATAAAGCTAGTTAAGAATCCGAATAAAATCTTCGATTACGTCATCAGACGAAGAACCAAGATAAGCTATTTGGTGTAAAACTAGCACTATCAAAATACCAAATAATTATGGGATTAATAATGAATTCAATGCACACGATATTTTTTTTAACATGAAACATATAAACGATAAATCATAAATGGTTTTTAAAGCGATTAAATACAAAATAAATTCCATTCACAGGCAATGTCGTGCTGCCATCGAGTGGCTTAATTTAAGCTGCATTAACTCGGGAAATTATTGCATTTGAATCTACTGTAGTCAAACCTATTCGAACTCTTTTCGTCACCCGTTGCAATTTTATGCGCTTAAAAATACCAGTTTCTTTATCCTTGTTTATGTTGAAATCTTGTAAAGAGCAATAACATGTTGCTTTGAAGATTGGGCATTTTTTACAATCGCATTTAGAAACTTCTTAGTAGAAAACCTTGACATTTGGAAACATTAAAACTAAGAAATATAACATCCAACTTGTTTGAAATCTTTACGTATGTAGTGGATCCATCTGGTTTTGACTGTTGCAATTTTAAAATGTATGTATACCCTAGAAGTTTTTTAATTTTGAGTTTAAAAATCCCATTATTTTTTTAGATTAGTTAGAAAGTATATGGTTAAAATAATTTCATAATAAAAATTCAAACTTCGGCAATTGTTAATTAAGCTTTAATTAGATAATTAGTACCTTTTTCAAACAATGATATATCAAATTCTAATTTACTTAGAAACGCAATTCTACTTGGAAACCATTCGAAATATTATTCTTAATGTTTTGAATCTCAATTAAGTTTCTTATTTAAAAGAGTTCTTATTTTACAATTTATTTTGTGTGAAAACATGAAAAAAATCCATATTTTCCAAGACTTCAAGTTTTAAAAATCCCTAAAAAATCAATTTCTCAATCAATATTATATAATTGAGTTCCAAAACATCTAGAATATTATGTAGATTACTATGATATAAAAAAAATTATAATTGAACATTTTGTTGTCGAATTATCGTTGTTTGAATAAAGCGTGACATAATTAAAATACAGTTGGTCAGAAAAACAAGTTTAAAGTTTTAAAAACGTGGTATCTAACAGGGGAAGTACTTACCAATAATTGATTGTAACTTAAAAACTATTAAGGATATTTTCACATGTTTAGTATTGTTTGAAAGCTAAAGTATCAGAGAAAATTAATATATAATAACAAAAAAATGAATATTCTTATCGATTTACGTGAATTGTAGGGTATACGTACACCTTAAATCATAATACCTGTCACTCCGCATTTTGAACTAGTGAAACTTGAGCTTTCAGGCTTCTCTTGATAAAATAATTCAATAGTATTTCAAGAAATTTTCACTGTTATGGTACAAATTTTATAGCCCACAAAAAATTCAAATTTCCTCCTGAAGAATTAGATAAAATAGAACGCTTATGCAGATATAATATGGCAATTTTTCAAAAAATAGTTTTGGAAGTAATAAATAGTTGAAATTTTATGGCAACAGGAAAATGTCACAGATTAACAAAAAAAAAAAATCCTCGTAAATTTCCAGGTCCAATGACCACCATCAGGCCCTGATCATCGCCTAGGCCCACAAGATCCAGGCCTTGGGCCCATGATTTTAGGGAGGCCCGAAATTGGCTGTAAACCTATAACTTCTTCTTTTTGTGAATATCTTTTACAATCTGTATACAAGAATTTTTACACAAAAATAATTTTGAATTGATCTTGAACAGTCCTTAGTATCCCAGTGTATTTATTCAATTGAATCAAACCATCATTTAAAAGAGTGAAAAACAACAATATTTCTGGAAGAAATATTGAAAGGAAGTCTTGACAAATTAATTGCGAGATCAGCAAATGTCAGCTTTGAAGTTGTGAATAATGATGCAGATATTGCTGTCACGGATATTACTACGCATTGTTAACGCGCGTCAATGAACTGTACTTAACTGTCAGTAAAATGTAACCTTTTAACTGTCACCGTCATTGATTGTAGAGACGCCCCCTTTTTGATATATAGTCAATTCACAGAATTGCGGAGTCCCTTTTTATTGATGGTCTTTTACATCGATGTTTTTATAACTGTAATAAAGGTTGTAAGCAAGATTGTTTTGAGCTAATTTAAATACAGTCCACTTCGAAGAAAAGTCAATATTCCAGCTACAACACGCATTGTGATCGTGAAATGTAATGCTACATTACAAAGTTTTACCTGTTTTGACTTATGAATTTGGTTATCTTTTTCTATATTTAATGTTAATTCATTTGATAACGAGTCAAGCTCATTTCCAATAAATCTCGCATTTTACGAAGGGGCCCCAACTTGTCATGATCAGGCCTTGGCCACCATGTTACGGGATTACACAGAATTCTCCAGATCATTAAAAAAAAAAGCTATAATCGCAATTTAATTTCTAACGTTTGAAAATCTTCGTTACATTACTGTTCATAGAGAGAATTTCTTATACCTAACATGAAGTGGAGCAAATCCTTAATTCTTCAGATATCTTGTTAACTGATCTTTTGCGTGCACACATTGTTTAACAGTTAAACTAGTGGAATTCAACTATATTGCAATTGAGAATTTCTAGAAACGCGTTGTTTTATGCATCTGTTACGAAAACTTAAAAGTGCATAAGAATGTGATCTTCGGATTTGTGCTTCAAGTCTTTCTCTAAACATTAACATTCGGGGATACAAAAAACCGTTATTACGCATAGCAGCAGAGGCAGTGCTTTCTAAAAAAATTTAGGTACGAATTTTAGGGATAATTTTAAAAATTTGAGAAACATTTTGGGAGAGTTCCCAAAAATTTCGGGATTAATTAAGGTAGTAGTCCGATGGGATGGGTAAAAAAAAAAATCGATTTTTTTTTAAAAACATTTTTCGGAAGTACCACATTTTAAAAATATGCTCTTAAATTTTCCAGACCGAAATTTAGAGTATTTCCAAAGTTATAGGCAAAACAAGAGAGCGCGTCGTAGAGTGTATGAAAGTGTGTTGACACGCCACCGAAGCATATTTTTACTGGGAAAAACGTTTTGGAAATTGCTACTTATACGGCTGCCTGTATCTTTAATGAGGGTTTTCTACCTGTACTTAAAATTATGGCGGTAATGGGCATCACAATAGGTCAGACAGCCAGGGACTACGCAGACACTGTTGACAATGCACGGATTTTAAGGGCGGAGAAAACTGCAGAAGCCAACTGTAGAGAGGCCAGAATCTTACGTAGAGCTCTTAAAGCTGCTGCTAATGACGATTTTGAGGAAACAGAAGCTTGCTGATTAAATAATGTAAGTATAATTTGTTGCCAAAACTTTAAACGCGTTTTTCTCGAAACCATGTTTTTGAAATTTCGTGGAAGCACCGACTCAAAACTATTCAACCTATTTGGTTCAAAATTTAACCAGTTATTCTACATACACATATCTAAATACCTAACCTTTAAAACATTTAATTTTTTAATAATAAATCAATTTTTTTTAAACATTTCATCAACAAAAAAAATTACATTTTGAGAACTTTTTATTTTATTATGTATATTATTGGTTAGTTCATTAGAATAAGGTCTACACAATAATAATCTTTTTGATTTTTTCATTTCAGATGACTACGGAAGGCTGCGCGCTTCGCCGAAACAGCTCATCATTCTTTAGAGGACTCCACTTTGACATTACATATTGTAAATAAATAAATGGAAAATTAAATTTAAAAAAAAAAAAAAAAAAAAAAATTGCATTATTTAAAGTATTAAAATAAATATGTAAAAGTTACAAAACGATCGTATATTATTTACTTGTTAAAAAAAGGTCACGAAAAAAAGTCGAAATTTCGGCCGTCACACCGGACTACTACCTTAAAAAACATTTACGGGTATTTCGTTTGTAGTTAAAATAGGCTCCTAACACTGACATATTCTTACCAAAGCTTGTTCCAATACCGGAAAAAAACTGCAATTTTGAAAAATTTTAACGTCTAACAACTCTTTAGCATAATAGCAGTAATATAACTAAACAATTATACTATTTTGACCAACATGCGAATTCACTTAAGTCCTAGAGAAATATCGGGGGAATTTTTTTTTAAGGAATTATCGAAAACTTTAAGTACAATTTTAGGGAGAAACAAACATTTAAGGAACATACCTCTTAAAGCATTCGGTACATACAAAAAATCGTTACGGCTAACATTTCGTATAGCTTCACAGAAAGTGTGTTTGAAGAGCCAAATTTTAACTATTAATTTAACTTCCATTACTCATTTCGTTGCAATACGGTTTCAATGCAACTTTTGTTCAAAATGTTAAATAATGACACCAAGACCCCCATACTTTTATTTCCAACACGTTACCATTCTAATTTTTAAAACGAAAATTTACCATACTATTTTTTTTTTAAACAAAAATCTGTAGTTCTCTTGACAAGAAAATGTCTCCATCTTCTCAAACTTTCGCTCGCCAGTTATGACTCCTGGATCCAGGGTCAGTTCTCAAATCAATGACACGAAGCTCGGGTACACTAGCAAATCTGAAAGTAAATAATATTATAAGTCAAAAAATTTAATATACAAAAAACATTTACGCCTGCATAATTGACAAATATATATATATATATATAACTCGTAAAAACGAAGTGCTTAATATCAAACCTTTATATGCCAATTTTCTGCGCAATTGCATCTTATCGAGCTCGGATTGAAGTTTTCATCGTTTGACCACTTCACAGAAATCAGAGCAACTCTTTTTTTCTTGCCACCAAAACTTGATTAACTCGTTATAAAAGACAACCTGTCAAGTTTCAGCTAGATTGGATGACGACAAGTGGGATAAATTCGTGCTCCAAAATTTTTTCCTCGTCAGTCAATCGTTGATGGGCGATACTCACGGACAGACAGGGCCTGATTTACCATTAGGCCCACTAGGTCCGGGCCTAGGGGCCCCCAAATTTTGAAAGTTTTCTGAAAATTTTAAATATAATGGTCTTTTTATGGGAAGTACTGAACAAAAATAATAAAAAACTTTTAGTTACACATCCGCAAATTACATATTTTTTACAGTCACAGAGAGTTGAGTTCGATAGATTAACCTAATAAAAACTAATTAAGCAAATCTTTCTGGTTCAGCCAATCATATACAACTCCTTCATATGTACACGGAGACAAGGGCTTTACGCCGCTGTTCTCCTTCTCTCGCCTCTTGTAAAGAGATGTTCACCAACCAACCAACCATATACAACTTCTTATATTATGAAATTAAAGAGTCTTTGCGATTGGTTGGTTTGCAGGATCTTCCGTGGACTTTTTTGGCCCTCCTTTTTGGTGAGATCGTGGAAACAGTGGAAAGGTTACTTTGTATAATTTACAATTATTGTTATAAAATTAAGTAATCTTTATTATTATATAATTTGTGAACCCTGTGGTAAAATGTAAGTTTAAAATACAGGAAAGTGTGTTTTAAAATCAGTGTTCATGGGGGGGGGGGGGGTCTTGATTAATTCAAAAGTTTTGAGCAAATCAAGATCATACTAATTATAACAAAAAAATCGTGTGAAAGTAAACTATGAGTTTTAATTGTAAGAAGTTAGTCTTAACCAACGTAGCTTGATCTGGTAATATTGTGGCGTAAGGAAATAAATATTTGCTATTGGGGGGTCCCTCGTTGAATGTTGGGCCTACAGTAAAAAAAATTCTAAATCAGGCCCTGCGGACAGAGTGCCGCTGACTACGCACACACAGACATTTTTTTGCAAAATTTTCGAATACTTTTTTTTTTGTGACCGAATGCTGTCCTTTCTCATTACCCTATGTTAACATATGGGTAATTGAAAGTACAAATTTTAGAAATTTAACTTTGCGAGTTATTACACATCAAAGTGGAAGACTTGGTTTTGCGTATGCTGTCCCTCTTCCGAGAAAACTAACAGCTTAAAGAGTACTTTTTTTTTGTGTTGCGATTCTACACGTTTTGGAACGTGCCGACATAAAAAGGAATTGATCTAGAATTAATATCCGTGTGTGTGTTTATCCGTGGTCAGCATAACTCCCGAACGCATTGACTTACGATGTTCAACTTTTGTTTACTGTGGCCATGGGACTAACTATTAAGGTTTCGTTAAAGTTGCACATGTGTCTAAGTTAGCTGCCATCAAAAAATTTGTTTTTCAGGCAACTGCTGAAAAACGGCTCTAACGATATATATTAAAAAGCCCTTTAATGGTGCTCTAAACATCCCCAGTTCCGAAATTCCCGTAACAATTCCAGACGAATGTCTAAAACTATTTTCCCTTGAGCACCGGTTATCAAACAAAGATTCTTTCTTCTCTGATTACTTCCAAGAGAGGTAAAAATTATCGAGAAATACGTCGCCAATTTCGTTGTTTTGGGTAAAATACATTGCCAATTTCGTTGTTTTGTGTTGTTGTTTTTTTGGCAAGGTAAGAATTATCGCCTAACTGGTATTTTTGTTAATCATGAAAAGGGTAACACACGGTTCCATGTTAAATTTAAGTGCAGCGATCAGCATTAAAGTGAAATTGTGTGAAGGTCCATACCTCTAGTTTACTTTCAGTTCAGTTTATACATTAAGAATTGCAAAATTTGACTAAGTCTGCGTTTTTGTTTTAAAATATTCCCGAATTCATTACCTTTAAAATTATACCCTTTTCTTTCTGAGACTCAAATTACTTTTTAAATTATAGTGGGTTTTGTGAACCTGTTTTGTAACACGTTCATTAGTGTAGTAAACTTGAAACGTGTTTTCTGAAGAATGACATTTTGGTCCGATTTAAAAATTCTAATTTTGTTTTGCAGACAATAGTTGTGAATGTGTTTCAAACTGGAATCTAAAAAATATCTAATATTGTTATCCCCCAAAAAAATCTTTTGAAAAGTAGAAAAACCACCAACCTCAAAAACACAAAAAACTTTCTTGCAATAAAAAAATCATAAACATGATGAAAATTTTCAGCCACAAATACAGTGATATAAAAAATGGCCAACCTCTGATTAGAACTCTCGGTTGTGACTCGCTTAAGAATGTCTGCTTACTTAGTTTATTTTTAAAATTTAAGTTCCGCTCCCATAAAAATTTACGCTGTTCGAGGTTGGCGCCCGTCATAGGAATATTAACAATGCTTGCGTTTAAAGTAATTTATGGCAGATTATACGGATATTCGAGTTCATGATTTCATTTGGATAGGTAGGAAATACAAAGTGGTGTAAATCTTCATGTTCATGCAACTTTCAAAATAGTATAGAGAAACTGTGCTCAAACGCTTGCATTTGAATATATTTATTAAGAATTTTGTAAGTAGGAAACTGAAGTATTTGTGGTAATCTTTTGTTTGGTTGATACATACATTTTTGAAAGTTTTTATTGTCTGGGCGCTTTAAAGGTTAGTAATTAAGACGTGCGCCAACCTCAAGCAGCGTAAATTTTTATGGGAGCGGAACTTAAATTTAAAAAATAAACTAAGTAAGCAGACATTCTTAAGCGAGTCACAACCGAGAGTTCTAATCAGAGGTTGGCCATTTTTTATATCACTGTATTTGTGGCTGAAAATTTTCATCATGTTTATGATTTTTTTATTGCAAGAAAGTTTTTTTGTGTTTTTGAGGTTGGTGGTTCTTCTACTTTTCAAAAGTGTTTTTTTGGGGGATATCAGAACTTTTTTTAAAAACACTGGCGACTTCTATTTTTTGAATTGGTCCGTTTAATCGTTTTTCTATATATCACCTATGGTACACCTGGTACCAGGAATATTCATAATTCTTCAAACTGAGTTCGACGATACCTTACATGCAATAATTATCTTTAAAATTGATAAACCGGAAGTGGTACCGATAGCATACCTGGTACTTTAAACATTCATAATTCGTCAAAACAAAAGTCCTACCATATTTATCTTGGAATTTGATAAACTGAAGGTGGTACTACCTATGCTATACCTGGTACCTTAAACATTCATAATTTTTCAAGACAAGCCCAACGACACCCAACATGCCATATTTATCTTCAAAATTGATAAACCGGAAGTAGTACCACCCATGATACACCTGGTACCATGAATATTCATAATTCTTCAAGTTGAGTTCAATGATATCTTACATGCTAAAATCTACTTGAAAATTTACAAATTGGTTGAATGCGGATGGCAGTAACTATCAAAATCGACCACGAACGAGTAATAGAAACTTGTGTATGGTAACTCAACCCCCAAAACTTAATGAAATACGTTGCCATCGACAAAGAGCCTGTCTGCCAAGTTTCAGCTCGTTTGGTTAATTTGTACGCACAGCGACCTATTTTAAGGCATAATAACGACTAATCAGTCCGGGACCCACAGCTTAACGTGGATTCCGAATCACAACGAACATTCGCACCTAACCCAAGAATCAAATCCGGCACCTTTAACATACAAGGCTAGAGAGTTCATCCCATTGAAAATTTATTCTAATAAATTGTTACAAATAAATAATACAAGTTTTTTACAGTCTAAATATTGCAATATAAATTATTTTTATTATACCAAGGTTCACATATAATAACCCATTGATATCTGACAAAATTTAAAATATTTTCTTAACAACAATTTTAAAATTCACTATGAAATTACAATTTTGAGGATATATGATTCTACGATTTCATTCTACAACAGAAAGTAAACAAAATCAACACATCTTTAAAAACGAATGACATTTGTGCAAATTTCATTAACCAATCGCAATGCGTGGTTCATTTAGTCCTCTGTAATGAATTGACTGTGACGTCAGCTCGCATAACCTCCACATTTATACTTTGTATTCAGCCCATAGTATCTTGCAACAAAATATGATTGTTTTCATTTTTCAATGGAGATTTCCAGAAATTAAAATGTTTTTGAAAGTTAACTCTCTCTATATTGTCATACAGTTCAAATAACACCATGCAACTTGAAGAACAAATATTTCTCTTCAATTCCGGCACGTATGATTTCTTTAAATTAAATTATTTCAATTTTAAAGATGTTATAAGCCATATAATTCTAGTCTAATTCGTTCTGCCTATACTTTAACGCTATGTTCATTCTCACTTAAGCCTAACATGTCGGAAAAACTAACTTCAAAATGATAGCAAACCTGTTTGGCAACTTTTGGCATACATTTCTGAACCACAATTACAAGCTGATCACTTTTATCTGTCGCCAAATTATGAAATGAAAAAAAGTGGTTTTAAATTAATTAAAAATAGAAAGAATTATTTATTGAAGTTCAAACCAGCGTAGAATTTTAAGTTGAAACATTCCGCATCCTATAATTCAATCCGTTTGAAGATCTATAGCTTAGTTAGGGCTGGACGTTTGTCTAAATTTTTACATCAAAATCGGGCTAGAACTCGTTTTTTTATTTCGTTTTGGAAATTTCTATATTTTTTTTCTTTGAAAGATATCACAGAGACAAATATATGGTATTTTTTGTATAATTATATGAAGTTTCCTAAGCGCGCTAGAAAATAGTCAATTTCGGCTTTTTCGCTGGAAGTTGTGCAGAGAATAGATACTTACTGTCGGTTTCTGCCTTTTTAAGGTTGGCGGCGAAACGACCCTTTCGTCTGATTATTGCATTTAAACACTATTCTGGCGCGAAAATAGTTTTGGCCAACTTTTCGATGAAAATACCCCAGTGTGGGACGTCCCAAATGTGTGGAAATAAGAAAATATAAATATTTTTTAACCGAATGCAATGCTTGTATTATCTTATATTACATAATAGGGGGATTGAAAGTTAAAAGAGTTTAATAAAATTTAGCAAATAATTTTTATTATACCTAGGGATTGGCTTGTAATACGTGCAGTGTAATTTATTTTAAACTGTTTTCTCATTGTGCCGTTAGATGGCAGCAGCACTGCAGGCCTAGATTTTTATCTCGGCTGACCTGTTAGTCAATTTACAATAGTAGATTGTAACCAAGCCTGTAACCAGGTTTTTTTTTCGGGGGGGAGGAGGGGGGTCATGGTCGAAGATTCGATTAAATACATGTAACAAGTTAAAAAAAAGGCGAAGTAATGAAACAATTTTTCACACAATTTCGAGGAGGGGGGGGGGGGGAATCCCGTCGGCACCCCCTGCCTACGTCCCTGATTGTAACACCGGGAGTATAGGGAATGATCAATGAACTCATAATATAAAGTTTGTGGCGATTTTGAAAACTGACATAATGCATAAAAAAATGGGTTGTGAAATAGCTGGAACGTGTAATTCAAATATATAATACGCATTGAAAAAACCCAAAAGTAAATCGTCTTTCTTTTTGAGAATGGGTAAGTTTATATTTACAGTGATTTCAGAGTTTATTTCAAAATCTCTTAAATAATCTATTTTCCGAAGTTTCAGAAAACAAGTGGGGAGAAGAGAGGGGGGGGGGGGGGAGATCATGGTTTGCCTACGCACTTTTTTAAATTTCAGTTACTTTGATGACAATATTGGATAAATTTTGGTTTAAAATTCCAAGTCCTGTACGGATTCCAAGGTAACTTTTGCCAAAAAGTGGCAGCCCCACCATTTTTTAAGGACAAGTGAACTGCCTTTGGTGGCCATAATTTGGCTCGGTTTTATGTAAACAATTCCTGGTGCAGAATCCGTACCGGACTTGGAATTTTAACCAAATTTTGCAGTTTAAACCCTCATCCCATCCCTACCCACTTTTTGACGCAGTCCGAGAGGTGACTGCAAGTTTAGGAGACTGAATTTCTTATAGAATGTCGAGAAATGTAAGTAGATCATGAATTCACTGGTCTGACGAGATAAAAATGGCCGATACTATTCGCAAATCGACTTTGAATGCGTTGAAATAAATCCAATTGCCAAATATGTCGTAACTTGCCCAAATAATGAGCATTCTTTTTTAAGTGGTAACCCACTGCTCTATAATTTACAATGAGTGAAGACGATATTTATTCTCTGGCAGGGACGACGCGAACGGGGGCGTAGGGGGCGACTCGTCCCCCCAAAGTTTTAGAAAGTTGGACAGTCGGTAAATTTTCTAAATTTTATCGAGATCTTTCTTTTTCTAAAGTAGATCCACCATAAAATTGAATTGAATGAAAAAAAAAAAGTTGTATAAAAATATCGGAATGCAGCGTGACCAGAGTGTGAGGAATCGTCATTTTTACACTAGGAAGTCTATTATAGGGGAGTCGTGTCTTTTTTACCGCCTACGATGAAGGACTGCGAACGCAAATATTACCATATAAATATCTTCATTATCTCAACCCGTCAAAGATTTTAGAAAGACTGGTAGTCGGCAAATTTCATCTCTTCTTTTAAAAATGCCTACTGACGGATATTTCAAAACATATTGAATGGGAAAAGTAAAAATAATTGAAATCCTCATTAGTATTACAAAATTGTGATCACTATGCAACCTAAGTTGACAGTCGGCAATTTTGAATTGGAGTAAGTATATCCTTTTTGAAAGGAACTTTAAAATAATCTAATCATTGATACCTTCACTGACATTAGATAACTTTTATGTGTTATAGTAAATGATATATTTGTATTTGTGGTACGTCAGATAGCCCCTCAAAAACCATGATATACACATTAAACGTCATTTACATAAAGTATGCAATGTACGTCATATGAGTTAAAGGTTTTGTACAAAATTTCAAAACACCAAAATTTTTGAATACGAAAATTGACCTGCATTTTATCAAGTTATTGCAATTAATGTCAAGTAGAACTCGTAATTGATGTTATATACAGGATAGCCATAAAGAAACTTTGCCGATATATGGACCTCTAGCGACAGTCTCGTTCAACAGATCGAGATGAGATTTCAGGTATAGTTATTCAGGGGTATGAGGACGGAATTCTGTGAATTTCAGCAAAATGGAGCTCACGATTACGCCGGTTATAGTTTCGAATGGCAATGTCTACTTTTTCCTATCGAAAAATGATCACCGCATGCGAAAACTTTAAAGAGCGTTGGAACGGTACGTGTATCACAAAAAACGGACACGTAATGGACGCACTCAATACAGATCTTCGAACGGCGGACAAAAACACGATCGGAGCAATGGAGGCCGCGCTCGTCAAATATTCAGCTTAGAAAACCGATTAAATTGCCTGTGATAGCACTCATGTGAACTTGGGCCTCTGTCAAATGCAAATTTCCATCGTGCTCCTCGATCGTGTTTTTGTTGGCCGTTCGCAGAGCTTTTTTTATGTGAGTGCATAATACATCCGGGTTTTTTTTGTGATACATGTACCGTTCCAATGCTCTTCAGGGTTTTCTCATTCGCTGAGCATTTTGCGACAGGAAAAAGTAGGCGTTGTCATTCGAAAATTTTGAGTGTATGCAACTTTTACCGTAACCGTGAGTGTCATTTGTTGAAATTCACAGAATCTCGAGATCATACCTCTGAATGACTATAACTGAAATCTTATCTCGATCTGTTAAACAGGACGGAAGCGAGGCCCATATATCGGCAAAGTTTCTTTATGACCACCTTGTACTTCATATATTGAAAATGCATTCTAAAAATAGTGCATGCCACATGTAAACTGGAAGGCGATATCGAATTTATTCCAACTAATTAATCTTTGGAAAAGTATTGAAAGGTTTATTATAATACTATCTAAAATTCTTAATGTTTCCCGTGCTCGAATAGTTGTGGCCCGACATTGTCCGGTACAACCAGGTTCAGTTTATTGCAAATTGCGAGTATCCTTTCACTCCTATCCTCGATTTCTGACGTAGTTTGGCCTTTGTATTGCCCTTGCGCCTAATAAATCTGAAAAACAACCAGCCTATCCTGGATTTCACCACTTTATACTCTAAACATCAGGAAAAATTGTCTTTCAGATAAACTAAGATTTTTTTTAGTCTAAATATCTTTAAAAATATTTCAAATTGGATCAATAAATCTCAAATTAGGATCATAACCATTACATATGGGTAAGAGAAATGGGGGTGGGTTTTTGGAAATTTCATGTTGACAGTGATGTTTCTCTTGCTTTGAAGATCAAATGTGCAACTTGTTCTTCCCAAAAACCCCACTGATTTATAGATCTGAATATCTTGTCTCTAAATTTGAAGTTCAATTAGTTGCGAATAATTTAACTTTCTGCATATAAATATTATAGTTTGATTTAATGCTAAAGTAATCCATTTTCAATCCCGCTTAGGAAAAAAAAACCTAGCATTTTCAAGTATACTTTCCTTCTTGAACAAATGATAATTGTTCAAAAAACGAGTAATATTGGCAGAAATCATTGCTGAAAAACGACAAAAAAAATCATTAAATTAAACCCATCAATTTTGGTAAAAATATATATTCGAAGTAGCTACTTTTAAGAAGTAGGTTCCTGGATGGAATTGTTACAAAAAAAAATTATGTTTTACTATTAACACACTTTTCAAGAAAAATCAAAATCTTTTTAGTTAGGAAAATGCGTTAAAAATTATTTAAAAATTAAATAATTAACAAAACGTTTTTAATAATCATTGTCTTTTGCAATGCAATTATAGTGTCCATGATTATTTGCAGGGAGATGCAAGGTGACAAAAGATTTTGTTCAATCCTTGATTTTTCAAAGATGGGAATTGGATGTTAGTTAATAATTGTGCATTAATGTTCTGTTCGTAATTGGATGTTAGTAATGTGAATTGATAAATTTATATCTATACATTTTTTTCTTGTAAATTTTTCTCACGTTACTTTATTTTTAAAAAGCCAGAGGGGAGGGAGTGAAAGAGCATGTTTCTTATGTCCCTGACAATGTATCTATTATAAAAATTGCAATGCTTCGCGTAAGGAATTTTCTTAAATAGCAATAGTCAGTCAGAATTTTAAAAAGAACAATTTCCAGAATTTGTTTTTTGATCAACCTTTATACAATTCTATATAAAAAAAAGTCATCTACTTAATTCCGTGTTAAAGTGCTATTTCCAACCACTTTTACACGTTTAATTAATTTTTTTCGAAACTGCAATTTGAAAAAAAAGTTATATCGAAATGAAGCACTTGCACTACTCAAGTTACTGAATTGGTTTAAGATTGTGGAGAAAAATTCTATCTATCTGCAAGGTATAAATGTCTCCCCCCAAATAAAAACGCTTCCAAAAATAATCTCCTTTGTTCGGAGAGGACGGAGTAATTTACTACAAAGAAATGAAAAAAAAAAAAAAAAAAAAATGAATTTGAAGGAACTTTTAACTATAATGTGATGGGAATTTACTTTATTAATAAAATGCCATAAAATATAAAAAAAATTTTAGACGGTAATTTAAAAGTAATTAAAACTAATTGCACATTAAATAAAATAATTCACAATTAAATAAAAAATGTATTAACAATTAGTTTTACATTAATTAAAAATTATTTGTTAATTTTAATTAATAAAAATTAGTTAACAATTTATTAACACCTTATTTATATTTTCTACATTTACAAGGGATATGCCTTGATTTCAGTCGGCTAAAGGATGCCTACGCCCCCCCAACCAAAATTCTTAGCGACGGCCCTGTTGATGGGTATGGAAAGATTTAACCTTTTTAGTGACGAGCGAAGATAACAGGAGGAATTTGATTGCCGTTTCTTTTTCCCATCATAATAATCACTGTAAGGAGGGAGTTAGACCCGATTTATAAAATAGATGTAGAACGTCTATTCGATATTTCATCCAAAATAATTTTACAAATATTAGTGGAAAACCCAATGGATATATATATATATATATATATATTTTTTAAATTCGATTTGCAATGCTACCAAGTTTTAAATCTATTAGAATCTAATAACTTAGATATATTGTTTTCAAATTATTTAGGTAACTTATGGCTGCTTATTTTAAGTGAATATTTACAAATGTGTCGTTTTTTCTTCTTCTTCATTTAACTTAATAATACGCAATTAAAACACGGATAAGAGAATTACATAAAATATTACTTACATTCAAGTAGTCTTCAGAGATAAACCGCAGTCTGAAATGAAAATTGGGTTGATTTTAACTTGCAGAATTTGTTGTTTTTAATTGAAGTACTTGTACAGCAAGCACATTTCTTTGAACCAAATCAAGAGAATTTCATGATTACACCATCTGGCTTATATGGAGGAAGGTTTCAACTTGTTATTTTAGAATGAAAGTTTTACCGACTTACTTTGCAAAAATAAGCTTTATCGAAAATATACGTTGAAAATTTGTCAAATACTTGTTCAGATTAAATTGAAATAACCCATTTTAGAAAATTAATTTACTTCCATTAATAGTAACTTACAAATCATCAAATTTCCTCCACTTTCAGAGTTCAATAGGGACCCTACGAATCTTGGATACAAGATCGAATTTTCAATAATCTTAATATGCATCTTTTTTCCCGCTTTTAATTAAAAAACAAAATCGCACGAGTATGTCAGACTAATATTGTAGATAAAAAAAATTAACATTTTTCAAATTATAGTGGCGCCATCTATAAGGCATAATAGCAAACACTATTTAGCAAGCTTACGAAAATATTTCGATGCACACCGTCTCGTCAGAATTGCTATTTTGAGAGATCGGAATTGGAAGAGTAAATTTTCCGTGAGCGTACCATAAATTCCTTTCATAAGAAAAACTATGCACAAATACTTATATATATTCTACTTATAGAGCAAATTAAAATAGTGCCTTAAAAAAATTGCTGCGAAAAAGTATTCAAGCTTCAAAAAGTGTACTTGAGGGTACAAGATTTTTAACTTGAAATTTTTAAAGTACTAAGCTACTAAAAGAAATATCAGCTAAGCAGAGCATTCAATCTGCTCTGCCAAAGAGGTTAATTGCAAGAACGGTTCAGAGTTGAAGTAATTTTTTTTACAGGTAAGAAGCATATAAACGTTTTTGTTTATGTTTAAGGATGGCAACAGTAACCACTACTTCAATAGCCACAAAATTGCATGGGTTCACTTTAACTCTGAAACCGTCCCATTAAAATTAATGAGACAACAACACCATTTTTATTATTGGTGAATCACACAGTGCTTCGTATACCATCAGAAAACAAACTAATTGAGAACTACTTAAGCACTAACCCACTACTATATTTAAGTATTGGCAGTACAATTCAACAGAACTTGACATTCCTGCCAACTTCTTGCTGGATTCATAATCATGAAACAGTATATTTGAAATGTTGATCTTCGTGGAAATGTTTATTTGAACCAACTGGCTGCTTTTGTTTTTCTTAAAAACTTGTCTTCAACAACCAGCCTCAGTAGATGCAGCTACTAGCTGATTCTTCAACCTTGAAAACTCCAACTTTAAATTATGTACCTGAAATAGTGACACTCTTAAAAAAAATTAATGTGTGTATTATTTATTCATGTGTACAAGTTTTCTCTTGGCAACAAAATTTTATGTTAGATTTATCACCAACGCTTTTAAAAACATAAATTTTTATACAAAACTGTGACAAGATCACAGGGTAATAGTCCATCCCCTATTAAAGCTTATCATCTGTGTTTAAAGTAAACAGAACATAGTATTTGATAAATGAATTTAGATCCAATGGAAACAACTTGTGCAATTTTTTAGAATTATTTTAATTTTCTGCATAGTATAAACACTGGAGAGAGACATTGTTTTTAAATTCTATGTATTAACTTTGATTTTGTGAGTGTTCTGGTTTGTGCCTGCCGGGCAAATCTGTTGAGGTCTCATTAACGCACTTGCCGAAATCCAATCAGGCTGAAACTTGGCATAGATTCAATGTTGATGACACAGCCACTAAAAAGTCGCTTGTATTTTCGGATCACGAATAAACCAACTTGCCGTCATCCAATTGCAATGAAAGATTAGATGCCAATAAGGTTGGATTATATCAAGTTTTGGGGGATGTCACTAAAAGGCCTCTTTTACACATGCTTCGATTGACACTTGGAATTACTAATATACTTATTTCCGGTCATCCAATAGAACTGAAACTTGGCTGGAACACTCGTTGTCGATGACAATATTTTCTATTAAGGTTTGAGACTGTCATACAAAGACAGCTTCTACAGCAGGACTTATCAGCTTTTACTCACATCCAGATACCAAGCTGAATTTAAACACGTTCAATTTAGAGATATTTAATGACTGAAATCTTCCCCTATTTAAGTTCATGAAGCAAAATCTTCGAATGACTAATAACCCGTTTTCCGTCATCCCATCGAGCTGAATCTTAGCCAAATAAACTCCTTGTGGATGACAACAAATCCAATCAAGCTTTGAAGGCAAAAACGAAGTTAGTTAATCTTCTATTCTTAGTTGTCAAACACTAAGAAACCTCGATTTGAGCTCAAGAAGTTGCAATTGCAAACAAGTGTCTAATTTCTGTTTTGAGGCATTGGACCAATTATTAATGACTTAAGTATTAATTGACTTTCACAACTTTACCGAGCAAATTCCATTACAATGAAAAGTCAGAGAAGTGAGTATGCTTATCATAGTCAGGGCTGGCCTAATTTGTGTACCATGTGTGCGATCAAATACATGCGATTTTGAGAGGGGCAGTAAAATGAGAAGAAAAAAAAAAGAAGAAAAAAATAATTCAAAAATAATATAGTAAAAATTTAATTTTTTTGTGAAATTTTGATTGCAACAAAGACTGTCTCCAAGCATTTTGCTCCATTGTTCGAACAAAGCTGAACAGTTGTAAACTTTGTTTCATCTTAACTTGGCTGTACTGATAATGCAAAATTACTCTTACAATACCAATGTTGGTAGCATCAGCAGAGCAAAATTTATCAAAATTTAAATTCTTGAAAAACTACCTGAGGTCTACTCTATTGCAAGAAAGGCTATCAAATAAAACTTTTATAGTAATTAAAAAAAAAAGTGTCATATTTTTTACCTGACACAACTATAAATTGAGTAAAAAGAATTTAGGAGTTTGTTTTTTACACAAGTACAGTAAAGCATTCTTATTAATGAAGTTTGAAAAAGTCAGTTAAAAGAATTAAAATTGAAGAAGTCCTTTTAAAAAAACAAAAACAATGAAAATGTGCTGAATATTTCAATATTTATTACTACTTATTAGTTTCAGTTTTTCATTTCTTTAAAATTCCAACTTCAGGTATTAAGTTCCAGCAAATATTAGTTATAGAGGACCCATACCATTTTTGAACTCTCATTTCATTGTAAGGGGTGTGAAAACTTATTCTAGCACACACAGCATTTTGCTCTTATAAAGTAAATTCCAACAGTATTTCACTATTTTCGTATTTAATTAAAATTATTTTAATTTCAAATAACAACATTTAAAATGAGATTTATTCAGGGTGTCCACAAATCGGGAATATCGGGAAAAGTCAGGGAATTCGGTATTTCGGGAATTATCAGGGATTTTGTCAAAAAGTTTAAAGGAATTTTCCGAAATTGAAATGAAACTTTTAATTTTGATATTTAAAGATACTCTGCTACCAAAAATAGAAAATCAATTTGAAAAGAAATTAGAAAAAGTTTAAAAAAAGAAAACGTCAAAAATTCGGACCGCAAGACCGACCACGTAACTTTTCGCATTAAAATTTCCTGACAATCACTGAACCTGCTTGCGTTCAGATTTGCCTCGAATCGCCGATGGAATAACTACTTTTCTTCCTCATTTATCTCTTATATTATAGTAGTCTATCAGCATTATTTACGTTGGTATTTGATGGCCATTTTTCTGAACGTTAAGATGGTAAAATGGCCGATATTTTCGTGATTATAGAGGGCAAGAAACACATTCTTGCATGCTGCTCATTTTCGTGATGTGTCACTGACGCTATTTCAGAGATTGCACCTGTCAGCCATGGTACAGTTCTGCTGAAACACGGATTTCAGCATTTTTGTTGTTGAAATTTCCATAATTCCTGAGACGGATTCAAAACTGCATTACAATTTTATTGGGTTTACTTGCTTGTCTGACAATCAAGCAGTGGCGGCTCGTGAGTAGTAAAAGTGAGGGGGCCCATATTAACAATGGCATGGTTTTTTCAGGGGGTGGGAAGGGGGAGTGCAAATGTCAAAATACACGAGTTCCATACAATTAAATGTTATTCAAATACACATAAAACAAAGCTATAGGAGCAGTTAAGGGGAACCTTGTTTTCACAAAAAAATAATAATATAAATTTTCTAATTTTTGCGTTTTTATAATTTTTGAAACCTTCTTAATCTGGCAAATTGTTGAGCTGATCTGATAACTGCAATTGCAGAAAAACTATATTTTTATGGAGAATTTAGCATTGCTGCAATAGCTCTTTTGATGTTCCGAACGCATTTTTCTCAGTTCGTGATTTTTTGAAATTCCTACCTTACTCAAGCCGACCGAACGGTATAGTGGTTAGCGTGCTAGCTTCTAGACCGCGAGGTTGCGAGTCCCGTGTTAGGCATGGGTGTTTGTAAATGTATGTTGGCTTGTTTAATGACGAATGTTTCCGAGCATTATAGCCCTCGTGTTGATGACGGCGCCAGATAGTCTGAAAACAACCAACCAACCTACCTTACTCAAAATGATAAAACTTCAGCAAATATGAATGAAATGACTTGAAATTCTTTTTGTGTCATTTTTAATACCTATTTAACAAAAATAAGCATGGGTTATTGAATAAAATAAACTTTTTTTTTTACAAATTTAAATGTTGGAAAATACCCTTTTTTTACATGTAGGTACAGTAATTATAGTTTTTCTCAAAAACTATTTTACTTATTCTAAATCCGATGCCTAAAAAGTTAGACTATATTACTAGAAAAAATTTTTTTTGGAAAAATGAGGAAAAAATATTGAAAAAGGAAATAGAATTTTAAATTTGAATTTTTTTTTTAAATTTTGAAAATTTAGAGCACTATTAGAACTTTTTTTTAATTTTTTTTTTTTTTTAAATAAAATTTAGTTTTTACTAAGTAATACATCCACGTATGTAAAAATTATAATTTAAAATGCTTAAATAAAAAAAAAAGTTTGTTTAAGAGGACTTGGTACCCTTCAAATTATCCAAATAAATTTTAATAAAATGTATGTTTTAATAAAATAAATGATTATAACACAAATTCAACACTGCAGCATTTCGTTCGAGCCAATGGCTTATGAAAATTAACCCCATGTCCTATGGCTTTTGAACTTTATGGCTCATGGCTTTCGAAAATTTAAAAATAAAGAGAAGAAAAGTGGTGAGATTTTCAGAAAAAGCATGGATTTTAAATTATTCTTTAAACATAAAATTAATGCATATTGATTCATAAGTATTTGAGTTCAAAATTTCATCACTCAACAGAAAAATATTTTCAATCTTATGTTTTTACTTTTTAAAAATTTTGGTTGTTTACTGTTCAGTCAGAGCCCTTTTGTCATCACTTGTGGAATGTACCACAAAATATTCTTTTATTGTTGTTGTTATAAGTGGATATTTCAGGCAACAGAATGAGTTGAAGATAGCTACTATTGTGTTGGGAATCTCAAACACATTTATATGGATTAAAATAACGTTTCAATTGCAGAAAAAAAAAAAAAAATCTCGTTTTTTTCTACCCGTAAAATTAAGTTTCACTGCTATACCAAAGTAAAAAAAGGCTGAAGGTATAGTGGGTCTCCTATGTCTGCATACTCAGAAGCGGATTTAGACGTCAGTCAAGTCTAAGATGACCATTTTGGTCTATTATGGTCATCGTATTAGGCAATGCAGGCAATTAGGTTATGAAATAGGATGGGAGGAAGGGGATAAGGACAGCCTAATTTTACTTGCTGTACAACTCATTTAACTAATCACCTCTAGAATCGAATGAATTAAAAAGAAACATATTTTTTATGATAATGAAATACATAACCAATTGAGCTCATCCATGTGAAGGGACCTGGGATTACCCGGACAAAATGCGTCTCTAAATATTTTTTTAAAAAATCACGATTCTGTTTAAAAATTCATTTATTAAGAAAAGCTTACGATTATATTTGAAATATAAAAGGTTACATTAAACGATCTTACCGAGTTTTTCAAGGTCATTATGATGGAGTCTTTAAGAGAAGGGATGAACGGGAGTTTGTTTTTATTGAAATGGTTGCGGTTGATTGACCTTTTCACGAGTTTGTGGCAAGAGAGCTATTGCTCCACGCACAATAGTTAATATTGTGAGATTAATAACTGCTTTCATTTGTCTTGCATTTTAAAAATATTTTACAGAAATTCCAAAACAACATTATCAAGTATATATAAGTGGGTCCCAAAAAGTGACTGCACCAGCCGCCACTGCAACCAAGGAACCTACTTACTTTCAGACTTCCCCAAACTTGTGATGTAATGACCACTTTTCTTGCTGATTGCCAGTATCTATCGCTGTTGTTTATGCTGGTGTGTGGTGATTAGTTTCAACCGAATGTTAATCTGATGTTAAACTTGTTATTGCCGAGATTTTCGCTGCTAAGAAGGGAGCTATCACCAAGATTTACATTCTTATGTTGTTCATTTTAGTCCCTATTAATCACTATTCCAAGGTTTGAGCCTCAATAGTTGCTATATCACCGAGATTTACGCTTGTGATTGTTTTTTTCGTAGATCGTGACGTCGATAGAATCGCGTCTATTTCAGCGATTTCCATCCATATATTGGATGCTAACGTTGATATTTACGTTGGTGTGATGGTCATTTTTGCCGATTGTTGCCTTAATGCAGGAATGCGATTGCTTCCACCGATCTTTCCGCTTTCGTGAATTTTTCTTATTTTTCCACCCGTATCAAAGTTTTCCCACAATTTTCTCATTGATCTCGGAGATTAAAATTTCCTGACAATCATGGAACCTGCATGCGTTCAGTCTTCCCCAAACCACCGATGGAATTATTATCCTTCCCCCTTATTTTTCTGTAATGTTAGACTCTATCGGAATTATTTACATTGGTATGTTACAGCCATTTTGCAGAACGTTACACTGATGAAATGGCAGTTATTCCTGTAATTATGACGAGCGTTATCGCCGTTATTACGTTGCTGTGTGATACTCATTTTCGTCGAGTCTTGCTCCAAAATAATAATTACTGACATTATTGCAGAGGTTTGCATCTGTCGGGCATAGTACAGTTCAGCTAAAACGCGAATTTCGACCTTTTCTTTTAATTGAAATTTTGATAATTCCTGAGATCGATACAAATCTACATTACAATTTTGTTGGACTTGCAAGTCTGACAATCACGGAACCTTCTTACCGGGCATTTTGCCTGCACCGGCACGGGCATTTTTGCCGATTGTTGGTTTAATATAATTGCCGAGACTTGCGCCCGTACGGCATCCGATATCACAGATATTTACGTTGAAGTAACTATAATTTTCACTTAAATTTAAGCCGTTTTAACTGAAGCTATTGGCGAGATTCGCGACGTCGTTTTGGTGTCATTTGCTTAGACTTTCGCTGATGTGAAAGTCGCTATGTACGTTATTAGTGTGCATGTGAGGATCGTTTTCACGGTTTGGTTTGAATTAATGATGAATGATTAGAATTTCAATTTAATTTTGCACAAGAAATTAATCCAAATCGTCCCAGTTTTTATTATGTATCCTTATATAAAATTGTAATTTTAACTGCTATTGAATGTAAAATTGTTTATTTTAACTTGAAAAACAATTTTACATTTTAACTATAGATGTAAGTAATAGTTTAAAGTTGAAGCAATTTTTTTTATGTATTATTGTTTAAAATTAATTGTCTGGGGAAAATGTGTTTATTTTGTAAAAATTTTGCTTGGGTATTGTACTTAAACAGCGGCTACAGCTGATCTTAAACAAAAAAGAAAATTTCAAAAAATGCAAATAATGAAATTGAACAATTTGGACAGCGAAATTATGCAAACTAAAAAGCCAATGAAAATGGTGTAACTCCCCCAATCCAACTACATTTGAAGACAGGTTTTTTTTTAAATACACAAATTGTTATATAATTCATAAAATATAAAAATTTTACTTTACGAAAATATTTTAAAGTAATTATTGATTTTTAAAATTTGATTACAATTTCAAGTATTCAGAAAACAAAAATAGTTAATATAATATACAGAGTATTTGTTAAATGTGTGTGTGTTTGATCCATTTTGACATGATTTATTGTTTGTCTTTATTTTTAAAATTTTACTTAAGAAAACAGCTTATTAAATCTGAAATTTAATACTGGAGTCCTCTTTTCTTGTGATTAAATTGTAATGAAAAAAAAGTGTGATTTTAAAGTATAATTGCGCACGCACAGTGCAGGTACACTATACATACACTACACTAAATGAAGCAATTTGGTATTTGTGTCATAAATGTGTAAAGATAAACAGTACATGCATCGTAATTTTCTTTATGATGGTGAATTTGAATGTTCTTTTACTTGAAAGTTTATTATTTATATATATTTTGTCGATAACTTATAATCAGGGGAAAAAATGGGTGTTACAGGGAATAATCAGGGAATTTTAAAATGACTTTTCTGTGGACACCCTGTTATTGCAATATATTCAATATTCCTCCACCAGGGCTGCCACTGACTGTAAGCTTTGAAAATAGTTGCTTTAGTAGCCTCAGATGTTGAAAATAGTAGTCAAAATAGTAGCATTAAAAATAGTAGTCTCAGACGTTGAAAATAGTAGCCTCACTTCTCATAAGATCGAAATAAAACTGTTGATTTACATAAAACACGAAAACCCCAAAACACTCTTCTTTCAATTCAAAATAGTGTCTAAAACATTACATTCCATACGGTAAAAGTCATGTGTCTTGGGGGAGGCGCTATCATTTTTATATACTGCGATGGATATTGGCAACTCAACCTTACTCCTAGACAGCACAAAAGCAAAAAAAAAAAGCTAAACTTCACGCAAAAGCGAAGATAAAAATCGATTGGCAAAACAAGATAACGTTTTTTAATTTCCAAAGTCAAACAACTTTTTTCAGAAAAACAAGTATCATGTTTAAACAATTATACTATACATTGGCAATCGAATTTCATTAAGGCCAGTTTTTAAATTTTTAACAGAATGGCTACAGAATTTGCAAAACAAAATTCCCTGACTTTTCCCTGATTTCCAGAAAATTCCCTGATGTGCATCTCTGTCGATGTTATCATTTTAAAAAAACAAAGAAAATAATGGCTAATTTAAAAATATATACATTTGACTATATAGAATTACATTTACTTATCAAAGTATAATTGCAACAAAATATAAGTTTAGGCTAAAAATCAAAACAAGCATCTTTAGAGCATGAAAAAGAATGGAAAACATCAAGAAAAAAATACAAAATTCGCATAAACCAATTTACAAACTACACCCATACTTGCTAACTTCAAGACAAAACTATAGTACAATATTTTTCTTTTTAATTAAAAAAAAAAAAAAAAAAAATGTTATTTTCTTTAATATATGTTATAGGCTGTATCCTGTTAATAACACAAATTTTAAACAGTGTCCTAAATATTCACTAAACTTGGGCATGCATGAGTATGAAACTTAAATAATCAGCATTTTTTGCTACTCAGTCACAAATTTCACTAGGTACATATATTTCATGAAAAATTATGTGTTTTAGATTATGAAGTTGAGAAAAGATGAATAACACATAATGCATGAAAGAAAGTCTTGAAATTAACAGCTTCTTATAAAAAATTAATTACTCATAGACATACTGAAATAAAATTTGGTACAACAAAAATACTATCTTAAACCACAAAAGTACATATTAAATGAGGCAAAAAATCGTTTTCATAAAACATGACAAGCACGGCATTTGGTAGAGGGAAAAAATGTAAGGACCTTTTTTTAAATTCCATAACCCTTTGCCTGAATGTATGCAGTAAAGCATTTCAGATACTTTTTTTATTCTTTGGAGGAGGATACTTCAATCCTTTGTTTGATTTATATTAAGAGTGATTTTCTGAGAGAGGGGTACGCTTGTGATTATGCTAATTTTTGATTTCCCTGAAATTTTCAGGAAGTGTTTTGTATGTTCTTCTGATTACAAATTTGAAAACAGCTTTAAAAAATTCCATTCCATTGTCATGTTTCAGCTGGTTTTGTAGAGGAAAGGAGGCGTGTTTTACAGCATTTTTGATGAAAAACGCTATCATAAGAATTAATTTTTTTGCCAAATTTTCAGCATGTGCTAAACTTTTGATTGCAAAAATGTATAATAGACTACTAGTACTAATTGTTATCAGTGCTAATTTCTTGGTACATCTCTAAAGTTTTGGTGTAGATAGTGGACAAAAATATGTCCGATTCACTATTTTTTACTACTTTAAGAGCCAAAATTTAGCTGACTTTACATATGAGCCAAAAATTTGGCATTGTTGTGTGATAGTACACCACAAACATAATAATTAAGCGTAAAAAAAACTTTGGCACCTATCTGAAGTTTCCAGTCAAGTCAGTCCGAAATCTGGATATTTTGACTTTTAGGCCTAATTTAAGGCCAAAAATCTCAAAACTTCAGAATCTCTAAAATAAGGTGATGGTGCTAACAGAGAGGGACTTTAGTGTACAAAACGCTACCATTGTCTGTTTTTTGGCACTTCTTCTCATTTTTATTAAATAATGATTTAAATATAGTCAAAATGTTCAAAAATGGCAAAATTGATCAATGCCATTTTCCACTGATGAAGTAAACTGCTGACTTGTGCCTAGGGCTTACTTTAATTTTTTTGACTCACAAAACCATTTAAAGGTAAGAATATGTTTTATTGCTTTGGCCACCTGCTTAAAGTTAGGCTATTTTTTTTTAAATATTTAATGTTCTTAATATTTGAATGGGAAAATATGGATACAGTTATCATGTTTCCACAATTATTGTGTTTCATGTATTTTTTTTTTATGAAATTGAATAAATAATAAGTAACTTTACAGTATCTATGATATATATTTATTCAAATTTCGTACCTAATATAGATAAAACACACATATAAACTTTAAATGCAAACCTGAGGTACTTAAAATAATCAAAAACCATAAATTCTTTAAACGTTTTGCTCTTACTTTTAAGCTGGCTTTAATGGATCTCTCTCTGCATAAGCAACATATGTATATACTTTGTGCTTACTTATATAAAACTTGGCCATATATGGTGCTATGTTGCAATGCTTTTATTTACTTTCACAACAATTAGCTAGCATAGGCATATTATTGCTGACAAACAAATTACAATCCAAACTTTGGCATTTTGCTTTTCTCTTTTAGTTCATTTTTAAACTTTTTGTATGATACACTTAAATTTTTTCCTCTTTTTTACAAAAGAAAAAACGGAGCCAACCTAGTTACTGTCAAAGGACTATAGACTTCTGGTTCCATATGACTTCTGAAACATTCTCTATATCAGGTTGTTTTCACCAATCATATTGATTAGCTTCTATCTTGTGAAGAAATTTGACTTCATATTGATGCAAGTGTTTTCTAAAAACTCATATTGCTTGTATTTTTTCAATGTAGCAGGTTCTTGTATAATATACACCATAATAAGATGATATTTTAATGGGAGAATTGTATTCGCATATTGAATTCATCATAATGTTTTGTTGAATAGCTGTCAGAGAATTCATAGTATTATGAAAATTATTTCCTTCTACAGCAGTTTCTAAATTCCAGTTCTCTTCGTCATTATAAGATATTTCTTTCATTTAAATTTCAAGACCTTCCTTTTCCTCTTTTGCTTCATATTCCTATTGGACTTTGTTTCTTTTTAACTTCAAATATGTATGAAGAGTTCGATTTTTTTAGTTACTAACACAGAAAATTGGGACATCACCTGCTGCTTTGTAAAGTAGTCAGAAACACTCAACATTTTTGTTCCATTTAATTCTAAAAGTATCTTCATTGAATGTACTAAACTTTCTGAACAAACTTTTCAGCATGTTTTTTCCTTACATGAAGGCGGTCTTATTTATAGGACTTTTGCGTTGGTCAACTACGTTAATGTCAACTACTGCTTTTCTTCCTCCATTTCCTGACATAAATAGTGGGTATTTTATCAGACTTAACCAGTGGAATTTTATATCTCTCTTGTTTGTTAGAGGTTAATGAGTATGTTATATTAGTTGCTTTGGTCTTTATTTTTTTACATAATATGTTTTAGCTTTGTCCTTTGGACTTTGTTACTGCTAGTACAGTTGTGTGTTGTTCATCCACTACATGATTAATATCTAAGTCCTTGATTGAAGTAAACGTTGCTGCACATTCCACTCAGGGCTAAACACTACTAATCTTTGTTTCCTAGGTTGCTTCTTTTGGGGAGGCTTCCCTTTGGAAAAATCTTCAGAAAACGGTTGTATGATTTAAATTTGTGCTTGACATCTTCTATCTTTGTGTCAATTTTCTTCCCAGGTCCAATATCATGATGGTTCTAAAATGTTATTCCTTCTTAATTCTCTAGCTTAAAAAAATGGTATGACGATATGTTTTTCAAAGTGATTTTATCTATAGAGCCTTCGTAATGTTAAATATGAACAACAGAGCATTTCACATTTCTAATGATGCCATTAGAGAGAAGAGCTTTATATATCTCTTGTGATGAGGAAGTATCATGGTCATCTTTGAAACGCTGTGGTTCGTTGAATTAACTGCGTATGATCTTCAGCCCCATTTCTTGGCTTAAGCTTGGCGTCCACTATCGCTAAGCAGATCAGAGCGGATTGGATTAGAGCCAATTACAAGGTTGTCAATATCTACTATAGCACGAGCCTCGAGCTACAATGGACGTTGACAGCCTTGTAAATGGCTCTAATCCACTCCGCTCTGCATAGCGATAGTGGACGCCAAGCTTTACTGTGCTACAACAACCAGCATTGTCATTTCTATCGACAATTCTTATTCATACTGCTGCCACTCAAAATTATGAATCTTATATCCTACTAAAAGATTCCATCACAAAACTTTAACATGTAAAGAATAAATATAGCGGACCAGGATGATTCTTGATAACTTTTTAGTAATATCAATAAAAATCTTTTTATTTTTTAAAAAACTTCAAGCAGTTTTCAAATTTATAAAGCTTATTCTGACCTTTGAATGGTTTTATGAAACAAAAAATGAAAGAAAACTCTTGGCACAAGTTTGCAGCTCACTTCATCAATGGAAAATGGCATCAATCAACTTTGCCGTTTTTGAACATTTTGATCATATTTACATCGTTATTTCATAAAAATGAGCAGAGGTGCCAAAAAACAGACGATGGCAGTGTTAAGTACACTATAGTCACTGTCTGTTAGCACCATCACCTTATTTTAGAGATTCTGAAGTTTTGAGATTTTTGGCCTTAAATTAGGCCTAAAAGTAAAAAAAATCCAGATTTCGGACTGACTTGACTGGAAACTTCAGATAGGTGCCAAAGTTTTTTTTACGCTTAAGTATTATGTTTGTAGTGTACTATCACACAACGACAAATGTTTGGCACATATGTAAAGTCAGCTAAATTTTGGCTCTTAAGTAGTAAAAAATGGTGAATCGGACATATTTTTGTCCGCTATCTGCACCAAAACTTAAATGATGTGCCAAAAAATTAGCACTGATAACAATTAGTACTAGTAGTCTATTATACATTTTTGCAATCAAAAGTTTAGCACATGCAGAAAATTTGGCAAAAAATTAATTCTAATGATAGCGTTTTTCATCAAAAATGCTGTAAAACGAGCCTCCCTCCCTCTACAAAACCATCTGAAACATGACAATGGAATGGAATTTTTTAAAGCGGTTTTCAAATTTGTAATCAGCATAACATAGAGAACATTTGCTGAAAATTTCATGGAAATCAAAAATTAGCATAATCGTAGCCCAATGCTAAGTGTACCCTGCTCTCAGAAAATCACTCTTAAACATATAAATCGAAAACACATATCACTTTCAGTTAATTGCGTTAAAAAAAAAATGTCGAAATTAAAGTACAAAAAAAATCAAGTACAGGATCTAACCCATTTTGCTTATGAATGCCTATAGATTTGTTGCACATCTATAACACAATGCTGTAAAAGGTTAATAAAAACGAAAAAATATGATGGAATCAATTTGAAATATTAAGGAATTTAGGATTCGAATATATTCTATAGACAAAAAACGCAAGGCAAGAAGAAAAAAATCATGTCTGTAAATGACGCAGGCAGATTGAAGATTTTTTTAGCAATAAGACAATGGCGGGCGCGAAGTTTTAGGATAACCAAAAATCTAACAGAAATAATGTGTAAATCATTGTTCCAAGAATAACAATGATTTCAGAAAGTAAAAAAAAAAAAAAGCGGAACATGAACATGTGGGCCGAGGAGGGGGATTGGCCGGTTTGGCTTAGTTGCCGAGAGTAGAAAACGTTCGAACACTTCGTACACACAAATCTATCGGCCAACTATAAAAACTATATATATATATCGTGAGACGCGAGTCGGGACAGATGTCCGCACCCACACAGGGTACACGAGAAAAGAAACTCGAAAATTTCAAAATTCTTTGCTTAAAGAGTAATTTTACGAAATTCCTTGACATTTCCCTGAATTCCCGGTTCTATCGACACCCTGTTTAAGCTACATTCAAAGTAATTAAATAAATTGCTTAAAAATTTTAATTATTTTATTATTCATAAATTTAGCTACAACATTGAAATTCTAATCATTCTGCATTGATTGACCAACACGGCGAAATTGTTCATCACACTGACACAAATCTCGGAAATAACATCAATACTGTCCATAATATGGCATTTTCTTCGGGCGTCGGGGCAAATTCCACAAATTCATTTTTGTTTAGAGTAAATAAAGCGAAATAATTTGATATTTGAGAATATAATTGTGTATGCTGTTGCCTTGCACGGCGAAAGATAAAACATTGAGAACTAACAGGCAGGCGAAAATGACCAGGGTTGTCGTCAAAAACAACAATCTTGCGTGAAGTTACTATCGTCGAACTAACAAAGTGATCACTCTACCAGCGAATATGAACAACTATTTCGGTTGTGTTCGCTCTCCAGCCCCCCCCCCTTAAAAAAAAATCCCCATTTTGATAAAATTGTTAGTACCTTAGTGCCGTTTTTTTTTTCTGTCTTCTAACGGAGAGTATCCATTTTTTTATAAAATAGTCGCCTGAGCCCAAAAATAGTTGAAGGTTTTGTTCAAAATAGTCGCTTTGGGCCCTTTTTTCATTGAAATAGTTGCCATAGTCGACTGGCCACTAAAATAGTCGCTTTAGTAGCCTTTTTAGTCGCCTGTGACAGCCCTGCTCCACCAACAGAATCAGATAAAATAAAAAAAAAAATTAAAAAAAAAAAAAAAGCTTTCCGCTAGTCAAAAGTATTGTTCTTTTAACATTTTAATATCTATAACTTTGTACAATAAACAAATTAAAAAATACAAAAGAATCAATGGTCAAGTTAAAACCAATTAAAATCAATGGCAGGTAGTAGGGTACAGCCAGGTTACATTTAAACTATTAGTTTAAAAATTTATTAATTGCTTGTCAACTTTGATTTTCTAATTTTCTTAAATGTAGAATTGCATATGAAGATGGAATTTCTTGGGTAAGTAAAAAATCTTCCATAACCTCCCGAGAACCACAACTGTTCGAAACATGATTTAAAGCTAGTTTTTATGTATATTATTCTTTTGGATCTATGAAACGTACTTTTAAAGTTATTAGGTTTCAATTATAAAGATGGGAAAAAAAGAACTATCAAAACAATTTTGTGAGGACACGATACACCAAAATACTTAACAGTTAGTGCAAAAAAAATTTGTTTGCGCTGAACGTCCAGACATCAGACAACGTGAGGAAAAAGTCTTAGTATTCATTGCTGGCATGTGCTTCGTACCAATTTTTCATAACGCCTCTACTGGCAGAGGAACTGCTCGTTTCCGTTTCTTTACAGGCTCTACTTCGTCACAATCGGTGGAACTACCATCAGCTGTAGGACTGAATTCGGCTTTTTCACGCTAAGAGAAATTATGCCGCCAAAATCCGATGTACATTTAAAAGTACGCGGGGTCTCGGGAGGATATATGGCAAACCAGTTGCACAGTGCACATTACGGGAGAAAAAACCCTACTTAAATCAACCAAATCTGATGACCATCAAGCGAGGTACAGCCACTGAGTGAAAGTTCCAAATAAGCTGCACCATTGCCCTGGTAACAGCTGCCAGGGTGGAATCTTTCTCCATACAAAATGTACATAGCATTTTGGCGACATGCAACCCTTTACGAATTTTGAAACTTCGACTCTACTTGTAAATTCAATGTACTGATTGGTCAGTGTGTGAGTGAATCAGGATGTGGGAGAGACACGAGCATTTCTTAGAATTTCCTCTACAAAACGGAAACAGTTTCTGTGATAAGTTTATGCAAGTGTTTTCTTATTACATCTTAAGATTTATGACTGTACCATTTGAAACATAGAGCTCCTTTACAAGTAAGTTAAAATAAGATTGTTTTCTATTTTATTACTCATATCATTTTGTAAATATTGAAAGGAAACTTTGAGTTTGAGGAATTAAGTGTTAAGAACTTCCATTCATGAATAGTTATGGGAAGTGGGAGGAAAGGAGTCACTGCTCTGGATGTGGTAACATTTTCGCCACTAATTAATTTGACAAGTGAACTTGTAGTTAGAAATTTCCAATTCGAAACTTAATAAAAAATTGGATGCAAATTTCAATACATTTTATCACCTTGTTGTCTCCCATAATAAATACTGTGATTCAGCATCTAGTAAAAATTTACAATAAATTGCACATACTAGAAGTTAATGTACAAGTATAAAAAGGTTGTTTAGAAAAAAAATGTAATTAAGTGTAAAAGATTTTTTCAAAGCAGTTCTGTATTTATTTAAATGGCAATTTCTCTGTATTTAAAATAATTCATCTCAAATAAAACCTTAAATACTGTACCTCTTTCAAACTGAACAGTCCCAAAACTATACAATTTGGTGTCAGTTTCATTCCAGCAAGACATTCAAGTCTAACTTGGTCTCCGCCTGGTGTCTGTGGGGTTAGCACTATGGCCTTGCATGCCAAAGGTGCCAGGTTCGAATCCTGGGTAAGGCATGGATGTTCGTTGTGGTTCGGAATCCACGTTACGCTGTAGGTCCCAGCCTGATTAGCCGTTATTAAGTAAAAAATAGGTTGTTGAGCGTAAAAACCAACCAACTTGAGTAGGCTAAAAGGAAACAGAATAATACTACAGCTAAAACATTGCACATATCTAGTACTTAATGAACAAACATGAAAATTTTATACCTGAAAAAGTGATATTTTAAAACTTATAGATCTTTGTAAAATTCCCCTCCCAAGTGGGGATGTTGACGTTTGCACAATAAGGAGAGGGGGGGGGGGGGGGGTTGCACTATTCAAAATTGCTCAATTTTAGTTTTTGTAATGAATCTGTTCCTCCAAAATACCTGACCTCTTAGTTAATCATATCTATGTATCTAACACAGTTGATTCCAAAGTAAAACGCTGCTCCCTCAAAATGCTACCTCTGTGAAGCTGAAGACCATTAAAAACTAATTAATTTCTTACATTTCATAAAGAGCAACTTATGATTTAAAACTGAAAAAGCTCAGAATGTTTCCCAAATTGTTTAATAATAGGAATTACAAGATATAAATAACACAGAAAAAAAAGTTCCAAGTTAATATGTAATTAACATAAAATTGACAAAGAAAACACTTCAAAATGCATATTCTAATATTTAGATTCTTTACTTCTAATAAAACTAACAGTTGCTTTCTGCATTTTTAACAATTGTCACTCTTTTAATCTTCAATAAACATTCAAAATACTTCTGAAAACTTGAGCTTTATGGTTCATTAGAAATTAAAGAGAGAAAAAATAAATTCTAGGTTGACGGTACCAATAAATGCTATGCATAATCAAGCTTAAAATGTTTTAAGTGCAATTGTTTCTAAAATAATATTAATTTCCTGTTAATCAATATGAAACCTATTTAATATCAAAATCAGAAAAAATAGCAGAAGCAATTTCTTTTTAGAAATTGACAAAATTTGAAAGGTTTTAAAAATAAACTGTAAGTTGCATTTCCACATGTGGTTCTTAATCAAAATCTTTTATACAAATAGCTGTTAAGTAATGAATAAGTATTAAGTTGAAATCAATTCTTACAAGGAAAAAATATCCAATTTACCTATACAAAATAAGTAACACTTATATTAATGCCAGTTTACAAATTATTTTAGAGTTACATTAACACAGGTAAAAAAATTAAAAATGTAAAAAAAAGAACAGAGAAAACATATACTCGGCATTATTTTGAATTACCCAAAGAGCTGAATAAGAATTTATTTGTGTTCTGTAAAAATAATAAAATTGTAAAAAAAGCAGACCTCAGAATAAAAGTAGAAATTCATATAAAGACGGGGATAGAGTTTCACCCCGGATTTAGAACCAATTCTATGACCTTTCCATCATTTTTTAAAGATGGTTAAATGATAAGTTTTGCTGACAATGAATGTTTAAGTACCAATGAAGATCTTTTTAAAGGATATAGAAATATAAATGGATTGATCTTGTTGGAGTGAGAATAATTGTAACATAGATACCTCCCCAAATGTGGTAACCCTTCCTTGCAAGAACTGTTTTAACTATGAACTATATTTATTCTTCTGTTATTTTCCTGTCCACTAAGATGTAACAAAATCATTCTTAAGAGCCATTTGAGCTCCAGCTAATTTTATCTTAATTAATATGTAAATTAAATGATTTCTTTATAAGCTTGTCCTCAACGTTATTTAGAAGTTAAAATCAATTACTTACATTTTCACAATACTGGAGTAATCCACACTGGAGCAAAGTATTTCATAATTGCAATAACCCAGGTAAGATGCATATTCAACAACAAGTGAAGTTGCCTAATACAAACAACAGATCTATTAAATTGAATGCAGTTGGGATAATGAAATTTTGTAGAAAAGGTCTAATAGAAAAGTCAAATGTAATTTGAAAAACCTTCCGAGTCTTCTATGCCTTCTGAGTTTGTGAATTCTTTGGTTATATTATTTAATCATAACAGAGAATTAAAAAAAGTGAAGAACTCCAATGTTTAAATAAACTTATCAAGAGAAAATTTTTATTTGCTGCCAGCTTTTCTCAAATTTCTTCGGCAGATAAATTGATTATATGGTAGTGCGGAAAAGTTGTGGACTCTCATTATTAAAGAGTGTGCAAAATCTTAAAACTCCGAATTGATATCTTCTGTCACCTCAATGGGTCGAAAGTTGTGAAAATTGGACTAGAAGTGCTTAAAAGTTACTATTTTTTATCAACAACACCGGTAATTTTTTTTAGAATTATACGTTAATATCTTCTGCCGCCTCAAAGGCATTGAATTTTAAAAATTGAAAGCAATTTTTTAAATAAAAACATATTACACTTTCTTCATTGTAAAACGAAAATAAACTTTATTCCAACTTTCATACATACAAATTACAAAAGCATTATTGATTGCAATTTTTTTAAAACTGTTTTTCTGGCCTTTTTTTTACTGAAAATTCTAGCATGAGGATTCTAGGATTGCTCCATCCCTATTCTGCTGTCCAACTGTTTTCCGATGGCTTCAGTGTTTAGTTTTACAATTTGTTGGACTGCTTGTGTGCGAGAAGGATATTTAATAAAATCCTAGCTGTCCAAATGGACATAAGTATTGCTTATGTTCATTTTAAGTGATGAGAGGACCCTTACTGATTATCAAAGCAAAAGCAAGGGAAAATTATGTTCGCAGATTCCTGCTGTTAACCTTAACTACACAGATCTCATGGAGTTGCAAACTTGTAGTGTCCCTTATTTCTCAGGGAGATCAGTTTTTAAGAGCTTTTGAATATGATATAAGCCAATGGTTGGCTAGGATGTTATTATATATCCTTCACACAAGAGCAAATTGTAAAGCTCAACATACGGAAAAGCAGTTAGACTGCAGAATATGGATGGAGCAACCCTAGAATCCAGGAACCGCAAGTTAGAATTTTTAGTAAAAAAAAACCCCAGAAAAACAGTCCAAAAAAGATTACAATTAATAATGCTTTTGTAATTTGTGTGTCTGAAAGATAAAATAAAGTTTATTTTCACATTAGAATGAGGAAAGTGTATGCGTTTTTATTTAAAAAAAAGTACCTTAAATTTTCAAAATTCAGTGCCCATTAGGCAGTAGAAGATATTAACGTATAATTCTAAATTTTTTTTACAGGTGTTGTTGTTGAAAAACAATAACTTTTAAACATTACCGCAAAACGATCAACGACATATGTGATTATATATTAATTTTTGAAATTTAAGCATTTTTAGTCCAATTTTTACAACTTTCGACCCATTGAGGAAACAAAAAATATCAATTCAGAGTTTTAAGATTTTAGACACTTTTTAATAATAAGATTCCACAACTTTTTAGCACTGCTGCTAAAAGACCCAAGATACTTAAGACTTTTTTGGCCCAGCCTACTGTGCATCGCCCTTTATATTTCCCAGGGGTGAATAGTCAAAATATAATAAAAGAGGAAAATATAAATGCAGTGTTATATTGGATAGTCGGTTGCTTTAAACGCTCAACGACCTATTTTTATGCACACTGATGGCTAATCAGACTGGGATCTACAGCTTAACGTGGATTCCGAACCACAACGAACATCTACATGGTTCATACAGATTTTCAAAATAAAAAATAAGGACTTTCTAGGCACTTCATTAACTTTTTTAAGGACTTGAATTTTCTTTGTGATTCATATGATGGGGAGAAATTGAATGAAAAGAAAACTAATGCATATTGAAGGCGATTTCGGTAGGGGTGATTCGCATATTGCATTCTGTTGGGAAAAAAAATTTAAATTTTGCATTTTTCAGACAAGAACAGGAAGAGCACTTTTTTCAAAGAAAAAGAACGTTTCTTTTTTTTAAAGTTTTTTTTTTTTTTTTTTTTTTTTAAAGACAAGGATAACGAAAACACTTTGGGTGATCTCAGCATTTCGCTTACATTGGTTTGAACTTGGGAAAAAAAATAAGCACTTTTAAGAACTTCTTTAAAAAATAAGAACTTTTAAGGACCTTAGAAATTGTTTTGTGTTTTTAAGGACCGTACGAACCTTGATCTATGCCTAAACCAGGATTCGAACCCAGCACCTTTGCCATGCGAGGCCTGAGCGCTAACCACACAGCCATCAGGTGGACACAGTGTTATTTGAACAAGGTTCACACTCAAATCATAGAATGAAAATCTATCACTTTTAAGGACCTAAATGATGTTTTTTAAGGACCTTTGAAAACCTTTTCAGGCATCATGTCTATGTATAAATTTTTAATTAAGTACATTCTACCAAAAAAGTTACAAGTTGACGCATGCATAATACAAATAAACCAGAGAATTAAGATACAGTGTGGATAAGCGGCAGTCACACACAGTAAGCAAGTATGAATTATATTTTTTATAAATTTTGCAGTTAGGTACATAACATCTGCAAAAATTAAGGACTCTTAAGGACCTCTAAGAATTTTCAAGTACTTTCAAGGCCTTGAAAAAGCGTTAAAAAATATTAAGCACTTTTAATGACTGTGAGAACACTGTTGAACTACAAAAATAGATGAATAAGAATTTATTTGTGTACTAATATGTGTACAGAGAGTGGCGCAGCTAGAATTATTTTTCTGAGGGGTATTTTAGACAAGTTAGTCTGATAAATCCCTACAAAGTCCATTAAAAATAACAAAAATTGTAGAAAAAGGGAAAACTCTAGGGGAAAAAAAGTGAAAATCAGCGTAACAGTGAAAGATTTTCACCCGTTTCTCAAACAATTTGTTTTCACCGGGTGTCTTTTACATGTTGCTACAAGAAAATATCATTTGAAATACCAAATTTTTAGAACTCCAATGTGCGTTTTAAAAAAAATTACTGAACTTCTTGGAAAAAACTTGAATCTGAAAAATATTCCCTGACTTTTCCAGAAAATATCACATTTTTTAGTTTCCCTGACCTTTTTAATTCACTTTCATTTCCCCTGACAATTCCAAGTTTTCCCTGTTTTCCAGGTGCATGGCAACCATGGTGTAATGAAATTTCAGAAGCTTATTCTGAAAGTAATATGTAATATTTTTTTTACTTTTTGAAAGTAGTAATATAACTTTAGAACATATACTAATTTAACTTTAAAATTATTTAAATTTGGATATGAAAGTCATACAAAATATGTATATTTTAGACATATAAACAATTGCTAACAACTTCAGCTACCACAATTTTTATTTTCCTAGTTTAGCATCCCACTTCAACATAGAGTATTTTTTTACTTTCATGAAAACTGTACAGTATACATATAAAAGTATGTGTATTGCAAGTCATGTTTGTACCATTGTTTTTAAAAAATTAATTTAATAGAGTAATTAAATAATTGCTAAATTTCGCATTGAAGGCTAAAACTGCAGCTGAGTGTTAAGTAGGTCTGGGCGATGTTAACATTTTTGCATCGTGATTTATCGGGAAGCAAACCTCACGATATCACGATACATCGCAATGTTAACTATGTGTATATATTTTTATTAACGCAAGGGGACTGCGGTATAAAATACTACAAAACAACGTTTTCATAACACACTATATAGCCGAAAGTTATGCTTTCTTAGCTTTGTAAAATTTTATTAAATTCATGTATGGAAGTTTATTTTATATAACAGGAGCAGCGACCGAATTATTTTCAGGGGGATACACAAAACACCCAAGGGGGTATAAGCCGGTTGTTATTATTATTATTATTATTTTTGGTTTAATATGGATTTTTCAATTTCTCTATCTTAAGGAAATTTTACTTTGTTATTTTCCAGGGAAGTAGGAGGGGGTGGAAGACAAGTGCACTTCCTGGCGGTGCACATGTTACTTTAGTTATTGGATATTCTTAATTATTAAATCAAAAACATACTTTATAATGAATATTTTATTACTTACAATGTACAATATAACTCTTAAACAATAAAAATAAAATTAATGCCTAACATTTAAAATTCTAATGATCTTTATTTTGTGCCCAAAAAATCTGCATTTCCACATTTTTAAGAAGCAATATTGGATTGAGTAATTAATCTTATTTAAATAAACTTTATTCAAATTGTACAAACTGAAAAAAAAATTATAAAACATTTATTTACATATGAGTCAGAAGAGAAAATCCTTCAACGTAAATGGAAAAAAAAAATCGTTTATAAGTATTTAAGCAATCAAACTAGAGAAACAACTGTGATTAGTCCATGCACTAGTTCACAATGATTTTGGAAGATATAACAAACAGCTCATAGTAATAATTAATCCGATTATCTTAACTGGGTAAGAACTAGACAGAATACCGCAGTCCCCTTGCGTTAATAAATAAATCAAAATAAAATAATAGCAAGATAAAAAAAAATCTTGGAAGTTAATATAAAAGATTTCAAAATACAAAAGTGTAATATTTTATTTCTTTCAAGTTAGAGAAATAATGAAAAAAAATCAAAAATGAAATAAAAAGTGTAGGAAATGCTCAATAGAATTCCAAAAATAGATATCATGGTCTTATATCTGATGACTATTATATAAAAATCAAAACGTTTTCCAAGAGTTCAGAGAGCAACATAAAAAATTTTCAAACAATAAAATGAATACTTCTTTTATCGAATCTCCAATATCACTAGACTACTGACGCCACCTCGCAATTTCAATATTCATCGCACATACGTAAAGTGGATACGATTACCACAATGCGGTTTTTTCTGATGAAGTATCGGGCATGCGCAAAAGCAAATGGAAATCGCCTCAAACGGCCCGATGTCGACGGTTTCACTGTGATTCTTTACAATATTGGGAACATCGCGCATATGCAGGGCAGGGTGGATAGGATAATCATGATGTGAGCTTTGCTGATGAAGCACAGCACAAAAGCAAATGGAACTCGTTTCAAACGGCGCGGTGTTGACGGCTTCTAAACGTTTCTATTGTGTCTTAGGAACAACGCGCATGAATCGTGGCACGGTTCTTCGTCCTTGAAGTGCTAGGCAAGTATCGTTAAAAAAGATCGTGATGTATCGGTAATGATAAAATAATGACACCGGTTTGACGATGTTGATTTCACACCGGTTTTTGCCGATGTATCGATGCATCGCCCAAGCCTAGTGTTAAGTAGGGTAAGAGAAAAATTGTAAAATGAGGATTGCTTATTTTAATTGAAAGTTTGTTCGAAAATGAATTTAACAATATAAAAAGGGATGTTCGATTTGCACAAAATGTAGAGTAAAAATATACCTTTGTCTACTTTCAACCCAATACAGGCATTTCATCAAAAGTTAGTGAAGGCTGAAGCATGAAGATATCTTCCAGACAGACCTATTAAATGAAAAGCTCTTGTTTAAACATTATTACAAAAGCAAAAAAGTTTACAGAAGTTAGGCACGCACACTTTCTAAAAAATTATGGTGTGTTTTAGAAGATACAATAAATGAACAGAGGGTTCATTTTGATGAAATATGGGCAACTAATGGCAGGAGAATTAAGCTTAAAATAAGCATAGAAATACATAGAAGATAATTGGGATAATAATAAAAGAGATGCTAGAAAAGCACAGGATGCTTGTTTTAATTGAGAAAAGTGCAATCTTAGGCCTCTAAAGTAGTTCATCTCAACCTGTCTATATGCATTGTATGTTTCAAGAGTTAACTAGACTCTCCACTCGGTTTATTTACAAACACCAAACAAGACATTAGTCATAATAGGGGAAACATTAATCCACTTCAAATTAGGTTTAAACAGTAATGGTTTCAAATAGAATTCTGCATGCAGGATTAGGAATGCAAAGAATCCTTAGAAATAGTATTCTGAATTCCCAAGTTCAAAAATGCTGAACAAGTGAGTAGAAAACTAAATTGCAACTCTGTATCAATATTAAATTATTTTAAAAGTATTTTCATCTTCAATAATAAAGAGTTAAATTTGTTAATGTTCTAGGGAAGTTTTGGATTTAATGATCAAGAATAAAATATGAAGAGTATCAAGAAACACTCGAAGACAAATTAGTACCTTTCTGCACCTACATGAAGGATTGAAGAGTATTTTTCAGCAAGATGGAGCATTAGACCAGACTTCAAACTCGACGTAAGTTTGGTTTCAGCAAAACAAATAAATGTTATGAACTGGCAGTAGATATAGTTTTGACTTAAAATCCGAGGTATATATGTGGGGCATATAAACTCGGAAGGTTGTATTAATTAGTTTCTTTATTAATTTTAGTATATACACAAAGTGTCAAAAATGTTTATGTGTCTAGTTTTGAGACTCTCAAATTTCAATTTTTTATAATTTTTTCTAAGGAACTCAAATAAATATAAAATACAATAATACAGATTGCCTTTTACTATTAAATTTGCTAAGTTGCTTTTCCAATTGCAATTTTTTGCTTGTCTATGTTTTGTAACTGACCGAGTTCGAGTCATGCAAATGTGCAATGCTTTGCACGTTTGAATTTTTCCCGTTTTTTTTTTTTTTTTTAAGGAATTGAGGCATCTTGAAATTTTCTTCGACTCCGTTGCCCACTGTGCTTTTCCCCTTTCACATGTTTTCCCAAACCGTCATGTTCGAATAAGACAAGGAGAACGTTGGTTTCTTTCTAACATAACAAAAGAGCACCGCAGCTATTGTGTTTAGATGACACGTTACAGTGGAGTTAGCAATTGGTGAGGAAAAAACTGTGTTCCGTACTTAATTCCAGAAGCCATTTAATTTTTATTCCCTTTCTTAGGATCGCAGATGTAGAGCGCATTTTACAAAACTTCTAACGCTCTATTACTTCCCTGAATTTTTTTATCACTTTTGTCGAGCTATGTTGGAAACCAATGGGAATAAGAGAAAACGGAAACATGTTTCTCTTAGCATTAAAACTAAGGTAGAAATCCTTAAAGAAAATCCAACATGGGACTTTAGTGTTAGTCCTCAAGGTTTGTGAGGAGTACGAAGTTGAGAAATCGATTTTACGTTCTCAGAAAAGAAATTCTTCGTGGATAGTGACAGACCAATGGAAATGGCAAAAAAGAAAAATGATTCATTCTGTGAAAAGTCCAGATTTGGATAAAATTACGATCGAATGGTTTCGCCAACGAAGGAGTGAAAATATTCCACTCACAGGTCCAATGCTGATGCAGCAAGCGAGGTTATTTCACGAGAATTTAAAATTGTCCAATGCTTGTGACTATTCCACAGGTTGGTTGAAACAATTGAAGAAGCGGCGTGGAATTCGACAATTACGTATTAGTGGTGAACGCATCTCAGCTGAACAAATTATAGAGGATTTTATTCTCCTGATTTCGGAAGAAAACTTAACCCCCGAATCAATTTTTAGTGTGGATGAGAAGGCCTTATTCTGGAGATATGTTCCTAGAAAAACTTTAGTGATGGCAGATGAAGATACCGGAAAAGGAGTGAAGTACTCAAAGGAACGACTTACAGTGTTAGTTTGTGCAAACGCTGCTGGCGCGCACAAATGCAAGCTGCTCGTCATTGGAAAAAATGCAAAGCCACGTGCATTCAAAGGAATTAACCCTTTGCACTCCAGCGGCGCCTCTCAGGCGCCACACGATTGGATGCCGAAACACGAGAGGACCTCTAGGTTTGATGCGGAAATTTGATGCAAGGCCAATGACTGTGTTTAGTTTCCATGAAGAAAATCCGTAAACACCAACCGAACCTAAAATGATTCGAGTTGCTGGTCCCTCCGCGCAAAAAAGGCCTGGAGTGCAAAGGATTAAAACGTTCCTTTACAAATCCAACAAAAGGGCTTCAATAACACAAGATATAACTACAGAATGGTTTGAAAACCATTTTGAACAGGAAGCAAGAGCCCACTCTAATGACGTCGGTCTTCTGAAAGATGCTAAAATTCTAGATAATTGTTCCGCTCACCCGTATGGTGATTTATTAGTAAAGGAAAATGTTTGTGCTTTTTATTTTCTACCTAACTGTACATCTATACTGCAGCCTATGGATCAGAGTGTTCTTTTATCCATAATAAGTCTTTATAAGGGTGATTTCCCCACGAAATTGTTGAGCTTTGTGAATGAAGGCAAAAGCATCAATGAGTATGTAAAACAATGTAACATTACAGATGCTCTCTGGAGCGCTGCAAAAAAGCATGGGATAGCGTCTCCGAAAATACATTGAAACATGCATTGCATAATCTGTGGCCAGCAACACTATTTACCGAGGACAGCAACGAGACCAAGTTCGAAGGATTTCAATCCTCCAAAAAAAAAACTCACTTCATGTGAAATATCAGATCTGCTAGCTTATTTAAGAAATACAAACGGTCTAGATTTAGAGTATGCGAACGTAGAAGAAGTAATGAAAATAGATGACGAGACCCCCGTAGTATGCTCGCTTATAGACAACAAAATATGCAACATTGTAATGAACAAAAATAATGCGGACGAGAGTGATGAAAGTGACAGCAAATCCAACAGCGACGAAAAAATGTTGATTGACAAATTGTTCAGTTTGTTGCAATTAAAGGACTTGAGCAGCGGAACTTGGCTACTGCGCAATAAATAATGACTGTAACATTATTAAAAAAAAAAAGTATTGGCTGAAAAATCAAAATTATTGATACTTGGAAAAATTACCGAAATATTTTGTGTTAAATAGTTTGTTTTTTTTCGAAATAAATATATTGCGATATAAAAATAGATTGTTCCTTGTATAAATGAAGATCAGGAAAAATCCGTTTCAAAGTGAGGTTTAATATTAGTTTAAGTTTAAAGTATCCTCCTGAATTTGCAGACAATTGGTAAGTGATTTTGTTTCGATTTTATTGGTTTATTTATATTTTATGGTACCATTTCTCCAGAAATTCCATCAAAGTGCACAGTAAAGTATCAATTTACCTAAAGGGCATTCGAAGAGGAAGATGTCCGTTTTTTTTTTTAAAATCAAAAATCATAAAATGGTCAGAAATCGGGAATCGCTGCAGTCTCGAGGATTCCGGATTTGATACTTTGTACTTTATTTAGTGAAAAATTCGAATTTGAAATTTGAAATGTTGCAATACATGGGAGCCCAATTAAATCTGAAACATCAGAACAAATGATTTTCAATTAAAACTAATTCGCAAAGAAAACACACTCCAAAATACACAATCTAATAATTAAATTCTTACCTTCTCATAAAAAAAGAAATTAAATTCTTACCTTCTCATAAAAAAAGAAATTGCTTTCTGCACTTCTAACAATTGTCACTCTTTTAATCTTTGATAAACATCCAAAGTACTTTGCCGAACACTTGAGCTTTATGGTTCACTAGAAATTGAAGGGGGAAAAATAAATTCTATGTTGACAGTACTACCAAAAAATACTATGCATATTCCAGTTTAAATGATTTAGTATTGGGTTCATTCTAATTTAAAATTATTTACTACAACAAATGTTTTTAAAATAATAATTTCCTATTACTGAATATGAAACCTATTTTATAGCAAAATCAGAAAAAATAGCAGAAGTACTTTTTTTAAAAAAAATATTTGATAAGGTGTAATAAAGGTTTTAAAAATACTCTGTCAGTCGTACTTCCGCATGTGGTTCTTAATCAAAAGTTTTTATACAAATAGTTGTTAAGTAATGGATAAGTATTAAGTTGAAATCAATTCTCCCAAGGAAAAAATATTCAATTTAGCTATGCCAAAATAGCCCAGAAGCAGAATAATATATAATGTTCTGCAACAGGACTTTTGACAGTTCTGCAGAAATTTTTTCAAAATTTCCAGTGTGATATAAAAGAAAAAACCCATAAAATTAATACTACACATTTTTTACAAAATGATAATGACGAAAAAAATTATTTTTCAAACCAAGGCATACATTCAAAATTTGTAACTTTATCAATGACTTTGGAAGTTAAATATTTAGACATTGATACAGAACAGTTATGTATAAAATGTTTGTGGTAAGTTGGTCCATGCAAAGAAATAAGGACTGCTTCAAGATGTTTTCTTAAAGATTTGTGTCCAGGTGGAGCACCATTTGAAAAAACAAACATTCTTTTATCAGTTGTTCTAGCAGAAATATTGTCTCCATCAAAAACATTTGGTCACTTAGCAACAATTTTATCAATTGTGGATCCCCAAGATTCACAAAATGCTTCTGAAATGGGCACAGAAAAAATAAAAACAAGAAATTTGATAAATCTGGGAATCTCTGTCTTCAGTTCTTCTATGGCGTGCTTTAAAAGCTCTTTTGGCTGGAAAAAATACTCATTACTCCTACACTCCCCAAGACATTTGTACACCCAATTATTAAAAACAGTGTATTCAAAATACAATTCAGTAGTTTCTTCTTTTGAATGTTCAATGAAAGGAAAATCTTTCATAAAACTTATGAAATTAGGAAGAAGTTCCAATTCTTCTTCTCACTCGCGGGCATGTGTTCCAAACTTAAAATTGTTCTGCAAGGATTCTGATTGTTCTGCGACGTACGTCGCAGTTTTAGGCACTTTCTGCTTTCGGGCAAAATAGTAACACTTATATAAATTCTAGTTTAAAAATTGCTTTAGTTTTACATTAACCAAAGGTGAAAACAGTCAAAATGTAAAAAAAAAAGAAAAAAAAAGAAGAAAAAAGGGAAGAAAAAAAAAAAAAAAGAAGAGAGAAAACATATACTCAGCATTATTTTGAATTACCCAAATAGCTGAATAAGAATTTATTTGTGTACTAATGTGTGTACCTTAATATGAGTCAAGAAATATCCAGTTTTACAAAACTTAGTAATGTAAAACATTTACAACTTGTTCCGAGTATAACACAGTAAAATGTGAAACAAATATATCAATTATTAAAGTAGAGATTCAAGATGGACAATATTTAGTGAAACATTCAAGTTTTAAATTTAAAATGTTGCTATAGATGAAGGCCCAATTAAATCCAGAAAATCCAAATGTTTTATAGTCAAAATTAATTGGGGCAGAAAACACATTCTAATTATTATCACCTTTAACCAAAAGAAGATGCTTTCGGCATTTCCAACAAACAACTTTGTTAGACATACAAAATTCTTTCACTAAGCACTCGAATTTAATGGTTCACTAGAAATAAAGGGCAAAAAAATAAATTACACTTTGGTGGAACAAATAAATGCAATTTTTGAGATTAAAGTTTAAAAGCCTATTCAAGTTTAAAATGTCTTACCTCTAGTTCTTTGTCTATTTCTAATTATTTACTACAACAATTTGCTCCTAAAATTCTATGACCGTTTCAGAATATGATAACCATTTTATACTAAAATCGGTAAAATAATACAAGCCCCTTTTGTCAACAATTGACAAAATTTGAAAATGTCTAATGAAGGTTTTCAAATTACATTACAGGGTGGCTACAGAATTTGAGAAACCAAATTCCCTGAGATTTCCCCGATTTCCAGAAAATTCTCTTAAAAATTCCCCAATGTACATTTCTCCCGACGTTTGCGTTATAGGACATTTCTAAGTTGAAGGATAAGTAAAAATCAAACAGAAATAATAAGGTTTCTAATATATTTCTGTTGACAAAAAATGCAAGGTAAGAAGAAAAATAAATATTCATGTCTGTAAAGAATACAGTCAGATTGAAGTTTGAGGATTTGTTTTAACAATAAGGCGCCGGCATCCGCGATTCTAAGTTGGAGAATAACCAAAAATTTAACAGAAATATTACGTAAATAATTGTTCCAGGCATAACAATGATCCCAGATAGTAAAAAAATAAAAAGCAGAACATCAGCAGATGGAGAGAGGGGATTAGCCGGTTAGGCTTAGCTGCTAAGAATAGAAAAAAGGTCAGAATCGTAGAACTCCCAAATCGGCCAACTAGCCAGATATTGAGAGGCTTTTACAAAAACACATGAATTTTTTTTTATTCACCAGGAATGCGAGAATGGAATTTTTCTTCCCCCCAAGGTTCCCTGATTAAAGAGTAATTTTACAAAATTCCCTGACATTTCCATGATTTTTCCAGAAGAGAGAAATTCCCTGACATTTCACTGATTTCCCTGAATTCCAGGTTCTGTAGCCACCCTGCATTAGGTTGCATTTCCAAATGTGATTGCTAAACAAAAGCTTTAATACAAATAGGTATTTAATAATTAAATATAAAAAGAATTCGCTCAAGGAAAAAATATCCAATTCTTTAACAAAATAACTAACCCTTATATTGACGGCAACTAAAAAAATTTTTGGGTGTTATATTAACAATAAAATATAATCCAAGATTTTTCTACCTTTTTTTAAGTAATAGATTGATATTAAGGTTTGGTTATTGGCTGAGCAGACCTTATAATACTAACAAACAAGTCAATCTAAACAGAAAACACAGATAAAAATTTCCGCTTGTTACTAGAAGCCCTCTTTGTAACAATGAACATAAAAATACCAGAACCTTTAAGTTGATTGCTTGGAAATAAATTCTGTATACACAGCTCACAGAGGTTAGTAAATACAAGTTAATAGTCGATAAATGACAGTTTAGAGTCATTTGAATTAACAGCTCATTTGAATTGGTTGATTCTCGAAAGAAACAGAAGACACCTATTTATATATTGTGACAGAAAGAATGTGATTCACAGTAGTACTTAAAAAATACTCTATTAAAGCATATTTATCTGTAATAATTTATTTTTTATTGAATGTCATCAATTTAAACTCCGAGCTAGTTTTATTTTAGGTATGTACATACTTTCAAACTAGGGGTGTGGAACATCGTACAACTTTCAATTACATTATACAATATTGGTCAATGGGGTAAAATTTGACATGGTGTTACATACCATTTTCTTATTTTCACTCATTTTTCGATTTTTTTACAAGAGTAGGAAAAAAGGGGAGGGGGTGGGGGGGACAAAACAGGCGATTTTATTCGATGGACATTACATTGTCCTTGCTTGTATATGAAACACACAAAAAAATCGATGATGGGAGATGCTCAAGAGCAGAGAGCTCTGTGTCAAAGGTACTCATATTTCAACTTCTTACGCCATAAAAGCATTTTTACGAGAATTTTTGAGGTGGGGATGTTTAGAACACCTTAAGAGGCATTACCACAGCGATTTTTATCAAAATCGTTACATCTGTTTGTTAGCAATCATTGAAAAACACGATTCTTTCAAATTGCAGCTACCTCATGCGTATGCACGATTTTGACGAAAATATGAATGGTAGGTTCTTGTGCCATCACCAACCGGCACACCAAATTTGAACACAATCAGGATGTTCCAAAAAGTGGAGAAATGCAAAAAAATTTAAATTTGTTTTGACCGAATGCTATACTTAAATTACCCTATGTATACATACGGGTAAATGAAAATAAAAAGATAAAATTGCCTGTGTAAACAACTGCACCTTTATCCGATTTAGAATGTACCATTTACTCATCAATTCACTACATTTAATTCATTATGCTCAAAAACATGCAACTTATGAGCAAAAATATTTTTACTGTTCTTCAGGGCAAGAAGTCCAGTTTTGAAACACTTGCATAGAATCACATTTAAAAATTTAAATTTCTAAATTCCAACTTAAAAGCATTGAAATCAAATATATAAAGCAATAACGAAAGAAAAAGTACCAATAATTTTTTCTGTCTAATGTTTTAAGAAGCTTTTGCAATATAATAGAATAAAAATTACCAAATTGCAGCAATAACTCATTCAAACTAACAATTTTCAAATCATTTATAATTCTGTTATAAGATTACTATAGTAACCCTAATAACATTTCGGCTCGGCGATAACTACGCCAACTAATATTCGTCTAAAGGAAGAGTACCATAATATTATGCATTTAATTTTAAGCTAGTATAACGATATTAAAATTTATTATGTTAAATTCTTAAGTTTATTATTATGATGCCTTTAATCCCTTGAGTGTTACAGTTTCAGGATCAAATTTACCACAGAATTTACTTGACTCTAGTAACAACTATATTCTTTTAAAGCTAAATCTTAACTATAACACTCATGATGTTGAGTAACGCTTACGAAACATGGTTAATGTGACCAGACATCTCGATTTAAAAAAATTCGACTTTTGAGAAGACAATTTTCTGTGAATACTCTGAATGTAAATTCCTAGTTCACGTTTAAGGGTTGGCGCACTTTTGAAAAGTTGGCGACAAAGCCAGAATGTCACCAATTCGGAATTCCAATAATAAAAATTGAGAAACGAACCAGCTCTATGATTTGTGGTATAGAAAGGTTGAAGCCAAAACGCGTCAATAAAAAAATGGGGTTGCCAAATTTAAAACTGTATTGCCTACAAAACAGCGCCAAATCGGCTTGGCGATATTTTAACGTCAACTAGGAATAGACCAAAATTTGATTCCAAACCAATTCCCAAAATAAATTCCTGGCTACGTCCCTGTTTCTAATTAAGGAATGAAAGTTTAATTTGAAGCAATTCATGCTATTTAGTCTGATAATACGCCAAGTAACACCATTTCATTATAATTGAGAATGTAACTCGACATACAAAAGTATCAGAAAGAGACAATACTTTCCCATGAACTTATCAGCGACATTTCACTTAGGCTTAATTTCGATGTAAAAAAGGAAAATATCATTTCCAGATAATTAAATACCTTTATAAAATTTTGTATGACCGATTCAATTTTTCTTACAAAATTACATAACATAAGTGAAACACCGCAATCGTAAAACAAAATGTCTGACAAGAACAACAAAATATTCCGAATCCAAATCGAAACTTTAACCAACGCGCTGCGAGGTTCGGTTGCAGTTAAAGTGAAGTGAACTGATTTAACCAGATTTTTTCATTGATAATTTTATCAATAATAATTTTTTAAACAATAATTAATTTTATTCTCTTCACATTAGGGTGCGTTCGTAAACGTAATTTTTTTTGGTTACGAAACCAGACTAAACTGAAACCGGTTTAAATCGTTAAGTCAGTTCTCGGCGTCTTTTACGAACGTCCAGTTATGAAGAGCGTCGTCTGCTATTTGTTTACATTGGAAGAGTTTAAAATTTACAAAAGAGCACTTTTACCGTAAAAAAATGAAGGGACGTTTCGTTTTTTGATTGCCTCATAAAATTCGCATGAAAATTATTTTACATATATCAATTAAAATGCTATTTTTTTAATATAAATATCATCTACTTATTAAGATGTACAAAAATATTGGTTAATTTTTAGAATGTATCAAGCTGTTTTAACATAAAAAAAAACAAAGACTTTGTGTTTAGAACTAAATTAAAAACTTTTGAAGTTTATGCACTGTTGATGATTAAGTGTTAGCAAGCTAAAATATGTGTAACAATATGCAATTGGATTGAATGATAAAGGATAAACACATATATGAATAAGATATTAAAATATAAGTTGAAACCATATTGTTACCCAAAGAGAAAGATGATCTCAAATTGAACTTAAAACACATGAAATATTTCACATTAAAAAGCTTGGAAGGAGATTTTGCTTTTCAATAATAGTCAGAAATGGAAAAAGTCTTCAGCACATTAAAAATGCTGTTTGTAATATATTTTAGTTCTTCTGCACTATTGCAACTGTTTACTTGGAAATCACCAAATTTAGAAAGCATATCAATCCCGATACCAGTAGCAAGTTTGGAACAGAAGCAGTATAAGATACCACAAGAGATTTTTTTAGCTGAATTGGTGGTGGTGTTGTTGTTTTGTTCAATTTCTGAGTACCTCTAGATGGTTGTTTGGAAGAGTAGTTAAAATGCGCTATACGCCCCTCCCCTTGTAAACTTTACAAAATGCCGCCAAGTTGAATTGACACTAATGAATTGTACCGGTTTGTCAAAATGGATGCCAAGTTGTAATGGAACCATACTTGGTGCAAAATCGCCAAAGAAAAAGGGAGAAGGGGCATATAACGCATTCTTACTGGATGAGTTATCACCAATTTGGCGGTTTTTATCTGGTACACATCTAACGGAAGAGTACCGATATTATTTAATCGAAGCTGCATTTCCCTTTTTAAGAATTTTGTTTGCACCCTACTTCCACATTTTTATATTATTGTTGCTAATTGCTAAATCGCAATTAATTTGTTTACATTGTACTTTCAACGTTTTATATTATATACGTTACGTAAGGAGTTAAAGTGTTATGTCCCCACTGGAAACATCTTTGCTTTAGCGTTTAGTTGCAAAGGAAAAAAGTTAACAATCGAGACATATACAACTTTTTTTTCCCTATATTCGAGGTGGTGGCTAGAGTGAATTATGATTTTTCAAAGGGCGAGGACACCCGAACGGTGATCTTTTGGAAGCAAAAAGGTTATATACTAGCGTGTGGGTGTTCAGTACAAAACACTAAATAAATCTCATTTTGCTAACCTGCCACATAAAACCACAACTTAAATAAAGGTAAACTAAGTGCCAAAACTTCACCCACAACAGTACACAAGTACATCTTTTTAATTGTTCACCTCGAAAAAGATTCTTGGCTACATAAAAAGGCTTTTTTTTACTGTCACAACTCAGATTAGGTTTTTCATCCTTTGATATATTAAAATTTTTACTGTAAAATGTCTCTACTTGGCTGAAAAATAAAATTTAAAGATGGGAGGAGGGACTAAAAACCCAAATATTTTGGAGATTGATACCTTGCAAGAAATGATCTTTCACGGACATTGAAAACAATTATTTCCCACACATCCTCAAACAAGCTTATGCAGTGCTAAAATTGTTACCTTGAATAAAATCACCATCAATTACCCTGCTTTTCGAGAAAATACCCATGCGTCCCTCCCTTTTAAAACCACCGAAATCCATCCCCCCCCCCCCTACCACACACTTTTAAAAACACTCAATATGCCTAAAAACTACTAAAGAAAAATAACATTAACCTTTAAATGTAGCGACACTTAGAAGTGATTTAAGGTGTATATATATTATACTATTATGAAAATGTATTAAACTACTTTGTATAAAGATATAAGTATTTTTATTAACAAATACTGCTATGCTTGGTCAACTTTTAACTTTGGAGGATCTTTCTTTTAAGTTAAATTTCTATTCTTGTTTCATAAAAAGAAAAGCCATTTTTTAAAAAAACATTTTGGAGTTCTCTTAATTTAATTTCATGAAAGTGTGTACATTTACAAGCACTATTTAAATCCAAATAAACAGTTTTGTGTACAATGTTTAATCATTACTTCACTTAATCTTACTTCCAAGTATAAAACTACATTGCAGAATATTCATTAAAAAAACAATAAATTTTGGACCCTTGTTCAATCTTAGAGTTAGGAAGTATAAATTATTTCCTTACTAGTTAATATTTTTATCATAAGTTCAAAAATTATAAAATTTATAGTTGAATATGGGGGTATCTTACCACTGCTTGTTTTAGAATTGAGATGTTTTGTTCAAGTCTGCAGAAACATGTAAAAAGTGTATCTTAAAGCTTAAAAAATTATTCTACAATTTCATATTTACTACTTGGCATTCCTTTTCACAAATGGTAACAAACAAAAGTACATATTTTAATAATACTATTTCTAACAATAATGGTGCTTGTGCTTCTAGTAGTTTTTTTTTATTAATTTCTAATTACTCTATATTATGACAGTTATTTATAAATTAACTATTATAAGATTTTACATTGATGGCCAAAAACTGAGTTGTTGCGCAGTTCCTGCAATTTAAATAGTATCTTTTTCCTTTTACACCTCCTAATAGTATATATAATAGCTTTTTTTAATCACTATTTTCCTACATGGATTTTAATTTTTCAAAGCAGGCTTTCACTAAAAATTTTCAAATAGTTTATCGTACTAAATACTGTCTAAGATATAATTTGACATCACAAACATTGCTAAACAATTATTTTGAATTATTGACATAGCATGTGTATTTTTCAAATCTTGTACATCTTCGCGGGAATCTTCACTAAGAAAATCATTGTCTAAAAAAACATTTTCAAAAAGTTACAATTATGATATGCATAGTAAAATTTAAACAATTTTTCTTATACTTCCATTTGGTTTAAGTGTCCGTTGCCCCAGATTTATTCTTTGAAATATTTGCTATTATATTTTAGTAACATTAATTTACTAAATACTATATTAGTATTATATTTAGTAGACTTATTACTAAATACTTATATTTAGTAGCAAATTAATAGCAATTGACCTGGGTTTAGAGAATATCTTTGGCGAGGTCAACTACAGAGACTTATGGATTCTATCCGATAGCCGAAGTTCCATTCAACACCTCAAAAACTGGGCCCTCGTGGGAGACAAAACCAGTCTATCCATAATACGCAAAGTCAAGATCATATCCCGACTGCACAAAGTGCACTTTCAGTGGATCCCGTCACATGTAGACATCCACGGAAATGAATTGGCTGACACTCTTGCTAAGGAGGGACTAGAACACCCTGTCCTCTCTACTCAAGAACTCACATATCAAGAGTTATATTCAAAGAAAATAGCTCAAAATAAAGCGAAATGGCATATACCTCCGTCTCACGAATGGTATAAAGCCAAAAAGCCAGGACACTCCCTATCTCTTCCTTGTGATAGGCACACCAATACCCGTCTGTCCCGACTTGCTAATGGTCACCTTAAAGGCCTCACATATTCTGGAGGAAGCAAAAATTTTCCTCTTTGCCCTAAATGCCAAAAAGAACAGGCATCACCTCAGCACATTTTGGACTGCCTTGGACTGGACTGGGAGGACATTTATAACTGTCCACAACTAGTGTCAGACTTCATTAATGTCAATGGCTTCACTGATATTGTCTGACTTCGTCAGACAAAAGGGAGATTAGAAACAACAACAGTAACATTAATCTGCTTATTTTCTTTTGAAGCACAGCAACAATTGTGTTAGTACATATTGGTTGGTCCACCTGATGGCTGTGTGGTCAACGCTCTGGCCTTGCATGCCAAAGGTACAAATCCTGGGTCGTTGTGGTTCGGAATCCACGTTAAGCTGTAGGTCCAGACTTGATTAGCCATCATTGTGCATAAAAATAGATCGTCGAGTGTACAAACTAACCTATATCGGTTGTCGGACTGTTTGGTAGTTTTTCATGTTTTCTCCAAATCGAAATATGCAAGAATGATCCTAGTAAAGCCCTTGCACCATAAAACATCAACAACCAATTCGAAACACAAATATGGGAAATTTTCCCCTTCATAGACTTACACGAAAGTATCTCCTTTTCACAGAAATAATGACTTGACAATGGTTCAATACAAAAGCCCAAGGCAATTTCTAACCTGATCAATCAACTCTTTTGAAACAGTCGAAACAATTTCAAAAAGAGAAATCTTTAAATGGGATAGAATTTTTTTTTAAATACATAGAATTGTAGTTTGCTAATGATTAACAAACACAATGTTCAAGTTGTATAAATATTAAAATATTTTCTTTGCACATAATTATGCATATCCACTCTTGAAGGAAAATTTCTGGCTATGCTCCAGATCAATTACATATAGAAGTAATAATAAGGAATGACATAACATTATCAAAAATTTAATGTAAAATTTAGTCTCATAAATGTATTTTTATTTACATTTTAAGACATTTTCAAAAGTTCTGTGTTCATAAAATTGAAACAAATTTAAAGACTAAATGTAATGCAACATTAATTAAATAACAGCTTTTTTAATGAGGTGGCCAACATATTAAAATTTGTTTCAAGTTAGTATTATAGAAAAGAAAACTTGGAATCAGCACTATCTGTACAGAAATAATGGGATTTGCGTTTAAAAAATTTCATTACTATTGGAATAAGTTTCAATATGAGCACAATAAGAATTCAGTTTTAGTAACAAGATTTCAAAATATACAATAAGCAATGTTATCGTATAAATTTACTTTCAAGAAAAGCCGAAGAAGTATCAAGTTTGTGTATATAAATAATAAAAAAACATGTTAAACAAAGTAAATTTTATTGAAACCAATTTTCCCTTCAAAACTCGTGCAAATCCAAAAAATTGAGAAAAAAACAATAACTAATATAATAATTTCCACGCCAAATCAAAACATTCGAAAAACCTACACATTTACAAGTCCAAACCCAAAACAAAGTATTTTCAGTGGGAAGGGAGGGGGGAAACACCAGCTCGAACGGAATAAACCGAAAGTTAACCAGCTTCTACCTTCGTTAAGAAAGTTCGATAACCAACTTAACTAGTTAAAAAAAATCGACTTTACGAACGGACAGTTACAAAACCAGTTAAGATTACGAACGCTTAGTTACACGGTTTTGCCTCAGGCTACATAACTCACTTTTTCAGTTCGACTTTACGAACCCAGCCATAGTTTTTCAATTTTATTTTCCACAACTTTTCATGTATACACTACTTTAGAGTTATATTTTTATTATGAACGGTATGCAAAGCTAAATTTTCAGAAGGGTCAATCATAATCCACTTTTAAAAAATCAAATTAGAATTTTTTTATTACCATTAGCCACCAATTGTAATGACTGCAATTGCATAAACTCCATTTTGAATTAACTGTTTAAAAATCGTTTAGTTTCTAAACATCTCGAAACCAGTAAGTACATGTTGTTAAAGCAAAAATAAAAACAAATGGGCGGATATTCAATCTTTCAAAATATGCTTTAAATAAAACTAGGAGCTCTCGTGAAATTCAATACTTGTACAATGAAAGATTTATATTTCTCTTTGTTTATTACTATAGAAGTTGTTTCAGCTTTGGAAAAATGAGATAAAGCAGCCAGTATGCTATCAAATAACCACCCAATCAATCAAAACAATTTGCGTTTGTATACTAATAATATTTTATTTTTTTGATTATGCTTGAAAAGACATACCATTTATTAAAAATTTAGATATAAAAATGCTTCCTTGTATTGAGCAAAAGTACATTTGAGTTAAAATTTTACTCCAAAATAATGTCATCCAAGCTATCCGTAGTTGAAATTCTAGTTCGGAATTTTATTTTAAACTTCCACTCCTTTTATTATTCATCTGAAATCAGCGCATGCTTCTGTTTTAGATGGGTATTGAAAACAGCCAAGTCTGAAATTTGGCGCAGTTATCGCCAAGCTGCAAGGGCGCCCGCAGAAATATTTGCGTAGAAAATTAAATCCGATGGTGGGTATTTGGCTATTATTATAAGTGGCGCTTTTGTCGAAAATCCAAAATGGCTGCCTTCATACACCTAACGTACGTTTTTGTCGAATGATGGTTTCCCAGTTCATTTTATCAACTTGTTGACTATTAAAAAACTTGTACGTAATAAAATTTCTTTTCTAATGGTATATAACACATGCACTTAGGGTTAAATTACTAAATTCAAAATGGCCGTCCCTTTGCGATCTTTAGTACGTCGTTTTTCAGATTGGTTGGTTGATTTGTACGCTCAATGACATATATTTATGCACAATAACGGCTAATCTGGCCGGAACCTGCAACTTAATGTGTATTCCGAACCCCAAAGAACATCCATGCCTAACCCGGGATTCGAACCCGGCACCCTTAGCATGAGAAGCTAGAAAGCTAACTACACAGCTATCAGGTCATTTAGAAATTCAGACTGGGATTTGAACTTGGGAGTCACACATCAGGACTTCATAAAGTATTTCTATGCCTTTGATCGACTAAACTTTCTTTCTGACAAATCCGGACGTCACAAGAATTGCTGCATCAACCAAAGCAATGATCAAAAATGCCACCCCCAATGCAAAGTGTCTTCAAGCGCATTGTCTATTGGTTGTCAAGCGTCAGGATCACAACGTTGAAAGTTTATTGAGGGTTTTAAATAGACAACCAACCTTTTTAACCCAAGTGTAACACAGAACATCTTATGCATCTGCTGACGACTAAGCAAGTTCTTCTCGATGATGTTAAAAAAAACATGAGTACAGTTGCTCCCAAGTAGTAGCATGACGTGATATATGGTGTGATTTTTAGGGCATCTTTTCTGGAATGATGTTATTCAGTAAAAAATCACGTCAGTTTTGACGTCCTCTAATGGTCATACAAACTGACGTTTCTAAAATCACGTCAATTTTTTTGGTCATCATATGACGCAAATTTTTTTTGGTCATGAAATGACGTCTTTTTGTACATATTAAATGACTCAAATATTTTTGGGTCACAATATGCCATCATTTTTTAGTCATCATATGATGCAAATTTAACTTTCATGTTTTTATACGGACTCACGACAGAATACACACTTCTACTTGTGAAGCCGACTTTTTTTTATAAACTTGAAGTATTTCTAGTATTTACTAGAACCAGAAGCTACAAAATAAATAAAAATGATAAGGGAATAACAGGTAGGTGAGTAATATTTATATAAGTAATTGATTCGTATTTAGTGTTTTCTGGTAAAGAAAATATTGTGTTAATAGCTTGAAATTATTAAGTGTAGTTGTGATTCTAAAGTGAATGTAAAATAATTCTATTCTGTGATTTGGTAGAAATAAAAAATGGAATGCATATTTGTAGTTTAATATAGTTTCAAGAAACGCATACAAGAAATTATTTTTAGTTGAGTTTCACTTATTATGCTCTTTTGTTTACTTTTCAATTATCACACATTATAATGTTTACAATTTAATATTCATTTCTAGACATGATTAGTGTTAAAGCCTAGTGTGCTGATAATATAAACAAACTGATTCTTCTTTTAACCACAAACATAATGTTGATATTTATCCGTAACTCTATCTCTATTAGTAAATACATTTGCAGTTGCTTCTTTCATAACTTATTCGAAATGATTTTTCTATGTTTTTTATCCTGAACCTTAAGCCCAAGGGTATTGTTTCCATTTGGTCATAAGTGTGGTCCGCATTATTCAAGGTATGGCATAAAAGAGCTTCAAACAATGTTAGCCCCAGCCGGTTCTCGATGGAGGACATTGGATAAACAGTTCTACCTTTATAATTTATTTTTTTTTGCTTGTAATTTTTTGTATGCAAATGAGCCAAGAAGATGGTACTTTGGTACTCTTTGGTTAGCTGAATAGGTTAGCAGTTTTCGCCAAATCCAAATGTTAGCATGTTTAAAAGATGTGTAAATGTATCTCCAACCTTAAATGTTTACTGTTTGTTATAGAAGTGTATGTTCTATGATGATCAGCTATTCTGATGCTAAATTATATTTTCTTTTTTGATTGTGTGTTATATTCAAGTTCATACTTTCAATAATGGATGTTTTTTTGGTTTTAATAATCAACTTCAAAGAATACAATGCAATTTTAAAATGTTATCATAAACAATTTTTTTCATAGAATGTGTTTTTTTAATGCTGTTTTGATATGTACTATTAAAAAGGTTAATTATTGATCTTTTTAGGAAAACACTGATAGTTAATTAATGTAATGGAGCTGACAAAACTTAGTTTTTAAAAATAATGTAATTTTTTAGAAGGTTATTAGGCCTCCGCTCCTGTTAGAAGTCGAAGAATACACCTTAGTTTTTCTTGTTCAGCAATGATCTTAAAATTTGTCACTAACCTATAAGAAGGAAAAAACTGAAAGTGAAAAAGTACTTATCTTGTTGGTATATGTTATAAATTAGCTTTTTAAAAGTTTGTAATAATTTTATCATTAAAATTTTCTTTTTATTAAATAACAAGAGTGATGCAGCTCATTGTCAATTTAGTTCTGTAATTCAAGTGCACAATTTGCTTGTGAAAGATGGTACTTATGTTTTTGGTACCAAATTCACAGAAAAAAGTACTTCTATAAATAACCATTTTTACCTTGAACAATGAATGTGCTTCTTGTAAGATTATTAAAGAATGCACTCACAGAAATATTTTGAAGGAACTTCCATGTATAAACTTTTGTCTTTCCATAATAGCTATTTCAAGTGTTTGCTATTGTTTCATTGTCAATATGTTCCTTGTTTGCAAAATCATATCAACAGTAAGCACAAACCACAAAATGACTGTCATCAAAAAACAAAAATATACGTTTTGAAAATTACTATAAAAATTATGCTTATCACTGACTGTAACGCTGTAAGTGAAAGAAGTTGCCAAAATTTTGTTAATCCGAATAAATAAAAGATAATTCAATATGAATGCAATGTATTTGCAATGTAGTTCAATCAATTCAACGTTATGTTTCGGGATAATAACTCCAGATACTTTATGGAATCCAAACACTATGTCAACAAATAGTTTGTGTGAAGTGTTTGTTGTATTCATCATTTTTATATGGACGCCTTGTAATTATCTACTTTATAATAAAGTTATTTCTTTGTAAACATTTTCTGATCTGAATTTGCAAAACCAGTACTCTTCCGTTAGCCGGGTACGATTACTCAACAATCCTTAAATTCATGCACTATTAAATGTTCAAACAACATATCCCCAAGCCTATGCATTATAACAGTTTGTTATAGGAATTATAACTGATTTGAAGGTTTTTAGTTCTGCCTTTGTACAGATAAATGCTATTTTTTGCAAAGTTTTTTATTTACAGTGTTTTATTTTAATATTTATATTTTAACTTAATTTGGTACTGTTCTGTTAGCTGGATACCAGATAAAGACCTAACTAATCTAAACTAAAAACCTTTAAATAATTTATACTTAATATATTTAGAATTGGCGATACATTTATGCATAAGTATAAATATTAGGTTAACGTTGAGGCTTAGCACCAACTGGTAACTGTCTAATGGAAGAATACCCTTAATAATTTATATTTTAACTTAATTTTATGATTATTAATGTTTTAATTTTCTTTTAGTTACCCTGTTTTTGATTTTTTATATTTTTCTTATCGTTAAATGAAAGAAATCGCCAAATGCATTACACTACATTTGTTCCACTTTTTCTTAAATGTAAACTTTTATGTCTTTCAACGGATCCTCATCAGCACGGGGCCACACTGCTAGCTATATTATAAAAAAGCCAACGTTGAAAGCATTTCTTGTCTTCCCTGCAAAACCATCTGAAGCTCTATTGAGCATATGATGTATATATCTTTTGTATTTGAACTAATTATAAATTTTGTGTACTGTACTGATGTGTGTTTTCTTGCGTACTTTGAGTGCTACTATACTGGAATAACTTGTTACTTGATGAATTTTAATAAAACATTCTTAGCTATACAATTTGTTGTTTTATTACTTTTATTTCAATCTATTTAGTAAATATATAAATAAAAAAATGCATATCCTTGTTAAAAATTACAAATTGATTTTATTTTTAAAACTAATACTTTGAAATGAATTCTGCAATTTAGCTTAAGATTTACAATGAAAAGAGTTAACGTTGAATTAAATGGGAGTCTTGTAGTACGGAAATAAGAAAAATAAAGTGAAATAATTGCCCTATAATTACAAATAATATTAAAAATATATATAATAAAGCGTCTAATTGCCTTTCAGGTGACTATTTGGGTGACGTCAATATTAGGGCATTAAAAGCGTCATCTTAACAACGGCATAGTGATTCGGGCGTCATTGAATCACGTCATTTTTAACACCGTTAATGACGTCCAGATGTCGTTTCCAAAATGGACAAAGTGACCAATTTTATGACCTTCAGATGACGTGATTTATCACGTCATGCTACTACTTGGGCTGATATTGGCGAGAGTCTTCTTTCCAAATTCATTGAGGAACGCATTAAAATGATCAACCAACCAACAGAAAAACCAGTATCATCAAAGCCTTCAGTACAGTTTTGGGCACCAATGAAAAAGAGGAAACTTAAGCCTGTAAATCAGCATTCGAAAATTTTAAAGTAACGTTGAAGGAAAAATTGTTAGAGTTAAAAGCTGATTTTTCATTATTTTCTAAACTGATGATTGCAACAAGAAGTTGGGTGATGTAGATTCGAAGGCAACTTTTTGTCGTTATGAATTCTCATTATTGCCACCTGCTTTGTTTTCCCTACATGGATGTATGCATTACTGATCGGAAAAAAGCAAGCTTATGGATATCCTGGAGGAGATTTCTCAAAATCTATGCCTTTCATCCAATGGGAAAAACGAATTCTTACACAATTCATTTCCAGTAGATGAGGCAGCACAAACTGTTGCAGTTTGCAGTAGTTGATGGAATGGCAGACTGCATTCCATTCTTGTGAAGAACTTATTGCAGATCACTTTGTCAGACAAAAGTCAAAGAAGTTTGGTATGTACAAAGACGTTCAAATAATATTTGACACCTACAAAGAGAATTAACTGAAGACATCGACAAGGGTGAAACTTCAGGATAAATCGGTCCCTATCCAATGCAAAGTGCACCCATCAACAAATATCCTTAAATTAACTATTCACCACCCAGATAGCATGCAAGGTTACGAAAACCTTGTCATATACTTGTCATTAGACTTTCGTGATAAGGTTACAATGTAACCCAACGGCAAGCTAATGAAAACCTTTTCATATACTTGTCAGCGACAACGTTGACGGTAACCTAACATCGCAAGCTTACGAAAACCTTGTCATATACTTGTCATTAGACTTTCGTGATAAGGTTACAATGTAACCCAACGGCAAGCTTATGAAAACCTTTTCATATACTTGTCAGCGACAACCTTGACGTTAACCTAAAATTGCAAGCAAACGAAAACCTTTTCATATACTTGTCATGACAAGGTTGCAGGGTATCCCCTATGACAAGGATTTGAAAAGGATAAAGAGAAAAGCTTTCTTTTTAACCTATTATGAAAAGTTTTTGTAAAGGTTGGCAGTGAAAGGTTTTTAAAAGGTTTTCAAAGTAAACCCAATATTGCTGAGACGTGTCTGGCAACTAGTTTTTAAAAACAAGCCTCCATTGCTTCAATTGAGAAGGATCTCTTTTCGCCTTTTACTCGTTGTAAAAGTCAGTAAGTGCGTTATTTCGTAATGGTATTGATTTTTTTATATATATTACTACTATAAGATTATTAAAATTAAAACGAAATGTTTTATCAATGTATCATATTCGTAAGAAAATAGGCTTAATCTGTTATTTATACGTAGTACGCAATCTAAAAAGCGGCAACTAAATTATCACTTTTGTGGTTTTGGGGGAGCTGTAGAATTTGTCATAGGAATTATTTATGAAAGAATTTTCTTATTAGTTTTTAAAAAAATTAATTCCTTTTTCTCATTCTGTATAATGGTTTGCTGTAATTCCCTAATCGCTAATTGCGCGTGGCACAAGTTTCCTAAATTTTTTTGTTTAATTAAAATATTAATGTGCGGCCGATGTTTGAGGACACCAGTAGCTCGAACCAAGATCTTTGCCTTGTAAATAACAGTAACCACCGTTGAAATCAAATTGGAAAAGCTTGTTTTTGAACTCAAACATTTGGCAAATTGTTTTTGTGGGAGTTTTTGTCCTCATCATTAAGTAAATAACATATATTAGGCTGTATATTGCAATCCCAATATCAAAAATGTTCGTATACAACAAAATCTTTTTATGGAAAAATCATGTATATTGAGTTGGGAGACTACAAAAGTTTTCAAAATCACAAAATGTTGCCTCTGGCTGGAATCTAGGCTGTTACCCCCAATTTATCACCAAAATATATGGCATGTGTATTAACCCCTTGACATACAAATAAAATGCGCTTACAAATAAATGTGGATGGTTTCAGAAATCACTGCTATACTGACTACCGCTTTCATTGCGCTTCTTTCTGTTTACTTGTTTGCTGATACGATTTTTTTATCGGTACTATTGAGAGGGAGAAAGCATCTTCAACAGTCTAAACAAAACAGCATCGATGCATGACAGAAACAGATAATCTATTAATATAATGCCCAATGTTCATCAAAGCCAGTTCTTGACATCTCGGAGACGTGAAATTCTACAATGGCACATGAAATGAATGACGTCTCCGAGATGTGATTGTATGTCAAGGTTTTGAGTTCGGGGATTTTAAATAAGTAAACAATGTCTTGTGCTTTAATTTATTGTACTTAACCTTTGTTGCCAACTATATAGGGTGAACCTACCAGTAATTGACCAGTTAGTGCAAGTTTCTACACATTTAATTTTTTTTCTTAAAAAATTATTAACGGAATGTTATGAAAATTTCCCAAAATATCAATTGATTAATGAAGCTCAATAATAAATGAACATGGTGTTCCAGTCCTTTTTACAATTTAAAATATCATCAGAATTTCTTACCAAAAGCAATTTTGCCAGTAATTGACCACAGCCATGCTAGTAATTGACCACTTCCATTTCCAGAATAAAACCAAAAGTTAATTGTTAAATTCTGTTATAAAATGCTCTAATATTCATAAATTAACTATTAAATGAATTAAAAAAAGAAAGTAAAAATAAATATAATCAATTTTAATCCATGAAAATACAGGAACATCAGTGTAAAATATAGTATGATGGTTTTATAAACTTTAGTTATCAAAGTTAGTTTTACTGGTAGGTAATTATGCGTATTTTATTCAAAAAATTAAAACAAGAAAATCAAAATAATATAGAAAAGATTATCTAATCCTATACTTTCAATTCTGAATAAATTTAGATGAAAAGAATCGAATGTAGAGGATATTATTTCTTGAATAGTTTCAAAATCATCCGTTTTTCTAATGGAAATCATTTTCTTGCATTGGCATTTATCCAATTACATAGAAGAGTTTCTTCTGAGGGTGTAAGAATTGTTGAGGGCCCATTTTTCTAAATTCTGGGGTTTTCCCTCTTAGCTTATTAATCAACGTAGAATGAGAAATGTATTTTCTGGCAGTTTCTCTTATTTTCCCAATATTTTCTCTTGAAAAAGCGTAGATTTCAAGACCTCTTCGGTGTACTTGAGAAAGGATTTTTTCCCTTCCATGAGTTTAAAGAAAAACTACTAGTATATTAATATAAAACAAACATAAATGATCTACATACATTATTTGTATTAAACTATTTAGGAATTATTCATGTTGATGCTAAAAAATCAAAGAGAAGCTAAACCACCCTTCACTAATAGTGTCAGTCACTCATATGAGACCCTGTGACATACCTTTGTGTTTGTTAATTTTTATCATCCAATTGGAAGCTTGGTTACCCCTATAACTTTTGGCATTGGCTTTCATTAGTTATTGGATATATTTTAACCAATAAAAATTAGAATACCATCACAACAATTCTTGTTTACTTCCTTTTTGTGTCATTTTGGTCAACTACTGGCATGTGGTCAATTACTGGCGTATCACCCTATATAGCACGTCCATAAATTTCCCATTTTGCATCCTTTTTCCTTTTCTATTTATTGCTATTCTTGAGCTGCTTTTTGCGTATCCACTTTCAATTGTCAAGAGCTATATTTGTACCTAAAAAGTGTGTTGACAAAATTTGGGTACTATTTCCAGATAAAAACTGGCGAATTGAAGCTCTAACTCATCCAAACAACCTTCAGATAATTTATCATTCCTGTTAAAAATCATTATAGGGTTTGCAACCCTATAACAAACTGTTAACATTGCTTGCAATACATTTACACATCATTTAAACATGTAAACATTTGGGCTTAGTGCCAACTGGTACATAGTTAAAGGAAGGCCAAATTTATTTTGTGTTGCTCATCATTTTTACTTTTTTAGAATGTTCAATAAGGAAACTGCCAGCTTGTGAAAAATTGTAAGTAAATTAGAGAATATCATTTGGTCCATTAGTTTGTTTAAAAATTATGGTACTTTTCCGTTAAAGGGAGCTGTTGGCCATTTGTCTATTTTGTGTTTGGTGTTTGATTTGGGTAAAAAAATGTAACCATTTCAAAAACAAATTCAAACAAAAATTAACCATTTTAAAAGTTTTATCACAAAAATGTTTAAAATTTTTCATTGAAAAGTACCATAATTTTTTTTTAAAATCAAACACCAAACATAAAATAGGCAAATGGTCAATGGTGCCCTTTAACAGAAAAGTACTAAAATTATAATTTAAGCTCATTTTCAATCAATAACACTAATATTTTTTGGAAAATTAAATTAATCTTTTGTATGATGATTTTTATTTAATTTACTTCTTAACCTCATAGACTAGACTCCTTCCTAACAAAGCGGAAGGGAAGGTAGGATATAATAATAAAAACTGAATGGGCTAAAGCAGGGGTTTTCCAACTTTTAACATTACGATCCACTTTTAAGAACCCTAATGTATAGCAACCCTCTTCTTCCTCTGTCAATATAATTTTTTGGAAGATAAGCAGCTCACATTTTTTCGAAAAAAGGTTTTATAGGATCCAAAAGGAACTTGTAAAGAAAAAATGTTTCATATTAAATATAATTTTGCTAGAAATATTTTCTAATAAGGTCTGTGTGAAAGACTTGCCACCCTCGGTTTGGAAAGTGCAACGATAATGTTTTATAAATAATACTTGCTTCGTTATAATACGTGTTATTTGGATATTCTCCAAATTAAAAGAAATTAGCCAAGTAACATGTATTTCAAAAGTTGGAAGTGAATAATATTTTATCGTATTTGGTACAATTCCATTATAGTGACCCTGATTGTCACCAAATGTAGAACTAAATTACAACTACCATATGAAATTGATATTGAATTTAAAAAAAAATTATGTTTTCCAGTGTGCTAAAAATATATTTTCTGATTACAAATTGTATGTTTAGTAAAAATGGAGGATACTAAAGAAAAAAAAATTATATGTATATATATAGAGATAGAATATTTCTCTATGTAAAAAACTGATAGTTTTGGTCCTGAAATTACACCTGAATGATTCCATTTAATTTGATATATCAATTAATTTTAATTAAATATTTTAAAACTATTTAATATTATAGCTATCATTTAATAAATGGTGTAGTCAGTTTAGGCATTCCAAATTTGGTGCATGTGGATTGCCCAAATTAGATTTGGGGGACACTAGCAAGGAGTGAATTTGACCTTGGTAATTTGAATAACAAAAGGCAAAATCATTGCTCTAGTTTCACTAGTTTGAGCCTAAAACTATATCAAACACTTAAAGGAATAATGGAAGCTGCAGCATGTTAAACTTTTTGAGACCGCAATGAACTTATGTTGGCGTAGAATGCTGATAGTTCGGTTGTTGATATCTCGTTATCTACTTGGAATTCAAAACTATAAGGTGTAAGATATTTTTAAATATATATATACAATAAGAGAATCAATAACTTATTAAAAAACTAAACTAAATGTATATTTGTTTATCTTCTCGAATACAATTTCAGTTTAATTTATAGCAAATATTCTTTTCAAATTTTGTTTAAGTACGTTTTCTAATATTTTTTTAGAAATCTCTGCATTCTATGACTCAAAAGGTATCCGACTGCAAGATACTACTACACAACTGAGAGCTATCTGCTGAAGTTTTAGGTAAGCTTCTTATTTTAACTTTTGTAAGTTTGCATACTTAAAAAAAAAAAAAAAATCACTGATCAAAGGCACCTACTTTCACCTAAAATGTGCTTACATCTTTTGTAGCATAAAGCACATATCGCACCTATCGCATTATTCATCGACAACTCTTTAGCAATTTATTTCGCCTGTTTCTCGGTTTTCTGATAACTTGGCTTGATTGACTTATCCCTATTTTAACATTTTATACTCTCGGCTTGATATTCATTAAAAAAATTGTGTTCATTTTTAAACTTTTCGGAGTGGTTTCTTATCGTTATTCTGAATTGAATTTATTCTTCTAACGTTTATTTTATCATTTAATAATTTTTTCCACTGTTTATATATCACAATATTTTTGAGTAACACATTCAAAGTATTTTTTTTTTTTAAAAACTCTTTTAGGAGATGGGTACCAAATAACAGAGATAACTCATTCAAATTAATAATCTTCTGATCATTTATAGCAACCTCATGAGAAAAACATTTCAGTTTCACGATAATTGCGCCAACTTTCAAACTTGGCAACTTATGGTACCCGTCTACCAGAAGAGTACCATTTTCTTTCCTAAAATTTTATTACATCATTTCATAGTTTTTTGTTTTTTACATTTTGTAATTGGCGGATTAGTACTGCACTTCAGTAGCGTTATTATTCACAATTTATATTTTTACAATGTATGTTTTGAAAAAATGTAGACTTTTGTTCACTCTCATCATATACATGTACAGCCAAACTGAAAACTAATTATTTGATCATAGCGATAGGGTTGGGCGACTAATATGAAAGAAAAAACTAGTTATAAACTAAACATATCCATTTTTTAACAAATTGGAATGAAATTTAAAATGCCACGTTTTGCCGACATTCTAATCATGACCTTCCATCCTTTTTAAGGCTGACCAAACGGTATAGTGGTTAGCTTGCTAGCTTCTAGACCGCAAGGTTGCGTGTTCGAGTCCCGTGTTGGCATGGGTGTTTGTAAATGTATGTTGGCTTGTCTAATGACAAATGTTTCGGCGCATTATAGCCCTCGTGTTGCTGACGGCGCCAGATAATCTGAAACCAACCAACCAACCATCCTTTTAAGCTATAGCCTGTGTTATTAAAACATCATATGCACGGGTGTTATATAAAATCAATGTAAACACGTGTAATATAAACGTTAGAAATAAAATGTTAAAAATTCAATGCTAGTTTGTACTTTAAAATTTATGTTTTCTTGTCATGAAAACAGTTTTTGCAGCTTTAACTAAATATTTACTAGATTAAACTAAAATGCTTATGTTACTGTAATGATATAACATAAACACCGTTTATTGACGAATTTCAAATTGCCAAAATTTCATGAGAGCTTGAAAAAATTGGCAAAACCAACTATTCATTGTTACTCTCTGAGGAATCGTCTACTAAGTTGCTAGGTGTATTATGCGCTTAAGAAAGAAATTTGCAGGAACATTGTTCCAACATCTAAAGAGTGAAGATTATTTCTAATCGTTAAAAGTAGGCTTTTTATTGGAAGCGTTTCAATGGGCATATTTAAATTTATGCTTGGACTACAAGAAAGAAAATACTCTCCATCCAATATAATGGATCATTCAAATAAGGTGTATATTCTTAATGGACAAATGTCTTGTATTCTAGAAACTGAATGTAGTAAGCCTTAAAATTGTTCCCTTCTAAAGTGAAGCTATTGCTTTTTATTAATAGGAAAGCTTACTTATGAAATATCAAATTGTTATTGAATTTTAAATTGTTTCTTTTTTCAGAGAGAAATGAATGTGATTCCCTTTAGTTTTCCTCAAGAATCTGTCTCCAGAAGTTTCTTGTCAGATACAGCAGATTAGTTAAGAAATATTTGTAACACATTGAAAATCATTTTTAAGTTATGTTTTTTGTATAAAATAAAAAAAGGTTTTTTTTTTATCTTTTTTTTTTTTTATCTCTCTGTTTACTTTAAAATAAAGAATTATGTAAATTTTTTTTTCAATAAATATGTATTTTTAATAGTTTATAGTAATTCCTTGTAATACATTACTATTTTTTGCTGGTATTTGTGCAAGTTATGGGCCATTTATTGTTATGTATTTCGTGCATAGATCTGTTTAAAAGTCGATTTGAAAGTGTAAATGCAGTACGTTAAATATTTCTATTCATATAACAGAATAAAAAGCATCAAAGTTGAAAGGAAGAAAAAAATTTACGACATATCCCATCGGTGCTTATTGTGACACTAAGTATTTGTATTGCATCAAGAAACACAGTATCCATGTAGGTGTATTGCCACATATCTTCCAGTAGGCAAGTCTACAAGGGCCATCTTAGTGCTTAAAAAGATTTGTATCCATAGCTAACTAAAACCCTGCAGAGTTTATTTTTCACCTAGGCTTGCATGTTTCAACAAAAACCATTTGATAGCACGAAAAATGATTCTTTACATGGTTAATATTCCCTGTCATAAACTTGAAATTTTTTTCTAAAAAAGGGTGTTTCCATCATTTCTAGGAAAGAAATTCAGCATGGTATGTGTTGATACTTTATTTTTTATAAAATATTTTAGACATCAAAAGCTTTAAATTTCTTACAATGCCAGTATACTTTGGAAATTGCAAATTCATTGAAATTTGTTTTTTCCAAAATGTTCTCAAACTTGTATATATTTAAAATATTCTAGGAAAAAAGACTGCTATATTTACAATTTTAATAGGTTCCATCTAGTAAAATATGAATCATTTGCAATTTTACATTTAATTTCTAAATTACAAACTGAGTTATTATTGATGCCATTAAAGAATAAGGAACAGATATAGCATAAGACATTTGGCAAATTTTTTCACTTGGCATTTAGAAAATTCACCAGAATTAAAAATGCAGGAACTGAATTAAAATATAAATAACAAATTAAAGTAAAAACCGTTGGCAGAAACAGCACTTATTTGGAAAAAAGTGCCCTATACTACAACTGTACCAAGAATAAGTTTAATTAAACAGCCACCAAATTTCAATAATGCAGTGTTAATCCATTTTCCAGACAATATTGCAACTCTCGCAATAAAATGCTTCTCTTTGACCCGAAAAACTCGGAATGTTTTCAGTATTACTTTATGAAGGAAATTCAATCTTTCCTCTATCTACCTTGAAACAACCTTAAAATGAAAAGGTTTACACACCCTTTAACTGTAAACCTTATAGCAACCTTATAACGAAAAGGTTTTCGTACCCTTTACATGAAAACCTTGTCGCAAGCTTGTTACGACAAGGCTACGAAAAGGTTACTGTGAAACCTTGTCGCAAGCTTGTCGCGACAAGGCTACGAAAAGGTTACTGTGAAACCTTGTCGCGACAAGGCTACGAAAAGGTTTACAATGAAAACCTTGTCGCAAGCTTGGTCGCGACAAGGTTACGACAAGCTTTTCAGGTGTAAACTAGGACCCTTTTTTTAGGCTTGTGAAAAGGTTATACCCTTGTCGTGACAAGCTTGCGACAAGGGTGAAACCTTTTCGTTTATAGGGTTTACACAAGGTTTTGAAAAGGTTAAAATGCTATCTGGGCAGTTATTTTTGCACGAAATGACTAAGGGTGAACTACCAGAATACCAGGCATAAAAGATTATGGACTGTGCAGTCAAGAATAATAAACAATTTGTTTGTAGTTAGAAGAATCATGCAAATGCAAGCCATATGGACGTGTATCTTAAAACCACGCAGAAGCAAGCACATACTAAAATAATTTTGCACAGTATACATGTTGCTTCCAGTTGGTTGGTTGGTTTGTACGCTCAACGACCTATTTTAATGTACAATGAGGGCTAATCAGGTCAGGACCTGCAGCTTAACTTGGATTCCAAACCACAACGAACATCCATGCCTAACCCGGGTTTCAAACCCGGCACCTTTGACAAGAGAGGCCAGAGCGCTAACCCCACAGCCACCCAGATGGGCATGTTGCTTCCAGAGGTATTAGCAAGATTAAAATATACTCTTAAAACACAGATGTATTAGTACTTGCTCTTCGGAGATATCTTATATGCTTCCAAGAGAATCCAGCATTATAGTGGGTACTAGCTTCAAACGGTTAATTGATCTTCAATCTATCTATGATAGGCCCAATAAGTCTTCAGCACTACTAGGACTCCACGCCCTTTCTGGTGCTGACAACACTGGATCATATGCTAGAAAAGGAAAGATTAAATGGTGAAATGCTTTTTATGCAGCTGGTGATCTGCACAGGGCTTTTTCTGCACAGGGCCGTTATGGGTCATTCTGAAACCATTTACACAGAAATGTTACAAATGTTAGAGGCATTCGTTTTTCAGCTGTGTATGTACCGCGAACCAAAATGACAGACATTGGAGAGGTAAGATGGTGGCTCTTCATTAAAAAACAAAAGACTGGGGAATATCTTGCACCGACAATAGTATCTCTAGATACTATCCTGGATAGTATCCAGATCTTTTGTGTGCACACAACTAAGCAATGATTTGGGCACAAGATACTCGACAGCATCCTGACATACCTCAACCTATTGATTTTGGCTGGTCGCTTGTGGATGGGAAATTTGAGCCTATTACGTGCAAAGAAAATTGTGCTCAGCAGGGACTTTTAGAATTCACTAAGTGCTCCTGTCTGAAGCGTCAGTGTGCCCTTCCCTGCCGATGCAATCTCAACAATCTGCCTTGCACAGAGATGTGCTCATGTCGTAGAGATGATGACTATGTGACAACACTGCAATTGTTGACCTGATGATGAATGATAATGAGGAAGATGAGGATGACGATGTTAATTTAAGTTAATGATAATGAAAAATCTTAATATTTTTTACACCATTTGTTATATATATAGCATGCAGCTTTTCGCTGTGGGCGACGGGTCTCGATCCCAAGACCATTGGAACTCGAGAGAGATACTTTACAGCTGCGCAAAAGAGTACTCCATTGCACAGAAGTTTTATCTGTTATTTGAGGTCGCCACACAGTCTCCTCCCAGCGACGAAGAAGCGATGCTGTTGATCATATGATTGCTTGTGCAAATCCATAAAATTAAAAAATATACTTTTACATCTTAGCATAAATTAATGCAGAGTGGGGAGTGAAGAAACAGTCTTTTTTGAGGCAGTCGAACACATTTATTGAGTTGATAATTTGGCATGTGTGATCTAAGCAAGAGAATAAATGGCATCGAAGAGAGCACTAAAAACTAGGGATGGAACGGATGTGAGTTTTGCCGGATACCGGATTTCGGATATCCGGGGTACCATGTCTACCGGATACGGATATCCGAAACGGATTTCGCCGGATATCCGGCCGGATATTCGGTCTATATACTAAAAACAATAGTTATACGATATGCTATACGAAAAAAATGGTCATGATATGAAGTATTAAGTAAATTATAATTAGTGGTTAGCGCACCGGCTGCATGCCACAGGTCCATTGTTTGATTCGCTGACTGGGCAAGGTTGACTTAGCTGTTTATACCTGAAAGAAATAAACTGAGGAGGACCATGCATGCTTGGGAACTAAACACTGGGGTTCGGCGTCAGAATGACCATCTGACTGAAACATCTGCTATGTGACACACAAATGCCACAGTCGAGAAAGCTGAGCTGGGCCCAGCAGGCCTTAGTCCACACGGGTTGTCACGCACTGAGTTTATTTTTTTTATTTAAACTTTAGTTGATGAGTGAAAGAGATCTTTGTTGCTGATTTTATATCTTGTAATATTGATACTTTTAGTTTTTCATATAGTTCTGGCAGGGCTTTATCACGAAAATAATTTCTACTTGGAAGCGGATAACGAGGAGCTAGGTATTTTATTAACTGACCAAAGCCTTCTCTATTCACAATGGAGAATGGTTCAGCATCAAGAGCCATTAACTCACCTAAAATTATATTAAATTTTTTTTTTACAATGTTGAAGTGCAAAATATAGCTACTTTCAATTTACTTCATGCATTGTTTATAATTGATAAATGATTACAAAATTATACCGGAGGCATTTGTTAATAACAAAAGATTTATTTTAAATATTTTATGAAATTGAAGTATATATTTTTTTGCAATGCACCTAAAACATTACGGATTTAAAGAAATCTCGTAGAAAACTTAAATTGGATCTATCGGAATATTCCGTCTTTAAATATAAACTTAAAAAATTTCGAACCCAAAATTCATCAACATTATGTTATACGATATTTAAAATATATATTTAATATAAACAAACAAAATTAGTAGTAGTTAGAAAATGACAGTCCGGGGCCAGGGCGGTATGCGGTATGGGACGGGGGACGGTGACGTCACCGGAAGGGGGCGTGGCCGGATATGACGTCACAGGAAGTGACATCACCGGATATGACGTCACCGGAAATCACGTGACCGGAAGTGGAGTTGAGTTGTTCCCCTCCTGCTGTTTTAGTTTCAGTATAAGCTGTTTGTGTATGACGTCACAGTGTGAATGACGTCATAATGTGTTTTATATCAAAGTTTTGAGCGGTGGCAACACTTTTTAGTTTCGATTTACCTTTAAGATGGAGTTGAGTTGTTCTAGGACTGCTTCTTAGTGAATAAGTTAGAGTGATAGGCTTTTATTGCGTGACGTCACAGTAGGTATGACGTCATAATGTGTTTTATATCAAAGTTTAGAGCGATGGCAACACTTTTTAGTTTTTGTTTCCAGTTAACTGGAGTTGAGTTGTTCTAGGGCTGCTTCTTAACGAATAAGTTAGAGTGATAGGCTTTTATTGCGTGACGTCACAGTGAGTATGACGTCATAATGTGTTTTATATCAAAGTTTAGAGCGATGGCAACACTTTTTAGTTTCGATTTACCTTTAAGGCGGAGTTGAGTTGTTCTAGGGCTGCTTCTAAGTGAATAAGTTAGAGTTATAGGTATTTTTACTAGTGACGTCACAGTGGGTATGACGTCATTCATGATTTTACAAAACTTACCTTTAAGACGATGGCAGCAATAGAAATATGCTAAGTTTTAGGCGGGATGGAGTTGAGTTGTTTTAGGGCTACTTTTAAGTGAATAACTTAGAGTGATAGACTGTTTTACCAAGTGACGTCACAGTGTTAATGTAGTGGGGATGACGTCACGATTTGCTTTATATCAAAGTTTAAGGAATGGCAACATCTTGTATCCTGATATATAGCTAAGTCTCCTTTGATTGGTTGAAATAAAAGCTCACTTCTGATTGGTTAGAACATGTCACGTGATTTCAAATGCTCTTCTCATTGACTATACAGTTTAGTAAGACAGTTTTCTACTAAGTTTAATGTAATTGCGGCGCCATCTAGTGGTAGGAAGGAATATAAATTACATAGTTTATAACTTTTCATGCTTAACCATTAAAAACTTCAAATACATGCAAAGATAATATACTAACACAAATGCGTAAAGTTTCGGATTGAGTGGATTTTTTTTTCTATAAGTGCTTAACACATTTAAACTAATGTTGAGAGATATAATCGCAAGACACTTTTAAGGAATCAGGTTTAATCAATGTTAGACACATAAAGTCTCATTATTTTCTCAATAACAGTATGAAATGTAAATATAAATTAAAATTTATGAGAAAAAAAAAATTAAACTTTGATATCTTAACGTGAAAATTTCTTTTACAGGGCTTAACATATCATTAAAAAGTTTTTTTCTTTTATTGTCATAGTTTTTGAGGGATTGAATACACAACAAAAGAACTTAGACTAGAATTAATTTTCAATATTCAGCAACTGAAACCCATTATGGAAGTTAAAGCAATGATTTTACAATTATTTTTAGGTTGAGTTAGTCTGACCCTGTTGAAGGAATTAGTAGTTGTAGTGTGTTCACACGTGAGTTTGCAATACAATATTAGTAATATACATTTCCAAAAAACGAAATATTTATCACTTTGAATAGAAAAATGACGATTTTGTAAATTTTAAATGTATTATCCATATTTTATTGAAGAATTTATATTTTTTTTTCTTCTTCTTTCAGAATGGTTTAGGAAAAACATTTCATTTTAGTCAGAACAATGTTTTCAAAGAGATGGAAATACGCAACTTTTCGATATATCAACCTTCAAATACTTTGAAATTGATTCTATTTGTTACAACCGGTTGTAATTTAAAGCTATACTGTACTATGCGAGCGATATTATATATCTTAGCTACTTACTGTCTATGTTAAAATTTATATTACCATTAAACTTGTTAGAAATTAATATGTCTATGTTAGTTATATTAATCAAGATAGTTTTTATTGTACAATGATACTTACTTAAGTTGATGAATGGCAACACAGAACTAGCTGCTAATGCTGAATAGATATGTGATAACTGATTTTGGATACTCTAATGTTTAAATAAGAGAGAAAAAGTAACATACTTGAACATCTTACAACTAAGAATTCAAAAGTGAACATGAAAATTTACTTTACGAATAAATATCATGTCTTTAAAATGTGTACGAATATCACTAAATAAGAGAAAAAAGTAACATACTTAAACTCTTTACGACAAATAACTTTAAAATTAACGAAAAAAACTTACTTTACACATAAAAATCACTTTAAAATGTGTAAAAATATCGCTAAATAAGAGAAAAAAAGTAACTTACTTAAAATTTCTAAGATAAATATTTAACCTTTACGCGAAAATTCCCTTCATGTATAAAAATCACGACTTTAAAATATAACATGCAAGAGAAAAGTAACGTACTTAAACTTTCTACGACAAATAACTTTAACATTAACGTAAAATTTTACTTTACAGATAAAAATACCGATATTAAAATATGTAGAAATATCGCTAAATAAAAGAAAAAAAGTAACCCACTTAAACTTTGTACGACAAATAACTTTGACATTAACGTAAAAAATGTTCTTCACATATAAAAATCACGACTTTAAATTTGAAATGTAGGATGAAAGTATAACATACCTATAATTTCTACGACAAAGAATTCAAACATTGCCGTTCATGTCTTTAAAATGTATAATGACAACTCTAACTTTTAGAAAAAAGAAACACTAAAAATTTACAAGGCAAAGAATTTAAAATTGAACGTTAAAATTAGCTTTACATGTACTATCATACTCTTATATCAACGATAAATAAGATAAAAAAAAAAGAAACTCTAAAAATTTATAAGGCAAAGAATTCAAATAATACGCGAAAATTTACCTCACATATAAAAATTATGTCTTTCAAATGTGTAAGAATAACGCTAAATTAGAGAAAAAGAAATATGAAAAATTTATAAGGTAAGGAATTGAAACAATACGCGAAAATTTATTTCACACATAACATTTTTATCTTTAAAATGTGTAAGAATAATGCTAAATTAGAGAAGAAAAAAAAAATAACATACTTAAACTTTCTTCGACAACAATTTAAACAATACGCGAAAATTTCAAACACAATTATTTTCTTAGGTTAATGTTAAATAATGGGAAATTTAACAGAATAAAAATTTCAAAGATAAAGAATTTTAACCTTTACACGAAAATTTACTTCACATATAAATATCATGTCTTTAAACTTTAACGTGACAATTTACTTCTCATATACAATTAAACTCTTAGATTAATGTTAAATAAAAGAAAAAGTAACATACTCAAAAATTTCTAAGATAAGCATAACGTAAAAATTTCATATCATGTGTTTAAAATGTAACATATAAGAGAAAAAAATAACATACTTGAACTTTCTATAGCAAAGAATTTAAGCGTTAGCGTAAAAATTTACTTTACATATAAAATTCACGTCTTTAAACGAGGTGATAAGCATGTGACGGTAATTAGCCAATCAGGTTAGCGGTAGGTGATACGCCACTTGCCGGCATTTTTAGACCGGAGGATGAGTCACGCTAATACTTGTTCAAACAGGTCGGGAGACTTGTACAGCAAGAACAACAGCATCGACGCGCAAGCAGCGGGTGATGCTGCGGTGTGTCAGCAGGTCTTCGAGATTATCGTTTTCCTACTTTTCCTTTTTCATAATGAAATGTTTGTGAAAACTTGGAATGAATGAAGTGGATTTCAAAGACACATTAGTAAGTGAAGGTAGAATTCGCATGGACTTTCTTCCAAAAAGTATGATTCACTTGGAGAATTTAAGATCATTTCTACTTGAAAACTTTTCTATTGTCTAAAACATTGAATATTGTTCAAACTCAGTGAGATTATATGCTACAATACGGGTAAAACTTAACAAAATTGTTACATAGAAGAAAAATAGTAAGAGATTTAAAATAAATACTAGTTATAGATACTCCAAGGAAAAAAATTCACCTCTACTTTTCAATCGGAAAATCAATGCAAGTTGGAAATTTATGTTACTTCAAGAAAGACTTATACAATTTACTTTGTAATAATATACGTTAAGGTGTCGTATTAACTCGTGCTGACTAAGGTTTATTTTACTTATCTAAGAAAGGTGAATTGGGGGAAAATATTAAATAAATTGTAGATATTAAATACATTGTAGATATGCATTTAAGTTTTGAAAATCACCTGTAAGACTTTTAAAACATCTTAAGAAAAATTGAAAGAAACTTGCGAATTATATGTAAACTATATAACTTTTTATACTCTGAAAGGAAATCACAAGTAATTTAGTTAACTTTTTTCATGGTAACACTCATATTCAACGACATGTTTTTAAAATTTAACCTTCTTTACATGATAATAGTTATAAATTTTTTCAATCTCAGATGCGATATACTATTATTTCTAACATATATGTTACGAATTGTGTAAAGTTTTTAAAACTGTATATGCAAATCACCAATCAGAAACATAAAAATCTAACATCAATCAAACAAACTAAAATAATAAGATATTTTCCTTAGTGGAAATAGTTAACTACTCATGTGATGGAATATACTTAGAAAATTTAAATACTGAAAAAAGTTTGCTAGGCAAACTTAAAGAATATTTTTTTTTTCTTGTGAAAAACTAGCATAAATTTGGAAAATGTAGAGTTTGTTACTACGTAAAATTGAACATCATCTGGACAAACTAAATTATACATGAATTTTTTTTTTTATTTGAGAGGTGCTGACAATATATCATTAATATAGAGATTTTTAACTTCCACCCATAATTTCTAAATAACTTATACATAAATTTCAGAAAAACTGAAACGGAATGTGTTTTACAAGAGGCTTATTTTGTAAGATGAATATTCAATATTAATATAACTGAGCAAAGTTCATTCCGGAAAAAACTTGTAAAAGATACTTATATTTTGAAAATAGTTTGAAATATCCTTTTAAATTTATGAATGCTCGCTTTCGAAAGACACAAATAAAACTGATATTACTCATGATAATTAACACATACATAACATTAGTCAAACAAAGTGAAATTTTTATTGCTTGTGACCGATAACTTTTCAGTGAAGCAGAACTTACATAGGAAATTTGTGCAAACTTTTTCAACTTTTAAACCAAGTATCATGTAAAATTATAAATTACGATAGGAAATAGCATACTTCAGAATCGGAACAAGTCTTGTAGTTAAGCTAAATGTATTTCTCAAGGAATTGAAAGCATACCAGAGAAGTCCTTATTATTTCGCATCTTTTCTCATGTTGCAAGAAGACATACTTTGTAAAAGATCGTCTTAGCGCTTAACAAAAATCAGTAAAAATAAATATATTTTCTATGGCAAAGATAAAACTTCACAACTTAATTACTTAAATTTAGCTAAGTTGCATATGGTTTATTCACATAACTCGCATGTGCTTTGAATGTTGAAATATATTTGTCAGTTGAAATCAAACTCATCGAAAATAAATGCTATCTACATTTTCAAGTCGGAAATTACTATTAAATAAACTTTACATGTAAGACATTATCATGTTAAAAAGAAAAATCTACAAAAATGTAAATGATAATTTTACTGTTGGTACATAAATGATGAATAATTTATGATTTTATTCTAGGCAAACGTTTTATTGTCTAACAGAGAACTTAAACTTTAGCAGAAAAACGAAAAAATACAATTTTTATATCCTATCATGCTTGTCGAAAATTGAATTTATTAGCTGTTGTAATGGATTTTTATTGTCCAAATTTCTATAGTTCTTCTCAGTGCAATAATATTAAGTTCATGTGTAATGAGTAGGTTTTTTTTTGTTGAATCTTATAAATTTAATGAAATTATTATGACCTAAGAGATTGAGTGAACTGAATAAATCAATGACGTACATTTAAACAGTGACTTGAACTGATACATACTATAACTGTAAAGAAGTATGACAAAGTGATAGATGAAGTGAAAATAGAAGTTGAGTGAAATGTGTTGAAAAAAGTTGAAGACGACAAGAAATTCATAAATGAGAATTATCATTGACTTATATTAACTTCGTTTTTCTTGCTTATGACAAGAAAATACACTCTTGTTTATTAAGAACCAACTTGATATCTTATCATAGAATGACAATGATGAAATATCTATACATTAAAAAAAAATACCAAACTTAGACATAGCAAATTTCTTGAAATTCATGTATAATGTGAGAAGTTTTACTGGAAATATAGAAGATACAACATTGAAAAATGTGAATGTTTCGAAGTACTTTATCAGAAATAAAAAAATAAAAAAAATGCGCTGAGGTCCGCTATAAAATTTTTTAGGAGAAAGTTTAAACAAAATTTAAAATCAAACATGCTTTTAAGTGGGAACACATATATTAAAACTATAGCACATTTAACAATTTATATTATGTCATCTCAGTTGGTATCAAACTGAATAATATGAAAAACAACCACAAACTGAATAAACATGAAAATTATCAATATATGTGGAAAAGTTTCCTTTTTTCACATATAAAAAAAAAATAACACATTGACATACGTTAAGATCACGAAACATGCGTAATCATATACCGATAAGAGCAATCAATGTTGCGGGGAGATATTCACGTGATGGACAATATCCCATGAATTAATTGAGTGATTTAATTTCTAATGCTAATTCCAATAGTATTCCACGTAACTTCAACTTTATATGTTACACTATAGATATATTTATTTTTCAAATATATTGACTTTCAAAAAATCATCCTTCAATATAAGAATGATCATAGTAAGAATAAAAGAAAAGATACTAAGCATTGATTTAAAGTGTATTTATTTCAACTTAGCAACAAATCATATGCGTGAAACGAAAATTGCCTCGAACCAAAGTATAACTATCCAATTTCATTGATTCCTACAAGGAAATTTTTCTCATCTAGTAATTGAATTTTTTTTCTCGTACACATTATAAGTGTTGTCCAATCAGGTGTAGAATAGCTGAAGATATCCGACCTGTTTCTAAATATTAATAAGTCACTGTTGAAAAACTTATAAAAATTTCAATTTACACTTAAAGTTTTTTTATATATATATATATTTCAAAGAATTTTTTCAAATCAATATGTATATTTAAATACTGAAACTTATTCACTTCAATAAATGTATGTTTAAGTTATAAAACTTGTCGTATGTATTGAAAAATTGTAACTTTTCGTCTTCGTATAAATCGATAACTTATACACTAGTTCTTCATCAATTAATCTTCTAAGTAAATCTTTCAAAGGCAAAAACATACCTATAGCTTTACATTTGTAACAAGTTAAATTGTACATGTTTCTCGTGAAATTAAAATTTTATATGTTTTTCATGAAAATATATAAAATTTTGTAACTTTCACATGAAACATGTACAATTTAACTTGTTACAAATGTAAAGCTATAGGTATGTTTTTGCCTTTGAAAGATTTACTTAGAAGATTAATTGATGAAGAACTAGTGTATAAGTTATCGATTTATACGAAGACGAAAAGTTACAATTTTTCAATACATACGACAAGTTTTATAACTTAAACATACATTTATTGAAGTGAATAAGTTTCAGTATTTAAATATACATATTGATTTGAAAAAATTCTTTGAAATATATATATATAAAAAAAAACTTTAAGTGTAAATTGAAATTTTTATAAGTTTTTCAACAGTGACTTATTAATATTTAGAAACAGGTCGGATATCTTCAACTATTCTACACCTGATTGGACAACACTTATAATGTGTACGAGAAAAAAAAATTCAATTACTAGATGAGAAAAATTTCCTTGTAGGAATCAATGAAATTGGATAGTTATACTTTGGTTCGAGGCAATTTTCGTTTCACGCATATGATTTGTTGCTAAGTTGAAATAAATACACTTTAAATCAATGCTTAGTATCTTTTCTTTTATTCTTACTATGATCATTCTTATATTGAAGGATGATTTTTCGAAAGTCAATATATTTGAAAAATAAATATATCTATAGTGTAACATATAAAGTTGAAGTTACGTGGAATACTATTGGAATTAGCATTAGAAATTTAATCACTCAATTAATTCATGGGATATTGTCCATCACGTGAATATCTCCCCGCAACATTGGTTGCTCTTATCGGTATATGATTACGCATGTTTCGTGATCTTAACGTATGTCAATGTGTTATTTTTTTTTTATATGTGAAAAAAGGAAACTTTTCCACATATATTGATAATTTTCATGTTTATTCAGTTTGTGGTTGTTTTTCATATTATTCAGTTTGATACCAACTGAGATGACATAATATAAATTGTTAAATGTGCTATAGTTTTAATATATGTGTTCCCACTTAAAAGCATGTTTGATTTTAAATTTTGTTTAAACTTTCTCCTAAAAAATTTTATAGCGGACCTCAGCGCATTTTTTTTATTTTTTTATTTCTGATAAAGTACTTCGAAACATTCACATTTTTCAATGTTGTATCTTCTATATTTCCAGTAAAACTTCTCACATTATACATGAATTTCAAGAAATTTGCTATGTCTAAGTTTGGTATTTTTTTTTAATGTATATAGATATTTCATCATTGTCATTCTATGATAAGATATCAAGTTGGTTCTTAATAAACAAGAGTGTATTTTCTTGTCATAAGCAAGAAAAACGAAGTTAATATAAGTCAATGATAATTCTCATTTATGAATTTCTTGTCGTCTTCAACTTTTTTCAACACATTTCACTCAACTTCTATTTTCACTTCATCTATCACTTTGTCATACTTCTTTACAGTTATAGTATGTATCAGTTCAAGTCACTGTTTAAATGTACGTCATTGATTTATTCAGTTCACTCAATCTCTTAGGTCATAATAATTTCATTAAATTTATAAGATTCAACAAAAAAAAACCTACTCATTACACATGAACTTAATATTATTGCACTGGGAAGAACTATAGAAATTTGGACAATAAAAATCCATTACAACAGCTAATAAATTCAATTTTCGACAAGCATGATAGGATATAAAAATTGTATTTTTTCGTTTTTCTGCTAAAGTTTAAGTTCTCTGTTAGACAATAAAACGTTTGCCTAGAATAAAATCATAAATTATTCATCATTTATGTACCAACAGTAAAATTATCATTTACATTTTGTAGATTTTTCTTTTTAACATGATAATGTCTTACATGTAAAGTTTATTTAATAGTAATTTCCGACTTGAAAATGTAGATAGCATTTATTTTCGATGAGTTTGATTTCAACTGACAAATATATTTCAACATTCAAAGCACATGCGAGTTATGTGAATAAACCATATGCAACTTAGCTAAATTTAAGTAATTAAGTTGTGAAGTTTTATCTTTGCCATAGAAAATATATTTATTTTTACTGATTTTTGTTAAGCGCTAAGACGATCTTTTACAAAGTATGTCTTCTTGCAACATGAGAAAAGATGCGAAATGATAAGGACTTCTCTGGTATGCTTTCAATTCCTTGAGAAATACATTTAGCTTAACTACAAGACTTGTTCCGATTCTGAAGTATGCTATTTCCTATCGTAATTTATAATTTTACATGATACTTGGTTTAAAAGTTGAAAAAGTTTGCACAAATTTCCTATGTAAGTTCTGCTTCACTGAAAAGTTATCGGTCACAAGCAATAAAAATTTCACTTTGTTTGACTAATGTTATGTATGTGTTAATTATCATGAGTAATATCAGTTTTATTTGTGTCTTTCGAAAGCGAGCATTCATAAATTTAAAAGGATATTTCAAACTATTTTCAAAATATAAGTATCTTTTACAAGTTTTTTCCGGAATGAACTTTGCTCAGTTATATTAATATTGAATATTCATCTTACAAAATAAGCCTCTTGTAAAACACATTCCGTTTCAGTTTTTCTGAAATTTATGTATAAGTTATTTAGAAATTATGGGTGGAAGTTAAAAATCTCTATATTAATGATATATTGTCAGCACTTCTCAAATAAAAAAAAAAAATTCATGTATAATTTAGTTTGTCCAGATGATGTTCAATTTTACGTAGTAACAAACTCTACATTTTCCAAATTTATGCTAGTTTTTCACAAGAAAAAAAAAATATTCTTTAAGTTTGCCTAGCAAACTTTTTTCAGTATTTAAATTTTCTAAGTATATTCCATCACATGAGTAGTTAACTATTTCCACTAAGGAAAATATCTTATTATTTTAGTTTGTTTGATTGATGTTAGATTTTTATGTTTCTGATTGGTGATTTGCATATACAGTTTTAAAAACTTTACACAATTCGTAACATATATGTTAGAAATAATAGTATATCGCATCTGAGATTGAAAAAATTTATAACTATTATCATGTAAAGAAGGTTAAATTTTAAAAACATGTCGTTGAATATGAGTGTTACCATGAAAAAAGTTAACTAAATTACTTGTGATTTCCTTTCAGAGTATAAAAAGTTATATAGTTTACATATAATTCGCAAGTTTCTTTCAATTTTTCTTAAGATGTTTTAAAAGTCTTACAGGTGATTTTCAAAACTTAAATGCATATCTACAATGTATTTAATATCTACAATTTATTTAATATTTTCCCCCAATTCACCTTTCTTAGATAAGTAAAATAAACCTTAGTCAGCACGAGTTAATACGACACCTTAACGTATATTATTACAAAGTAAATTGTATAAGTCTTTCTTGAAGTAACATAAATTTCCAACTTGCATTGATTTTCCGATTGAAAAGTAGAGGTGAATTTTTTTCCTTGGAGTATCTATAACTAGTATTTATTTTAAATCTCTTACTATTTTTCTTCTATGTAACAATTTTGTTAAGTTTTACCCGTATTGTAGCATATAATCTCACTGAGTTTGAACAATATTCAATGTTTTAGACAATAGAAAAGTTTTCAAGTAGAAATGATCTTAAATTCTCCAAGTGAATCATACTTTTTGGAAGAAAGTCCATGCGAATTCTACCTTCACTTACTAATGTGTCTTTGAAATCCACTTCATTCATTCCAAGTTTTCACAAACATTTCATTATGAAAAAGGAAAAGTAGGAAAACGATAATCTCGAAGACCTGCTGACACACCGCAGCATCACCCGCTGCTTGCGCGTCGATGCTGTTGTTCTTGCTGTACAAGTCTCCCGACCTGTTTGAACAAGTATTAGCGTGACTCATCCTCCGGTCTAAAAATGCCGGCAAGTGGCGTATCACCTACCGCTAACCTGATTGGCTAATTACCGTCACATGCTTATCACCTCGTTTAAAGACGTGAATTTTATATGTAAAGTAAATTTTTACGCTAACGCTTAAATTCTTTGCTATAGAAAGTTCAAGTATGTTATTTTTTTCTCTTATATGTTACATTTTAAACACATGATATGAAATTTTTACGTTATGCTTATCTTAGAAATTTTTGAGTATGTTACTTTTTCTTTTATTTAACATTAATCTAAGAGTTTAATTGTATATGAGAAGTAAATTGTCACGTTAAAGTTTAAAGACATGATATTTATATGTGAAGTAAATTTTCGTGTAAAGGTTAAAATTCTTTATCTTTGAAATTTTTATTCTGTTAAATTTCCCATTATTTAACATTAACCTAAGAAAATAATTGTGTTTGAAATTTTCGCGTATTGTTTAAATTGTTGTCGAAGAAAGTTTAAGTATGTTATTTTTTTTTTCTTCTCTAATTTAGCATTATTCTTACACATTTTAAAGATAAAAATGTTATGTGTGAAATAAATTTTCGCGTATTGTTTCAATTCCTTACCTTATAAATTTTTCATATTTCTTTTTCTCTAATTTAGCGTTATTCTTACACATTTGAAAGACATAATTTTTATATGTGAGGTAAATTTTCGCGTATTATTTGAATTCTTTGCCTTATAAATTTTTAGAGTTTCTTTTTTTTTTATCTTATTTATCGTTGATATAAGAGTATGATAGTACATGTAAAGCTAATTTTAACGTTCAATTTTAAATTCTTTGCCTTGTAAATTTTTAGTGTTTCTTTTTTCTAAAAGTTAGAGTTGTCATTATACATTTTAAAGACATGAACGGCAATGTTTGAATTCTTTGTCGTAGAAATTATAGGTATGTTATACTTTCATCCTACATTTCAAATTTAAAGTCGTGATTTTTATATGTGAAGAACATTTTTTACGTTAATGTCAAAGTTATTTGTCGTACAAAGTTTAAGTGGGTTACTTTTTTTCTTTTATTTAGCGATATTTCTACATATTTTAATATCGGTATTTTTATCTGTAAAGTAAAATTTTACGTTAATGTTAAAGTTATTTGTCGTAGAAAGTTTAAGTACGTTACTTTTCTCTTGCATGTTATATTTTAAAGTCGTGATTTTTATACATGAAGGGAATTTTCGCGTAAAGGTTAAATATTTATCTTAGAAATTTTAAGTAAGTTACTTTTTTTCTCTTATTTAGCGATATTTTTACACATTTTAAAGTGATTTTTATGTGTAAAGTAAGTTTTTTTCGTTAATTTTAAAGTTATTTGTCGTAAAGAGTTTAAGTATGTTACTTTTTTCTCTTATTTAGTGATATTCGTACACATTTTAAAGACATGATATTTATTCGTAAAGTAAATTTTCATGTTCACTTTTGAATTCTTAGTTGTAAGATGTTCAAGTATGTTACTTTTTCTCTCTTATTTAAACATTAGAGTATCCAAAATCAGTTATCACATATCTATTCAGCATTAGCAGCTAGTTCTGTGTTGCCATTCATCAACTTAAGTAAGTATCATTGTACAATAAAAACTATCTTGATTAATATAACTAACATAGACATATTAATTTCTAACAAGTTTAATGGTAATATAAATTTTAACATAGACAGTAAGTAGCTAAGATATATAATATCGCTCGCATAGTACAGTATAGCTTTAAATTACAACCGGTTGTAACAAATAGAATCAATTTCAAAGTATTTGAAGGTTGATATATCGAAAAGTTGCGTATTTCCATCTCTTTGAAAACATTGTTCTGACTAAAATGAAATGTTTTTCCTAAACCATTCTGAAAGAAGAAGAAAAAAAAAAAAAAAATTCTTCAATAAAATATGGATAATACATTTAAAATTTACAAAATCGTCATTTTTCTATTCAAAGTGATAAATATTTCGTTTTTTGGAAATGTATATTACTAATATTGTATTGCAAACTCACGTGTGAACACACTACAACTACTAATTCCTTCAACAGGGTCAGACTAACTCAACCTAAAAATAATTGTAAAATCATTGCTTTAACTTCCATAATGGGTTTCAGTTGCTGAATATTGAAAATTAATTCTAGTCTAAGTTCTTTTGTTGTGTATTCAATCCCTCAAAAACTATGACAATAAAAGAAAAAAACTTTTTAATGATATGTTAAGCCCTGTAAAAGAAATTTTCACGTTAAGATATCAAAGTTTAATTTTTTTTTTCTCATAAATTTTAATTTATATTTACATTTCATACTGTTATTGAGAAAATAATGAGACTTTATGTGTCTAACATTGATTAAACCTGATTCCTTAAAAGTGTCTTGCGATTATATCTCTCAACATTAGTTTAAATGTGTTAAGCACTTATAGAAAAAAAAATCCACTCAATCCGAAACTTTACGCATTTGTGTTAGTATATTATCTTTGCATGTATTTGAAGTTTTTAATGGTTAAGCATGAAAAGTTATAAACTATGTAATTTATATTCCTTCCTACCACTAGATGGCGCCGCAATTACATTAAACTTAGTAGAAAACTGTCTTACTAAACTGTATAGTCAATGAGAAGAGCATTTGAAATCACGTGACATGTTCTAACCAATCAGAAGTGAGCTTTTATTTCAACCAATCAAAGGAGACTTAGCTATATATCAGGATACAAGATGTTGCCATTCCTTAAACTTTGATATAAAGCAAATCGTGACGTCATCCCCACTACATTAACACTGTGACGTCACTTGGTAAAACAGTCTATCACTCTAAGTTATTCACTTAAAAGTAGCCCTAAAACAACTCAACTCCATCCCGCCTAAAACTTAGCATATTTCTATTGCTGCCATCGTCTTAAAGGTAAGTTTTGTAAAATCATGAATGACGTCATACCCACTGTGACGTCACTAGTAAAAATACCTATAACTCTAACTTATTCACTTAGAAGCAGCCCTAGAACAACTCAACTCCGCCTTAAAGGTAAATCGAAACTAAAAAGTGTTGCCATCGCTCTAAACTTTGATATAAAACACATTATGACGTCATACTCACTGTGACGTCACGCAATAAAAGCCTATCACTCTAACTTATTCGTTAAGAAGCAGCCCTAGAACAACTCAACTCCAGTTAACTGGAAACAAAAACTAAAAAGTGTTGCCATCGCTCTAAACTTTGATATAAAACACATTAAGACGTCATACCTACTGTGACGTCACGCAATAAAAGCCTATCACTCTAACTTATTCACTAAGAAGCAGTCCTAGAACAACTCAACTCCATCTTAAAGGTAAATCGAAACTAAAAAGTGTTGCCACCGCTCAAAACTTTGATATAAAACACATTATGACGTCATTCACACTGTGACGTCATACACAAACAGCTTATACTGAAACTAAAACAGCAGGAGGGGAACAACTCAACTCCACTTCCGGTCACGTGATTTCCGGTGACGTCATATCCGGTGATGTCACTTCCTGTGACGTCATATCCGGCCACGCCCCCTTCCGGTGACGTCACCGTCCCCCGTCCCATACCGCATACCGCCCTGGCCCCGGACTGTCATTTTCTAACTACTATTAGTACTTACATATTTTTGCGGTTAAGGCTTTTGTTTTAGGATCATCTAAACTCCACAATTTTGGTACAAATAATTTCGATTCCAATGTTGTCTGCGTGCATTTCTTGTTTTGATGAATTGTTTTTTCTTGTTCATCAATATTTGATGCATTTAGTGAGTCTTTTAAGCTTCGGTGAATTTCCTTATGCACACTCATTAAATGGTTCCATAAGGGTTTTGTGGAAAAGGATTTTGGGCTTTTGACGCGCACATTTTTTAAACGATTCTGTGGAGCAAGTAACACATAGGGCTTTGCTTTCGTCATTTCCATTAATTTTAAAATACTTCCAAATGGGTGATTTTAAATGAGCCATTATTAAAAATTATAAATTGGATTGTAATTGGAGAAAAATAAAATTCAATGCATTCTAGAGAGCTAAATATAATTCCACATTGTGGCGCTGCTTTAAAGACCTAAAAATTACAATACTTCATTTTACGTCAGAAAAAATATACCAGCTTTCAACTTCTGCCAATGAAGAATCAGAAATTAAACCATACCATTCACAGCATAAAGGGGCAGGGTATTATCGTCGATAGAACAAAAAAAAAAAAGCATTGAGGATTGCGCATTGGCTATTTATTGCTTTTTACTCGCTAGCAAATGTCAGAAAAAAAGGAGGAAGTGATAATAACTAAAACTCTTAAGAAGTCACTTATGTTATGGAAAAAAGTACTATTTATTAGTATTTCGGTTCGAGTTTTACGGAGAAGTATTCAAATATAACATCTGGAATTAATCAGATCATAAACTTGGAATGAAAAGAACATATTGCAAAACACGTATGAAGGATGTGTATGGAAAAAGATTGGAGGAATGGTTTATGCTTATCAATTCGGCGTCAATAATACGGCGCCTCTTTCTGTTTTCGTTTTCTAACTTGACTGCAATTTATGTCCAAGAAAAAAAAATTAAAAAAAAAAGTGTAGGATGCGGTGTTCCCTTTGTCCGAAAAAGATCATTATTTTTTTCAAAAAATTATTTCTTGTGGATACCTGGTGGTCGGATATACAGCCGGATATCCGAATGAAATTATCGGATGTCCGGTATTTCAAATCGGATATCCGACGGGGTTTCGGATATTGAAAAATCAGCCGGATATGCCGGATATCGGATATTTGCCGGATATCCGTTCCATCCCTACTAAAAACTATCATTGTATTGAAGCGTGGGTGCTGAGCTTAGCAGAAAATAAGTTACCATGGATATGTGTAGTTATACTGTTGATTCCAGAACGAACAATGCTGAATAGTAATTGTAGGACTCACTGTTAGAGAAGATGCTGACCTAAACAATTCTCACCCAGTGAGCTGTGTGTGGGACATTATTGAATGTAATGGTGAAAGATTTAAAAATAGGATTACGTGATGGATTAGGACGTGATAAATACGTGATAAATAGGAAAGATGAAATAAATTAATGTTGATTCTAAAAAGAGATTGCTATTACATTTTCAGTGGTAAGGGAGGGGACATCAACTGAACTGATTATTAAAAGTTAACCAGATTTTTCCTCAGTGAAGCGAGTTCGAATTTAAGAACTGACCCTATGTTACACAGATAAATCACAATAATTGAAACTTATTTTACCACTTAATAGTTTATTTTTTTCTTTAGAAAATAATGATTTTTAATTAAAAAATAGTAATAATTTCCTATTTAAAAAAAAATGAAATATATTTCTTATGCGAAATATACAAACATCTCAGACACAGAAATTATTATTTTTTTATTTAAATATTTTATGTTTTTATTTAATTATTATAACAATCTGAACATTAAAATATGGGTACTTTTCGGTTAGCCAGGTACAAATCCTGCCAAATTTTTTTTTTTTTTGCGAAGTTTTAGGTCTTGATTATTTGCCGACCTTTCACTTGCACCTGGCTAACCGAAAAGTACTAAAAAATTTTTAAAAACAACTTTTTAAAGTTTTTAAAGTGGCAAAATATTGCGAAATGTTTGAACTTGTAGTAGGGTAATACCAAACAAAATTGCAAAATGGTGCCTTAATTTTTTACATTCTACTTTAACAGTTAAAGTGTTGGAGTGCTGCTCAATAGACATTTCTATATTATCAATATAGAACTGAGCTGAGAATTTTTTTTAATCAAACAGATTCATTAGCTTAATTAATTTGATTAGATTTATAATTTTAGAATTTGACTAGATCAACAATTTTTAAATAGATATTAATCTAATGTGTAACTACTGATAACAAAAAAAAAGAGTAAAATTTATGAAAATGGCAAAAAAAATTAATAGCCATGATTTTATTCAAGTCAACAACTAGAATGCTTGAATAAATTGACTCCCTCACACTGTTTTGAATTTTTACCAAAAAGGATTATTACTATATTGGTAAGGAATGCACAGCACACATGTCGATTTCAGGGGATGCAGTAAGTTTTCTTAGAAGGTTAGGTAGGAATATTGGGAATAATTTCAGGAACATTTTAGGGATGATTTCCAAAAAGTTTAGGTATAATTCTTAAAAGATGAGATGATTCGTAAACATTTTTAGGAATACTTCTTTTGAAGCTGACATAAGCTCCTAACACAGACATATTCCAGGGATGAGAGTGATCATAGAGTAAAAAGGAGGAAATCCAAAAATTTGTTAAAGAAGCTCGCGGAAGGAATACACAAAAAATCTACAAAATAAGTATGCAGGAAGGATGATTCAATAATTTTAAAGATACAATGAAATTTCTCATACTATATAATAATTACATTTCAAATATTAGGAGTTAGTGAAGTAATCTGTGAGGAAAGGGGAGTTAAGAGGGAAAATCTTCTGTTCAGACATGAGGAAAAGTATACTTTTTGCAGGAAAAACTGGTTCAGATAAAAAAAAATACAGATCCTTCAAACAGGGACAAAGAGAAGGAAAATGTCACATAAAAACCCAAAAAGGAGGAAATCCTCCAAAAGGAGGAATACTGTCATCCCTGATAGTCTTTCCAAAGCTTGTTTCAATACCAGCAAAAAACTGCCAAGTTTCAAAAAATTGAACTTCAAACAATTGTTTAGCAAGGTAACGGTTATATAATTAAACAATTATACAATTTTGACTAGCATATGCAAATTTCATTAAATCTACTTTTCTTATCTGGAGGAATAAAAAAAAATTGGAATTATCAAATCATGCAAGTACAATTTTAGGGAGAAACAAATTTAAGGAATTTTAGGCAACTGTTACCCATGAAAATTTCAAAGTCCACACTGAAAACAATTTAAATTCTGTTGAATAGAGCCCTGCAAATTCCTATACTATACACTTAAAATATATCTGCTTAATAAATATATTATTTAATACTACACATTATGCCCACGTCTCCACTTGATACCTCTTCTTATTTTCAATCATCTGCTTCCCACTACCCTCATCCCCTTCCTTCTGAAACACCTTCAGGAATGCCTCCCTCACACCCTGGGGTTTCCCGTTTGTGATATGGAAGCTTATATATAGGAGAATCTCCAATTCCAATTTTATAACACTCACTAAATAAGAAATGGGTCTAAAGTTGGTCCCAAAAATTGTACTTTCAAAACTTTTCGTTCTTAATTTTTCCCATGTTTACCGTATAGAAAATTTAACATATCTAAATTTTCAAAATTTTAATTTTTTTTTGCAACTAGGGTCACAGAAATCATCACGCGAATCGATTTCCACATTCAAATCACCATAAAAGTGAAATTTTAATACTCAAAATCCAGCTACTGAAAAAAACAAAAAAGTCTTTATATCGCTTTTATAATACATTAAACTTGTCAATCCTAACGGAATTTTCAAATTTTCAATTTTCGAATTTTAACTTTATTTGTAGCCTAGGATAATAAAAGTCATCACCCGATTTCTTTCTTATCATCAATTTGCTCATGAAATAGTATTTTAGCACTCAAAATCGAAGCAATGCTAAGTAAAATAAAGGCTTCAAAACAGTTTCTGAGCGCTTTCGTTTCAAAATTTCAACTTCTCATAGAGCTATTCAAAAATAGTTTTTTTAGCCAAAATTTTGAAATTTATTTGCTTTCTAAAGTGTTTTTGAATAAAAAAATACAATTTGGAACAATTTGTAAAAAATGAAATTTTCCATTCAAATACACTCGAAACTAAAATATTTAAAGATTTTCGAAAATTAGAATTTTTGATTTTTAGAATACTTTTTTTTAATTAAAATTTGGTACAAGAATGACTATACAACATATATCCAACTCCAATTCGCAATTTGAAAGCATTTGAACAATTTTCTCGAAAATACAATTCCCCATTGAAATAACATGGCGGACTATTCAATGAATTATTGTTCAAAAACTAAAATATTCAAAATTTTTTCCCGTTTGTGATATTTAAGCTTATATATAGGAGAATCTACAATTCCAATTCTATAACATTCACTAAATAAGAAGTGGGTCTAAATTTGGTCCGAAAAGTTCAATTTTCTCAAAAATAAAATTCCCAGATTGAAAACTCATGGCGGACTGTTCAATGAATTATTGTTCAAAAACTAAAATTTTCAAAATTTTTTCCCGTTTGTGATATTTAAGCTTATATATAGGAGAATCTCCAATTCCAATTTTACAACACTCATTAAATAAGAAGTGGGTCTAAAGTTGGTCCAAATAGTGCAATTTTTTCAAAAATAAAATTCCCCCATTGAAAACACATGGTGGACTGTTCAATGATTTATTGTTCAAAAAGAATATTTTCAAAATTTTTTCCCATATGTGATATTGAAGCTTATATATAGGAGAATCTCTAATTCCAATTTTATAACACTCACTAAATAAGAAGTGAGACTAAAATTGGTCCGAAAAGTTCAATTTTCTCAAAAATAAAATTCCCACAATGAAAACACATGGCGGACTGTTCAATGATTTATTGTTCAAAAAGAATATTTTCAAAATTTTTTCCCATATGTGATATTGAAGCTTATATATAGGAGAATCTCTAATTCCAATTTTATAACACTCACTAAATAAGAAGTGAGACTAAAATTGGTCCGAAAAGTTCAATTTTTTCAAAAATAAAATTCCCACAATGAAAACACATGGTGGACTGTTCAATGATTTATTGTTCAAAAAGAATATTTTCAAAATTTTTTCCCATATGTGATATTGAAGCTTATATATAGGAGAATCTCTAATTCCAATTTTATAACACTCACTAAATAAGAAGTGAGACTAAAATTGGTCCGAAAAGTTCAATTTTCTCAAAAATAAAATTCCCCCATTGAAAACACATGGTGGACTGTTCAATGATTTATTGTTCAAAAAGAATATTTTCAAAATTTTTTCCCATATGTGATATTGAAGCTTATATATAGGAGAATCTCTAATTCCAATTTTATAACACTCACTAAATAAGAAGTGAGACTAAAATTGGTCCGAAAAGTTCAATTTTCTCAAAAATAAAATTCCCACAATGAAAACACATGGCGGACTATTCATAGAATTATTGTTCAAAAAGTAAAATTTTCAAAATTTTTTCCCGTGTGTGATATTGAAGCTTATATATAGGAGAACCTCTAATTCCAATTTTATAACACTCATTAAATAAGAAGTGGGTTTAAAGTTAATCCGAAAATTTCAATTTTCTCAAAAATAAAATTCCATTATTGAAAACACATGGCGGACTATTCAATGAATTATTGTTCAAAAAGTAAAATTTTCAAATTTTTTTACGTGCGTGATATTGAAGCTTATATATAGGAGAACCTCTAATTTGAATTTTATAACACTCATTAAATAAGAAAGGGTCTAAAGTTGGTCCAAATTGTGCAATTTTCTCAAAAATAAAATTCCCCCATTGAAAACACATGGCGGACTATTCAATGAATTATTGTTCCAAAAGTAAAATTTTCAATTTTTTTTCCCGTGTGTGATATTGATGGTTATATATAGGAGAATCTCTAATTCCAATTTTATAACACTCACTAAATAAGAAGTGGATCCGAAAAGTTCAATTTTCTCAAAAATAAAATCCCCCCCCCGGACTATTCAATGAATTATTGTTCAAAAAGTAAAATTTTCAAAATTTTTTCCCGTTTGCAATATTGAAGCTCATATATAGGAAAATCTCCAATTCGAATTTTATAATACTCACTAAATAAGAAATGGGTCTAAAGTTGGTATAAAAAGTTGCACTTTCAAAACATTTCGCTTTTAATTTTTCCAATGTCAACCGAAATGGATAATTTGACATATCAAAATTTTCAAAATTTTACATTTTTTTTGCAACTAGGATAACAGAAATCATCACGCGAATCGATTTCCACATTCAAATCGCCATAAAAGTAAAATTTTAATATTCAAAATCAAGTTACTGAAAAAAAACAAAAAGTCTTTATATCCCTTTCATAATACATTAAACTTGTCAATCGTAAGGCAATTTTCAATTTTTGAAATTTAATCTTAATTTGTTAACTAGGATAAAAAAAGTCTACACCGATTTATTTCTGATAATCAATTTGCTTATAAAACGGAATTTCAGCACCCAAAATCGAACTAATGCAAAGTAAAAAGACGGATTAAAAACATTTTCTGAGAGCTTTCGTTTCAAAATTTCAAATTCTCATATAGCTATTCAAAACTAGTTCTTTGGCCAAAATTTTGAACTTTGTTGAACTTTGAACTTTAAATTGTTTTTGAGTAAAAAAACACAATTAGGAACAATTTGTTAAAAATGAAATCTTCCATTCAATTACACTCGAAACTAAAATATTTCAAGATTTTCGAAAAATTGAATTTTTGATTTTTAGAATACTTTTTTTTTTAAATAAAATTTGGTACAAGAATGAATATAAAACATATATCCAACTCCAATTCGCAATTTGAAAGCATTTGAGCAATTTTCTTGAAAATACAATTCCCCATTGAAATCACATGGCGGACTATTCAATGAATTATTGTTCAAAAATTAAATTTTGAAATTTTTTTCCCGTTTGTGATATTGAAGCTTATATATAGGAGAATCTCTAATTCCAATATAATAACACTCATTAAAAAAAAAGTGGGTCTAAAGTTGGTCCAAAAACTGCAATTTTCTCAAAAATAAAATTTTCCCATTGAAAACACATGGCGGACTTTTCAATGAATTATTGTTCAAAAATTAAATTTTCAAAATTTTCTCCCGTTTGTGATATAGAAGCTTATATATAGGAGAATCTCCAATTCCAATTTTATAACACTCGCTTAATAAGAAGTGGGTTTTAAGTTGGTCCAAAAAGTGCAATTTTCTCAAAAATAAAATTCCAGCATTGAAAACACATGGCGGACTATTCAATGAATTATTGTTCAAAAAGTAAAATTTTCAAAATTTTTTCCCGATTGTGATATTGAAGCTTATATATAGGAGAATCTCTAATTCCAATATAATAACACTCACTAAAAAAAAAGTGGGTCTAAAGTTGGTCCAAAAACTTCAATTTTCTCAAAAATAAAATTTCCCCATTGAAAACACATGGCGGACTATTCAATGAATTATTGTTCAAAAAGTAAAATTTTCAAAAATTTTTCCCGTAGGCGATATTGAAGCTTATATATAGGAGAATCTCTAATTCCAATATAATAACACTCACTAAATAAGTGAGTCTAAAGTTGGTCCAAAAAGTGCAATTTTCTCAAAAGTAAAATTCCCCCATTGAAAACACATGGTGGACTATTCAATGAATTATTGTTCAAAAAGTAAAATTTTCAAAAAATTTTCCCGTTTTTAATATTGAAGCTCATACATAGGAAAATCTCCAATTCGAATTTTATAACACTCACTAAATAAGAAGTGAATCTAAAGTTGGTCCAAAAAGTTGGTCCAAAAAGCAATTTTCTCGAAAATACAATTCCCTCATTGAAAACACATGGCGGACTATTCAATGAATTATTGTTCAAAAAGTAAAATTTTCAAATTTTTTTCCCGTTTGTGATATTGAAGCTTATATATAGGAGAATCTCCAATTTGAATTTTATAACATTCACTAAAAAAGAAGTGGGTCTAAAATAGGTCCAAAAACTGCAATTTTCTCAAAAATAAAATTTCCCCATTGAAAACACATGGCGGACTATTGAATGAATTATTTTTCAAAAAGTAAAATTTTCAAATTTTTTTCCCGTTTGTGATATTGAAGCTTATATATAGGAGAATCTCCAATTTGAATTTTATAACATTCACAAAAAAAGAAGTGGGTCTAAAATTGGTCCAAAAACTGCAATTTTCTCAAAAATAAAATTTCCCCATTGAAAACACATGGCGGACTATTGAATGAATTATTTTTCAAAAAGTAAAATTTTCAAAATTTTTTCCCGTTTTTTATATTGCAGCTCATACATAGGAAAATCTCCAATTCGAATTTAATAACACTCACTAAATAAGAAGTGAGTCTAAAGTTGGTCCATAAAGTGCAATTTTCTCAAAAATAAAATTTCCCCATTGAAAACACATGGCGGACTATTCAATGAGTTATAGTTCAAAACGTTAAATTTTCAAAATTTTTTCCTCTTTTTTTATATTGAAGCTCATACATAGGAAAATCTCCAATTCGAATTTTATAACACTCACTAAATAAAAAGTGGGTCTAAAGTTGGTCCAAAAAGTTGGTCCAAAAAGCAATTTTCTCGAAAATACAATTCCCTCATTGAAAACACAAGGCGGACTATTCAATGAATTATTGAACAAAAAGTAAAATTTTCAAAATTTTTTCCCGTTTGTGATATTGAAGCTTATATATAGGAGAATCTCTAATTCCAATATAATAACACTCACTAAAAAAAAAGTGGGTCTGAAGTTGGTCCAAAAACTGCAATTTTCTCAAAAATTATAAATCCCCATTGAAAACACATGGCGTGCTGTTCAATGAATTATTGTTCAAAAAGTAAAATTTTCAAAATTTTTTCCCGTTTGTGATATAGAAGCTTATATATAGGAGAATCTCCAATTCCAATTTTATAACACTCGCTAAATAATAAGTGGGTTTTAAGTTGGTCCAAAAAGTGCAATTTTCTCAAAACTAAAGTTCCCAGATTGAAAACACATGGCGGACTATTATTGAATTATTGTTCAAAAAGTAAAATTTTCAAAATTTTTTCCCATATGTGATATTGAAGCTTATATATAGGAGAATCTCTAATTCCAATTTTATAACACTCACTAAATAAGAAGTGAAACTAAAATTGGTCCGAAAAGTTCAATTTTCTCAAAAATAAAATTCCCACAATGAAAACACATGGCGGACTGTTCAATGATTTATTGTTCAAAAAGAATATTTTCAAAATTTTTTCCCATATGTGATATTGAAGCTTATATATAGGAGAATCTCTAATTCCAATTTTATAACACTCACTAAATAAGAAGTGAGACTAAAATTGGTCCGAAAAGTTCAATTTTTTCAAAAATAAAATTCCCACAATGAAAACACATGGTGGACTGTTCAATGATTTATTGTTCAAAAAGAATATTTTCAAAATTTTTTCCCATATGTGATATTGAAGCTTATATATAGGAGAATCTCTAATTCCAATTTTATAACACTCACTAAATAAGAAAAGAGACTAAAATTGGTCCGAAAAGTTCAATTTTCTCAAAAATAAAATTCCCCCATTGAAAACACATGGTGGACTGTTCAATGATTTATTGTTCAAAAAGAATATTTTCAAAATTTTTTCCCATATGTGATATTGAAGCTTATATATAGGAGAATCTCTAATTCCAATTTTATAACACTCACTAAATAAGAAGTGAGACTAAAATTGGTCCGAAAAGTTCAATTTTCTCAAAAATAAAATTCCCACAATGAAAACACATGGCGGACTATTCATAGAATTATTGTTCAAAAAGTAAAATTTTCAAAATTTTTTCCCGTGTGTGATATTGAAGCTTATATATAGGAGAACCTCTAATTCCAATTTTATAACACTCATTAAATAAGAAGTGGGTTTAAAGTTAATCCGAAAATTTCAATTTTCTCAAAAATAAAATTCCATTATTGAAAACACATGGCGGACTATTCAATGAATTATTGTTCAAAAAGTAAAATTTTCAAATTTTTTTACGTGCGTGATATTGAAGCTTATATATAGGAGAACCTCTAATTTGAATTTTATAACACTCATTAAATAAGAAAGGGTCTAAAGTTGGTCCAAATTGTGCAATTTTCTCAAAAATAAAATTCCCCCATTGAAAACACATGGCGGACTATTCAATGAATTATTGTTCCAAAAGTAAAATTTTCAATTTTTTTTCCCGTGTGTGATATTGATGGTTATATATAGGAGAATCTCTAATTCCAATTTTATAACACTCACTAAATAAGAAGTGGATCCGAAAAGTTCAATTTTCTCAAAAATAAAATCCCCCCCCCCCCGGACTATTCAATGAATTATTGTTCAAAAAGTAAAATTTTCAAAATTTTTTCCCGTTTGCAATATTGAAGCTCATATATAGGAAAATCTCCAATTCGAATTTTATAATACTCACTAAATAAGAAATGGGTCTAAAGTTGGTATAAAAAGTTGCACTTTCAAAACATTTCGCTTTTAATTTTTCCAATGTCAACCGAAATGGATAATTTGACATATCAAAATTTTCAAAATTTTACATTTTTTTTGCAACTAGGATAACAGAAATCATCACGCGAATCGATTTCCACATTCAAATCGCCATAAAAGTAAAATTTTAATATTCAAAATCAAGTTACTGAAAAAAAACAAAAAGTCTTTATATCCCTTTCATAATACATTAAACTTGTCAATCGTAAGGCAATTTTCAATTTTTGAAATTTAATCTTAATTTGTTAACTAGGATAAAAAAAGTCATCAACCGATTTATTTCTGATAATCAATTTGCTTATAAAACGGAATTTCAGCACCCAAAATCGAACTAATGCAAAGTAAAAAGACGGATTAAAAACATTTTCTGAGAGCTTTCGTTTCAAAATTTCAAATTCTCATATAGCTATTCAAAACTAGTTCTTTGGCCAAAATTTTGAACTTTGTTGAACTTTGAACTTTAAATTGTTTTTGAGTAAAAAAACACAATTAGGAACAATTTGTTAAAAATGAAATCTTCCATTCAATTACACTCGAAACTAAAATATTTCAAGATTTTCGAAAAATTGAATTTTTGATTTTTAGAATACTTTTTTTTTTAAATAAAATTTGGTACAAGAATGAATATAAAACATATATCCAACTCCAATTCGCAATTTGAAAGCATTTGAGCAATTTTCTTGAAAATACAATTCCCCATTGAAATCACATGGCGGACTATTCAATGAATTATTGTTCAAAAATTAAATTTTGAAATTTTTTTCCCGTTTGTGATATTGAAGCTTATATATAGGAGAATCTCTAATTCCAATATAATAACACTCATTAAAAAAAAAGTGGGTCTAAAGTTGGTCCAAAAACTGCAATTTTCTCAAAAATAAAATTTTCCCATTGAAAACACATGGCGGATTTTTCAATGAATTATTGTTCAAAAATTAAATTTTCAAAATTTTCTCCCGTTTGTGATATAGAAGCTTATATATAGGAGAATCTCCAATTCCAATTTTATAACACTCGCTTAATAAGAAGTGGGTTTTAAGTTGGTCCAAAAAGTGCAATTTTCTCAAAAATAAAATTCCAGCATTGAAAACACATGGCGGACTATTCAATGAATTATTGTTCAAAAAGTAAAATTTTCAAAATTTTTTCCCGATTGTGATATTGAAGCTTATATATAGGAGAATCTCTAATTCCAATATAATAACACTCACTAAAAAAAAAGTGGGTCTAAAGTTGGTCCAAAAACTTCAATTTTCTCAAAAATAAAATTTCCCCATTGAAAACACATGGCGGACTATTCAATGAATTATTGTTCAAAAAGTAAAATTTTCAAAATTTTTTCCCGTAGGCGATATTGAAGCTTATATATAGGAGAATCTCTAATTCCAATATAATAACACTCACTAAATAAGTGAGTCTAAAGTTGGTCCAAAAAGTGCAATTTTCTCAAAAGTAAAATTCCCCCATTGAAAACACATGGTGGACTATTCAATGAATTATTGTTCAAAAAGTAAAATTTTCAAAAAATTTTCCCGTTTTTAATATTGAAGCTCATACATAGGAAAATCTCCAATTCGAATTTTATAACACTCACTAAATAAGAAGTGAATCTAAAGTTGGTCCAAAAAGTTGGTCCAAAAAGCAATTTTCTCGAAAATACAATTCCCTCATTGAAAACACATGGCGGACTATTCAATGAATTATTGTTCAAAAAGTAAAATTTTCAAATTTTTTTCCCGTTTGTGATATTGAAGCTTATATATAGGAGAATCTCCAATTTGAATTTTATAACATTCACTAAAAAAGAAGTGGGTCTAAAATTGGTCCAAAAACTGCAATTTTCTCAAAAATAAAATTTCCCCATTGAAAACACATGGCGGACTATTGAATGAATTATTTTTCAAAAAGTAAAATTTTCAAATTTTTTTCCCGTTTGTGATATAGAAGCTTATATATAGGAGAATCTCCAATTTGAATTTTATAACATTCACAAAAAAAGAAGTGGGTCTAAAATTGGTCCAAAAACTGCAATTTTCTCAAAAATAAAATTTCCCCATTGAAAACACATGGCGGACTATTGAATGAATTATTTTTCAAAAAGTAAAATTTTCAAAATTTTTTCCCGTTTTTTATATTGCAGCTCATACATAGGAAAATCTCCAATTCGAATTTAATAACACTCACTAAATAAGAAGTGAGTCTAAAGTTGGTCCATAAAGTGCAATTTTCTCAAAAATAAAATTTCCCCATTGAAAACACATGGCGGACTATTCAATGAGTTATAGTTCAAAACGTAAAATTTTCAAAATTTTTTCCTCTTTTTTTATATTGAAGCTCATACATAGGAAAATCTCCAATTCGAATTTTATAACACTCACTAAATAAAAAGTGGGTCTAAAGTTGGTCCAAAAAGTTGGTCCAAAAAGCAATTTTCTCGAAAATACAATTCCCTCATTGAAAACACAAGGCGGACTATTCAATGAATTATTGAACAAAAAGTAAAATTTTCAAAATTTTTTCCCGTTTGTGATATTGAAGCTTATATATAGGAGAATCTCTAATTCCAATATAATAACACTCACTAAAAAAAAAGTGGGTCTGAAGTTGGTCCAAAAACTGCAATTTTCTCAAAAATAATATTTCCCCATTGAAAACACATGGCGTGCTGTTCAATGAATTATTGTTCAAAAAGTAAAATTTTCAAAATTTTTTCCCGTTTGTGATATAGAAGCTTATATATAGGAGAATCTCCAATTCCAATTTTATAACACTCGCTAAATAATAAGTGGGTTTTAAGTTGGTCCAAAAAGTGCAATTTTCTCAAAACTAAAGTTCCCAGATTGAAAACACATGGCGGACTATTCAATGAATTATTGTTCAAAAAGTAAAATTTTCAAAATTTTTTCCCGATTGTGATATTGAAGCTTATATATAGGAGAATCTCTAATTCCAATATAATAACACTCACTAAATAAGTGAGTCTAAAGTTGGTCCAAAAAGTACAATTTTCTCAAAAGTAAAATTCCCCCATTGAAAACACATGGTGGACTATTCAATGAATTATTTTTCAAAAAGTAAAATTTTCAAAAAATTTTCCCGTTTTTAATATTGAAGCTCATACATAGGAAAATCTCCAATTCGAATTTTATAACACTAACTAAATAAGAAGTGAATCTAAAGTTGGTCCAAAAAGTTGGTCCAAAAAGCAATTTTCTCGAAAATACAATTCCCTCATTGAAAACACATGGCGGACTATTCAATGAATTATTGTTCAAAAAGTAAAATTTTCAAATTTTTTTCCCGTTTGTGATATTGAAGCTTATATATAGGAGAATCTCCAATTTGAATTTTATAACATTCACTAAAAAAGAAGTGGGTCTAAAGTTGGTCCAAAAACTGCAATTTTCTCAAAAATAAAATTTCCCCATTGAAAACACATGGCGGACTATTGAATGAATTATTTTTCAAAAAGTAAAATTTTCAAAATTTTTTCCCGTTTTTTATATTGAAGCTCATACATAGGAAAATCTCCAATTCGAATTTAATAACACTCACTAAATAAGAAGTGAGTCTAAAGTTGGTCCATAAAGTGCAATTTTCTCAAAAATAAAATTTCCCCATTGAAAACACATGGCGGACTATTCAATGAATTATAGTTCAAAAATTAAAATTTTCAAAATTTTTTCCTCTTTTTTTATATCGAAGCTCATACATAGGAAAATCTCCAATTCGAATTTTATAACACTCACTAAATAAGAAGTGGGTCTAAAGTTGGTCCAAAAAGTTGGTCCAAAAAGCAATTTTCTCGAAAATACAATTCCCTCATTGAAAACACAAGGCGGACTATTCAATGAATTATTGTTCAAAAAGTAAAATTTTCAAAATTTTTTCCCGTTTGTAATATTGAAGCTTATATATAGGAGAATCTCTAATTCCAATATAATAACACTCACAAAAAAAAAAGTGGGTATAAAGTTGGTCCAAAAACTGCAATTTTCTCAAAAATAAAATTTCCCCATTGAAAACACATGGCGGACTGTTCAATGAATTATTGTTCAAAAAGTAAAATTTTCAAAATTTTTTCCCGTTTGTGATATAGAAGCTTATATATAGGAGAATCTCCAATTCCATTTTATAACACTCGCTAAATAAGAAGTGGGTTTTAAATTGGTCCAAAAAGTGCAATTTTCTCAAAACTAAAGTTCCCAGATTGAAAACACATGACGGACTATTCAATGAATTATTGTTCAAAAAGTAAAATTTTCAATTTTTTTCCCCGTGTGTGATATTGAAGCTTATATATAGGAAAACCTCCAATTCCAATTTTACAACACTCATTAAATAAGAAGTGGGTCTAAAGTTTGTCCAAATAGTGCAATTTTTTCAAAAATGAAATTCACCCCATTGAAAACACATGGTGGACTGTTCAATGATTTATTGTTCAAAAAGTAAAATTTTCAAAATTTTTTCCCATGTGTGATATTGAAGCTTATATATAGCAGAATCTCTAATTCCAATTTTATAAAACTCACTAAATAAGAAGTGGGTCTAAAATAGGTTTGAAAAGTTCAATTTTCTCAAAAATAAAATTCCCCCATTGAAAACACATGGCGGACTATTCATAGAATTATTGTTCAAAAAGTAAAATTTTCAAAAATTTTTCCCGTTTGCAATATTGAAGCTCATATATAGGAAAATCTCAAATTCGAATTTTATAATACTCACTAAATAAGAAATGGGTCTAAAGTTGGTCCCAAAAATTGCACTTTTAAAATATTTCGCTTTTAATTTTTCCAATGTTAACCGTATGGAAAATTTGACATATCAAAATTTTCAAAATTTTACATTTTTTTTTGCAACTAGGATAACAGAAATCATTACGCGAATTGATTTCCACAATCAAATGGTCATTAAAATGAAATTTTACTTCTCAAAATTCAGTTATTGCCAAAAAAAGTCTTTATATCCCTTTGAGTATACATTAAACTTGCCATTCCTTAGGCAATATTCAAATTCTCAATTTTCAAATTTTAACCTTAATTTGTAGCCTAGGATAGTAAAAGTCATCACCCGATTTTATTCTGATCATCAATTTGCTTATAAAATGGGTTTTAGCACTCAAAATCGAACTAATGCAAATTTAAAAGACGGCTTGAAAACATTTTCTGAGCGCTTTCGTTTCAAAATTTCAACTTCTCATATAGCTATTCAAAAATAGTTTTTTTGTCCAAATTTGGAAATTTGTTTGATTTTTAAAGTGTTTTTGTATAAAAAAACACAATTTGGAACCATTTGATAGAAATGAAATTTTCCATTCAAATACACTCGAACCTGAAATATTTCAAGATTTTCGAAAAATTAAATTTTAGTTTTTTAGAATATTTTTTTTAATTAATATTTGCCACAAGAAAGACTATAAAACATATATCTAACTCCAATTAGCAATTTGAAAGCATTTGAGCAATTTTCTCGAAAATACAATTCAACCATTGAAAACACATGGCGGACTTTTCAATGAATTATTGTACAAAAAGTAAAATTTTCAAAATTTTTTCCCTTTTTTTATATTGAAGCTCATATATAGGAGAATCTCCAATTTGAATTTTATAACACTCATTAAATAAGAAGTGCGTCTAAAGTTGGTCCAAAAAGTGCAATTTTCTTAAAAATACAATTCCCTCATTGAAAACACAAGGCGGACTATTCAATGAATTATTGTTCAAAAAGTAAAATTTTCAAAATTTTTTCCCGTTTTTAATATTGAAGCTCATACATAGGAAAATCTCCAATTCGAATTTTATAACACTCACTAAATAAGAAGTGAATCTAAAGTTGGTCCAAAAAGTTGGTCCAAAAAGCTATTTTCTCGAAAATACAATTCCCTCATTGAAAACACATGGCGGACTATTCAATGAATTATTGTTCAAAAAGTAAAATTTTCAAATTTTTTTCCCGTTTGTGATATTGAAGCTTATATATAGGAGAATCTCCAATTTGAATTTTATAACATTCACTAAATAAGAAGTGGGTTTTAAGTTGGTCCAAATAGTGCAATTTTTTCAAAACTAAAATTCCCAAATTGAAAACACATGGTGGACTGTTCAATGATTTATATTTCAAAAAGTAAAATTTTCAAATTTTTTTCCCATGTGTGATATTTCACGTATTGAAAGTACATGGGGTACGATATTCAATGAATTATTTTTCAAAAAGTAAAAATCTCAATTTTTTTCCTTTGGCGAAATTGAAGCTTTTATATATTAGAATCTACATTTCCAATATTTTAACATAAAAAAAATGCGAAGGTGGTCAAAATTTGGTCCAAATCTGTTCAGTTTAAAAGTTTTTCATCTTTAATTTTAACATGTTAATTGTATGGGAAATTTCAAATTTTTCAATTTTCACAATCTTTTTACACCTTTTGTCATAAAAAATAATCACCCCAATCAATGTCCACAATCAAATCGTCATTATAACTATATTTTACGTCGAGAAATGCAAATTTCACCTATTGAAAATACATGGGGGACGATATTCAATGAATTATCTTTCAAAAAGTAAAAATCTCAATTTTTTTTCCTTTGGTGAAATTAAAGCTTTTATATAGGAGAATCTCTAATTCCAAATTTATGACATAAAAAAAATGCGAAATTGGTCAAAGGTTGGTCCAAATCTGGTCAGTTTAAAAGTTTTTCATCTTTAATTTTCCCCATGTAAATTGTATGGGAAATTTCAAATTTTTCAATTTTCACAATCTTTTTACACCTTGTGTCATAAAAATCATCACCCCAATCAATGTCCACAATCAAATCGTCATTATAACTATATTTTACGTCGAGAAATGCAAATTTCACCTATTGAAAATACATGGGGGACGATATTCAATGAATTATTTTTCAAAAAGTAAAAATCTCAATTTTTTTTCCTTTGGTGAAATTAAAGCTTTTATATAGGAGAATCTCCAATTCCAAATTTATAACATAAAAAAAAATGCGAAATTGGTCAAAGGCAGTCCAAATCTGATCAGTTTAAATGTTTTTCATCTTTAATTTTCCCTTTGTTAATTGTATGGAAAATTTCACATTTTTCAATTTTCGCAATCTTTTTGCACCTTGTGTCATAAAAATCATCAATCCAATCAATTTCCACAATCAAATCATCCTTATAACAACATTTTACGTCAAGAAATACAAATTTCACATATTGAAAATACATGGGGGTTCTATATTCAATGAATTATTCTTCAAAGAGTAAAAATCTCAAATTTTTTCCTTTGGCGAAATTGAAGCTTTTATATATTAGAATCTACATTTCCAATTTTTTAACATAAAAAAAATGCGAAGGTGGTCAAAGTTTGGTCCAAATCTGTTCAGTTTAAAAGTTTTTCATCTTTAATTTTCCCATGTTAATTGTATGGGAAATTTCAAATTTTTCAATTTTCACAATCTTTTTACACCTTGTGTCATAAAAATAATCACCCCAATCAATTTCCACAATCAAATCGTCATTATAACTACATTTTACTGCTCAATGTCAAGAAATGCAAATTTCAAGTATTGAAAGTACATGGGGGACGATATTCAATGAATTATTTTTCAAAAAGTAAAAATCTCAATTTTTTTTCCTTTGGCGAAATTAAAGCTTTTATATATTAGAATCTCCATTTCCAAATTTATAGCATAAAAAAAATGTGAAGATGGTCAAAGGTTGGTCCAAATGTGTGCAGTTTAAATATTTTTCAATTTCAATTTTCCCCATGTTAATTGTATAGGATATTTCAATTTTCAAAATTTTACGATCTTTTTGCACCTTGTGTCATAAAAATCATCACCCCAATCAATTTCCACAATCGAATCGTCATTATAACTACATTTTACTGCTCAATGTCAAGAAATGGAAATTTCACGTATTGAAAATACATGGGGGACGATATTCAATGAATTATTTTTCAAAAAGTAAAAATCTCATTTTTTTTCCTTTGGCGAAATTGAAGCATTTATATAGGAGAATCTCCATTCCCAAATATATAATATAAAAAAAATGCGAAGGTTGTCAAAGGTTGGTCCAAATCTGTGCAGTTTAAATATTTTTCATTTTCAAATTTCCCATGTTAAATGTATAGGAAATTTCAAACTTTGCAATTTTCGAAATTTTACGATCTTTTTGCACCTTGTGTCATAAAAATCATCACCCCAATCAATTTCCACAATCAAATCGTCATTATAACTACATTTTACTGCTCAATGTCAGGAAATGCAAATTTCAAGTATTGAAAGTACATAGGGAACGATATTCAATGAATTATTTTTCAAAAAGTAAAAATCTCAATTTTTTTTCCTTTGGCGAAATTGAAGCTTTTATATATTAGAATCTCCATTTCCAAATTTATAGCATAAAAAAAATGTGAAGATGGTCAAAGGTTGGTCCAAATCTGTGCAGTTTAAATATTTTTCAATTTCAATTTTCCCCATGTTAATTGTATAGGATATTTCAATTTTCAAAATTTTACGATCTTTTTGCACCTTGTGTCATAAAAATCATCACCCCAATCAATTTCCACAATCAAATCGTCATTATAACTACATTTTACTGCTCAATGTTAAGAAATGCAAATTTCACGTATTGAAAATACATGGGGGACGATATTCAATGAATTATTTTACAAAAAGTAAAAATCTCAATTTTTTTTCCTTTGGTGAAATTAAAGCTTTTATATAGGAGAATCTCTAAATCCAAATTTATAACATAAAAAAAATGCGAAATTGGTCCAAATCTGGTCAGTTTAAAAGTTTTTCATCTTTAATTTTCCCCATGTAAATTGTATGGGAAATTTCAAATTTTTCAATTTTCACAATCTTTTTGCACCTTGTGTCATAAAAATCATCACCCCATTCAATTTCCACAATCGAATCGTCATTATAACTACATTTTACTGCTCAATGTCAAGAAATGGAAATTTCACGTATTGAAAATACATGGGGGACGATATTCAATGAATTATTTTTCAAAAAGTAAAAATCTCATTTTTTTTCCTTTGGCGAAATTGAAGCATTTATATAGGAGAATCTCCATTCCCAAATATATAATATAAAAAAAATGCGAAGGTTGTCAAAGGTTGGTCCAAATCTGTGCAGTTTAAATATTTTTTATTTTCAAATTTCCCATGTTAAATGTATAGGAAATTTCAAACTTTGCAATTTTCGAAATTTTACGATCTTTTTGCACCTTGTGTCATAAAAATCATCACCCCAATCAATTTCCACAATCAAATCGTCATTATAACTACATTTTACTGCTCAATGTCAGGAAATGCAAATTTCAAGTATTGAAAGTACATGGGGGACGATATTCAATGAATTATTTTTCAAAAAGTAAAAATCTCAATTTTTTTTCCTTTGGCGAAATTGAAGCTTTTATATATTAGAATCTCCATTTCCAAATTTATAGCATAAAAAAAATGTGAAGATGGTCAAAGGTTGGTCCAAATCTGTGCAGTTTAAATATTTTTCAATTTCAATTTTCCCCATGTTAATTGTGTAGGATATTTCAATTTTCAAAATTTTACGATCTTTTTGCACCTTGTGTCATAAAAATCATCACCCCAATCAATTTCCACAATCAAATCGTCATTATAACTACATTTTACTGCTCAATGTTAAGAAATGCAAATTTCACGTATTGAAAATACAGGTGGGACGATATTCAATGAATTATTTTTCAAAAAGTAAAAATCTCAATTTTTTTTCCTTTGGTGAAATTAAAGCTTTTGTATAGGAGAATCTCTAATTCCAAATTTATGACATAAAAAAAATGCGAAATTGGTCAAAGGTTGGTCCAAATCTGGTCAGTTTAAAAGTTTTTCATCTTTAATTTTCCCCATGTAAATTGTATGGGAAATTTCAAATTTTTCAATTTTCACAATCTTTTTACTCCTTGTGTCATAAAAATCATCACCCCAATCAATGTCCACAATCAAATCGTCATTATAACTATATTTTACGTCGAGAAATGCAAATTTCACCTATTGAAAATACATGGGGGTTCTATATTCAATGAATTATTCTTCAAAAAAAAAAAAAAAAATAACAATTTTTTTTCCTTTGGCGAAATTGAAGCTTTTATATAGGAGAATCTACATTTCCAATTTTTTAACATAAAAAAAATGCGAAGGTGGTCAAAGTTTGGTCCAAATCTGTTCAGTTTAAAAGTTTTTCATCTTTAATTTTCCCATGTTAATTGTATGGGAAATTTCAAATTTTTTCAATTTTCACAATCTTTTTACATCTTGTGTCATAAAAATCATCACCCCAATCAATGTCCACAATCAAATCGTCATTATAACTATATTTTACGTCGAGAAATACAAATTTCACATATTGAAAATACATGGGGGCTCTATATTCAATGAATTATTCTTCAAAAAGTAAAAATCTCAATTTTTTTTCCTTTGGCGAAATTGAAGCTTTTATATAGGAGAATCTACATTTCCAAATTTATAACATAAAAAAAATGCGAAATTGGTCAAAGGTTGGTCCAAATCTGGTAAGTTTAAAAGTTTTTCATCTTTAATTTTCCCATGTTAATTGTATGGGAAATTTCAAATTTTTCAATTTTCACAATCTTTTTGCACCTTGTGTCATAAAAATCATCACCCCAATCAATTTCCACAATCGAATCGACATTATAACTACATTTTACTGCTCAATGTCAAGAAATGGAAATTTCACGTATTGAAAATACATGGTTGACGATAGTCAATGAATTATTTTTCAAAAAGTAAAAATCTCATTTTTTTTCCTTTGGCGAAATTGAAGCATTTATATAGGAGAATCTCCATTCCCAAATATATAATATAAAAAAAATGCGAAGGTTGTCAAAGGTTGGTCCAAATCTGTGCAGTTTAAATATTTTTCATTTTCAAATTTCCCATGTTAAATGTATAGAAAATTTCAAACTTTGCAATTTTCGAAATTTTACGATCTTTTTGCACATTGTGTCATAAAAATCATCACCCCAATCAATTTCCACAATTAAATCGTCATTATAACTACATTTTACTGCTCAATGTCAGGAAATGCAAATTTCACGTATTGAAAATACATGGGGGACGATATTCAATGAATTATTTTTCAAAAAGTAAAAATCTCAATTTTTTTTCCTTTGGTGAAATTAAAGCTTTTATATAGGAGAATCTCTAATTCCAAATTTATAACATAAAAAAAATGCGAAATTGTTCAAAGGTTGGTCCAAATCTGGTCAGTTTAAAAGTTTTTCATCTTTAATTTTCCCCATGTTAATTGTATGGAAAATTTCACATTTTTCAATTTCCGCAATCTTTTTGCACCTTGTGTCATAAAAATCATCAATCCAATCAATTTTCACAATCAAATCATCCTTATAACTACATTTTACGTCGAGAAATGCAAATTTCACATATTGAAAATACATGGGGGTTCTATATTCAATGAATTATTCTTCAAAAAGTAAAAATCTCAATTTTTTTTCATTTGGCGAAATTGAAGCTTTTATATATTAGAATCTACATTTCCAATTTTTTACAATAAAAAAAATGCGAAGGTGGTCAAAGTTTGGTCCAAATCTGTTCAGTTTAAAAGTTTTTCATCTTTAATTTTCCCATGTTAATTGTATGGGAAATTTCAAATTTTTCAATTTTCACAATCTTTTTGCACCTTGTGTCTTAAAAATCATCACCCCAATCAATTTCCACAATCGAATCGTCATTATAACTACATTTTACTGCTCAATGTCAAGAAATGCAAATTTCACGTATTGAAAATACATGGGGGACGATATTCAATGAATTATTTTTCAAAAAGTAAAAATCTCAATTTTTTTTCCTTTGGCGAAATTGAAGCTTTTATATATTAGAATCTCCAATTCCAAATTTATAACATAAAATAAATGTGAAGATGGTCAAAGGTTGGTCCAAATCTGTGCAGTTTAAATATTTTTCATTTTCAATTTTCCCCATGTTAATTGTATAGGAAATTTCAATTTTCAAAATTTTACGATCTTTTTGCACCTTGTGTCATAAAAATCATCACCATAATCAATTTCCACAATCAAATCGTCATTATAACTACATTTTACTTCAAATTTCACCTATTGAAAAGACATGGGGGTTCTATATTCAATGAATTATTCTTTAAAAAATTAAAAATCTCAATTTTTTTTCATTTGGCGAAATTGAAGCTTTTATATAGGAGAATCTACATTTCCAATTTTTTAACATAAAAAAAATGCGAAGGTGGTCAAAGTTTGGTCCAAATCTGTTCAGTTTAAAAGTTTTTCATCTTTAATTTTCCCTATGTTAATTGTATGGAAAATTTCACATTTTTCAATTTTCGCAATCTTTTTGCACCTTGTGTCATAAAAATCATCAATCCAATCAATTTCCACAATCAAATCATCCTTATAACTACATTTTACGTCGAGAAATACAAATTTCACATATTGAAAATACATGGGGGTTCTATATTCAATGAATTATTCTTCAAAAAGTAAAAATCTCAATTTTTTTCCTTTGGCGAAATTGAAGCTTTTATATATTAGAATCTACATTTCCAATTTTTTAACATAAAAAAAATGCGAAGGTGGTCAAAGTTTGGTCCAAATCTGTTCAGTTTCAAAGTTTTTCATCTTTAATTTTCCCATGTTAATTGAATGGGAAATTTCAAATTTTTCAATTTTCACAATCTTTTTACATCTTGTGTCATAAAAATCATCACCCCAATCAATGTCCACAATCAAATCGTCATTATAACTATATTTTACGTCAAATTTCACCTATTGAAAAGACATGGGGGTTCTATATTCAATGAATTATTCTTTAAAAAATTAAAAATCTCAATTTTTTTTCCTTTGGCGAAATTGAAGCTTTTATATAGGAGAATCTACATTTCCAATTTTTTAACATAAAAAAAATGCGAAGGTGGTCAAAGTTTGGTCCAAATCTGTTTAGTTTAAAAGTTTTTCATCTTTAATTTTCCCATGTTATTTGTATGGGAAATTTCAAATTTTTCAATTTTCACAATCTTTTTGCTTATTGTGTCATAAAAATCATCACCCCAATCAATTTCCACAATTAAATAGTCATTATAACTACATTTTACTGCTCAATGTCAGGAAATGCAAATTTCACGTATTGAAAATACATGGGGGACGATATTCAATGAATTATTTTTCAAAAAGTAAAAATCTCAATTTTTTTTCCTTTGGTGAAATTAAAGCTTTTATATAGGAGAATCTCTAATTCCAAATTTATAACATAAAAAAAATGCGAAATTGGTCAAAGGTTGGTCCAAATCTGGTCAGTTTAAAAGTTTTTCATCTTTAATTTTCCCCATGTTAATTGTATGGAAAATTTCACATTTTTCAATTTCCGCAATCTTTTTGCACCTTGTGTCATAAAAATCATCACCCCAATCAATGTCCACAATCAAATCGTCATTATAACTATATTTTACGTCAAATTTCACCTATTGAAAAGACATGGGGGTTCTATATTCAATGAATTATTCTTTAAAAAATTAAAAATCTCAATTTTTTTTCATTTGGCGAAATTGAAGCTTTTATATAGGAGAATCTACATTTCCAATTTTTTAACATAAAAAAAATGCGAAGGTGGTCAAAGTTTGGTCCAAATCTGTTCAGTTTAAAAGTTTTTCATCTTTAATTTTCCCATGTTATTTGTATGGGAAATTTCAAATTTTTCAATTTTCACAATCTTTTTGCACCTTGTGTCATAAAAATCATCACCCCAATCAATTTCCACAATCAAATCGTCATTATAACTACATTTTACTGCTCAATGTCAAGAAATGCAAATTTCACGTATTGAAAATACATGGGGATTCTATATTCAATGAATTATTATTCAAAAAGTAAAAATCTCAATTTTTTTTCCTTTGGCGAAATTGAAGCTTTTATATAGGAGAATCTACATTTCCAAATTTATAACATAAAAAAAATGTGAAATTGGTCAAAGGTTGGTCCAAATCTGGTCAGTTTAAAAGTTTTTCATCTTTAATTTTCCCATGTTAATTGTATGGGAAATTTCAAATTTTTCAATTTTCACAATCTTTTTGCACCTTGTGTCATAAAAATCATCACCCCAATCAATTTCCACAATCGAATCGTCATTATAACTACATTTTACTGCTCAATGTCAAGAAATGGAAATTTCACGTATTGAAAATACATGGGTGACGATATTCAATGAATTATTTTTCAAAAAGTAAAAATCTCATTTTTTTTCCTTTGGCGAAATTGAAGCATTTATATAGGAGAATCTCCATTCCCAAATATATAATATAAAAAAAAAATGCGAAGGTTGTCAAAGGTTGGTCCAAATCTGTGCAGTTTAAATATTTTTCATTTTCAAATTTCCCATGTTAAATGTATAGGAAATTTCAAACTTTGCAATTTTCGAAATTTTACGATCTTTTTGCACCTTGTGTCATAAAAATCATCACCCCAATCAATTTCCACAATCAAATCGTCATTATAACTACATTTTACTGCTCAATGTCAAGAAATGCAAATTTCACGTATTAAAAGTACATGGGGGACGATATTCAATAACTTATTTTTCAAAAAGTAAAAATCTCAATTTTTTTTCCTTTGGCGAAATTGAAGCTTTTATATATTAGAATCTCCAATTCCAAATTTATAACATAAAAAAAATGTGAATATGGTCAAAGGTTGGTCCAAATCTGTGCAGTTTAAATATTTTTCATTTTCAATTTTCCCCATGTTAATTGTATAGGAAATTTCAATTTTCAAAATTTTACGATCTTTAAGCACCTTGTGTCAAAAAATCATCACCCCAATCAATTTCCACAATCAAATCGTCATTATAACTACATTTTACTGCTCAATGTCAAGAAATGCAAATTTCACGTATTGAAAATACATGGGGGACGATATTCAATGAATTATTTTTCAAAAAGTAAAAATCTCAATTTTTTTTCCTTTGGTGAAATTAAAGCTTTTATATAGGAGAATCTCTAATTCCGAATTTATAACATAAAAAAAATGCGAAATTGGTCAAAGGTTGGTCCAAATCTGGTCAGTTTAAAAGTTTTTCATCTTTAATTTTCCCCATGTTAATTGTATGGAAAATTTCACATTTTTCAATTTTCGCAATCTTTTTGCACCTTGTGTCATAAAAATCATCAATCCAATCAATTTTCACAATCAAATCATCCTTATAACTACATTTTACGTCGAGAAATGCAAATTTCACATATTGAAAATACATGGGGGTTCTATATTCAATGAATTATTCTTCAAAAAGTAAAAATCTCAATTTTTTTTCATTTGGCGAAATTGAAGCTTTTATATATTAGAATCTACATTTCCAATTTTTTAACATAAAAAAAATGCGAAGGTGGTCAAAGTTTGGTCCAAATCTGTTCAGTTTAAAAGTTTTTCATCTTTAATTTTCCCATGTTAATTGTATGGGAAATTTCAAATTTTTCAATTTTCACAATCTTTTTGCACCTTGTGTCTTAAAAATCATCACCCCAATCAATTTCCACAATCGAATCGTCATTATAACTACATTTTACTGCTCAATGTCAAGAAATGCAAATTTCACGTATTGAAAATACATGGGGGACGATATTCAATGAACTATTTTTCAAAAAGTAAAAATCTCATTTTTTTTCCTTTGGCGAAATTGAAGCATTTATATAGGAGAATCTCCATTCCCAAATTTATAATATAAAAAAAATGCGAAGGTTGTCAAAGGTTGGTCCAAATCTGTGCAGTTTAAATATTTTTCATTTTCAAATTTCAAATGTTAAATGTATAGGAAATTTCAAACTTTGCAATTTTCGAAATTTTACGATCTTTTTGCACCTTGTGTCATAAAAATCATCACCCCAATCAATTTCCACAATCAAATCGTCATTATAACTACATTTTACTGCTCAATGTCAAGAAATGAAAATTTCACGTATTGAAAGTACATGGGGGACGATATTCAATGAATTATTTTTCAAAAAGTAAAAATCTCAATTTTTTTTCCTTTGGCGAAATTGAAGCTTTTATATATTAGAATCTCCAATTCCAAATTTATAACATAAAATAAATGTGAAGATGGTCAAAGGTTGGTCCAAATCTGTGCAGTTTAAATATTTTTCATTTTCAATTTTCCCCATGTTAATTGTATAGGAAATTTCAATTTTCAAAATTTTACGATCTTTTTGCACCTTGTGTCATAAAAATCATCGCCATAATCAATTTCCACAATCAAATCGTCATTATAACTACATTTTACTTCAAATTTCACCTATTGAAAAGACATGGGGGTTCTATATTCAATGAATTATTCTTTAAAAAATTAAAAATCTCAATTTTTTTTCATTTGGCGAAATTGAAGCTTTTATATAGGAGAATCTACATTTCCAATTTTTTAACATAAAAAAAATGCGAAGGTGGTCAAAGTTTGGTCCAAATCTGTTCAGTTTAAAAGTTTTTCATCTTTAATTTTCCCATGTTAATTGTATGGGAAATTTCAAACTTTTCAATTTTCACAATCTTTTTACATCTTGTGTCATAAAAATCATCACCCCAATCAATGTCCACAATCAAATCGTCATTATAACTATATTTTACGTCAAATTTCACCTATTGAAAAGACATGGGGGTTCTATATTCAATGAATTATTCTTTAAAAAATTAAAAATCTCAATTTTTTTTCATTTGGCGAAATTGAAGCTTTTATATAGGAGAATCTACATTTCCAATTTTTTAACATAAAAAAAATGCGAAGGTGGTCAAAGTTTGGTCCAAATCTGTTCAGTTTAAAAGTTTTTCATCTTTAATTTTCCCATGTTATTTGTATGGGAAATTTCAAATTTTTCAATTTTCACAATCTTTTTGCACCTTGTGTCATAAAAATCATCACCCCAATCAATTTCCACAATCAAATCGTCATTATAACTACATTTTACTGCTCAATGTCAAGAAATGCAAATTTCACGTATTGAAAATACATGGGGGACGATATTCAATGAATTATTTTTCAAAATGTAAAAATCTCAATTTTTTTTCCTTTGGCGAAATTGAAGCTTTTATATATTAGAATATACATTTCCTTTATTTTAACATAAAAAAAATGCGAAGGTGGTCAAAGTTTTGGTCCAAATCTGTTCAGTTTAAAAGTTTTTCTTCTTTAATTTTCCCATGTTAATTGTATGGGAAATTTCAAATTTTTCAATTTTCACAATCTTTTTACACCTTGTGTCATAAAAATAATCACCCCAATCAATGTCTACAATCAAATCGTCATTATAACTATATTTTACGTCGAGAAATGCAAATTTCACCTATTGAAAATACATGGGGATTCTATATTCAATGAATTATTATTCAAAAAGTAAAAATCTCAATTTTTTTTCCTTTGGCGAAATTGAAGCTTTTATATAGGAGAATCTACATTTCCAAATTTATAACATAAAAAAAAATGTGAAATTGGTCAAAGGTTGGTCCAAATCTGGTCAGTTTAAAAGTTTTTCATCTTTAATTTTCCCATGTTAATTGTATGGGAAATTTCAAATTTTTCAATTTTCACAATCTTTTTGCACCTTGTGTCATAAAAATCATCACCCCAATCAATTTCCACAATCGAATCGTCATTATAACTACATTTTACTGCTCAATGTCAAGAAATGGAAATTTCACGTATTGAAAATACATGGGTGACGATATTCAATGAATTATTTTTCAAAAAGTAAAAATCTCATTTTTTTTTCCTTTGGCGAAATTGAAGCATTTATATAGGAGAATCTCCATTCCCAAATATATAATATAAAAAAAAATGCGAAGGTTGTCAAAGGTTGGTCCAAATCTGTGCAGTTTAAATATTTTTCATTTTCAAATTTCCCATGTTAAATGTATAGGAAATTTCAAACTTTGCAATTTTCGAAATTTTACGATCTTTTTGCACCTTGTGTCATAAAAATCATCACCCCAATCAATTTCCACAATCAAATCGTCATTATAACTACATTTTACTGCTCAATGTCAAGAAATGCAAATTTCACGTATTAAAAGTACATGGGGGACGATATTCAATTAATTATTTTTCAAAAAGTAAAAATCTCAATTTTTTTTCCTTTGGCGAAATTGAAGCTTTTATATATTAGAATCTCCAATTCCAAATTTATAACATAAAAAAAATGTGAATATGGTCAAAGGTTGGTCCAAATCTGTGCAGTTTAAATATTTTTCATTTTCAATTTTCCCCATGTTAATTGTATAGGAAATTTCAATTTTCAAAATTTTACGATCTTTAAGCACCTTGTGTCAAAAAATCATCACCCCAATCAATTTCCACAATCAAATCGTCATTATAACTACATTTTACTGCTCAATGTCAAGAAATGCAAATTTCACGTATTGAAAATACATGGGGGACGATATTCAATGAATTATTTTTCAAAAAGTAAAAATCTCAATTTTTTTTCCTTTGGTGAAATTAAAGCTTTTATATAGGAGAATCTCCAATTCCAAATTTATAACATAAAAAAAATGCGAAATTGGTCAAAGGTTGGTCCAAATCTGGTCAGTTTAAAAGTTTTTCATCTTTAATTTTCCCCATGTTAATTGTATGGAAAATTTCACATTTTTCAATTTTCGCAATCTTTTTGCACCTTGTGTCATAAAAATCATCAATCCAATCAATTTTCACAATCAAATCATCCTTATAACTACATTTTACGTCGAGAAATGCAAATTTCACATATTGAAAATACATGGGGGTTCTATTTTCAATGAATTATTCTTCAAAGAGTAAAAATCTCAATTTTTTTTCCTTTGGCGAAATTGAAGCTTTTATATATTAGAATCTACATTTCCTTTATTTTAACATAAAAAAAATGCGAAGGTGGTCAAAGTTTTGGTCCAAATCTGTTCAGTTTAAAAGTTTTTCTTCTTTAATTTTCCCATGTTAATTGTATGGGAAATTTCAAATTTTTCAATTTTCACAATCTTTTTACACCTTGTGTCATAAAAATAATCACCCCAATCAATGTCTACAATCAAATCGTCATTATAACTATATTTTACGTCGAGAAATGCAAATTTCACCTATTGAAAATACATGGGGATTCTATATTCAATGAATTATTATTCAAAAAGTAAAAATCTCAATTTTTTTTCCTTTGGCGAAATTGAAGCTTTTATATAGGAGAATCTACATTTCCAAATTTATAACATAACAAAAAATGTGAAATTGGTCAAAGGTTGGTCCAAATCTGGTCAGTTTAAAAGTTTTTCATCTTTAATTTTCCCATGTTAATTGTATGGGAAATTTCAAATTTTTCAATTTTCACAATCTTTTTGCACCTTGTGTCATAAAAATCATCACCCCAATCAATTTCCACAATCGAATCGTCATTATAACTACATTTTACTGCTCAATGTCAAGAAATGGAAATTTCACGTATTGAAAATACATGGGTGACGATATTCAATGAATTATTTTTCAAAAAGTAAAAATCTCATTTTTTTTCCTTTGGCGAAATTGAAGCATTTATATAGGAGAATCTCCATTCCCAAATATATAATATAAAAAAAAATGCGAAGGTTGTCAAAGGTTGGTCCAAATCTGTGCAGTTTAAATATTTTTCATTTTCAAATTTCCCATGTTAAATGTATAGGAAATTTCAAACTTTGCAATTTTCGAAATTTTACGATCTTTTTGCACCTTGTGTCATAAAAATCATCACCCCAATCAATTTCCACAATCAAATCGTCATTATAACTACATTTTACTGCTCAATGTCAAGAAATGCAAATTTCACGTATTAAAAGTACATGGGGGACGATATTCAATTAATTATTTTTCAAAAAGTAAAAATCTCAATTTTTTTTCCTTTGGCGAAATTGAAGCTTTTATATATTAGAATCTCCAATTCCAAATTTATAACATAAAAAAAATGTGAATATGGTCAAAGGTTGGTCCAAATCTGTGCAGTTTAAATATTTTTCATTTTCAATTTTCCCCATGTTAATTGTATAGGAAATTTCAATTTTCAAAATTTTACGATCTTTAAGCACCTTGTGTCAAAAAATCATCACCCCAATCAATTTCCACAATCAAATCGTCATTATAACTACATTTTACTGCTCAATGTCAAGAAATGCAAATTTCACGTATTGAAAATACATGGGGGACGATATTCAATGAATTATTTTTCAAAAAGTAAAAATCTCAATTTTTTTTCCTTTGGTGAAATTAAAGCTTTTATATAGGAGAATCTCTAATTCCAAATTTATAACATAAAAAAAATGCGAAATTGGTCAAAGGTTGGTCCAAATCTGGTCAGTTTAAAAGTTTTTCATCTTTAATTTTCCCCATGTTAATTGTATGGAAAATTTCACATTTTTCAATTTTCGCAATCTTTTTGCACCTTGTGTCATAAAAATCATCAATCCAATCAATTTTCACAATCAAATCATCCTTATAACTACATTTTACGTCGAGAAATGCAAATTTCACATATTGAAAATACATGGGGGTTCTATTTTCAATGAATTATTCTTCAAAGAGTAAAAATCTCAATTTTTTTTCCTTTGGCGAAATTGAAGCTTTTATATATTAGAATCTACATTTCCTTTATTTTAACATAAAAAAAATGCGAAGGTGGTCAAAGTTTTGGTCCAAATCTGTTCAGTTTAAAAGTTTTTCTTCTTTAATTTTCCCATGTTAATTGTATGGGAAATTTCAAATTTTTCAATTTTCACAATCTTTTTACACCTTGTGTCATAAAAATAATCACCCCAATCAATGTCTACAATCAAATCGTCATTATAACTATATTTTACGTCGAGAAATGCAAATTTCACCTATTGAAAATACATGGGGATTCTATATTCAATGAATTATTATTCAAAAAGTAAAAATCTCAATTTTTTTTCCTTTGGCGAAATTGAAGCTTTTATATAGGAGAATCTACATTTCCAAATTTATAACATAAAAAAAATGTGAAATTGGTCAAAGGTTGGTCCAAATCTGGTCAGTTTAAAAGTTTTTCATCTTTAATTTTCCCATGTTAATTGTATGGGAAATTTCAAATTTTTCAATTTTCACAATCTTTTTGCACCTTGTGTCTAAAAAATCATCACCCCAATCAATTTCCACAATCGAATCGTCATTATAACTACATTTTACTGCTCAATGTCAAGAAATGGAAATTTCACGTATTGAAAATACATGGGTGACGATATTCAATGAATTATTTTTCAAAAAGTAAAAATCTCATTTTTTTTCCTTTGGCGAAATTGAAGCATTTATATAGGAGAATCTCCATTCCCAAATATATAATATAAAAAAAAATGCGAAGGTTGTCAAAGGTTGGTCCAAATCTGTGCAGTTTAAATATTTTTCATTTTCAAATTTCCCATGTTAAATGTATAGGAAATTTCAAACTTTGCAATTTTCGAAATTTTACGATCTTTTTGCACCTTGTGTCATAAAAATCATCACCCCAATCAATTTCCACAATCAAATCGTCATTATAACTACATTTTACTGCTCAATGTCAAGAAATGCAAATTTCACGTATTAAAAGTACATGGGGGACGATATTCAATTAATTATTTTTCAAAAAGTAAAAATCTCAATTTTTTTTCCTTTGGCGAAATTGAAGCTTTTATATATTAGAATCTCCAATTCCAAATTTATAACATAAAAAAAATGTGAATATGGTCAAAGGTTGGTCCAAATCTGTGCAGTTTAAATATTTTTCATTTTCAATTTTCCCCATGTTAATTGTATAGGAAATTTCAATTTTCAAAATTTTACGATCTTTAAGCACCTTGTGTCAAAAAATCATCACCCCAATCAATTTCCACAATCAAATCGTCATTATAACTACATTTTACTGCTCAATGTCAAGAAATGCAAATTTCACGTATTGAAAATACATGGGGGACGATATTCAATGAATTATTTTTCAAAAAGTAAAAATCTCAATTTTTTTTCCTTTGGTGAAATTAAAGCTTTTATATAGGAGAATCTCTAATTCCAAATTTATAACATAAAAAAAATGCGAAATTGGTCAAAGGTTGGTCCAAATCTGGTCAGTTTAAAAGTTTTTCATCTTTAATTTTCCCCATGTTAATTGTATGGAAAATTTCACATTTTTCAATTTTCGCAATCTTTTTGCACCTTGTGTCATAAAAATCATCAATCCAATCAATTTTCACAATCAAATCATCCTTATAACTACATTTTACGTCGAGAAATGCAAATTTCACATATTGAAAATACATGGGGGTTCTATTTTGAATGAATTATTCTTCAAAGAGTAAAAATCTCAATTTTTTTTCATTTGGCGAAATTGAAGCTTTTATATATTAGAATCTACATTTCCAATTTTTTAACATAAAAAAAAATGCGAAGGTGGTCAAAGTTTGGTCCAAATCTGTTCAGTTTAAAAGTTTTTCATCTTTAATTTTCCCATGTTAATTGTATGGGAAATTTCAAATTTTTCAATTTTCACAATCTTTTTGCACCTTGTGTCTTAAAAATCATCACCCCAATCAATTTCCACAATCGAATCGTCATTATAACTACATTTTACTGCTCAATGTCAAGAAATGCAAATTTCACGTATTGAAAATACATGGGGGACGATATTCAATGAATTATTTTTCAAAAAGTAAAAATCTCATTTTTTTTTCCTTTGGCGAAATTGAAGCATTTATACAGGAGAATATCCATTCCCAAATTTATAATATAAAAAAAATGCGAAGGTTGTCAAAGGTTGGACCAAATCTGTGCAGTTTAAATATTTTTCATTTTCAAATTTCCCATGTTAAATATAAAGGAAATTTCAAACTTTGCAATTTTCGAAATTTTACGATCTTTTTGCACCTTGTGTCATAAAAATCATCACCCCATTCAATTTCCACAATCAAATCGTCATTATAACTACATTTTACTGCTCAATGTCAAGAAATGCAAATTTCACGTATTGAAAATACATGGGGGACGATATTCAATGAATTATTTTTCAAAAAGTAAAAATCTCAATTTTTTTTCCTTTGGCGAAATTGAAGCTTTTATATATTAGAATCTACATTTCCAATATTTTAACATAAAAAAAATAAAAAAATGCGAAGGTGGTCAAAGTTTGGTCCAAATCTGTTCAGTTTAAAAGTTTTTCATCTTTAATTTTCCCATGTTAATTGTATGGGAAATTTCAAATTTTTCAATTTTCACAATCTTTTTACACCTTGTGTCATAAAAATCATCACCCCAATCAATATCCACAATCAAATCGTCATTATAACTATATTTTACGTCGAGAAATGCAAATTTCACCTATTGAAAATACATGGGGGTTCTATATTCAATGAATTATTCTTCAAAAAGTAAAAATCTCAATTTTTTTTCCTTTGGCGAAATTGAAGCTTTTATATATTAGAATCTACATTTCCAATTTTTTAACATAAAAAAAATGCGAAATTGGTCAAAGGTTTGTCCAAATCTGGTCAGTTTAAAAGTTTTTCATCTTTAATTTTCCCCATGTAAATTGTATGGGAAATTTCAAATTTTTCAATTTTCACAATCTTTTTACACCTTTTGTCATAAAAATCATCACCCCAATCAATGTCCACAATCAAATCGTCATTATAACTATATTTTACGTCGAGAAATGCAAATTTCACATATTGAAAATACATGGGGGTTCTATATTCAATGAATTATTCTTCAAAAAGTAAAAATCTCAATTTTTTTTCCTTTGGCGAAATTGAAGCTTTTATATAGGAGAATCTAACTTTCCAATTTTTTAACATAAAAAAAATGCGAAGGTGGTCAAAGTTTGGTCCAAATCTTTTCAGTTTAAAAGTTTTTCATCTTTAATTTTCCCATGTTAATTGTATGGGAAATTTCAAATTTTTCAATTTTCGCAATCTTTTTGCACCTTGTGTCATAAAAATCATCAATCCAATCAATGTCCACAATCAAATCATCCTTACAACTACATTTTACGTCGAGAAATGCAAATTTCACATATTCAAAATACATGGGGGTTCTATATTCAATGAATTATTCTTCAAAAAGTAAAAATCTCAATTTTTTTCCTTTGGCGAAATTGAAGCTTTTATATATTAGAATCTACATTTCCAATTTTTTAACATAAAAAAAATGCGAAGGTGGTCAAAGTTTGGTCCAAATCTGTTCAGTTTAAAAGTTTTTCATCTTTAATTTTCCCATGTTAATTGTATGGGAAATTTCAAACTTTTCAATTTTCACAATCTTTTTACATCTTGTGTCATAAAAATCATCACCCCAATCAATGTCCACAATCAAATCGTCATTATAACTATATTTTACGTCAAATTTCACCTATTGAAAAGACATGGGGGTTCTATATTCAATGAATTATTCTTTAAAAAATTAAAAATCTCAATTTTTTTTCATTTGGCGAAATTGAAGCTTTTATATAGGAGAATCTACATTTCCAATTTTTTAACATAAAAAAAATGCGAAGGTGGTCAAAGTTTGGTCCAAATCTGTTCAGTTTAAAAGTTTTTCATCTTTAATTTTCCCATGTTATTTGTATGGGAAATTTCAAATTTTTCAATTTTCACAATCTTTTTGCACCTTGTGTCATAAAAATCATCACCCCAATCAATTTCCACAATCAAATCGTCATTATAACTACATTTTACTGCTCAATGTCAAGAAATGCAAATTTCACGTATTGAAAATACATGGGGGACGATATTCAATGAATTATTTTTCAAAATGTAAAAATCTCAATTTTTTTTCCTTTGGCGAAATTGAAGCTTTTATATATTAGAATCTACATTTCCTTTATTTTAACATAAAAAAAATGCGAAGGTGGTCAAAGTTTTGGTCCAAGTCTGTCCAGTTTAAAAGTTTTTCTTCTTTAATTTTCCCATGTTAATTGTATGGGAAATTTCAAATTTTTCAATTTTCACAATCTTTTTACACCTTGTGTCATAAAAATAATCACCCCAATCAATGTCTACAATCAAATCGTCATTATAACTATATTTTACGTCGAGAAATGCAAATTTCACCTATTGAAAATACATGGGGATTCTATATTCAATGAATTATTATTCAAAAAGTAAAAATCTCAATTTTTTTTCCTTTGGCGAAATTGAAGCTTTTATATAGGAGAATCTACATTTCCAAATTTATAACATAAAAAAAATGTGAAATTGGTCAAAGGTTGGTCCAAATCTGGTCAGTTTAAAAGTTTTTCATCTTTAATTTTCCCATGTTAATTGTATGGGAAATTTCAAATTTTTCAATTTTCACAATCTTTTTGCACCTTGTGTCATAAAAATCATCACCCCAATCAATTTCCACAATCGAATCGTCATTATAACTACATTTTACTGCTCAATGTCAAGAAATGGAAATTTCACGTATTGAAAATACATGGGTGACGATATTCAATGAATTATTTTTCAAAAAGTAAAAATCTCATTTTTTTTCCTTTGGCGAAATTGAAGCATTTATATAGGAGAATCTCCATTCCCAAATATATAATATAAAAAAAAATGCGAAGGTTGTCAAAGGTTGGACCAAATCTGTGCAGTTTAAATATTTTTCATTTTCAAATTTCCCATGTTAAATATAAAGGAAATTTCAAACTTTGCAATTTTCGAAATTTTACGATCTTTTTGCACCTTGTGTCATAAAAATCATCACCCCATTCAATTTCCACAATCAAATCGTCATTATAACTACATTTTACTGCTCAATGTCAAGAAATGCAAATTTCACGTATTGAAAATACATGGGGGACGATATTCAATGAATTATTTTTCAAAAAGTAAAAATCTCAATTTTTTTTCCTTTGGCGAAATTGAAGCTTTTATATATTAGAATCTACATTTCCAATATTTTAACATAAAAAAAATGCGAAGGTGGTCAAAGTTTGGTCCAAATCTGTTCAGTTTAAAAGTTTTTCATCTTTAATTTTCCCATGTTAATTGTATGGGAAATTTCAAATTTTTCAATTTTCACAATCTTTTTACACCTTGTGTCATAAAAATCATCACCCCAATCAATATCCACAATCAAATCGTCATTATAACTATATTTTACGTCGAGAAATGCAAATTTCACCTATTGAAAATACATGGGGGTTCTATATTCAATGAATTATTCTTCAAAAAGTAAAAATCTCAATTTTTTTTCCTTTGGCAAAATTGAAGCTTTTATATATTAGAATCTACATTTCCAATTTTTTAACATAAAAAAAATGCGAAGGTGGTCAAAGTTTGGTCCAAATCTGTTCAGTTTAAAAGTTTTTCATCTTTAATTTTCCCATGTTAATTGTATGGGAAATTTCAAACTTTTCAATTTTCACAATCTTTTTACATCTTGTGTCATAAAAATCATCACCCCAATCAATGTCCACAATCAAATCGTCATTATAACTATATTTTACGTCAAATTTCACCTATTGAAAAGACATGGGGGTTCTATATTCAATGAATTATTCTTTAAAAAATTAAAAATCTCAATTTTTTTTCATTTGGCGAAATTGAAGCTTTTATATAGGAGAATCTACATTTCCAATTTTTTAACATAAAAAAAATGCGAAGGTGGTCAAAGTTTGGTCCAAATCTGTTCAGTTTAAAAGTTTTTCATCTTTAATTTTCCCATGTTATTTGTATGGGAAATTTCAAATTTTTCAATTTTCACAATCTTTTTGCACCTTGTGTCATAAAAATCATCACCCCAATCAATTTCCACAATCAAATCGTCATTATAACTACATTTTACTGCTCAATGTCAAGAAATGCAAATTTCACGTATTGAAAATACATGGGGGACGATATTCAATGAATTATTTTTCAAAATGTAAAAATCTCAATTTTTTTTCCTTTGGCGAAATTGAAGCTTTTATATATTAGAATCTACATTTCCTTTATTTTAACATAAAAAAAATGCGAAGGTGGTCAAAGTTTTGGTCCAAATCTGTTCAGTTTAAAAGTTTTTCTTCTTTAATTTTCCCATGTTAATTGTATGGGAAATTTCAAATTTTTCAATTTTCACAATCTTTTTACACCTTGTGTCATAAAAATAATCACCCCAATCAATGTCTACAATCAAATCGTCATTATAACTATATTTTACGTCGAGAAATGCAAATTTCACCTATTGAAAATACATGGGGATTCTATATTCAATGAATTATTATTCAAAAAGTAAAAATCTCAATTTTTTTTCCTTTGGCGAAATTGAAGCTTTTATATAGGAGAATCTACATTTCCAAATTTATAACATAAAAAAAATGTGAAATTGGTCAAAGGTTGGTCCAAATCTGGTCAGTTTAAAAGTTTTTCATCTTTAATTTTCCCATGTTAATTGTATGGGAAATTTCAAATTTTTCAATTTTCACAATCTTTTTGCACCTTGTGTCTAAAAAATCATCACCCCAATCAATTTCCACAATCGAATCGTCATTATAACTACATTTTACTGCTCAATGTCAAGAAATGGAAATTTCACGTATTGAAAATACATGGGTGACGATATTCAATGAATTATTTTTCAAAAAGTAAAAATCTCATTTTTTTTCCTTTGGCGAAATTGAAGCATTTATATAGGAGAATCTCCATTCCCAAATATATAATATAAAAAAAAATGCGAAGGTTGTCAAAGGTTGGTCCAAATCTGTGCAGTTTAAATATTTTTCATTTTCAAATTTCCCATGTTAAATGTATAGGAAATTTCAAACTTTGCAATTTTCGAAATTTTACGATCTTTTTGCACCTTGTGTCATAAAAATCATCACCCCAATCAATTTCCACAATCAAATCGTCATTATAACTACATTTTACTGCTCAATGTCAAGAAATGCAAATTTCACGTATTAAAAGTACATGGGGGACGATATTCAATTAATTATTTTTCAAAAAGTAAAAATCTCAATTTTTTTTCCTTTGGCGAAATTGAAGCTTTTATATATTAGAATCTCCAATTCCAAATTTATAACATAAAAAAAATGTGAATATGGTCAAAGGTTGGTCCAAATCTGTGCAGTTTAAATATTTTTCATTTTCAATTTTCCCCATGTTAATTGTATAGGAAATTTCAATTTTCAAAATTTTACGATCTTTAAGCACCTTGTGTCAAAAAATCATCACCCCAATCAATTTCCACAATCAAATCGTCATTATAACTACATTTTACTGCTCAATGTCAAGAAATGCAAATTTCACGTATTGAAAATACATGGGGGACGATATTCAATGAATTATTTTTCAAAAAGTAAAAATCTCAATTTTTTTTCCTTTGGTGAAATTAAAGCTTTTATATAGGAGAATCTCTAATTCCAAATTTATAACATAAAAAAAATGCGAAATTGGTCAAAGGTTGGTCCAAATCTGGTCAGTTTAAAAGTTTTTCATCTTTAATTTTCCCCATGTTAATTGTATGGAAAATTTCACATTTTTCAATTTTCGCAATCTTTTTGCACCTTGTGTCATAAAAATCATCAATCCAATCAATTTTCACAATCAAATCATCCTTATAACTACATTTTACGTCGAGAAATGCAAATTTCACATATTGAAAATACATGGGGGTTCTATTTTGAATGAATTATTCTTCAAAGAGTAAAAATCTCAATTTTTTTTCATTTGGCGAAATTGAAGCTTTTATATATTAGAATCTACATTTCCAATTTTTTAACATAAAAAAAAATGCGAAGGTGGTCAAAGTTTGGTCCAAATCTGTTCAGTTTAAAAGTTTTTCATCTTTAATTTTCCCATGTTAATTGTATGGGAAATTTCAAATTTTTCAATTTTCACAATCTTTTTGCACCTTGTGTCTTAAAAATCATCACCCCAATCAATTTCCACAATCGAATCGTCATTATAACTACATTTTACTGCTCAATGTCAAGAAATGCAAATTTCACGTATTGAAAATACATGGGGGACGATATTCAATGAATTATTTTTCAAAAAGTAAAAATCTCATTTTTTTTTCCTTTGGCGAAATTGAAGCATTTATACAGGAGAATATCCATTCCCAAATTTATAATATAAAAAAAATGCGAAGGTTGTCAAAGGTTGGACCAAATCTGTGCAGTTTAAATATTTTTCATTTTCAAATTTCCCATGTTAAATATAAAGGAAATTTCAAACTTTGCAATTTTCGAAATTTTACGATCTTTTTGCACCTTGTGTCATAAAAATCATCACCCCATTCAATTTCCACAATCAAATCGTCATTATAACTACATTTTACTGCTCAATGTCAAGAAATGCAAATTTCACGTATTGAAAATACATGGGGGACGATATTCAATGAATTATTTTTCAAAAAGTAAAAATCTCAATTTTTTTTCCTTTGGCGAAATTGAAGCTTTTATATATTAGAATCTACATTTCCAATATTTTAACATAAAAAAAATAAAAAAATGCGAAGGTGGTCAAAGTTTGGTCCAAATCTGTTCAGTTTAAAAGTTTTTCATCTTTAATTTTCCCATGTTAATTGTATGGGAAATTTCAAATTTTTCAATTTTCACAATCTTTTTACACCTTGTGTCATAAAAATCATCACCCCAATCAATATCCACAATCAAATCGTCATTATAACTATATTTTACGTCGAGAAATGCAAATTTCACCTATTGAAAATACATGGGGGTTCTATATTCAATGAATTATTCTTCAAAAAGTAAAAATCTCAATTTTTTTTCCTTTGGCGAAATTGAAGCTTTTATATATTAGAATCTACATTTCCAATTTTTTAACATAAAAAAAATGCGAAATTGGTCAAAGGTTTGTCCAAATCTGGTCAGTTTAAAAGTTTTTCATCTTTAATTTTCCCCATGTAAATTGTATGGGAAATTTCAAATTTTTCAATTTTCACAATCTTTTTACACCTTTTGTCATAAAAATCATCACCCCAATCAATGTCCACAATCAAATCGTCATTATAACTATATTTTACGTCGAGAAATGCAAATTTCACATATTGAAAATACATGGGGGTTCTATATTCAATGAATTATTCTTCAAAAAGTAAAAATCTCAATTTTTTTTCCTTTGGCGAAATTGAAGCTTTTATATAGGAGAATCTAACTTTCCAATTTTTTAACATAAAAAAAATGCGAAGGTGGTCAAAGTTTGGTCCAAATCTTTTCAGTTTAAAAGTTTTTCATCTTTAATTTTCCCATGTTAATTGTATGGGAAATTTCAAATTTTTCAATTTTCGCAATCTTTTTGCACCTTGTGTCATAAAAATCATCAATCCAATCAATGTCCACAATCAAATCATCCTTACAACTACATTTTACGTCGAGAAATGCAAATTTCACATATTCAAAATACATGGGGGTTCTATATTCAATGAATTATTCTTCAAAAAGTAAAAATCTCAATTTTTTTCCTTTGGCGAAATTGAAGCTTTTATATATTAGAATCTACATTTCCAATTTTTTAACATAAAAAAAATGCGAAGGTGGTCAAAGTTTGGTCCAAATCTGTTCAGTTTAAAAGTTTTTCATCTTTAATTTTCCCATGTTAATTGTATGGGAAATTTCAAACTTTTCAATTTTCACAATCTTTTTACATCTTGTGTCATAAAAATCATCACCCCAATCAATGTCCACAATCAAATCGTCATTATAACTATATTTTACGTCAAATTTCACCTATTGAAAAGACATGGGGGTTCTATATTCAATGAATTATTCTTTAAAAAATTAAAAATCTCAATTTTTTTTCATTTGGCGAAATTGAAGCTTTTATATAGGAGAATCTACATTTCCAATTTTTTAACATAAAAAAAATGCGAAGGTGGTCAAAGTTTGGTCCAAATCTGTTCAGTTTAAAAGTTTTTCATCTTTAATTTTCCCATGTTATTTGTATGGGAAATTTCAAATTTTTCAATTTTCACAATCTTTTTGCACCTTGTGTCATAAAAATCATCACCCCAATCAATTTCCACAATCAAATCGTCATTATAACTACATTTTACTGCTCAATGTCAAGAAATGCAAATTTCACGTATTGAAAATACATGGGGGACGATATTCAATGAATTATTTTTCAAAATGTAAAAATCTCAATTTTTTTTCCTTTGGCGAAATTGAAGCTTTTATATATTAGAATCTACATTTCCTTTATTTTAACATAAAAAAAATGCGAAGGTGGTCAAAGTTTTGGTCCAAGTCTGTCCAGTTTAAAAGTTTTTCTTCTTTAATTTTCCCATGTTAATTGTATGGGAAATTTCAAATTTTTCAATTTTCACAATCTTTTTACACCTTGTGTCATAAAAATAATCACCCCAATCAATGTCTACAATCAAATCGTCATTATAACTATATTTTACGTCGAGAAATGCAAATTTCACCTATTGAAAATACATGGGGATTCTATATTCAATGAATTATTATTCAAAAAGTAAAAATCTCAATTTTTTTTCCTTTGGCGAAATTGAAGCTTTTATATAGGAGAATCTACATTTCCAAATTTATAACATAAAAAAAATGTGAAATTGGTCAAAGGTTGGTCCAAATCTGGTCAGTTTAAAAGTTTTTCATCTTTAATTTTCCCATGTTAATTGTATGGGAAATTTCAAATTTTTCAATTTTCACAATCTTTTTGCACCTTGTGTCATAAAAATCATCACCCCAATCAATTTCCACAATCGAATCGTCATTATAACTACATTTTACTGCTCAATGTCAAGAAATGGAAATTTCACGTATTGAAAATACATGGGTGACGATATTCAATGAATTATTTTTCAAAAAGTAAAAATCTCATTTTTTTTCCTTTGGCGAAATTGAAGCATTTATATAGGAGAATCTCCATTCCCAAATATATAATATAAAAAAAAATGCGAAGGTTGTCAAAGGTTGGACCAAATCTGTGCAGTTTAAATATTTTTCATTTTCAAATTTCCCATGTTAAATATAAAGGAAATTTCAAACTTTGCAATTTTCGAAATTTTACGATCTTTTTGCACCTTGTGTCATAAAAATCATCACCCCATTCAATTTCCACAATCAAATCGTCATTATAACTACATTTTACTGCTCAATGTCAAGAAATGCAAATTTCACGTATTGAAAATACATGGGGGACGATATTCAATGAATTATTTTTCAAAAAGTAAAAATCTCAATTTTTTTTCCTTTGGCGAAATTGAAGCTTTTATATATTAGAATCTACATTTCCAATATTTTAACATAAAAAAAATGCGAAGGTGGTCAAAGTTTGGTCCAAATCTGTTCAGTTTAAAAGTTTTTCATCTTTAATTTTCCCATGTTAATTGTATGGGAAATTTCAAATTTTTCAATTTTCACAATCTTTTTACACCTTGTGTCATAAAAATCATCACCCCAATCAATATCCACAATCAAATCGTCATTATAACTATATTTTACGTCGAGAAATGCAAATTTCACCTATTGAAAATACATGGGGGTTCTATATTCAATGAATTATTCTTCAAAAAGTAAAAATCTCAATTTTTTTTCCTTTGGCAAAATTGAAGCTTTTATATATTAGAATCTACATTTCCAATTTTTTAACATAAAAAAAATGCGAAATTGGTCAAAGGTTTGTCCAAATCTGGTCAGTTTAAAAGTTTTTCATCTTTAATTTTCCCCATGTAAATTGTATGGGAAATTTCAAATTTTTCAATTTTCACAATCTTTTTACACCTTTTGTCATAAAAATCATCACCCCAATCAATGTCCACAATCAAATCGTCATTATAACTATATTTTACGTCGAGAAATGCAAATTTCACATATTGAAAATACATGGGGGTTCTATATTCAATGAATTATTCTTCAAAATGTAAAAATCTCAATTTTTTTTCCTTTGGCGAAATTGAAGCTTTTATATATTAGAATCTACATTTCCTTTATTTTAACATAAAAAAAATGCGAAGGTGGTCAAAGTTTTGGTCCAAATCTGTCCAGTTTAAAAGTTTTTCTTCTTTAATTTTCCCATGTTAATTGTATGGGAAATTTCAAATTTTTCAATTTTCACAATCTTTTTACACCTTGTGTCATAAAAATAATCACCCCAATCAATGTCTACAATCAAATCGTCATTATAACTATATTTTACGTCGAGAAATGCAAATTTCACCTATTGAAAATACATGGGGATTCTATATTCAATGAATTATTATTCAAAAAGTAAAAATCTCAATTTTTTTTCCTTTGGCGAAATTGAAGCTTTTATATAGGAGAATCTACATTTCCAAATTTATAACATAAAAAAAATGTGAAATTGGTCAAAGGTTGGTCCAAATCTGGTCAGTTTAAAAGTTTTTCATCTTTAATTTTCCCATGTTAATTGTATGGGAAATTTCAAATTTTTCAATTTTCACAATCTTTTTGCACCTTGTGTCATAAAAATCATCACCCCAATCAATTTCCACAATCGAATCGTCATTATAACTACATTTTACTGCTCAATGTCAAGAAATGGAAATTTCACGTATTGAAAATACATGGGTGACGATATTCAATGAATTATTTTTCAAAAAGTAAAAATCTCATTTTTTTTCCTTTGGCGAAATTGAAGCATTTATATAGGAGAATCTCCATTCCCAAATATATAATATAAAAAAAAAATGCGAAGGTTGTCAAAGGTTGGTCCAAATCTGTGCAGTTTAAATATTTTTCATTTTCAAATTTCCCATGTTAAATGTATAGGAAATTTCAAACTTTGCAATTTTCGAAATTTTACGATCTTTTTGCACCTTGTGTCATAAAAATCATCACCCCAATCAATTTCCACAATCAAATCGTCATTATAACTACATTTTACTGCTCAATGTCAAGAAATGCAAATTTCACGTATTGAAAATACATGGGGGAAGATATTCAATGAATTATTTTTCAAAAAGTAAAAATCTCAATTTTTTTTCCTTTGGCGAAATTGAAGCTTTTATATATTAGAATCTACATTTCCAATTTTTTAACATAAAAAAAAATGCGAAGGTGGTCAAAGTTTGGTCCAAATCTGTTCAGTTTAAAAGTTTTTCATCTTTAATTTTCCCATGTTAATTGTATGGGAAATTTCAAATTTTTCAATTTTCACAATCTTTTTGCACCTTGTGTCTTAAAAATCATCACCCCAATCAATTTCCACAATCGAATCGTCATTATAACTACATTTTACTGCTCAATGTCAAGAAATGCAAATTTCACGTATTGAAAATACATGGGGGACGATATTCAATGAATTATTTTTCAAAAAGTAAAAATCTCATTTTTTTTTCCTTTGGCGAAATTGAAGCATTTATACAGGAGAATATCCATTCCCAAATTTATAATATAAAAAAAATGCGAAGGTTGTCAAAGGTTGGACCAAATCTGTGCAGTTTAAATATTTTTCATTTTCAAATTTCCCATGTTAAATATAAAGGAAATTTCAAACTTTGCAATTTTCGAAATTTTACGATCTTTTTGCACCTTGTGTCATAAAAATCATCACCCCATTCAATTTCCACAATCAAATCGTCATTATAACTACATTTTACTGCTCAATGTCAAGAAATGCAAATTTCACGTATTGAAAATACATGGGGGAAGATATTCAATGAATTATTTTTCAAAAAGTAAAAATCTCAATTTTTTTTCCTTTGGCGAAATTGAAGCTTTTATATATTAGAATCTACATTTCCAATATTTTAACATAAAAAAAATGCGAAGGTGGTCAAAGTTTGGTCCAAATCTGTTCAGTTTAAAAGTTTTTCATCTTTAATTTTCCCATGTTAATTGTATGGGAAATTTCAAATTTTTCAATTTTCACTATCTTTTTACACCTTGTGTCATAAAAATCATCACCCCAATCAATATCCACAATCAAATCGTCATTATAACTATATTTTACGTCGAGAAATGCAAATTTCACCTATTGAAAATACATGGGGGTTCTATATTCAATGAATTATTCTTCAAAAAGTAAAAATCTCAATTTTTTTTCCTTTGGCGAAATTGAAGCTTTTATATATTAGAATCTACATTTCCAATTTTTTAACATAAAAAAAATGCGAAATTGGTCAAAGGTTTGTCCAAATCTGGTCAGTTTAAAAGTTTTTCATCTTTAATTTTCCCCATGTAAATTGTATGGGAAATTTCAAATTTTTCAATTTTCACAATCTTTTTACACCTTTTGTCATAAAAATCATCACCCCAATCAATGTCCACAATCAAATCGTCATTATAACTATATTTTACGTCGAGAAATGCAAATTTCACATATTGAAAATACATGGGGGTTCTATATTCAATGAATTATTCTTCAAAAAGTAAAAATCTCAATTTTTTTTCCTTTGGCGAAATTGAAGCTTTTATATAGGAGAATCTAACTTTCCAATTTTTTAACATAAAAAAAATGCGAAGGTGGTCAAAGTTTGGTCCAAATCTGTTCAGTTTAAAAGTTTTTCATCTTTAATTTTCCCATGTTAATTGTATGGGAAATTTCAAATTTTTCAATTTTCACAATCTTTTTGCACCTTGTGTCTTAAAAATCATCACCCCAATCAATTTCCACAATCGAATCGTCATTATAACTACATTTTACTGCTCAATGTCAAGAAATGCAAATTTCACGTATTGAAAATACATGGGGGACGATATTCAATGAATTATTTTTCAAAAAGTAAAAATCTCATTTTTTTTCCTTTGGCGAAATTGAAGCATTTATATATTAGAATCTCCAATTCCAAATTTATAACATAAAAAAAATGTGAAGATGGTCAAAGGTTGGTCCAAATCTGTGCAGTTTAAATATTTTTCATTTTCAATTTTCCCCATGTTAATTGTATAGGAAATTTCAATTTTCAAAATTTTACGATCTTTTTGCACCTTGTGTCATAAAAATCATCACCCCAATCAATTTCCACAATCAAATCGTCATTATAACTACATTTTACTGCTCAATGTCAAGAAATGCAAATTTCACGTATTGAAAATACATGGGGGACGATATTCAATGAATTATTTTTCAAAAAGTAAAAATCTCAATTTTTTTTCCTTTGGAGAAATTAAAGCTTTCATATAGGAGAATCTCTAATTCCAAATTTATAACATAAAAAAAATGCGAAATTGGTCAAAGGTTGGTTCAAATCTGGTCAGTTTAAAAGTTTTTCATTTTTAATTTTCCCTATGTTAATTGTATGGAAAATTTCACATTTTTCAATTTTCGCAATCTTTTTGCACCTTGTGTCATAAAAATCATCAATAAAATCAATTTCCACAATCAAATCATCCTTATAACTACATTTTACGTCGAGAAATGCAAATTTCACATATTGAAAATACATGGGGGTTCTATATTCAATGAATTATTCTTCAAAAAGTAAAAATCTCAATTTTTTTTCCTTTGGCGAAATTGAAGCTTTTATATATTAGAATCTACATTTCCAATTTTTTAACATAAAAAAAATGCGAAATTGGTCAAAGTTTGGTCCAAATCTGTTCAGTTTAAAAGTTTTTCATCTTTAATTTTCCCATGTTAATTGTATGGGAAATTTCAAATTTTTCAATTTTCAAAATCTTTTTGCACCTTTGTCTTAAAAATCATCACCCCAATCAATTTCCACAATCGAATCGTCATTATAACTACATTTTACTGCTCAATGTCAAGAAATGCAAATTTCACGTATTGAAAATACATGGGGGACGATATTCAATGAACTATTTTTCAAAAAGTAAAAATCTCATTTTTTTTTCCTTTGGCGAAATTGAAGCATTTATATAGGAGAATCTCCATTCCCAAATTTATAATATAAAAAAAATGCGAAGGTTGTCAAAGGTTGGTCCAAATCTGTGCAGTTTAAATATTTTTCATTTTCAAATTTCCCATGTTAAATGTATAAGAAATTTCAAACTTTGCAATTTTCGAAATTTTACGATCTTTTTGCTTCTTGTGTCATAAAAATCATCACCCCAATCAATTTCCAAAATCAAATCGTCATTATAACTACATTTTACTGCTCAATGTCAAGAATTGCAAATTTCACGTATTGAAAGTACATGGGGGACGATATTCAATGAATTATTTTTCAAAAAGTAAAAATCTCAATTTTTTTTCCTTTGGCGAAATTGAAGCTTTTATATATTAGAATCTCCAATTCCAAATTTATAACATAAAAAAAATGTGAAGATGGTCAAAGGTTGGTCCAAATCTGTGCAGTTTAAATATTTTTCATTTTCAATTTTCCCCATGTTAATTGTATAGGAAATTTCAATTTTCAAAATTTTACGATCTTTTTGCACCTTGTGTCATAAAAATCATCACCCCAATCAATTTCCACAATCGAATCGTCATTATATCTACATTTTACTGCTCAATGTCAAAAAATGCAAATTTCACGGATTGAAAATATATGGGGGACGATATTCAATGAATTATTTTTCAAAAAGTAAAAATCTCAATTTTTTTTTCCTTTGGCGAAATTGAAGCTTTTATATATTAGAATCTCCAATTCCAAATTTATAACATAAAAAAAATGTGAAGATGGTCAAAGGTTGGTCCAAATCTGTGCAGTTTAAATATTTTTCATTTTCAATTTTCCCCATGTTAATTGTATAGGAAATTTCAATTTTCAAAATTTTACGATCTTTTTGCACCTTGTGTCATAAAAATCATCACCCCAATCAATTTCCACAATCGAATCGTCATTATATCTACATTTTACTGCTCAATGTCAAAAAATGCAAATTTCACGGATTGAAAATATATGGGGGACGATATTCAATGAATTATTTTTCAAAAAGTAAAAATCTCAATTTTTTTTTCCTTTGGCGAAATTGAAGCTTTTATATATTAGAATCTACATTTCCAACATTTTAACATAAAAAAAATGCGAAGGTGGTCAAAGTTTGGTCCAAATCTGTTCAGTTTAAAAGTTTTTCATCTTTAATTTTCCCGTGTTAATTGTATGGGAAATTTCTAATTTTTCAATTTCCACAATCTTTTTGCACCTTGTGTCATAAAAATAATCACCCCAATCAATTTCCACAATCGAATTGTCATTTTAACTACATTTTACTGCTCAATATCAAGAAATGGAAATTTCACGTATTGAAAATACATGAGGGACGATATTCAATGAATTATTTTTCAAAAAGTAAAAATCTCATTCTTTTTTCCTTTGGCGAAATTGAAGCATTTATATAGGAGAATATCCATTCCCAAATTTATAATAAAAAAAAAATGCGAAGGTTGTCAAAGGTTGGTCCAAATCTGTGCAGTTTAAATATTTTTCATTTTCAAATTTCCCATGTTAAATGTATAGGAAATTTCAAACTTTGCAATTTTCGAAATTTTACGATCTTTTTGCACCTTGTGTCATAAAAATCATCACCCCAATCAATTTCCGCAATCAAATCGTCATTATAACTACATTTTACTGCTCAATGTCAAAAAATGCAAATTTCACGTATTGAAAATACATGGGGGACGATATTCAATGAATTATTTTTCAAAAAGTAAAAATCTCAATTTTTTTTCCTTTGGTGAAATTAAAGCTTTTATATAAGAGAATCTCTAATTCCAATTTTATAACATAAAAAAAATGCGAAATTGGTCAAAGGTTGGTCCAAATCTGGTCAGTTTAAAAGTTTTTCATCTTTAATTTTCCCTATGTTAATTGTATGGAAAATTTCGCATTTTTCAATTTTCGCAATCTTTTTGCACCTTGTGTCATAAAAATCATCAATCCAATCAATGTCCACAATCAAATCATCCTTACAACTACATTTTACGTCGAGAAATGCAAATTTCACATATTGAAAATACATGGGGGTTCTATATTCAATGAATTATTCTTCAAAGAGTAAAAATCTCAATTTTTTTTCCTTTGGCGAAATTGAAGCTTTTATATATTAGAATCTACATTTCCAATTTTTTAACATAAAAAAAAATGCGAAGGTGGTCAAAGTTTGGTCCAAATCTGTTCAGTTTAAAAGTTTTTCATCTTTAATTTTCCCGTGTTAATTGTATGGGAAATTTCTAATTTTTCAATTTCCACAATCTTTTTGCACCTTGTGTCATAAAAATCATCACCCCAATCAATTTCCACAACCGAATCGTCATTTTAACTACATTTTACTGCTCAATATCAAGAAATGGAAATTTCGCGTATTGAAAATACATGGGGGACGATATTCAATGAATTATTTTTCAAAAAGTAAAAATCTCATTTTTTTTTCCTTCGGCGAAATTGAAGCTTTTATATATTAGAATCTACATTTCCAAATTTTTAACATAAAAAAAATGCGAAGGTGGTCAAAGTTTGGTCCAAATCTGTTCAGTTTAAAAGTTTTTCATCTTTAATTTTCCCATGTTAATTGTATGGGAAATTTCAAATTTTTCAATTTTCACAATCTTTTTACACCTTGTGTCATAAAAATCATCACCCCAATCAATGTCCACAATCAAATCGTCATTATAACTATATTTTACGTCGAGAAATGCAAATTTCACATATTGAATATACATGGGGGTTCTATATTCAATGAATTATTCTTCAAAGAGTAAAAATCTCAATTTTTTTTCCTTTGGCGAAATTGAAGCTTTTATATATTAGAATCTACATTTCCAATTTTTTAACATAAAAAAAAATGCGAAGGTGGTCAAAGTTTGGTCCAAATCTGATCAGTTTAAAAGATTTTCATCTTTAATTTTCCCATGTTAATTGTATGGGAAATTTCAAATTTTTCAATTTTCACAATCTTTTTGCACCTTGTGTCATAAAAATCATCACCCCAATCAATTTCCACAATCGAATCGTCATTATAACTACATTTTACTGCTCAATGTCAAAAAATGCAAATTTCACGTATTGAAAATACATGGGGGACGATATTCAATGAATTATTTTTCAAAAAGTAAAAATCTCAATTTTTTTTCCTTTGGCGAAATTGAAGCTTTTATATATTAGAATCTACATTTCCAATTTTTTAACATAAAAAAAATTCGGAGATGGTCATAGGTTGGTCCAAATCAGTTTAGTTTAAATATTTTTCATTTTCAATTTTCCCCATGTTAATTGTATAGGAAATTTCAATTTTCGAAATTTTACGATCTTTTTGCACCTTGTGTCATAAAAATCATCACCCCAATCAATTTCCGCAATCAAATCGTCATTATAACTACATTTTACTGCTCAATGTCAAGAAATGCAAATTTCACGGATTGAAAATATATGGGGGACGATATTCAATGAATTATTTTTCAAAAAGTAAAAATCTCAATTTTTTTTCCTTTGGCGAAATTGAAGCTTTTATATATTAGAATCTACATTTCCAATATTTTAACATAAAAAAAATGCGAAGGTGGTCAAAGTTTGGTCCAAATCTGTTCAGTTTAAAAGTTTTTCATCTTTAATTTTCCCGTGTTAATTGTATGGGAAATTTCTAATTTTTCAATTTCCACAATCTTTTTTTACCTTGTGTCGTAAAAATCATCACCCCAATCAATTTCCACAATCGAATCGTCATTTTAACTACATTTTACTGCTGAATATCAAGAAATGGAAATTTCACGTATTGAAAATACATGGGGGACGATATTCAATGAATTATTTTTCAAAAAGTAAAAATCTCATTTTTTTTCCTTTGGCGAAATTGAAGCATTTATATAGGAGAATACCCATTCCCAAATTTTAATAAAAAAAAATGCGAAGGTTGTCAAAGGTTGGTCCAAATCTGTGCAGTTTAAATATTTTTCATTTTCAAATTTCCCATGTTAAATGTATAGGAAATTTCAAACTTTGCAATTTTCGAAATTTTACGATCTTTTTGCACCTTGTGTCATAAAAATCATCACCCCAATCAATTTCCACCATCAAATCGTCATTATAACTACATTTTACTGCTCAATGTCAAGAAATGCAAATTTCACGTATTGAAAATACATGGGGGACGATATTCAATGAATTATTTTTCAAAAAGTAAAAATCTCAATTTTTTTTCCTTTGGTGAAATTAAAGCTTTTATATAGGAGAATCTCTAATTCCAATTTTATAACATAAAAAAAATGCGAAATTGGTCAAAGGTTGGTCCAAATCTGGTCAGTTTAAAAGTTTTTCATCTTTAATTTTCCCTATGTTAATTGTATGGAAAATTTCACATTTTTCAATTTTCGCAATCTTTTCGCACCTTGTGTCATAAAAATCATCAATCCAATCAATTTCCACAATCAAATCATCCTTATAACAACATTTTACGTCGAGAAATGCAAATTTCACATATTGAAAATACATGGGGGTTCTATATTCAATAAATTATTCTTCAAAGAGTAAAAATCTCAATTTTTTTTCCTTTGGCGAAATTGAAGCTTTTATATATTAGAATCTACATTTCCAATTTTTTAACATAAAAAAAATGCGAAGGTGGTCAAAGTTTGGTCCAAATCTGTTCAGTTTAAAAGTTTTTTATCTTTAATTTTCGCATGTTAATTGTATGGGAAATTACAAATTTTTCAATTTTCACAATCTTTTTGCACCTTGTGTCATAAAAATCATCACCCCAATCAATTTCCGCAATCAAATCGTCATTATAACTACATTTTACTGCTCAATGTCAAGAAATGCAAATTTCACGGATTGAAAATACATGGGGGACGATATTCAATGAATTATTTTTCAAAAAGTAAAAATCTGAATTTTTTTTCCTTTGGCGAAAATGAAGCTTTTATAAATTAGAATCTACATTTCCAATTTTTTAACATAAAAAAAATGCAAAGGTGGTCAAAGTTTGGTCCAAATCTGTTCAGTTTAAAAGTTTTTCATCTTTAATTTTCCCATGTTAATTGTATGGGAAATTTCAAATTTTTCAATTTTCACATTCTTTTTACACCTTGTGTCATAAAAATCATCACCCCAATCAATGTCCACAATCAAATCGTCATTATAACTATATTTTACGTCGAGAAATGCAAATTTCACATATTGAAAATACACGGGCGTTCTATATTCAATGAATTATTCTTCAAAGAGCAAAAATCTCAATTTTTTTTCCTTTGGCGAAATTGAAGCTTTTATATATTAGAATCTACATTTCCAATTTTTTAACATAAAAAAAATGCTAAGGTGGTCAAAGTTTGGTCCAAATCTGTTCAGTTTAAAAGTTTTTCATCTTTAATTTTCCCATGTTAATTGTATGGGAAATTTCAAATTTTTCAATTTTCACAATCTTTTTGCACCTTGTGTCATAAAAATCATCACCCCAATCAATTTCCACAATCGAATCGTCATTATAACTACATTTTACTGCTCAATGTCAAAAAATGCAAATTTCACGTATTGAAAATACATGGGGGACGATATTCAATGAATTATTTTTCAAAAAGTAAAAATCTCAATTTTTTTTCCTTTGGCGAAATTGAAGCTTTTCTATATTAGAATCTACATTTCCAATTTTTTAACATAATAAAAATGTGAAGATGGTCAAAGGTTGGTCCAAATCAGTGCAGTTTAAATATTTTTCATTTTCAATTTTCCCCATGTTAATTGTATAGGAAATTTCAATTTTCGAAATTTTACGATCTTTTTCACCTTGTGTCATAAAAATCATCACCCCAATCAATTTCCACAATCAAATCGTCATTATAACTACATTTTACGTCGAGAAATGCAAATTTCACCTATTGAAAATACATGGGGGTTCTATATTCAATGAATTATTCTTCAAAAAGTAAAAATCTCAATTTTTTTTCCTTTGACGAAATTGAAGCTTTTATATATTAGAATCTCCAATTCCAAATTTATAACAACAAAAAAAATGTGAAGATGGTCAAAGGTTGGTCCAAATCTGTGCAGTTTAAATATTTTTCATTTTCAATTTTCCCCATGTTAATTGTATAGGAAATTTCAATTTTCAAAATTTTACGATCTTTTTGCACCTTGTGTCATAAAAATCTTCACCCGAATCAATTTCCACAATCAAATCGTCATTATAACTACATTTTACTGCTCAATGTCAAGAAATGCAAATTTCACATATTGAAAATACTATGGGGTTCTATATTCAATGAATTATTCTTCAAAGAGTAAAAATCTCAATTTTTTTTCCTTTGGCGAAATTGAAGCTTTTATATATTAGAATCTACATTTCCAATTTTTTAACATAAAAAAAATGTGAAGATGGTCAAAGGTTGGTCCAAATCAGTGCAGTTTAAATATTTTTCATTTTCAATTTTCCCCATGTTAATTGTATAGGAAATTTCAATTTTCGAAATTTTACGATCTTTTTCACCTTGCGTCATAAAAATCATCACCCCAATCAATTTCCACAATCAAATCGTCATTATAACTACATTTTACGTCGAGAAATGCAAATTTCACCTATTGAAAATACATGGGGGTTCTATATTCAATGAATTATTCTTCAAAAAGTAAAAATCTCAATTTTTTTTCCTTTGACGAAATTGAAGCTTTTATATATTAGAATCTCCAATTCCAAATTTATAACAAAAAAAAAATGTGAAGATGGTCAAAGGTTGGTCCAAATCTGTGCAGTTTAAATATTTTTCATTTTCAATTTTCCCCATGTTAATTGTATAGGAAATTTCAATTTTCAAAATTTTACGATCTTTTTGCACCTTGTGTCATAAAAATCATCACCCCAATCAATTTCCACAATCAAATCGTCATTATAACTACATTTTACTGCTCAATGTCAAGAAACGCAAATTTCACATATTGAAAATACTATGGGGTTCTATATTCAATGAATTATTCTTCAAAGAGTAAAAATCTCAATTTTTTTTCCTTTGACGAAATTGAAGCTTTTATATATTAGAATCTACATTTCCAATTTTTTAACATAAAAAAAATGCGAAGGTGGTCGAAGTTTGGTCCAAATCTGTTCAGTTTAAAAGTTTTTCATCTTTAATTTTCCCGTGTTAATTGTATGGAAAATTTCTAATTTTTCAATTTCCTCAATCTTTTTGCACCTTGTGTCATAAAAATCATCAACCCAATCAATTTTCACAATCGAATCGTCATTTTAACTACATTTTACTGCTCAATATCAAGAAATGGAAATTTCACGTATTGAAAATACATGGGGGACGATATTCAATGAATTATTTTTCAAAAAGTAAAAATCTCATTTTTTTCCCCTTTGGCGAAATTGAAGCATTTATATAGGAGAATATCCATTCCCAAATTTATAATATAAAAAAATGCGAAGGTTGTCAAAGGTTGGTCCAAATCTGGGCAGTTTAAATATTTTTCATTTTCAAATTTCCCATGTTAAATGTATAGGAAATTTCAAACTTTGCAATTTTCGAAATTTTACGATCTTTTTGCACCTTGTGTCATAAAAATCATCACCCCAATCAATTTCCACAATCAAATCGTCATTATAACTACATTTTACTGCTCAATGTCAAGAAATGCAAATTTCACGTATTGAAAATACATGGGGGACGATATTCAATGAATTATTTTTCAAAAAGTAAAAATCTCAATTTTTTTTCCTTTGGTGAAATTAAAGCTTTTATATAAGAGAATCTCTAATTCCAATTTTATAACATAAAAAAAATGCGAAATTGGTCAAAGGTTGGTCCAAATCTGGTCAGTTTAAAAGTTTTTCATCTTTAATTTTCCCTATGTTAATTGTATGGAAAATTTCGCATTTTTCAATTTTCGCAATCTTTTTGCACCTTGTGTCATAAAAATCATCAATCCAATCAATTTCCACAATCAAATCGTCATTATAACTACATTTTACGTCGAGAAATGCAAATTTCACATATTGAAAATACATGGGGGTTCTATATTCAATGAATTATTCTTCAAAGAGTAAAAATCTCAATTTTTTTTCCTTTGGCGAAATTGAAGCTTTTATATATTAGAATCTACATTTCCAATTTTTTAACATAAAAAAAATGCGAAGGTGGTCAAAGTTTGGTCCAAATCTGTTCAGTTTAAAAGTTTTTTATCTTTAATTTTCGCATGTTAATTGTATGGGAAATTACAAATTTTTCAATTTTCACAATCTTTTTGCACCTTGTGTCATAAAAATCATCACCCCAATCAATTTCCGCAATCAAATCGTCATTATAACTACATTTTACTGCTCAATGTCAAGAAATGCAAATTTCACGGATTGAAAATACATGGGGGACGATATTCAATGAATTATTTTTCAAAAAGTAAAAATCTGACTTTTTTTTCCTTTGGCGAAAATGAAGCTTTTATAAATTAGAATCTACATTTCCAATTTTTTAACATAAAAAAAATGCAAAGGTGGTCAAAGTTTGGTCCAAATCTGTTCAGTTTAAAAGTTTTTCATCTTTAATTTTCCCATGTTAATTGTATGGGAAATTTCAAATTTTTCAATTTTCACATTCTTTTTACACCTTGTGTCATAAAAATCATCACCCCAATCAATGTCCACAATCAAATCGTCATTATAACTATATTTTACGTCGAGAAATGCAAATTTCACATATTGAAAATACATGGGGGACGATATTCAATGAATTATTCTTCAAAGAGCAAAAATCTCAATTTTTTTTCCTTTGGCGAAATTGAAGCTTTTATATATTAGAATCTACATTTCCAATTTTTTAACATAAAAAAAATGCTAAGGTGGTCAAAGTTTGGTCCAAATCTGTTCAGTTTAAAAGTTTTTCATCTTTAATTTTCCCATGTTAATTGTATGGGAAATTTCAAATTTTTCAATTTTCACAATCTTTTTGCACCTTGTGTCATAAAAATCATCACCCCAATCAATTTCCACAATCGAATCGTCATTATAACTACATTTTACTGCTCAATGTCAAAAAATGCAAATTTCACGTATTGAAAATACATGGGGGACGATATTCAATGAATTATTTTTCAAAAAGTAAAAATCTCAATTTTTTTTCCTTTGGCGAAATTGAAGCTTTTATATATTAGAATCTACATTTCCAATTTTTTAACATAATAAAAATGTGAAGATGGTCAAAGGTTGGTCCAAATCAGTGCAGTTTAAATATTTTTCATTTTCAATTTTCCCCATGTTAATTGTATAGGAAATTTCAATTTTCGAAATTTTACGATCTTTTTCACCTTGTGTCATAAAAATCATCACCCCAATCAATTTCCACAATCAAATCGTCATTATAACTACATTTTACGTCGAGAAATGCAAATTTCACCTATTGAAAATACATGGGGGTTCTATATTCAATGAATTATTCTTCAAAAAGTAAAAATCTCAATTTTTTTTCCTTTGACGAAATTGAAGCTTTTATATATTAGAATCTCCAATTCCAAATTTATAACAAAAAAAAAAAATGTGAAGATGGTCAAAGGTTGGTCCAAATCTGTGCAGTTTAAATATTTTTCATTTTCAATTTTCCCCATGTTAATTGTATAGGAAATTTCATATTTCAAAATTTTACGATCTTTTTGCACCTTGTGTCATAAAAATCATCACCCCAATCAATTTCCACAATCAAATCGTCATTATAACTACATTTTACTGCTCAATGTCAAGAAATGCAAATTTCACATATTGAAAATACTATGGGGTTCTATATTCAATGAATTATTCTTCAAAGAGTAAAAATCACAATTTTTTTTCCTTTGGCGAAATTGAAGCTTTTATATATTAGAATCTACATTTCCAATTTTTTAACATAAAAAAAAATGTGAAGATGGTCAAAGGTTGGTCCAAATCAGTGCAGTTTAAATATTTTTCATTTTCAATTTTCCCCATGTTAATTGTATAGGAAATTTCAATTTTCGAAATTTTACGATCTTTTTCACCTTGTGTCATAAAAATCATCACCCCAATCAATTTCCACAATCAAATCGTCATTATAACTACATTTTACGTCGAGAAATGCAAATTTCACCTATTGAAAATACATGGGGGTTCTATATTCAATGAATTATTCTTCAAAAAGTAAAAATCTCAATTTTCTTTCCTTTGACGAAATTGAAGCTTTTATATATTAGAATCTGCATTTCCAATTTTTTAACATAAAAAAAATGCGAAGGTGGTCGAAGTTTGGTCCAAATCTGTTCAGTTTAAAAGTTTTTCATCTTTAATTTTCCCGTGTTAATTGTATGGAAAATTTCTAATTTTTCAATTTCCACAATCTTTTTGCACCTTGTGTCATAAAAATCATCACCCCAATCAATTTCCACAACCGAATCGTCATTTTAACTACATTTTACTGCTCAATATCAAGAAATGGAAATTTCGCGTATTGAAAATACATGGGGGACGATATTCAATGAATTATTTTTCAAAAAGTAAAAATCTCATTTTTTTTTCCTTTAGCGAAATTGAAGCTTTTATATATTAGAATCTACATTTCCAAATTTTTAACATAAAAAAAATTCGAAGGTGGTCAAAGTTTGATCCAAATCTGATCAGTTTAAAAGTTTTTCATCTTTAATTTTCCCATGTTAATTGTATAGGAAATTTCAATTTTCGAAATTTTACGATCTTTTTGCACCTTGTGTCATAAAAATCATCACCCCAATCAATTTCCGCAATCAAATCGTCATTATAACTACATTTTACTGCTCAATGTCAAGAAATGCAAATTTCACGGATTGAAAATATATGGGGGACGATATTCAATGAATTATTTTTCAAAAAGTAAAAATCTCAATTTTTTTTCCTTTGGCGAAATTGAAGCTTTTATATATTAGAATCTACATTTCCAATATTTTAACATAAAAAAAAATGCGAAGGTTGTCAAAGTTTGGTCCAAATCTGTGCAGTTTAAATATTTTTCATTTTCAAATTTCCCATGTTAAATGTATAGGAAATTTCAAACTTTGCAATTTTCGAAATTTTACGATCTTTTTGCACCTTGTGTCATAAAAATCATCACCCCAATCAATTTCCGCAATCAAATCGTCATTATAACTACATTTTACTGCTCAATGTCAAAAAATGCAAATTTCACGTATTGAAAATACATGGGGGACGATATTCAATGAATTATTTTTCAAAAAGTAAAAATCTCAATTTTTTTTCCTTTGGTGAAATTAAAGCTTTTATATAAGAGAATCTCTAATTCCAATTTTATAACATATAAAAAATGCGAAATTGGTCAAAGGTTGGTCCAAATCTGGTCAGTTTAAAAATTTTTCATCTTTAATTTTCCCAATGTTAATTGTATGGAAAATTTCGCATTTTTCAATTTTCGCAATCTTTTTGCACCTTGTGTCATAAAAATCATCAATCCAATCAATTTTCACAATCAAATCATCCTTATAACTACATTTTACGTCGAGAAATGCAAATTTCACATATTGAAAATACATGGGGGTTCTATATTCAATGAATTATTCTTCAAAGAGTAAAAATCTCAATTTTTTTTCCTTTGGCGAAATTGAAGCTTTTATATATTAGAATCTACATTTCCAATTTTTTAACATAAAAAAAATGCGAAGGTGGTCAAAGTTTGGTCCAAATCTGTTCAGTTTAAAAGTTTTTCATCTTTAATTTTCCCATGTTAATTGTATGGGAAATTTCAAATTTTTCAATTTTCACAATCTGTTTACACCTTGTGTCATAAAAATAATCACCCCAATCAATGTCCACAATCAAATCGTCATTATAACTATATTTTACGTCAAGAAATGCAAATTTCACCTATTGAAAATACATGGGGGACGATATTCAATGAATTATTTTTCAAAAAGTAAAAATCTCAATTTTTTTTCCTTTGGCGAAATTGAAGCTTTTATATATTAGAATCTACATTTCCAATTTTTTAACATAAAAAAAATGTGAAGATGGTCAAAGGTTGGTCCAAATCAGTGCAGTTTAAATATTTTTCATTTTCAATTTTCCCCATGTTAATTGTATAGGAAATTTCAATTTTCGAAATTTTACGATCTTTTTCACCTTGTGTCATAAAAATCATCACCCCAATCAATTTCCACAATCAAATCGTTATTATAACTACATTTTACGTCGAGAAATGCAAATTTCACCTATTGAAAATACATGGGGGTTCTATATTCAATGAATTATTCTTCAAAAAGTAAAAATCTCAATTTTTTTTCCTTTGACGAAATTGAAGCTTTTATATATTAGAATCTCCAATTCCAAATTTATAACAAAAAAAAAAAATGTGAAGATGGTCAAAGGTTGGTCCAAATCTGTGCAGTTTAAATATTTTTCATTTTCAATTTTCCCCATGTTAATTGTATAGGAAATTTCAATTTTCAAAATTTTACGATCTTTTTGCACCTTGTGTCATAAAAATCATCACCCCAATCAATTTCCACAATCAAATCGTCATTATAACTACATTTTACTGCTCAATGTCAAGAAATGCAAATTTCACATATTGAAAATACTATGGGGTTCTATATTCAATGAATTATTCTTCAAAGAGTAAAAATCTCAATTTTTTTTCCTTTGGCGAAATTGAAGCTTTTATATATTAGAATCTACATTTCCAATTTTTTAACATAAAAAAAATGTGAAGATGGTCAAAGGTTGGTCCAAATCAGTGCAGTTTAAATATTTTTCATTTTCAATTTTCCCCATGTTAATTGTATAGGAAATTTCAATTTTCGAAATTTTACGATCTTTTTCACCTTGTGTCATAAAAATCATCACCCCAATCAATTTCCACAATCAAATCGTCATTATAACTACATTTTACGTCGAGAAATGCAAATTTCACCTATTGAAAATACATGGGGGTTCTATATTCAATGAATTATTCTTCAAAGAGTAAAAATCTCAATTTTTTTTCCTTTGACGAAATTGAAGCTTTTATATATTAGAATCTACATTTCCAAATTTTTAACATAAAAAAAAGGCGAAGGTGGTCAAAGTTTGGTCCAAATCTGTTCAGTTTAAAAGTTTTTCATCTTTAATTTTCCCATGTTAATTGTATGGGAAATTTCAAATTTTTCAATTTTCACAATCTTTTTACACCTTGTGTCATAAAAATCATCACCCCAATCAATGTCCACAATCAAATCGTCATTATAACTATATTTTACGTCGAGAAATGCAAATTTCACATATTGAATATACATGAGGGTTCTATATTCAATGAATTATTCTTCAAAGAGTAAAAATCTCAATTTTTTTTCCTTTGGCGAAATTGAAGCGTTTATATATTAGAATCTACATTTCCAATTTTTTAACATAAAAAAAAATGCGAAGGTGGTCAAAGTTTGGTCCAAATCTGATCAGTTTAAAAGATTTTCATCTTTAATTTTCCCATGTTAATTGTATGGGAAATTTCAAATTTTTCAATTTTCACAATCTTTTTGCACCTTGTGTCATAAAAATCATCACCTCAATCAATTTCCACAATCGAATCGTCATTATAACTACATTTTACTGCTCAATGTCAAAAAATGCAAATTTCACGTATTGAAAATACATGGGGGACGATATTCAATGAATTATTTTTCAAAAAGTAAAAATCTCAATTTTTTTTCCTTTGGCGAAATTGAAGCTTTTATATATTAGAATCTACATTTCCAATTTTTTAACATAAAAAAAATTCGGAGATGGTCATAGGTTGGTCCAAATCAGTTTAGTTTAAATATTTTTCATTTTCAATTTTCCCCATGTTAATTGTATAGGAAATTTCAATTTTCGAAATTTTACGATCTTTTTGCACCTTGTGTCATAAAAATCATCACCCCAATCAATTTCCGCAATCAAATCGTCATTATAACTACATTTTACTGCTCAATGTCAAGAAATGCAAATTTCACGGATTGAAAATATATGGGGGACGTTATTCAATGAATTATTTTTCAAAAAGTAAAAATCTCAATTTTTTTTCCTTTGGCGAAATTGAAGCTTTTATATATTAGAATCTACATCTCCAATATTTTAACATAAAAAAAATGCGAAGGTGGTCAAAGTTTGGTCCAAATCTGTTCAGTTTAAAAGTTTTTCATCTTTAATTTTCCCGTGTTAATTGTATGGGAAATTTCTAATTTTTCAATTTCCACAATCTTTTTTTACCTTATGTCGTAAAAATCATCACCCCAATCAATTTCCACAATCGAATCGTCATTTTAACTACATTTTACTGCTGAATATCAAGAAATGGAAATTTCACGTATTGAAAATACATGGGGGACGATATTCAATGAATTATTTTTCAAAAAGTAAAAATCTCATTTTTTTTCCTTTGGCGAAATTGAAGCATTTATATAGGAGAATACCCATTCCCAAATTTTAATAAAAAAAAATGCGAAGGTTGTCAAAGGTTGGTCCAAATCTGTGCAGTTTAAATATTTTTCATTTTCAAATTTCCCATGTTAAATGTATAGGAAATTTCAAACTTTGCAATTTTCGAAATTTTACGATCTTTTTGCACCTTGTGTCATAAAAATCATCACCCCAATCAATTTCCACCATCAAATCGTCATTATAACTACATTTTACTGCTCAATGTCAAGAAATGCAAATTTCACGTATTGAAAATACATGGGGGACGATATTCAATGAATTATTTTTCAAAAAGTAAAAATCTCAATTTTTTTTCCTTTGGTGAAATTAAAGCTTTTATATATTAGAATCTACATTTCCAATTTTTTAACATAAAAAAAATGCGAAGGTGGTCAAAGTTTGGTCCAAATCTGTTCAGTTTAAAAGTTTTTCATCTTTAATTTTCCCTATGTTAATTGTATGGAAAATTTCACATTTTTCAATTTTTGCAAACTTTTTGCACCTTGTATCATAAAAATCATCAATCCAATCAATTTCCACAGTCAAATCATCCTTATAAATACATTTTACGTCGAGAAATGCAAATTTCACATATTGAAAATACATGGGGGTTCTATATTCAATAAATTATTCTTCAAAGAGTAAAAATCTCAATTTTTTTTCCTTTGGCGAAATTGAAGCTTTTATATATTAGAATCTACATTTCCAATTTTTTAACATAAAAAAAATGCGAAGGTGGTCAAAGTTTGGTCCAAATCTGTTCAGTTTAAAAGTTTTTTATCTTTAATTTTCGCATGTTAATTGTATGGGAAATTACAAATTTTTCAATTTTCACAATCTTTTTGCACCTTGTGTCATAAAAATCATCACCCCAATCAATTTCCGCAATCAAATCGTCATTATAACTACATTTTACTGCTCAATGTCAAGAAATGCAAATTTCACGGATTGAAAATACATGGGGGACGATATTCAATGAATTATTTTTCAAAAAGTAAAAATCTGAATTTTTTTTCCTTTGGCGAAAATGAAGCTTTTATAAATTAGAATCTACATTTCCAATTTTTTAACATAAAAAAAATGCAAAGGTGGTCAAAGTTTGGTCCAAATCTGTTCAGTTTAAAAGTTTTTCATCTTTAATTTTCCCATGTTAATTGTATGGGAAATTTCAAATTTTTCAATTTTCACATTCTTTTTACACCTTGTGTCATAAAAATCATCACCCCAATCAATGTCCACAATCAAATCGTCATTATAACTATATTTTACGTCGAGAAATGCAAATTTCACATATTGAAAATACATGGGGGTTCTATATTCAATGAATTATTCTTCAAAGAGCAAAAATCTCAATTTTTTTTCCTTTGGCGAAATTGAAGCTTTTATATATTAGAATCTACATTTCCAATTTTTTAACATAAAAAAAAATGCTAAGGTGGTCAAAGTTTGGTCCAAATCTGTTCAGTTTAAAAGTTTTTCATCTTTAATTTTCCCATGTTAATTGTATGGGAAATTTCAAATTTTTCAATTTTCACAATCTTTTTGCACCTTGTGTCATAAAAATCATCACCCCAATCAATTTCCACAATCGAATCGTCATTATAACTACATTTTACTGCTCAATGTCAAAAAATGCAAATTTCACGTATTGAAAATACATGGGGGACGATATTCAATGAATTATTTTTCAAAAAGTAAAAATCTCAATTTTTTTTCCTTTGGCGAAATTGAAGCTTTTATATATTAGAATCTACATTTCCAATTTTTTAACATAATAAAAATGTGAAGATGGTCAAAGGTTGGTCCAAATCAGTGCAGTTTAAATATTTTTCATTTTCAATTTTCCCCATGTTAATTGTATAGGAAATTTCAATTTTCGAAATTTTACGATCTTTTTCACCTTGTGTCATAAAAATCATCACCCCAATCAATTTCCACAATCAAATCGTCATTATAACTACATTTTACGTCGAGAAATGCAAATTTCACCTATTGAAAATACATGGGGGTTCTATATTCAATGAATTATTCTTCAAAAAGTAAAAATCTCAATTTTTTTTCCTTTGACGAAATTGAAGCTTTTATATATTAGAATCTCCAATTCCAAATTTATAACAAAAAAAAAAAATGTGAAGATGGTCAAAGGTTGGTCCAAATCTGTGCAGTTTAAATATTTTTCATTTTCAATTTTCCCCATGTTAATTGTATAGGAAATTTCAATTTTCAAAATTTTACGATCTTTTTGCACCTTGTGTCATAAAAATCATCACCCCAATCAATTTCCACAATCAAATCGTCATTATAACTACATTTTACTGCTCAATGTCAAGAAATGCAAATTTCACATATTGAAAATACTATGGGGTTCTATATTCAATGAATTATTCTTCAAAGAGTAAAAATCTCAATTTTTTTTCCTTTGGCGAAATTGAAGCTTTTATATATTAGAATCTACATTTCCAATTTTTTAACATAAAAAAAATGTGAAGATGGTCAAATGTTGGTTCAAATCAGTGCAGTTTAAATATTTTTCATTTTCAATTTTCCCCATGTTAATTGTATAGGAAATTTCAATTTTCGAAATTTTACGATCTTTTTCACCTTGTGTCATAAAAATCATCACCCCAATCAATTTCCACAATCAAATCGTCATTATAACTACATTTTACGTCGAGAAATGCAAATTTCACCTATTGAAAATACATGGGGGTTCTATATTCAATGAATTATTCTTCAAAAAGTAAAAATCTCAATTTTTTTTCCTTTGACGAAATTGAAGCTTTTATATATTAGAATCTCCAATTCCAAATTTATAACAAAAAAAAAATGTGAAGATGGTCAAAGGTTGGTCCAAATCTGTGCAGTTTAAATATTTTTCATTTTCAATTTTCCCCATGTTAATTGTATAGGAAATTTCAATTTTCAAAATTTTACGATCTTTTTGCACCTTGTGTCATAAAAATCATCACCCCAATCAATTTCCACAATCAAATCGTCATTATAACTACATTTTACTGCTCAATGTCAAGAAACGCAAATTTCACATATTGAAAATACTATGGGGTTCTATATTCAATGAATTATTCTTCAAAGAGTAAAAATCTCAATTTTTTTTCCTTTGACGAAATTGAAGCTTTTATATATTAGAATATACATTTCCAATTTTTTAACATAAAAAAAATGCGAAGGTGGTCGAAGTTTGGTCCAAATCTGTTCAGTTTAAAAGTTTTTCATCTTTAATTTTCCCGTGTTAATTGTATGGAAAATTTCTAATTTTTCAATTTCCTCAATCTTTTTGCACCTTGTGTCATAAAAATCATCAACCCAATCAATTTTCACAATCGAATCGTCATTTTAACTACATTTTACTGCTCAATATCAAGAAATGGAAATTTCACGTATTGAAAATACATGGGGGACGATATTCAATGAATTATTTTTCAAAAAGTAAAAATCTCATTTTTTTTTCCTTTGGCGAAATTGAAGCATTTATATAGGAGAATATCCATTCCCAAATTTATAATATAAAAAAATGCGAAGGTTGTCAAAGGTTGGTCCAAATCTGGGCAGTTTAAATATTTTTCATTTTCAAATTTCCCATGTTAAATGTATAGGAAATTTCAAACTTTGCAATTTTCGAAATTTTACGATCTTTTTGCACCTTGTGTCATAAAAATCATCACCCCAATCAATTTCCACAATCAAATCGTCATTATAACTACATTTTACTGCTCAATGTCAAGAAATGCAAATTTCACGTATTGAAAATACATGGGGGACGATATTCAATGAATTATTTTTCAAAAAGTAAAAATCTCAATTTTTTTTCCTTTGGTGAAATTAAAGCTTTTATATAAGAGAATCTCTAATTCCAATTTTATAACATAAAAAAAATGCGAAATTGGTCAAAGGTTGGTCCAAATCTGGTCAGTTTAAAAGTTTTTCATCTTTAATTTTCCCTATGTTAATTGTATGGAAAATTTCGCATTTTTCAATTTTCGCAATCTTTTTGCACCTTGTGTCATAAAAATCATCAATCCAATCAATTTCCACAATCAAATCATCATTATAACTACATTTTACGTCGAGAAATGCAAATTTCACATATTGAAAATACATGGGGGTTCTATATTCAATGAATTATTCTTCAAAGAGTAAAAATCTCAATTTTTTTTCCTTTGGCGAAATTGAAGCTTTTATATATTAGAATCTACATTTCCAATTTTTTAACATAAAAAAAATGCGAAGGTGGTCAAAGTTTGGTCCAAATCTGTTCAGTTTAAAAGTTTTTTATCTTTAATTTTCGCATGTTAATTGTATGGGAAATTACAAATTTTTCAATTTTCACAATCTTTTTGCACCTTGTGTCATAAAAATCATCACCCCAATCAATTTCCGCAATCAAATCGTCATTATAACTACATTTTACTGCTCAATGTCAAGAAATGCAAATTTCACGGATTGAAAATACATGGGGGACGATATTCAATGAATTATTTTTCAAAAAGTAAAAATCTGAATTTTTTTTCCTTTGGCGAAAATGAAGCTTTTATAAATTAGAATCTACATTTCCAATTTTTTAACATAAAAAAAATGCAAAGGTGGTCAAAGTTTGGTCCAAATCTGTTCAGTTTAAAAGTTTTTCATCTTTAATTTTCCCATGTTAATTGTATGGGAAATTTCAAATTTTTCAATTTTCACATTCTTTTTACACCTTGTGTCATAAAAATCATCACCCCAATCAATGTCCACAATCAAATCGTCATTATAACTATATTTTACGTCGAGAAATGCAAATTTCACATATTGAAAATACATGGGGGACGATATTCAATGAATTATTCTTCAAAGAGCAAAAATCTCAATTTTTTTTCCTTTGGCGAAATTGAAGCTTTTATATATTAGAATCTACATTTCCAATTTTTTAACATAAAAAAAATGCTAAGGTGGTCAAAGTTTGGTCCAAATCTGTTCAGTTTAAAAGTTTTTCATCTTTAATTTTCCCATGTTAATTGTATGGGAAATTTCAAATTTTTCAATTTTCACAATCTTTTTGCACCTTGTGTCATAAAAATCATCACCCCAATCAATTTCCACAATCGAATCGTCATTATAACTACATTTTACTGCTCAATGTCAAAAAATGCAAATTTCACGTATTGAAAATACTATGGGGTTCTATATTCAATGAATTATTCTTCAAAGAGTAAAAATCTCAATTTTTTTTCCTTTGGCGAAATTGAAGCTTTTATATATTAGAATCTCCAATTCCAAATTTATAACAAAAAAAAAATGTGAAGATGGTCAAAGGTTGGTCCAAATCTGTGCAGTTTAAATATTTTTCATTTTCCCCATGTTAATTGTATAGCAAATTTCAATTTTCAAAATTTTACGATCTTTTTGCACCTTGTGTCATAAAAATCATCACCCCAATCAATTTCCACAATCAAATCGTCATTATAACTACATTTTACTGCTCAATGTCAAGAAATGCAAATTTCACATATTGAAAATACTATGGGGTTCTATATTCAATGAATTATTCTTCAAAGAGTAAAAATCTCAATTTTTTTTCCTTTGGCGAAATTGAAGCTTTTATATATTAGAATCTACATTTCCAATTTTTTAACATAAAAAAAATGTGAAGATGGTCAAAGGTTGGTCCAAATCAGTGCAGTTTAAATATTTTTCATTTTCAATTTTCCCCATGTTAATTGTATAGGAAATTTCAATTTTCGAAATTTTACGATCTTTTTCACCTTGTGTCATAAAAATCATCACCCCAATCAATTTCCACAATCAAATCGTCATTATAACTACATTTTACGTCGAGAAATGCAAATTTCACCTATTGAAAATACATGGGGGTTCTATATTCAATGAATTATTCTTCAAAAAGTAAAAATCTCAATTTTTTTTCCTTTGACGAAATTGAAGCTTTTATATATTAGAATCTGCATTTCCAATTTTTTAACATAAAAAAAATGCGAAGGTGGTCGAAGTTTGGTCCAAATATGTTCAGTTTAAAAGTTTTTCATCTTTAATTTTCCCGTGTTAATTGTATGGAAAATTTCTAATTTTTCAATTTCCACAATCTTTTTGCACCTTGTGTCATAAAAATCATCACCCCAATCAATTTCCGTAATCAAATCGTCATTATAACTACATTTTACTGCTCAATGTCAAGAAATGCAAATTTTACGGATTGAAAATACATGGGGGACGATATTCAATGAATTATTTTTCAAAAAGTAAAAATCTGAATTTTTTTTCCTTTGGCGAAAATGAAGCTTTTATAAATTAGAATCTACATTTCCAATTTTTTAACATAAAAAAAATGAAAAGGTGGTCAAAGTTTGGTCCAAATCTGTTCAGTTTAAAAGTTTTTCATCTTTAATTTTCCCATGTTAATTGTATGGGAAATTTCAAATTTTTCAATTTTCACATTCTTTTTACACCTTGTGTCATAAAAATCATCACCCCAATCAATGTCCACAATCAAATCGTCATTATAACTATATTTTACGTCGAGAAATGCAAATTTCACATATTGAAAATACATGGGGGTTCTATATTCAATGAATTATTCTTCAAAGAGCAAAAATCTCAATTTTTTTTCCTTTGGCGAAATTGAAGCTTTTATATATTAGAATCTACATTTCCAATTTTTTAACATAAAAAAAATGCTAAGGTGGTCAAAGTTTGGTCCAAATCTGTTCAGTTTAAAAGTTTTTCATCTTTAATTTTCCCATGTTAATTGTATGGGAAATTTCAAATTTTTCAATTTTCACAATCTTTTTGCACCTTGTGTCATAAAAATCATCACCCCAATCAATTTCCACAATCGAATCGTCATTATAACTACATTTTACTGCTCAATGTCAAAAAATGCAAATTTCACGTATTGAAAATACATGGGGGACGATATTCAATGAATTATTTTTCAAAAAGTAAAAATCTCAATTTTTTTTCCTTTGGCGAAATTGAAGCTTTTATATATTAGAATCTACATTTCCAATTTTTTAACATAATAAAAATGTGAAGATGGTCAAAGGTTGGTCCAAATCAGTGCAGTTTAAATATTTTTCATTTTCAATTTTCCCCATGTTAATTGTATAGGAAATTTCAATTTTCGAAATTTTACGATCTTTTTCACCTTGTGTCATAAAAATCATCACCCCAATCAATTTCCACAATCAAATCGTCATTATAACTACATTTTACGTCGAGAAATGCAAATTTCACCTATTGAAAATACATGGGGGTTCTATATTCAATGAATTATTCTTCAAAAAGTAAAAATCTCAATTTTTTTTCCTTTGACGAAATTGAAGCTTTTATATATTAGAATCTCCAATTCCAAATTTATAACAAAAAAAAAAATGTGAAGATGGTCAAAGGTTGGTCCAAATCTGTGCAGTTTAAATATTTTTCATTTTCAATTTTCCCCATGTTAATTGTATAGGAAATTTCAATTTTCAAAATTTTACGATCTTTTTGCACCTTGTGTCATAAAAATCATCTTCCCAATCAATTTCCACAATCAAATCGTCATTATAACTACATTTTACTGCTCAATGTCAAGAAATGCAAATTTCACATATTGAAAATACTATGGGGTTCTATATTCAATGAATTATTCTTCAAAGAGTAAAAATCTCAATTTTTTTTCCTTTGGCGAAATTGAAGCTTTTATATATTAGAATCTACATTTCCAATTTTTTAACATAAAAAAAATGTGAAGATGGTCAAAGGTTGGTCCAAATCAGTGCAGTTTAAATATTTTTCATTTTCAATTTTCCCCATGTTAATTGTATAGGAAATTTCAATTTTCGAAATTTTACGATCTTTTTCACCTTGTGTCATAAAAATCATCACCCCAATCAATTTCCACAATCAAATCGTCATTATAACTACATTTTACGTCGAGAAATGCAAATTTCACCTATTGAAAATACATGGGGGTTCTATATTCAATGAATTATTCTTCAAAAAGTAAAAATCTCAATTTTTTTTCCTTTGACGAAATTGAAGCTTTTATATATTAGAATCTCCAATTCCAAATTTATAACAAAAAAAAAAAATGTGAAGATGGTCAAAGGTTGGTCCAAATCTGTGCAGTTTAAATATTTTTCATTTTCAATTTTCCCCATGTTAATTGTATAGGAAATTTCAATTTTCAAAATTTTACGATCTTTTTGCACCTTGTGTCATAAAAATCATCACCCCAATCAATTTCCACAATCAAATCGTCATTATAACTACATTTTACTGCTCAATGTCAAGAAATGCAAATTTCACATATTGAAAATACTATGGGGTTCTATATTCAATGAATTATTCTTCAAAGAGTAAAAATCTCAATTTTTTTTCCTTTGGCGAAATTGAAGCTTTTATATATTAGAATCTACATTTCCAATTTTTTAACATAAAAAAAATGTGAAGATGGTCAAAGGTTGGTCCAAATCAGTGCAGTTTAAATATTTTTCATTTTCAATTTTCCCCATGTTAATTGTATAGGAAATTTCAATTTTCGAAATTTTACGATCTTTTTCACCTTGTGTCATAAAAATCATCACCCCAATCAATTTCCACAATCAAATCGTCATTATAACTACATTTTACGTCGAGAAATGCAAATTTCACCTATTGAAAATACATGGGGGTTCTATATTCAATGAATTATTCTTCAAAAAGTAAAAATCTCAATTTTTTTTCCTTTGACGAAATTGAAGCTTTTATATATTAGAATCTCCAATTCCAAATTTATAACAAAAAAAAAATGTGAAGATGGTCAAAGGTTGGTCCAAATCTGTGCAGTTTAAATATTTTTCATTTTCAATTTTCCCCATGTTAATTGTATAGGAAATTTCAATTTTCAAAATTTTACGATCTTTTTGCACCTTGTGTCATAAAAATCATCACCCCAATCAATTTCCACAATCAAATCGTCATTATAACTACATTTTACTGCTCAATGTCAAGAAACGCAAATTTCACATATTGAAAATACTATGGGGTTCTATATTCAATGAATTATTCTTCAAAGAGTAAAAATCTCAATTTTTTTTCCTTTGACGAAATTGAAGCTTTTATATATTAGAATCTACATTTCCAATTTTTTAACATAAAAAAAATGCGAAGGTGGTCGAAGTTTGGTCCAAATCTGTTCAGTTTAAAAGTTTTTCATCTTTAATTTTCCCGTGTTAATTGTATGGAAAATTTCTAATTTTTCAATTTCCTCAATCTTTTTGCACCTTGTGTCATAAAAATCATCAACCCAATCAATTTTCACAATCGAATCGTCATTTTAACTACATTTTACTGCTCAATATCAAGAAATGGAAATTTCACGTATTGAAAATACATGGGGGACGATATTCAATGAATTATTTTTCAAAAAGTAAAAATCTCATTTTTTTTTCCTTTGGCGAAATTGAAGCATTTATATAGGAGAATATCCATTCCCAAATTTATAATATAAAAAAATGCGAAGGTTGTCAAAGGTTGGTCCAAATCTGGGCAGTTTAAATATTTTTCATTTTCAAATTTCCCATGTTAAATGTATAGGAAATTTCAAACTTTGCAATTTTCGAAATTTTACGATCTTTTTGCACCTTGTGTCATAAAAATCATCACCCCAATCAATTTCCACAATCAAATCGTCATTATAACTACATTTTACTGCTCAATGTCAAGAAATGCAAATTTCACGTATTGAAAATACATGGGGGACGATATTCAATGAATTATTTTTCAAAAAGTAAAAATCTCAATTTTTTTTCCTTTGGTGAAATTAAAGCTTTTATATAAGAGAATCTCTAATTCCAATTTTATAACATAAAAAAAATGCGAAATTGGTCAAAGGTTGGTCCAAATCTGGTCAGTTTAAAAGTTTTTCATCTTTAATTTTCCCTATGTTAATTGTATGGAAAATTTCGCATTTTTCAATTTTCGCAATCTTTTTGCACCTTGTGTCATAAAAATCATCAATCCAATCAATTTCCACAATCAAATCGTCATTATAACTACATTTTACGTCGAGAAATGCAAATTTCACATATTGAAAATACATGGGGGTTCTATATTCAATGAATTATTCTTCAAAGAGTAAAAATCTCAATTTTTTTTCCTTTGGCGAAATTGAAGCTTTTATATATTAGAATCTACATTTCCAATTTTTTAACATAAAAAAAATGCGAAGGTGGTCAAAGTTTGGTCCAAATCTGTTCAGTTTAAAAGTTTTTTATCTTTAATTTTCGCATGTTAATTGTATGGGAAATTACAAATTTTTCAATTTTCACAATCTTTTTGCACCTTGTGTCATAAAAATCATCACCCCAATCAATTTCCGCAATCAAATCGTCATTATAACTACATTTTACTGCTCAATGTCAAGAAATGCAAATTTCACGGATTGAAAATACATGGGGGACGATATTCAATGAATTATTTTTCAAAAAGTAAAAATGTCAATTTTTTTTCCTTTGGCGAAAATGAAGCTTTTATAAATTAGAATCTACATTTCCAATTTTTTAACATAAAAAAAATGCAAAGGTGGTCAAAGTTTGGTCCAAATCTGTTCAGTTTAAAAGTTTTTCATCTTTAATTTTCCCATGTTAATTGTATGGGAAATTTCAAATTTTTCAATTTTCACATTCTTTTTACACCTTGTGTCATAAAAATCATCACCCCAATCAATGTCCACAATCAAATCGTCATTATAACTATATTTTACGTCGAGAAATGCAAATTTCACATATTGAAAATACATGGGGGACGATATTCAATGAATTATTCTTCAAAGAGCAAAAATCTCAATTTTTTTTCCTTTGGCGAAATTGAAGCTTTTATATATTAGAATCTACATTTCCAATTTTTTAACATAAAAAAAATGCTAAGGTGGTCAAAGTTTGGTCCAAATCTGTGCAGTTTAAAAGTTTTTCATCTTTAATTTTCCCATGTTAATTGTATGGGAAATTTCAAATTTTTCAATTTTCACAGTCTTTTTGCACCTTGTGTCATAAAAATCATCACCCCAATCAATTTCCACAATCGAATCGTCATTATAACTACATTTTACTGCTCAATGTCAAAAAATGCAAATTTCACGTATTGAAAATACATGGGGGACGATATTCAATGAATTATTTTTCAAAAAGTAAAAATCTCAATTAATTTTTCCTTTGGCGAAATTGAAGCTTTTATATATTAGAATCTACATTTCCAATTTTTTAACATAATAAAAATGTGAAGATGGTCAAAGGTTGGTCCAAATCAGTGCAGTTTAAATATTTTTCATTTTCAATTTTCCCCATGTTAATTGTATAGGAAATTTCAATTTTCGAAATTTTACGATCTTTTTCACCTTGTGTCATAAAAATCATCACCCCAATCAATTTCCACAATCAAATCGTCATTATAACTACATTTTACGTCGAGAAATGCAAATTTCACCTATTGAAAATACATGGGGGTTCTATATTCAATGAATTATTCTTCAAAAAGTAAAAATCTCAATTTTTTTTCCTTTGACGAAATTGAAGCTTTTATATATTAGAATCTCCAATTCCAAATTTATAACAAAAAAAAAAATGTGAAGATGGTCAAAGGTTGGTCCAAATCTGTGCAGTTTAAATATTTTTCATTTTCAATTTTCCCCATGTTAATTGTATAGGAAATTTCAATTTTCAAAATTTTACGATCTTTTTGCACCTTGTGTCATAAAAATCATCACCCCAATCAATTTCCACAATCAAATCGTCATTATAACTACATTTTACTGCTCAATGTCAAGAAATGCAAATTTCACATATTGAAAATACTATGGGGTTCTATATTCAATGAATTATTCTTCAAAGAGTAAAAATCTCAATTTTTTTTCCTTTGGCGAAATTGAAGCTTTTATATATTAGAATCTACATTTCCAATTTTTTAACATAAAAAAAATGTGAAGATGGTCAAAGGTTGGTCCAAATCTGTGCAGTTTAAATATTTTTCATTTTCAATTTTCCCCATGTTAATTGTATAGGAAATTTCAATTTTCAAAATTTTACGATCTTTTTCACCTTGTGTCATAAAAATCATCACCCCAATCAATTTCCACAATCAAATCGTCATTATAACTACATTTTACGTCGAGAAATGCAAATTTCACCTATTGAAAATACATGGGGGTTCTATATTCAATGAATTATTCTTCAAAAAGTAAAAATCTCAATTTTTTTTCCTTTGACGAAATTGAAGCTTTTATATATTAGAATCTGCATTTCCAATTTTTTAACATAAAAAAAATGCGAAGGTGGTCGAAGTTTGGTCCAAATCTGTTCAGTTTAAAAGTTTTTCATCTTTAATTTTCCCGTGTTAATTGTATGGAAAATTTCTAATTTTTCAATTTCCACAATCTTTTTGCACCTTGTGTCATAAAAATCATCACCCCAATCAATTTCCACAACCGAATCGTCATTTTAACTACATTTTACTGCTCAATATCAAGAAATGGAAATTTCGCGTATTGAAAATACATGGGGGACGATATTCAATGAATTATTTTTCAAAAAGTAAAAATCTCATTTTTTTTTCCTTTAGCGAAATTGAAGCTTTTATATATTAGAATCTACATTTCCAATTTTTTAACATAAAAAAAATGCGAAGGTGGTCAAAGTTTGGTCCAAATCTGTTCAGTTTAAAAGTTTTTCATCTTTAATTTTTCCATGTTAATTGTAAGGGAAATTTCAAATTTTTCAATTTTCACAATCTTTTTACACCTTGTGTCATAAAAATCATCACCTCAATCAATGTCCACAATCAAATCGTCATTATAACTATATTTTACGTCGAGAAATGCAAATTTCACATATTGAATATACATGGGGGTTCTATATTCAATGAATTATTCTTCAAAGAGTAAAAATCTCAATTTTTTTTCCTTTGGCGAAATTGAAGCTTTTATATATTAGAATCTACATTTCCAATTTTTTAACATAAAAAAAATTCGAAGGTGGTCAAAGTTTGGTCCAAATCTGATCAGTTTAAAAGTTTTTCATCTTTAATTTTCCCATGTTAATTGTATAGGAAATTTCAATTTTCGAAATTTTACGATCTTTTTGCACCTTGTGTCATAAAAATCATCACCCCAATCAATTTCCGCAATCAAATCGTCATTATAACTACATTTTACTGCTCAATGTCAAGAAATGCAAATTTCACGGATTGAAAATATATGGGGGACGATATTCAATGAATTATTTTTCAAAAAGTAAAAATCTCAATTTTTTTTCCTTTGGCGAAATTGAAGCTTTTATATATTAGAATCTACATTTCCAATATTTTAACATAAAAAAAATGCGAAGGTTGTCAAAGTTTGGTCCAAATCTGTGCAGTTTAAATATTTTTCATTTTCAAATTTCCCATGTTAAATGTATAGGAAATTTCAAACTTTGCAATTTTCGAAATTTTACGATCTTTTTGCACCTTGTGTCATAAAAATCATCACCCCAATCAATTTCCGCAATCAAATCGTCATTATAACTACATTTTACTGCTCAATGTCAAAAAATGCAAATTTCACGTATTGAAAATACATGGGGGACGATATTCAATGAATTATTTTTCAAAAAGTAAAAATCTCAATTTTTTTTCCTTTGGTGAAATTAAAGCTTTTATATAAGAGAATCTCTAATTCCAATTTTATAACATATAAAAAATGCGAAATTGGTCAAAGGTTGGTCCAAATCTGGTCAGTTTAAAAGTTTTTCATCTTTAATTTTCCCAATGTTAATTGTATGGAAAATTTCGCATTTTTCAATTTTCGCAATCTTTTTGCACCTTGTGTCATAAAAATCATCAATCCAATCAATTTTCACAATCAAATCATCCTTATAACTACATTTTACGTCGAGAAATGCAAATTTCACATATTGAAAATACATGGGGGTTCTATATTCAATGAATTATTCTTCAAAGAGTAAAAATCTCAATTTTTTTTCCTTTGGCGAAATTGAAGCTTTTATATATTAGAATCTACATTTCCAATTTTTTAACATAAAAAAAATGCGAAGGTGGTCAAAGTTTGGTCCAAATCTGTTCAGTTTAAAAGTTTTTCATCTTTAATTTTCCCATGTTAATTGTATGGGAAATTTCAAATTTTTCAATTTTCACAATCTTTTTACAACTTGTGTCATAAAAATAATCACCCCAATCAATGTCCACAATCAAATCGTCATTATAACTATATTTTACGTCAAGAAATGCAAATTTCACCTATTGAAAATACATGGGGGACGATATTCAATGAATTATTTTTCAAAAAGTAAAAATCTCAATTTTTTTTCCTTTGGCGAAATTGAAGCTTTTATATATTAGAATCTACATTTCCAATTTTTTAACATAAAAAAAATGTGAAGATGGTCAAAGGTTGGTCCAAATCTGTGCAGTTTAAATATTTTTCATTTTCAATTTTCCCCATGTTAATTGTATAGGAAATTTCAATTTTCAAAATTTTACGATCTTTTTGCACCTTGTGTCATAAAAATCATCACCCCAATCAATTTCCACAATCAAATCGTCATTATAACTACATTTTACTGCTCAATGTCAAGAAATGCAAATTTCACATATTGAAAATAATATGGGGTTCTATATTCAATGAATTATTCTTCAAAGAGTAAAAATCTCAATTTTTTTTCCTTTGGCGAAATTGAAGCTTTTATATATTAGAATCTACATTTCCAATTTTTTAACATAAAAAAAATGTGAAGATGGTAAAAGGTTGGTCCAAATCAGTGCAGTTTAAATATTTTTCAATTTCAATTTTCCCCATGTTAATTGTATAGGAAATTTCAATTTTCGAAATTTTACGATGTTTTTCACCTTGTGTCATAAAAATCATCACCCCAATCAATTTCCACAATCAAATCGTCATTATAACTACATTTTACGTCGAGAAATGCAAATTTCACCTATTGAAAATACATGGGGGTTCTATATTCAATGAATTATTCTTCAAAAAGTAAAAATCTCAATTTTTTTTCCTTTGACGAAATTGAAGCTTTTATATATTAGAATCTCCAATTCCAAATTTATAACAAAAAAAAAATGTGAAGATGGTCAAAGGTTGGTCCAAATCTGTGCAGTTTAAATATTTTTCATTTTCAATTTTCCCCATGTTAATTGTATAGGAAATTTCAATTTTCAAAATTTTACGATCTTTTTGCACCTTGTGTCATAAAAATCATCACCCCAATCAATTTCCACAATCAAATCGTCATTATAACTACATTTTACTGCTCAATGTCAAGAAACGCAAATTTCACATATTGAAAATACTATGGGGTTCTATATTCAATGAATTATTCTTCAAAGAGTAAAAATCTCAATTTTTTTTCCTTTGACGAAATTGAAGCTTTTATATATTAGAATCTACATTTCCAAATTTTTAACATAAAAAAAATGCGAAGGTCTTCAAAGTTTGGTCCAAATCTGTTCAGTTTAAAAGTTTTTCATCTTTAATTTTCCCATGTTAATTGTATGGGAAATTTCAAATTTTTCAATTTTCACAATCTTTTTACACCTTGTGTCATAAAAATCATCACCCCAATCAATGTCCACAATCAAATCGTCATTATAACTATATTTTACGTCGAGAAATGCAAATTTCACATATTGAATATACATGGGGGTTCTATATTCAATGAATTATTCTTCAAAGAGTAAAAATCTCAATTTTTTTTCCTTTGGCGAAATTGAAGCTTTTATATATTAGAATCTACATTTCCAATTTTTTAACATAAAAAAAAATGCGAAGGTGGTCAAAGTTTGGTCCAAATCTGATCAGTTTAAAAGATTTTCATCTTTAATTTTCCCATGTTAATTGTATGGGAAATTTCAAATTTTTCAATTTTCACAATCTTTTTGCACCTTGTGTCATAAAAATCATCACCCCAATCAATTTCCACAATCGAATCGTCATTATAACTACATTTTACTGCTCAATGTCAAAAAATGCAAATTTCACGTATTGAAAATACATGGGGGACGATATTCAATGAATTATTTTTCAAAAAGTAAAAATCTCAATTTTTTTTCCTTTGGCGAAATTGAAGCTTTTATATATTAGAATCTACATTTCCAATTTTTTAACATAAAAAAAATTCGGAGATGGTCATAGGTTGGTCCAAATCAGTTTAGTTTAAATATTTTTCATTTTCAATTTTCCCCATGTTAATTGTATAGGAAATTTCAATTTTCGAAATTTTACGATCTTTTTGCACCTTGTGTCATAAAAATCATCACCCCAATCAATTTCCGCAATCAAATCGTCATTATAACTACATTTTACTGCTCAATGTCAAGAAATGCAAATTTCACGGATTGAAAATATATGGGGGACGATATTCAATGAATTATTTTTCAAAAAGTAAAAATCTCAATTTTTTTTCCTTTGGCGAAATTGAAGCTTTTATATATTAGAATCTACATTTCCAATATTTTAACATAAAAAAAATGCGAAGGTGGTCAAAGTTTGGTCCAAATCTGTTCAGTTTAAAAGTTTTTCATCTTTAATTTTCCCGTGTTAATTGTATGGGAAATTTCTAATTTTTCAATTTCCACAATCTTTTTTTACCTTGTGTCGTAAAAATCATCACCCCAATCAATTTCCACAATCGAATCGTCATTTTAACTACATTTTACTGCTGAATATCAAGAAATGGAAATTTCACGTATTGAAAATACATGGGGGACGATATTCAATGAATTATTTTTCAAAAAGTAAAAATCTCATTTTTTTTCCTTTGGCGAAATTGAAGCATTTATATAGGAGAATACCCATTCCCAAATTTTAATAAAAAAAAATGCGAAGGTTGTCAAAGGTTGGTCCAAATCTGTGCAGTTTAAATATTTTTCATTTTCAAATTTCCCATGTTAAATGTATAGGAAATTTCAAACTTTGCAATTTTCGAAATTTTACGATCTTTTTGCACCTTGTGTCATAAAAATCATCACCCCAATCAATTTCCACCATCAAATCGTCATTATAACTACATTTTACTGCTCAATGTCAAGAAATGCAAATTTCACGTATTGAAAATACATGGGGGACGATATTCAATGAATTATTTTTCAAAAAGTAAAAATCTCAATTTTTTTTCCTTTGGTGAAATTAAAGCTTTTATATAGGAGAATCTCTAATTCCAATTTTATAACATAAAAAAAATGCGAAATTGGTCAAAGGTTGGTCCAAATCTGGTCAGTTTAAAAGTTTTTCATCTTTAATTTTCCCTATGTTAATTGTATGGAAAATTTCACATTTTTCAATTTTCGCAATCTTTTCGCACCTTGTGTCATAAAAATCATCAATCCAATCAATTTCCACAATCAAATCATCCTTATAACTACATTTTACGTCGAGAAATGCAAATTTCACATATTGAAAATACATGGGGGTTCTATATTCAATGAATTATTCTTCAAAGAGAAAAAATCTCAATTTTTTTTCCTTTGGCGAAATTGAAGCTTTTATATATTAGAATCTACATTTCCAATTTTTTAACATAAAAAAAATGCGAAGGTGGTCAAAGTTTGGTCCAAATCTGTTCAGTTTAAAAGTTTTTTATCTTTAATTTTCCCTATGTTAATTGTATGGAAAATTTCACATTTTTCAATTTTCACAATCTTTTTGCACCTTGTGTCATAAAAATCATCACCCCAATCAATTTCCGCAATCAAATCGTCATTATAACTACATTTTACTGCTCAATGTCAAGAAATGCAAATTTCACGGATTGAAAATACATGGGGGACGATATTCAATGAATTATTTTTCAAAAAGTAAAAATCTGAATTTTTTTTCCTTTGGCGAAAATGAAGCTTTTATAAATTAGAATCTACATTTCCAATTTTTTAACATAAAAAAAATGCAAAGGTGGTCAAAGTTTGGTCCAAATCTGTTCAGTTTAAAAGTTTTTCATCTTTAATTTTCCCATGTTAATAGTATGGGAAATTTCAAATTTTTCAATTTTCACATTCTTTTTACACCTTGTGTCATAAAAATCATCACCCCAATCAATGTCCACAATCAAATCGTCATTATAACTATATTTTACGTCGAGAAATGCAAATTTCACATATTGAAAATACATGGGGGTTCTATATTCAATGAATTATTCTTCAAAGAGCAAAAACTCAATTTTTTTTCCTTTGGCGAAATTGAAGCTTTTATATATTAGAATCTACATTTCCAATTTTTTAACATAAAAAAAATGCTAAGGTGGTCAAAGTTTGGTCCAAATCTGTTCAGTTTAAAAGTTTGTCATCTTTAATTTTCCCATGTTAATTGTATGGGAAATTTCAAATTTTTCAATTTTCACAATCTTTTTGCACCTTGTGTCATAAAAATCATCACCCCAATCAATTTCCACAATCGAATAGTCATTATAACTACATTTTACTGCTCAATGTCAAAAAATGCAAATTTCACGTATTGAAAATACATGGGGGACGATATTCAATGAATTATTTTTCAAAAAGTAATAATCTCAATTTTTTTTCCTTTGGCGAAATTGAAGCTTTTATATATTAGAATCTACATTTCCAATTTTTTAACATAATAAAAATGTGAAGATGGTCAAAGGTTGGTCCAAATCAGTGCAGTTTAAATATTTTTCATTTTCAATTTTCCCCATGTTAATTGTATAGGAAATTTCAATTTTCGAAATTTTACGATCTTTTTCACCTTGTGTCATAAAAATCATCACCCCAATCAATTTCCACAATCAAATCGTCATTATAACTACATTTTACGTCGAGAAATGCAAATTTCACCTATTGAAAATACATGGGGGTTCTATATTCAATGAATTATTCTTCAAAAAGTAAAAATCTCAATTTTTTTTCCTTTGACGAAATTGAAGCTTTTATATATTAGAATCTCCAATTCCAAATTTATAACAAAAAAAAAAATGTGAAGATGGTCAAAGGTTGGTCCAAATCTGTGCAGTTTAAATATTTTTCATTTTCAATTTTCCCCATGTTAATTGTATAGGAAATTTCAATTTTCAAAATTTTACGATCTTTTTGCACCTTGTGTCATAAAAATCATCACCCCAATCAATTTCCACAATCAAATCGTCATTATAACTACATTTTACTGCTCAATGTCAAGAAATGCAAATTTCACATATTGAAAATACTATGGGGTTCTATATTCAATGAATTATTCTTCAAAGAGTAAAAATCTCAATTTTTTTTCCTTTGGCGAAATTGAAGCTTTTATATATTAGAATCTACATTTCCAATTTTTTAACATAAAAAAAATGTGAAGATGGTCAAAGGTTGGTTCAAATCAGTGCAGTTTAAATATTTTTCATTTTCAATTTTCCCCATGTTAATTGTATAGGAAATTTCAATTTTCGAAATTTTACGATCTTTTTCACCTTGTGTCATAAAAATCATCACCCCAATCAATTTCCACAATCAAATCGTCATTATAACTACATTTTACGTCGAGAAATGCAAATTTCACCTATTGAAAATACATGGGGGTTCTATATTCAATGAATTATTCTTCAAAAAGTAAAAATCTCAATTTTTTTTCCTTTGACGAAATTGAAGCTTTTATATATTAGAATCTCCAATTCCAAATTTATAACAAAAAAAAAATGTGAAGATGGTCAAAGGTTGGTCCAAATCTGTGCAGTTTAAATATTTTTCATTTTCAATTTTCCCCATGTTAATTGTATAGGAAATTTCAATTTTCAAAATTTTACGATCTTTTTGCACCTTGTGTCATAAAAATCATCACCCCAATCAATTTCCACAATCAAATCGTCATTATAACTACATTTTACTGCTCAATGTCAAGAAACGCAAATTTCACATATTGAAAATACTATGGGGTTCTATATTCAATGAATTATTCTTCAAAGAGTAAAAATCTCAATTTTTTTTCCTTTGACGAAATTGAAGCTTTTATATATTAGAATCTACATTTCCAATTTTTTAACATAAAAAAAATGCGAAGGTGGTCGAAGTTTGGTCCAAATCTGTTCAGTTTAAAAGTTTTTCATCTTTAATTTTCCCGTGTTAATTGTATGGAAAATTTCTAATTTTTCAATTTCCTCAATCTTTTTGCACCTTGTGTCATAAAAATCATCAACCCAATCAATTTTCACAATCGAATCGTCATTTTAACTACATTTTACTGCTCAATATCAAGAAATGGAAATTTCACGTATTGAAAATACATGGGGGACGATATTCAATGAATTATTTTTCAAAAAGTAAAAATCTCATTTTTTTTTCCTTTGGCGAAATTGAAGCATTTATATAGGAGAATATCCATTCCCATATTTATAATATAAAAAAATGCGAAGGTTGTCAAAGGTTGGTCCAAATCTGGGCAGTTTAAATATTTTTCATTTTCAAATTTCCCATGTTAAATGTATAGGAAATTTCAAACTTTGCAATTTTCGAAATTTTACGAACTTTTTGCACCTTGTGTCATAAAAATCATCACCCCAATCAATTTCCACAATCAAATCGTCATTATAACTACATTTTACTGCTCAATGTCAAGAAATGCAAATTTCACGTATTGAAAATACATGGGGGACGATATTCAATGAATTATTTTTCAAAAAGTAAAAATCTCAATTTTTTTTCCTTTGGTGAAATTAAAGCTTTTATATAAGAGAATCTCTAATTCCAATTTTATAACATAAAAAAAATGCGAAATTGGTCAAAGGTTGGTCCAAATCTGGTCAGTTTAAAAGTTTTTCATCTTTAATTTTCCCTATGTTAATTGTATGGAAAATTTCGCATTTTTCAATTTTCGCAATCTTTTTGCACCTTGTGTCATAAAAATCATCAATCCAATCAATTTCCACAATCAAATCGTCATTATAACTACATTTTACGTCGAGAAATGCAAATTTCACATATTGAAAATACATGGGGGTTCTATATTCAATGAATTATTCTTCAAAGAGTAAAAATCTCAATTTTTTTTCCTTTGACGAAATTGAAGCTTTTATATATTAGAATCTACATTTCCAATTTTTTAACATAAAAAAAATGCGAAGGTGGTCGAAGTTTGGTCCAAATCTGTTCAGTTTAAAAGTTTTTCATCTTTAATTTTCCCGTGTTAATTGTATGGAAAATTTCTAATTTTTCAATTTCCTCAATCTTTTTGCACCTTGTGTCATAAAAATCATCAACCCAATCAATTTTCACAATCGAATCGTCATTTTAACTACATTTTACTGCTCAATATCAAGAAATGGAAATTTCACGTATTGAAAATACATGGGGGACGATATTCAATGAATTATTTTTCAAAAAGTAAAAATCTCATTTTTTTTTCCTTTGGCGAAATTGAAGCATTTATATAGGAGAATATCCATTCCCATATTTATAATATAAAAAAATGCGAAGGTTGTCAAAGGTTGGTCCAAATCTGGGCAGTTTAAATATTTTTCATTTTCAAATTTCCCATGTTAAATGTATAGGAAATTTCAAACTTTGCAATTTTCGAAATTTTACGAACTTTTTGCACCTTGTGTCATAAAAATCATCACCCCAATCAATTTCCACAATCAAATCGTCATTATAACTACATTTTACTGCTCAATGTCAAGAAATGCAAATTTCACGTATTGAAAATACATGGGGGACGATATTCAATGAATTATTTTTCAAAAAGTAAAAATCTCAATTTTTTTTCCTTTGGTGAAATTAAAGCTTTTATATAAGAGAATCTCTAATTCCAATTTTATAACATAAAAAAAATGCGAAATTGGTCAAAGGTTGGTCCAAATCTGGTCAGTTTAAAAGTTTTTCATCTTTAATTTTCCCTATGTTAATTGTATGGAAAATTTCACATTTTTCAATTTTCACAATCTTTTTGCACCTTGTGTCATAAAAATCATCACCCCAATCAATTTCCGCAATCAAATCGTCATTATAACTACATTTTACTGCTCAATGTCAAGAAATGCAAATTTCACGGATTGAAAATACATGGGGGACGATATTCAATGAATTATTTTTCAAAAAGTAAAAATCTGAATTTTTTTTCCTTTGGCGAAAATGAAGCTTTTATAAATTAGAATCTACATTTCCAATTTTTTAACATAAAAAAAATGCAAAGGTGGTCAAAGTTTGGTCCAAATCTGTTCAGTTTAAAAGTTTTTCATCTTTAATTTTCCCATGTTAATTGTATGGGAAATTTCAAATTTTTCAATTTTCACATTCTTTTTACACCTTGTGTCATAAAAATCATCACCCCAATCAATGTCCACAATCAAATCGTCATTATAACTATATTTTACGTCGAGAAATGCAAATTTCACATATTGAAAATACATGGGGGACGATATTCAATGAATTATTCTTCAAAGAGCAAAAATCTCAATTTTTTTTCCTTTGGCGAAATTGAAGCTTTTATATATTAGAATCTACATTTCCAATTTTTTAACATAAAAAAAATGCTAAGGTGGTCAAAGTTTGGTCCAAATCTGTTCAGTTTAAAAGTTTTTCATCTTTAATTTTCCCATGTTAATTGTATGGGAAATTTCAAATTTTTCAATTTTCACAATCTTTTTGCACCTTGTGTCATAAAAATCATCACCCCAATCAATTTCCACAATCGAATCGTCATTATAACTACATTTTACTGCTCAATGTCAAAAAATGCAAATTTCACGTATTGAAAATACATGGGGGACGATATTCAATGAATTATTTTTCAAAAAGTAAAAATCTCAATTTTTTTTCCTTTGGCGAAATTGAAGCTTTTATATATTAGAATCTACATTTCCAATTTTTTAACATAATAAAAATGTGAAGATGGTCAAAGGTTGGTCCAAATCAGTGCAGTTTAAATATTTTTCATTTTCAATTTTCCCCATGTTAATTGTATAGGAAATTTCAATTTTCGAAATTTTACGATCTTTTTCACCTTGTGTCATAAAAATCATCACCCCAATCAATTTCCACAATCAAATCGTCATTATAACTACATTTTACGTCGAGAAATGCAAATTTCACCTATTGAAAATACATGGGGGTTCTATATTCAATGAATTATTCTTCAAAAAGTAAAAATCTCAATTTTTTTTCCTTTGACGAAATTGAAGCTTTTATATATTAGAATCTCCAATTCCAAATTTATAACAAAAAAAAAAAAATGTGAAGATGGTCAAAGGTTGGTCCAAATCTGTGCAGTTTAAATATTTTTCATTTTCAATTTTCCCCATGTTAATTGTATAGGAAATTTCAATTTTCAAAATTTTACGATCTTTTTGCACCTTGTGTCATAAAAATCATCACCCCAATCAATTTCCACAATCAAATCGTCATTATAACTACATTTTACTGCTCAATGTCAAGAAATGCAAATTTCACATATTGAAAATACTATGGGGTTCTATATTCAATGAATTATTCTTCAAAGAGTAAAAATCTCAATTTTTTTTCCTTTGGCGAAATTGAAGCTTTTATATATTAGAATCTACATTTCCAATTTTTTAACATAAAAAAAATGTGAAGATGGTCAAAGGTTGGTCCAAATCAGTGCAGTTTAAATATTTTTCATTTTCAATTTTCCCCATGTTAATTGTATAGGAAATTTCAATTTTCGAAATTTTACGATCTTTTTCACCTTGTGTCATAAAAATCATCACCCCAATCAATTTCCACAATCAAATCGTCATTATAACTACATTTTACGTCGAGAAATGCAAATTTCACCTATTGAAAATACATGGGGGTTCTATATTCAATGAATTATTCTTCAAAAAGTAAAAATCTCAATTTTTTTTCCTTTGACGAAATTGAAGCTTTTATATATTAGAATCTGCATTTCCAATTTTTTAACATAAAAAAAATGCGAAGGTGGTCGAAGTTTGGTCCAAATCTGTTCAGTTTAAAAGTTTTTCATCTTTAATTTTCCCGTGTTAATTGTATGGAAAATTTCTAATTTTTCAATTTCCACAATCTTTTTACACCTTGTGTCATAAAAATCATCACCCCAATCAATTTCCACAACCGAATCGTCATTTTAACTACATTTTACTGCTCAATATCAAGAAATGGAAATTTCGCGTATTGAAAATACATGGGGGACGATATTCAATGAATTATTTTTCAAAAAGTAAAAATCTCATTTTTTTTTCCTTTAGCGAAATTGAAGCTTTTATATATTAGAATCTACATTTCCAATTTTTTAACATAAAAAAAATGCGAAGGTGGTCAAAGTTTGGTCCAAATCTGTTCAGTTTAAAAGTTTTTCATCTTTAATTTTTCCATGTTAATTGTAAGGGAAATTTCAAATTTTTCAATTTTCACAATCTTTTTACACCTTGTGTCATAAAAATCATCACCTCAATCAATGTCCACAATCAAATCGTCATTATAACTATATTTTACGTCGAGAAATGCAAATTTCACATATTGAATATACATGGGGGTTCTATATTCAATGAATTATTCTTCAAAGAGTAAAAATCTCAATTTTTTTTCCTTTGGCGAAATTGAAGCTTTTATATATTAGAATCTACATTTCCAATTTTTTAACATAAAAAAAATTCGAAGGTGGTCAAAGTTTGGTCCAAATCTGATCAGTTTAAAAGTTTTTCATCTTTAATTTTCCCATGTTAATTGTATAGGAAATTTCAATTTTCGAAATTTTACGATCTTTTTGCACCTTGTGTCATAAAAATCATCACCCCAATCAATTTCCGCAATCAAATCGTCATTATAACTACATTTTACTGCTCAATGTCAAGAAATGCAAATTTCACGGATTGAAAATATATGGGGGACGATATTCAATGAATTATTTTTCAAAAAGTAAAAATCTCAATTTTTTTTCCTTTGGCGAAATTGAAGCTTTTATATATTAAAATCTACATTTCCAATATTTTAACATAAAAAAAATGCGAAGGTTGTCAAAGTTTGGTCCAAATCTGTGCAGTTTAAATATTTTTCATTTTCAAATTTCCCATGTTAAATGTATAGGAAATTTCAAACTTTGCAATTTTCGAAATTTTACGATCTTTTTGCACCTTGTGTCATAAAAATCATCACCCCAATCAATTTCCGCAATCAAATCGTCATTATAACTACATTTTACTGCTCAATGTCAAAAAATGCAAATTTCACGTATTGAAAATACATGGGGGACGATATTCAAAGAATTATTTTTCAAAAAGTAAAAATCTCAATTTTTTTTCCTTTGGTGAAATTAAAGCTTTTATATAAGAGAATCTCTAATTCCAATTTTATAACATATAAAAAATGCGAAATTGGTCAAAGGTTGGTCCAAATCTGGTCAGTTTAAAAGTTTTTCATCTTTAATTTTCCCAATGTTAATTGTATGGAAAATTTCGCATTTTTCAATTTTCGCAATCTTTTTGCACCTTGTGTCATAAAAATCATCAATCCAATCAATTTTCACAATCAAATCATCCTTATAACTACATTTTACGTCGAGAAATGCAAATTTCACATATTGAAAATACATGGGGGTTCTATATTCAATGAATTATTCTTCAAAGAGTAAAAATCTCAATTTTTTTTCCTTTGGCGAAATTGAAGCTTTTATATATTAGAATCTACATTTCCAATTTTTTAACATAAAAAAAATGCGAAGGTGGTCAAAGTTTGGTCCAAATCTGTTCAGTTTAAAAGTTTTTCATCTTTAATTTTCCCATGTTAATTGTATGGGAAATTTCAAATTTTTCAATTTTCACAATCTTTTTACACCTTGTGTCATAAAAATAATCACCCCAATCAATGTCCACAATCAAATCGTCATTATAACTATATTTTACGTCAAGAAATGCAAATTTCACCTATTGAAAATACATGGGGGACGATATTCAATGAATTATTTTTCAAAAAGTAAAAATCTCAATTTTTTTTCCTTTGGCGAAATTGAAGCTTTTATATATTAGAATCTACATTTCCAATTTTTTAACATAAAAAAAATGTGAAGATGGTCAAAGGTTGGTCCAAATCAGTGCAGTTTAAATATTTTTCATTTTCAATTTTCCCCATGTTAATTGTATAGGAAATTTCAATTTTCGAAATTTTACGATCTTTTTCACCTTGTGTCATAAAAATCATCACCCCAATCAATTTCCACAATCAAATCGTTATTATAACTACATTTTACGTCGAGAAATGCAAATTTCACCTATTGAAAATACATGGGGGTTCTATATTCAATGAATTATTCTTCAAAAAGTAAAAATCTCAATTTTTTTTCCTTTGACGAAATTGAAGCTTTTATATATTAGAATCTCCAATTCCAAATTTATAACAAAAAAAAAAAATGTGAAGATGGTCAAAGGTTGGTCCAAATCTGTGCAGTTTAAATATTTTTCATTTTCAATTTTCCCCATGTTAATTGTATAGGAAATTTCAATTTTCAAAATTTTACGATCTTTTTGCACCTTGTGTCATAAAAATCATCACCCCAATCAATTTCCACAATCAAATCGTCATTATAACTACATTTTACTGCTCAATGTCAAGAAACGCAAATTTCACATATTGAAAATACTATGGGGTTCTATATTCAATGAATTATTCTTCAAAGAGTAAAAATCTCAATTTTTTTTCCTTTGACGAAATTGAAGCTTTTATATATTAGAATCTACATTTCCAATTTTTTAACATAAAAAAAATGCGAAGGTGGTCAAAGTTTGGTCCAAATCTGTTCAGTTTAAAAGTTTTTCATCTTTAATTTTCCCGTGTTAATTCTATGGAAAATTTCTAATTTTTCAATTTCCTCAATCTTTTTGCACCTTGTGTCATAAAAATCATCACCCCAATCAATTTTCACAATCGAATCGTCATTTTAACTACATTTTACTGCTCAATATCAAGAAATGGAAATTTCACGTATTGAAGATACATGGGGGACGATATTCAATGAATTATTTTTCAAAAAGTAAAAATCTCATTTTTTTTTCCTTTGGCGAAATTGAAGCATTTATATAGGAGAATATCCATTCCCAAATTTATAATATAAAAAAATGCGAAGGTTGTCAAAGGTTGGTCCAAATCTGTGCAGTTTAAATATTTTTCATTTTCAAATTTCCCATGTTAAATGTATAGGAAATTTCAAACTTTGCAATTTTCGAAATTTTACGATCTTTTTGCACCTTGTGTCATAAAAATCATCACCCCAATCAATTTCCACAATCAAATCGTCATTATAACTACATTTTACTGCTCAATGTCAAGAAATGCAAATTTCACGTATTGAAAATACATGGGGGACGATATTCAATGAATTATTTTTCAAAAAGTAAAAATCTCAATTTTTTTTCCTTTGGTGAAATTAAAGCTTTTATATAAGAGAATCTCTAATTCCAATTTTATAACATAAAAAAAATGCGAAATTGGTCAAAGGTTGGTCCAAATCTGGTCAGTTTAAAAGTTTTTCATCTTTAATTTTCCCTATGTTAATTGTATGGAAAATTTCGCATTTTTCAATTTTCGCAATCTTTTTGCACCTTGTGTCATAAAAATCATATATCCAATCAATTTCCACAATGAAATTGTCATTATAACTACATTTTACGTCGAGAAATGCAAATTTCACATATTGAAAATACATGGGGGTTCTATATTCAATGAATTATTCTTCAAAGAGTAAAAATCTCAATTTTTTTTCCTTTGGCGAAATTGAAGCTTTTATATATTAGAATCTACATTTCCAATTTTTTAACATAAAAAAAATGCGAAGGTGGTCAAAGTTTGGTCCAAATCTGTTCAGTTTAAAAGTTTTTCATCTTTAATTTTCCCATGTTAATTGTATGGGAAATTTCAAATTTTTCAATTTTCACAATCTTTTTACACCTTGTGTCATAAAAATAATCACCCCAATCAATGTCCACAATCAAATCGTCATTATAACTATATTTTACGTCGAGAAATGCAAATTTCACTTAATGAAAATACATGGGGGTTCTATATTCAATGAATTATTCTTTAAAAAGTAAAAATCTCAATTTTTTTTCCTTTGGCGAAATTGAAGATTTTATATTGGAGAATCTACATTTCCAATTTTTTAACATAAAAAAAATGCGAAGGTGGTCAAAGTTTGGTCCAAATCTGTTCAGTTTAAAAGTTTTTCATCTTTAATTTTCCCGTGTTAATTGTATGGGAAATTTCTAATTTTTCAATTTCCACAATCTTTTTGCACCTTGTGTCATAAAAATCATCACCCCAATTAATTTCCACAACCGAATCGTCATTTTAACTACATTTTACTGCTCAATATCAAGAAATGGAAATTTCGCGTATTGAAAATACATGGGGGACGATATTCAATGAATTATTTTTCAAAAAGTAAAAATCTCATTTTTTTTCCTTTGGCGAAATTGAAGCTTTTATATATTAGAATCTACATTTCCAATTTTTTAACATAAAAAAAATGCGAAGGTGGTCAAAGTTTGGTCCAAATCTGTTCAGTTTAAAAGTTTTTCATCTTTAATTTTCCCATGTTAATTGTAAGGGAAATTTCAAATTTTTCAATTTTCACAATCTTTTTACACCTTGTGTCATAAAAATCATCACCCCAATCAATGTCCACAATCAAATCGTCATTATAACTATATTTTACGTCGAGAAATGCAAATTTCACATATTGAATATACATGGGGGTTCTATATTAAATGAATTATTCTTCAAAGAGTAAAAATCTCAATTTTTTTTCCTTTGGCGAAATTGAAGCTTTTATATATTAGAATCTACATTTCCAATTTTTTAACATAAAAAAAATTCGAAGGTGGTCAAAGTTTGGTCCAAATCTGTTCAGTTTAAAAGTTTTTCATCTTTAATTTTCCCATGTTAATTGTATGGGAAATTTCAAATTTTTCAATTTTCACAATCTTTTTGCACCTTGTGTCATAAAAATCATCACCCCAATCAATTTCCACAACCGAATCGTCATTATAACTACATTTTACTGCTCAATGTCAAAAAATGCAAATTTCACGTATTGAAAATACATGGGGGACGATATTCAATGAATTATTTTTCAAAAAGTAAAAATCTCAATTTTTTTTCCTTTGGCGAAATTGAAGCTTTTATATATTAGAATCTACATTTCCAATTTTTTAACATAAAAAAAATTCGAAGATGTTCAAAGGTTGGTCCAAATCAGTTTAGTTTAAATATTTTTCATTTTCAATTTTCCCCATGTTAATTGTATAGGAAATTTCAATTTTCGAAATTTTACGATCTTTTTGCACCTTGTGTCATAAAAATCATCACCCCAATCAATTTCCGCAATCAAATCGTCATTATAACTACATTTTACTGCTCAATGTCAAGAAATGCAAATTTCACGGATTGAAAATATATGGGGGACGATATTCAATGAATTATTTTTCAAAAAGTAAAAATCTCAATTTTTTTTCCTTTGGCGAAATTGAAGCTTTTATATATTAGAATCTACATTTCCAATATTTTAACATAAAAAAAATGCGAAGGTGGTCAAAGTTTGGTCCAAATCTGTTCAGTTTAAAAGTTTTTCATCTTTAATTTTCCCGTGTTAATTGTACGGGAAATTTCTAATTTTTCAATTTCCACAATCTTTTTTTACCTTGTGTCGTAAAAATCATCACCCCAATCAATTTCCACAATCGAATCGTCATTTTAACTACATTTTACTGCTCAATATCAAGAAATGGAAATTTCACGTATTGAAAATACATGGGGGACGATATTCAATGAATTATTTTTCAAAAAGTAAAAATCTCATTTTTTTTTCCTTTGGCGAAATTGAAGCATTTATATAGGAGAATATCCATTCCCAAATTTATAATATAAAAAAAATGCGAAGGTTGTCAAAGGTTGGTCCAAATCTGTTCATTTTAAAAGTTTTTCATCTTTAATTTTCCCGTGTTAATTGTATGGAAAATTTCTAACTTTTCAATTTCCTCAATCTTTTTGCACCTTGTGTCATAAAAATCATCACCCCAATCAATTTCCACAATCAAATCGTCATTATAACTACATTTTACTGCTCAATGTCAAGAAATGCAAATTTCACGTATTGAAAATACATGGGGGACGATATTCAATGAATTATTTTTCAAAAAGTAAAAATCTCAATTTTTTTTCCTTTGGTGAAATTAAAGCTTTTATATAAGAGAATCTCTAATTCCAATTTTATAACATAAAAAAAATGCGAAATTGGTCAAAGGTTGGTCCAAATCTGGTCAGTTTAAAAGTTTTTCATCTTTAATTTTCCCTATGTTAATTGTATGGAAAATTTCGCATTTTTCAATTTTCGCAATCTTTTTGCACCTTGTGTCATAAAAATCATCAATCCAATCAATTTCCACAATCAAATCGTCATTATAACTACATTTTACGTCGAGAAATGCAAATTTCACATATTGAAAATACATGGGGGTTCTATATTCAATGAATTATTCTTCAAAGAGTAAAAATCTCAATTTTTTTTCCTTTGGCGAAATTGAAGCTTTTATATATTAGAATCTACATTTCCAATTTTTTAACATAAAAAAAATGCGAAGGTGGTCAAAGTTTGGTCCAAATCTGTTCAGTTTAAAAGTTTTTCATCTTTAATTTTCCCATGTTAATTGTATGGGAAATTTCTAATTTTTCAATTTCCACAATCTTTTTGCACCTTGTGTCATAAAAATCATCACCCCAATCAATTTCCACAACCGAATCGTCATTTTAACTACATTTTACTGCTCAATATCAAGAAATGGAAATTTCGCGTATTGAAAATACATGGGGGACGATATTCAATGAATTATTTTTCAAAAAGTAAAAATCTCATTTTTTTTTCCTTTGGCGAAATTGAAGCTTTTATATATTAGAATCTACATTTCCAATTTTTTAACATAAAAAAAATTCGAAGATGGTCAAAGGTTGGTCCAAATCAGTTTAGTTTAAATATTTTTCATTTTCAATTTTCCCCATGTTAATTGTATAAGAAATTTCAATTTTCGAAATTTTACGATCTTTTTGCACCTTGTGTCATAAAAATCATCACCCCAATCAATTTCCACAATCAAATCGTCATTATAACTACATTTTACTGCTCAATGTCAAGAAATGCAAATTTCACGTATTGAAAATACATGGGGGACGATATTCAATGAATTATTTTTCAAAAAGTAAAAATCTGAATTTTTTTTCCTTTGGCGAAAATGAAGCTTTTATAAATTAGAATCTACATTTTCAATTTTTTAACATAAAAAAAATGCAAAGGTGGTCAAAGTTTGGTCCAAATCTGTTCAGTTTAAAAGTTTTTCATCTTTAATTTTCCCATGTTAATTGTATGGGAAATTTCAAATTTTTCAATTTTCACAATCTTTTTACACCTTGTGTCATAAAAATCATCACCCCAATCAATGTCCACAATCAAATCGTCATTATAACTATATTTTACGTCGAGAAATGCAAATTTCACATATTGAAAATATATGGGGGTTCTATATTCAATGAATTATTCTTCAAAGAGTAAAAATCTCAATTTTTTTTCCTTTGGCGAAATTGAAGCTTTTATATATTAGAATCTACATTTCCAATTTTTTAACATAAAAAAAATGCGAAGGTGGTCAAAGTTTGGTCCAAATCTGTTCAGTTTAAAAGTTTTTCATCTTTAATTTTCCCATGTTAATTGTATGGGAAATTACAAATTTTTCAATTTTCACAATCTTTTTGCACCTTGTGTCATAAAAATCATCACCCCAATCAATTTCCACAATCGAATCGTCATTATAACTACATTTTACTGCTCAATGTCAAAAAATGCAAATTTCACGTATTGAAAATACATGGGGGACGATATTCAATGAATTATTTTTCAAAAAGTAAAAATCTCAATTTTTTTTCCTTTGGTGAAATTAAAGCTTTTATATAAGAGAATCTCTAATTCCAATTTTATAACATAAAAAAAATGCGAAATTGGTCAAAGGTTGGTCCAAATCTGGTCAGTTTAAAAGTTTTTCATCTTTAATTTTCCCTATGTTAATTGTATGGAAAATTTCCCATTTTTCAATTTTCGCAATCTTTTTGCACCTTGTGTCATAAAAATCATCAATCCAATCAATTTCCACAATCAAATCGTCATTATAACTACATTTTACGTCGAGAAATGCAAATTTCACATATTGAAAATACATGGGGGTTCTATATTCAATGAATTATTCTTCAAAGAGTAAAAATTTCAATTTTTTTTCCTTTGGCGAAATTGAAGCTTTTATATATTAGAATCTACATTTCCAATTTTTTAACATAAAAAAAATGCGAAGGTGGTCAAAGTTTGGTCCAAATCTGTTCAGTTTAAAAGTTTTTCATCTTTAATTTTCCCATGTTAATTGTATGGGAAATTTCAAATTTTTCAATTTTCACAATCTTTTTACACCTTGTGTCATAAAAATAATCACCCCAATCAATGTCCACAATCAAATCGTCATTATAACTATATTTTACGTCGAGAAATGCAAATTTCACTTAATGAAAATACATGGGGGTTCTATATTCAATGAATTATTCTTTAAAAAGTAAAAATCTCAATTTTTTTCCTTTGGCGAAATTGAAGATTTTATATTGGAGAATCTACATTTCCAATTTTTTAACATAAAAAAAATGCGAAGGTGGTCAAAGTTTGGTCCAAATCTGTTCAGTTTAAAAGTTTTTCATCTTTAATTTTCCCGTGTTAATTGTATGGGAAATTTCTAATTTTTCAATTTCCACAATCTTTTTGCACCTTGTGTCATAAAAATCATCACCCCAATCAATTTCCACAACCGAATCGTCATTTTAACTACATTTTACTGCTCAATATCAAGAAATGGAAATTTCGCGTATTGAAAATACATGGGGGACGATATTCAATGAATTATTTTTCAAAAAGTAAAAATCTCATTTTTTTTTCCTTTGGCGAAATTGAAGCTTTTATATATTAGAATCTACATTTCCAATTTTTTAACATAAAAAAAATGCGAAGGTGGTCAAAGTTTGGTCCAAATCTGTTCAGTTTAAAAGTTTTTCATCTTTAATTTTCCCATGTTAATTGTAAGGGAAATTTCAAATTTTTCAATTTTCACAATCTTTTTACACCTTGTGTCATAAAAATAATCACCCCAATCAATGTCCACAATCAAATCGTCATTATAACTATATTTTACGTCGAGAAATGCAAATTTCACATATTGAATATACATGGGGGTTCTATATTCAATGAATTATTCTTCAAAGAGTAAAAATCTCAATTTTTTTTCCTTTGGCGAAATTGAAGCTTTTATATATTAGAATCTACATTTCCAATTTTTTAACATAAAAAAAATTCGAAGATGGTCAAAGGTTGGTCCAAATCTGTTCAGTTTAAAAGTTTTTCATCTTTAATTTTCCCGTGTTAATTGTACGGGAAATTTCTAATTTTTCAATTTCCACAATCTTTTTTTACCTTGTGTCGTAAAAATCATCACCCCAATCAATTTCCACAATCGAATCGTCATTTTAACTACATTTTACTGCTCAATATCAAGAAATGGAAATTTCACGTATTGAAAATACATGGGGGACGATATTCAATGAATTATTTTTCAAAAAGTAAAAATCTCATTTTTTTTCCTTTGGCGAAATTGAAGCATTTATATAGGAGAATATCCATTCCCAAATTTTAATAAAAAAAAATGCGAAGGTTGTCAAAGTTTGGTCCAAATCTGTGCAGTTTAAATATTTTTCATTTTCAAATTTCCCATGTTAAATGTATAGGAAATTTCAAACTTTGCAATTTTCGAAATTTTACGATCTTTTTGCACCTTGTGTCATAAAAATCATCACCCCAATCAATTTCCGCAATCAAATCGTCATTATAACTACATTTTACTGCTCAATGTCAAAAAATGAAAATTTCACGTATTGAAAATACATGGGGGACGATATTCAATGAATTATTTTTCAAAAAGTAAAAATCTCAATTTTTTTTCCTTTGGTGAAATTAAAGCTTTTATATAGGAGAATCTACATTTCCAATTTTTTAACATAAAAAAAATGCGAAGGTGGTCAAAGTTTGGTCCAAATCTGTTCAGTTTAAAAGTTTTTTATCTTTAATTTTCCCATGTTAATTGTATGGGAAATTACAAATTTTTCAATTTTCACAATCTTTTTGCACCTTGTGTCATAAAAATCATCACCCCAATCAATTTCCGCAATCAAATCGTCATTATAACTACATTTTACTGCTCAATGTCAAGAAATGCAAATTTCACGGATTGAAAATACATGGGGGACGATATTCAATGAATTATTTTTCAAAAAGTAAAAATCTGAATTTTTTTTCCTTTGGCGAAAATGAAGCTTTTATAAATTAGAATCTACATTTTCAATTTTTTAACATAAAAAAAATGCAAAGGTGGTCAAAGTTTGGTCCAAATCTGTTCAGTTTAAAAGTTTTTCATCTTTAATTTTCCCATGTTAATTGTATGGGAAATTTCAAATTTTTCAATTTTCACAATCTTTTTACACCTTGTGTCATAAAAATCATCACCCCAATCAATGTCCACAATCAAATCGTCATTATAACTATATTTTACGTCGAGAAATGCAAATTTCACATATTGAAAATATATGGGGGTTCTATATTCAATGAATTATTCTTCAAAGAGTAAAAATCTCAATTTTTTTTCCTTTGGCGAAATTGAAGCTTTTATATATTAGAATCTACATTTCCAATTTTTTAACATAAAAAAAATGCGAAGGTGGTCAAAGTTTGGTCCAAATCTGTTCAGTTTAAAAGTTTTTTATCTTTAATTTTCCCATGTTAATTGTATGGGAAATTACAAATTTTTCAATTTTCACAATCTTTTTGCACCTTGTGTCATAAAAATCATCACCCCAATCAATTTCCGCAATCAAATCGTCATTATAACTACATTTTACTGCTCAATGTCAAGAAATGCAAATTTCACGGATTGAAAATACATGGGGGACGATATTCAATGAATTATTTTTCAAAAAGTAAAAATCTGAATTTTTTTTCCTTTGGCGAAAATGAAGCTTTTATAAATTAGAATCTACATTTTCAATTTTTTAACATAAAAAAAATGCAAAGGTGGTCAAAGTTTGGTCCAAATCTGTTCAGTTTAAAAGTTTTTCATCTTTAATTTTCCCATGTTAATTGTATGGGAAATTTCAAATTTTTCAATTTTCACAATCTTTTTACACCTTGTGTCATAAAAATCATCACCCCAATCAATGTCCACAATCAAATCGTCATTATAACTATATTTTACGTCGAGAAATGCAAATTTCACATATTGAAAATATATGGGGGTTCTATATTCAATGAATTATTCTTCAAAGAGTAAAAATCTCAATTTTTTTTCCTTTGGCGAAATTGAAGCTTTTATATATTAGAATCTACATTTCCAATTTTTTAACATAAAAAAAATGCGAAGGTGGTCAAAGTTTGGTCCAAATCTGTTCAGTTTAAAAGTTTTTCATCTTTAATTTTCCCATGTTAATTGTATGGGAAATTACAAATTTTTCAATTTTCACAATCTTTTTGCACCTTGTGTCATAAAAATCATCACCCCAATCAATTTCCACAATCGAATCGTCATTATAACTACATTTTACTGCTCAATGTCAAAAAATGCAAATTTCACGTATTGAAAATACATGGGGGACGATATTCAATGAATTATTTTTCAAAAAGTAAAAATCTCAATTTTTTTTCCTTTGGTGAAATTAAAGCTTTTATATAAGAGAATCTCTAATTCCAATTTTATAACATAAAAAAAATGCGAAATTGGTCAAAGGTTGGTCCAAATCTGGTCAGTTTAAAAGTTTTTCATCTTTAATTTTCCCTATGTTAATTGTATGGAAAATTTCCCATTTTTCAATTTTCGCAATCTTTTTGCACCTTGTGTCATAAAAATCATCAATCCAATCAATTTCCACAATCAAATCGTCATTATAACTACATTTTACGTCGAGAAATGCAAATTTCACATATTGAAAATACATGGGGGTTCTATATTCAATGAATTATTCTTCAAAGAGTAAAAATTTCAATTTTTTTTCCTTTGGCGAAATTGAAGCTTTTATATATTAGAATCTACATTTCCAATTTTTTAACATAAAAAAAATGCGAAGGTGGTCAAAGTTTGGTCCAAATCTGTTCAGTTTAAAAGTTTTTCATCTTTAATTTTCCCATGTTAATTGTATGGGAAATTTCAAATTTTTCAATTTTCACAATCTTTTTACACCTTGTGTCATAAAAATAATCACCCCAATCAATGTCCACAATCAAATCGTCATTATAACTATATTTTACGTCGAGAAATGCAAATTTCACTTAATGAAAATACATGGGGGTTCTATATTCAATGAATTATTCTTTAAAAAGTAAAAATCTCAATTTTTTTCCTTTGGCGAAATTGAAGATTTTATATTGGAGAATCTACATTTCCAATTTTTTAACATAAAAAAAATGCGAAGGTGGTCAAAGTTTGGTCCAAATCTGTTCAGTTTAAAAGTTTTTCATCTTTAATTTTCCCGTGTTAATTGTATGGGAAATTTCTAATTTTTCAATTTCCACAATCTTTTTGCACCTTGTGTCATAAAAATCATCACCCCAATCAATTTCCACAACCGAATCGTCATTTTAACTACATTTTACTGCTCAATATCAAGAAATGGAAATTTCGCGTATTGAAAATACATGGGGGACGATATTCAATGAATTATTTTTCAAAAAGTAAAAATCTCATTTTTTTTTCCTTTGGCGAAATTGAAGCTTTTATATATTAGAATCTACATTTCCAATTTTTTAACATAAAAAAAATGCGAAGGTGGTCAAAGTTTGGTCCAAATCTGTTCAGTTTAAAAGTTTTTCATCTTTAATTTTTCCATGTTAATTGTAAGGGAAATTTCAAATTTTTCAATTTTCACAATCTTTTTACACCTTGTGTCATAAAAATCATCACCCCAATCAATGTCCACAATCAAATCGTCATTATAACTATATTTTACGTCGAGAAATGCAAATTTCACATATTGAATATACATGGGGGTTCTATATTCAATGAATTATTCTTCAAAGAGTAAAAATCTCAATTTTTTTTCCTTTGGCGAAATTGAAGCTTTTATATATTAGAATCTACATTTCCAATTTTTTAACATAAAAAAAATTCGAAGATGGTCAAAGGTTGGTCCAAATCAGTTTAGTTTAAATATTTTTCATTTTCAATTTTCCCCATGTTAATTGTATAGGAAATTTCAATTTTCGAAATTTTACGATCTTTTTGCACCTTGTGTCATAAAAATCATCACCCCAATCAATTTCCGCAATCAAATCGTCATTATAACTACATTTTACTGCTCAATGTCAAGAAATGCAAATTTCACGGATTGAAAATATATGGGGGACGATATTCAATGAATTATTTTTCAAAAAGTAAAAATCTCAATTTTTTTTCCTTTGGCGAAATTGAAGCTTTTATATATTAGAATCTACATTTCCAATATTTTAACATAAAAAAAATGCGAAGGTGGTCAAAGTTTGGTCCAAATCTGTTCAGTTTAAAAGTTTTTCATCTTTAATTTTCCCGTGTTAATTGTACGGGAAATTTCTAATTTTTCAATTTCCACAATCTTTTTTTACCTTGTGTCGTAAAAATCATCACCCCAATCAATTTCCACAATCGAATCGTCATTTTAACTACATTTTACTGCTCAATATCAAGAAATGGAAATTTCACGTATTGAAAATACATGGGGGACGATATTCAATGAATTATTTTTCAAAAAGTAAAAATCTCATTTTTTTTCCTTTGGCGAAATTGAAGCATTTATATAGGAGAATATCCATTCCCAAATTTTAATAAAAAAAAATGCGAAGGTTGTCAAAGGTTGGTCCAAATCTGTGCAGTTTAAATATTTTTCATTTTCAAATTTCCCATGTTAAATGTATAGGAAATTTCAAACTTTGCAATTTTCGAAATTTTACGATCTTTTTGCACCTTGTGTCATAAAAATCATCACCCCAATCAATTTCCACAATCAAATCGTCATTATAACTACATTTTACTGCTCAATGTCAAGAAATGCAAATTTCACGTATTGAAAATACATGGGGGACGATATTCAATGAATTATTTTTCAAAAAGTAAAAATCTCAATTTTTTTTCCTTTGGTGAAATTAAAGCTTTTATATAGGAGAATCTACATTTCCAATTTTTTAACATAAAAAAAATTCGAAGATGGTCAAAGGTTGGTCCAAATCAGTTTAGTTTAAATATTTTTCATTTTCAATTTTCCCCATGTTAATTGTATAGGAAATTTCAATTTTCGAAATTTTACGATCTTTTTGCACCTTGTGTCATAAAAATCATCACCCCAATCAATTTCCGCAATCAAATCGTCATTATAACTACATTTTACTGCTCAATGTCAAGAAATGCAAATTTCACGGATTGAAAATATATGGGGGACGATATTCAATGAATTATTTTTCAAAAAGTAAAAATCTCAATTTTTTTTCCTTTGGCGAAATTGAAGCTTTTATATATTAGAATCTACATTTCCAATATTTTAACATAAAAAAAATGCGAAGGTGGTCAAAGTTTGGTCCAAATCTGTTCAGTTTAAAAGTTTTTCATCTTTAATTTTCCCGTGTTAATTGTACGGGAAATTTCTAATTTTTCAATTTCCACAATCTTTTTTTACCTTGTGTCGTAAAAATCATCACCCCAATCAATTTCCACAATCGAATCGTCATTTTAACTACATTTTACTGCTCAATATCAAGAAATGGAAATTTCACGTATTGAAAATACATGGGGGACGATATTCAATGAATTATTTTTCAAAAAGTAAAAATCTCATTTTTTTTCCTTTGGCGAAATTGAAGCATTTATATAGGAGAATATCCATTCCCAAATTTTAATAAAAAAAAATGCGAAGGTTGTCAAAGGTTGGTCCAAATCTGTGCAGTTTAAATATTTTTCATTTTCAAATTTCCCATGTTAAATGTATAGGAAATTTCAAACTTTGCAATTTTCGAAATTTTACGATCTTTTTGCACCTTGTGTCATAAAAATCATCACCCCAATCAATTTCCACAATCAAATCGTCATTATAACTACATTTTACTGCTCAATGTCAAGAAATGCAAATTTCACGTATTGAAAATACATGGGGGACGATATTCAATGAATTATTTTTCAAAAAGTAAAAATCTCAATTTTTTTTCCTTTGGTGAAATTAAAGCTTTTATATAGGAGAATCTACATTTCCAATTTTTTAACATAAAAAAAATGCGAAGGTGGTCAAAGTTTGGTCCAAATCTGTTCAGTTTAAAAGTTTTTTATCTTTAATTTTCCCATGTTAATTGTATGGGAAATTACAAATTTTTCAATTTTCACAATCTTTTTGCACCTTGTGTCATAAAAATCATCACCCCAATCAATTTCCGCAATCAAATCGTCATTATAACTACATTTTACTGCTCAATGTCAAGAAATGCAAATTTCACGGATTGAAAATACATGGGGGACGATATTCAATGAATTATTTTTCAAAAAGTAAAAATCTGAATTTTTTTTCCTTTGGCGAAAATGAAGCTTTTATAAGTTAGAATCTACATTTCCAATTTTTTAACATAAAAAAAATGCAAAGGTGGTCAAAGTTTGGTCCAAATCTGTTCAGTTTAAAAGTTTTTCATCTTTAATTTTCCCATGTTAATTGTATGGGAAATTTCAAATTTTTCAATTTTCACAATCTTTTTACACCTTGTGTCATAAAAATCATCACCCCAATCAATGTCCACAATCAAATCGTCATTATAACTATATTTTACGTCGAGAAATGCAAATTTCACATATTGAAAATACATGGGGGTTCTATATTCAATGAATTATTCTTCAAAGAGTAAAAATCTCAATTTTTTTTTCCTTTGGCGAAATTGAAGCTTTTATATATTAGAATCTACATTTCCAATTTTTTAACATAAAAAAAATGCGAAGGTGGTCAAAGTTTGGTCCAAATCTGTTCAGTTTAAAAGTTTTTCATCTTTAATTTTCCCATGTTAATTGTATGGGAAATTACAAATTTTTCAATTTTCACAATCTTTTTGCACCTTGTGTCATAAAAATCATCACCCCAATCAATTTCCACAATCGAATCGTCATTATAACTACATTTTACTGCTCAATGTCAAAAAATGCAAATTTCACGTATTGAAAATACATGGGGGACGATATTCAATGAATTATTTTTCAAAAAGTAAAAATCTCAATTTTTTTTCCTTTGGCGAAATTGAAGCTTTTATATATTAGAATCTACATTTCCAAATTTATAACATAAAAAAAATGTGAAGATGGTCAAAGGTTGGTCCAAATCTGTGCAGTTTAAATATTTTTCATTTTCAATTTTCCCCATGTTAATTGTATAGGAAATTTCAATTTTCAAAATTTTACGATCTTTTTGCACCTTGTGTCATAAAAATCATCACCCCAATCAATGTCCACAATCAAATCGTAATTATAACTATATTTTACGTCGAGAAATGCAAATTTCACCTATTGAAAATACATGGGGGACGATATTCAATGAATTATTTTTCAAAAAGTAAAAATCTCATTTTTTTTTCCTTTGGCGAAATTGAAGCATTTATATAGGAGAATCTCCATTCCCAAATTTATAATATAAAAAAAATGCGAAGGTTGTCAAAGGTTGGTCCAAATCTGTGCAGTTTAAATATTTTTCATTTTCAAATTTCCCATGTTAAATGTATAGGAAATTTCAAACTTTGCAATTTTCGAAATTTTACGATCTTTTTGCACCTTGTGTCATAAAAATCATCACCCCAATCAATTTCCACAATCAAATCGTCATTATAACTACATTTTACTGCTCAATGTCAAGAAATGCAAATTTCACGTATTGAAAATACATGGGGGACGATATTCAATGAATTATTTTTCAAAAAGTAAAAATCTAATTTTTTTTCCTTTCGTGAAATTATAGCTTTTATATAAGAGAATCTCTAATTCCAATTTTATAACATAAAAAAAATGCGAAATTGGTCAAAGGTTGGTCCAAATCTGGTCAGTTTAAAAGTTTTTCATCTTTAATTTTCCCTATGTTAATTGTATGGAAAATTTCCCATTTTTCAATTTTCGCAATCTTTTTGCACCTTGTGTCATAAAAATCATCAATCCAATCAATTTCCACAATCAAATCGTCATTATAACTACATTTTACGTCGAGAAATTCAAATTTCACATATTGAAAATACATGGGGGTTCTATATTCAATGAATTATTCTTCAAAGAGTAAAAATCTCAATTTTTTTTCCTTTGGCGAAATTGAAGCTTTTATATATTAGAATCTACATTTCCAATTTTTTAACATAAAAAAAATGCGAAGGTGGTCAAAGTTTGGTCCAAATCTGTTCAGTTTAAAAGTTTTTCATCTTTAATTTTCCCATGTTAATTGGATGGGAAATTTCAAATTTTTCAATTTTCACAATCTTTTTACACCTTGTGTCATAAAAATAATCACCCCAATCAATGTCCACAATCAAATCGTCATTATAACTATATTTTACGTCGAGAAATGCAAATTTCACTTAATGAAAATACATGGGGGTTCTATATTCAATGAATTATTCTTTAAAAAGTAAAAATCTCAATTTTTTTCCTTTGGCGAAATTGAAGATTTTATATTGGAGAATCTACATTTCCAATTTTTTAACATAAAAAAAATGCGAAGGTGGTAAAAGTTTGGTCCAAATCTGTTCAGTTTAAAAGTTTTTCATCTTTAATTTTCCCGTGTTAATTGTATGGGAAATTTCTAATTTTTCAATTTCCACAATCTTTTTGCACCTTGTGTCATAAAAATCATCACCCCAATCAATTTCCACAACCGAATCGTCATTTTAACTACATTTTACTGCTCAATATCAAGAAATGGAAATTTCGCGTATTGAAAATACATGGGGGACGATATTCAATGAATTATTTTTCAAAAAGTAAAAATCTCATTTTTTTTTCCTTTGGCGAAATTGAAGCTTTTATATATTAGAATCTACATTTCCAATTTTTTAACATAAAAAAAATGCGAAGGTGGTCAAAGTTTGGTCCAAATCTGTTCAGTTTAAAAGTTTTTCATCTTTAATTTTCCCATGTTAATTGTAAGGGAAATTTCAAATTTTTCAATTTTCACAATCTTTTTACACCTTGTGTCATAAAAATCATCACCCCAATCAATGTCCACAATCAAATCGTCATTATAACTATATTTTACGTCGAGAAATGCAAATTTCACATATTGAATATACATGGGGGTTCTATATTCAATGAATTATTCTTCAAAGAGTAAAAATCTCAATTTTTTTTCCTTTGGCGAAATTGAAGCTTTTATATATTAGAATCTACATTTCCAATTTTTTAACATAAAAAAAATTCGAAGGTGGTCAAAGTTTGGTCCAAATCTGATCAGTTTAAAAGTTTTTCATCTTTAATTTTCCCATGTTAATTGTATAGGAAATTTCAATTTTCGAAATTTTACGATCTTTTTGCACCTTGTGTCATAAAAATCATCACCCCAATCAATTTCCGCAATCAAATCGTCATTATAACTACATTTTACTGCTCAATGTCAAGAAATGCAAATTTCACGGATTGAAAATATATGGGGGACGATATTCAATGAATTATTTTTCAAAAAGTAAAAATCTCAATTTTTTTTCCTTTGGCGAAATTGAAGCTTTTATATATTAGAATCTACATTTCCAATATTTTAACATAAAAAAAATGCGAAGGTTGTCAAAGTTTGGTCCAAATCTGTGCAGTTTAAATATTTTTCATTTTCAAATTTCCCATGTTAAATGTATAGGAAATTTCAAACTTTGCAATTTTCGAAATTTTACGATCTTTTTGCACCTTGTGTCATAAAAATCATCACCCCAATCAATTTCCACAATCGAATCGTCATTATAACTACATTTTACTGCTCAATGTCAAGAAATGGAAATTTCACGTATTGAAAATACATGGGGGACGATATTCAATGAATTATTTTTCAAAAAGTAAAAATCTCAATTTTTTTTCCTTTGGTGAAATTAAAGCTTTTATATAAGAGAATCTCTAATTCCAATTTTATAACATATAAAAAATGCGAAATTGGTCAAAGGTTGGTCCAAATCTGGTCAGTTTAACAGTTTTAGATCTTTAATTTTCCCAATGTTAATTGTATGGAAAATTTCGCATTTTTCAATTTTCGCAATCTTTTTGCACCTTGTGTCATAAAAATCATCAATCCAATCAATTTTCACAATCAAATCATCCTTATAACTACATTTTACTTCGAGAAATGCAAATTTCACATATTGAAAATACATGGGGGTTCTATATTCAATGAATTATTCTTCAAAGAGTAAAAATCTCAATTTTTTTTCCTTTGGCGAAATTGAAGCTTTTATATATTAGAATCTACATTTCCAATTTTTTAACATAAAAAAAATGCGAAGGTGGTCAAAGTTTGGTCCAAATCTGTTCAGTTTAAATGTTTTTCATCTTTAATTTTCCCATGTTAATTGTATGGGAAATTTCAAATTTTTCAATTTTCACAATCTTTTTACACCTTGTGTCATAAAAATAATCACCCCAATCAATGTCCACAATCAAATCGTCATTATAACTATATTTTACGTCAAGAAATGCAAATTTCACCTATTGAAAATACATGGGGGTTCTATATTCAATGAATTATTCTTCAAAAAGTAAAAATCTCAATTTTTTTTCCTTTGGCGAAATTGAAGCTTTTATATTGGAGAATCTACATTTCCAATTTTTTAACATAAAAAAAATGCGAAGGTGGTCAAAGTTTGGTCCAAATCTGTTCAGTTTAAAAGTTTTTCATCTTTAATTTTCCCATGTTAATTGTAAGGGAAATTTCAAATTTTTCAATTTTCACAATCTTTTTACACCTTGTGTCATAAAAATCATCACCCCAATCAATGTCCACAATCAAATCGTCATTATAACTATATTTTACGTCGAGAAATGCAAATTTCACATATTGAATATACATGGGGGTTCTATATTCAATGAATTATTCTTCAAAGAGTAAAAATCTCAATTTTTTTTCCTTTGGCGAAATTGAAGCTTTTATATATTAGAATCTACATTTCCAATTTTTTAACATAAAAAAAATTCGAAGGTGGTCAAAGTTTGGTCCAAATCTGATCAGTTTAAAAGTTTTTCATCTTTAATTTTCCCATGTTAATTGTATAGGAAATTTCAATTTTCGAAATTTTACGATCTTTTTGCACCTTGTGTCATAAAAATCATCACCCCAATCAATTTCCGCAATCAAATCGTCATTATAACTACATTTTACTGCTCAATGTCAAGAAATGCAAATTTCACGGATTGAAAATATATGGGGGACGATATTCAATGAATTATTTTTCAAAAAGTAAAAATCTCAATTTTTTTTCCTTTGGCGAAATTGAAGCTTTTATATATTAGAATCTACATTTCCAATATTTTAACATAAAAAAAATGCGAAGGTTGTCAAAGTTTGGTCCAAATCTGTGCAGTTTAAATATTTTTCATTTTCAAATTTCCCATGTTAAATGTATAGGAAATTTCAAACTTTGCAATTTTCGAAATTTTACGATCTTTTTGCACCTTGTGTCATAAAAATCATCACCCCAATCAATTTCCACAATCGAATCGTCATTATAACTACATTTTACTGCTCAATGTCAAGAAATGGAAATTTCACGTATTGAAAATACATGGGGGACGATATTCAATGAATTATTTTTCAAAAAGTAAAAATCTCAATTTTTTTTCCTTTGGTGAAATTAAAGCTTTTATATAAGAGAATCTCTAATTCCAATTTTATAACATATAAAAAATGCGAAATTGGTCAAAGGTTGGTCCAAATCTGTTCAGTTTAAATGTTTTTCATCTTTAATTTTCCCATGTTAATTGTATGGGAAATTTCAAATTTTTCAATTTTCACAATCTTTTTACACCTTGTGTCATAAAAATAATCACCCCAATCAATGTCCACAATCAAATCGTCATTATAACTATATTTTACGTCAAGAAATGCAAATTTCACCTATTGAAAATACATGGGGGTTCTATATTCAATGAATTATTCTTCAAAAAGTAAAAATCTCAATTTTTTTTCCTTTGGCGAAATTGAAGCTTTTATATTGGAGAATCTACATTTCCAATTTTTTAACATAAAAAAAATGCGAAGGTGGTCAAAGTTTGGTCCAAATCTGTTCAGTTTAAAAGTTTTTCATCTTTAATTTTCCCGTGTTAATTGTATGGGAAATTTCAAATTTTTCAATTTTCACAATCTTTTTGCACCTTGTGTCATAAAAACCATCACCCCAATCAATTTCCACAATCGAATCGTCATTATAACTACATTTTACTGCTCAATGTCAAAAAATGCAAATTTCACGTAATGAAAATACATGGGGGACGATATTCAATGAATTATTTTTCAAAAAGTAAAAATCTCAATTTTTTTTCCTTTGGCGAAATTGAAGCTTTTATATATTAGAATCTACATTTCCAATTTTTTAACATAAAAAAAAATGTGAAGATGGTCAAAGGTTGGTCCAAATCAGTGCAGTTTAAATATTTTTCATTTTCAATTTTCCCCATGTTAATTGTATAGGAAATTTCAATTTTCGAAATTTTACGATCTTTTTCACCTTGTGTCATAAAAATCATCACCCCAATCAATTTCCACAATCAAATCGTTATTATAACTACATTTTACGTCGAGAAATGCAAATTTCACCTATTGAAAATACATGGGGGTTCTATATTCAATGAATTATTCTTCAAAAAGTAAAAATCTCAATTTTTTTTCCTTTGACGAAATTGAAGCTTTTATATATTAGAATCTCCAATTCCAAATTTATAACAAAAAAAAAAAAATGTGAAGATGGTCAAAGGTTGGTCCAAATCTGTGCAGTTTAAATATTTTTCATTTTCAATTTTCCCCATGTTAATTGTATAGGAAATTTCAATTTTCAAAATTTTACGATCTTTTTGCACCTTGTGTCATAAAAATCATCACCCCAATCAATTTCCACAATCAAATCGTCATTATAACTACATTTTACTGCTCAATGTCAAGAAATGCAAATTTCACATATTGAAAATACTATGGGGTTCTATATTCAATGAATTATTCTTCAAAGAGTAAAAATCTCAATTTTTTTTCCTTTGGCGAAATTGAAGCTTTTATATATTAGAATCTACATTTCCAATTTTTTAACATAAAAAAAATGTGAAGATGGTCAAAGGTTGGTCCAAATCAGTGCAGTTTAAATATTTTTCATTTTCAATTTTCCCCATGTTAATTGTATAGGAAATTTCAATTTTCGAAATTTTACGATCTTTTTCACCTTGTGTCATAAAAATCATCTCCCCAATCAATTTCCACAATCAAATCGTCATTATAACTACATTTTACGTCGAGAAATGCAAATTTCACCTATTGAAAATACATGGGGGTTCTATATTCAATGAATTATTCTTCAAAAAGTAAAAATCTCAATTTTTTTTTCCTTTGACGAAATTGAAGCTTTTATATATTAGAATCTCCAATTCCAAATTTATAACAACAAAAAAATGTGAAGATGGTCAAAGGTTGGTCCAAATCTGTGCAGTTTAAATATTTTTCATTTTCAATTTTCCCCATGTTAATTGTATAGGAAATTTCAATTTTCAAAATTTTACGATATTTTGCACCTTGTGTCATAAAAATCATCACCCCAATCAATTTCCACAATCAAATCGTCATTATAACTACATTTTACTGCTCAATGTCAAGAAACGCAAATTTCACATATTGAAAATACTATGGGGTTCTATATTCAATGAATTATTCTTCAAAGAGTAAAAATCTCAATTTTTTTTCCTTTGACGAAATTGAAGCTTTTATATATTAGAATCTACATTTCCAATTTTTTAACATAAAAAAAATGCGAAGGTGGTCAAAGTTTGGTCCAAATCTGTTCAGTTTAAAAGTTTTTCATCTTTAATTTTCCCGTGTTAATTGTATGGAAAATTTCTAATTTTTCAATTTCCTCAATCTTTTTGCACCTTGTGTCATAAAAATCATCACCCCAATCAATTTTCACAATCGAATCGTCATTTTAACTACATTTTACTGCTCAATAACAAGAAATGGAAATTTCACGTATTGAAAATACATGGGGGACGATATTCAATGAATTATTTTTCAAAAAGTAAAAATCTCATTTTTTTTCCTTTGGCGAAATTGAAGCATTTATATAGGAGAATATCCATTCCCAAATTTATAATATAAAAAAATGCGAAGGTTGTCAAAGGTTGGTCCAAATCTGTGCAGTTTAAATATTTTTCATTTTCAAATTTCCCATGTTAAATGTATAGGAAATTTCAAACTTTGCAATTTTCGAAATTTTACGATCTTTTTGCACCTTGTGTCATAAAAATCATCACCCCAATCAATTTCCACAATCAAATCGTCATTATAACAACATTTTACTGCTCAATGTCAAGAAATGCAAATTTCACGTATTGAAAATACATGGGGGACGATATTCAATGAATTATTTTTCAAAAAGTAAAAATCTCAATTTTTTTTCCTTTGGTGAAATTAAAGCTTTTATATAAGAGAATCTCTAATTCCAATTTTATAACATAAAAAAAATGCGAAATTGGTCAAAGGTTGGTCCAAATCTGGTCAGTTTAAAAGTTTTTCATCTTTAATTTTCCCTATGTTAATTGTATGGAAAATTTCGCATTTTTCAATTTTCGCAATCTTTTTGCACCTTGTGTCATAAAAATCATATATCCAATCAATTTCCACAATGAAATTGTCATTATAACTACATTTTACGTCGAGAAATGCAAATTTCACATATTGAAAATACATGGGGGTTCTATATTCAATGAATTATTCTTCAAAGAGTAAAAATCTCAATTTTTTTTCCTTTGGCGAAATTGAAGCTTTTATATATTAGAATCTACATTTCCAATTTTTTAATATAAAAAAAATGCCAAGGTGGTCAAAGTTTGGTCCAAATCTGTTCAGTTTAAAAGTTTTTCATCTTTAATTTTCCCATGTTAATTGTAAGGGAAATTTCAAATTTTTCAATTTTCACAATCTTTTTACACCTTGTGTCATAAAAATCATCACCCCAATCAATGTCCACAATCAAATCGTCATTATAACTATATTTTACGTCGAGAAATGCAAATTTCCCATATTGAATATACATGGGGGTTCTATATTAAATGAATTATTCTTCAAAGAGTAAAAATCTCAATTTTTTTCCTTTGGCGAAATTGAAGCTTTTATATATTAGAATCTACATTTCCAATTTTTTAACATAAAAAAAATTCGAAGGTGGTCAAAGTTTGGTCCAAATCTGATCAGTTTAAAAGTTTTTCATCTTTAATTTTCCCATGTTAATTGTATGGGAAATTTCAAATTTTTCAATTTTCACAATCTTTTTGCACCTTGTGTCATAAAAATCATCACCCCAATCAATTTCCACAACCGAATCGTCATTATAACTACATTTTACTGCTCAATGTCAAAAAATGCAAATTTCACGTATTGAAAATACATGGGGGACGATATTCAATGAATTATTTTTCAAAAAGTAAAAATCTCAATTTTTTTTCCTTTGGCGAAATTGAAGCTTTTATATATTAGAATCTACATTTCCAATTTTTTAACATAAAAAAAATTCGAAGATGTTCAAAGGTTGGTCCAAATCAGTTTAGTTTAAATATTTTTCATTTTCAATTTTCCCCATGTTAATTGTATAGGAAATTTCAATTTTCGAAATTTTACGATCTTTTTGCACCTTGTGTCATAAAAATCATCACCCCAATCAATTTCCGCAATCAAATCGTCATTATAACTACATTTTACTGCTCAATGTCAAAAAATGCAAATTTCACGGATTGAAAATATATGGGGGACGATATTCAATGAATTATTTTTCAAAAAGTAAAAATCTCAATTTTTTTTCCTTTGGCGAAATTGAAGCTTTTATATATTAGAATCTACATTTCCAATATTTTAACATAAAAAAAATGCGAAGGTGGTCAAAGTTTGGTCCAAATCTGTTCAGTTTAAAAGTTTTTCATCTTTAATTTTCCCGTGTTAATTGTACGGGAAATTTCTAATTTTTCAATTTCCACAATCTTTTTTTACCTTGTGTCGTAAAAATCATCACCCCAATAAATTTCCACAATCGAATCATCATTTTAACTACATTTTACTGCTCAATATCAAGAAATGGAAATTTCACGTATTGAAAATACATGGGGGACGATATTCAATGAATTATTTTTCAAAAAGTAAAAATCTCATTTTTTTTCCTTTGGCGAAATTGAAGCATTTATATAGGAGAATATCCATTCCCAAATTTTAATAAAAAAAAATGCGAAGGTTGTCAAAGGTTGGTCCAAATCTGTGCAGTTTAAATATTTTTCATTTTCAAATTTCCCATGTTAAATGTATAGGAAATTTCAAACTTTGCAATTTTCGAAATTTTACGATCTTTTTGCACCTTGTGTCATAAAAATCATCACCCCAATCAATTTCCGCAATCAAATCGTCATTATAACTACATTTTACTGCTCAATGTCAAAAAATAAAAATTTCACGTATTGAAAATACATGGGGGACGATATTCAATGAATTATTTTTCAAAAAGTAAAAATCTCAATTTTTTTTCCTTTGGTGAAATTAAAGCTTTTATATAAGAGAATCTCTAATTCCAATTTTATAACATAAAAAAAATGCGAAATTGGTCAAAGGTTGGTCCAAATCTGGTCAGTTTAAAAGTTTTTCATCTTTAATTTTCCCATGTTAATTGTATGGGAAATTTCAAATTTTTCAATTTTCACAATCTTTTTGCACCTTGTGTCATAAAAATCATCACCCCAATCAATTTCCACAATCGAATCGTCATTATAACTACATTTTACTGCTCAATGTCAAAAAATGCAAATTTCACGTATTGAAAATACATGGGGGTTCTATATTCAATGAATTATTCTTCAAAGAGCAAAAATCTCAATTTTTTTTCCTTTGGCGAAATTGAAGCTTTTATATATTAGAATCTACATTTCCAATTTTTTAACATAAAAAAATGCTAAGGTGGTCAAAGTTTGGTCCAAATCTGTTCAGTTTAAAAGTTTTTCATCTTTAATTTTCCCATGTTAATTGTATGGGAAATTTCAAATTTTTCAATTTTCACAATCTTTTTGCACCTTGTGTCATAAAAATCATCACCCCAATCAATTTCCACAATCGAATCGTCATTATAACTACATTTTACTGCTCAATGTCAAAAAATGCAAATTTCACGTATTGAAAATACATGGGGGTTCTATATTCAATGAATTATTCTTCAAAGAGCAAAAATCTCAATTTTTTTTCCTTTGGCGAAATTGAAGCTTTTATATATTAGAATCTACATTTCCAATTTTTTAACATAAAAAAAATGTGAAGATGGTCAAAGGTTGGTCCAAATCAGTGCAGTTTAAATATTTTTCATTTTCAATTTTCCCCATGTTAATTGTATAGGAAATTTCAATTTTCAAAATTTTGCGATCTTTTTGCACCTTGTGTCATAAAAATCATCACCCCAATCAATTTCCACAATCAAATCGTCATTATAACTACATTTTACTGCTCAATGTCAAGAAATGCAAATTTCACATAATGAAAATACTATGGGGTTCTATATTCAATGAATTATTCTTCAAAGAGTAAAAATCTCAATTTTTTTTCCTTTGGCGAAATTGAAGCTTTTATATATTAGAATCTACATTTCCAATTTTTTAACATAAAAAAAATGTGAAGATGGTCAAAGGTTGGTCCAAATCAGTGCAGTTTAAATATTTTTCATTTTCAATTTTCCCCATGTTAATTGTATAGGAAATTTCAATTTTCGAAATTTTACGATCTTTTTCACCTTGTGTCATAAAAATCATCACCCCAATCAATTTCCACAATCAAATCGTCATAATAACTACATTTTACGTCGAAAAATGCAAATTTCACCTATTGAAAATACATGGGGGTTCTATATTCAATGAATTATTCTTCAAAAAGTAAAAATCTCAATTTTTTTTCCTTTGACGAAATTGAAGCTTTTATATATTAGAATCTCCAATTCCAAATTTATAACAAAAAAAAAAATGTGAAGATGGTCAAAGGTTGGTCCAAATCTGTTCATTTTAAAAGTTTTTCATCTTTAATTTTCCCGTGTTAATTGTATGGAAAATTTCTAATTTTTCAATTTCCTCAATCTTTTTGCACCTTGTGTCATAAAAATCATCACCCCAATCAATTTCCACAATCGAATCGTCATTTTAACTACATTTTACTGCTCAATATCAAGAAATGGAAATTTCACGTATTGAAAATACATGGGGGACGATATTCAATGAATTATTTTTCAAAAAGTAAAAATCTCATTTTTTTTTCCTTTGGCGAAATTGAAGCATTTATATAGGAGAATATCCATTCCCAAATTTATAATATAAAAAAAATGCGAAGGTTGTCAAAGGTTGGTCCAAATCTGTGCAGTTTAAATATTTTTCATTTTCAAATTTCCCATGTTAAATGTATAGGAAATTTCAAACTTTGCAATTTTCGAAATTTTACGATCTTTTTGCACCTTGTGTCATAAAAATCATCACCCCAATCAATTTCCACAATCAAATCGTCATTATAACTACATTTTACTGCTCAATGTCAAGAAATGCAAATTTCACGTATTGAAAATACATGGGGGACGATATTCAATGAATTATTTTTCAAAAAGTAAAAATCTCAATTTTTTTTCCTTTGGTGAAATTAAAGCTTTTATATAAGAGAATCTCTAATTCCAATTTTATAACATAAAAAAAATGCGAAATTGGTCAAAGGTTGGTCCAAATCTGGTCAGTTTAAAAGTTTTTCATCTTTAATTTTCCCTATGTTAATTGTATGGAAAATTTCGCATTTTTCAATTTTCGCAATCTTTTTGCACCTTGTGTCATAAAAATCATCAATCCAATCAATTTCCACAATCAAATCGTCATTATAACTACATTTTACGTCGAGAAATGCAAATTTCACATATTGAAAATACATGGGGGTTCTATATTCAATGAATTATTCTTCAAAGAGTAAAAATCTCAATTTTTTTTCCTTTGGCGAAATTGAAGCTTTTATATATTAGAATCTACATTTCCAATTTTTTAACATAAAAAAAATGCGAAGGTGGTCAAAGTTTGGTCCAAATCTGTTCAGTTTAAAAGTTTTTCATCTTTAATTTTCCCATGTTAATTGTATGGGAAATTTCAAATTTTTCAATTTTCACAATCTTTTTACACCTTGTGTCATAAAATTAATCACCCCAATCAATGTCCACAATCAAATCGTCATTATAACTATATTTTACGTCGAGAAATGCAAATTTCACTTAATGAAAATACATGGGGGTTCTATATTCAATGAATTATTCTTTAAAAAGTAAAAATCTCAATTTTTTTTCCTTTGGCGAAATTGAAGATTTTGTATTGGAGAATCTACATTTCCAATTTTTTAACATAAAAAAAATGCGAAGGTGGTCAAAGTTTGGTCCAAATCTGTTCAGTTTAAAAGTTTTTCATCTTTAATTTTCCCGTGTTAATTGTATGGGAAATTTCTAATTTTTCAATTTCCACAATCTTTTTGCACCTTGTGTCATAAAAATCATCACCCCAATCAATTTCCACAACCGAATCGTCATTTTAACTACATTTTACTGCTCAATATCAAGAAATGGAAATTTCGCGTATTGAAAATACATGGGGGACGATATTCAATGAATTATTTTTCAAAAAGTAAAAATCTCATTTTTTTTTCCTTTGGCGAAATTGAAGCTTTTATATATTAGAATCTACATTTCCAATTTTTTAACATAAAAAAAATGCGAAGGTGGTCAAAGTTTGGTCCAAATCTGTTCAGTTTAAAAGTTTTTCATCTTTAATTTTTCCATGTTAATTGTAAGGGAAATTTCAAATTTTTCAATTTTCACAATCTTTTTACACCTTGTGTCATAAAAATCATCACCCCAATCAATGTCCACAATCAAATCGTCATTATAACTACATTTTACTGCTCAATGTCAAAAAATGCAAATTTCACGTATTGAAAATACATGGGGGACGATATTCAATGAATTATTTTTCAAAAAGTAAAAATCTCAATTTTTTTTCCTTTGGCGAAATTGAAGCTTTTATATATTAGAATCTACATTTCCAATTTTTTAACATAAAAAAAATTCGAAGATGGTCAAAGGTTGGTCCAAATCAGTTTAGTTTAAATATTTTTCATTTTCAATTTTCCCCATGTTAATTGTATAAGAAATTTCAATTTTCGAAATTTTACGATCTTTTTGCACCTTGTGTCATAAAAATCATCACCCCAATTAATTTCCGCAATCAAATCGTCATTATAACTACATTTTACTGCTCAATGTCAAGAAATGCAAATTTCACGGATTGAAAATATATGGGGGACGATATTCAATGAATTATTTTTCAAAAAGTAAAAATCTCAATTTTTTTTCCTTTGGCGAAATTGAAGCTTTTATATATTAGAATCTACATTTCCAATATTTTAACATAAAAAAAATGCGAAGGTGGTCAAAGTTTGGTCCAAATCTGTTCAGTTTAAAAGTTTTTCATCTTTAATTTTCCCGTGTTAATTGTACGGGAAATTTCTAATTTTTCAATTTCCACAATCTTTTTTTACCTTGTGTCGTAAAAATCATCACCCCAATCAATTTCCACAATCGAATCGTCATTTTAACTACATTTTACTGCTCAATATCAAGAAATGGAAATTTCACGTATTGAAAATACATGGGGGACGATATTCAATGAATTATTTTTCAAAAAGTAAAAATCTCATTTTTTTTCCTTTGGCGAAATTGAAGCATTTATATAGGAGAATATCCATTCCCAAATTTTAATAAAAAAAAAATGCGAAGGTTGTCAAAGGTTGGTCCAAATCTGTGCAGTTTAAATATTTTTCATTTTCAAATTTCCCATGTTAAATGTATAGGAAATTTCAAACTTTGCAATTTTCGAAATTTTACGATCGTTTTGCACCTTGTGTCATAAAAATCATCACCCTAATCAATTTCCACAATCAAATCGTCATTATAACTACATTTTACTGCTCAATGTCAAGAAATGAAAATTTCACGTATTGAAAATACATGGGGGACGATATTCAATGAATTATTTTTCAAAAAGTAAAAATCTCAATTTTTTTTCCTTTGGTGAAATTAAAGCTTTTATATAGGAGAATCTACATTTCCAATTTTTTAACATAAAAAAAATGCGAAGGTGGTCAAAGTTTGGTCCAAATCTGTTCAGTTTAAAAGTTTTTTATCTTTAATTTTCCCATGTTAATTGTATGGGAAATTACAAATTTTTCAATTTTCACAATCTTTTTGCACCTTGTGTCATAAAAATCATCACCCCAATCAATTTCCGCAATCAAATCGTCATTATAACTACATTTTACTGCTCAATGTCAAGAAATGCAAATTTCACGGATTGAAAATACATGGGGGACGATATTCAATGAATTATTTTTCAAAAAGTAAAAATCTGAATTTTTTTTCCTTTGGCGAAAATGAAGCTTTTATAAATTAGAATCTACATTTTCAATTTTTTAACATAAAAAAATGCAAAGGTGGTCAAAGTTTGGTCCAAATCTGTTCAGTTTAAAAGTTTTTCATCTTTAATTTTCCCTATGTTAATTGTATGGAAAATTTCCCATTTTTCAATTTTCGCAATCTTTTTGCACCTTGTGTCATAAAAATCATCAATCCAATCAATTTCCACAATCAAATCGTCATTATAACTACATTTTACGTCGAGAAATGCAAATTTCACATATTGAAAATACATGGGGGTTCTATATTCAATGAATTATTCTTCAAAGAGTAAAAATCTCAATTTTTTTTCCTTTGGCGAAATTGAAGCTTTTATATATTAGAATCTACATTTCCAATTTTTTAACATAAAAAAAATGCGAAGGTGGTCAAAGTTTGGTCCAAATCTGTTCAGTTTAAAAGTTTTTCATCTTTAATTTTCCCATGTTAATTGGATGGGAAATTTCAAATTTTTCAATTTTCACAATCTTTTTACACCTTGTGTCATAAAAATAATCACCCCAATCAATGTCCACAATCAAATCGTCATTATAACTATATTTTACGTCGAGAAATGCAAATTTCACTTAATGAAAATACATGGGGGTTCTATATTCAATGAATTATTCTTTAAAAAGTAAAAATCTCAATTTTTTTCCTTTGGCGAAATTGAAGATTTTATATTGGAGAATCTACATTTCCAATTTTTTAACATAAAAAAAATGCGAAGGTGGTCAAAGTTTGGTCCAAATCTGTTCAGTTTAAAAGTTTTTCATCTTTAATTTTCCCGTGTTAATTGTATGGGAAATTTCTAATTTTTCAATTTCCACAATCTTTTTGCACCTTGTGTCATAAAAATCATCACCCCAATCAATTTCCACAACCGAATCGTCATTTTAACTACATTTTACTGCTCAATATCAAGAAATGGAAATTTCGCGTATTGAAAATACATGGGGGACGATATTCAATGAATTATTTTTCAAAAAGTAAAAATCTCATTTTTTTTTCCTTTGGCGAAATTGAAGCTTTTATATATTAGAATCTACATTTCCAATTTTTTAACATAAAAAAAATGCGAAGGTGGTCAAAGTTTGGTCCAAATCTGTTCAGTTTAAAAGTTTTTCATCTTTAATTTTCCCGTGTTAATTGTACGGGAAATTTCTAATTTTTCAATTTCCACAATCTTTTTTTACCTTGTGTCGTAAAAATCATCACCCCAATCAATTTCCACAATCGAATCGTCATTTTAACTACATTTTACTGCTCAATATCAAGAAATGGAAATTTCACGTATTGAAAATACATGGGGGACGATATTCAATGAATTATTTTTCAAAAAGTAAAAATCTCATTTTTTTTCCTTTGGCGAAATTGAAGCATTTATATAGGAGAATATCCATTCCCAAATTTTAATAAAAAAAAATGCGAAGGTTGTCAAAGGTTGGTCCAAATCTGTGCAGTTTAAATATTTTTCATTTTCAAATTTCCCATGTTAAATGTATAGGAAATTTCAAACTTTGCAATTTTCGAAATTTTACGATCTTTTTGCACCTTGTGTCATAAAAATCAACACCCCAATCAATTTCCACAATCAAATCGTCATTATAACTACATTTTACTGCTCAATGTCAAGAAATGCAAATTTCACGTATTGAAAATACATGGGGGACGATATTCAATGAATTATTTTTCAAAAAGTAAAAATCTCAATTTTTTTTCCTTTGGTGAAATTAAAGCTTTTATATAGGAGAATCTACATTTCCAATTTTTTAACATAAAAAAAATGCGAAGGTGGTCAAAGTTTGGTCCAAATCAGTGCAGTTTAAATATTTTTCATTTTCAATTTTCCCCATGTTAATTGTATAGGAAATTTCAATTTTCGAAATTTTACGATCTTTTTCACCTTGTGTCATAAAAATCATCACCCCAATCAATTTCAACAATCAAATCGTCATTATAACTACATTTTACTGCTCAATGTCAAGAAATGCAAATTTCACGTATTGAAAATACATGGGGGACGATATTCAATGAATTATTTTTCAAAAAGTAAATATCTCAATTTTTTTTCCTTTGGCGAAATTGAAGCTTTTATATATTAGAATCTCCAATTCCAAACTTATAACATAAAAAAAATGTGAAGATGGTCAGAGGTTGGTCCAAATCTGTGCAGTTTAAATATTTTTCATTTTCAATTTTCCCCATGTTAATTGTATAGGAAATTTCAATTTTCAAAATTTTACGATCTTTTTGCACCTTGTGTCATAAAAATCATCACCCCAATCAATGTCCACAATCAAATCGTAATTATAACTATATTTTACGTCGAGAAATGCAAATTTCACCTATTGAAAATACATGGGGGACGATATTCAATGAATTATTTTTCAAAAAGTAAAAATCTCAATTTTTTTTTCCTTTGGCGAAATTGAAGCTTTTATATATTAGAATCTACATTTCCAATATTTTAACATAAAAAAAATGCGAAGGTGGTCAAAGTTTGGTCCAAATCTGTTCATTTTAAAAGTTTTTCATCTTTAATTTTCCCGTGTTAATTGTATGGGAAATTTCTAATTTTTCAATTTCCACAATCTTTTTGCACCTTGTGTCATAAAAATCATCACCCCAATCAATTTCCACAATCGAATCGTTATTTTAACTACATTTTACTGCTCAATATCAAGAAATGGAAATTTCACGTATTGAAAATACATGGGGGACGATATTCAATGAATTATTTTTCAAAAAGTAAAAATCTCATTTTTTTTTCCTTTGGCGAAATTGAAGCATTTATATAGGAGAATCTCCATTCCCAAATTTATAATATAAAAAAAATGCGAAGGTTGTCAAAGGTTGGTCCAAATCTGTGCAGTTTAAATATTTTTCATTTTCAAATTTCCCATGTTAAATGTATAGGAAATTTCAAACTTTGCAATTTTCGAAATTTTACGATCTTTTTGCACCTTGTGTCATAAAAATCATCACCCCAATCAATTTCCACAATCAAATCGTCATTATAACTACATTTTACTGCTCAATGTCAAAAAATGCAAATTTCACGTATTGAAAATACATGGGGGACGATATTCAATGAATTATTTTTCAAAAAGTAAAAATCTCAATTTTTTTTCCTTTGGTGAAATTAAAGCTTTTATATAAGAGAATCTCTAATTCCAATTTTATAACATAAAAAAAATGCGAAATTGGTCAAAGGTTGGTCCAAATCTGGTCAGTTTAAAAGTTTTTCATCTTTAATTTTCCCTATGTTAATTGTATGGAAAATTTCCCATTTTTCAATTTTCGCAATCTTTTTGCACCTTGTGTCATAAAAATCATCAATCCAATCAATTTCCACAATCAAATCGTCATTATAACTACATTTTACGTCGAGAAATGCAAATTTCACATATTGAAAATACATGGGGGTTCTATATTCAATGAATTATTCTTCAAAGAGTAAAAATCTCAATTTTTTTTCCTTTGGCGAAATTGAAGCTTTTATATATTAGAATCTACATTTCCAATTTTTTAACATAAAAAAAATGCGAAGGTGGTCAAAGTTTGGTCCAAATCTGTTCAGTTTAAAAGTTTTTCATCTTTAATTTTCCCATGTTAATTGGATGGGAAATTTCAAATTTTTCAATTTTCACAATCTTTTTACACCTTGTGTCATAAAAATAATCACCCCAATCAATGTCCACAATCAAATCGTCATTATAACTATATTTTACGTCGAGAAATGCAAATTTCACTTAATGAAAATACATGGGGGTTCTATATTCAATGAATTATTTTTCAAAAAGTAAAAATCTCAATTTTTTTTCCTTTGGCGAAATTGAAGCTTTTATATATTAGAATCTACATTTCCAATATTTTAACATAAAAAAAATGCGAAGGTGGTCAAAGTTTGGTCCAAATCTGTTCAGTTTAAAAGTTTTTCATCTTTAATTTTCCCGTGTTAATTGTACGGGAAATTTCTAATTTTTCAATTTCCACAATCTTTTTTTACCTTGTGTCGTAAAAATCATCACCCCAATCAATTTCCACAATCGAATCGTCATTTTAACTACATTTTACTGCTCAATATCAAGAAATGGAAATTTCACGTATTGAAAATACATGGGGGACGATATTCAATGAATTATTTTTCAAAAAGTAAAAATCTCATTTTTTTTCCTTTGGCGAAATTGAAGCATTTATATAGGAGAATATCCATTCCCAAATTTTAATAAAAAAAAATGCGAAGGTTGTCAAAGGTTGGTCCAAATCTGTGCAGTTTAAATATTTTTCATTTTCAAATTTCCCATGTTAAATGTATAGGAAATTTCAAACTTTGCAATTTTCGAAATTTTACGATCTTTTAGCACCTTGTGTCATAAAAATCATCACCCCAATCAATTTCCACAATCAAATCGTCATTATAACTACATTTTACTGCTCTATGTCAAGAAATGCAAATTTCACGTATTGAAAATACATGGGGGACGATATTCAATGAATTATTTTTCAAAAAGTAAAAATCTCAATTTTTTTTCCTTTGGTGAAATTAAAGCTTTTATATAAGAGAATCTACATTTCCAATTTTTTAACATAAAAAAAATGCGAAGGTGGTCAAAGTTTGGTCCAAATCTGTTCAGTTTAAAAGTTTTTTATCTTTAATTTTCCCATGTTAATTGTATGGGAAATTACAAATTTTTCAATTTTCACAATCTTTTTGCACCTTGTGTCATAAAAATCATCACCCCAATCAATTTCCGCAATCAAATCGTCATTATAACTACATTTTACTGCTCAATGTCAAGAAATGCAAATTTCACGGATTGAAAATACATGGGGGACGATATTCAATGAATTATTTTTCAAAAAGTAAAAATCTGAATTTTTTTTCCTTTGGCGAAAATGAAGCTTTTATAAGTTAGAATCTACATTTCCAATTTTTTAACATAAAAAAAATGCAAAGGTGGTCAAAGTTTGGTCCAAATCTGTTCAGTTTAAAAGTTTTTCATCTTTAATTTTCCCATGTTAATTGTATGGGAAATTTCAAATTTTTCAATTTTCACAATCTTTTTACACCTTGTGTCATAAAAATCATCACCCCAATCAATGTCCACAATCAAATCGTCATTATAACTATATTTTACGTCGAGAAATGCAAATTTCACATATTGAAAATACATGGGGGTTCTATATTCAATGAATTATTCTTCAAAGAGTAAAAATCTCAATTTTTTTTTCCTTTGGCGAAATTGAAGCTTTTATATATTAGAATCTACATTTCCAATTTTTTAACATAAAAAAAATGCGAAGGTGGTCAAAGTTTGGTCCAAATCTGTTCAGTTTAAAAGTTTTTCATCTTTAATTTTCCCATGTTAATTGTATGGGAAATTACAAATTTTTCAATTTTCACAATCTTTTTGCACCTTGTGTCATAAAAATCATCACCCCAATCAATTTCCACAATCGAATCGTCATTATAACTACATTTTACTGCTCAATGTCAAAAAATGCAAATTTCACGTATTGAAAATACATGGGGGACGATATTCAATGAATTATTTTTCAAAGAGTAAAAATCTCAATTTTTTTTCCTTTGGCGAAATTGAAGCTTTTATATATTAGAATCTACATTTCCAATTTTTTAACATAAAAAAAATGCGAAGGTGGTCAAAGTTTGGTCCAAATCTGTTCAGTTTAAAAGTTTTTCATCTTTAATTTTCCCATGTTAATTGGATGGGAAATTTCAAATTTTTCAATTTTCACAATCTTTTTACACCTTGTGTCATAAAAATAATCACCCCAATCAATGTCCACAATCAAATCGTCATTATAACTATATTTTACGTCGAGAAATGCAAATTTCACTTAATGAAAATACATGGGGGTTCTATATTCAATGAATTATTTTTCAAAAAGTAAAAATCTCAATTTTTTTTCCTTTGGCGAAATTGAAGCTTTTATATATTAGAATCTACATTTCCAATATTTTAACATAAAAAAAATGCGAAGGTGGTCAAAGTTTGGTCCAAATCTGTTCAGTTTAAAAGTTTTTCATCTTTAATTTTCCCGTGTTAATTGTACGGGAAATTTCTAATTTTTCAATTTCCACAATCTTTTTTTACCTTGTGTCGTAAAAATCATCACCCCAATCAATTTCCACAATCGAATCGTCATTTTAACTACATTTTACTGCTCAATATCAAGAAATGGAAATTTCACGTATTGAAAATACATGGGGGACGATATTCAATGAATTATTTTTCAAAAAGTAAAAATCTCATTTTTTTTCCTTTGGCGAAATTGAAGCATTTATATAGGAGAATATCCATTCCCAAATTTTAATAAAAAAAAATGCGAAGGTTGTCAAAGGTTGGTCCAAATCTGTGCAGTTTAAATATTTTTCATTTTCAAATTTCCCATGTTAAATGTATAGGAAATTTCAAACTTTGCAATTTTCGAAATTTTACGATCTTTTTGCACCTTGTGTCATAAAAATCATCACCCCAATCAATTTCCACAATCAAATCGTCATTATAACTACATTTTACTGCTCAATGTCAAGAAATGCAAATTTCACGTATTGAAAATACATGGGGGACGATATTCAATGAATTATTTTTCAAAAAGTAAAAATCTCAATTTTTTTTCCTTTGGTGAAATTAAAGCTTTTATATAGGAGAATCTACATTTCCAATTTTTTAACATAAAAAAAATGCGAAGGTGGTCAAAGTTTGGTCCAAATCAGTGCAGTTTAAATATTTTTCATTTTCAATTTTCCCCATGTTAATTGTATAGGAAATTTCAATTTTCGAAATTTTACGATCTTTTTCACCTTGTGTCATAAAAATCATCACCCCAATCAATTTCAACAATCAAATCGTCATTATAACTACATTTTACTGCTCAATGTCAAGAAATGCAAATTTCACGTATTGAAAATACATGGGGGACGATATTCAATGAATTATTTTTCAAAAAGTAAATATCTCAATTTTTTTTCCTTTGGCGAAATTGAAGCTTTTATATATTAGAATCTCCAATTCCAAATTTATAACATAAAAAAAATGTGAAGATGGTCAAAGGTTGGTCCAAATCTGTGCAGTTTAAATATTTTTCATTTTCAATTTTCCCCATGTTAATTGTATAGGAAATTTCAATTTTCAAAATTTTACGATCTTTTTGCACCTTGTGTCATAAAAATCATCACCCCAATCAATGTCCACAATCAAATCGTAATTATAACTATATTTTACGTCGAGAAATGCAAATTTCACCTATTGAAAATACATGGGGGACGATATTCAATGAATTATTTTTCAAAAAGTAAAAATCTCAATTTTTTTTTCCTTTGGCGAAATTGAAGCTTTTATATATTAGAATCTACATTTCCAATATTTTAACATAAAAAAAATGCGAAGGTGGTCAAAGTTTGGTCCAAATCTGTTCATTTTAAAAGTTTTTCATCTTTAATTTTCCCGTGTTAATTGTATGGGAAATTTCTAATTTTTCAATTTCCACAATCTTTTTGCACCTTGTGTCATAAAAATCATCACCCCAATCAATTTCCACAATCGAATCGTTATTTTAACTACATTTTACTGCTCAATATCAAGAAATGGAAATTTCACGTATTGAAAATACATGGGGGACGATATTCAATGAATTATTTTTCAAAAAGTAAAAATCTCATTTTTTTTTCCTTTGGCGAAATTGAAGCATTTATATAGGAGAATCTCCATTCCCAAATTTATAATATAAAAAAAATGCGAAGGTTGTCAAAGGTTGGTCCAAATCTGTGCAGTTTAAATATTTTTCATTTTCAAATTTCCCATGTTAAATGTATAGGAAATTTCAAACTTTGCAATTTTCGAAATTTTACGATCTTTTTGCACTTTGTGTCATAAAAATCATCACCCCAATCAATTTCCACAATCAAATCGTCATTATAACTACATTTTACTGCTCAATGTCAAGAAATGCAAATTTCACGTATTGAAAATACATGGGGGACGATATTCAATGAATTATTTTTCAAAAAGTAAAAATCTAATTTTTTTTCCTTTCGTGAAATTATAGCTTTTATATAAGAGAATCTCTAATTCCAATTTTATAACATAAAAAAAATGCGAAATTGGTCAAAGGTTGGTCCAAATCTGGTCAGTTTAAAAGTTTTTCATCTTTAATTTTCCCTATGTTAATTGTATGGAAAATTTCCCATTTTTCAATTTTCGCAATCTTTTTGCACCTTGTGTCATAAAAATCATCAATCCAATCAATTTCCACAATCAAATCGTCATTATAACTACATTTTACGTCGAGAAATGCAAATTTCACATATTGAAAATACATGGGGGTTCTATATTCAATGAATTATTCTTCAAAGAGTAAAAATCTCAATTTTTTTTCCTTTGGCGAAATTGAAGCTTTTATATATTAGAATCTACATTTCCAATTTTTTAACATAAAAAAAATGCGAAGGTGGTCAAAGTTTGGTCCAAATCTGTTCAGTTTAAAAGTTTTTCATCTTTAATTTTCCCATGTTAATTGGATGGGAAATTTCAAATTTTTCAATTTTCACAATCTTTTTACACCTTGTGTCATAAAAATAATCACCCCAATCAATGTCCACAATCAAATCGTCATTATAACTATATTTTCCGTCGAGAAATGCAAATTTCACTTAATGAAAATACATGGGGGTTCTATATTCAATGAATTATTCTTTAAAAAGTAAAAATCTCAATTTTTTTCCTTTGGCGAAATTGAAGATTTTATATTGGAGAATCTACATTTCCAATTTTTTAACATAAAAAAAATGCGAAGGTGGTAAAAGTTTGGTCCAAATCTGTTCAGTTTAAAAGTTTTTCATCTTTAATTTTCCCGTGTTAATTGTATGGGAAATTTCTAATTTTTCAATTTCCACAATCTTTTTGCACCTTGTGTCATAAAAATCATCACCCCAATCAATTTCCACAACCGAATCGTCATTTTAACTACATTTTACTGCTCAATATCAAGAAATGGAAATTTCGCGTATTGAAAATACATGGGGGACGATATTCAATGAATTATTTTTCAAAAAGTAAAAATCTCATTTTTTTTTCCTTTGGCGAAATTGAAGCTTTTATATATTAGAATCTACATTTCCAATTTTTTAACATAAAAAAAATGCGAAGGTGGTCAAAGTTTGGTCCAAATCTGTTCAGTTTAAAAGTTTTTCATCTTTAATTTTCCCATGTTAATTGTAAGGGAAATTTCAAATTTTTCAATTTTCACAATCTTTTTACACCTTGTGTCATAAAAATCATCACCCCAATCAATGTCCACAATCAAATCGTCATTATAACTATATTTTACGTCGAGAAATGCAAATTTCACATATTGAATATACATGGGGGTTCTATATTCAATGAATTATTCTTCAAAGAGTAAAAATCCCAATTTTTTTTCCTTTGGCGAAATTGAAGCTTTTATATATTAGAATCTACATTTCCAATTTTTTAACATAAAAAAAATGCGATGGTGGTCAAAGTTTGGTCCAAATCTGATCAGTTTAAAAGTTTTTCATCTTTAATTTTCCCATGTTAATTGTATGGGAAATTTCAAATTTTTCAATTTTCACAATCTTTTTGCACCTTGTGTCATAAAAATCATCACCCCAATCAATTTCCACAACCGAATCGTCATTATAACTACATTTTACTGCTCAATGTCAAAAAATGCAAATTTCACGTATTGAAAATACATGGGGGACGATATTCAATGAATTATTTTTCAAAAAGTAAAAATCTCAATTTTTTTTGCTTTGGCGAAATTGAAGCTTTTATATATTAGAATCTACATTTCCAATTTTTTAACATAAAAAAAATTCGAAGATGGTCAAAGGTTGGTCCAAATCAGTTTAGTTTAAATATTTTTCATTTTCAATTTTCCCCATGTTAATTGTATAGGAAATTTCAATTTTCGAAATTTTACGATCTTTTTGCACCTTGTGTCATAAAAATCATCACCCCAATCAATTTCCACAATCAAATCGTCATTATAACTATATTTTCCGTCGAGAAATGCAAATTTCACTTAATGAAAATACATGGGGGTTCTATATTCAATGAATTATTCTTTAAAAAGTAAAAATCTCAATTTTTTTCCTTTGGCGAAATTGAAGATTTTATATTGGAGAATCTACATTTCCAATTTTTTAACATAAAAAAAATGCGAAGGTGGTAAAAGTTTGGTCCAAATCTGTTCAGTTTAAAAGTTTTTCATCTTTAATTTTCCCGTGTTAATTGTATGGGAAATTTCTAATTTTTCAATTTCCACAATCTTTTTGCACCTTGTGTCATAAAAATCATCACCCCAATCAATTTCCACAACCGAATCGTCATTTTAACTACATTTTACTGCTCAATATCAAGAAATGGAAATTTCGCGTATTGAAAATACATGGGGGACGATATTCAATGAATTATTTTTCAAAAAGTAAAAATCTCATTTTTTTTTCCTTTGGCGAAATTGAAGCTTTTATATATTAGAATCTACATTTCCAATTTTTTAACATAAAAAAAATGCGAAGGTGGTCAAAGTTTGGTCCAAATCTGTTCAGTTTAAAAGTTTTTCATCTTTAATTTTCCCATGTTAATTGTAAGGGAAATTTCAAATTTTTCAATTTTCACAATCTTTTTACACCTTGTGTCATAAAAATCATCACCCCAATCAATGTCCACAATCAAATCGTCATTATAACTATATTTTACGTCGAGAAATGCAAATTTCACATATTGAATATACATGGGGGTTCTATATTCAATGAATTATTCTTCAAAGAGTAAAAATCCCAATTTTTTTTCCTTTGGCGAAATTGAAGCTTTTATATATTAGAATCTACATTTCCAATTTTTTAACATAAAAAAAATGCGATGGTGGTCAAAGTTTGGTCCAAATCTGATCAGTTTAAAAGTTTTTCATCTTTAATTTTCCCATGTTAATTGTATGGGAAATTTCAAATTTTTCAATTTTCACAATCTTTTTGCACCTTGTGTCATAAAAATCATCACCCCAATCAATTTCCACAACCGAATCGTCATTATAACTACATTTTACTGCTCAATGTCAAAAAATGCAAATTTCACGTATTGAAAATACATGGGGGACGATATTCAATGAATTATTTTTCAAAAAGTAAAAATCTCAATTTTTTTTGCTTTGGCGAAATTGAAGCTTTTATATATTAGAATCTACATTTCCAATTTTTTAACATAAAAAAAATTCGAAGATGGTCAAAGGTTGGTCCAAATCAGTTTAGTTTAAATATTTTTCATTTTCAATTTTCCCCATGTTAATTGTATAGGAAATTTCAATTTTCGAAATTTTACGATCTTTTTGCACCTTGTGTCATAAAAATCATCACCCCAATCAATTTCCGCAATCAAATCGTCATTATAACTACATTTTACTGCTCAATGTCAAGAAATGCAAATTTCACGGATTGAAAATATATGGGGGACGATATTCAATGAATTATTTTTCAAAAAGTAAAAATCTCAATTTTTTTTCCTTTGGCGAAATTGAAGCTTTTATATATTAGAATCTACATTTCCAATATTTTAACATAAAAAAAATGCGAAGGTGGTCAAAGTTTGGTCCAAATCTGTTCAGTTTAAAAGTTTTTCATCTTTAATTTTCCCGTGTTAATTGTACGGGAAATTTCTAATTTTTCAATTTCCACAATCTTTTTTTACCTTGTGTCGTAAAAATCATCACCCCAATCAATTTCCACAATCGAATCGTCATTTTAACTACATTTTACTGCTCAATATCAAGAAATGGAAATTTCACGTATTGAAAATACATGGGGGACGATATTCAATGAATTATTTTTCAAAAAGTAAAAATCTCATTTTTTTTCCTTTGGCGAAATTGAAGCATTTATATAGGAGAATATCCATTCCCAAATTTTAATTAAAAAAAATGCGAAGGTTGTCAAAGGTTGGTCCAAATCTGTGCAGTTTAAATATTTTTCATTTTCAAATTTCCCATGTTAAATGTATAGGAAATTTCAAACTTTGCAATTTTCGAAATTTTACGATCTTTTTGCACCTTGTGTCATAAAAATCATCACCCCAATCAATTTCCACAATCAAATCGTCATTATAACTACATTTTACTGCTCAATGTCAAGAAATGCAAATTTCACGTATTGAAAATACATGGGGGACGATATTCAATGAATTATTTTTCAAAAAGTAAAAATCTCAATTTTTTTTCCTTTGGTGAAAATAAAGCTTTTATATAGGAGAATCTACATTTCCAATTTTTTAACATAAAAAAAATGCGAAGGTGGTCAAAGTTTGGTCCAAATCTGTTCAGTTTAAAAGTTTTTTATCTTTAATTTTCCCATGTTAATTGTATGGGAAATTACAAATTTTTCAATTTTCACAATCTTTTTGCACCTTGTGTCATAAAAATCATCACCCCAATCAATTTCCGCAATCAAATCGTCATTATAACTACATTTTACTGCTCAATGTCAAGAAATGCAAATTTCACGGATTGAAAATACATGGGGGACGATATTCAATGAATTATTTTTCAAAAAGTAAAAATCTGAATTTTTTTTCCTTTGGCGAAAATGAAGCTTTTATAAGTTAGAATCTACATTTCCAATTTTTTAACATAAAAAAAATGCAAAGGTGGTCAAAGTTTGGTCCAAATCTGTTCAGTTTAAAAGTTTTTCATCTTTAATTTTCCCATGTTAATTGTATGGGAAATTTCAAATTTTTCAATTTTCACAATCTTTTTACACCTTGTGTCATAAAAATCATCACCCCAATCAATGTCCACAATCAAATCGTCATTATAACTATATTTTACGTCGAGAAATGCAAATTTCACATATTGAAAATACATGGGGGTTCTATATTCAATGAATTATTCTTCAAAGAGTAAAAATCTCAATTTTTTTTTCCTTTGGCGAAATTGAAGCTTTTATATATTAGAATCTACATTTCCAATTTTTTAACATAAAAAAAATGCGAAGGTGGTCAAAGTTTGGTCCAAATCTGTTCAGTTTAAAAGTTTTTCATCTTTAATTTTCCCATGTTAATTGTATGGGAAATTACAAATTTTTCAATTTTCACAATCTTTTTGCACCTTGTGTCATAAAAATCATCACCCCAATCAATTTCCACAATCGAATCGTCATTATAACTACATTTTACTGCTCAATGTCAAAAAATGCAAATTTCACGTATTGAAAATACATGGGGGACGATATTCAATGAATTATTTTTCAAAAAGTAAAAATCTCAATTTTTTTTCCTTTGGCGAAATTGAAGCTTTTATATATTAGAATCTACATTTCCAATTTTTTAACATAAAAAAAATTCGAAGATGGTCAAAGGTTGGTCCAAATCAGTTTAGTTTAAATATTTTTCATTTTCAATTTTCCCCATGTTAATTGTATAGGAAATTTCAATTTTCGAAATTTTACGATCTTTTTGCACCTTGTGTCATAAAAATCATCACCCCAATCAATTTCCGCAATCAAATCGTCATTATAACTACATTTTACTGCTCAATGTCAAGAAATGCAAATTTCACGGATTGAAAATATATGGGGGACGATATTCAATGAATTATTTTTCAAAAAGTAAAAATCTCAATTTTTTTTCCTTTGGCGAAATTGAAGCTTTTATATATTAGAATCTACATTTCCAATATTTTAACATAAAAAAAATGCGAAGGTGGTCAAAGTTTGGTCCAAATCTGTTCAGTTTAAAAGTTTTTCATCTTTAATTTTCCCGTGTTAATTGTACGGGAAATTTCTAATTTTTCAATTTCCACAATCTTTTTTTACCTTGTGTCGTAAAAATCATCACCCCAATCAATTTCCACAATCGAATCGTCATTTTAACTACATTTTACTGCTCAATATCAAGAAATGGAAATTTCACGTATTGAAAATACATGGGGGACGATATTCAATGAATTATTTTTCAAAAAGTAAAAATCTCATTTTTTTTCCTTTGGCGAAATTGAAGCATTTATATAGGAGAATATCCATTCCCAAATTTTAATAAAAAAAATGCGAAGGTTGTCAAAGGTTGGTCCAAATCTGTGCAGTTTAAATATTTTTCATTTTCAAATTTCCCATGTTAAATGTATAAGAAATTTCAAACTTTGCAATTTTCGAAATTTTACGATCTTTTTGCACCTTGTGTCATAAAAATCATCACCCCAATCAATTTCCACAATCAAATCGTCATTATAACTACATTTTACTGCTCAATGTCAAGAAATGCAAATTTCACGTATTGAAAATACATGGGGGACGATATTCAATGAATTATTTTTCAAAAAGTAAAAATCTCAATTTTTTTTCCTTTGGTGAAATTAAAGCTTTTATATAGGAGAATCTACATTTCCAATTTTTTAACATAAAAACAACGCGAAGGTGGTCAAAGTTTGGTCCAAATCTGTTCAGTTTAAAAGTTTTTTATCTTTAATTTTCCCATGTTAATTGTATGGGAAATTACAAATTTTTCAATTTTCACAATCTTTTTGCACCTTGTGTCATAAAAATCATCACCCCAATCAATTTCCGCAATCAAATCGTCATTATAACTACATTTTACTGCTCAATGTCAAGAAATGCAAATTTCACGGATTGAAAATACATGGGGGACGATATTCAATGAATTATTTTTCAAAAAGTAAAAATCTGAATTTTTTTTCCTTTGGCGAAAATGAAGCTTTTATAAGTTAGAATCTACATTTCCAATTTTTTAACATAAAAAAAATGCAAAGGTGGTCAAAGTTTGGTCCAAATCTGTTCAGTTTAAAAGTTTTTCATCTTTAATTTTCCCATGTTAATTGTATGGGAAATTTCAAATTTTTCAATTTTCACAATCTTTTTACACCTTGTGTCATAAAAATCATCACCCCAATCAATGTCCACAATCAAATCGTCATTATAACTATATTTTACGTCGAGAAATGCAAATTTCACATATTGAAAATACATGGGGGTTCTATATTCAATGAATTATTCTTCAAAGAGTAAAAATCTCAATTTTTTTTTCCTTTGGCGAAATTGAAGCTTTTATATATTAGAATCTACATTTCCAATTTTTTAACATAAAAAAAATGCGAAGGTGGTCAAAGTTTGGTCCAAATCTGTTCAGTTTAAAAGTTTTTCATCTTTAATTTTCCCATGTTAATTGTATGGGAAATTACAAATTTTTCAATTTTCACAATCTTTTTGCACCTTGTGTCATAAAAATCATCACCCCAATCAATTTCCACAATCGAATCGTCATTATAACTACATTTTACTGCTCAATGTCAAAAAATGCAAATTTCACGTATTGAAAATACATGGGGGACGATATTCAATGAATTATTTTTCAAAAAGTAAAAATCTCAATTTTTTTTCCTTTGGCGAAATTGAAGCTTTTATATATTAGAATCTACATTTCCAATTTTTTAACATAAAAAAAATTCGAAGATGGTCAAAGGTTGGTCCAAATCAGTTTAGTTTAAATATTTTTCATTTTCAATTTTCCCCATGTTAATTGTATAGGAAATTTCAATTTTCGAAATTTTACGATCTTTTTCACCTTGTGTCATAAAAATCATCACCCCAATCAATTTCAACAATCAAATCGTCATTATAACTACATTTTACTGCTCAATGTCAAGAAATGCAAATTTCACGTATTGAAAATACATGGGGGACGATATTCAATGAATAATTTTCAAAAAGTAAATATCTCAATTTTTTTTCCTTTGGCGAAATTGAAGCTTTTATATATTAGAATCTCCAATTCCAAATTTATAACATAAAAAAAATGTGAAGATGGTCAAAGGTTGGTCCAAATCTGTGCAGTTTAAATATTTTTCATTTTCAATTTTCCCCATGTTAATTGTATAGGAAATTTCAATTTTCAAAATTTTACGATCTTTTTGCACCTTGTGTCATAAAAATCATCACCCCAATCAATTTCCACAATCAAATCGTCATTATAACTACATTTTACTGCTCAATGTCAAGAAATGCAAATTTCACCTATTAAAAATACATGGGGGTTCTATATTCAATGAATTATTCTTCAAAAAGTTAAAATCTCAATTTTTTTTCCTTTGGCGAAATTGAAGCTTTTATATAGGAGAATCTACATTTCCAATTTTTTAACATAAAAAAAATGCGAAGGTGGTCAAAGTTTGGTCCAAATCTGTTCAGTTTAAAAGATTTTCATTTTTAATTTTCCCATGTTAATTGTATGGGAAATTTCAAATTTTTCAATTTTCACAATCTTTTTGCACCTTGTGTCATAAAAATCATCACCCCAATCAATTTCCACAATCGAATCGTCATTATATCTACATTTTACTGCTCAATGTCAAAAAATGCAAATTTCACGGATTGAAAATATATGGGGGACGATATTCAATGAATTATTTTTCAAAAAGTAAAAATCTCAATTTTTTTTCCTTTGGCGAAATTGAAGCTTTTATATATTAGAATCTACATTTCCAATATTTTAACATAAAAAAAATGCGAAGGTGGTCAAAGTTTGGTCCAAATCTGTTCATTTTAAAAGTTTTTCATCTTTAATTTTCCCGTGTTAATTGTATGGGAAATTTCTAATTTTTCAATTTCCACAATCTTTTTGCACCTTGTGTCATAAAAATCATCACCCCAATCAATTTCCACAATCGAATCGTTATTTTAACTACATTTTACTGCTCAATATCAAGAAATGGAAATTTCACGTATTGAAAATACATGGGGGACGATATTCAATGAATTATTTTTCAAAAAGTAAAAATCTCATTTTTTTTTCCTTTGGCGAAATTGAAGCATTTATATAGGAGAATCTCCATTCCCAAATTTATAATATAAAAAAAATGCGAAGGTTGTCAAAGGTTGGTCCAAATCTGTGCAGTTTAAATATTTTTCATTTTCAAATTTCCCATGTTAAATGTATAGGAAATTTCAAACTTTGCAATTTTCGAAATTTTACGATCTTTTTGCACCTTGTGTCATAAAAATCATCACCCCAATCAATTTCCACAATCAAATCGTCATTATAACTACATTTTACTGCTCAATGTCAAGAAATGCAAATTTCACGTATTGAAAATACATGGGGGACGATATTCAATGAATTATTTTTCAAAAAGTAAAAATCTAATTTTTTTTCCTTTCGTGAAATTATAGCTTTTATATAGGAGAATCTCTAATTCCAAATTTATAACATAAAAAAAATGTGAAATTGGTCAAAGGTTGGTCCAAATCTGGTCAGTTTAAAAGTTTTTCATCTTTAATTTTCCCATGTTAATTGTATGGGAAATTTCAAATTTTTCAATTTTCACAATCTTTTTACACCTTGTGTCATAAAAATCATCACCCCAATCAATGTCCACAAACAAATCATCCTTATAACTACATTTTACGTCTAGAAATGCAAATTTCACATATTAAAAATACATGGGGGTTCTATATTCAATGAATTATTCTTCAAAGAGTAAAAATCTCAATTTTTTTTCCTTTGGCTAAATTGAAGCTTTTATATATTAGAATCTACATTTCCAATTTTTTAACATAAAAAAAAATGCGAAGGTGGTCAAAGTTTGGTCCAAATCTGTTCAGTTTAAAAGTTTTTCATCTTTAATTTTCCCATGTTAATTGTATGGGAAATTTCAAATTTTTCAATTTTCACAATCTTTTTACACCTTGTGTCATAAAAATCATCACCCCAATCAATGTCCACAATCAAATCGTCATTATAACTATATTTTACGTCGAGAAATGCAAATTTCACATATTGAATATTCATGGGGGTTCTATATTCAATGAATTATTCTTCAAAGAGTAAAAATCTCAATATTTTTTCCTTTGGCGAAATTGAAGCTTTTATATATTAGAATCTACATTTCCAAATTTTTAACATAAAAAAAATGCGAAGGTGGTCAAAGTTTGGTCCAAATCTGATCAGTTTAAAAGTTTTTCATCTTTAATTTTCCCATGTTAACTGTATGGGAAATTTCAAATTTTTCAATTTTCACAATCTTTTTGCACCTTGTGTCATAAAAATCATCACCCCAATCAATTTCCACAATCGAATCGTCATTATAACTACATTTTACTGCTCAATTTCAAAAAATGCAAATTTCACGTATTGAAAATACATGGGGGACGATATTCAATGAATTATTTTTCAAAAACTAAAAATCTCAATTTTTTTTCTTTTGGCGAAATTAAAGCTTTTATATATTAGAATCTACATTTCCAATTTTTTAACATAAAAAAAATGCGAAGGTGGTCAAAGTTTGGTCCAAATCTGTTCAGTTTAAAAGTTTTTCATCTTTAATTTTCCCATGTTAATTGTATGGGAAATTTCAAATTTTTCAATTTTCACAATCTTTTTACACCTTGTGTCATAAAAATCATCACCCCAATCAATGTCCACAATCAAATCGTCATTATAACTATATTTTACGTCGAGAAATGCAAATTTCACATATTGAATATACATGGGGGTTCTATATTCAATGAATTATTCTTCAAAGAATAAAAATCTCAATTTTTTTTCCTTTGGCGAAATTGAAGCTTTTATATATTAGAATCTACATTTCCAATTTTTTAACATAAAAAAAAATGCGAAGGTGGTCAAAGTTTGGTCCAAATCTGATCAGTTTAAAAGTTTTTCATCTTTAATTTCCCGTGTTAATTGTATGGGAAATTTCTAATTTTTCAATTTCCACAATCTTTTTGCACCTTGTGTCATAAAAATCATCACCCCAATCAATTTCCACAACCGAATCGTCATTTTAACTACATTTTACTGCTCAATATCAAGAAATGGAAATTTCGCGTATTGAAAATACATGGGGGACGATATTCAATGAATTATTTTTCAAAAAGTAAAAATCTCATTTTTTTTTCCTTTGGCGAAATTGAAGCATTTATATAGGAGAATCTCCATTCCCAAATTTATAATATAAAAAAAATGCGAAAGTTGTCAAAGGTTGGTCCAAATCTGTGCAGTTTAAATATTTTTCATTTTCAAATTTCCCATGTTAAATGTATAGGAAATTTCAAACTTTGCAATTTTCGAAATTTTACGATCTTTTTGCACCTTGTGTCATAAAAATCATCACCCCAATCAATTTCCACAATCAAATCGTCATTATAACTACATTTTACTGCTCAATGTCAAGAAATGCAAATTTCACGTATTGAAAATACATGGGGGACGATATTCAATGAATTATTTTTCAAAAAGTAAAAATCTCAATTTTTTTTCCTTTGGCGAAATTGAAGCTTTTATATATTAGAATCTACATTTCCAATATTTTAACATAAAAAAAATGCGAAGGTGGTCAAAGTTTGGTCCAAATCTGTTCAGTTTAAAAGTTTTTCATCTTTAATTTTCCCGTGTTAATTGTATGGGAAATTTCTAATTTTTCAATTTCCACAATCTTTTTGCACCTTATGTCATAAAAATCATCACCCCAATCAATTTCCACAACCGAATCGTCATTTTAACTACATTTTACTGCTCAATATCAAGAAATGGAAATTTCGCGTATTGAAAATACATGGGGGACGATATTCAATGAATTATTTTTCAAAAAGTGAAAATCTCATTTTTTTTTCCTTGGGCGAAATTGAAGCTTTTATATATTAGAATCTACATTTCCAATTTTTTAGCATAAAAAAAATGCGAAGGTGGTCAAAGTTTGGTCCAAATCTGTTCAGTTTAAAAGTTTTTCATCTTTAATTTTCCCATGTTAATTGTATGGGAAATTTCAAATTTTTCAATTTTCACAATCTTTTTACACCTTGTGTCATAAAAATCATCACCCCAATCAATGTCCACAATCAAATCGTCATTATAACTATATTTTACGTCGAGAAATGCAAATTTCACATATTGAATATACATGGGGGTTCTATATTCAATGAATTATTCTTCAAAGAGTAAAAATCTCAATTTTTTTTCCTTTGGCGAAATTGAAGCTTTTATATATTAGAATCTACATTTCCAATTTTTTAACATAAAAAAAAATGCGAAGGTGGTCAAAGTTTGGTCCAAATCTGATCAGTTTAAAAGATTTTCATCTTTAATTTTCCCATGTTAATTGTATGGGAAATTTCAAATTTTTCAATTTTCACAATCTTTTTGCACCTTGTGTCATAAAAATCATCACCCCAATCAATTTCCACAATCGAATCGTCATTATAACTACATTTTACTGCTCAATGTCAAAAAATGCAAATTTCACGTATTGAAAATACATGGGGGACGATATTCAATGAATTATTTTTCAAAAAGTAAAAATCTCAATTTTTTTTCCTTTGGCGAAATTGAAGCTTTTATATATTAGAATCTACATTTCCAATTTTTTAACATAAAAAAAATTCGAAGATGGTCAAAGGTTGGTCCAAATCAGTTTAGTTTAAATATTTTTCATTTTCAATTTTCCCCATGTTAATTGTATAGGAAATTTCAATTTTCGAAATTTTACGATCTTTTTGCACCTTGTGTCATAAAAATCATCACCCCAATCAATTTCCGCAATCAAATCGTCATTATAACTACAATTTACTGCTCAATGTAAAGAAATGCAAATTTCACGGATTGAAAATATATGGGGGACGATATTCAATGAATTATTTTTCAAAAAGTAAAAATCTCAATTTTTTTTCCTTTGGCGAAATTGAAGCTTTTATATATTAGAATCTACATTTCCAATATTTTAACATAAAAAAAATGCGAAGGTGGTCAAAGTTTGGTCCAAATCTGTTCAGTTTAAAAGTTTTTCATCTTTAATTTTCCCATGTTAATTGTATGGGAAATTTCAAATTTTTCAATTTTCACAATCTTTTTGCACCTTGTGTCATAAAAATCATCACCCCAATCAATTTCCACAATCGAATCGTCATTATAACTACATTTTACTGCTCAATGTCAAAAAATGCAAATTTCACGTATTGAAAATACATGGGGGAGATATTCAATGAATTATTTTTCAAAAAGTAAAAATCTCAATTTTTTTTCCTTTGGCGAAATTGAAGCTTTTATATATTAGAATCTACATTTCCAATTTTTTAACATAAAAAAAATGTGAAGATGGTCAAAGGTTGGTCCAAATCAGTGCAGTTTAAATATTTTTCATTTTCAATTTTCCCCATGTTAATTGTATAGGAAATTTCAATTTTCGAAATTTTACGATCTTTTTCACCTTGTGTCATAAAAATCATCACCCCAATCAATTTCCACAATCAAATCGTCATTATAACTACATTTTACGTCGAGAAATGCAAATTTCACCTATTGAAAATACATGGGGGTTCTATATTCAATGAATTATTCTTCAAAAAGTAAAAATCTCAATTTTTTTTCCTTTGACGAAATTGAAGCTTTTATATATTAGAATCTCCAATTCCAAATTTATAACAAAAAAAAAATGTGAAGATGGTCAAAGGTTGGTCCAAATCTGTGCAGTTTAAATATTTTTCATTTTCAATTTTCCCCATGTTAATTGTATAGGAAATTTCAATTTTCAAAATTTTACGATCTTTTTGCACCTTGTGTCATAAAAATCATCACCCCAATCAATTTCCACAATCAAATCGTCATTATAACTACATTTTACTGCTCAATGTCAAGAAATGCAAATTTCACATATTGAAAATACTATGGGGTTCTATATTCAATGAATTATTCTTCAAAGAGTAAAAATCTCAATTTTTTTTCCTTTGGCGAAAATGAAGCTTTTATATATTAGAATCTACATTTCCAATTTTTTAACATAAAAAAAATGTGAAGATGGTCAAAGGTTGGTCCAAATCAGTGCAGTTTAAATATTTTTCATTTTCAATTTTCCCCATGTTAATTGTATAGGAAATTTCAATTTTCGAAATTTTACGATCTTTTTCACCTTGTGTCATAAAAATCATCACCCCAATCAATTTCCACAATCAAATCGTCATTATAACTACATTTTACGTCGAGAAATTCAAATTTCACCTATTGAAAATACATGGGGGTTCTATATTCAATGAATTATTCTTCAAAAAGTAAAAATCACAATTTTTTTTCCTTTGACGAAATTGAAGCTTTTATATATTAGAATCTCCAATTCCAAATTTATAACAAAAAAAAAAATGTGAAGATGGTCAAAGGTTGGTCCAAATCTGTTCATTTTAAAAGTTTTTCATCTTTAATTTTCCCGTGTTAATTGTATGGAAAATTTCTAATTTTTCAATTTCCTCAATCTTTTTGCACCTTGTGTCATAAAAATCATCACCCCAATCAATTTCCACAATCGAATCGTCATTTTAACTACATTTTACTGCTCAATATCAAGAAATGGAAATTTCACGTATTGAAAATACATGGGGGACGATATTCAATGAATTATTTTTCAAAAAGTAAAAATCTCATTTTTTTTCCCTTTGGCGAAATTGAAGCATTTATATATTAGAATCTACATTTCCAATATTTTAACATAAAAAAAATGCGAAGGTGGTCAAAGTTTGGTCCAAATCTGTTCAGTTTAAAAGTTTTTCATCTTTAATTTTCCCGTGTTAATTGTATGGGAAATTTCTAATTTTTCAATTTCCACAATCTTTTTGCACCTTATGTCATAAAAATCATCACCCCAATCAATTTCCACAACCGAATCGTCATTTTAACTACATTTTACTGCTCAATATCAAGAAATGGAAATTTCGCGTATTGAAAATACATGGGGGACGATATTCAATGAATTATTTTTCAAAAAGTAAAAATCTCAATTTTTTTTCCTTTGGTGAAATTAAAGCTTTTATATAAGAGAATCTCTAATTCCAATTTTATAACATAAAAAAAATGCGAAATTGGTCAAAGGTTGGTCCAAATCTGGTGAGTTTAAAAGTTTTTCATCTTTAATTTTCCCTATGTTAATTGTATGGAAAATTTCGCATTTTTCAATTTTCGCAATCTTTTTGCACCTTGTGTCATAAAAATCATCAATCCAATCAATTTCCACAATCAAATCGTCATTATAACTACATTTTACGTCGAGAAATGCAAATTTCACATATTGAAAATACATGGGGGTTCTATATTCAATGAATTATTCTTCAAAGAGTAAAAATCTCAATTTTTTTTCCTTTGGCGAAATTGAAGCTTTTATATATTAGAATCTACATTTCCAATTTTTTAACATAAAAAAAATGCGAAGGTGGTCAAAGTTTGGTCCAAATCTGTTCAGTTTAAAAGTTTTTCATCTTTAATTTTCCCATGTTAATTGTATGGGAAATTTCAAATTTTTCAATTTTCACAATCTTTTTACACCTTGTGTCATAAAAATAATCACCCCAATCAATGTCCACAGTCAAATCGTCATTATAACTATATTTTACGTCGAGAAATGCAAATTTCACTTAATGAAAATACATGGGGGTTCTATATTCAATGAATTATTCTTTAAAAAGTAAAAATCTCAATTTTTTTTCCTTTGGCGAAATTGAAGATTTTATATTGGAGAATCTACATTTCCAATTTTTTAACATAAAAAAAATGCGAAGGTGGTCAAAGTTTGGCCCAAATCTGTTCAGTTTAAAAGTTTTTCATCTTTAATTTTCCCGTGTTAATTGTATGGGAAATTTCTAATTTTTCAATTTCCACAATCTTTTTGCACCTTGTGTCATAAAAATCATCACCCCAATCAATTTCCACAACCGAATCGTCATTTTAACTACATTTTACTGCTCAATATCAAGAAATGGAAATTTCGCGTATTGAAAATACATGGGGGACGATATTCAATGAATTATTTTTCAAAAAGTAAAAATCTCATTTTTTTTCCTTTGGCGAAATTGAAGCTTTTATATATTAGAATCTACATTTCCAATTTTTTAACATAAAAAAAATGCGAAGGTGGTCAAAGTTTGGTCCAAATCTGTTCAGTTTAAAAGTTTTTTATCTTTAATTTTCCCATGTTAATTGTATGGGAAATTACAAATTTTTCAATTTTCACAATCTTTTTGCACCTTGTGTCATAAAAATCATCACCCCAATCAATTTCCGCAATCAAATCGTCATTATAACTACATTTTACTGCTCAATGTCAAGAAATGCAAATTTCACGGATTGAAAATACATGGTTGACGATATTCAATAAATTATTTTTCAAAAAGTAAAAATCTGAATTTTTTTTCCTTTGGCGAAAATGAAGCTTTTATAAATTAGAATCTACATTTCCAATTTTTTAACATAAAAAAAATGCAAAGGTGGTCAAAGTTTGGTCCAAATCTGTTCAGTTTAAAAGTTTTTCATCTTTAATTTTCCCATGTTAATTGTATGGGAAATTTCAAATTTTTCAATTTTCACATTCTTTTTACACCTTGTGTCATAAAAATCATCACCCCAATCAATGTCCACAATCAAATCGTCATTATAACTATATTTTACGTCGAGAAATGCAAATTTCACATATTGAAAATACATGGGGGTTCTATATTCAATGAATTATTCTTCAAAGAGCAAAAATCTCAATTTTTTTTCCTTTGGCGAAATTGAAGCTTTTATATATTAGAATCTACATTTCCAATTTTTTAACATAAAAAAAATGTGAAAATGGTCAAAGGTTGGTCCAAATCAGTGCAGTTTAAATATTTTTCATTTTCAATTTTCCCCATGTTAACTGTATAGGAAATTTCAATTTTCGAAATTTTACGATCTTTTTCACCTTGTGTCATAAAAATCATCACCCCAATCAATTTCCACAATCAAATCGTCATTATAACTACATTTTACGTCGAGAAATGCAAATTTCACCTATTGAAAATACATGGGGGTTCTATATTCAATGAATTATTCTTCAAAAAGTAAAAATCTCAATTTTTTTTCCTTTGACGAAATTGAAGCTTTTATATATTAGAATCTCCAATTCCAAATTTATAACAAAAAAAAAATGTGAAGATGGTCAAAGGTTGGTCCAAATCTGTGCAGTTTAAATATTTTTCATTTTCAATTTTCCCCATGTTAATTGTATAGGAAATTTCAATTTTCAAAATTTTACGATCTTTTTGCACCTTGTGTCATAAAAATCATCACCCCAATCAATTTCCACAATCAAATCGTCATTATAACTACATTTTACTGCTCAATGTCAAGAAATGCAAATTTCACATATTGAAAATACTATGGGGTTCTATATTCAATGAATTATTCTTCAAAGAGTAAAAATCTCAATTTTTTTCCTTTGGCGAAATTGAAGCTTTTATATATTAGAATCTACATTTCCAATTTTTTAACATAAAAAAAATGTGAAGATGGTCAAAGGTTGGTCCAAATCAGTGCAGTTTAAATATTTTTCATTTTCAATTTTCCCCATGTTAATTGTATAGGAAATTTCAATTTTCGAAATTTTACGATCTTTTTCACCTTGTGTCATAAAAATCATCACCCCAATCAATTTCCACAATCAAATCGTCATTATAACTACATTTTACGTCGAGAAATGCAAATTTCACCTATTGAAAATACATGGGGGTTCTATATTCAATGAATTATTCTTCAAAAAGTAAAAATCTCAATTTTTTTTCCTTTGACGAAATTGAAGCTTTTATATATTAGAATCTCCAATTCCAAATTTATAACAAAAAAAAAATGTGAAGATGGTCAAAGGTTGGTCCAAATCTGTTCATTTTAAAAGTTTTTCATCTTTAATTTTCCCGTGTTAATTGTATGGAAAATTTCTAATTTTTCAATTTCCTCAATCTTTTTGCACCTTGTGTCATAAAAATCATCACCCCAATCAATTTCCACAATCGAATCGTCATTTTAACTACATTTTACTGCTCAGTATCAAGAAATGGAAATTTCACGTATTGAAAATACATGGGGGACGATATTCAATGAATTATTTTTCAAAAAGTAAAAATCTCATTTTATTTTCCTTTGGCGAAATTGAAGCATTTATATAGGAGAATATCCATTCCCAAATTTATAATATAAAAAAAATGCGAAGGTTGTCAAAGGTTGGTCCAAATCTGTGCAGTTTAAATATTTTTCATTTTCAAATTTCCCATGTTAAATGTATAGGAAATTTCAAACTTTGCAATTTTCGAAATTTTACGATCTTTTTGCACCTTGTGTCATAAAAATCATCACCCCAATCAATTTCCACAATCAAATCGTCATTATAACTACATTTTACTGCTCAATGTCAAGAAATGCAAATTTCACGTATTGAAAATACATGGGGGACGATATTCAATGAATTATTTTTCAAAAAGTAAAAATCTCAATTTTTTTTCCTTTGGTGAAATTAAAGCTTTTATATAAGAGAATCTCTAATTCCAATTTTTTAACATAAAAAAAATGCGAAGGTGGTCAAAGTTTGGTCCAAATCTGTTCAGTTTAAAAGTTTTTCATCTTTAATTTTCCCATGTTAATTGTATGGGAAATTTCAAATTTTTCAATTTTCACAATCTTTTTACACCTTGTGTCATAAAAATAATCACCCCAATCAATGTCCACAATCAAATCGTCATTATAACTATATTTTACGTCGAGAAATGCAAATTTCACTTAATGAAAATACATGGGGGTTCTATATTCAATGAATTATTCTTTAAAAAGTAAAAATCTCAATTTTTTTTCCTTTGGCGAAATTGAAGATTTTATATTGGAGAATCTACATTTCCAATTTTTTAACATAAAAAAAATGCGAAGGTGGTCAAAGTTTGGTCCAAATCTGTTCAGTTTAAAAGTTTTTCATCTTTAATTTTCCCGTGTTAATTGTATGGGAAATTTCTAATTTTTCAATTTCCACAATCTTTTTGCACCTTGTGTCATAAAAATCATCACCCCAATCAATTTCCACAACCGAATCGTCATTTTAACTACATTTTACTGCTCAATATCAAGAAATGGAAATTTCGCGTATTGAAAATACATGGGGGACGATATTCAATGAATTATTTTTCAAAAAGTAAAAATCTCATTTTTTTTTCCTTTGGCGAAATTGAAGCTTTTATATATTAGAATCTACATTTCCAATTTTTTAACATAAAAAAAATGCGAAGGTGGTCAAAGTTTGGTCCAAATCTGTTCAGTTTAAAAGTTTTTCATCTTTAATTTTCCCATGTTAATTGTAAGGGAAATTTCAAATTTTTCAATTTTCACAATCTTTTTACACCTTGTGTCATAAAAATCATCACCCCAATCAATGTCCACAATCAAATCGTCATTATAACTATATTTTACGTCGAGAAATGCAAATTTCACATATTGAATATACATGGGGGTTCTATATTCAATGAATTATTCTTCAAAGAGTAAAAATCTCAATTTCTTTTCCTTTGGCGAAATTGAAGATTTTATATATTAGAATCTACATTTCCAATTTTTTAACATAAAAAAAATGCGAAGGTGGTCAAAGTTTGGTCCAAATCTGTTCAGTTTAAAAGTTTTTCATCTTTAATTTTCCCGTGTTAATTGTATGGGAAATTTCTAATTTTTCAATTTCCACAATCTTTTTTTACCTTGTGTCGTAAAAATCATCACTCCAATCAATTTCCACAATCGAATCGTCATTTTAACTACATTTTACTGCTCAATATCAAGAAATGGAAATTTCACGTATTGAAAATACATGGGGGACGATATTCAATGAATTATTTTTCAAAAAGTAAAAATCTCAATTTTTTTTCCTTTGGTGAAATTAAAGCTTTTATATAGGAGAATCTACATTTCCAATTTTTTAACATAAAAAAAATGCGAAGGTGGTCAAAGTTTGGTCCAAATCTTTTCAGTTTAAAAGTTTTTTATCTTTAATTTTCCCATGTTAATTGTATGGGAAATTACAAATTTTTCAATTTTCACAATCTTTTTGCACCTTGTGTCATAAAAATCATCACCCCAATCAATTTCCGCAATCAAATCGTCATTATAACTACATTTTACTGCTCAATGTCAAGAAATGCAAATTTCACGGATTGAAAATACATGGGGGACGATATTCAATGAATTATTTTTCAAAAAGTAAAAATCTGAATTTTTTTTCCTTTGGCGAAAATGAAGCTTTTATAAATTAGAATCTACATTTCCAATTTTTTAACATAAAAAAAATGCAAAGGTGGTCAAAGTTTGGTCCAAATCTGTTCAGTTTAAATGTTTTTCATCTTTAATTTTCCCATGTTAATTGTATGGGAAATTTCAAATTTTTCAATTTTCACAATCTTTTTACACCTTGTGTCATAAAAATCATCACCCCAATCAATGTCCACAATCAAATCGTCATTATAACTATATTTTACGTCGAGAAATGCAAATTTCACATATTGAAAATATATGGGGGTTCTATATTCAATGAATTATTCTTCAAAGAGTAAAAATCTCAATTTTTTTTTCCTTTGGCGAAATTGAAGCTTTTATATATTAGAATCTACATTTCCAATTTTTTAACATAAAAAAAATGCGAAGGTGGTCAAAGTTTGGTCCAAATCTGTTCAGTTTAAAAGTTTTTCATCTTTAATTTTCCCATGTTAATTGTATGGGAAATTACAAATTTTTCAATTTTCACAATCTTTTTGCACCTTGTGTCATAAAAATCATCACCCCAATCAATTTCCACAATCGAATCGTCATTATAACTACATTTTACTGCTCAATGTCAAAAAATGCAAATTTCACGTATTGAAAATACATGGGGGACGATATTCAATGAATTATTTTTCAAAAAGTAAAAATCTCATTTTTTTTTCCTTTGGTGAAATTAAAGCTTTTATATAAGAGAATCTCTAATTCCAATTTTATAACATAAAAAAAATGCGAAATTGGTCAAAGGTTGGTCCAAATCTGGTCAGTTTAAAAGTTTTTCATCTTTAATTTTCCCTATGTTAATTGTATGGAAAATTTCGCATTTTTCAATTTTCGCAATCTTTTTGCACCTTGTGTCATAAAAATCATCAATCCAATCAATTTCCACAATCAAATCGTCATTATAACTACATTTTACGTCGAGAAATGCAAATTTCACATATTGAAAATACATGGGGGTTCTATATTCAATGAATTATTCTTCAAAGAGTAAAAATCTCAATTTTTTTTCCTTTGGCGAAATTGAAGCTTTTATATATTAGAATCTACATTTCCAATTTTTTAACATAAAAAAAATGCGAAGGTGGTCAAAGTTTGGTCCAAATCTGTTCAGTTTAAAAGTTTTTCATCTTTAATTTTCCCATGTTAATTGTATGGGAAATTTCAAATTTTTCAATTTTCACAATCTTTTTACACCTTGTGTCATAAAAATAATCACCCCAATCAATGTCCACAATCAAATCGTCATTATAACTATATTTTACGTCGAGAAATGCAAATTTCACTTAATGAAAATACATGGGGGTTCTATATTCAATGAATTATTCTTTAAAAAGTAAAAATCTCAATTTTTTTTCCTTTGGCGAAATTGAAGATTTTATATTGGAGAATCTACATTTCCAATTTTTTAACATAAAAAAAATGCGAAGGTGGTCAAAGTTTGGTCCAAATCTGTTCAGTTTAAAAGTTTTTCATCTTTAATTTTCCCGTGTTAATTGTATGGGAAAGTTCTAATTTTTCAATTTCCACAATCTTTTTGCACCTTGTGTCATAAAAATCATCACCCCAATCAATTTCCACAACCGAATCGTCATTTTAACTACATTTTACTGCTCAATATCAAGAAATGGAAATTTCGCGTATTGAAAATACATGGGGGACGATATTCAATGAATTATTTTTCAAAAAGTAAAAATCTCATTTTTTTTTCCTTTGGCGAAAGTGAAGCTTTTATATATTAGAATCTACATTTCCAATTTTTTAACATAAAAAAAATGCGAAGGTGGTCAAAGTTTGGTCCAAATCTGTTCAGTTTAAAAGTTTTTCATCTTTAATTTTCCCATGTTAATTGTAAGGGAAATTTCAAATTTTTCAATTTTCACAATCTTTTTACACCTTGTGTCATAAAAATCATCACCCCAATCAATGTCCACAATCAAATCGTCATTATAACTATATTTTACGTCGAGAAATGCAAATTTCACATATTGAATATACATGGGGGTTCTATATTCAATGAATTATTCTTCAAAGAGTAAAAATCTCAATTTTTTTTCCTTTGGCGAAATTGAAGCTTTTATATATTAGAATCTACATTTCCAATTTTTTAACATAAAAAAAATGCGATGGTGGTCAAAGTTTGGTCCAAATCTGATCAGTTTAAAAGTTTTTCATATTTAATTTTCCTATGTTAATTGTATGGGAAATTTCAAATTTTTCAATTTTCACTATCTTTTTGCACCTTGTGTCATAAAAATCATCACCCCAATCAATATCCACAACCGAATCGTCATTATAACTACATTTTACTGCTCAATGTCAAAAAATGCAAATTTCACGTATTGAAAATACATGGGGGACGATATTCAATGAATTATTTTTCAAAAAGTAAAAATCTCAATTTTTTTTCCTTTGGCGAAATTGAAGCTTTTATATATTAGAATCTACATTTCCAATTTTTTAACATAAAAAAAATTCGAAGATGGTCAAAGGTTGGTCCAAACAGTTTAGTTTGAATATTTTTCATTTTCAATTTTCCCCATGTTAATTGTATAGGAAATTTCAATTTTCGAAATTTTACGATCTTTTTGCACCTTGTGTCATAAAAATCATCACCCCAATCAATTTCCACAATCAAATCGTCATTATAACTACATTTTACTGCTCAATGTCAAGAAATGCAAATTTCACGTATTGAAAATACATGGGGGACGATATTCAATGAATTATTTTTCAAAAAGTAAAAATCTCAATTTTTTTTCCTTTGGTGAAATTAAAGCTTTTATATAGGAGAATCTACATTTCCAATTTTTTAACATAAAAAAAATGCGAAGGTGGTCAAAGTTTGGTCCAAATCTGTTCAGTTTAAAAGTTTTTTATCTTTAATTTTCCCATGTTAATTGTATGGGAAATTACAAATTTTTCAATTTTCACAATCTTTTTGCACCTTGTGTCATAAAAATCATCACCCCAATCAATTTCCGCAATCAAATCGTCATTATAACTACATTTTACTGCTCAATGTCAAGAAATGCAAATTTCACGGATTGAAAATACATGGGGGACGATATTCAATGAATTATTTTTCAAAAAGTAAAAATCTGAATTTTTTTTCCTTTGGCGAAAATGAAGCTTTTATAAATTAGAATCTACATTTCCAATTTTTTAACATAAAAAAAATGCAAAGGTGGTCAAAGTTTGGTCCAAAGCTGTTCAGTTTAAAAGTTTTTCATCTTTAATTTTCCCATGTTAATTGTATGGGAAATTTCAAATTTTTCAATTTTCACAATCTTTTTACACCTTGTGTCATAAAAATCATCACCCCAATCAATGTCCACAATCAAATCGTCATTATAACCATATTTTACGTCGAGAAATGCAAATTTCACATATTGAAAATACATGGGGGTTCTATATTCAATGAATTATTCTTCAAAGAGTAAAAATCTCATTTTTTTTTTCCTTTGGCGAAATTGAAGCTTTTATATATTAGAATCTACATTTCCAATTTTTTAACATAAAAAAAATGCGAAGGTGGTCAAAGTTTGGTCCAAATCTGTTCAGTTTAAAAGTTTTTCATCTTTAATTTTCCCATGTTAATTGTATGGGAAATTACAAATTTTTCAATTTTCACAATCTTTTTGCACCTTGTGTCATAAAAATCATCACCCCAATCAATTTCCACAATCGAATCGTCATTATAACTACATTTTACTGCTCAATGTCAAAAAATGCAAATTTCACATATTGAAAATACATGGGGGACGATATTCAATGAATTATTTTTCAAAAAGTAAAAATCTCAATTTTTTTTCCTTTGGCGAAATTGAAGCTTTTAAATATTAGAATCTACATTTCCAATTTTTTAACATAAAAAAAAATGTGAAGATGGTCAAAGGTTGGTCCAAATCAGTGCAGTTTAAATATTTTTCATTTTCAATTTTCCCCATGTTAATTGTATAGGAAATTTCAATTTTCGAAATTTTACGATCTTTTTCACCTTGTGTCATAAAAATCATCACCCCAATCAATTTCCACAATCAAATCGTCATTATAACTACATTTTACTGCTCAATGTCAAGAAATGCAAATTTCACATATTGAAAATACATGGGGTTCTATATTCAATGAATTATTCTTCAAAGAGTAAAAATCTCAATTTTTTTTCTTTTGGAGAAATTGAAGCTTTTATATATTAGAATCTACATTTCTAATTTTTTAAAATAAAAAAAATGCGAAGGTTGTCAAAGGTTGGTCCAAATCTGTGCAGTTTAAATATTTTTCATTTTCAAATTTCCCATGTTAAATGTATAGGAAATTTCAAACTTTGCAATTTTCGAAATTTTACGATCTTTTTGCACCTTGTGTCATAAAATTCATCACCCCAATCAATTTCCACAATCAAATCGTCATTATAACTACATTTTACTGCTCAATGTCAAGAAATGCAAATTTCACGTATTGAAAGTACATGTGGGACGATATTCAATGAATTATTTTTCAAAAAGTAAAAATCTCATTTTTTTTTCCTTTGGCGAAATTGAAGCTTTTATATATTAGAATCTCTAATTCCAAATTTATAACATAAAAAAAATGTGAAATTGGTCAAAGGTTGGTCCAAATCTGGTCAGTTTAAAAGTTTTTCATCTTTAATTTTCCCATGTTAATTGTATGGGAAATTTCAAATTTTTCAATTTTCACAATCTTTTTGCACCTTGTGTCATAAAAATCATCACCCCAATCAATTTCCACAATCGAATCGTCATTATAACTACATTTTACTGCTCAATATCAAGAAATGGAAATTTCGCGTATTGAAAATACATGGGGGTTCTATATTCAATGAATTATTCTTCAAAGAGTAAAAATCTCAATTTTTTTTCCTTTGGCGAAATTGAAGCTTTTATATATTAGAATCTACATTTCCAATTTTTTAACATAAAAAAAATGCGAAGGTGGTCAAAGTTTATTCCAAATCTGTTCAGTTTAAAAGTTTTTCATCTTTAATTTTCCCATGTTAATTGTATGGGAAATTTCAAATTTTTCAATTTTCACAACCTTTTTACACCTTGTGTCATAAAAATAATCACCCTAATCAATGTCCACAATCAAATCGTCATTATAACTACATTTTACGTCGAGAAATGCAAATTTCACCTATTGAAAATACATGGGGGTTCTATATTCAATGAATTATTCTTCAAAAAGTAAAAATCTCAATTTTTTTTTCCTTTGGCGAAATTGAAGCTTTTATATTGGAGAATCTACATTTCCAATTTTTTAACATAAAAAAAATGCGAAGGTGGTCAAAGTTTGGTCCAAATCTGTTTAGTTTAAAAGTTTTTCATCTTTAATTTTCCCATGTTAATTGTATGGGAAATTTCAAATTTTTCAATTTTCACAATCTTTTTGCACCTTGTGTCATAAAAATCATCACCCCAATCAATTTTCACAATCGAATCGTCATTATAACTACATTTTACTGCTCAATGTCAAGAAATGGAAATTTCACGTATTGAAAATACATGGTGAACGATATTCAATGAATTATTTTTCAAAAAGTAAAAATCTCAATTTTTTTTCCTTTGGCGAAATTGAAGCTTTTATATATTAAAATCTCCAATTCCAAATTTATAACATAAAAAAAATGTGAAGATGGTCAAAGGTTGGTCCAAATCTGTGCAGTTTAAATATTTTTCATTTTCAATTTTCCCCATGTTAATTGTATAGGAAATTTCAATTTTCAAAATTTTACGATCTTTTTGCACCTTGTGTCATAAAAATCATCACCCCAATCAATTTCCACAATCAAATCGTCATTATAACTACATTTTACTGCTCAATGTCAAGAAATGCAAATTTCACATATTGAAAATACATGGGGTTCTATATTCAATGAATTATTCTTCAAAGAGTAAAAATCTCAATTTTTTTTCTTTTGGAGAAATTGAAGCTTTTATATATTAGAATCTACATTTCTAATTTTTTAAAATAAAAAAAATGCGAAGGTTGTCAAAGGTTGGTCCAAATCTGTGCAGTTTAAATATTTTTCATTTTCAAATTTCCCATGTTAAATGTATAGGAAATTTCAAACTTTGCAATTTTCGAAATTTTACGATCTTTTTGCACCTTGTGTCATAAAATTCATCACCCCAATCAATTTCCACAATCAAATCGTCATTATAACTACATTTTACTGCTCAATGTCAAGAAATGCAAATTTCACGTATTGAAAGTACATGTGGGACGATATTCAATGAATTATTTTTCAAAAAGTAAAAATCTCATTTTTTTTTCCTTTGGCGAAATTGAAGCTTTTATATATTAGAATCTCTAATTCCAAATTTATAACATAAAAAAAATGTGAAATTGGTCAAAGGTTGGTCCAAATCTGGTCAGTTTAAAAGTTTTTCATCTTTAATTTTCCCATGTTAATTGTATGGGAAATTTCAAATTTTTCAATTTTCACAATCTTTTTGCACCTTGTGTCATAAAAATCATCACCCCAATCAATTTCCACAATCGAATCGTCATTATAACTACATTTTACTGCTCAATATCAAGAAATGGAAATTTCGCGTATTGAAAATACATGGGGGTTCTATATTCAATGAATTATTCTTCAAAGAGTAAAAATCTCAATTTTTTTTCCTTTGGCGAAATTGAAGCTTTTATATATTAGAATCTACATTTCCAATTTTTTAACATAAAAAAAATGCGAAGGTGGTCAAAGTTTATTCCAAATCTGTTCAGTTTAAAAGTTTTTCATCTTTAATTTTCCCATGTTAATTGTATGGGAAATTTCAAATTTTTCAATTTTCACAACCTTTTTACACCTTGTGTCATAAAAATAATCACCCTAATCAATGTCCACAATCAAATCGTCATTATAACTACATTTTACGTCGAGAAATGCAAATTTCACCTATTGAAAATACATGGGGGTTCTATATTCAATGAATTATTCTTCAAAAATTAAAAATCTCAATTTTTTTTTCCTTTGGCGAAATTGAAGCTTTAATGGAGAATCTACATTTCCAATTTTTTAACATAAAAAAAATGCGAAGGTGGTCAAAGTTTGGTCCAAATCTGTTTAGTTTAAAAGTTTTCATCTTTAATTTTCCCATGTTAATTGTATGGGAAATTTCAAATTTTTCAATTTTCACAATCTTTTTGCACCTTGTGTCATAAAAATCATCACCCCAATCAATTTCCACAATCAAATCGTCATTATAACTACATTTTACTGCTCAATGTCAAGAAATGCAAATTTCACGTAATGAAAGTACATGGGGGACGATATTCAATGAATTATTTTTCAAAAAGTAAAAATCTCAATTTTTTTTCCTTTGGCGAAATTGAAGCTTTTATATATTAGAATCTCCAATTCCAAATTTATAACATAAAAAAAATGTGAAGATGGTCAAAGTTTGGTCCAAATCTGTGCAGTTTAAATATTTTTCATTTTCAATTTTCCCCATGTTAATTGTATAGGAAATTTCAATTTTCAAAATTTTACGATCTTTTTGCACCTTGTGTCATAAAAATCATTACCCTAATCAATTTCCACAATCAAATCGTCATTATAACTACATTTTACTGCTCAATGTCAAGAAATGCAAATTTCACGTATTGAAAATACATGGGGGACGATATTCAATGAATTATTTTTCAAAAAGTAATAATCTCAATTTTTTTTCCTTTGGTGAAATTAAAGCCTTTATATATGGGAATCTCTAATTCCAAATTTATAACATAAAAAAAATGCGAAATTGGTCAAAGGTTGGTCCAAATCTGGTCAGTTTAAAAGTTTTTCATCTTTAATTTTCCCTATGTTAATGGTATGGAAAATTTCACATTTTTCAATATTCGCAATCTTTTTGCACCTTGTATCATAAAAATCATCAATCCAATCAATTTCCACAATCAAATCATCCTTATAACTACATTTTACGTCGAGAAATGCAAATTTCACATATTGAAAATACATGGGGGTTCTATATTCAATGAATTATTCTTCAAAGAGTAAAAATCTCAATTTTTTTTCCTTTGGCGAAATTGAAGCTTTTATATATTGGAATCGACATTTCCAATTTTTTAACATAAAAAAAATGCGAAGGTGGTCAAAGTTTGGTCCAAATCTGTTCAGTTTAAAAGTTTTTCATCTTTAATTTTCCCATGTTAATTGTATGGGAAATTTCAAATTTTTCAATTTTCACAATCTTTTTGCACCTTGTGTCATAAAAATAATCACCCCAATCAATTTCCACAATCCAATCGTCATTATAACTTTATTTTACTGCTCAATGTCAAAAAATGCAAATTTCACGTATTGAAAATACATGGGGGACGATATTCAATGAATAATTTTTCAAAAAGTAAAAATCTCAATTTTTTTTCCTTTGGCGAAATTGAAGCTTTTATATATTAGAATCTACATTTCCAATTTTTACACATAAAAAATGCGAAGATGGTCAAAGGTTGGTCCAAATCTGTGCAGTTTAAATATTTTTCATTTTCAAATTTCCCATGTTAAATGTATAGGAAATTTCAAACTTTGCAATTTTCGAAATTTTACGATCTTTTTGCACCTTGTGTCATAAAATTCATCACCCCAATCAATTTCCACAATCAAATCGTCATTATAACTACATTTTACTGCTCAATGTCAAGAAATGCAAATTTCACGTATTGAAAGTACATGTGGGACGATATTCAATGAATTATTTTTCAAAAAGTAAAAATCTCATTTTTTTTTCCTTTCTCGAAATTGAAGCTTTTATATATTAGAATCTCCATTTCCAAATTTATAGCATAAAAAAAATGTGAAGATGGTCAAAGGTTGGTCCAAATCTGTGCAGTTTAAATATTTTTCATTTTCAATTTTCCCCATGTTAATTGTATAGGGTATTTCAATTTTCAAAATTTTACGATCTTTTTGCACCTTGTGTCATAAAAATCATCACCCCAATCAATTTCCACAATCAAATCGTCATTATAACTACATTTTACTGCTCAATGTCAAGAAATGCAAATTTCACGTATTGAAAATACATGGGGGACGATATTCAATGAATTATTTTTCAAAAAGTAAAAATCTCAATTTTTTTTTCCTTTGGTGAAATTAAAGCTTTTATATAAGAGAATCTCTAATTCCAAATTTATAACATAAAAAAAATGCGAAATTGGTCAAAGGTTGGTCCAAATCTGGTCAGTTTAAAAGTTTTTCATCTTTAATTTTCCCCATGTTAATTGTAAGGAAAATTTCACATTTTTCAATTTTCGCAATCTTTTTGCACATTGTATCATAAAAATCATCAATCCAATCAATTTCCACAATCAAATCATCCTTATAACTACATTTTACGTCGAGAAATGCAAATTTCACATATTGAAAATACATGGGGTTCTATATTCAATGAATTATTCTTCAAAAAGTAAAAATCTCAATTTTTTTTCCTTTGGCGAAATTGAAGCTTTTATATTGGAGAATCTATATTTCCAATTTTTTAACATAAAAAAAATGCGAAGGTGGTCAAAGTTTGTTCCAAATCTGTTCAGTTTAAAAGTTTTTCATCTTTAATTTTCCCATGTTAATTGTATGGGAAATTTCACATTTTTCAATTTTCACAATCTTTTTACACCTTGTGTCATAAAAATCATCACCCCAATCAATGTCCACAATCGAATCGTCATTATAACTACATTTTACAGCTCAATGTTAAAAAATGCAAATTTCACGTATTGAAAATACATGGGGATATTCAATGAATTATTTTTCAAAAAGTAAAAATCTCTCAATTTCCACAATCAAATCGTCATTATAACTACATTTTACTGCTCAATGTCAAGAAATGCAAATTTCACGTATTGAAAATACATGGGGGACGATATTCAATGAATTATTTTTCAAAAAGTAAAAATCTCAATTTTTTTTTCTTTGTCGAAATTAAAGCTTTTATATAGGAGAACCTCTAATTCCAAATTTATAACATAAAAAAAATGCGAAATTGGTCAAAGGTTGGTCCAAATCTGTGCAGTTTAAATATTTTTCCTTTTCAATTTTCCCCATGGTAATTGTATAGGAAATTTCAATTTTCGATATTTTACGATCTTTTTGCACCTTGTGCCATAAAAATCATCACAACAATCATTTTCCACAATCAAATCGTTACTATTACTACCTTTTACTGCTCAAAATCGAGTTATTGCAAAGAAATTGTGCATTTCCCATTAGAAATATATAAACAAAAATGTCAAATTCTGAATTTCAAAAATGTCAAATTAGAAATATATAATTCAAAAATGTATGTGCAAATTTCGTACTTAATTCTGCCCGCCTGATTTGAGTGAGTGATAGCGCTCTGGCCTCGCAGGCCAAAGGTGGTGGATTCGAATCTTGGTTTAGGCATGGATGTTCGTGGCGCTTCGGAATCCATGTTAAGCTGTAGGTCCCGGCCTGATTAGCCGTTATTGTGCAAAAAATATAAGGTCGTTGAGCCTACAAACCAACTGACCAATCGAACTCAATTCACTGGCATATTTGCACCCGATGATTGGAAAGTTCCAAACCAGAAAACGACCATTCAAGCCTACTAGGGATTCGAATCCCTCCGAGACCAGATCCCAAACCGCTCAGACATCAGATGCACAGCCAAAAATTATAACTGAATTTCAAAAACGCAGAAAAACTGGATAAGCAGACTAATGGCAGCTCAGCTTTTAAAATGACGATCCGGGGTAATATATCACCCGTGTAGTTCTTACGCAAGTACAGATTCGATATGCAAAATCTCGATAACGCTAAGTCTAACACTGTGCCCTCCAACCATCTAACAACTTAACCAGTGTTTTAAGCTAGGGTGCAAAATTTCTTTAGCAAAAAAGCTCCCACCGCGCGAAAAAGGCCTCGAGTGCAAAGGGTTAATAATGATTTTATACTAAAAAAGTGTTTTGATTGTGTTAAATTAAACATCCGGAATGATGGAACTCATATTCATTTAGCTAAAATGATTACGAGTTCTATCATTCCGGATGTTTAATTTAACACAATCAAAAACACTTTTTTAGTATAAAATCATTATTAACCCTTTGCACTCGAGGCCTTTTTCGCGCGGTGGGACCAGCAACTCGAGACATTTTAGGTTCGGTTGGCGTTTATGGATTTGCTTCATAGAAACTAAACACAGTTATTGGCTTTGCATCAAATTTCCGCATCAAACCTAGTGGTCCTCTCGTGTTTCGGCATCCAATCGTGTGCAAAGGGTTAACTTTAAATATAAAGCTATTTTGTTCTAATATCAAGCGGAAAAATATACCCTTTATATTATTTGTTCTTTTAGGTTGATGATGACTAACATTTGGATAACAAAAATGGTAAATTTATACATTTCGTTTCAAAATGTTTTAGTAAAAGAGCTAAACCATACTTTTTAATTATAGCATTTAAGAAAGTTCTTAGATATAGTGGTTAGCGTGCTAGCTTCTAGACCGCGAGGTTGTGGATTCGAGTCCCGTGTAAGGCATCAATTGAGAGTAAATGTATGTTGGCTTGTCTAATGACGAATGTTTCTGCGCATTACAGCACTCGTGTTGCTGATGGCTCCAGATAATCTGAAAGCAACCAAACAAGTAAGAAAGTTTTTAAGCCTTTTGCTAAAAAAGCACCCACAGCTTAATACCTGAACTTAACCATCAAGTTGGTTGATTGGTAAGTTTGTTCGCTCAACGACCTATTTTATGCACAATGACGATTAATCAGGTCAGGGCCTACAGCTTAATATGGATTACAACGAACATTCATGCCTTAACCAGAATTCGAATCCGACACCTTTGACATGCTAGGCCAGAGCGCTAACCACACAGCTACCAGGTGAACCTTACCATCAGAACTTCTAAGGGGAGTTCAAATGTCAATGGCATCTTCCTTTCACGAGGAAAGTGTCCCGCATTTGCGCCTCAAATGGTAGAATACTCGAAACAAAATTTCCATAAGTAACAACCTCAATTGAGACGCCACTATCTATCCCAATCACCTTCGCGTCTACTCATTTTAGAAATCTAATAACAAAAGTACTTTTGTATCGCCAAGCCTAAATGGTTGCGGTTTGTTATAGGGTTGGTTGGTTGTTTTCAGATTATCTGGCACCGTCAGCAACACGAGGGCTATAATACGCCAAAACGTTCGTCATTTGACAAGCCAACATACATTTACAAACACCCATGCCTTACACGGGACTCGAACCCGCAACCTCGCGGTCTAGAAGCTAGCACGCTAACCACTATACCGTTTGGTCGGTGTTTTTTATAGGGATTATTAATGACTTAAAGGTTGTTAGTTTGGATGAGTAAGGTCTACAATTTGCGGTTTTTATCTGGTACTCTGCAAACGGAATAGTACCGAAAAAGATATAAAGCAAACTTTCCATTTAACACAGATTAATTGGCTGCAGATTCACTCTGTATGGTAGTCTGAAAATGCACAAGTATCATGATGTCATTTGCTACATTTTCAATTCTCAATCAATGAAGATTGTGATAGTAAGTTTAAATATAGTCTATTATTTCAAATTCCAAACAAAATTACTAAATTGCACTGATATAGTTAAGGAACATTTACAAAGGTAAAAATTGCTTTTGGTTTACTAACCTTTAAAATCCAAATAGAGTATCCGAATAACATAAGGATGTTGCAGAAATAGTATTTCAACGAATCTTCGCCACCGGCAATGATATAAACTTTGCTTTCGAATGTGAACAACAATTATTTTTAAAAGCAAAATTTGAAACCATTCGATTTTAAATAAATTTATGAGTTATTTCTAAAAAATGTAGTTTGCAAATGTAAACAACACATCGTTGCCACTCAGATTGTTGAAAATCATTGCCCTAGTAGAGGCATGTTCAATAGCCCGTGAAGTACCGCTGCTCTAATAACTTTTAGAACTCTTTTTTACTTTCCAGAAGAAATTTTCTGTTGCTTAACTTTTTGCCTCCCAGGAGTACTTTAATTTGAATTTTCAGGATGATGTTACCGACTAGCCTTAAATAGCAAAGTAAGAAAGATGCAAATCTTCTTTCTGGAAGAGGAATAGAATGGGATAGAAGTCAATGGAACTTTGGTTTGATACAATATAGCACCAAGGGCTCATCAAAAACCTATTTGACGCCACACTTCCAATGGACCTTATCCGTATCCTAAATACTTTCTTCAAAGATATAACTTTTCGCATCAGCCAAACGTTGTACTTAGAGAAACCAATACAAGCAGGTGTTCTCCAGGGGAGCAGCCCCTTGTAGTTTAATGCCTACATTAACGACTTTACCAAACTACCTGACTGCCCAATGGTACTATTTGTTGATGACAAAGCTTTAAAGCTGGTTGGTTGAATTCAGATTATCTGGCGCCGTCAGCAACACGAGGGCTATAATGCGCCGAAACATTCTTCATTAGACAAGCCAACATACATTTACAAACACCCATGCCTAACACGGGACTCGGAACCCGCAACCTCGCGGTCTAGAAGCTAGCGCGCTAACCACTATACCGTTTGGTCGGCGACAAAGCTTTACTTTGCACATCAAAACAAGATGACAGAGTCATTGATAAACTTCAAGAAGCACTTGACTTGGTCCAAGAGTGATACGAAAAATGGCGCATTAAAATCAATGCCCTAAAATCTCAAACAGTCCTCTTCATAAAACATCACACAAGAAAACACATCACATCCAAAATTGAAATCTTTGGTAAGAGTATTGAATGCGTTAAACACACCAAAAACCTTGACGTTCATCTCGACCAAAAATTAAAGTACAAAATTCACTTCAAAGAAGCCATAAGAAAGGTAACTATCGCTCTTATTTCATAGAATTCCATCTAGGGCAAAGGATCAAAAACTAGCGGTAAAACTAAGGTTTTACTTTACAAATTAGTTATTAACCCTTTTGCACTCCAGACCTTTTTCGCACGGAGGAATCAGCAACTCGAGACATTTTAGATTCGGCTGGTGTTTATGGATTTGCTTCATAGAAACTAAACACAGCCATTGGCATTGCATCGAATTTCCGCATCACACCTAATGGTCCTCTCGTGGTTTGGCATCCAATCGCTTGGAGCCTGAGAGGCGCCACTGGAGTGCAAAGGGTTAAACAGCAAAGAAAATAGACCAGAAAAAGCTACTAACACTCCAAAATAAAGTAGCCGGAAGAATGACAAATGCACCCTGGTATGTGCGTAACAAGATCATCCGGAGAGATTTGGGCCTGGACTCAACTGACAACTGTATCTTAACTATATCATCATGTTAAAATTGAAAATAGTATGCCCCCCCCCCCCCAATTAGAGCCATCATTAATTATGATCCTATTGTGGAGCAGAAGTTCAAGAGACCCAGGACAATTCATCAAGATCCATCGAGGTGGACCGTCACGAGCTTTAAGAATTTAAATTCACCCAACAACAGATGCAAAATTTCATGATTGTATTTTTGTTTTATAAATTTATATTTTCCTTAAGACATAAGCCACGCAAGTCTGTGTCATAAAAATCATCACCCCAATCAATTTCCACAATCAAATCGTCATTATAACTACATTTTACTGCTCAAAATCTAGTTTCTGCAAAGAAATTGTGCATTTCCCATTGGAAATACATAAAGCATGTTAATCCTATGGGAAATGTCGAATTCCCAATATTCGAAATTTACCTTCTTTTTGCACCTAGGATCATGAAAATCATAACCTGAAATCATTTTGATCTTCAATTTACTTATAAATGGTATTTTACACTCGAAATCGAAATAATACAAAGTACAAAAAACGGATTTAAAACAGTTTATGAGAGCTTTCTTTTCAAAATTTCAACTTGCCATATTCTTACCGAAAAATGTTTTTTTGGCCAGATTTTGAACTTAGTAGAATTGATAAAGTGTTTTTCGATAAAAAAAATTCAATTTGGATCCATTTGACCAAAATGAAATTTTCCGTTCAAATATACTCAAAACCTAAAAATTTAAAGTATTTCGAAAAATTGAATTTATGATTTAAAAAAAAAAAAAAAAAAAAAAAATTTATTTAACATTTGTTTCCAACCCAAAATACAAATTCGAAAGCATTTGAGACAATGTCGAGAAATGCAAATTTCACCTATTGAAAATACATGGGGGACGATATTCTATGAATTATTCTTCAAAAAGTAAAAATCTCAAATTTTTTTCCTTTGGCGAAATTGAAGCTTTTATATTGGAGAATCTACATTTCCAATTTTTTAACATAAAAAAAATGCGAAGGTGGTCAAAGTTTGGTCCAAATCTGTTTAGTTTAAAAGTTTTTCATCTTTAATTTTCCCATGTTAATTGTATGGAAAATTTCAAATTTTTCAATTTTCACAATCTTTTTGCACCTTGTGTCATAAAAATCATCACCCCAATCAATTTCCACAATCGAATCGTCATTATAACTACATTTTACTGCTCAATGTCAAGAAATGGAAATTTCACGTATTGAAAATACATGGGGGACGATATTCAATGAATTATTTTTCAAAAAGTAAAAATCTCATTTTTTTTCCTTTGGCGAAATTGAAGCATTTATATAGGAGAATCTCCATTCCCAAATTTATAATATAAAAAAAATGCGAAGGTTGTCAAAGGTTGGTCCAAATCTGTGCAGTTTAAATATTTTTCATTTTCAAATTTCCCATGTTAAATGTATAGGAAATTTCAAACTTTGCAATTTTCGAAATTTTACGATCTTTTTGCACCTTGTGTCATAAAAATCATCACCCCAATCAATTTCCAGAATCAAATCGTCATTATAACTACATTTTACTGCTCAATGTCAAGAAATGCCAATTTCACGTATTGAAAATACATGGGGGACGATATTCAATGAATTATTTTTCAAAAAGTAAAAATCTCAATTTTTTTTTTATTTCGTGAAATTAAAGCTTTTATATAGGAGAATCTCTAATTCCAAATTTATAACATAAAAAAAATTGAAGCTTTTATATATTAGAATCTACATTTCCAATTTTTTAACATAAAAAAAATGCGAAGGTGGTCAAAGTTTGGTCCAAATCTGTTCAGTTTAAAAGTTTTTCATCTTTAATTTTCCCATGTTAATTGTATGGGAAATTTCAAATTTTTCAATTTTCACAATCTTTTTACACCTTGTGTCATAAAAATAATCACCCCAATCAATGTCCACAATCAAATAGTCATTATAACTATATTTTACGTCGAGAAATGCAAATTTCACCTATTGAAAATACATGGGGGTTCTATATTCAATGAATTATTCTTCAAAAAGTAAAAATCTCAATTTTTTTTCCTTTGGCGAAATTGAAGCTTTTATATATTAGAATCTACATTTCCAATTTTTTCCAATCTGTATTTTAACTACATTTTACTGCTCAATATCAAGAAATGGAAATTTCACGTATTGAAAATACATGGGGGACGATATTCAATGAATTATTTTTCAAAAAGTAAAAATCTCATTTTTTTTCCTTTGGCGAAATTGAAGCATTTATATAGGAGAATATCCATTCCCAAATTTTAATAAAAAAAAAAAATGCGAAGGTTGGCAAAGGTTGGTCCAAATCTGTGCAGTTTAAATATTTTTCATTTTCAAATTTCCCATGTTAAATGTATAGGAAATTTCAAACTTTGCAATTTTCGAAATTTTACGAACTTTCTGCACCTTGTGTCATAAAAATCATCACCCCAATCAATTTCCACAATCAAATCGTCATTATAACTACATTTTACTGCTCAATGTCAAGAAATGCAAATTTCACGTATTGAAAATACATGGGGGACGATATTCAATGAATTATTTTTCAAAAAGTAAAAATCTCAATTTTTTTTCCTTTCGTGAAATTAAAGCTTTTATATAGTTGAATCTCTAATTCCAATTTTATAACATAAAAAAAATGCGAAATTGGTCAAAGGTTGGTCCAAATCTGGTCAGTTTAAAAGTTTTTCATCTTTAATTTTCCCTATGTTAATTGTATGGAAAATTTCACATTTTTCAATTTTCGCAATCTTTTTGCACCTTGTATCATAAAAATCATCAATCCAATCAATTTCCACAATCAAATCATCCTTATAACTACATTTTACGTCGAGAAATGCAAATTTCACCTATTGAAAATACATGGGGGTTCTATATTCAATGAATTATTCTTCAAAAAGTAAAAATCTCAATTTTTTTTCCTTTGGCGAAATTGAAGCTTTTATATATTAGAATCTACATTTCCAATTTTTTAACATAAAAAAAATGCGAAGGTGGTCAAAGTTTGGTCCAAATCTGATCAGTTTAATAGTTTTTCATCTTTAATTTTCCCATGTTAATTGTATGGGAAAGTTCAAATTTTTCAATTTTCACAATCTTTTTGCACCTTGTGTCATAAAAATCATCACCCCAATCAATTTCCACAATCGAATCGTCATTATAACTACATTTTACTGCTCAATGTCAAAAAATGCAAATTTCACGTATTGAAAATACATGGGGGACGATATTCAATGAATTATTTTTCAAAAAGTAAAAATCTCATTTTTTTTCCTTTGGCGAAAATGAAGCATTTATATAGGAGAATATCCATTCCCAAATTTTAATAAAAAAAAAAATGCGAAGGTTGTCAAAGGTTGGTCCAAATCTGTGCAGTTTAAATATTTTTCATTTTCAAATTTCCCATGTTAAATGTATAGGAAATTTCAAACTTTGCAATTTTCGAAATTTTACGATCTTTTTGCACCTTGTGTCATAAAAATCATCACCCCAATCAATTTCCACAATCAAATCGTCATTATAACTACATTTTACTGCTCAATGTCAAGAAATGCAAATTTCACGTATTGAAAATACATGGGGGACGATATTCAATGAATTATTTTTCAAAAAGTAAAAATCTCAATTTTTTTTCCTTTCGTGAAATTAAAGCTTTTATATAGTTGAATCTCTAATTCCAATTTTATAACATAAAAAAAATGCGAAATTGGTCAAAGGTTGGTCCAAATCGGTTCAGTTTAAAAGTTTTTCATCTTTAATTTTCCCGTGTTAATTGTATGGGAAATTTCTAATTTTTCAATTTCCACAATCTTTATGCACCTTGTGTCATAAAAATCATCACCCCAATCAATTTCCACAATCGAATCGTCATTTTAACTACATTTTACTGCTCAATATCAAGAAATGGAAATTTCGCGTATTGAAAATACATGGGGGTTCTATATTCAATGAATTATTCTTCAAAGAGTAAAAATCTCAATTTTTTTTCCTTTGGCGAAATTGAAGCTTTTATATATTGGAATCGACATTTCCAATTTTTTAACATAAAAAAAATGCGAAGGTGGTCAAAGTTTTGTCCAAATCTGTTCAGTTTAAAAGTTTTTCATCTTTAATTTTCCCATGTTAATTGTATGGGAAATTTCACATTTTTCAATTTTCACAATCTTTTTACACCTTGTGTCATAAAAATCATCACTCCAATCAATGTCCACAATCAAATCGTCATTATAACTATATTTTACGTCGAGAAATGCAAATTTCACGTATTGAAAGTACATGTGTGACGATATTCAATGAATTATTTTTCAAAAAGTAAAAATCTCATTTTTTTTTCCTTTGGCGAAATTGAAGCTTTTATATATTAGAATCTCCATTTCCAAATTTATAGCATAAAAAAAATGTGAAGATGGTCAAAGGTTGGTCCAAATCTGTGCAGTTTATATATTTTTCATTTTCAATTTTCCCCATGTTAATTGTATAGGAAATTTCAATTTTCAAAATTTTACGATCTTTTTGCACCTTGTGTCATAAAAATCATCACCCCAATCAATTTCCACAATCAAATCGTCATTATAACTACATTTTACTGCTCAATGTCAAGAAATGCAAATTTCACGTATTGAAAATACATGGGGGACGATATTCAATGAATTATTTTTCAAAAAGTAAAAATCTCAATTTTTTTTCCTTTGGCGAAATTGAAGCTTTTATATTGGAGAATCTATATTTCCAATTTTTTAACATAAAAAAAATGCGAAGGTGGTCAAAGTTTGTTCCAAACCTGTTCAGTTTAAAAGTTTTTCATCTTTAGTTTTCCCATGTTAATTGTATGGGAAATTTCACATTTTTCAATTTTCACAATCTTTTTACACCTTGTGTCATAAAAATCATCACCCCAATCAATGTCCACAATCAAATCGTCATTATAACTATATTTTACGTCGTGAAATGCAAATTTCACCTATTGAAAATACATGGGGGTTCTATATTCAATGAATTATTCTTCAAAAAGTAAAAATCTCATTTTTTTTTCCTTTGGCGAAATTGAAGCTTTTATATTGGAGAATCTATATTTCCAATTTTTTAACATAAAAAAAATGCGAAGATGGTCAAAGTTTGGTCCAAATCTGTTCAGTTTAAAGGTTTTTCATCTTTAATTTTCCCATGTTAATTGTATGGGAAATTTCAAATTTTTCAATTTTCACAATCTTTTTGCACCTTGTGTCATAAAAATCATCACCCCAATCAATTTCCACAATCGAATCGTCATTATAACTACATTTTACAGCTCAATGTCAAAAAATGCAAATTTCACGTATTGAAAATACATGGGGATATTCAATGAATTATTTTTCAAAAAGTAAAAATCTCTCAATTTCCACAATCAAATGGTCATTATAACTACATTTTACTGCTCAATGTCAAGAAATGCAAATTTCACGTATTGAAAATACATGGGGGACGATATTCAATGAATTATTTTTAAAAAAGTAAAAATCTCAATTTTTTTTCCTTTGGCGAAATTGAAGCTTTTATATTGGAGAATCTATATTTCCAATTTTTTAACATAAAAAAAATGCGAAGGTGGTCAAAGTTTGTTCCAAATCTGTTCAGTTTAAAAGTTTTTCATCTTTAATTTTCCCATGTTAATTGTATGGGAAATTTCACATTTTTCAATTTTCACAATCTTTTTACACCTTGTGTCATAAAAATCATCACCCCAATCAATGTCCACAATCAAATCGTCATTATAACTATATTTTACGTCGTGAAATGCAAATTTCACCTATTGAAAATACATGGGGGTTCTATATTCAATGAATTATTCTTCAAAAAGTAAAAATCTCAATTTTTTTTTCTTTGGCGAAATTGAAGCTTTTATATATTAGAATCTACATTTCCAATTTTTTAACATAAAAAAAATGCGAAGGTGGTCAAAGTTTGGTCCAAATCTGATCAGTTTAATAGTTTTTCATCTTTAATTTTCCCATGTTAATTGTATGGGAAATTTCAAATTTTTCAATTTTCACAATCTTTTTGCACCTTGTGTCATAAAAATCCTCACCCCAATCAATTTCCACAATCGAATCGTCATTATAACTACATTTTACTGCTCAATGTCAAAAAATGCAAATTTCACGTATTGAAAATACATGGGGGACGATATTCAATGAATTATATTTCAAAAAGTAAAAATCTCAATTTTTTTTCCTTTGGCGAAATTGAAGCTTTTATATATTAGAATCTACATTTCCAATTTTTTAACATAAAAAAAATTCGAAGATGGTCAAAGGTTGGTCCAAATCTGTGCAGTTTAAATATTTTTCATTTTCAATTTTCCCCATGGTAATTGTATAGGAAATTTCAATTTTCGATATTTTACGATCTTTTTGCTTTTTGTCATCACAACAATCATTTTCCACAATCAAATCGTTACTATAACTACCTTTTACTGCTCAAAATCGAGTTATTGCAAAGAAATTGTGCATTTCCCATTAGAAATATATAAACAAAAATGTCAAATTCTGAATTTCAAAAATGTCAAATTAGAAATATCTAATTCAAAAATGTATGTGCAAATTTCGTACTTAATTCTGCCCGCCTGATTTGAGTGAGTGATATCGCTCTGGCCTCGCAGGCCAAAGGTGGTGGATTCGAATCTTGGTTTAGGCATGGATGTTCGTGGCGCTTCGGAATCCATGTTAATCTGTAGGTCCCGGCCTGATTAGCCGTTATTGTGCAAAAAATATAAGGTCGTTGAGCCTACAAACCAACTGACCAATCGAACTCAATTCACTGGCATATTTGCACCCGATGATTGGAAAGTTCCAAACCAGAAAACGACCATTCAAGCCTACTAGGGATTCGAATCCCTCCGAGACCAGATCCCAAACCGCTCAGACATCAGATGCACAGCCAAAAATTATAACTGAATTTCAAAAACGCAGAAAAACTGGATAAGCAGACTAATGGCAGCTCAGCTTTTAAAATGACGATCCGGGGTAATATATCACCCGTGTAGTTCTTACGCAAGTAAAGATTCGATATGCAAAATCTCGATAACGCTAAGTCTAACACTGTGCCCTCCAACCATCTAACAACTTAACCAGTGTTTTAAGCTAGGGTGCAAAATTTCTTTAGCAAAAAAGCTCCCACCGCGCGAAAAAGGCCTCGAGTGCAAAGGGTTAATAATGATTTTATACTAAAAAAGTGTTTTGATTGTGTTAAATTAAACATCCGGAATGATGGAACTCATAATCATTTAGCTAAAATGATTACGAGTTCTATCATTCCGGATGTTTAATTTAACACAATCAAAAACACTTTTTTAGTATAAAATCATTATTAACCCTTTGCACTCGAGGCCTTTTTCGCGCGGTGGGACCAGCAACTCGAGACATTTTAGGTTCGGTTGGCGTTTATGGATTTGCTTCATAGAAACTAAACACAGTAATTGGCTTTGCATCAAATTTCCGCATCAAACCTAGTGGTCCTCTCGTGTTTCGGCATCCAATCGTGTGCAAAGGGTTAACTTTAAATATAAAGCTATTTTGTTCTAATATCAAGCGGAAAAATATACCCTTTATATTATTTGTTCTTTTAGGTTGATGATGACTAACATTTGGATAACAAAAATGGTAAATTTATACATTTCGTTTCAAAATGTTTTAGTAAAAGAGCTAAACCATACTTTTTAATTATAGCATTTAAGAAAGTTCTTAGATATAGTGGTTAGCGTGCTAGCTTCTAGACCGCGAGGTTGTGGATTCGAGTCCCGTGTAAGGCATCAATTGAGAGTAAATGTATGTTGGCTTGTCTAATGACGAATGTTTCTGCGCATTACAGCACTCGTGTTGCTGATGGCTCCAGATAATCTGAAAGCAACCAAACAAGTAAGAAAGTTTTTAAGCATTTTGCTAAAAAAGCACCCACAGCTTAATACCTGAACTTAACCATCAAGTTGGTTGATTGGTAAGTTTGTTCGCTCAACGACCTATTTTATGCACAATGACGATTAATCAGGTCAGGGCCTACAGCTTAATATGGATTACAACGAACATTCATGCCTTAACCAGAATTCGAATCCGACACCTTTGACATGCTAGGCCAGAGCGCTAACCACACAGCTACCAGGTGAACCTTACCATCAGAACTTCTAAGGGGAGTTCAAATGTCAATGGCATCTTTTTTTCACGAGGAAAGTGTCCCGCATTTGCGCCTCAAATGGTAGAATACTCGAAACAAAATTTCCATAAGTAACAACCTCAATTGAGACGCCACTATCTATCCCAATCACCTTCGCGTCTACTCATTTTAGAAATCTAATAACAAAAGTACTTTTGTATCGCCAAGCCTAAATGGTTGCGGTTTGTTATAGGGTTGGTTGGTTGTTTTCAGATTATCTGGCACCGTCAGCAACACGAGGGCTATAATACGCCAAAACGTTCGTCATTTGACAAGCCAACGTACATTTACAAACACCCATGCCTTACACGGGACTCGAACCCGCAACCTCGCGGTCTAGAAGCTAGCACGCTAACCACTATACCGTTTGGTCGGTGTTTTTTATAGGGATTATTAATGACTTAAAGGTTGTTAGTTTGGATGAGTAAGGTCTACAATTTGCGGTTTTTATCTGGTACTCTGCAAACGGAATAGTACCGAAAAAGATATAAAGCAAACTTTCCATTTAACACAGATTAATTGGCTGCAGATTCACTCTGTATGGTAGTCTGAAAATGTACAAGTATCATGATGTCATTTGCTACATTTTCAATTCTCAATCAATGAAGATTGTGATAGTAAGTTTAAATATAGTCTATTATTTCAAATTCCAAACAAAATTACTAAATTGCACTGATATAGTTAAGGAACATTTACAAAGGTAAAAATTGCTTTTGGTTTACTAACCTTTAAAATCCAAATAGAGTATCCGAATAACATAAGGATGTTGCAGAAATAGTATTTCAACGAATCTTCGCCACCGGCAATGATATAAACTTTGCTTTCGAATGTGAACAACAATTATTTTTAAAAGCAAAATTTGAAACCATTCGATTTTAAATAAATTTATGAGTTATTTCTAAAAAATGTAGTTTGCAAATGTAAACAACACATCGTTGCCACTCAGATTGTTGAAAATCATTGCCCTAGTAGAGGCATGTTCAATAGCCCGTGAAGTACCGCTGCTCTAATAACTTTTAGAACTCTTTTTTACTTTCCAGAAGAAATTTTCTGTTGCTTAACTTTTTGCCTCCCAGGAGTACTTTAATTTGAATTTTCAGGATGATGTTACCGACTAGCCTTAAATAGCAAAGTAAGAAAGATGCAAATCTTCTTTCTGGAAGAGGAATAGAATGGGATAGAAGTCAATGGAACTTTGGTTTGATACAATATAGCACCAAGGGCCCATCAAAAACCTATTTGACGCCACACTTCCAATGGACCTTATCCGTATCCTAACACGGGACTCGGAACCCGCAACCTCGCGGTCTAGAAGCTAGCGCGCTAACCACTATACCGTTTGGTCGGCGACAAAGCTTTACTTTGCACATCAAAACAAGATGACAGAGTCATTGATAAACTTCAAGAAGCACTTGACTTGGTCCAAGAGTGATACGAAAAATGGCGCATTAAAATCAATGCCCTAAAATCTCAAACAGTCCTCTTCATAAAACATCACACAAGAAAACACATCACATCCAAAATTGAAATCTTTGGTAAGAGTATTGAATGCGTTAAACACACCAAAAACCTTGACGTTCATCTCGACCAAAAATTAAAGTACAAAATTCACTTCAAAGAAGCCATAAGAAAGGTAACTATCGCTCTTATTTCATAGAATTCCATCTAGGGCAAAGGATCAAAAACTAGCGGTAAAACTAAGGTTTTACTTTACAAATTAGTTATTAACCCTTTTGCACTCCAGACCTTTTTCGCACGGAGGAATCAGCAACTCGAGACATTTTAGATTCGGCTGGTGTTTATGGATTTGCTTCATAGAAACTAAACACAGCCATTGGCATTGCATCGAATTTCCGCATCACACCTAATGGTCCTCTCGTGGTTTGGCATCCAATCGCTTGGAGCCTGAGAGGCGCCACTGGAGTGCAAAGGGTTAAACAGCAAAGAAAATAGACCAGAAAAAGCTACTAACACTCCAAAATAAAGTAGCCGGAAGAATGACAAATGCACCCTGGTATGTGCGTAACAAGATCATCCGGAGAGATTTGGGCCTGGACTCAACTGACAACTGTATCTTAACTATATCATCATGTTAAAATTGAAAATAGTATGCCCCCCCCCCCCCCAATTAGAGCCATCATTAATTATGATCCTATTGTGGAGCAGAAGTTCAAGAGACCCAGGACAATTCATCAAGATCCATCGAGGTGGACCGTCACGAGCTTTAAGAATTTAAATTCACCCAACAACAGATGCAAAATTTCATGATTGTATTTTTGTTTTATAAATTTATATTTTCCTTAAGACATAAGCCACGCAAGTCTGTGTCATAAAAATCATCACCCCAATCAATTTCCACAATCAAATCGTCATTATAACTACATTTTAAAGATCAAAATCTAGTTTCTGCAAAGAAATTGTGCATTTCCCATTGGAAATACATAAAGCATGTTAATCCTATGGGAAATGTCGAATTCCCAATATTCGAAATTTACCTTCTTTTTGCACCTAGGATCATGAAAATCATAACCTGAAATCATTTTGATCTTCAATTTGCTTATAAATGGTATTTTACACTCGAAATCGAAATAATACAAAGTACAAAAAACGGATTTAAAACAGTTTATGAGAGCTTTCTTTTCAAAATTTCAACTTGCCATTTTCTTACCGAAAAATGTTTTTTTGGCCAGATTTTGAACTTAGTAGAATTGATAAAGTGTTTTTCGATAAAAAAAATTCAATTTGGATCCATTTGACCAAAATGAAATTTTCCGTTCAAATATACTCAAAACCTAAAAATTTAAAGTATTTCGAAAAATTGAATTTATGATTTAAAAAAAAAAAAAAAAAAAAAAAAAATTATTTAACATTTGTTTCCAACCCAAAATACAAATTCGAAAGCATTTGAGACAATGTCGAGAAATGCAAATTTCACCTATTGAAAATACATGGGGGACGATATTCTATGAATTATTCTTCAAAAAGTAAAAATCTCAAATTTTTTTCCTTTGGCGAAATTGAAGCTTTTATATTGGAGAATCTACATTTCCAATTTTTTAACATAAAAAAAATGCGAAGGTGGTCAAAGTTTGGTCCAAATCTGTTTAGTTTAAAAGTTTTTCATCTTTAATTTTCCCATGTTAATTGTATGGGAAATTTCAAATTTTTCAATTTTCACAATCTTTTTGCACCTTGTGTCATAAAAATCATCACCCCAATCAATTTCCACAATCGAATCGTCATTATAACTACATTTTACTGCTCAATGTCAAGAAATGGAAATTTCACGTATTGAAAATACATGGGGGACGACATTCAATGAATTATTTTTCAAAAAGTAAAAATCTCATTTTTTTTCCTTTGGCGAAATTGAAGCATTTATATAGGAGAATCTCCATTCCCAAATTTATAATATAAAAAAAATGCGAAGGTTGTCAAAGGTTGGTCCAAATCTGTGCAGTTTAAATATTTTTCATTTTCAAATTTCCCATTATAAATGTATAGGAAATTTCAAACTTTGCAATTTAAAAAATTTTACAATATTTTTGCACCTTGTGTCAAAAAAATCATCACCCCAATCAATTTCCACAATCAAATCGTCATTATAACTACATTTTACTGCTCAATGTCAAGAAATGGAAATTTCACGTATTGAAAGTACATGGTGGACGATATTCAATGAATTATTTTTCAAAAAGAAAAAATCTCAATTTTTTTTCCTTTGGCGAAATTGAAGATTTTATATATTAGAATCTACATTTCCAATTTTTTAACATAAAAAAAATGTGAAGATGGTCAAAGGTTGGTCCAAATCTGTGCAGTTTAAATATTTTTCCTTTTCAATTTTCCCCATGTTAATTGTATAGGAAATATCAATTTTCAAAATTTTACGATCTTTTTGCACCTTGTGTCATAAAAATCATCACCCCAATCAATTTCCACAATCGAATCGTCATTATAACTACATTTTACTGCTCAATATCAAGAAATGGAAATTTCACGTATTGAAAATACATGGGGGACGATATTCAATGAATTATTTTTCAAAAAGTAAAAATCTCATTTTTTTTTTCCTTTGGCAAAATTGAAGCATTTATATAGGAGAATATCCATTCCCAAATTTATAATATAAAAAAAATGCGAAGGTTGTCAAAGGTTGGTCCAAATCTGTGCAGTTTAAATATTTTTCATTTTCAAATTTCCCATGTTAAATGTATAGGAAATTTCAAACTTTGCAATTTTCGAAATTTTACGATCTTTTTGCACCTTGTGTCATAAAAATCATCACCCCAATCAATTTCCACAATCAAATCGTCATTATAACTACATTTTACTGCTCAATGTCAAAAAATGCAAATTTCACGTATTGAAAATACATGGGGGACGATATTCAATGAATTATTTTTCAAAAAGTAAAAATCTCAATTTTTTTTCCTTTGGTGAAATTAAAGCTTTTATATAAGAGAATCTCTAATTCCAATTTTATAACATAAAAAAAATGCGAAATTGGTCAAAGGTTGGTCCAAATCTGGTCAGTTTAAAAGTTTTTCATCTTTAATTTTCCCTATGTTAATTGTATGGAAAATTTCGCATTTTTCAATTTTCGCAATCTTTTTGCACCTTGTGTCATAAAAATCATCAATCCAATCAATTTCCACAATCAAATCATCCTTATAACTACATTTTACGTCGAGAAATGCAAATTTCACATATTGAAAATACATGGGGGTTCTATATTCAATGAATTATTCTTCAAAGAGTAAAAATCTCAATTTTTTTTCCTTTGGCGAAATTGAAGCTTTTATATATTAGAATCTACATTTCCAATTTTTTAACATAAAAAAAATGCGAAGGTGGTCAAAGTTTGGTCCAAATCTGTTCAGTTTAAAAGTTTTTCATCTTTAATTTTCCCATGTTAATTGTATGGGAAATTTCAAATTTTTCAATTTTCACAATCTTTTTACACCTTGTGTCATAAAAATAATCACCCCAATCAATGTCCACAATCAAATAGTCATTATAACTATATTTTACGTCGAGAAATGCAAATTTCACCTATTGAAAATACATGGGGGTTCTATATTCAATGAATTATTCTTCAAAAAGTAAAAATCTCAATTTTTTTTCCTTTGGCGAAATTGAAGCTTTTATATATTAGAATCTACATTTCCAATTTTTTAACATAAAAAAATTGCGAAGGTGGTCAAAGTTTGGTCCAAATCTGTTCAGTTTAAAAGTTTTTCATCTTTAATTTTCCCGTGTTAATTGTATGGGAAATTTCTAATTTTTCAATTTCCACAATCTTTTTGCACCTTGTGTCATAAAAATCATCACCCCAATCAATTTCCACAACCGAATCGTCATTTTAACTACATTTTACTGCTCAATATCAAGAAATGGAAATTTCGCGTATTAAAAATACATGGGGGACGATATTCAATGAATTATTTTTCAAAAAGTAAAAATCTCATTTTTTTTTCCTTTGGCGAAATTGAAGCTTTTATATATTAGAATCTACATTTCCAATTTTTTAACATAAAAAAAATGCGAAGGTGGTCAAAGTTTGGTCCAAATCTGTTCAGTTTAAAAGTTTTTCATCTTTAATTTTCCCGTGTTAATTGTATGGGAAATTTCTAATTTTTCAATTTCCACAATCTTTTTGCACCTTGTGTCATAAAAATCATCACCTTAATCAATTTCCACAACCGAATCGTCATTTTAACTACATTTTACTGCTCAATATCAAGAAATGGAAATTTCGCGTATTGAAAATACATGGGGGACGATATTCAATGAATTATTTTTCAAAAAGTAAAAATCACATTTTTTTTTCCTTTGGCGAAATTGAAGCATTTATATAGGAGAATTTCCATTCCCAAATTTATAATATAAAAAAAATGCGAAGGTTGTCAAAGTTTGGTCCAAATCTGTTTAGTTTAAAAGTTTTCATCTTTAATTTTCCCATGTTAATTGTATGGGAAATTTCAAATTTTTCAATTTTCACAATCTTTTTGCACCTTGTGTCATAAAAATCATCACCCCAATCAATTTCCACAATCGAATCGTCATTATAACTACATTTTACTGCTCAATGTCAAGAAATGGAAATTTCACGTATTGAAAATACATGGTGGACGATATTCAATGAATTATTTTTCAAAAAGTAAAAATCTCATTTTTTTTTCCTTTCTCGAAATTGAAGCATTTATATAGGAGAATCTCCATTCCCAAATTTATAATATAAAAAAAATGCGAAGGTTGTCAAAGGTTGGTCCAAATCTGTGCAGTTTAAATATTTTTCATTTTCAAATTTCCCATGCTAAATGTATAGGAAATTTCAAACTTTGCAATTTTCGAAATTTTACGATCTTTTTGCACCTTGTGTCATAAAAATCATCACCCCAATCAATTTCCACATTCAAATCGTCATTATAACTACATTTTACTGCTCAATGTCAAGAAATGCAAATTTCACGTAATGAAAGTACATGGGGGACGATATTCAATGAATTATTTTTCAAAGAGTAAAAATCTCAATTTTTTTTCCTTTGTCGAAATTGAAGCTTTTATATATTAGAATCTCCAATTCCAAATTTATAACATAAAAAAAATGTGAAGATGGTCAAAGTTTGGTCCAAATCTGTGCAGTTTAAATATTTTTCATTTTCAATTTTCCCCATGTTAATTGTATAGGAAATTTCAATTTTCAAAATTTTACGATCTTTTTGCACCTTGTGTTATAAAAATCATCACCCTAATCAATTTCCACAATCAAATCGTCATTATAACTACATTTTACTGCTCAATGTCAAGAAATGCAAATTTCACGTATTGAAAATACATGGGGGACGATATTCAATGAATTATTTTTCAAAAAGTAATAATCTCAATTTTTTTTCCTTTGGTGAAATTAAAGCCTTTATATATGGGAATCTCTAATTCCAAATTTATAACATAAAAAAAATGCGAAATTGGTCAAAGGTTGGTCCAAATCTGGTCAGTTTAAAAGTTTTTCATCTTTAATTTTCCCTATGTTAATGGTAGGGAAAATTTCACATTTTTCAATATTCGCAATCTTTTTGCACCTTGTATCATAAAAATCATCAATCCAATCAATTTCCACAATCAAATCATCCTTATAACTACATTTTACGTCGAGAAATGCAAATTTCACATATTGAAAATACATGGGGGTTCTATATTCAATGAATTATTCTTCAAAGAGTAAAAATCTCAATTTTTTTTCCTTTGGCGAAATTGAAGCTTTTATATATTGGAATCGACATTTCCAATTTTTTAACATAAAAAAAATGCGAAGGTGGTCAAAGTTTGGTCCATATCTGTTCAGTTTAAAAGTTTTTCATCTTTAATTTTCCCATGTTAATTGTATGGGAAATTTCAAATTTTTCAATTTTCACAATCTTTTTACACCTTGTGTCATAAAAATAATCACCCCAATCAATGTCCACAATCAAATCGTCATTATAACTACATTTTACTGCTCAATGTCAAGAAATGCAAATTTCACGTATTGAAAATACATGGTGGACGATATTCAATGAATTATTTTTCAAAAAGTAAAAATCTCAATTTTTTTTCCTTTGGCGAAATTGAAGCTTTTATATATTAGAATCTCCAATTCCAAATTTATAACATAAAAAAAATGTGAAGATGGTCAAAGGTTGGTCCAAATCTGTGCAGTTTAAATATTTTTCATTTTCAAATTTCCCATTATAAATGTATAGGAAATTTCAAACTTTGCAATTTTCGAAATTTTACAATATTTTTGCACCTTGTGTCAAAAAAATCATCACCCCAATCAATTTCCACAATCAAATCGTCATTATAACTACATTTTACTGCTCAATGTCAAGAAATGGAAATTTCACGTATTGAAAGTACATGGTGGACGATATTCAATGAATTATTTTTCAAAAAGAAAAAATCTCAATTTTTTTTCCTTTGGCGAAATTGAAGATTTTATATATTAGAATCTACATTTCCAATTTTTTAACATAAAAAAAATGTGAAGATGGTCAAAGGTTGGTCCAAATCTGTGCAGTTTAAATATTTTTCATTTTCAATTTTCCCCATGTTAATTGTATAGGAAATATCAATTTTCAAAATTTTACGATCTTTTTGCACCTTGTGTCATAAAAATCATCACCCCAATCAATTTCCACAATCGAATCGTCATTATAACTACATTTTACTGCTCAATATCAAGAAATGGAAATTTCACGTATTGAAAATACATGGGGGACGATATTCAATGAATTATTTTTCAAAAAGTAAAAATCTCATTTTTTTTTTCCTTTGGCAAAATTGAAGCATTTATATAGGAGAATATCCATTCCCAAATTTATAATATAAAAAAAATGCGAAGGTTGTCAAAGGTTGGTCCAAATCTGTGCAGTTTAAATACTTTTCATTTTCAAATTTCCCATGTTAAATGTATAGGAAATTTCAAACTTTGCAATTTTCGAAATTTTACGATCTTTTTGCACCTTGTGTCATAAAAATCATCACCCCAATCAATTTCCACAATCAAATCGTCATTATAACTACATTTTACTGCTCAATGTCAAAAAATGCAAATTTCACGTATTGAAAATACATGGGGGACGATATTCAATGAATTATTTTTCAAAAAGTAAAAATCTCAATTTTTTTTCCTTTGGTGAAATTAAAGCTTTTATATAAGAGAATCTCTAATTCCAATTTTATAACATAAAAAAAATGCGAAATTGGTCAAAGGTTGGTCCAAATCTGGTCAGTTTAAAAGTTTTTCATCTTTAATTTTCCCTATGTTAATTGTATGGAAAATTTCGCATTTTTCAATTTTCGCAATCTTTTTGCACCTTGTGTCATAAAAATCATCAATCCAATCAATTTCCACAATCAAATCATCCTTATAACTACATTTTACGTCGAGAAATGCAAATTTCACATATTGAAAATACATGGGGGTTCTATATTCAATGAATTATTCTTCAAAGAGTAAAAATCTCAATTTTTTTTCCTTTGGCGAAATTGAAGCTTTTATATATTAGAATCTACATTTCCAATTTTTTAACATAAAAAAAATGCGAAGGTGGTCAAAGTTTGGTCCAAATCTGTTCAGTTTAAAAGTTTTTCATCTTTAATTTTCCCATGTTAATTGTATGGGAAATTTCAAATTTTTCAATTTTCACAATCTTTTTACACCTTGTGTCATAAAAATAATCACCCCAATCAATGTCCACAATCAAATAGTCATTATAACTATATTTTACGTCGAGAAATGCAAATTTCACCTATTGAAAATACATGGGGGTTCTATATTCAATGAATTATTCTTCAAAAAGTAAAAATCTCAATTTTTTTTCCTTTGGCGAAATTGAAGCTTTTATATTGGAGAATCTACATTTCCAATTTTTTAACATAAAAAAAAATGCGAAGGTGGTCAAAGTTTGGTCCAAATCTGTTCAGTTTAAAAGTTTTTCATCTTTAATTTTCCCGTGTTAATTGTATGGGAAATTTCTAATTTTTCAATTTCCACAATCTTTTTGCACCTTGTGTCATAAAAATCATCACCCCAATCAATTTCCACAACCGAATCGTCATTTTAACTACATTTTACTGCTCAATATCAAGAAATGGAAATTTCGCGTATTAAAAATACATGGGGGACGATATTCAATGAATTATTTTTCAAAAAGTAAAAATCTCATTTTTTTTTTCCTTTGGCGAAATTGAAGCTTTTATATATTAGAATCTACATTTCCAATTTTTTAACATAAAAAAAATGCGAAGGTGGTCAAAGTTTGGTCCAAATCTGTTCAGTTTAAAAGTTTTTCATCTTTAATTTTCCCGTGTTAATTGTATGGGAAATTTCTAATTTTTCAATTTCCACAATCTTTTTGCACCTTGTGTCATAAAAATCATCACCTTAATCAATTTCCACAACCGAATCGTCATTTTAACTACATTTTACTGCTCAATATCAAGAAATGGAAATTTCGCGTATTGAAAATACATGGGGGACGATATTCAATGAATTATTTTTCAAAAAGTAAAAATCACATTTTTTTTTCCTTTGGCGAAATTGAAGCATTTATATAGGAGAATTTCCATTCCCAAATTTATAATATAAAAAAAATGCGAAGGTTGTCAAAGTTTGGTCCAAATCTGTTTAGTTTAAAAGTTTTCATCTTTAATTTTCCCATGTTAATTGTATGGGAAATTTCAAATTTTTCAATTTTCACAATCTTTTTGCACCTTGTGTCATAAAAATCATCACCCCAATCAATTTCCACAATCGAATCGTCATTATAACTACATTTTACTGCTCAATGTCAAGAAATGGAAATTTCACGTATTGAAAATACATGGGGGACGATATTCAATGAATTATTTTTCAAAAAGTAAAAATCTCATTTTTTTTTCCTTTCTCGAAATTGAAGCATTTATATAGGAGAATCTCCATTCCCAAATTTATAATATAAAAAAAATGCGAAGGTTGTCAAAGGTTGGTCCAAATCTGTGCAGTTTAAATATTTTTCATTTTCAAATTTCCCATGCTAAATGTATAGGAAATTTCAAACTTTGCAATTTTCGAAATTTTACGATCTTTTTGCACCTTGTGTCATAAAAATCATCACCCCAATCAATTTCCACATTCAAATCGTCATTATAACTACATTTTACTGCTCAATGTCAAGAAATGCAAATTTCACGTAATGAAAGTACATGGGGGACGATATTCAATGAATTATTTTTCAAAAAGTAAAAATCTCAATTTTTTTTCCTTTGTCGAAATTGAAGCTTTTATATATTAGAATCTCCAATTCCAAATTTATAACATAAAAAAAATGTGAAGATGGTCAAAGTTTGGTCCAAATCTGTGCAGTTTAAATATTTTTCATTTTCAATTTTCCCCATGTTAATTGTATAGGAAATTTCAATTTTCAAAATTTTACGATCTTTTTGCACCTTGTGTTATAAAAATCATCACCCTAATCAATTTCCACAATCAAATCGTCATTATAACTACATTTTACTGCTCAATGTCAAGAAATGCAAATTTCACGTATTGAAAATACATGGGGGACGATATTCAATGAATTATTTTTCAAAAAGTAATAATCTCAATTTTTTTTCCTTTGGTGAAATTAAAGCCTTTATATATGGGAATCTCTAATTCCAAATTTATAACATAAAAAAAATGCGAAATTGGTCAAAGGTTGGTCCAAATCTGGTCAGTTTAAAAGTTTTTCATCTTTAATTTTCCCTATGTTAATGGTAGGGAAAATTTCACATTTTTCAATATTCGCAATCTTTTTGCACCTTGTATCATAAAAATCATCAATCCAAACAATTTCCACAATCAAATCATCCTTATAACTACATTTTACGTCGAGAAATGCAAATTTCACATATTGAAAATACATGGGGGTTCTATATTCAATGAATTATTCTTCAAAGAGTAAAAATCTCAATTTTTTTTCCTTTGGCGAAATTGAAGCTTTTATATATTGGAATCGACATTTCCAATTTTTTAACATAAAAAAAATGCGAAGGTGGTCAAAGTTTGGTCCAAATCTGTTCAGTTTAAAAGTTTTTCATCTTTAATTTTCCCATGTTAATTGTATGGGAAATTTCAAATTTTTCAATTTTCACAATCTTTTTACACCTTGTGTCATAAAAATAATCACCCCAATCAATGTCCACAATCAAATCGTCATTATAACTACATTTTACGTCGAGAAATGCAAATTTCACCTATTGAAAATACATGGGGGTTCTATATTCAATGAATTATTCTTCAAAAATTAAAAATCTCAATTTTTTTTCCTTTTGCGAAATTGAAGCTTTTATGGAGAATCTACATTTCCAATTTTTTAACATAAAAAAAATGCGAAGGTGGTCAAAGTTTGGTCCAAATCTGTTTAGTTTAAAAGTTTTCATCTTTAATTTTCCCATGTTAATTGTATGGGAAATTTCAAATTTTTCAATTTTCTCAATCTTTTTGCACCTTGTGTCATAAAAATCATCACCCCAATCAATTTCCACAATCGAATCGTCATTATAACTACATTTTACTGCTCAATGTCAAGAAATGGAAATTTCACGTATTGAAAATACATGGGGGACGATATTCAATGAATTATTTTTCAAAAAGTAAAAATCTCATTTTTTTTTCCTTTGGCGAAATTGAAGCATTTATATAGGAGAATCTCCATTCCCAAATTTATAATATAAAAAAAATGCGAAGGTTGTCAAAGGTTGGTCCAAATCTGTGCAGTTTAAATATTTTCCATTTTCAAATTTCCCATGTTAAATGTATAGGAAATTTCAAACTTTGCAATTTTCGAAATTTTACGATCTTTTTGCACCTTGTGTCATAAAAATCATCACCCCAATCAATTTCCACATTCAAATCGTCATTATAACTACATTTTACTGCTCAATGTCAAGAAATGCAAATTTCACGTAATGAAAGTACATGGGGGACGATATTCAATGAATTATTTTTCAAAAAGTAAAAATCTCAATTTTTTTTTCTTTGTCGAAATTAAAGCTTTTATATAGGAGAACCTCTAATTCCAAATTTATAACATAAAAAAAATGCGAAATTGGTCAAAGGTTGGTCCAAATCTGTGCAGTTTAAATATTTTTCATTTTCAATTTTCCCCATGGTAATTGTATAGGAAATTTCAATTTTCGATATTTTACGATCTTTTTGCACCTTGTGCCATAAAAATCATCACAACAATCATTTTCCACAATCAAATCGTTACTATAACTACCTTTTACTGCTCAAAATCGAGTTATTGCAAAGAAATTGTGCATTTCCCATTAGAAATATATAAACAAAAATGTCAAATTCTGAATTTCAAAAATGTCAAATTAGAAATATATAATTCAAAAATGTATGTGCAAATTTCGTACTTAATTCTGCCCGCCTGATGTGAGTGAGTGATAGCGCTCTGGCCTCGCAGGCCAAAGGTGGTGGATTCGAATCTTGGTTTAGGCATGGATGTTCGTGGCGCTTCGGAATCCATGTTAAGCTGTAGGTCCCGGCCTGATTAGCCGTTATTGTGCAAAAAATATAAGGTCGTTGAGCCTACAAACCAACTGACCAATCGAACTCAATTCACTGGCATATTTGCACCCGATGATTGGAAAGTTCCAAACCAGAAAACGACCATTCAAGCCTACTAGGGATTCGAATCCCTCCGAGACCAGATCCCAAACCGCTCAGACATCAGATGCACAGCCAAAAATTATAACTGAATTTCAAAAACGCAGAAAAACTGGATAAGCAGACTAATGGCAGCTCAGCTTTTAAAATGACGATCCGGGGTAATATATCACCCGTGTAGTTCTTACGCAAGTAAAGATTCGATATGCAAAATCTCGATAACGCTAAGTCTAACACTGTGCCCTCCAACCATCTAACAACTTAACCAGTGTTTTAAGCTAGGGTGCAAAATTTCTTTAGCAAAAAAGCTCCCACCGCGCGAAAAAGGCCTCGAGTGCAAAGGGTTAATAATGATTTTATACTAAAAAAGTGTTTTGATTGTGTTAAATTAAACATCCGGAATGATGGAACTCATAATCATTTAGCTAAAATGATTACGAGTTCTATCATTCCGGATGTTTAATTTAACACAATCAAAAACACTTTTTTAGTATAAAATCATTATTAACCCTTTGCACTCGAGGCCTTTTTCGCGCGGTGGGACCAGCAACTCGAGACATTTTAGGTTCGGTTGGCGTTTATGGATTTGCTTCATAGAAACTAAACACAGTAATTGGCTTTGCATCAAATTTCCGCATCAAACCTAGTGGTCCTCTCGTGTTTCGGCATCCAATCGTGTGCAAAGGGTTAACTTTAAATATAAAGCTATTTTGTTCTAATATCAAGCGGAAAAATATACCCTTTATATTATTTGTTCTTTTAGGTTGATGATGACTAACATTTGGATAACAAAAATGGTAAATTTATACATTTCGTTTCAAAATGTTTTAGTAAAAGAGCTAAACCATACTTTTTAATTATAGCATTTAAGAAAGTTCTTAGATATAGTGGTTAGCGTGCTAGCTTCTAGACCGCGAGGTTGTGGATTCGAGTCCCGTGTAAGGCATCAATTGAGAGTAAATGTATGTTGGCTTGTCTAATGACGAATGTTTCTGCGCATTACAGCACTCGTGTTGCTGATGGCTCCAGATAATCTGAAAGCAACCAAACAAGTAAGAAAGTTTTTAAGCATTTTGCTAAAAAAGCACCCACAGCTTAATACCTGAACTTAACCATCAAGTTGGTTGATTGGTAAGTTTGTTCGCTCAACGACCTATTTTATGCACAATGACGATTAATCAGGTCAGGGCCTACAGCTTAATATGGATTACAACGAACATTCATGCCTTAACCAGAATTCGAATCCGACACCTTTGACATGCTAGGCCAGAGCGCTAACCACACAGCTACCAGGTGAACCTTACCATCAGAACTTCTAAGGGGAGTTCAAATGTCAATGGCATCTTCCTTTCACGAGGAAAGTGTCCCGCATTTGCGCCTCAAATGGTAGAATACTCGAAACAAAATTTCCATAAGTAACAACCTCAATTGAGACGCCACTATCTATCCCAATCACCTTCGCGTCTACTCATTTTAGAAATCTAATAACAAAAGTACTTTTGTATCGCCAAGCCTAAATGGTTGCGGTTTGTTATAGGGTTGGTTGGTTGTTTTCAGATTATCTGGCACCGTCAGCAACACGAGGGCTATAATACGCCAAAACGTTCGTCATTTGACAAGCCAACATACATTTACAAACACCCATGCCTTACACGGGACTCGAACCCGCAACCTCGCGGTCTAGAAGCTAGCACGCTAACCACTATACCGTTTGGTCGGTGTTTTTTATAGGGATTATTAATGACTTAAAGGTTGTTAGTTTGGATGAGTAAGGTCTACAATTTGCGGTTTTTATCTGGTACTCTGCAAACGGAATAGTACCGAAAAAGATATAAAGCAAACTTTCCATTTAACACAGATTAATTGGCTGCAGATTCACTCTGTATGGTAGTCTGAAAATGTACAAGTATCATGATGTCATTTGCTACATTTTCAATTCTCAATCAATGAAGATTATGATAGTAAGTTTAAATATAGTCTATTATTTCAAATTCCAAACAAAATTACTAAATTGCACTGATATAGTTAAGGAACATTTACAAAGGTAAAAATTGCTTTTGGTTTACTAACCTTTAAAATCCAAATAGAGTATCCGAATAACATAAGGATGTTGCAGAAATAGTATTTCAACGAATCTTCGCCACCGGCAATGATATAAACTTTGCTTTCGAATGTGAACAACAATTATTTTTAAAAGCAAAATTTGAAACCATTCGATTTTAAATAAATTTATGAGTTATTTCTAAAAAATGTAGTTTGCAAATGTAAACAACACATCGTTGCCACTCAGATTGTTGAAAATCATTGCCCTAGTAGAGGCATGTTCAATAGCCCGTGAAGTACCGCTGCTCTAATAACTTTTAGAACTCTTTTTTACTTTCCAGAAGAAATTTTCTGTTGCTTAACTTTTTGCCTCCCAGGAGTACTTTAATTTGAATTTTCAGGATGATGTTACCGACTAGCCTTAAATAGCAAAGTAAGAAAGATGCAAATCTTCTTTCTGGAAGAGGAATAGAATGGGATAGAAGTCAATGGAACTTTGGTTTGATACAATATAGCACCAAGGGCTCATCAAAAACCTATTTGACGCCACACTTCCAATGGACCTTATCCGTATCCTAAATACTTTCTTCAAAGATATAACTTTTCGCATCAGCCAAACGTTGTACTTAGAGAAACCAATACAAGCAGGTGTTCTCCAGGGGAGCAGCCCCTTGTAGTTTAATGCCTACATTAACGACTTTACCAAACTACCTGACTGCCCAATGGTACTATTTGTTGATGACAAAGCTTTAAAGCTGGTTGGTTGAATTCAGATTATCTGGCGCCGTCAGCAACACGAGGGCTATAATGCGCCGAAACATTCTTCATTAGACAAGCCAACATACATTTACAAACACCCATGCCTAACACGGGACTCGGAACCCGCAACCTCGCGGTCTAGAAGCTAGCGCGCTAACCACTATACCGTTTGGTCGGCGACAAAGCTTTACTTTGCACATCAAAACAAGATGACAGAGTCATTGATAAACTTCAAGAAGCACTTGACTTGGTCCAAGAGTGATACGAAAAATGGCGCATTAAAATCAATGCCCTAAAATCTCAAACAGTCCTCTTCATAAAACATCACACAAGAAAACACATCACATCCAAAATTGAAATCTTTGGTAAGAGTATTGAATGCGTTAAACACACCAAAAACCTTGACGTTCATCTCGACCAAAAATTAAAGTACAAAATTCACTTCAAAGAAGCCATAAGAAAGGTAACTATCGCTCTTATTTCATAGAATTCCATCTAGGGCAAAGGATCAAAAACTAGCGGTAAAACTAAGGTTTTACTTTACAAATTAGTTATTAACCCTTTTGCACTCCAGACCTTTTTCGCACGGAGGAATCAGCAACTCGAGACATTTTAGATTCGGCTGGTGTTTATGGATTTGCTTCATAGAAACTAAACACAGCCATTGGCATTGCATCGAATTTCCGCATCACACCTAATGGTCCTCTCGTGGTTTGGCATCCAATCGCTTGGAGCCTGAGAGGCGCCACTGGAGTGCAAAGGGTTAAACAGCAAAGAAAATAGACCAGAAAAAGCTACTAACACTCCAAAATAAAGTAGCCGGAAGAATGACAAATGCACCCTGGTATGTGCGTAACAAGATCATCCGGAGAGATTTGGGCCTGGACTCAACTGACAACTGTATCTTAACTATATCATCATGTTAAAATTGAAAATAGTATGCCCCCCCCCCCAATTAGAGCCATCATTAATTATGATCCTATTGTGGAGCAGAAGTTCAAGAGACCCAGGACAATTCATCAAGATCCATCGAGGTGGACCGTCACGAGCTTTAAGAATTTAAATTCACCCAACAACAGATGCAAAATTTCATGATTGTATTTTTGTTTTATAAATTTATATTTTCCTTAAGACATAAGCCACGCAAGTCTGTGTCATAAAAATCATCACCCCAATCAATTTCCACAATCAAATCGTCATTATAACTACATTTTAAAGATCAAAATCTAGTTTCTGCAAAGAAATTGTGCATTTCCCATTGGAAATAAATAAAGCATGTTAATCCTATGGGAAATGTCGAATTCCCAATATTCGAAATTTACCTTCTCTTTGCACCTAGGATCATGAAAATCATAACCTGAAATCATTTTGATCTTCAATTTGCTTATAAATGGTATTTTACACTCGAAATCGAAATAATACAAAGTACAAAAAACGGATTTAAAACAGTTTATGAGAGCTTTCTTTTCAAAATTTCAACTTGCCATTTTCTTACCGAAAAATGTTTTTTTGGCCAGATTTTGAACTTAGTAGAATTGATAAAGTGTTTTTCGATAAAAAAAATTCAATTTGGATCCATTTGACCAAAATGAAATTTTCCGTTCAAATATACTCAAAACCTAAAAATTTAAAGTATTTCGAAAAATTGAATTTATGATTTAAAAAAAAAAAAAAAAAAAAAAAATTATTTAACATTTGTTTCCAACCCAAAATACAAATTCGAAAGCATTTGAGACAATGTCGAGAAATGCAAATTTCACCTATTGAAAATACATGGGGGACGATATTCTATGAATTATTCTTCAAAAAGTAAAAATCTCAAATTTTTTTCCTTTGGCGAAATTGAAGCTTTTATATTGGAGAATCTACATTTCCAATTTTTTAACATAAAAAAAATGCGAAGGTGGTCAAAGTTTGGTCCAAATATGTTTAGTTTAAAAGTTTTTCATCTTTAATTTTCCCATGTTAATTGTATGGGAAATTTCAAATTTTTCAATTTTCACAATCTTTTTGCACCTTGTGTCATAAAAATCATCACCCCAATCAATTTCCACAATCGAATCGTCATTATAACTACATTTTACTGCTCAATGTCAAGAAATGGAAATTTCACGTATTGAAAATACATGGGGGACGATATTCAATGAATTATTTTTCAAAAAGTAAAAATCTCATTTTTTTTCCTTTGGCGAAATTGAAGCATTTATATAGGAGATCTCCATTCCCAAATTTATAATATAAAAAAAAATGCGAAGGTTGTCAAAGGTTGGTCCAAATCTGTGCAGTTTAAATATTTTTCATTTTCAAATTTCCCATTATAAATGTATAGGAAATTTCAAACTTTGCAATTTTCGAAATTTTACAATATTTTTGCACCTTGTGTCAAAAAAATCATCACCCCAATCAATTTCCACAATCAAATCGTCATTATAACTACATTTTACTGCTCAATGTCAAGAAATGCAAATTTCACGTATTGAAAATACATGGTGGACGATATTCAATGAATTATTTTTCAAAAAGTAAAAATCTCAATTTTTTTTCCTTTGGCGAAATTGAAGCTTTTATATATTAGAATCTCCAATTCCAAATTTATAACATAAAAAAAATGTGAAGATGGTCAAAGGTTGGTCCAAATCTGTGCAGTTTAAATATTTTTCATTTTCAAATTTCCCATTATAAATGTATAGGAAATTTCAAACTTTGCAATTTTCGAAATTTTACAATATTTTTGCACCTTGTGTCAAAAAAATCATCACCCCAATCAATTTCCACAATCAAATCGTCATTATAACTACATTTTATTGCTCAATGTCAAGAAATGGAAATTTCACGTATTGAAAGTACATGGTGGACGATATTCAATGAATTATTTTTCAAAAAGTAAAAATCTCAATTTTTTTTCCTTTGGCGAAATTGAAGCTTTTATATATTAGAATCCCCAATTCCAAATTTATAACATAAAAAAAATGTGAAGATGGTCAAAGGTTGGTCCAAATCTGTGCAGTTTAAATATTTTTTCATTTTCAATTTTCCCCATGTTAATTGTATAGGAAATTTCAATTTTCAAAATTTTACGATCTTTTTGCACCTTGTGTCATAAAAATCATCACCCCAATCAATTTCAACAATCAAATCGTCATTATAACTACATTTTACTGCTCAATGTCAAGAAATGCAAATTTCACGTATTGAAAATACATGGGGGACGATATTCAATGAATTATTTTTCAAAAAGTAAAAATCTCAATTTTTTTTCCTTTGGCGAAATTGAAGTTTTTATATATTAGAATCTCCAATTCCAAATTTATAACATAAAAAAAATGTGAAGATGGTCAAAGGTTGGTCCAAATCTGTGCAGTTTAAATATTTTTCATTTTCAATTTTCCCCATGTTAATTGTATAGGAAATTTCAATTTTCAAAATTTTACGATCTTTTTGCACCTTGTGTCATAAAAATCATCACCCCAATCAATTTCCACAATCAAATCGTCATTATAACTACATTTTACTGCTCAATGTCAAGAAATGCAAATTTCACATATTGAAAATACATGGGGATTCTATATTCAATGAATTATTCTTCAAAGAGTAAAAATCTCAATTTTTTTTCCTTTGGCGAAATTGAAGCTTTTATATATTAGAATCTACATTTCCAATTTTTTAACATAAAAAAAATGTGAAGATGGTCAAAGGTTGGTCCAAATCTGTGCAGTTTAAATATTTTTCATTTTCAATTTTCCCCATGTTAATTGTATAGGAAATATCAATTTTCAAAATTTTACGATCTTTTTGCACCTTGTGTCATAAAAATCATCACCCCAATCAATTTCCACAATCGAATCGTCATTATATCTACATTTTACTGCTCAATGTCAAAAAATGCAAATTTCACGGATTGAAAATATATGGGGGACGATATTCAATGAATTATTTTTCAAAAAGTAAAAATCTCAATTTTTTTTTCCTTTGGCGAAATTGAAGCTTTTATATATTAGAATCTACATTTCCAACATTTTAACATAAAAAAAATGCGAAGGTGGTCAAAGTTTGGTCCAAATCTGTTCAGTTTAAAAGTTTTTCATCTTTAATTTTCCCGTGTTAATTGTATGGGAAATTTCTAATTTTTCAATTTCCACAAGCTTTTTGCACCTTGTGTCATAAAAATCATCACCCCAATCAATTTCCACAATCGAATCGTCATTTTAACTACATTTTACTGCTCAATATCAAGAAATGGAAATTTCACGTATTGAAAATACATGGGGGACGATATTCAATGAATTATTTTTCAAAAAGTAAAAATCTCATTTTTTTTTCCTTTGGCGAAATTGAAGCATTTATATAGGAGAATATCCATTCCCAAATTTTTAATATAAAAAAAATGCGAAGGTTGTCAAAGGTTGGTCCAAATCTGTGCAGTTTAAATATTTTTCATTTTCAAATTTCCCATGTTAAATGTATAGGAAATTTCAAACTTTGCAATTTTCGAAATTTTACGATCTTTTTGCACCTTGTGTCATAAAAATCATCACCCCAATCAATTTCCACAATCAAATCGTCATTATAACTACATTTTACTGCTCAATGTCAAAAAATGCAAATTTCACGTATTGAAAATACATGGGGGACGATATTCAATGAATTATTTTTCAAAAAGTAAAAATCTCAATTTTTTTTCCTTTGGTGAAATTAAAGCTTTTATATAAGAGAATCTCTAATTCCAATTTTATAACATAAAAAAATGCGAAATTGGTCAAAGGTTGGTCCAAATCTGGTCAGTTTAAAAGTTTTTCATCTTTAATTTTCCCTATGTTAATTGTATGGAAAATTTCGCATTTTTCAATTTTCGCAATCTTTTTGCACCTTGTGTCATAAAAATCATCAATCCAATCAATTTCCACAATCAAATCATACTTATAACTACATTTTACGTCGAGAAATGCAAATTTCACATATTGAAAATACATGGGGGTTCTATATTCAATGAATTATTCTTCAAAGAGTAAAAATCTCAATTTTTTTTCCTTTGGCGAAATTGAAGCTTTTATATTGGAGAATCTACATTTCCAATTTTTTAACATAAAAAAAATGCGAAGGTGGTCAAAGTTTGGTCCAAATCTGTTCAGTTTAAAAGTTTTTCATCTTTAATTTTCCCTTGTTAATTGTAAGGGAAATCTCTAATTTTTCAATTTCCACAATCTTTTTGCACCTTGTGTCATAAAAATCATCACCCCAATCAATTTCCACAACCGAATCGTCATTTTAACTACATTTTACTGCTCAATATCAAGAAATGGAAATTTCGCGTATTGAAAATACATGGGGGACGATATTCAATTAATTATTTTTCAAAAAGTAAAAATCTCATTTTTTTTTCCTTTGGCGAAATTAAAGCTTTTATATATTAGAATCTACATTTCCAATTTTATAATATAAAAAAAATGCGAAGGTGGTCAAAGTTTGGTCCAAATCTGTTCAGTTTAAAAGTTTTTCATCTTTAATTTTCGCATGTTAATTGTATGGGAAATTACAAATTTTTCAATTTTCACAATCTTTTTGCACCTTGTGTCATAAAAATCATCACCCCAATCAATTTCCGCAATCAAATCGTCATTATAACTACATTTTACTGCTCAATGTCAAGAAATGCAAATTTCACGGATTGAAAATACATGGGGGACGATATTCAATGAATTATTTTTCAAAAAGTAAAAATCTCATTTTTTTTCCTTTGGCGAAATTGAAGCATTTATATAGGAGATCTCCATTCCCAAATTTATAATATAAAAAAAAATGCGAAGGTTGTCAAAGGTTGGTCCAAATCTGTGCAGTTTAAATATTTTTCATTTTCAAATTTCCCATTATAAATGTATAGGAAATTTCAAACTTTGCAATTTTCGAAATTTTACAATATTTTTGCACCTTGTGTCAAAAAAATCATCACCCCAATCAATTTCCACAATCAAATCGTCATTATAACTACATTTTACTGCTCAATGTCAAGAAATGCAAATTTCACGTATTGAAAATACATGGTGGACGATATTCAATGAATTATTTTTCATAAAGTAAAAATCTCAATTTTTTTTCCTTTGGCGAAATTGAAGCTTTTATATATTAGAATCTCCAATTCCAAATTTATAACATAAAAAAAATGTGAAGATGGTCAAAGGTTGGTCCAAATCTGTGCAGTTTAAATATTTTTCATTTTCAAATTTCCCATTATAAATGTATAGGAAATTTCAAACTTTGCAATTTTCGAAATTTTACAATATTTTTGCACCTTGTGTCAAAAAAATCATCACACAAATCAATTTCCACAATCAAATCGTCATTATAACTACATTTTATTGCTCAATGTCAAGAAATGGAAATTTCACGTATTGAAAGTACATGGTGGACGATATTCAATGAATTATTTTTCAAAAAGTAAAAATCTCAATTTTTTTTCCTTTGGCGAAATTGAAGCTTTTATATATTAGAATCCCCAATTCCAAATTTATAACATAAAAAAAATGTGAAGATGGTCAAAGGTTGGTCCAAATCTGTGCAGTTTAAATATTTTTCATTTTCAATTTTCCCCATGTTAATTGTATAGGAAATTTCAATTTTCAAAATTTTACGATCTTTTTGCACCTTGTGTCATAAAAATCATCACCCCAATCAATTTCAACAATCAAATCGTCATTATAACTACATTTTACTGCTCAATGTCAAGAAATGCAAATTTCACGTATTGAAAATACATGGGGGACGATATTCAATGAATTATTTTTCAAAAAGTAAAAATCTCAATTTTTTTTCCTTTGGCGAAATTGAAGCTTTTATATATTAGAATCTCCAATTCCAAATTTATAACATAAAAAAAATGTGAAGATGGTCAAAGGTTGGTCCAAATCTGTGCAGTTTAAATATTTTTCATTTTCAATTTTCCCCATGTTAATTGTATAGGAAATTTCAATTTTCAAAATTTTACGATCTTTTTGCACCTTGTGTCATAAAAATCATCACCCCAATCAATTTCCACAATCAAATCGTCATTATAACTACATTTTACTGCTCAATGTCAAGAAATGCAAATTTCACATATTGAAAATACATGGGGATTCTATATTCAATGAATTATTCTTCAAAGAGTAAAAATCTCAATTTTTTTTCCTTTGGCGAAATTGAAGCTTTTATATATTAGAATCTACATTTCCAATTTTTTAACATAAAAAAAATGTGAAGATGGTCAAAGGTTGGTCCAAATCTGTGCAGTTTAAATATTTTTCATTTTCAATTTTCCCCATGTTAATTGTATAGGAAATATCAATTTTCAAAATTTTACGATCTTTTTGCACCTTGTGTCATAAAAATCATCACCCCAATCAATTTCCACAATCGAATCGTCATTATATCTACATTTTACTGCTCAATGTCAAAAAATGCAAATTTCACGGATTGAAAATATATGGGGGACGATATTCAATGAATTATTTTTCAAAAAGTAAAAATCTCAATTTTTTTTTCCTTTGGCGAAATTGAAGCTTTTATATATTAGAATCTACATTTCCAACATTTTAACATAAAAAAAATGCGAAGGTGGTCAAAGTTTGGTCCAAATCTGTTCAGTTTAAAAGTTTTTCATCTTTAATTTTCCCGTGTTAATTGTATGGGAAATTTCTAATTTTTCAATTTCCACAAGCTTTTTGCACCTTGTGTCATAAAAATCATCACCCCAATCAATTTCCACAATCGAATCGTCATTTTAACTACATTTTACTGCTCAATATCAAGAAATGGAAATTTCACGTATTGAAAATACATGGGGGACGATATTCAATGAATTATTTTTCAAAAAGTAAAAATCTCATTTTTTTTTCCTTTGGCGAAATTGAAGCATTTATATAGGAGAATATCCATTCCCAAATTTTTAATATAAAAAAAATGCGAAGGTTGTCAAAGGTTGGTCCAAATCTGTGCAGTTTAAATATTTTTCATTTTCAAATTTCCCATGTTAAATGTATAGGAAATTTCAAACTTTGCAATTTTCGAAATTTTACGATCTTTTTGCACCTTGTGTCATAAAAATCATCACCCCAATCAATTTCCACAATCAAATCGTCATTATAACTACATTTTACTGCTCAATGTCAAAAAATGCAAATTTCACGTATTGAAAATACATGGGGGACGATATTCAATGAATTATTTTTCAAAAAGTAAAAATCTCAATTTTTTTTCCTTTGGTGAAATTAAAGCTTTTATATAAGAGAATCTCTAATTCCAATTTTATAACATAAAAAAATGCGAAATTGGTCAAAGGTTGGTCCAAATCTGGTCAGTTTAAAAGTTTTTCATCTTTAATTTTCCCTATGTTAATTGTATGGAAAATTTCGCATTTTTCAATTTTCGCAATCTTTTTGCACCTTGTGTCATAAAAATCATCAATCCAATCAATTTCCACAATCAAATCATCCTTATAACTACATTTTACGTCGAGAAATGCAAATTTCACATATTGAAAATACATGGGGGTTCTATATTCAATGAATTATTCTTCAAAGAGTAAAAATCTCAATTTTTTTTCCTTTTACGAAATTGAAGCTTTATTATATTAGAATCTACATTTCCAATTTTTTAACATAAAAAAAATGCGAAGGTGGTCAAAGTTTGGTCCAAATCTGTTCAGTTTAAAAGTTTTTCATCTTTAATTTTCCCATGTTAATTGTATGGGAAATTTCAAATTTTTCAATTTTCACAATCTTTTTACACCTTGTGTCATAAAAATAATCACCCCAATCAATGTCCACAATCAAATCGTCATTATAACTATATTTTACGTCGAGAAATGCAAATTTCACCTATTGAAAATACATGGGGGTTCTATATTCAATGAATTATTCTTCAAAAAGTAAAAATCTCAATTTTTTTTCCTTTGGCGAAATTGAAGCTTTTATATTGGAGAATCTACATTTCCAATTTTTTAACATAAAAAAAATGCGAAGGTGGTCAAAGTTTGGTCCAAATCTGTTCAGTTTAAAAGTTTTTCATCTTTAATTTTCCCTTGTTAATTGTATGGGAAATCTCTAATTTTTCAATTTCCACAATCTTTTTGCACCTTGTGTCATAAAAATCATCACCCCAATCAATTTCCACAACCGAATCGTCATTTTAACTACATTTTACTGCTCAATATCAAGAAATGGAAATTTCGCGTATTGAAAATACATAGGGGACGATATTCAATTAATTATTTTTCAAAAAGTAAAAATCTCATTTTTTTTTCCTTTGGCGAAATTAAAGCTTTTATATATTAGAATCTACATTTCCAATTTTTTAATATAAAAAAAATGCGAAGGTGGTCAAAGTTTGGTCCAAATCTGTTCAGTTTAAAAGTTTTTCATCTTTAATTTTCCCATGTTAATTGTATGGGAAATTTCAAATTTTTCAATTTTCACAATCTTTTTACACCTTGTGTCATAAAAATCATCACCCCAATCAATGTCCACAATCAAATCGTCATTATAACTATATTTTACGTCGAGAAATGCAAATTTCACATATTGAATATACATGGGGGTTCTATATTCAATGAATTATTCTTCAAAGAGTAATAATCTCAATTTTTTTTCCTTTGGCGAAATTGAAGCTTTTATATATTAGAATCTACATTTCCAATTTTTTAACATAAAAAAAATGCGAAGGTGGTCAAAGTTTGGTCCAAATCTGATCAGTTTAAAAGATTTTCATCTTTAATTTTCCCATGTTAATTGTATGGGAAATTTCAAATTTTTCAATTTTCACAATCTTTTTGCACCTTGTGTCATAAAAATCATCACCCCAATCAATTTCCACAATCGAATCGTCATTATAACTATATTTTACTGCTCAATGTCAAGAAATGCAAATTTCACGTATTGAAAATACATGGGGGACGATATTCAATGAATTATTTTTCAAAAAGTAAAAATCTTAATTTTTTTTCCTTTGGCGAAATTGAAGCTTTTATATAGGAGAATCTACATTTCCAATTTTTTAACATAAAAAAAATGCGAAAGTGGTCAAAGTTTGGTCCAAATCTGTTCAGTTTGAAAGTTTTTCATCTTTAATTTTCCCATGTTAATTGTATGGGAAATTTCAAATTTTGCAATTTTCACAATCTTTTTGCACCTTGTGTCATAAAAATCATTACCCCAATCAATTTCCACAATCAAATCGTCATTATAACTATATTTTACTGCTCAATGTCAAGAAATGCAAATTTCACGTATTGAAAATACATGGGGGACGATATTCAATGAATTATTTTTCAAAAAGTAAAAATCTTAATTTTTTTTCCTTTGGCGAAATTGAAGCTTTTATATAGGAGAATCTACATTTCCAATTTTATAACATAAAAAAAATGCGAAATTGGTCAAAGGTTGGTCCAAATCTTGTCAGTTTAAAAGTTTTTCATCTTTAATTTTCCCTATGTTAATTGTATGGAAAATTTCGCATTTTTCAATTTTCGCAATCTTTTTGCACCTTGTGTCATAAAAATCATCAATCCAATCAATTTCCACAATCAAATCATCCTTATAACTACATTTTACGTCGAGAAATGCAAATTTCACATATTGAAAATACATGGGGGTTCTATATTCAATGAATTATTCTTCAAAGAGTAAAAATCTCAATTTTTTTTCCTTTGGCGAAATTGAAGCTTTATTATATTAGAATCTACATTTCCAATTTTTTAACATAAAAAAAATGCGAAGGTGGTCAAAGTTTGGTCCAAATCTGTTCAGTTTAAAAGTTTTTCATCTTTAATTTTCCCATGTTAATTGTATGGGAAATTTCAAATTTTTCAATTTTCACAATCTTTTTACACCTTGTGTCATAAAAATAATCACCCCAATCAATGTCCACAATCAAATCGTCATTATAACTACATTTTACGTCGAGAAATGCAAATTTCACCTATTGAAAATACATGGGGGTTCTATATTCAATGAATTATTCTTCAAAAAGTAATAATCTCAATTTTTTTTCCTTTGGCGAAATTGAAGCTTTTATATAGGAGAATCTACATTTCCTATTTTTTAACATAAAAAAAATGCGAAAGTGGTCAAAGTTTGGTCCAAATCTTTTCAGTTTAAAAGTTTTTCATCTTTAATTTTCCCATGTTAATTGTATGGGAAATTTCAAATTTTTCAAATTTCACAATCTTTTTGCACCTTGTGTCATAAAAATCATCACCCCAATCAATTTCCACAATCAAATCGTCATTATAAATATATTTTACGTCGAGAAATGCAAATTTTACCTATTGAAAATACATGGGGGTTCTATATTCAATGAATTATTCTTCAAAAAGTAAAAATCTCAATTTTTTTTCCTTTGGCGAAATTAAAGCTTTTATATAGGAGAATCTCTAATTCCAAATTTATAACATAAAAAAAATCCGAAATTGGTCAAAGGTTGGTCCAAATCTGTTCAGTTTAAAAGTTTTTCATCTTTAATTTTCCCATGTTAATTGTATGGGAAATTTCAAATTTTGCAATTTTCACAATCTTTTTGCACCTTGTGTCATAAAAATCATTACCCCAATCAATTTCCACAATCAAATCGTCATTATAACTATATTTTACTGCTCAATGTCAAGAAATGCAAATTTCACGTATTGAAAATACATGGGGGACGATATTCAATGAATTATTTTTCAAAAAGTAAAAATCTTAATTATTTTTCCTTTGGCGAAATTGAAGCTTTTATATAGGAGAATCTACATTTCCAATTTTTTAACATAAAAAAAATGCGAAAGTGGTCAAAGTTTGGTCCAAATCTGTTCAGTTTAAAAGTTTTTCATCTTTAATTTTCCCATGTTAATTGTAAGGGAAATTTCAAATTTTGCAATTTTCACAATCTTTTTGCACCTTGTGTCATAAAAATCATTACCCCAATCAATTTCCACAATCAAATCGTCATTATAACTATATTTTACTGCTCAATGTCAAGAAATGCAAATTTCACGTATTGAAAATACATGGGGGACGATATTCAATGAATTATTTTTCAAAAAGTAAAAATCTTAATTTTTTTTCCTTTGGCGAAATTGAAGCTTTTATATAGGAGAATCTACATTTCCAATTTTATAACATAAAAAAAATGCGAAATTGGTCAAAGGTTGGTCCAAATCTGGTCAGTTTAAAAGTTTTTCATCTTTAATTTTCCCTATGTTAATTGTATGGAAAATTTCGCATTTTTCAATTTTCGCAATCTTTTTGCACCTTGTGTCATAAAAATCATCAATCCAATCAATTTCCACAATCAAATCATCCTTATAACTACATTTTACGTCGAGAAATGCAAATTTCACATATTGAAAATACATGGGGGTTCTATATTCCATGAATTATTCTTCAAAGAGTAAAAATCTCAATTTTTTTTCCTTTGGCGAAATTGAAGCTTTATTATATTAGAATCTACATTTCCAATTTTTTAACATAAAAAAAATGCGAAGGTGGTCAAAGTTTGGTCCAAATCTGTTCAGTTTAAAAGTTTTTCATCTTTAATTTTCCCATGTTAATTGTATGGGAAATTTCAAATTTTTCAATTTTCACAATCTTTTTACACCTTGTGTCATAAAAATCATCACCCCAATCAATGTCCACAATCAAATCGTCATTATAACTATATTTTACGTCGAGAAATGCAAATTTCACCTATTGAAAATACATGGGGGTTCTATATTCAATGAATTATTCTTCAAAAAGTAAAAATCTCAATTTTTTTTCCTTTGGCGAAATTGAAGCTTTTATATATTAGAATCTACATTTCCAATTTTTTAACATAAAAAAAATGTGAAGATGGTCAAAGGTTGGTCCAAATCTGTGCAGTTTAAATATTTTTCATTTTCAATTTTCCCCATGTTAATTATATAGGAAATTTCAATTTTCAAAATTTTACGATCTTTTTGCACCTTGTGTCATAAAAATCATCACCCCAATCAATTTCCACAATCAAATCGTCATTATAACTACATTTTACTGCTCAATGTCAAGAAATGCAAATTTCACATATTGAAAATACATGGGGATTCTATATTCAATGAATTATTCTTCAAAGAGTAAAAATCTCAATTTTTTTTCCTTTGGCGAAATTGAAGCTTTTATATATTAGAATCTACATTTCCAATTTTTTAACATAAAAAAAATGTGAAGATGGTCAAAGGTTGGTCCAAATCTGTGCAGTTTAAATATTTTTCATTTTCAATTTTCCCCATGTTAATTGTATAGGAAATATCAATTTTCAAAATTTTACGATCTTTTTGCACCTTGTGTCATAAAAATCATCACCCCAATCAATTTCCACAATCGAATCGTCATTATATCTACATTTTACTGCTCAATGTCAAAAAATGCAAATTTCACGGATTGAAAATATATGGGGGACGATATTCAATGAATTATTTTTCAAAAAGTAAAAATCTCAATTTTTTTTTCCTTTGGCGAAATTGAAGCTTTTATATATTAGAATCTACATTTCCAATTTTTTAACATAAAAAAAATGTGAAGATGGTCAAAGGTTGGTCCAAATCTGTGCAGTTTAAATATTTTTCATTTTCAATTTTCCCCATGTTAATTGTATAGGAAATATCAATTTTCAAAATTTTACGATCTTTTTGCACCTTGTGTCATAAAAATCATCACCCCAATCAATTTCCACAATCGAATCGTCATTATAACTACATTTTACTGCTCAATATCAAGAAATGGAAATTTCACGTATTGAAAATACATGGGGGACGATATTCAATGAATTATTTTTCAAAAAGTAAAAATCTCATTTTTTTTTTCCTTTGGCAAAATTGAAGCATTTATATAGGAGAATATCCATTCCCAAATTTATAATATAAAAAAAATGCGAAGGTTGTCAAAGGTTGGTCCAAATCTGTGCAGTTTAAATACTTTTCATTTTCAAATTTCCCATGTTAAATGTATAGGAAATTTCAAACTTTGCAATTTTCGAAATTTTACGATCTTTTTGCACCTTGTGTCATAAAAATCATCACCCCAATCAATTTCCACAATCAAATCGTCATTATAACTACATTTTACTGCTCAATGTCAAAAAATGCAAATTTCACGTATTGAAAATACATGGGGGACGATATTCAATGAATTATTTTTCAAAAAGTAAAAATCTCAATTTTTTTTCCTTTGGTGAAATTAAAGCTTTTATATAAGAGAATCTCTAATTCCAATTTTATAACATAAAAAAAATGCGAAATTGGTCAAAGGTTGGTCCAAATCTGGTCAGTTTAAAAGTTTTTCATCTTTAATTTTCCCTATGTTAATTGTATGGAAAATTTCGCATTTTTCAATTTTCGCAATCTTTTTGCACCTTGTGTCATAAAAATCATCAATCCAATCAATTTCCACAATCAAATCATCCTTATAACTACATTTTACGTCGAGAAATGCAAATTTCACATATTGAAAATACATGGGGGTTCTATATTCAATGAATTATTCTTCAAAGAGTAAAAATCTCAATTTTTTTTCCTTTGGCGAAATTGAAGCTTTTATATATTAGAATCTACATTTCCAATTTTTTAACATAAAAAAAATGCGAAGGTGGTCAAAGTTTGGTCCAAATCTGTTCAGTTTAAAAGTTTTTCATCTTTAATTTTCCCATGTTAATTGTATGGGAAATTTCAAATTTTTCAATTTTCACAATCTTTTTACACCTTGTGTCATAAAAATAATCACCCCAATCAATGTCCACAATCAAATAGTCATTATAACTATATTTTACGTCGAGAAATGCAAATTTCACCTATTGAAAATACATGGGGGTTCTATATTCAATGAATTATTCTTCAAAAAGTAAAAATCTCAATTTTTTTTCCTTTGGCGAAATTGAAGCTTTTATATTGGAGAATCTACATTTCCAATTTTTTAACATAAAAAAAAATGCGAAGGTGGTCAAAGTTTGGTCCAAATCTGTTCAGTTTAAAAGTTTTTCATCTTTAATTTTCCCGTGTTAATTGTATGGGAAATTTCTAATTTTTCAATTTCCACAATCTTTTTGCACCTTGTGTCATAAAAATCATCACCCCAATCAATTTCCACAACCGAATCGTCATTTTAACTACATTTTACTGCTCAATATCAAGAAATGGAAATTTCGCGTATTAAAAATACATGGGGGACGATATTCAATGAATTATTTTTCAAAAAGTAAAAATCTCATTTTTTTTTTCCTTTGGCGAAATTGAAGCTTTTATATATTAGAATCTACATTTCCAATTTTTTAACATAAAAAAAATGCGAAGGTGGTCAAAGTTTGGTCCAAATCTGTTCAGTTTAAAAGTTTTTCATCTTTAATTTTCCCGTGTTAATTGTATGGGAAATTTCTAATTTTTCAATTTCCACAATCTTTTTGCACCTTGTGTCATAAAAATCATCACCTTAATCAATTTCCACAACCGAATCGTCATTTTAACTACATTTTACTGCTCAATATCAAGAAATGGAAATTTCGCGTATTGAAAATACATGGGGGACGATATTCAATGAATTATTTTTCAAAAAGTAAAAATCACATTTTTTTTTCCTTTGGCGAAATTGAAGCATTTATATAGGAGAATTTCCATTCCCAAATTTATAATATAAAAAAAATGCGAAGGTTGTCAAAGTTTGGTCCAAATCTGTTTAGTTTAAAAGTTTTCATCTTTAATTTTCCCATGTTAATTGTATGGGAAATTTCAAATTTTTCAATTTTCACAATCTTTTTGCACCTTGTGTCATAAAAATCATCACCCCAATCAATTTCCACAATCGAATCGTCATTATAACTACATTTTACTGCTCAATGTCAAGAAATGGAAATTTCACGTATTGAAAATACATGGGGGACGATATTCAATGAATTATTTTTCAAAAAGTAAAAATCTCATTTTTTTTTCCTTTCTCGAAATTGAAGCATTTATATAGGAGAATCTCCATTCCCAAATTTATAATATAAAAAAAATGCGAAGGTTGTCAAAGGTTGGTCCAAATCTGTGCAGTTTAAATATTTTTCATTTTCAAATTTCCCATGCTAAATGTATAGGAAATTTCAAACTTTGCAATTTTCGAAATTTTACGATCTTTTTGCACCTTGTGTCATAAAAATCATCACCCCAATCAATTTCCACATTCAAATCGTCATTATAACTACATTTTACTGCTCAATGTCAAGAAATGCAAATTTCACGTAATGAAAGTACATGGGGGACGATATTCAATGAATTATTTTTCAAAAAGTAAAAATCTCAATTTTTTTTCCTTTGTCGAAATTGAAGCTTTTATATATTAGAATCTCCAATTCCAAATTTATAACATAAAAAAAATGTGAAGATGGTCAAAGTTTGGTCCAAATCTGTGCAGTTTAAATATTTTTCATTTTCAATTTTCCCCATGTTAATTGTATAGGAAATTTCAATTTTCAAAATTTTACGATCTTTTTGCACCTTGTGTTATAAAAATCATCACCCTAATCAATTTCCACAATCAAATCGTCATTATAACTACATTTTACTGCTCAATGTCAAGAAATGCAAATTTCACGTATTGAAAATACATGGGGGACGATATTCAATGAATTATTTTTCAAAAAGTAATAATCTCAATTTTTTTTCCTTTGGTGAAATTAAAGCCTTTATATATGGGAATCTCTAATTCCAAATTTATAACATAAAAAAAATGCGAAATTGGTCAAAGGTTGGTCCAAATCTGGTCAGTTTAAAAGTTTTTCATCTTTAATTTTCCCTATGTTAATGGTAGGGAAAATTTCACATTTTTCAATATTCGCAATCTTTTTGCACCTTGTATCATAAAAATCATCAATCCAAACAATTTCCACAATCAAATCATCCTTATAACTACATTTTACGTCGAGAAATGCAAATTTCACATATTGAAAATACATGGGGGTTCTATATTCAATGAATTATTCTTCAAAGAGTAAAAATCTCAATTTTTTTTCCTTTGGCGAAATTGAAGCTTTTATATATTGGAATCGACATTTCCAATTTTTTAACATAAAAAAAATGCGAAGGTGGTCAAAGTTTGGTCCAAATCTGTTCAGTTTAAAAGTTTTTCATCTTTAATTTTCCCATGTTAATTGTATGGGAAATTTCAAATTTTTCAATTTTCACAATCTTTTTACACCTTGTGTCATAAAAATAATCACCCCAATCAATGTCCACAATCAAATCGTCATTATAACTACATTTTACGTCGAGAAATGCAAATTTCACCTATTGAAAATACATGGGGGTTCTATATTCAATGAATTATTCTTCAAAAATTAAAAATCTCAATTTTTTTTCCTTTTGCGAAATTGAAGCTTTTATGGAGAATCTACATTTCCAATTTTTTAACATAAAAAAAATGCGAAGGTGGTCAAAGTTTGGTCCAAATCTGTTTAGTTTAAAAGTTTTCATCTTTAATTTTCCCATGTTAATTGTATGGGAAATTTCAAATTTTTCAATTTTCTCAATCTTTTTGCACCTTGTGTCATAAAAATCATCACCCCAATCAATTTCCACAATCGAATCGTCATTATAACTACATTTTACTGCTCAATGTCAAGAAATGGAAATTTCACGTATTGAAAATACATGGGGGACGATATTCAATGAATTATTTTTCAAAAAGTAAAAATCTCATTTTTTTTTCCTTTGGCGAAATTGAAGCATTTATATAGGAGAATCTCCATTCCCAAATTTATAATATAAAAAAAATGCGAAGGTTGTCAAAGGTTGGTCCAAATCTGTGCAGTTTAAATATTTTCCATTTTCAAATTTCCCATGTTAAATGTATAGGAAATTTCAAACTTTGCAATTTTCGAAATTTTACGATCTTTTTGCACCTTGTGTCATAAAAATCATCACCCCAATCAATTTCCACATTCAAATCGTCATTATAACTACATTTTACTGCTCAATGTCAAGAAATGCAAATTTCACGTAATGAAAGTACATGGGGGACGATATTCAATGAATTATTTTTCAAAAAGTAAAAATCTCAATTTTTTTTTCTTTGTCGAAATTAAAGCTTTTATATAGGAGAACCTCTAATTCCAAATTTATAACATAAAAAAAATGCGAAATTGGTCAAAGGTTGGTCCAAATCTGTGCAGTTTAAATATTTTTCATTTTCAATTTTCCCCATGGTAATTGTATAGGAAATTTCAATTTTCGATATTTTACGATCTTTTTGCACCTTGTGCCATAAAAATCATCACAACAATCATTTTCCACAATCAAATCGTTACTATAACTACCTTTTACTGCTCAAAATCGAGTTATTGCAAAGAAATTGTGCATTTCCCATTAGAAATATATAAACAAAAATGTCAAATTCTGAATTTCAAAAATGTCAAATTAGAAATATATAATTCAAAAATGTATGTGCAAATTTCGTACTTAATTCTGCCCGCCTGATGTGAGTGAGTGATAGCGCTCTGGCCTCGCAGGCCAAAGGTGGTGGATTCGAATCTTGGTTTAGGCATGGATGTTCGTGGCGCTTCGGAATCCATGTTAAGCTGTAGGTCCCGGCCTGATTAGCCGTTATTGTGCAAAAAATATAAGGTCGTTGAGCCTACAAACCAACTGACCAATCGAACTCAATTCACTGGCATATTTGCACCCGATGATTGGAAAGTTCCAAACCAGAAAACGACCATTCAAGCCTACTAGGGATTCGAATCCCTCCGAGACCAGATCCCAAACCGCTCAGACATCAGATGCACAGCCAAAAATTATAACTGAATTTCAAAAACGCAGAAAAACTGGATAAGCAGACTAATGGCAGCTCAGCTTTTAAAATGACGATCCGGGGTAATATATCACCCGTGTAGTTCTTACGCAAGTAAAGATTCGATATGCAAAATCTCGATAACGCTAAGTCTAACACTGTGCCCTCCAACCATCTAACAACTTAACCAGTGTTTTAAGCTAGGGTGCAAAATTTCTTTAGCAAAAAAGCTCCCACCGCGCGAAAAAGGCCTCGAGTGCAAAGGGTTAATAATGATTTTATACTAAAAAAGTGTTTTGATTGTGTTAAATTAAACATCCGGAATGATGGAACTCATAATCATTTAGCTAAAATGATTACGAGTTCTATCATTCCGGATGTTTAATTTAACACAATCAAAAACACTTTTTTAGTATAAAATCATTATTAACCCTTTGCACTCGAGGCCTTTTTCGCGCGGTGGGACCAGCAACTCGAGACATTTTAGGTTCGGTTGGCGTTTATGGATTTGCTTCATAGAAACTAAACACAGTAATTGGCTTTGCATCAAATTTCCGCATCAAACCTAGTGGTCCTCTCGTGTTTCGGCATCCAATCGTGTGCAAAGGGTTAACTTTAAATATAAAGCTATTTTGTTCTAATATCAAGCGGAAAAATATACCCTTTATATTATTTGTTCTTTTAGGTTGATGATGACTAACATTTGGATAACAAAAATGGTAAATTTATACATTTCGTTTCAAAATGTTTTAGTAAAAGAGCTAAACCATACTTTTTAATTATAGCATTTAAGAAAGTTCTTAGATATAGTGGTTAGCGTGCTAGCTTCTAGACCGCGAGGTTGTGGATTCGAGTCCCGTGTAAGGCATCAATTGAGAGTAAATGTATGTTGGCTTGTCTAATGACGAATGTTTCTGCGCATTACAGCACTCGTGTTGCTGATGGCTCCAGATAATCTGAAAGCAACCAAACAAGTAAGAAAGTTTTTAAGCATTTTGCTAAAAAAGCACCCACAGCTTAATACCTGAACTTAACCATCAAGTTGGTTGATTGGTAAGTTTGTTCGCTCAACGACCTATTTTATGCACAATGACGATTAATCAGGTCAGGGCCTACAGCTTAATATGGATTACAACGAACATTCATGCCTTAACCAGAATTCGAATCCGACACCTTTGACATGCTAGGCCAGAGCGCTAACCACACAGCTACCAGGTGAACCTTACCATCAGAACTTCTAAGGGGAGTTCAAATGTCAATGGCATCTTCCTTTCACGAGGAAAGTGTCCCGCATTTGCGCCTCAAATGGTAGAATACTCGAAACAAAATTTCCATAAGTAACAACCTCAATTGAGACGCCACTATCTATCCCAATCACCTTCGCGTCTACTCATTTTAGAAATCTAATAACAAAAGTACTTTTGTATCGCCAAGCCTAAATGGTTGCGGTTTGTTATAGGGTTGGTTGGTTGTTTTCAGATTATCTGGCACCGTCAGCAACACGAGGGCTATAATACGCCAAAACGTTCGTCATTTGACAAGCCAACATACATTTACAAACACCCATGCCTTACACGGGACTCGAACCCGCAACCTCGCGGTCTAGAAGCTAGCACGCTAACCACTATACCGTTTGGTCGGTGTTTTTTATAGGGATTATTAATGACTTAAAGGTTGTTAGTTTGGATGAGTAAGGTCTACAATTTGCGGTTTTTATCTGGTACTCTGCAAACGGAATAGTACCGAAAAAGATATAAAGCAAACTTTCCATTTAACACAGATTAATTGGCTGCAGATTCACTCTGTATGGTAGTCTGAAAATGTACAAGTATCATGATGTCATTTGCTACATTTTCAATTCTCAATCAATGAAGATTATGATAGTAAGTTTAAATATAGTCTATTATTTCAAATTCCAAACAAAATTACTAAATTGCACTGATATAGTTAAGGAACATTTACAAAGGTAAAAATTGCTTTTGGTTTACTAACCTTTAAAATCCAAATAGAGTATCCGAATAACATAAGGATGTTGCAGAAATAGTATTTCAACGAATCTTCGCCACCGGCAATGATATAAACTTTGCTTTCGAATGTGAACAACAATTATTTTTAAAAGCAAAATTTGAAACCATTCGATTTTAAATAAATTTATGAGTTATTTCTAAAAAATGTAGTTTGCAAATGTAAACAACACATCGTTGCCACTCAGATTGTTGAAAATCATTGCCCTAGTAGAGGCATGTTCAATAGCCCGTGAAGTACCGCTGCTCTAATAACTTTTAGAACTCTTTTTTACTTTCCAGAAGAAATTTTCTGTTGCTTAACTTTTTGCCTCCCAGGAGTACTTTAATTTGAATTTTCAGGATGATGTTACCGACTAGCCTTAAATAGCAAAGTAAGAAAGATGCAAATCTTCTTTCTGGAAGAGGAATAGAATGGGATAGAAGTCAATGGAACTTTGGTTTGATACAATATAGCACCAAGGGCTCATCAAAAACCTATTTGACGCCACACTTCCAATGGACCTTATCCGTATCCTAAATACTTTCTTCAAAGATATAACTTTTCGCATCAGCCAAACGTTGTACTTAGAGAAACCAATACAAGCAGGTGTTCTCCAGGGGAGCAGCCCCTTGTAGTTTAATGCCTACATTAACGACTTTACCAAACTACCTGACTGCCCAATGGTACTATTTGTTGATGACAAAGCTTTAAAGCTGGTTGGTTGAATTCAGATTATCTGGCGCCGTCAGCAACACGAGGGCTATAATGCGCCGAAACATTCTTCATTAGACAAGCCAACATACATTTACAAACACCCATGCCTAACACGGGACTCGGAACCCGCAACCTCGCGGTCTAGAAGCTAGCGCGCTAACCACTATACCGTTTGGTCGGCGACAAAGCTTTACTTTGCACATCAAAACAAGATGACAGAGTCATTGATAAACTTCAAGAAGCACTTGACTTGGTCCAAGAGTGATACGAAAAATGGCGCATTAAAATCAATGCCCTAAAATCTCAAACAGTCCTCTTCATAAAACATCACACAAGAAAACACATCACATCCAAAATTGAAATCTTTGGTAAGAGTATTGAATGCGTTAAACACACCAAAAACCTTGACGTTCATCTCGACCAAAAATTAAAGTACAAAATTCACTTCAAAGAAGCCATAAGAAAGGTAACTATCGCTCTTATTTCATAGAATTCCATCTAGGGCAAAGGATCAAAAACTAGCGGTAAAACTAAGGTTTTACTTTACAAATTAGTTATTAACCCTTTTGCACTCCAGACCTTTTTCGCACGGAGGAATCAGCAACTCGAGACATTTTAGATTCGGCTGGTGTTTATGGATTTGCTTCATAGAAACTAAACACAGCCATTGGCATTGCATCGAATTTCCGCATCACACCTAATGGTCCTCTCGTGGTTTGGCATCCAATCGCTTGGAGCCTGAGAGGCGCCACTGGAGTGCAAAGGGTTAAACAGCAAAGAAAATAGACCAGAAAAAGCTACTAACACTCCAAAATAAAGTAGCCGGAAGAATGACAAATGCACCCTGGTATGTGCGTAACAAGATCATCCGGAGAGATTTGGGCCTGGACTCAACTGACAACTGTATCTTAACTATATCATCATGTTAAAATTGAAAATAGTATGCCCCCCCCCCCAATTAGAGCCATCATTAATTATGATCCTATTGTGGAGCAGAAGTTCAAGAGACCCAGGACAATTCATCAAGATCCATCGAGGTGGACCGTCACGAGCTTTAAGAATTTAAATTCACCCAACAACAGATGCAAAATTTCATGATTGTATTTTTGTTTTATAAATTTATATTTTCCTTAAGACATAAGCCACGCAAGTCTGTGTCATAAAAATCATCACCCCAATCAATTTCCACAATCAAATCGTCATTATAACTACATTTTAAAGATCAAAATCTAGTTTCTGCAAAGAAATTGTGCATTTCCCATTGGAAATAAATAAAGCATGTTAATCCTATGGGAAATGTCGAATTCCCAATATTCGAAATTTACCTTCTCTTTGCACCTAGGATCATGAAAATCATAACCTGAAATCATTTTGATCTTCAATTTGCTTATAAATGGTATTTTACACTCGAAATCGAAATAATACAAAGTACAAAAAACGGATTTAAAACAGTTTATGAGAGCTTTCTTTTCAAAATTTCAACTTGCCATTTTCTTACCGAAAAATGTTTTTTTGGCCAGATTTTGAACTTAGTAGAATTGATAAAGTGTTTTTCGATAAAAAAAATTCAATTTGGATCCATTTGACCAAAATGAAATTTTCCGTTCAAATATACTCAAAACCTAAAAATTTAAAGTATTTCGAAAAATTGAATTTATGATTTAAAAAAAAAAAAAAAAAAAAAAAATTATTTAACATTTGTTTCCAACCCAAAATACAAATTCGAAAGCATTTGAGACAATGTCGAGAAATGCAAATTTCACCTATTGAAAATACATGGGGGACGATATTCTATGAATTATTCTTCAAAAAGTAAAAATCTCAAATTTTTTTCCTTTGGCGAAATTGAAGCTTTTATATTGGAGAATCTACATTTCCAATTTTTTAACATAAAAAAAATGCGAAGGTGGTCAAAGTTTGGTCCAAATATGTTTAGTTTAAAAGTTTTTCATCTTTAATTTTCCCATGTTAATTGTATGGGAAATTTCAAATTTTTCAATTTTCACAATCTTTTTGCACCTTGTGTCATAAAAATCATCACCCCAATCAATTTCCACAATCGAATCGTCATTATAACTACATTTTACTGCTCAATGTCAAGAAATGGAAATTTCACGTATTGAAAATACATGGGGGACGATATTCAATGAATTATTTTTCAAAAAGTAAAAATCTCATTTTTTTTCCTTTGGCGAAATTGAAGCATTTATATAGGAGATCTCCATTCCCAAATTTATAATATAAAAAAAAATGCGAAGGTTGTCAAAGGTTGGTCCAAATCTGTGCAGTTTAAATATTTTTCATTTTCAAATTTCCCATTATAAATGTATAGGAAATTTCAAACTTTGCAATTTTCGAAATTTTACAATATTTTTGCACCTTGTGTCAAAAAAATCATCACCCCAATCAATTTCCACAATCAAATCGTCATTATAACTACATTTTACTGCTCAATGTCAAGAAATGCAAATTTCACGTATTGAAAATACATGGTGGACGATATTCAATGAATTATTTTTCAAAAAGTAAAAATCTCAATTTTTTTTCCTTTGGCGAAATTGAAGCTTTTATATATTAGAATCTCCAATTCCAAATTTATAACATAAAAAAAATGTGAAGATGGTCAAAGGTTGGTCCAAATCTGTGCAGTTTAAATATTTTTCATTTTCAAATTTCCCATTATAAATGTATAGGAAATTTCAAACTTTGCAATTTTCGAAATTTTACAATATTTTTGCACCTTGTGTCAAAAAAATCATCACCCCAATCAATTTCCACAATCAAATCGTCATTATAACTACATTTTATTGCTCAATGTCAAGAAATGGAAATTTCACGTATTGAAAGTACATGGTGGACGATATTCAATGAATTATTTTTCAAAAAGTAAAAATCTCAATTTTTTTTCCTTTGGCGAAATTGAAGCTTTTATATATTAGAATCCCCAATTCCAAATTTATAACATAAAAAAAATGTGAAGATGGTCAAAGGTTGGTCCAAATCTGTGCAGTTTAAATATTTTTTCATTTTCAATTTTCCCCATGTTAATTGTATAGGAAATTTCAATTTTCAAAATTTTACGATCTTTTTGCACCTTGTGTCATAAAAATCATCACCCCAATCAATTTCAACAATCAAATCGTCATTATAACTACATTTTACTGCTCAATGTCAAGAAATGCAAATTTCACGTATTGAAAATACATGGGGGACGATATTCAATGAATTATTTTTCAAAAAGTAAAAATCTCAATTTTTTTTCCTTTGGCGAAATTGAAGTTTTTATATATTAGAATCTCCAATTCCAAATTTATAACATAAAAAAAATGTGAAGATGGTCAAAGGTTGGTCCAAATCTGTGCAGTTTAAATATTTTTCATTTTCAATTTTCCCCATGTTAATTGTATAGGAAATTTCAATTTTCAAAATTTTACGATCTTTTTGCACCTTGTGTCATAAAAATCATCACCCCAATCAATTTCCACAATCAAATCGTCATTATAACTACATTTTACTGCTCAATGTCAAGAAATGCAAATTTCACATATTGAAAATACATGGGGATTCTATATTCAATGAATTATTCTTCAAAGAGTAAAAATCTCAATTTTTTTTCCTTTGGCGAAATTGAAGCTTTTATATATTAGAATCTACATTTCCAATTTTTTAACATAAAAAAAATGTGAAGATGGTCAAAGGTTGGTCCAAATCTGTGCAGTTTAAATATTTTTCATTTTCAATTTTCCCCATGTTAATTGTATAGGAAATATCAATTTTCAAAATTTTACGATCTTTTTGCACCTTGTGTCATAAAAATCATCACCCCAATCAATTTCCACAATCGAATCGTCATTATATCTACATTTTACTGCTCAATGTCAAAAAATGCAAATTTCACGGATTGAAAATATATGGGGGACGATATTCAATGAATTATTTTTCAAAAAGTAAAAATCTCAATTTTTTTTTCCTTTGGCGAAATTGAAGCTTTTATATATTAGAATCTACATTTCCAACATTTTAACATAAAAAAAATGCGAAGGTGGTCAAAGTTTGGTCCAAATCTGTTCAGTTTAAAAGTTTTTCATCTTTAATTTTCCCGTGTTAATTGTATGGGAAATTTCTAATTTTTCAATTTCCACAAGCTTTTTGCACCTTGTGTCATAAAAATCATCACCCCAATCAATTTCCACAATCGAATCGTCATTTTAACTACATTTTACTGCTCAATATCAAGAAATGGAAATTTCACGTATTGAAAATACATGGGGGACGATATTCAATGAATTATTTTTCAAAAAGTAAAAATCTCATTTTTTTTTCCTTTGGCGAAATTGAAGCATTTATATAGGAGAATATCCATTCCCAAATTTTTAATATAAAAAAAATGCGAAGGTTGTCAAAGGTTGGTCCAAATCTGTGCAGTTTAAATATTTTTCATTTTCAAATTTCCCATGTTAAATGTATAGGAAATTTCAAACTTTGCAATTTTCGAAATTTTACGATCTTTTTGCACCTTGTGTCATAAAAATCATCACCCCAATCAATTTCCACAATCAAATCGTCATTATAACTACATTTTACTGCTCAATGTCAAAAAATGCAAATTTCACGTATTGAAAATACATGGGGGACGATATTCAATGAATTATTTTTCAAAAAGTAAAAATCTCAATTTTTTTTCCTTTGGTGAAATTAAAGCTTTTATATAAGAGAATCTCTAATTCCAATTTTATAACATAAAAAAATGCGAAATTGGTCAAAGGTTGGTCCAAATCTGGTCAGTTTAAAAGTTTTTCATCTTTAATTTTCCCTATGTTAATTGTATGGAAAATTTCGCATTTTTCAATTTTCGCAATCTTTTTGCACCTTGTGTCATAAAAATCATCAATCCAATCAATTTCCACAATCAAATCATACTTATAACTACATTTTACGTCGAGAAATGCAAATTTCACATATTGAAAATACATGGGGGTTCTATATTCAATGAATTATTCTTCAAAGAGTAAAAATCTCAATTTTTTTTCCTTTGGCGAAATTGAAGCTTTTATATTGGAGAATCTACATTTCCAATTTTTTAACATAAAAAAAATGCGAAGGTGGTCAAAGTTTGGTCCAAATCTGTTCAGTTTAAAAGTTTTTCATCTTTAATTTTCCCTTGTTAATTGTAAGGGAAATCTCTAATTTTTCAATTTCCACAATCTTTTTGCACCTTGTGTCATAAAAATCATCACCCCAATCAATTTCCACAACCGAATCGTCATTTTAACTACATTTTACTGCTCAATATCAAGAAATGGAAATTTCGCGTATTGAAAATACATGGGGGACGATATTCAATTAATTATTTTTCAAAAAGTAAAAATCTCATTTTTTTTTCCTTTGGCGAAATTAAAGCTTTTATATATTAGAATCTACATTTCCAATTTTATAATATAAAAAAAATGCGAAGGTGGTCAAAGTTTGGTCCAAATCTGTTCAGTTTAAAAGTTTTTCATCTTTAATTTTCGCATGTTAATTGTATGGGAAATTACAAATTTTTCAATTTTCACAATCTTTTTGCACCTTGTGTCATAAAAATCATCACCCCAATCAATTTCCGCAATCAAATCGTCATTATAACTACATTTTACTGCTCAATGTCAAGAAATGCAAATTTCACGGATTGAAAATACATGGGGGACGATATTCAATGAATTATTTTTCAAAAAGTAAAAATCTCATTTTTTTTCCTTTGGCGAAATTGAAGCATTTATATAGGAGATCTCCATTCCCAAATTTATAATATAAAAAAAAATGCGAAGGTTGTCAAAGGTTGGTCCAAATCTGTGCAGTTTAAATATTTTTCATTTTCAAATTTCCCATTATAAATGTATAGGAAATTTCAAACTTTGCAATTTTCGAAATTTTACAATATTTTTGCACCTTGTGTCAAAAAAATCATCACCCCAATCAATTTCCACAATCAAATCGTCATTATAACTACATTTTACTGCTCAATGTCAAGAAATGCAAATTTCACGTATTGAAAATACATGGTGGACGATATTCAATGAATTATTTTTCATAAAGTAAAAATCTCAATTTTTTTTCCTTTGGCGAAATTGAAGCTTTTATATATTAGAATCTCCAATTCCAAATTTATAACATAAAAAAAATGTGAAGATGGTCAAAGGTTGGTCCAAATCTGTGCAGTTTAAATATTTTTCATTTTCAAATTTCCCATTATAAATGTATAGGAAATTTCAAACTTTGCAATTTTCGAAATTTTACAATATTTTTGCACCTTGTGTCAAAAAAATCATCACACCAATCAATTTCCACAATCAAATCGTCATTATAACTACATTTTATTGCTCAATGTCAAGAAATGGAAATTTCACGTATTGAAAGTACATGGTGGACGATATTCAATGAATTATTTTTCAAAAAGTAAAAATCTCAATTTTTTTTCCTTTGGCGAAATTGAAGCTTTTATATATTAGAATCCCCAATTCCAAATTTATAACATAAAAAAAATGTGAAGATGGTCAAAGGTTGGTCCAAATCTGTGCAGTTTAAATATTTTTCATTTTCAATTTTCCCCATGTTAATTGTATAGGAAATTTCAATTTTCAAAATTTTACGATCTTTTTGCACCTTGTGTCATAAAAATCATCACCCCAATCAATTTCAACAATCAAATCGTCATTATAACTACATTTTACTGCTCAATGTCAAGAAATGCAAATTTCACGTATTGAAAATACATGGGGGACGATATTCAATGAATTATTTTTCAAAAAGTAAAAATCTCAATTTTTTTTCCTTTGGCGAAATTGAAGCTTTTATATATTAGAATCTCCAATTCCAAATTTATAACATAAAAAAAATGTGAAGATGGTCAAAGGTTGGTCCAAATCTGTGCAGTTTAAATATTTTTCATTTTCAATTTTCCCCATGTTAATTGTATAGGAAATTTCAATTTTCAAAATTTTACGATCTTTTTGCACCTTGTGTCATAAAAATCATCACCCCAATCAATTTCCACAATCAAATCGTCATTATAACTACATTTTACTGCTCAATGTCAAGAAATGCAAATTTCACATATTGAAAATACATGGGGATTCTATATTCAATGAATTATTCTTCAAAGAGTAAAAATCTCAATTTTTTTTCCTTTGGCGAAATTGAAGCTTTTATATATTAGAATCTACATTTCCAATTTTTTAACATAAAAAAAATGTGAAGATGGTCAAAGGTTGGTCCAAATCTGTGCAGTTTAAATATTTTTCATTTTCAATTTTCCCCATGTTAATTGTATAGGAAATATCAATTTTCAAAATTTTACGATCTTTTTGCACCTTGTGTCATAAAAATCATCACCCCAATCAATTTCCACAATCGAATCGTCATTATATCTACATTTTACTGCTCAATGTCAAAAAATGCAAATTTCACGGATTGAAAATATATGGGGGACGATATTCAATGAATTATTTTTCAAAAAGTAAAAATCTCAATTTTTTTTTCCTTTGGCGAAATTGAAGCTTTTATATATTAGAATCTACATTTCCAACATTTTAACATAAAAAAAATGCGAAGGTGGTCAAAGTTTGGTCCAAATCTGTTCAGTTTAAAAGTTTTTCATCTTTAATTTTCCCGTGTTAATTGTATGGGAAATTTCTAATTTTTCAATTTCCACAAGCTTTTTGCACCTTGTGTCATAAAAATCATCACCCCAATCAATTTCCACAATCGAATCGTCATTTTAACTACATTTTACTGCTCAATATCAAGAAATGGAAATTTCACGTATTGAAAATACATGGGGGACGATATTCAATGAATTATTTTTCAAAAAGTAAAAATCTCATTTTTTTTTCCTTTGGCGAAATTGAAGCATTTATATAGGAGAATATCCATTCCCAAATTTTTAATATAAAAAAAATGCGAAGGTTGTCAAAGGTTGGTCCAAATCTGTGCAGTTTAAATATTTTTCATTTTCAAATTTCCCATGTTAAATGTATAGGAAATTTCAAACTTTGCAATTTTCGAAATTTTACGATCTTTTTGCACCTTGTGTCATAAAAATCATCACCCCAATCAATTTCCACAATCAAATCGTCATTATAACTACATTTTACTGCTCAATGTCAAAAAATGCAAATTTCACGTATTGAAAATACATGGGGGACGATATTCAATGAATTATTTTTCAAAAAGTAAAAATCTCAATTTTTTTTCCTTTGGTGAAATTAAAGCTTTTATATAAGAGAATCTCTAATTCCAATTTTATAACATAAAAAAATGCGAAATTGGTCAAAGGTTGGTCCAAATCTGGTCAGTTTAAAAGTTTTTCATCTTTAATTTTCCCTATGTTAATTGTATGGAAAATTTCGCATTTTTCAATTTTCGCAATCTTTTTGCACCTTGTGTCATAAAAATCATCAATCCAATCAATTTCCACAATCAAATCATCCTTATAACTACATTTTACGTCGAGAAATGCAAATTTCACATATTGAAAATACATGGGGGTTCTATATTCAATGAATTATTCTTCAAAGAGTAAAAATCTCAATTTTTTTTCCTTTTACGAAATTGAAGCTTTATTATATTAGAATCTACATTTCCAATTTTTTAACATAAAAAAAATGCGAAGGTGGTCAAAGTTTGGTCCAAATCTGTTCAGTTTAAAAGTTTTTCATCTTTAATTTTCCCATGTTAATTGTATGGGAAATTTCAAATTTTTCAATTTTCACAATCTTTTTACACCTTGTGTCATAAAAATAATCACCCCAATCAATGTCCACAATCAAATCGTCATTATAACTATATTTTACGTCGAGAAATGCAAATTTCACCTATTGAAAATACATGGGGGTTCTATATTCAATGAATTATTCTTCAAAAAGTAAAAATCTCAATTTTTTTTCCTTTGGCGAAATTGAAGCTTTTATATTGGAGAATCTACATTTCCAATTTTTTAACATAAAAAAAATGCGAAGGTGGTCAAAGTTTGGTCCAAATCTGTTCAGTTTAAAAGTTTTTCATCTTTAATTTTCCCTTGTTAATTGTATGGGAAATCTCTAATTTTTCAATTTCCACAATCTTTTTGCACCTTGTGTCATAAAAATCATCACCCCAATCAATTTCCACAACCGAATCGTCATTTTAACTACATTTTACTGCTCAATATCAAGAAATGGAAATTTCGCGTATTGAAAATACATAGGGGACGATATTCAATTAATTATTTTTCAAAAAGTAAAAATCTCATTTTTTTTTCCTTTGGCGAAATTAAAGCTTTTATATATTAGAATCTACATTTCCAATTTTTTAATATAAAAAAAATGCGAAGGTGGTCAAAGTTTGGTCCAAATCTGTTCAGTTTAAAAGTTTTTCATCTTTAATTTTCCCATGTTAATTGTATGGGAAATTTCAAATTTTTCAATTTTCACAATCTTTTTACACCTTGTGTCATAAAAATCATCACCCCAATCAATGTCCACAATCAAATCGTCATTATAACTATATTTTACGTCGAGAAATGCAAATTTCACATATTGAATATACATGGGGGTTCTATATTCAATGAATTATTCTTCAAAGAGTAATAATCTCAATTTTTTTTCCTTTGGCGAAATTGAAGCTTTTATATATTAGAATCTACATTTCCAATTTTTTAACATAAAAAAAATGCGAAGGTGGTCAAAGTTTGGTCCAAATCTGATCAGTTTAAAAGATTTTCATCTTTAATTTTCCCATGTTAATTGTATGGGAAATTTCAAATTTTTCAATTTTCACAATCTTTTTGCACCTTGTGTCATAAAAATCATCACCCCAATCAATTTCCACAATCGAATCGTCATTATAACTATATTTTACTGCTCAATGTCAAGAAATGCAAATTTCACGTATTGAAAATACATGGGGGACGATATTCAATGAATTATTTTTCAAAAAGTAAAAATCTTAATTTTTTTTCCTTTGGCGAAATTGAAGCTTTTATATAGGAGAATCTACATTTCCAATTTTTTAACATAAAAAAAATGCGAAAGTGGTCAAAGTTTGGTCCAAATCTGTTCAGTTTGAAAGTTTTTCATCTTTAATTTTCCCATGTTAATTGTATGGGAAATTTCAAATTTTGCAATTTTCACAATCTTTTTGCACCTTGTGTCATAAAAATCATTACCCCAATCAATTTCCACAATCAAATCGTCATTATAACTATATTTTACTGCTCAATGTCAAGAAATGCAAATTTCACGTATTGAAAATACATGGGGGACGATATTCAATGAATTATTTTTCAAAAAGTAAAAATCTTAATTTTTTTTCCTTTGGCGAAATTGAAGCTTTTATATAGGAGAATCTACATTTCCAATTTTATAACATAAAAAAAATGCGAAATTGGTCAAAGGTTGGTCCAAATCTTGTCAGTTTAAAAGTTTTTCATCTTTAATTTTCCCTATGTTAATTGTATGGAAAATTTCGCATTTTTCAATTTTCGCAATCTTTTTGCACCTTGTGTCATAAAAATCATCAATCCAATCAATTTCCACAATCAAATCATCCTTATAACTACATTTTACGTCGAGAAATGCAAATTTCACATATTGAAAATACATGGGGGTTCTATATTCAATGAATTATTCTTCAAAGAGTAAAAATCTCAATTTTTTTTCCTTTGGCGAAATTGAAGCTTTATTATATTAGAATCTACATTTCCAATTTTTTAACATAAAAAAAATGCGAAGGTGGTCAAAGTTTGGTCCAAATCTGTTCAGTTTAAAAGTTTTTCATCTTTAATTTTCCCATGTTAATTGTATGGGAAATTTCAAATTTTTCAATTTTCACAATCTTTTTACACCTTGTGTCATAAAAATAATCACCCCAATCAATGTCCACAATCAAATCGTCATTATAACTACATTTTACGTCGAGAAATGCAAATTTCACCTATTGAAAATACATGGGGGTTCTATATTCAATGAATTATTCTTCAAAAAGTAATAATCTCAATTTTTTTTCCTTTGGCGAAATTGAAGCTTTTATATAGGAGAATCTACATTTCCTATTTTTTAACATAAAAAAAATGCGAAAGTGGTCAAAGTTTGGTCCAAATCTTTTCAGTTTAAAAGTTTTTCATCTTTAATTTTCCCATGTTAATTGTATGGGAAATTTCAAATTTTTCAAATTTCACAATCTTTTTGCACCTTGTGTCATAAAAATCATCACCCCAATCAATTTCCACAATCAAATCGTCATTATAAATATATTTTACGTCGAGAAATGCAAATTTTACCTATTGAAAATACATGGGGGTTCTATATTCAATGAATTATTCTTCAAAAAGTAAAAATCTCAATTTTTTTTCCTTTGGCGAAATTAAAGCTTTTATATAGGAGAATCTCTAATTCCAAATTTATAACATAAAAAAAATCCGAAATTGGTCAAAGGTTGGTCCAAATCTGTTCAGTTTAAAAGTTTTTCATCTTTAATTTTCCCATGTTAATTGTATGGGAAATTTCAAATTTTGCAATTTTCACAATCTTTTTGCACCTTGTGTCATAAAAATCATTACCCCAATCAATTTCCACAATCAAATCGTCATTATAACTATATTTTACTGCTCAATGTCAAGAAATGCAAATTTCACGTATTGAAAATACATGGGGGACGATATTCAATGAATTATTTTTCAAAAAGTAAAAATCTTAATTATTTTTCCTTTGGCGAAATTGAAGCTTTTATATAGGAGAATCTACATTTCCAATTTTTTAACATAAAAAAAATGCGAAAGTGGTCAAAGTTTGGTCCAAATCTGTTCAGTTTAAAAGTTTTTCATCTTTAATTTTCCCATGTTAATTGTAAGGGAAATTTCAAATTTTGCAATTTTCACAATCTTTTTGCACCTTGTGTCATAAAAATCATTACCCCAATCAATTTCCACAATCAAATCGTCATTATAACTATATTTTACTGCTCAATGTCAAGAAATGCAAATTTCACGTATTGAAAATACATGGGGGACGATATTCAATGAATTATTTTTCAAAAAGTAAAAATCTTAATTTTTTTTCCTTTGGCGAAATTGAAGCTTTTATATAGGAGAATCTACATTTCCAATTTTATAACATAAAAAAAATGCGAAATTGGTCAAAGGTTGGTCCAAATCTGGTCAGTTTAAAAGTTTTTCATCTTTAATTTTCCCTATGTTAATTGTATGGAAAATTTCGCATTTTTCAATTTTCGCAATCTTTTTGCACCTTGTGTCATAAAAATCATCAATCCAATCAATTTCCACAATCAAATCATCCTTATAACTACATTTTACGTCGAGAAATGCAAATTTCACATATTGAAAATACATGGGGGTTCTATATTCCATGAATTATTCTTCAAAGAGTAAAAATCTCAATTTTTTTTCCTTTGGCGAAATTGAAGCTTTATTATATTAGAATCTACATTTCCAATTTTTTAACATAAAAAAAATGCGAAGGTGGTCAAAGTTTGGTCCAAATCTGTTCAGTTTAAAAGTTTTTCATCTTTAATTTTCCCATGTTAATTGTATGGGAAATTTCAAATTTTTCAATTTTCACAATCTTTTTACACCTTGTGTCATAAAAATCATCACCCCAATCAATGTCCACAATCAAATCGTCATTATAACTATATTTTACGTCGAGAAATGCAAATTTCACCTATTGAAAATACATGGGGGTTCTATATTCAATGAATTATTCTTCAAAAAGTAAAAATCTCAATTTTTTTTCCTTTGGCGAAATTGAAGCTTTTATATATTAGAATCTACATTTCCAATTTTTTAACATAAAAAAAATGTGAAGATGGTCAAAGGTTGGTCCAAATCTGTGCAGTTTAAATATTTTTCATTTTCAATTTTCCCCATGTTAATTATATAGGAAATTTCAATTTTCAAAATTTTACGATCTTTTTGCACCTTGTGTCATAAAAATCATCACCCCAATCAATTTCCACAATCAAATCGTCATTATAACTACATTTTACTGCTCAATGTCAAGAAATGCAAATTTCACATATTGAAAATACATGGGGATTCTATATTCAATGAATTATTCTTCAAAGAGTAAAAATCTCAATTTTTTTTCCTTTGGCGAAATTGAAGCTTTTATATATTAGAATCTACATTTCCAATTTTTTAACATAAAAAAAATGTGAAGATGGTCAAAGGTTGGTCCAAATCTGTGCAGTTTAAATATTTTTCATTTTCAATTTTCCCCATGTTAATTGTATAGGAAATATCAATTTTCAAAATTTTACGATCTTTTTGCACCTTGTGTCATAAAAATCATCACCCCAATCAATTTCCACAATCGAATCGTCATTATATCTACATTTTACTGCTCAATGTCAAAAAATGCAAATTTCACGGATTGAAAATATATGGGGGACGATATTCAATGAATTATTTTTCAAAAAGTAAAAATCTCAATTTTTTTTTCCTTTGGCGAAATTGAAGCTTTTATATATTAGAATCTACATTTCCAATTTTTTAACATAAAAAAAATGTGAAGATGGTCAAAGGTTGGTCCAAATCAGTGCAGTTTAAATATTTTTCATTTTCAAATTTCCCATTATAAATGTATAGGAAATTTCAAACTTTGCAATTTTCGAAATTTTACAATATTTTTGCACCTTGTGTCAAAAAAATCATCACCCCAATCAATTTCCACAATCAAATCGTCATTATAACTACATTTTACTGCTCAATGTCAAGAAATGGAAATTTCACGTATTGAAAGTACATGGTGGACGATATTCAATGAATTATTTTTCAAAAAGTAAAAATCTCAATTTTTTTTCCTTTGGCGAAATTGAAGCTTTTATATATTAGAATCTCCAATTCCATATTTATAACATAAAAAAAATGTGAAGATTGTCAAAGGTTGGTCCAAATCTGTGCAGTTTAAATATTTTTCATTTTCAATTTTCCCCATGTTAATTGTATAGGAAATTTCAATTTTCAAAATTTTACGATCTTTTTGCACCTTGTGTCATAAAAATCATCACCCCAATCAATTTCAACAATCAAATCGTCATTATAACTACATTTTACTGCTCAATGTCAAGAAATGCAAATTTCACGTATTGAAAATACATGGGGGACGATATTCAATGAATTATTTTTCAAAAAGTAAAAATCTCAATTTTTTTTCCTTTGGCGAAATTGAAGCTTTTATATATTAGAATCTCCAATTCCAAATTTATAGCATAAAAAAATGTGAAGATGGTCAAAGGTTGGTCCAAATCTGTGCAGTTTAAATATTTTTCATTTTCAATTTTCCCCATGTTAATTATATAGGAAATTTCAATTTTCAAAATTTTACGATCTTTTTGCACCTTGTGTCATAAAAATCATCACCCCAATCAATTTCCACAATCAAATCGTCATTATAACTACATTTTACTGCTCAATGTCAAGAAATGCAAATTTAACATATTGAAAATACATGGGGATTCTATATTCAATGAATTATTCTTCAAAGAGTAAAAATCTCAATTTTTTTTCCTTTGGCGAAATTGAAGCTTTTATATATTAGAATCTACATTTCCAATTTTTTAACATAAAAAAAATGTGAAGATGGTCAAAGGTTGGTCCAAATCTGTGCAGTTTAAATATTTTTCATTTTCAATTTTCCCCATGTTAATTGTATAGGAAATATCAACTTTCAAAATTTTACGATCTTTTTGCACCTTGTGTCATAAAAATCATCACCCCAATCAATTTCCACAATCGAATCGTCATTATATCTACATTTTACTGCTCAATGTCAAAAAATGCAAATTTCACGGATTGAAAATATATGGGGGACGATATTCAATGAATTATTTTTCAAAAAGTAAAAATCTCAATTTTTTTGAAATTGAAGCTTTTATATATTAGAATCTACATTTCCAATTTTTTAACATAAAAAAAATGTGAAGGTGGTCAAAGTTTGGTCCAAATCTGATCAGTTTAATAGTTTTTCATCTTTAATTTTCCCATGTTAATTGTATGGGAAATTTCAAATTTTTCAATTTTCACAATCTTTTTGCACCTTGTGTCATAAAAATCATCACCCCAATCAATTTCCACAATCAAATCGTCATTATAACTACATTTTACTGCTCAATGTCAAGAAATGCAAATTTCACATATTGAAAATACATGGGGATTCTATATTCAATGAATTATTCTTCAAAGAGTAAAAATCTCAATTTTTTTTCCTTTGGCGAAATTGAAGCTTTTATATATTAGAATCTACATTTCCAATTTTTTAACATAAAAAAAATGTGAAGATGGTCAAAGGTTGGTCCAAATCTGTGCAGTTTAAATATTTTTCATTTTCAATTTTCCCCATGTTAATTGTATAGGAAATATCAATTTTCAAAATTTTACGATCTTTTTGCACCTTGTGTCATAAAAATCATCACCCCAATCAATTTCCACAATCGAATCGTCATTATATCTACATTTTACTGCTCAATGTCAAAAAATGCAAATTTCACGGATTGAAAATATATGGGGGACGATATTCAATGAATTATTTTTCAAAAAGTAAAAATCTCAATTTTTTTGAAATTGAAGCTTTTATATATTAGAATCTACATTTCCAACATTTTAACATAAAAAAAATGCGAAGGTGGTCAAAGTTTGGTCCAAATCTGTTCAGTTTAAAAGTTTTTCATCTTTAATTTTCCCATGTTAATTGTATGGGAAATTTCAAATTTTTCAATTTTCACAATCTTTTTACACCTTGTGTCATAAAAATCATCACCCCAATCAATGTCCACAATCAAATCGTCATTATAACTATATTTTACGTCGAGAAATGCAAATTTCACATATTGAATATACATGGGGGTTCTATATTCAATGAATTATTCTTCAAAGAGTAAAAATCTCAATTTTTTTTCCTTTGGCGAAATTGAAGCTTTTATATATTAGAATCTACATTTCCAATTTTTTAACATAAAAAAAATGTGAAGATGGTCAAAGGTTGGTCCAAATCAGTGCAGTTTAAATATTTTTCATTTTCAATTTTCCCCATGTTAATTGTATAGGAAATTTCAAATTTTTCAATTTTCACAATCTTTTTACACCTTGTGTCATAAAAATCATCACCCCAATCAATTTCCACAATCGAATCGTCATTATATCTACATTTTACTGCTCAATGTCAAAAAATGCAAATTTCACGGATTGAAAATATATGGGGGACGATATTCAATGAATTATTTTTCAAAAAGTAAAAATCTCAATTTTTTTTTCCTTTGGCGAAATTGAAGCTTTTATATATTAGAATCTACATTTCCAACATTTTAACATAAAAAAAATGCGAAGGTGGTCAAAGTTTGGTCCAAATCTGTTCAGTTTAAAAGTTTTTCATCTTTAATTTTCCCATGTTAATTGTATGGGAAATTTCAAATTTTTCTATTTTCACAATCTTTTTACACCTTGTGTCATAAAAATCATCACCCCAATCAATGTCCACAATCAAATCGTCATTATAACTATATTTTACGTCGAGAAATGCAAATTTCACATATTGAATATACATGGGGGTTCTATATTCAATGAATTATTCTTCAAAGAGTAAAAATCTCAATTTTTTTTCCTTTGGCGAAATTGAAGCTTTTATATATTAGAATCTACATTTCCAATTTTTTAACATAAAAAAAATGTGAAGATGGTCAAAGGTTGGTCCAAATCAGTGCAGTTTAAATATTTTTCATTTTCAATTTTCCCCATGTTAATTGTATAGGAAATTTCAATTTTCGAAATTTTACGATCTTTTTCACCTTGTGTCATAAAAATCATCACCCCAATCAATTTCCACAATCAAATCGTCATTATAACTACATTTTACGTCGAGAAATGCAAATTTCACATATTGAAAATACATGGGGGTTCTATATTCAATGAATTATTCTTCAAAAAGTAATAATCTCAATTTTTTTTCCTTTGGCGAAATTGAAGCTTTTATATAGGAGAATCTACATTTCCTATTTTTTAACATAAAAAAAATGCGAAAGTGGTCAAAGTTTGGTCCAAATCTTTTCAGTTTAAAAGTTTTTCATCTTTAATTTTCCCATGTTAATTGTATGGGAAATTTCAAATTTTTCAATTTTCACAATCTTTTTGCACCTTGTGTCATAAAAATCATCACCCCAATCAATTTCCACAATCGAATCGTCATTATAACTACATTTTACTGCTCAATGTCAAGAAATGGAAATTTCACGTATTGAAAATACATGGGGGACGATATTCAATGAATTATTTTTCAAAAAGTAAAAATCTCATTTTTTTCCCTTTGGCGAAATTGAAGCATTTATATAGGAGAATCTCCATTCCCAAATTTATAATATAAAAAAAATGCGAAGGTTGTCAAAGGTTGGTCCAAATCTGTGCAGTTTAAATATTTTTCATTTTCAAATTTCCCATTATAAATGTATAGGAAATTTCAAACTTTGCAATTTTCGAAATTTTACAATATTTTTGCACCTTGTGTCAAAAAAATCATCACCCCAATCAATTTCCACAATCAAATCGTCATTATAACTACATTTTACTGCTCAATGTCAAGAAATGCAAATTTCACGTATTGAAAATACATGGTGGACGATATTCAATGAATTATTTTTCAAAAAGTAAAAATCTCAATTTTTTTTCCTTTGGCGAAATTGAAGCTTTTATATATTAGAATCTCCAATTCCAAATTTATAACATAAAAAAAATGTGAAGATGGTCAAAGGTTGGTCCAAATCTGTGCAGTTTAAATATTTTTCATTTTCAAATTTCCCATTATAAATGTATAGGAAATTTCAAACTTTGCAATTTTCGAAATTTTACAATATTTTTGCACCTTGTGTCAAAAAAATCATCACCCCAATCAATTTCCACAATCAAATCGTCATTATAACTACATTTTACTGCTCAATGTCAAGAAATGGAAATTTCACGTATTGAAAGTACATGGTGGACGATATTCAATGAATTATTTTTCAAAAAGTAAAAATCTCAATTTTTTTTCCTTTGGCGAAATTGAAGCTTTTATATATTAGAATCTCCAATTCCATATTTATAACATAAAAAAAATGTGAAGATTGTCAAAGGTTGGTCCAAATCTGTGCAGTTTAAATATTTTTCATTTTCAATTTTCCCCATGTTAATTGTATAGGAAATTTCAATTTTCAAAATTTTACGATCTTTTTGCACCTTGTGTCATAAAAATCATCACCCCAATCAATTTCAACAATCAAATCGTCATTATAACTACATTTTACTGCTCAATGTCAAGAAATGCAAATTTCACGTATTGAAAATACATGGGGGACGATATTCAATGAATTATTTTTCAAAAAGTAAAAATCTCAATTTTTTTTCCTTTGGCGAAATTGAAGCTTTTATATATTAGAATCTCCAATTCCAAATTTATAACATAAAAAAAATGTGAAGATGGTCAAAGGTTGGTCCAAATCTGTGCAGTTTAAATATTTTTCATTTTCAATTTTCCCCATGTTAATTGTATAGGAAATTTCAATTTTCAAAATTTTACGATCTTTTTGCACCTTGTGTCATAAAAATCATCACCCCAATCAATTTCCACAATCAAATCGTCATTATAACTACATTTTACTGCTCAATGTCAAGAAATGCAAATTTCACATATTGAAAATACATGGGGATTCTATATTCAATGAATTATTCTTCAAAGAGTAAAAATCTCAATTTTTTTTCCTTTGGCGAAATTGAAGCTTTTATATATTAGAATCTACATTTCCAATTTTTTAACATAAAAAAAATGTGAAGATGGTCAAAGGTTGGTCCAAATCTGTGCAGTTTAAATATTTTTCATTTTCAATTTTCCCCATGTTAATTGTATAGGAAATATCAATTTTCAAAATTTTACGATCTTTTTGCACCTTGTGTCATAAAAATCATCACCCCAATCAATTTCCACAATCGAATCGTCATTATATCTACATTTTACTGCTCAATGTCAAAAAATGCAAAATTCACGGATTGAAAATATATGGGGGACGATATTCAATGAATTATTTTTCAAAAAGTAAAAATCTCAATTTTTTTTTCCTTTGGCGAAATTGAAGCTTTTATATATTAGAATCTACATTTCCAACATTTTAACATAAAAAAAATGCGAAGGTGGTCAAAGTTTGGTCCAAATCTGTTCAGTTTAAAAGTTTTTCATCTTTAATTTTCCCGTGTTAATTGTATGGGAAATTTCTAATTTTTCAATTTCCACAAGCTTTTTGCACCTTGTGTCATAAAAATCATCACCCCAATCAATTTCCACAATCGAATCGTCATTTTAACTACATTTTACTGCTCAATATCAAGAAATGGAAATTTCACGTATTGAAAATACATGGGGGACGATATTCAATGAATTATTTTTCAAAAAGTAAAAATCTCATTTTTTTTTCCTTTGGCGAAATTGAAGCATTTATATAGGAGAATATCCATTCCCAAATTTTTAATATAAAAAAAATGCGAAGGTTGTCAAAGGTTGGTCCAAATCTGTGCAGTTTAAATATTTTTCATTTTCAAATTTCCCATGTTAAATGTATAGGAAATTTCAAACTTTGCAATTTTCGAAATTTTACGATCTTTTTGCACCTTGTGTCATAAAAATCATCACCCCAATCAATTTCCACAATCAAATCGTCATTATAACTACATTTTACTGCTCAATGTCAAAAAATGCAAATTTCACGTATTGAAATTACATGGGGGACGATATTCAATGAATTATTTTTCAAAAAGTAAAAATCTCAATTTTTTTTCCTTTGGTGAAATTAAAGCTTTTATATAAGAGAATCTCTAATTCCAATTTTATAACATAAAAAAAATGCGAAATTGGTCAAAGGTTGGTCCAAATCTGGTCAGTTTAAAAGTTTTTCATCTTTAATTTTCCCTATGTTAATTGTATGGAAAATTTCGCATTTTTCAATTTTCGCAATCTTTTTGCACCTTGTGTCATAAAAATCATCAATCCAATCAATTTCCACAATCAAATCATCCTTATAACTACATTTTACGTCGAGAAATGCAAATTTCACATATTGAAAATACATGGGGGTTCTATATTCAGTGAATTATTCTTCAAAGAGTAAAAATCTCAATTTTTTTTCCTTTGGCGAAATTGAAGCTTTATTATATTAGAATCTACATTTCCAATTTTTTAACATAAAAAAAATGCGAAGGTGGTCAAAGTTTGGTCCAAATCTGTTCAGTTTAAAAGTTTTTCATCTTTAATTTTCCCATGTTAATTGTATGGGAAATTTCAAATTTTTCAATTTTCACAATCTTTTTACACCTTGTGTCATAAAAATAATCACCCCAATCAATGTCCACAATCAAATCGTCATTATAACTATATTTTACGTCGAGAAATGCAAATTTCACCTATTGAAAATACATGGGGGTTGTATATTCAATGAATTATTCTTCAAAGAGTAAAAATCTCAATTTTTTTTCCTTTGGCGAAATTGAAGCTTTTATATTGGAGAATCTACATTTCCAATTTTTTAACATAAAAAAAATGCGAAGGTGGTCAAAGTTTGGTCCAAATCTTATCAGTTTAAAAGATTTTCATCTTTAATTTTCCCATGTTAATTGTATGGGAAATTTCAAATTTTTCAATTTTCACAATCTTTTTGCACCTTGTGTCATAAAAATCATCACCCCAATCAATTTCCACAATCGAATCGTCATTATAACTACATTTTACTGCTCAATGTCAAAAAATGCAAATTTCACGTATTGAAAATACATGGGGGACGATATTCAATGAATTATTTTTCAAAAAGTAAAAATCTCAATTTTTTTTCCTTTGGCGAAATTGAAGCTTTTATATAGGAGAATCTACATTTCCTATTTTTTAACATAAAAAAAATGCGAAAGTGGTCAAAGTTTGGTCCAAATCTTTTCAGTTTAAAAGTTTTTCATCTTTAATTTTCCCATGTTAATTGTATGGGAAATTTCAAATTTTTCAAATTTCACAATCTTTTTGCACCTTGTGTCATAAAAATCATCACCCCAATCAATTTCCACAATCAAATCGTCATTATAAATATATTTTACGTCGAGAAATGCAAATTTTACCTATTGAAAATACATGGGGGTTCTATATTCAATGAATTATTCTTCAAAAAGTAAAAATCTCAATTTTTTTTCCTTTGGCGAAATTGAAGCTTTTATATAGGAGAATCTACATTTCCAATTTTTTAACATAAAAAAAATGCGAAAGTGGTCAAAGTTTGGTCCAAATCTGTTCAGTTTAAAAATTTTTCATCTTTAATTTTCCCATGTTAATTGTATGGGAAATTTTAAATTTTGCAATTTTCACAATCTTTTTGCACCTTGTGTCATAAAAATCATTACCCCAATCAATTTCCACAGTCAAATCGTCATTATAACTATATTTTACTGCTCAATGTCAAGAAATGCAAATTTCACGTATTGAAAATACATGGGGGACGATATTTAATGAATTATTTTTCAAAAAGTAAAAATCTTAATTTTTTTTCCTTTGGCGAAATTGAAGCTTTTATATAGGAGAATCTACATTTCCAATTTTTTAACATAAAAAAAATGCGAAAGTGGTCAAAGTTTGGTCCAAATCTGTTCAGTTTAAAAGTTTTTCATCTTTAATTTTCCCATGTTAATTGTATGGGAAATTTCAAATTTTGCAATTTTCACAATCTTTTTGCACCTTGTGTCATAAAAATCATTACCCCAATCAATTTCCACAATCAAATCGTCATTATAACTATATTTTACTGCTCAATGTCAAGAAATGCAAATTTCACGTATTGAAAATACATGGGGGACGATATTCAATGAATTATTTTTCAAAAAGTAAAAATCTCAATTTTTTTTCCTTTGTCGAAATTGAAGCTTTTATATATTAGAATCTCCAATTCCAAATTTATAACATAAAAAAAATGTGAAGATGGTCAAAGTTTGGTCCAAATCTGTGCAGTTTAAATATTTTTCATTTTCAATTTTCCCCATGTTAATTGTATAGGAAATTTCAATTTTCAAAATTTTACGATCTTTTTGCACCTTGTGTTATAAAAATCATCACCCTAATCAATTTCCACAATCAAATCGTCATTATAACTACATTTTACTGCTCAATGTCAAGAAATGCAAATTTCACGTATTGAAAATACATGGGGGACGATATTCAATGAATTATTTTTCAAAAAATAATAATCTCAATTTTTTTTCCTTTGGTGAAATTAAAGCCTTTATATATGGGAATCTCTAATTCCAAATTTATAACATAAAAAAAATGCGAAATTGGTCAAAGGTTGGTCCAAATCTGGTCAGTTTAAAAGTTTTTCATCTTTAATTTTCCCTATGTTAATGGTAGGGAAAATTTCACATTTTTCAATATTCGCAATCTTTTTGCACCTTGTATCATAAAAATCATCAATCCAATCAATTTCCACAATCAAATCATCCTTATAACTACATTTTACGTCGAGAAATGCAAATTTCACATATTGAAAATACATGGGGGTTCTATATTCAATGAATTATTCTTCAAAGAGTAAAAATCTCAATTTTTTTTTCCTTTGGCGAAATTGAAGCTTTTATATATTGGAATCGACATTTCCAATTTTTTAACATAAAAAAAATGCGAAGGTGGTCAAAGTTTGGTCCAAATCTGTTCAGTTTAAAAGTTTTTCATCTTTAATTTTCCCATGTTAATTGTATGGGAAATTTCAAATTTTTCAATTTTCACAATCTTTTTACACCTTGTGTCATAAAAATAATCACCCCAATCAATGTCCACAATCAAATCGTCATTATAACTACATTTTACGTCGAGAAATGCAAATTTCACCTATTGAAAATACATGGGGGTTCTATATTCAATGAATTATTCTTCAAAAATTAAAAATCTCAATTTTTTTTCCTTTGGCGAAATTGAAGCTTTTATGGAGAATCTACATTTCCAATTTTTTAACATAAAAAAAATGCGAAGGTGGTCAAAGTTTGGTCCAAATCTGTTTAGTTTAAAAGTTTTCATCTTTAATTTTCCCATGTTAATTGTATGGGAAATTTCAAATTTTTCAATTTTCTCAATCTTTTTGCACCTTGTGTCATAAAAATCATCACCCCAATCAATTTCCACAATCGAATCGTCATTATAACTACATTTTACTGCTCAATGTCAAGAAATGGAAATTTCACGTATTGAAAATACATGGGGGACGATATTCAATGAATTATTTTTCAAAAAGTAAAAATCTCATTTTTTTTTCCTTTGGCGAAATTGAAGCATTTATATAGGAGAATCTCCATTCCCAAATTTATAATATAAAAAAAATGCGAAGGTTGTCAAAGGTTGGTCCAAATCTGTGCAGTTTAAATATTTTTCATTTTCAAATTTCCCATGTTAAATGTATAGGAAATTTCAAACTTTGCAATTTTCGAAATTTTACGATCTTTTTGCACCTTGTGTCATAAAAATCATCACCCCAATCAATTTCCACATTCAAATCGTCATTATAACTACATTTTACTGCTCAATGTCAAGAAATGCAAATTTCACGTAATGAAAGTACATGGGGGACGATATTCAATGAATTATTTTTCAAAAAGTAAAAATCTCAATTTTTTTTTCTTTGTCGAAATTAAAGCTTTTATATAGGAGAACCTCTAATTCCAAATTTATAACATAAAAAAAATGCGAAATTGGTCAAAGGTTGGTCCAAATCTGTGCAGTTTAAATATTTTTCATTTTCAATTTTCCCCATGGTAATTGTATAGGAAATTTCAATTTTCGATATTTTACGATCTTTTTGCACCTTGTGCCATAAAAATCATCACAACAATCATTTTCCACAATCAAATCGTTACTATAACTACCTTTTACTGCTCAAAATCGAGTTATTACAAAGAAATTGTGCATTTCCCATTAGAAATATATAAACAAAAATGTCAAATTCTGAATTTCAAAAATGTCAAATTAGAAATATATAATTCAAAAATGTATGTGCAAATTTCGTACTTAATTCTGCCCGCCTGATTTGAGTGAGTGATAGCGCTCTGGCCTCGCAGGCCAAAGGTGGTGGATTCGAATCTTGGTTTAGGCATGGATGTTCGTGGCGCTTCGGAATCCATGTTAAGCTGTAGGTCCCGGCCTGATTAGCCGTTATTGTGCAAAAAATATAAGGTCGTTGAGCCTACAAACCAACTGACCAATCGAACTCAATTCACTGGCATATTTGCACCCGATGATTGGAAAGTTCCAAACCAGAAAACGACCATTCAAGCCTACTAGGGATTCGAATCCCTCCGAGACCAGATCCCAAACCGCTCAGACATCAGATGCACAGCCAAAAATTATAACTGAATTTCAAAAACGCAGAAAAACTGGATAAGCAGACTAATGGCAGCTCAGCTTTTAAAATGACGATCCGGGGTAATATATCACCCGTGTAGTTCTTACGCAAGTAAAGATTCGATATGCAAAATCTCGATAACGCTAAGTCTAACACTGTGCCCTCCAACCATCTAACAACTTAACCAGTGTTTTAAGCTAGGGTGCAAAATTTCTTTAGCAAAAAAGCTCCCACCGCGCGAAAAAGGCCTCGAGTGCAAAGGGTTAATAATGATTTTATACTAAAAAAGTGTTTTGATTGTGTTAAATTAAACATCCGGAATGATGGAACTCATAATCATTTAGCTAAAATGATTACGAGTTCTATCATTCCGGATGTTTAATTTAACACAATCAAAAACACTTTTTTAGTATAAAATCATTATTAACCCTTTGCACTCGAGGCCTTTTTCGCGCGGTGGGACCAGCAACTCGAGACATTTTAGGTTCGGTTGGCGTTTATGGATTTGCTTCATAGAAACTAAACACAGTAATTGGCTTTGCATCAAATTTCCGCATCAAACCTAGTGGTCCTCTCGTGTTTCGGCATCCAATCGTGTGCAAAGGGTTAACTTTAAATATAAAGCTATTTTGTTCTAATATCAAGCGGAAAAATATACCCTTTATATTATTTGTTCTTTTAGGTTGATGATGACTAACATTTGGATAACAAAAATGGTAAATTTATACATTTCGTTTCAAAATGTTTTAGTAAAAGAGCTAAACCATACTTTTTAATTATAGCATTTAAGAAAGTTCTTAGATATAGTGGTTAGCGTGCTAGCTTCTAGACCGCGAGGTTGTGGATTCGAGTCCCGTGTAAGGCATCAATTGAGAGTAAATGTATGTTGGCTTGTCTAATGACGAATGTTTCTGCGCATTACAGCACTCGTGTTGCTGATGGCTCCAGATAATCTGAAAGCAACCAAACAAGTAAGAAAGTTTTTAAGCATTTTGCTAAAAAAGCACCCACAGCTTAATACCTGAACTTAACCATCAAGTTGGTTGATTGGTAAGTTTGTTCGCTCAACGACCTATTTTATGCACAATGACGATTAATCAGGTCAGGGCCTACAGCTTAATATGGATTACAACGAACATTCATGCCTTAACCAGAATTCGAATCCGACACCTTTGACATGCTAGGCCAGAGCGCTAACCACACAGCTACCAGGTGAACCTTACCATCAGAACTTCTAAGGGGAGTTCAAATGTCAATGGCATCTTCCTTTCACGAGGAAAGTGTCCCGCATTTGCGCCTCAAATGGTAGAATACTCGAAACAAAATTTCCATAAGTAACAACCTCAATTGAGACGCCACTATCTATCCCAATCACCTTCGCGTCTACTCATTTTAGAAATCTAATAACAAAAGTACTTTTGTATCGCCAAGCCTAAATGGTTGCGGTTTGTTATAGGGTTGGTTGGTTGTTTTCAGATTATCTGGCACCGTCAGCAACACGAGGGCTATAATACGCCAAAACGTTCGTCATTTGACAAGCCAACATACATTTACAAACACCCATGCCTTACACGGGACTCGAACCCGCAACCTCGCGGTCTAGAAGCTAGCACGCTAACCACTATACCGTTTGGTCGGTGTTTTTTATAGGGATTATTAATGACTTAAAGGTTGTTAGTTTGGATGAGTAAGGTCTACAATTTGCGGTTTTTATCTGGTACTCTGCAAACGGAATAGTACCGAAAAAGATATAAAGCAAACTTTCCATTTAACACAGATTAATTGGCTGCAGATTCACTCTGTATGGTAGTCTGAAAATGTACAAGTATCATGATGTCATTTGCTACATTTTCAATTCTCAATCAATGAAGATTGTGATAGTAAGTTTAAATATAGTCTATTATTTCAAATTCCAAACAAAATTACTAAATTGCACTGATATAGTTAAGGAACATTTACAAAGGTAAAAATTGCTTTTGGTTTACTAACCTTTAAAATCCAAATAGAGTATCCGAATAACATAAGGATGTTGCAGAAATAGTATTTCAACGAATCTTCGCCACCGGCAATGATATAAACTTTGCTTTCGAATGTGAACAACAATTATTTTTAAAAGCAAAATTTGAAACCATTCGATTTTAAATAAATTTATGAGTTATTTCTAAAAAATGTAGTTTGCAAATGTAAACAACACATCGTTGCCACTCAGATTGTTGAAAATCATTGCCCTAGTAGAGGCATGTTCAATAGCCCGTGAAGTACCGCTGCTCTAATAACTTTTAGAACTCTTTTTTACTTTCCAGAAGAAATTTTCTGTTGCTTAACTTTTTGCCTCCCAGGAGTACTTTAATTTGAATTTTCAGGATGATGTTACCGACTAGCCTTAAATAGCAAAGTAAGAAAGATGCAAATCTTCTTTCTGGAAGAGGAATAGAATGGGATAGAAGTCAATGGAACTTTGGTTTGATACAATATAGCACCAAGGGCTCATCAAAAACCTATTTGACGCCACACTTCCAATGGACCTTATCCGTATCCTAAATACTTTCTTCAAAGATATAACTTTTTGCATCAGCCAAACGTTGTACTTAGAGAAACCAATACAAGCAGGTGTTCTCCAGGGGAGCAGCCCCTTGTAGTTTAATGCCTACATTAACGACTTTACCAAACTACCTGACTGCCCAATGGTACTATTTGTTGATGACAAAGCTTTAAAGCTGGTTGGTTGAATTCAGATTATCTGGCGCCGTCAGCAACACGAGGGCTATAATGCGCCGAAACATTCTTCATTAGACAAGCCAACATACATTTACAAACACCCATGCCTAACACGGGACTCGGAACCCGCAACCTCGCGGTCTAGAAGCTAGCGCGCTAACCACTATACCGTTTGGTCGGCGACAAAGCTTTACTTTGCACATCAAAACAAGATGACAGAGTCATTGATAAACTTCAAGAAGCACTTGACTTGGTCCAAGAGTGATACGAAAAATGGCGCATTAAAATCAATGCCCTAAAATCTCAAACAGTCCTCTTCATAAAACATCACACAAGAAAACACATCACATCCAAAATTGAAATCTTTGGTAAGAGTATTGAATGCGTTAAACACACCAAAAACCTTGACGTTCATCTCGACCAAAAATTAAAGTACAAAATTCACTTCAAAGAAGCCATAAGAAAGGTAACTATCGCTCTTATTTCATAGAATTCCATCTAGGGCAAAGGATCAAAAACTAGTGGTAAAACTAAGGTTTTACTTTACAAATTAGTTATTAACCCTTTTGCACTCCAGACCTTTTTCGCACGGAGGAATCAGCAACTCGAGACATTTTAGATTCGGCTGGTGTTTATGGATTTGCTTCATAGAAACTAAACACAGCCATTGGCATTGCATCGAATTTCCGCATCACACCTAATGGTCCTCTCGTGGTTTGGCATCCAATCGCTTGGAGCCTGAGAGGCGCCACTGGAGTGCAAAGGGTTAAACAGCAAAGAAAATAGACCAGAAAAAGCTACTAACACTCCAAAATAAAGTAGCCGGAAGAATGACAAATGCACCCTGGTATGTGCGTAACAAGATCATCCGGAGAGATTTGGGCCTGGACTCAACTGACAACTGTATCTTAACTATATCATCATGTTAAAATTGAAAATAGTATGCCCCCCCCCCCAATTAGAGCCATCATTAATTATGATCCTATTGTGGAGCAGAAGTTCAAGAGACCCAGGACAATTCATCAAGATCCATCGAGGTGGACCGTCACGAGCTTTAAGAATTTAAATTCACCCAACAACAGATGCAAAATTTCATGATTGTATTTTTGTTTTATAAATTTATATTTTCCTTAAGACATAAGCCACGCAAGTCTGTGTCATAAAAATCATCACCCCAATCAATTTCCACAATCAAATCGTCATTATAACTACATTTTAAAGATCAAAATCTAGTTTCTGCAAAGAAATTGTGCATTTCCCATTGGAAATACATAAAGCATGTTAATCCTATGGGAAATGTCGAATTCCCAATATTCGAAATTTACCTTCTTTTTGCACCTAGGATCATGAAAATCATAACCTGAAATCATTTTGATCTTCAATTTGCTTATAAATGGTATTTTACACTCGAAATCGAAATAATACAAAGTACAAAAAACGGATTTAAAACAGTTTATGAGAGCTTTCTTTTCAAAATTTCAACTTGCCATTTTCTTACCGAAAAATGTTTTTTTGGCCAGATTTTGAACTTAGTAGAATTGATAAAGTGTTTATCGATAAAAAAAATTCAATTTGGATCCATTTGACCAAAATGAAATTTTCCGTTCAAATATACTCAAAACCTAAAAATTTAAAGTATTTCGAAAAATTGAATTTATGATTTAAAAAAAAAAAAAAAAAAAAAATTTATTTAACATTTGTTTCCAACCCAAAATACAAATTCGAAAGCATTTGAGACAATGTCGAGAAATGCAAATTTCACCTATTGAAAATACATGGGGGACGATATTCTATGAATTATTCTTCAAAAAGTAAAAATCTCAAATTTTTTTCCTTTGGCGAAATTGAAGCTTTTATATTGGAGAATCTACATTTCCAATTTTTTAACATAAAAAAAATGCGAAGGTGGTCAAAGTTTGGTCCAAATCTGTTTAGTTTAAAAGTTTTTCATCTTTAATTTTCCCATGTTAATTGTATGGGAAATTTCAAATTTTTCAATTTTCACAATCTTTTTGCACCTTGTGTCATAAAAATCATCACCCCAATCAATTTCCACAATCGAATCGTCATTATAACTACATTTTACTGCTCAATGTCAAGAAATGGAAATTTCACGTATTGAAAATACATGGGGGACGATATTCAATGAATTATTTTTCAAAAAGTAAAAATCTCATTTTTTTTCCTTTGGCGAAATTGAAGCATTTATATAGGAGAATCTCCATTCCCAAATTTATAATATAAAAAAAAATGCGAAGGTTGTCAAAGGTTGGTCCAAATCTGTGCAGTTTAAATATTTTTCATTTTCAAATTTCCCATTATAAATGTATAGGAAATTTCAAACTTTGCAATTTTCGAAATTTTACAATATTTTTGCACCTTGTGTCAAAAAAATCATCACCCCAATCAATTTCCACAATCAAATCGTCATTATAACTACATTTTACTGCTCAATGTCAAGAAATGCAAATTTCACGTATTGAAAATACATGGTGGACGATATTCAATGAATTATTTTTCAAAAAGTAAAAATCTCAATTTTTTTTCCTTTGGCGAAATTGAAGCTTTTATATATTAGAATCTCCAATTCCAAATTTATAACATAAAAAAAATGTGAAGATGGTCAAAGGTTGGTCCAAATCTGTGCAGTTTAAATATTTTTCATTTTCAAATTTCCCATTATAAATGTATAGGAAATTTCAAACTTTGCAATTTTCGAAATTTTACAATATTTTTGCACCTTGTGTCAAAAAAATCATCACCCCAATCAATTTCCACAATCAAATCGTCATTATAACTACATTTTACTGCTCAATGTCAAGAAATGGAAATTTCATGTATTGAAAGTACATGGTGGACGATATTCAATGAATTATTTTTCAAAAAGTAAAAATCTCAATTTTTTTTCCTTTGGCGAAATTGAAGCTTTTATATATTAGAATCCCCAATTCCAAATTTATAACATAAAAAAATGTGAAGATGGTCAAAGGTTGGTCCAAATCTGTGCAGTTTAAATATTTTTCATTTTCAATTTTCCCCATGTTAATTGTATAGGAAATTTCAATTTTCAAAATTTTACGATCTTTTTGCACCTTGTGTCATAAAAATCATCACCCCAATCAATTTCAACAATCAAATCGTCATTATAACTACATTTTACTGCTCAATGTCAAGAAATGCAAATTTCACGTATTGAAAATACATGGGGGACGATATTCAATGAATTATTTTTCAAAAAGTAAAAATCTCAATTTTTTTTCCTTTGGCGAAATTGAAGCTTTTATATATTAGAATCTCCAATTCCAAATTTATAACATAAAAAAAATGTGAAGATGGTCAAAGGTTGGTCCAAATCTGTGCAGTTTAAATATTTTTCATTTTCAATTTTCCCCATGTTAATTGTATAGGAAATTTCAATTTTCAAAATTTTACGATCTTTTTGCACCTTGTGTCATAAAAATCATCACCCCAATCAATTTCCACAATCAAATCGTCATTATAACTACATTTTACTGCTCAATGTCAAGAAATGCAAATTTCACATATTGAAAATACATGGGGATTCTATATTCAATGAATTATTCTTCAAAGAGTAAAAATCTCAATTTTTTTTCCTTTGGCGAAATTGAAGCTTTTATATATTAGAATCTACATTTCCAACCTTTTAACATAAAAAAAATGCGAAGGTGGTCAAAGTTTGGTCCAAATCTGTTCAGTTTAAATATTTTTCATTTTCAATTTTCCCCATGTTAATTGTAAAGGAAATTTCAATTTTCAAAATTTTACGATCTTTTTGCACCTTGTGTCATAAAAATCATCACCCCAATCAATTTCCACAATCAAATCGTCATTATAACTACATTTTACTGCTCAATGTCAAGAAATGCAAATTTCACATATTGAAAATACATGGGGATTCTATATTCAATGAATTATTCTTCAAAGAGTAAAAATCTCAATTTTTTTTCCTTTGGCGAAATTGAAGCTTTTATATATTAGAATCTCCAATTCCAAATTTATAACATAAAAAAAATGTGAAGATGGTCAAAGGTTGGTCCAAATCTGTGCAGTTTAAATATTTTTCATTTTCAATTTTCCCCATGTTAATTGTATAGGAAATTTCAATTTTTTCAATTTTCGCAATCTTTTTGCACCTTGTGTCATAAAAAAAAACATCAATCCAATCAATTTCCACAATCAAATCATCCTTATAACTACATTTTACGTCGAGAAATGCAAATTTCACATATTGAAAATACATGGGGGTTCTATATTCAATGAATTATTCTTCAAAGAGTAAAAATCTCAATTTTTTTTCCTTTGGCGAAATTGAAGCTTTATTATATTAGAATCTACATTTCCAATTTTTTAACATAAAAAAAATGCGAAAGTGGTCAAAGTTTGGTCCAAATCTGTTCAGTTTAAAAGTTTTTCATCTTTAATTTTCCCATGTTAATTGTATGGGAAATTTCAAATTTTTCAATTTTCACAATCTTTTTGCACCTTGTGTCATAAAAATCATCAATCCAATCAATTTCCACAATCAAATCATCCTTATAACTACATTTTACGTCGAGAAATGCAAATTTCACATATTGAAAATACATGGGGGTTCTATATTCAATGAATTATTCTTCAAAGAGTAAAAATCTCAATTTTTTTTCCTTTGGCGAAATTGAAGCTTTTATATATTAGAATCCCCAATTCCAAATTTATAACATAAAAAAATGTGAAGATGGTCAAAGGTTGGTCCAAATCTGTGCAGTTTAAATATTTTTCATTTTCAATTTTCCCCATGTTAATTGTATAGGAAATTTCAATTTTCAAAATTTTACGATCTTTTTGCACCTTGTGTCATAAAAATCATCACCCCAATCAATTTCAACAATCAAATCGTCATTATAACTACATTTTACTGCTCAATGTCAAGAAATGCAAATTTCACGTATTGAAAATACATGGGGGACGATATTCAATGAATTATTTTTCAAAAAGTAAAAATCTCAATTTTTTTTCCTTTGGCGAAATTGAAGCTTTTATATATTAGAATCTCCAATTCCAAATTTATAACATAAAAAAAATGTGAAGATGGTCAAAGGTTGGTCCAAATCTGTGCAGTTTAAATATTTTTCATTTTCAATTTTCCCCATGTTAATTGTATAGGAAATTTCAATTTTCAAAATTTTACGATCTTTTTGCACCTTGTGTCATAAAAATCATCACCCCAATCAATTTCCACAATCAAATCGTCATTATAACTACATTTTACTGCTCAATGTCAAGAAATGCAAATTTCACATATTGAAAATACATGGGGATTCTATATTCAATGAATTATTCTTCAAAGAGTAAAAATCTCAATTTTTTTTCCTTTGGCGAAATTGAAGCTTTTATATATTAGAATCTACATTTCCAACCTTTTAACATAAAAAAAATGCGAAGGTGGTCAAAGTTTGGTCCAAATCTGTTCAGTTTAAATATTTTTCATTTTCAATTTTCCCCATGTTAATTGTAAAGGAAATTTCAATTTTCAAAATTTTACGATCTTTTTGCACCTTGTGTCATAAAAATCATCACCCCAATCAATTTCCACAATCAAATCGTCATTATAACTACATTTTACTGCTCAATGTCAAGAAATGCAAATTTCACATATTGAAAATACATGGGGATTCTATATTCAATGAATTATTCTTCAAAGAGTAAAAATCTCAATTTTTTTTCCTTTGGCGAAATTGAAGCTTTTATATATTAGAATCTCCAATTCCAAATTTATAACATAAAAAAAATGTGAAGATGGTCAAAGGTTGGTCCAAATCTGTGCAGTTTAAATATTTTTCATTTTCAATTTTCCCCATGTTAATTGTATAGGAAATTTCAATTTTTTCAATTTTCGCAATCTTTTTGCACCTTGTGTCATAAAAAAAAACATCAATCCAATCAATTTCCACAATCAAATCATCCTTATAACTACATTTTACGTCGAGAAATGCAAATTTCACATATTGAAAATACATGGGGGTTCTATATTCAATGAATTATTCTTCAAAGAGTAAAAATCTCAATTTTTTTTCCTTTGGCGAAATTGAAGCTTTATTATATTAGAATCTACATTTCCAATTTTTTAACATAAAAAAAATGCGAAAGTGGTCAAAGTTTGGTCCAAATCTGTTCAGTTTAAAAGTTTTTCATCTTTAATTTTCCCATGTTAATTGTATGGGAAATTTCAAATTTTTCAATTTTCACAATCTTTTTGCACCTTGTGTCATAAAAATCATCAATCCAATCAATTTCCACAATCAAATCATCCTTATAACTACATTTTACGTCGAGAAATGCAAATTTCACATATTGAAAATACATGGGGGTTCTATATTCAATGAATTATTCTTCAAAGAGTAAAAATCTCAATTTTTTTTCCTTTGGCGAAATTGAAGCTTTATTATATTAGAATCTACATTTCCAATTTTTTAACATAAAAAAAATGCGAAGGTGGTCAAAGTTTGGTCCAAATCTGTTCAGTTTAAAAGTTTTTCATCTTTAATTTTCCCATGTTAATTGTATGGGAAATTTCAAATTTTTCAATTTTCACAATCTTTTTACACCTTGTGTCATAAAAATAATCACCCCAATCAATGTCCACAATCAAATCGTCATTATAACTATATTTTACGTCGAGAAATGCAAATTTCACCTATTGAAAATACATGGGGGTTCTATATTCAATGAATTATTCTTCAAAAAGTAAAAATCTCAATTTTTTTTCCTTTGGTGAAATTGAAGCTTTTATATTGGAGAATCTACATTTCCAATTTTTTAACATAAAAAAAATGCGAAGGTGGTCAAAGTTTGGTCCAAATCTGTTCAGTTTAAAAGTTTTTCCATCTTTAATTTTCCCGTGTTAATTGTATGGGAAATTTCTAATTTTTCAATTTCCACAATCTTTTTGCACCTTGTGTCATAAAAATCATCACCCCAATCAATTTCCACAACCGAATCGTCATTTTAACTACATTTTACTGCTCAATATCAAGAAATGGAAATTTCGCGTATTGAAAATACATGGGGGACGATATTCAATTAATTATTTTTCAAAAAGTATAAATCTCAATTTTTTTTTCCTTTGGCGAAATTGAAGCTTTTATATATTAGAATCTACATTTCCAACATTTTAACATAAAAAAAATGCGAAGGTGGTCAAAGTTTGGTCCAAATCTGTTCAGTTTAAAAGTTTTTCATCTTTAATTTTCCCGTGTTAATTGTATGGGAAATTTCTAATTTTTCAATTTCCACAAGCTTTTTGCACCTTGTGTCATAAAAATCATCACCCCAATCAATTTCCACAATCGAATCGTCATTTTAACTACATTTTACTGCTCAATATCAAGATATGGAAATTTCACGTATTGAAAATACATGGGGGACGATATTCACTGAATTATTTTTCAAAAAGTAAAAATCTCATTTTTTTTTTATTTGGCGAAATTGAAGCATTTATATAGGAGAATATCCATTCCCAAATTTTTAATATAAAAAAAATGCGAAGGTTGTCAAAGGTTGGTCCAAATCTGTGCAGTTTAAATATTTTTCATTTTCAAATTTCCCATGTTAAATGTATAGGAAATTTCAAACTTTGCAATTTTCGAAATTTTACGATCTTTTTACACCTTGTGTCATAAAAATCATCACCCCAATCAATGTCCACAATCAAATCGTCATTATAACTACATTTTACTGCTCAATGTCAAAAAATGCAAATTTCACGTATTGAAAATACATGGGGGACGATATTCAATGAATTATTTTTCAAAAAGTAAAAATCTCAATTTTTTTTCCTTTGGTGAAATTAAAGCTTTTATATAAGAGAATCTCTAATTCCAATTTTATAACATAAAAAAAATGCGAAATTGGTCAAAGGTTGGTCCAAATCTGGTCAGTTTAAAAGTTTTTCATCTTTAATTTTCCCTATGTTAATTGTATGGAAAATTTCGCATTTTTCAATTTTCGCAATCTTTTTGCACCTTGTGTCATAAAAATCATCAATCCAATCAATTTCCACAATCAAATCATCCTTATAACTACATTTTACGTCGAGAAATGCAAATTTCACATATTGAAAATACATGGGGGTTCTATATTCAATGAATTATTCTTCAAAGAGTAAAAATCTCAATTTTTTTTCCTTTGGCGAAATTGAAGCTTTATTATATTAGAATCTACATTTCCAATTTTTTAACATAAAAAAAATGCGAAGGTGGTCAAAGTTTGGTCCAAATCTGTTCAGTTTAAAAGTTTTTCATCTTTAATTTTCCCATGTTAATTGTATGGGAAATTTCAAATTTTTCTATTTTCACAATCTTTTTACACCTTGTGTCATAAAAATAATCACCCCAATCAATGTCCACAATCAAATCGTCATTATAAATATATTTTACGTCGAGAAATGCAAATTTCACCTATTGAAAATACATGGGGGTTCTATATTCAATGAATTATTCTTCAAAAAGTAAAAATCTCAATTTTTTTTCCTTTGGCGAAATTGAAGCTTTTATATTGGAGAATCTACATTTCCAATTTTTTAACATAAAAAAAATGCGAAGGTGGTCAAAGTTTGGTCCAAATCTGTTCAGTTTAAAAGTTTTTCATCTTTAATTTTCCCGTGTTAATTGTATGGGAAATCTCTAATTTTTCAATTTCCACAATCTTTTTGCACCTTGTGTCATAAAAATCATCACCCCAATCAATTTCCACAACCGAATCGTCATTTTAACTACATTTTACTGCTCAATATCAAGAAATGGAAATTTCGCGTATTGAAAATACATGGGGGACGATATTCAATTAATTATTTTTCAAAAAGTAAAAATCTCATTTTTTTTTCCTTTGGCGAAATTGAAGCTTTTATATATTAGAATCTACATTTCCAATTTTTTAATAAAAAAAAAATGCGAAGGTGGTCAAAGTTTGGTCCAAATCTGTTCAGTTTAAAAGTTTTTCATCTTTAATTTTCTCATGTTATTTGTATGGGAAATTTCAAATTCTTCAATTTTCACAATCTTTTTACACCTTGTGTCATAAAAATCATCACCCCAATCTATGTCCACAATCAAATCGTCATTATAACTATATTTTACGTCGAGAAATGCAAATTTCACATATTGAATATACATGGGGGTTCTATATTCAATGAATTATTCTTCAAAGAGTAAAAATCTCAATTTTTTTTCCTTTGGCGAAATTGAAGCTTTTATATATTAGAATCTACATTTCCAATTTTTTAACATAAAAAAAATGCGAAGGTGGTCAAAGTTTGGTCCAAATCTGATCAGTTTAAAAGATTTTCATCTTTAATTTTCCCATGTTAATTGTATGGGAAATTTCAAATTTTTCAATTTTCACAATCTTTTTGCACCTTGTGTCATAAAAATCATCACCCCAATCAATTTCCACAATCGAATCGTCATTATAACTACATTTTACTGCTCAATGTCAAGAAATGCAAATTTCACGTATTGAAAATACATGGGGGACGATATTCAATGAATTATTTTTCAAAAAGTAAAAATCTCAATTTTTTTTCCTTTGGCGAAATTGAAGCTTTTATATATTAGAATCTACATTTCCAATTTTTTAACATAAAAAAAATGTGAAGATGGTCAAAGGTTGGTCCAAATCAGTGCAGTTTAAATATTTTTCATTTTCAATTTTCCCCATGTTAATTGTATAGGAAATTTCAATTTTCGAAATTTTACGATCTTTTTCACCTTGTGTCATAAAAATCATCACCCCAATCAATTTCCACAATCAAATCGTCATTATAACTACATTTTACGTCGAGAAATGCAAATTTCACCTATTGAAAATACATGGGGGTTCTATATTCAATGAATTATTCTTCAAAAAGTAATAATCACAATTTTTTTTCCTTTGGCGAAATTGAAGCTTTTATATAGGAGAATCTACATTTCCTATTTTTTAACATAAAAAAAATGCGAAAGTGGTCAAAGTTTGGTCCAAATCTTTTCAGTTTAAAAGTTTTTCATCTTTAATTTTCCCATGTTAATTGTATGGGAAATTTCAAATTTTTCAAATTTCACAATCTTTTTGCACCTTGTGTCATAAAAATCATCACCCCAATCAATTTCCACAATCAAATCGTCATTATAAATATATTTTACGTCGAGAAATGCAAATTTTACCTATTGAAAATACATGGGGGTTCTATATTCAATGAATTATTCTTCAAAAAGTAAAAATCTCAATTTTTTTTCCTTTAGCGAAATTAAAGCTTTTATATAGGAGAATCTCTAATTCCAAATTTATAACATAAAAAAAATCCGAAATTGGTCAAAGGTTGGTCCAAATCTGTTCAGTTTAAAAGTTTTTCATCTTTAATTTTCCCATGTTAATTGTATGGGAAATTTCAAATTTTGCAATTTTCACAATCTTTTTGCACCTTGTGTCATAAAAATCATTACCCCAATCAATTTCCACAATCAAATCGTCATTATAACTATATTTTACTGCTCAATGTCAAGAAATGCAAATTTCACGTATTGAAAATACATGGGGGACGATATTCAATGAATTATTTTTCAAAAAGTAAAAATCTTAATTTTTTTTCCTTTGGCGAAATTGAAGCTTTTATATAGGAGAATCTACATTTCCAATTTTTTAACATAAAAAAAATGCGAAAGTGGTCAAAGTTTGGTCCAAATCTGTTCAGTTTAAAAGTTTTTCATCTTTAATTTTCCCATGTTAATTGTATGGGAAATTTCAAATTTTGCAATTTTCACAATCTTTTTGCACCTTGTGTCATAAAAATCATTACCCCAATCAATTTCCACAATCAAATCGTCATTATAACTATATTTTACTGCTCAATGTCAAGAAATGCAAATTTCACGTATTGAAAATACATGGGGGACGATATTCAATGAATTATTTTTCAAAAAGTAAAAATCTTAATTTTTTTTCCTTTGGCGAAATTGAAGCTTTTATATAGGAGAATCTACATTTCCAATTTTTTAACATAAAAAAAATGCGAAAGTGGTCAAAGTTTGGTCCAAATCTGTTCAGTTTAAAAGTTTTTCATCTTTAATTTTCCCATGTTAATTGTAGGGGAAATTTCAAATTTTGCAATTTTCACAATCTTTTTGCACCTTGTGTCATAAAAATCATTACCCCAATCAATTTCCACAATCAAATCGTCATTATAACTATATTTTACTGCTCAATGTCAAGAAATGCAAATTTCACGTATTGAAAATACATGGGGGACGATATTCAATGAATTATTTTTCAAAAAGTAAAAATCTTAATTTTTTTTCCTTTGGCGAAATTGAAGCTTTTATATAGGAGAATCTACATTTCCAATTTTTTAACATAAAAAAAATGCGAAAGTGGTCAAAGTTTGGTCCAAATCTGTTCAGTTTAAAAGTTTTTCATCTTTAATTTTCCCATGTTAATTGTATGGGAAATTTCAAATTTTGCAATTTTCACAATCTTTTTGCACCTTGTGTCATAAAAATCATTACCCCAATCAATTTCCACAATCAAATCGTCATTATAACTATATTTTACTGCTCAATGTCAAGAAATGCAAATTTCACGTATTGAAAATACATGGGGGACGATATTCAATGAATTATTTTTCAAAAAGTAAAAATCTTAATTTTTTTTCCTTTGGCGAAATTGAAGCTTTTATATAGGAGAATCTACATTTCCAATTTTATAACATAAAAAAAATGCGAAATTGGTCAAAGGTTGGTCCAAATCTGGTCAGTTTAAAAGTTTTTCATCTTTAATTTTCCCTATGTTAATTGTATGGAAAATTTCGCATTTTTCAATTTTCGCAATCTTTTTGCACCTTGTGTCATAAAAATCATCAATCCAATCAATTTCCACAATCAAATCATCCTTATAACTACATTTTACGTCGAGAAATGCAAATTTCACATATTGAAAATACATGGGGGTTCTATATTCAATGAATTATTCTTCAAAGAGTAAAAATCTCAATTTTTTTTCCTTTGGCGAAATTGAAGCTTTATTATATTAGAATCTACATTTCCAATTTTTTAACATAAAAAAAATGCGAAGGTGGTCAAAGTTTGGTCCAAATCTGTTCAGTTTAAAAGTTTTTCATCTTTAATTTTCCCGTGTTAATTGTATGGGAAATTTCTAATTTTTCAATTTCCACAATCTTTTCGCACCTTGTGTCATAAAAATCATCACCCCAATCAATTTCCACAACCGAATCGTCATTTTAACTACATTTTACTGCTCAATATCAAGAAATGGAAATTTCGCGTATTGAAAATACATGGGGGACGATATTCAATTAATTATTTTTCAAAAAGTAAAAATCTCATTTTTTTTTCCTTTGGCGAAATTGAAGCTTTTATATATTAGAATCTACATTTCCAATTTTTTAATATAAAAAAAATGCGAAGGTGGTCAAAGTTTGGTCCAAATCTGATCAGTTTAAAAGATTTTCATCTTTAATTTTCCCATGTTAATTGTATGGGAAATTTCAAATTTTTCAATTTTCACAATCTTTTTGCACCTTGTGTCATAAAAATCATCACCCCAATCAATTTCCACAATCGAATCGTCATTATAACTACATATTACTGCTCAATGTCAAAAAATGCAAATTTCACGTATTGAAAATACATGGGGGACGATATTCAATGAATTATTTTTCAAAAAGTAAAAATCTCAATTTTTTTTCCTTTGGCGAAATTGAAGCTTTTATATATTAGAATCTACATTTCCAATTTTTTAACATAAAAAAAATGTGAAGATGGTCAAAGGTTGGTCCAAATCAGTGCAGTTTAAATATTTTTCATTTTCAATTTTCCCCATGTTAATTGTATAGGAAATTTCAATTTTCGAAATTTTACGATCTTTTTCACCTTGTGTCATAAAAATCATCTCCCCAATCAATTTCCACAATCAAATCGTCATTATAACTACATTTTACGTCGAGAAATGCAAATTTCACCTATTGAAAATACATGGGGGTTCTATATTCAATGAATTATTCTTCAAAAAGTAATAATCTCAATTTTTTTTCCTTTGGCGAAATTGAAGCTTTATTATATTAGAATCTACATTTCCAATTTTTTAACATAAAAAAAATGCGAAGGTGGTCAAAGTTTGGTCCAAATCTGTTCAGTTTAAAAGTTTTTCATCTTTAATTTTCCCATGTTAATTGTATGGGAAATTTCAAATTTTTCAATTTTCACAATCTTTTTACACCTTGTGTCATAAAAATAATCACCCCAATCAATGTCCACAATCAAATCGTCATTATAACTATATTTTACGGCGAGAAATGCAAATTTCACCTATTGAAAATACATGGGGGTTCTATATTCAATGAATTATTCTTCAAAAAGTAAAAATCTCAATTTTTTTTCCTTTGGCGAAATTGAAGCTTTTATATTGGAGAATCTACATTTCCAATTTTTTAACATAAAAAAAATGCGAAGGTGGTCAAAGTTTGGTCCAAATCTGTTCAATTTAAAAGTTTTTCATCTTTAATTTTCCCGTGTTAATTGTATGGGAAATTTCTAATTTTTCAATTTCCACAATCTTTTTGCACCTTGTGTCATAAAAATCATCACCCCAATCAATTTCCACAACCGAATCGTCATTTTAACTACATTTTACTGCTCAATATCAAGAAATGGAAATTTCGCGTATTGAAAATACATGGGGGACGATATTCAATGAATTATTTTTCAAAAAGTAAAAATCTCATTTTTTTTCCTTTGGCGAAATTGAAGCATTTATATAGGAGAATCTCCATTCCCAAATTTATAATATAAAAAAAATGCGAAGGTTGTCAAAGGTTGGTCCAAATCTGTGCAGTTTAAATATTTTTCATTTTCAAATTTCCCATTATAAATGTATAGGAAATTTCAAACTTTGCAATTTTCGAAATTTTACAATATTTTTGCACCTTGTGTCAAAAAAATCATCACCCCAATCAATTTCCACAATCAAATCGTCATTATAACTACATTTTACTGCTCAATGTCAAGAAATGCAAACTTCACGTATTGAAAATACATGGTGGACGATATTCAATGAATTATTTTTCAAAAAGTAAAAATCTCAATTTTTTTTCCTTTTGCGAAATTGAAGCTTTTATATATTAGAATCTCCAATTCCAAATTTATAACATAAAAAAAATGTGAAGATGGTCAAAGGTTGGTCCAAATCTGTGCAGTTTAAATATTTTTCATTTTCAAATTTCCCATTATAAATGTATAGGAAATTTCAAACTTTGCAATTTTCGAAATTTTACAATATTTTTGCACCTTGTGTCAAAAAAATCATCACCCCAATCAATTTCCACAATCAAATCGTCATTATAACTACATTTTACTGCTCAATGTCAAGAAATGGAAATTTCACGTATTGAAAGTACATGGTGGACGATATTCAATGAATTATTTTTCAAAAAGTAAAAATCTCAATTTTTTTTCCTTTGGCGAAATTGAAGCTTTTATATATTAGAATCTCCAATTCCATATTTATAACATAAAAAAAATGTGAAGATTGTCAAAGGTTGGTCCAAATCTGTGCAGTTTAAATATTTTTCATTTTCAATTTTCCCCATGTTAATTGTATAGGAAATTTCAATTTTCAAAATTTTACGATCTTTTTGCACCTTGTGTCATAAAAATCATCACCCCAATCAATTTCAACAATCAAATCGTCATTATAACTACATTTTACTGCTCAATGTCAAGAAATGCAAATTTCACGTATTGAAAATACATGGGGGACGATATTCAATGAATTATTTTTCAAAAAGTAAAAATCTCAATTTTTTTTCCTTTGGCGAAATTGAAGCTTTTATATATTAGAATCTCCAATTCCAAATTTATAACATAAAAAAAATGTGAAGATGGTCAAAGGTTGGTCCAAATCTGTGCAGTTTAAATATTTTTCATTTTCAATTTTCCCCATGTTAATTGTAAAGGAAATTTCAATTTTCAAAATTTTACGATCTTTTTGCACCTTGTGTCATAAAAATCATCACCCCAATCAATTTTCACAATCAAATCGTCATTATAACTACATTTTACTGCTCAATGTCAAGAAATGCAAATTTCACATATTGAAAATACATGGGGATTCTATATTCAATGAATTATTCTTCAAAGAGTAAAAATCTCAATTTTTTTTCCTTTGGCGAAATTGAAGCTTTTATATATTAGAATCTACATTTCCAATTTTTTAACATAAAAAAAATGTGAAGATGGTCAAAGGTTGGTCCAAATCTGTGCAGTTTAAATATTTTTCATTTTCAATTTCCCCCATGTTAATTGTATAGGAAATATCAATTTTCAAAATTTTACGATCTTTTTGCACCTTGTGTCATAAAAATCATCACCCCAATCAATTTCCACAATCGAATCGTCATTATATCTACATTTTACTGCTCAATGTCAAAAAATGCAAATTTCACGGATTGAAAATATATGGGGGACGATATTCAATGAATTATTTTTCAAAAAGTAAAAATCTCAATTTTTTTTTCCTTTGGCGAAATTGAAGCTTTTATATATTAGAATCTACATTTCCAACATTTTAACATAAAAAAAATGCGAAGGTGGTCAAAGTTTGGTCCAAATCTGTTCAGTTTAAAAGTTTTTCATCTTTAATTTTCCCGTGTTAATTGTATGGGAAATTTCTAATTTTTCAATTTCCACAAGCTTTTTGCACCTTGTGTCATAAAAATCATCACCCCAATCAATTTCCACAATCAAATCGTCATTATAACTACATTTTACTGCTCAATGTCAAAAAATGCAAATTTCACGTATTGAAATTACATGGGGGACGATATTCAATGAATTATTTTTCAAAAAGTAAAAATCTCAATTTTTTTTCCTTTGGTGAAATTAAAGCTTTTATATAAGAGAATCTCTAATTCCAATTTTATAACATAAAAAAAATGCGAAATTGGTCAAAGGTTGGTCCAAATCTGGTCAGTTTAAAAGTTTTTCATTTTTAATTTTCCCTATGTTAATTGTATGGAAAATTTCGCATTTTTCAATTTTCGCAATCTTTTTGCACCTTGTGTCATAAAAATCATCAATCCAATCAATTTCCACAATCAAATCATCCTTATAACTACATTTTACGTCGAGAAATGCAAATTTCACCTATTGAAAATACATGGGGGTTCTATATTCAATGAATTATTCTTCAAAAAGTAAAAATCTCAATTTTTTTTCCTTTGGCGAAATTGAAGCTTTTATATTGGAGAATCTACATTTCCAATTTTTTAACATAAAAAAAATGCGAAGGTGGTCAAAGTTTGGTCCAAATCTGTTCAGTTTAAAAGTTTTTCATCTTTAATTTTCCCATGTTAATTGTATGGGAAATTTCAAATTTTTCAATTTTCACAATCTTTTTACACCTTGTGTCATAAAAATAATCACCCCAATCAATGTCCACAATCAAATCGTCATTATAACTATATTTTACGTCGAGAAATGCAAATTTCACCTATTGAAAATACATGGGGGTTCTATATTCAATGAATTATTCTTCAAAAAGTAAAAATCTCAATTTTTTTTCCTTTGGCGAAATTGAAGCTTTTATATTGGAGAATCTACATTTCCAATTTTTTAACATAAAAAAAATGCGAAGGTGGTCAAAGTTTGGTCCAAATCTGTTCAGTTTAAAAGTTTTTCATCTTTAATTTTCCCGTGTTAATTGTATGGGAAATTTCTAATTTTTCAATTTCCACAATCTTTTTGCACCTTGTGTCATAAAAATCATCACCCCAATCGATTTCCACAACCGAATCGTCATTTTAACTACATTTTACTGCTCAATATCAAGAAATGGAAATTTCGCGTATTGAAAATACATGGGGGACGATATTCAATTAATTATTTTTCAAAAAGTAAAAATCTCATTTTTTTTTCCTTTGGCGAAATTGAAGCTTTTATATATTAGAATCTACATTTCCAATTTTTTAATATAAAAAAAATGCGAAGGTGGTCAAAGTTTGGTCCAAATCTGTTCAGTTTAAAAGTTTTTCATCTTTAATTTTCCCATGTTAATTGTATGGGAAATTTCAAATTTTTCAATTTTCACAATCTTTTTACACCTTGTGTCATAAAAATCATCACCCCAATCAATGTCCACAATCAAATCGTCATTATAACTATATTTTACGTCGAGAAATGCAAATTTCACATATTGAATATACATGGGGGTTCTATATTCAATGAATTATTCTTCAAAGAGTAAAAATCTCAATTTTTTTTCCTTTGGCGAAATTGAAGCTTTTATATATTAGAATCTACATTTCCAATTTTTTAACATAAAAAAAATGCGAAGGTGGTCAAAGTTTGGTCCAAATCTGATCAGTTTAAAAGATTTTCATCTGTAATTTTCCCATGTTAATTGTATGGGAAATTTCAAATTTTTCAATTTTCACAATCTTTTTGCACCTTGTGTCATAAAAATCATCACCCCAATCAATTTCCACAATCGAATCGTCATTATAACTACATTTTACTGCTCAATGTCAAAAAATACAAATTTCACGTATTGAAAATACATGGGGGACGATATTCAATGAATTATTTTTCAAAAAGTAAAAATCTCAATTTTTTTTCCTTTGGCGAAATTGAAGCTTTTATATAGGAGAATCTACATTTCCTATTTTTTAACATAAAAAAAATGCGAAAGTGGTCAAAGTTTGGTCCAAATCTTTTCAGTTTAAAAGTTTTTCATCTTTAATTTTCCCATGTTAATTGTATGGGAAATTTCAAATTTTTCAAATTTCACAATCTTTTTGCACCTTGTGTCATAAAAATCATCACCCCAATCAATTTCCACAATCGAATCGTCATTATAACTACATTTTACTGCTCAATGTCAAAAAATACAAATTTCACGTATTGAAAATACATGGGGGACGATATTCAATGAATTATTTTTCAAAAAGTAAAAATCTCAATTTTTTTTCCTTTGGCGAAATTGAAGCTTTTATATAGGAGAATCTACATTTCCTATTTTTTAACATAAAAAAAATGCGAAAGTGGTCAAAGTTTGGTCCAAATCTTTTCAGTTTAAAAGTTTTTCATCTTTAATTTTCCCATGTTAATTGTATGGGAAATTTCAAATTTTGCAATTTTCACAATCTTTTTGCACCTTGTGTCATAAAAATCATTTCCCCAATCAATTTCCACAATCAAATCGTCATTATAACTATATTTTACTGCTCAATGTCAAGAAATGCAAATTTCACGTATTGAAAATACATGGGGGACGATATTCAATGAATTATTTTTCAAAAAGTAAAAATCTTAATTTTTTTTCCTTTGGCGAAATTGAAGCTTTTATATAGGAGAATCTACATTTCCAATTTTATAACATAAAAAAAATGCGAAATTGGTCAAAGGTTGGTCCAAATCTGGTCAGTTTAAAAGTTTTTCATCTTTAATTTTCCCTATGTTAATTGTATGGAAAATTTCGCATTTTTCAATTTTCGCAATCTTTTTGCACCTTGTGTCATAAAAATCATCAATCCAATCAATTTCCACAATCAAATCATCCTTATAACTACATTTTACGTCGAGAAATGCAAATTTCACATATTGAAAATACATGGGGGTTCTATATTCAATGAATTATTCTTCAAAAAGTAATAATCTCAATTTTTTTTCCTTTGGCGAAATTGAAGCTTTATTATATTAGAATCTACATTTCCAATTTTTTAACATAAAAAAAATGCGAAGGTGGTCAAAGTTTGGTCCAAATCTGTTCAGTTTAAAAGTTTTTCATCTTTAATTTTCCCATGTTAATTGTATGGGAAATTTCAAATTTTTCAATTTTCACAATCTTTTTACACCTTGTGTCATAAAAATAATCACCCCAATCAATGTCCACAATCAAATCGTCATTATAACTATATTTTACGTCGAGAAATGCAAATTTCACCTATTGAAAATACATGGGGGTTCTATATTCAATGAATTATTCTTCAAAAAGTAAAAATCTCAATTTTTTTTCCTTTGGCGAAATTGAAGCTTTTATATTGGAGAATCTACATTTCCAATTTTTTAACATAAAAAAAATGCGAAGGTGGTCAAAGTTTGGTCCAAATCTGTTCAGTTTAAAAGTTTTTCATCTTTAATTTTCCCGTGTTAATTGTATGGGAAATTTCTAATTTTTCAATTTCCACAATCTTTTTGCACCTTGTGTCATAAAAATCATCACCCCAATCAATTTCCACAACCGAATCGTCATTTTAACTACATTTTACTGCTCAATATCAAGAAATGGAAATTTCGCGTATTGAAAATACATGGGGGACGATATTCAATTAATTATTTTTCAAAAAGTAAAAATCTCATTTTTTTTTCCTTTGGCGAAATTGAAGCTTTTATATATTAGAATCTACATTTCCAATTTTTTAATATAAAAAAAATGCGAAGGTGGTCAAAGTTTGGTCCAAATCTGTTCAGTTTAAAAGTTTTTCATCTTTAATTTTCCCATGTTAATTGTATGGGAAATTTCAAATTTTTCAATTTTCACAATCTTTTTACACCTTGTGTCATAAAAATCATCACCCCAATCAATGTCCACAATCAAATCGTCATTATAACTATATTTTACGTCGAGAAATGCAAATTTCACCTATTGAAAATACATGGGGGTTCTATATTCAATGAATTATTCTTCAAAAAGTAATAATCTCAATTTTTTTTCCTTTGGCGAAATTGAAGCTTTTATATAGGAGAATCTACATTTCCTATTTTTTAACATAAAAAAAATGCGAAAGTGGTCAAAGTTTGGTCCAAATCTTTTCAGTTTAAAAGTTTTTCATCTTTAATTTTCCCATGTTAATTGTATGGGAAATTTCAAATTTTTCAAATTTCACAATCTTTTTGCACCTTGTGTCATAAAAATCATCACCCCAATCAATTTCCTCAATCAAATCGTCATTATAAATATATTTTACGTCGAGAAATGCAAATTTTACCTATTGAAAATACATGGGGGTTCTATATTCAATGAATTATTCTTCAAAAAGTAAAAATCTCAATTTTTTTTCCTTTGGCGAAATTAAAGCTTTTATATAGGAGAATCTCTAATTCCAAATTTATAACATAAAAAAAATCCGAAATTGGTCAAAGGTTGGTCCAAATCTGTTCAGTTTAAAAGTTTTTCATCTTTAATTTTCCCATGTTAATTGTATGGGAAATTTCAAATTTTGCAATTTTCACAATCTTTTTGCACCTTGTGTCATAAAAATCATTACCCCAATGAATTTCCACAATCAAATCGTCATTATAACTATATTTTACTGCTCAATGTCAAGAAATGCAAATTTCACGTATTGAAAATACATGGGGGACGATATTCAATGAATTATTTTTCAAAAAGTAAAAATCTTAATTTTTTTTCCTTTGGCGAAATTGAAGCTTTTATATAGGAGAATCTACATTTCCAATTTTTTAACATAAAAAAAATGCGAAAGTGGTCAAAGTTTGGTCCAAATCTGTTCAGTTTAAAAGTTTTTCATCTTTAATTTTCCCATGTTAATTGTATGGGAAATTTCAAATTTTTCAATTTTCACAATCTTTTTGCACCTTGTGTCATAAAAATCATTACCCCAATCAATTTCCACAATCAAATCGTCATTATAACTATATTTTACTGCTCAATGTCAAGGAATGCAAATTTCACGTATTGAAAATACATGGGGGACGATATTTAATGAATTATTTTTCAAAAAGTAAAAATCTTAATTTTTTTTCCTTTGGCGAAATTGAAGCTTTTATATAGGAGAATCTACATTTCCAATTTTTTAACATAAAAAAAATGCGAAAGTGGTCAAAGTTTGGTCCAAATCTGTTCAGTTTAAAAGTTTTTCATCTTTAATTTTCCCATGTTAATTGTATGGGAAATTTCAAATTTTGCAATTTTCACAATCTTTTTGCACCTTGTGTCATAAAAATCATTACCCCAATCAATTTCCACAATCAAATCGTCATTATAACTATATTTTACTGCTCAATGTCAAGAAATGCAAATTTCACGTATTGAAAATACATGGGGGACGATATTCAATGAATTATTTTTCAAAAAGTAAAAATCTTAATTTTTTTTCCTTTGGCGAAATTGAAGCTTTTATATTGGAGAATCTACATTTCCAATTTTTTAACATAAAAAAAATGCGAAGGTGGTCAATGTTTGGTCCAAATCTGTTCAGTTTAAAAGTTTTTCATCTTTAATTTTCCCATGTTAATTGTATGGGAAATTTCAAATTTTTCAATTTTCACAATCTTTTTACACCTTGTGTCATAAAAATAATCACCCCAATCAATGTCCACAATCAAATCGTCATTATAACTATATTTTACGTCGAGAAATGCAAATTTCACCTATTGAAAATACATGGGGGTTCTATATTCAATGAATTATTCTTCAAAAAGTAAAAATCTCAATTTTTTTTCCTTTGGCGAAATTGAAGCTTTTATATTGGAGAATCTACATTTCCAATTTTTTAACATAAAAAAAATGCGAAGGTGGTCAAAGTTTGGTCCAAATCTGTTCAGTTTAAAAGTTTTTCATCTTTAATTTTCCCGTGTTAATTGTATGGGAAATTTCTAATTTTTCAATTTCCACAATCTTTTTGCACCTTGTGTCATAAAAATCATCACCCCAATCAATTTCCACAACCGAATCGTCATTTTAACTACATTTTACTGCTCAATATCAAGAAATGGAAATTTCGCGTATTGAAAATACATGGGGGACGATATTCAATTAATTATTTTTCAAAAAGTAAAAATCTCATTTTTTTTTCCTTTGGCGAAATTGAAGCTTTTATATATTAGAATCTACATTTCCAATTTTTTAATATAAAAAAAATGCGAAGGTGGTCAAAGTTTGGTCCAAATCTGTTCAGTTTAAAAGTTTTTCATCTTTAATTTTCCCAGGTTAATTGTATGGGAAATTTCAAATTTTTCAATTTTCACAATCTTTTTACACCTTGTGTCATAAAAATCATCACCCCAATCAATATCCACAATCAAATCGTCATTATAACTATATTTTACGTCGAGAAATGCAAATTTCACATATTGAATATACATGGGGGTTCTATATTCAATGAATTATTCTTCAAAGAGTAAAAATCTCAATTTTTTTTCCTTTGGCGAAATTGAAGCTTTTATATATTAGAATCTACATTTCCAATTTTTTAACATAAAAAAAATGCGAAGGTGGTCAAAGTTTGGTCCAAATCTGATAAGTTTAAAAGATTTTCATCTTTAATTTTCCCATGTTAATTGTATGGGAAATTTCAAATTTTTCAATTTTCACAATCTTTTTGCACCTTGTGTCATAAAAATCATCACCCCAATCAATTTCCACAATCGAATCGTCATTATAACTACATTTTACTGCTCAATGTCAAAAAATGCAAATTTCACGTATTGAAAATACATGGGGGACGATATTCAATGAATTATTTTTCAAAAAGTAAAAATCTCAATTTTTTTTCCTTTGGCGAAATTGAAGCTTTTATATAGGAGAATCTACATTTCCTATTTTTTAACATAAAAAAAATGCGAAAGTGGTCAAAGTTTGGTCCAAATCTTTTCAGTTTAAAAGTTTTTCATCTTTAATTTTCCCATGTTAATTGTATGGGAAATTTCAAATTTTTCAAATTTCACAATCTTTTTGCACCTTGTGTCATAAAAATCATCACCCCAATCAAATTCCACAATCAAATCGTCATTATAAATATATTTTACGTCGAGAAATGCAAATTTTACCTATTGAAAATACATGGGGGTTCTATATTCAATGAATTATTCTTCAAAAAGTAAAAATCTCAATTTTTTTTCCTTTGGCGAAATTAAAGCTTTTATATAGGAGAATCTCTAATTCCAAATTTATAACATAAAAAAAATCCGAAATTGGTCAAAGGTTGGTCCAAATCTGTTCAGTTTAAAAGTTTTTCATCTTTAATTTTCCCATGTTAATTGTATGGGAAATTTCAAATTTTGCAATTTTCACAATCTTTTTGCACCTTGTGTCATAAAAATCATTACCCCAATCAATTTCCACAATCAAATCGTCATTATAACTATATTTTACTGCTCAATGTCAAGAAATGCAAATTTCACGTATTGAAAATACATGGGGGACGATATTCAATGAATTATTTTTCAAAAAGTAAAAATCTTAATTTTTTTTCCTTTGGCGAAATTGAAGCTTTTATATAGGAGAATCTACATTTCCAATTTTTTAACATAAAAAAAATGCGAAAGTGGTCAAAGTTTGGTCCAAATCTGTTCAGTTTAAAAGTTTTTCATCTTTAATTTTCCCATGTTAATTGTATGGGAAATTTCAAATTTTTCAATTTTCACAATCTTTTTGCACCTTGTGTCATAAAAATCATTACCCCAATCAATTTCCACAATCAAATCGTCATTATAACTATATTTTACTGCTCAATGTCAAGAAATGCAAATTTCACGTATTGAAAATACATGGGGGACGATATTTAATGAATTATTTTTCAAAAAGTACAAATCTTAATTTTTTTCCTTTGGCGAAATTGAAGCTTTTATATAGGAGAATCTACATTTCCAATTTTTTAACATAAAAAAAATGCGAAGGTGGTCAAAGTTTGGTCCAAATCTGTTCAGTTTAAAAGTTTTTCATCTTTAATTTTCCCGTGTTAATTGTATGGGAAATTTCTAATTTTTCAATTTCCACAATCTTTTTGCACCTTGTGTCATAAAAATCATCACCCCAATCAATTTCCACAACCGAATCGTCATTTTAACTACATTTTACTGCTCAATATCAAGAAATGGAAATTTCGCGTATTGAAAATACATGGGGGACGATATTCAATTAATTATTTTTCAAAAAGTAAAAATCTCATTTTTTTTTCCTTTGGCGAAATTGAAGCTTTTATATATTAGAATCTACATTTCCAATTTTTTAATATAAAAAAAATGCGAAGGTGGTCAAAGTTTGGTCCAAATCTGTTCAGTTTAAAAGTTTTTCATCTTTAATTTTCCCAGGTTAATTGTATGGGAAATTTCAAATTTTTCAATTTTCACAATCTTTTTACACCTTGTGTCATAAAAATCATCACCCCAATCAATATCCACAATCAAATCGTCATTATAACTATATTTTACGTCGAGAAATGCAAATTTCACATATTGAATATACATGGGGGTTCTATATTCAATGAATTATTCTTCAAAGAGTAAAAATCTCAATTTTTTTTCCTTTGGCGAAATTGAAGCTTTTATATATTAGAATCTACATTTCCAATTTTTTAACATAAAAAAAATGCGAAGGTGGTCAAAGTTTGGTCCAAATCTGATAAGTTTAAAAGATTTTCATCTTTAATTTTCCCATGTTAATTGTATGGGAAATTTCAAATTTTTCAATTTTCACAATCTTTTTGCACCTTGTGTCATAAAAATCATCACCCCAATCAATTTCCACAATCGAATCGTCATTATAACTACATTTTACTGCTCAATGTCAAAAAATGCAAATTTCACGTATTGAAAATACATGGGGGACGATATTCAATGAATTATTTTTCAAAAAGTAAAAATCTCAATTTTTTTTCCTTTGGCGAAATTGAAGCTTTTATATAGGAGAATCTACATTTCCTATTTTTTAACATAAAAAAAATGCGAAAGTGGTCAAAGTTTGGTCCAAATCTTTTCAGTTTAAAAGTTTTTCATCTTTAATTTTCCCATGTTAATTGTATGGGAAATTTCAAATTTTTCAAATTTCACAATCTTTTTGCACCTTGTGTCATAAAAATCATCACCCCAATCAAATTCCACAATCAAATCGTCATTATAAATATATTTTACGTCGAGAAATGCAAATTTTACCTATTGAAAATACATGGGGGTTCTATATTCAATGAATTATTCTTCAAAAAGTAAAAATCTCAATTTTTTTTCCTTTGGCGAAATTAAAGCTTTTATATAGGAGAATCTCTAATTCCAAATTTATAACATAAAAAAAATCCGAAATTGGTCAAAGGTTGGTCCAAATCTGTTCAGTTTAAAAGTTTTTCATCTTTAATTTTCCCATGTTAATTGTATGGGAAATTTCAAATTTTGCAATTTTCACAATCTTTTTGCACCTTGTGTCATAAAAATCATTACCCCAATCAATTTCCACAATCAAATCGTCATTATAACTATATTTTACTGCTCAATGTCAAGAAATGCAAATTTCACGTATTGAAAATACATGGGGGACGATATTCAATGAATTATTTTTCAAAAAGTAAAAATCTTAATTTTTTTTCCTTTGGCGAAATTGAAGCTTTTATATAGGAGAATCTACATTTCCAATTTTTTAACATAAAAAAAATGCGAAAGTGGTCAAAGTTTGGTCCAAATCTGTTCAGTTTAAAAGTTTTTCATCTTTAATTTTCCCATGTTAATTGTATGGGAAATTTCAAATTTTTCAATTTTCACAATCTTTTTGCACCTTGTGTCATAAAAATCATTACCCCAATCAATTTCCACAATCAAATCGTCATTATAACTATATTTTACTGCTCAATGTCAAGAAATGCAAATTTCACGTATTGAAAATACATGGGGGACGATATTTAATGAATTATTTTTCAAAAAGTACAAATCTTAATTTTTTTCCTTTGGCGAAATTGAAGCTTTTATATAGGAGAATCTACATTTCCAATTTTTTAACATAAAAAAAATGCGAAAGTGGTCAAAGTTTGGTCCAAATCTGTTCAGTTTAAAAGTTTTTCATCTTTAATTTTCCCATGTTAATTGTATGGGAAATTTCAAATTTTGCAATTTTCACAATCTTTTTGCACCTTGTGTCATAAAAATCATTACCCCAATCAATTTCCACAATCAAATCGTCATTATAACTATATTTTACTGCTCAATGTCAAGAAATGCAAATTTCACGTATTGAAAATACATGGGGGACGATATTCAATGAATTATTTTTCAAAAAGTAAAAATCTCAATTTTTTTTCCTTTGGCGAAATTGAAGCTTTTATATAGGAGAATCTACATTTCCTATTTTTTAACATAAAAAAAATGCGAAAGTGGTCAAAGTTTGGTCCAAATCTTTTCAGTTTAAAAGTTTTTCATCTTTAATTTTCCCATGTTAATTGTATGGGAAATTTCAAATTTTTCAAATTTCACAATCTTTTTGCACCTTGTGTCATAAAAATCATCACCCCAATCAATTTCCACAATCAAATCGTCATTATAAATATATTTTACGTCGAGAAATGCAAATTTTACCTATTGAAAATACATGGGGGTTCTATATTCAATGAATTATTCTTCAAAAAGTAAAAATCTCAATTTTTTTTCCTTTGGCGAAATTAAAGCTTTTATATAGGAGAATCTCTAATTCCAAATTTATAACATAAAAAAAATCCGAAATTGGTCAAAGGTTGGTCCAAATCTGTTCAGTTTAAAAGTTTTTCATCTTTAATTTTCCCTATGTTAATTGTATGGAAAATTTCGCATTTTTCAATTTTCGCAATCTTTTTGCACCTTGTGTCATAAAAATCATCAATCCAATCAATTTCCACAATCAAATCATCCTTATAACTACATTTTACGTCGAGAAATGCAAATTTCACATATTGAAAATACATGGGGGTTCTATATTCAATGAATTATTCTTCAAAGAGTAAAAATCTCAATTTTTTTTCCTTCGGCGAAATTGAAGCTTTATTATATTAGAATCTACATTTCCAATTTTTTAACATAAAAAAAATGCGAAGGTGGTCAAAGTTTGGTCCAAATCTGTTCAGTTTAAAAGTTTTTCATCTTTAATTTTCCCATGTTAATTGTATGGGAAATTTCAAATTTTTCAATTTTCACAATCTTTTTACACCTTGTGTCATAAAAATCATCACACCAATCAATGTCCACAATCAAATCGTCATTATAACTATATTTTACGTCGAGAAATGCAAATTTCACATATTGAATATACATGGGGGTTCTATATTCAATGAATTATTCTTCAAAGAGTAAAAATCTCAATTTTTTTTCCTTTGGCGAAATTGAAGCTTTTATATATTAGAATCTACATTTCCAATTTTTTAACATAAAAAAAATGCGAAGGTGGTCAAAGTTTGGTCCAAATCTGATCAGTTTAAAAGATTTTCATCTTTAATTTTCCCATGTTAATTGTATGGGAAATTTCAAATTTTTCAATTTTCACAATCTTTTTGCACCTTGTGTCATAAAAATCATCACCCCAATCAATTTCCACAATCGAATCGTCATTATAAATACATTTTACTGCTCAATGTCAAAAAATGCAAATTTCACGTATTGAAAATACATGGGGGACGATATTCAATGAATTATTTTTCAAAAAGTAAAAATCTCAATTTTTTTTCCTTTGGCGAAATTGAAGCTTTTATATATTAGAATCTACATTTCCAATTTTTTAACATAAAAAAAATGTGAAGATGGTCAAAGGTTGGTCCAAATCAGTGCAGTTTAAATATTTTTCATTTTCAATTTTCCCCATGTTAATTGTATAGGAAATTTCAATTTTCGAAATTTTACGATCTTTTTCACCTTGTGTCATAAAAATCATCACCCCAATCAATTTCCTCAATCAAATCGTCATTATAAATATATTTTACGTCGAGAAATGCAAATTTTACCTATTGAAAATACATGGGGGTTCTATATTCAATGAATTATTCTTCAAAAAGTAAAAATCTCAATTTTTTTTCCTTTGGCGAAATTAAAGCTTTTATATAGGAGAATCTCTAATTCCAAATTTATAACATAAAAAAAATCCGAAATTGGTCAAAGGTTGGTCCAAATCTGTTCAGTTTAAAAGTTTTTCATCTTTAATTTTCCCATGTTAATTGTATGGGAAGTTTCAAATTTTGCAATTTTCACAATCTTTTTGCACCTTGTGTCATAAAAATCATTACCCCAATCAATTTCCACAATCAAATCGTCATTATAACTATATTTTACTGCTCAATGTCAAGAAATGCAAATTTCACGTATTGAAAATACATGGGGGACGATATTCAATGAATTATTTTTCAAAAAGTAAAAATCTTAATTTTTTTTCCTTTGGCGAAATTGAAGCTTTTATATAGGAGAATCTACATTTCCAATTTTTTAACATAAAAAAAATGCGAAAGTGGTCAAAGTTTGGTCCAAATCTGTTCAGTTTAAAAGTTTTTCATCTTTAATTTTCCCATGTTAATTGTATGGGAAATTTCAAATTTTTCAATTTTCACAATCTTTTTGCACCTTGTGTCATAAAAATCATTACCCCAATCAATTTCCACAATCAAATCGTCATTATAACTATATTTTACTGCTCAATGTCAAGAAATGCAAATTTCACGTATTGAAAATACATGGGGGACGATATTTAATGAATTATTTTTCAAAAAGTAAAAATCTTAATTTTTTTTCCTTTGGCGAAATTGAAGCTTTTATATAGGAGAATCTACATTTCCAATTTTTTAACATAAAAAAAATGCGAAAGTGGTCAAAGTTTGGTCCAAATCTGTTCAGTTTAAAAGTTTTTCATCTTTAATTTTCCCATGTTAATTGTATGGGAAATTTCAAATTTTGCAATTTTCACAATCTTTTTGCACCTTGTGTCATAAAAATCATTACCCCAATCAATTTCCACAATCAAATCGTCATTATAACTATATTTTACTGCTCAATGTCAAGAAATGCAAATTTCACGTATTGAAAATACATGGGGGACGATATTCAATGAATTATTTTTCAAAAAGTAAAAATCTTAATTTTTTTTCCTTTGGCGAAATTGAAGCTTTTATATAGGAGAATCTACATTTCCAATTTTATAACATAAAAAAAATGCGAAATTGGTCAAAGGTTGGTCCAAATCTGGTCAGTTTAAAAGTTTTTCATCTTTAATTTTCATTATGTTAATTGTATGGAAAATTTCGCATTTTTCAATTTTCGCAATCTTTTTGCACCTTGTGTCATAAAAATCATCAATCCAATCAATTTCCACAATCAAATCATCCTTATAACTACATTTTACGTCGAGAAATGCAAATTTCACATATTGAAAATACATGGGGGTTCTATATTCAATGAATTATTCTTCAAAGAGTAAAAATCTCAATTTTTTTTCCTTTGGCGAAATTGAAGCTTTTATATTGGAGAATCTACATTTCCAATTTTTTAACATAAAAAAAATGCGAAGGTGGTCAAAGTTTGGTCCAAATCTGTTCAGTTTAAAAGTTTTTCATCTTTAATTTTCCCATGTTAATTGTATGGGAAATTTCAAATTTTTCAATTTTCACAATCTTTTTACACCTTGTGTCATAAAAATAATCACCCCAATCAATGTCCACAATCAAATCGTCATTATAACTATATTTTACGTCGAGAAATGCAAATTTCACCTATTGAAAATACATGGGGGTTCTATATTCAATGAATTATTCTTCAAAGAGTAAAAATCTCAATTTTTTTTCCTTTGGCGAAATTGAAGCTTTTATATTGGAGAATCTACATTTCCAATTTTTTAACATAAAAAAAATGCGAAGGTGGTCAAAGTTTGGTCCAAATCTGTTCAGTTTAAAAGTTTTTCATCTTTAATTTTCCCATGTTAATTGTATGGGAAATTTCAAATTTTTCAATTTTCACAATCTTTTTGCACCTTGTGTCATAAAAATCATCACCCCAATCAATTTCCACAATCGAATCGTCATTATAACTACATTTTACTGCTCAATGTCAAAAAATGCAAATTTCACGTATTGAAAATACATGGGGGACGATATTCAATGAATTATTTTTCAAAAAGTAAAAATCTCAATTTTTTTTCCTTTGGCGAAATTAAAGCTTTTATATAGGAGAATCTCTAATTCCAAATTTATAACATAAAAAAATCCGAAATTGGTCAAAGGTTGGTCCAAATCTGGTCAGTTTAAAAGTTTTTCATCTTTAATTTTCCCTATGTTAATTGTATGGAAAATTTCGCATTTTTCAATTTTCGCAATCTTTTTGCACCTTGTGTAATAAAATCATCAATCCAATCAATTTCCACAATCAAATCATCCTTATAACTACATTTTACGTCGAGAAATGCAAATTTCACCTATTGAAAATACATGGGGGTTCTATATTCAATGAATTATTCTTCAAAGAGTAAAAATCTCAATTTTTTTTCCTTTGGCGAAATTGAAGCTTTTATATAGGAGAATCTACATTTCCTATTTTTTAACATAAAAAAAATGCGAAAGTGGTCAAAGTTTGGTCCAAATCTTTTCAGTTTAAAAGTTTTTCATCTTTAATTTTCCCATGTTAATTGTATGGGAAATTTCAAATTTTTCAAATTTCACAATCTTTTTGCACCTTGTGTCATAAAAATCATCACCCCAATCAATTTCCACAATCAAATCGTCATTATAAATATATTTTACGTCGAGAAATGCAAATTTTACCTATTGAAAATACATGGGGGTTCTATATTCAATGAATTATTCTTCAAAAAGTAAAAATCTCAATTTTTTTTCCTTTGGCGAAATTAAAGCTTTTATATAGGAGAATCTCTAATTCCAAATTTATAACATAAAAAAAATCCGAAATTGGTCAAAGGTTGGTCCAAATCTGTTCAGTTTAAAAGTTTTTCATCTTTAATTTTCCCATGTTAATTGTATGGGAAATTTCAAATTTTGCAATTTTCACAATCTTTTTGCACCTTGTGTCATAAAAATCATTACCCCAATCAATTTCCACAATCAAATCGTCATTATAACTATATTTTACTGCTCAATGTCAAGAAATGCAAATTTCACGTATTGAAAATACATGGGGGACGATATTCAATGAATTATTTTTCAAAAAGTAAAAATCTTAATTTTTTTTCCTTTGGCGAAATTGAAGCTTTTATATAGGAGAATCTACATTTCCAATTTTTTAACATAAAAAAAATGCGAAAGTGGTCAAAGTTTGGTCCAAATCTGTTCAGTTTAAAAGTTTTTCATCTTTAATTTTCCCATGTTAATTGTATGGGAAATTTCAAATTTTTCAATTTTCACAATCTTTTTGCACCTTGTGTCATAAAAATCATTACCCCAATCAATTTCCACAATCAAATCGTCATTATAACTATATTTTACTGCTCAATGTCAAGAAATGCAAATTTCACGTATTGAAAATACATGGGGGACGATATTTAATGAATTATTTTTCAAAAAGTACAAATCTTAATTTTTTTCCTTTGGCGAAATTGAAGCTTTTATATAGGAGAATCTACATTTCCAATTTTTTAACATAAAAAAAATGCGAAAGTGGTCAAAGTTTGGTCCAAATCTGTTCAGTTTAAAAGTTTTTCATCTTTAATTTTCCCATGTTAATTGTATGGGAAATTTCAAATTTTGCAATTTTCACAATCTTTTTGCACCTTGTGTCATAAAAATCATTACCCCAATCAATTTCCACAATCAAATCATCCTTATAACTACATTTTACGTCGAGAAATGCAAATTTCACATATTGAAAATACATGGGGGTTCTATATTCAATGAATTATTCTTCAAAGAGTAAAAATCTCAATTTTTTTTCCTTTGGCGAAATTGAAGCTTTATTATATTATAATCTACATTTCCAATTTTTTAACATAAAAAAAATGCGAAGGTGGTCAAAGTTTGGTCCAAATCTGTTCAGTTTAAAAGTTTTTCATCTTTAATTTTCCCATGTTAATTGTATGGGAAATTTCAAATTTTTCAATTTTCACAATCTTTTTACACCTTGTGTCATAAAAATAATCACCCCAATCAATGTCCACAATCAAATCGTCATTATAACTATATTTTACGTCGAGAAATGCAAATTTCACCTATTGAAAATACATGGGGGTTCTATATTCAATGAATTATTCTTCAAAAAGTAAAAATCTCAATTTTTTTTCCTTTGGCGAAATTGAAGCTTTTATATTGGAGAATCTACATTTCCAATTTTTTAACATAAAAAAAATGCGAAGGTGGTCAAAGTTTGGTGCAAATCTGTTCAGTTTAAAAGTTTTTCATCTTTAATTTTCCCGTGTTAATTGTATGGGAAATTTCTAATTTTTCAATTTCCACAATCTTTTTGCACCTTGTGTCATAAAAATCATCACCCCAATCAATTTCCACAACCGAATCGTCATTTTAACTACATTTTATTGCTCAATATCAAGAAATGGAAATTTCGCGTATTGAAAATACATGGGGGACGATATTCAATTAATTATTTTTCAAAAAGTAAAAATCTCATTTTTTTTTCCTTTGGCGAAATTGAAGCTTTTATATATTAGAATCTACATTTCCAACTTTTTAATATAAAAAAAATGCGAAGGTGGTCAAAGTTTGGTCCAAATCTGTTCAGTTTAAAAGTTTTTCATCTTTAATTTTCCCATGTTAATTGTATGGGAAATTTCAAATTTTTCAATTTTCACAATCTTTTGGCACCTTGTGTCATAAAAATCATCACCCCAATCAATTTCCACAATCGAATCGTCATTATAACTACATTTTACTGCTCAATGTCAAAAAATGCAAATTTCACGTATTGAAAATACATGGGGGACGATATTCAATGAATTATTTTTCAAAAAGTAAAAATCTCAATTTTTTTTCCTTTGGCGAAATTGAAGCTTTTATATATTAGAATCTACATTTCCAATTTTTTAACATAAAAAAAATGTGAAGATGGTCAAAGGTTGGTCCAAATCAGTGCAGTTTAAATATTTTTCATTTTCAATTTTCCCCATGTTAATTGTATAGGAAATTTCAATTTTCGAAATTTTACGATCTTTTTCACCTTGTGTCATAAAAATCATCACCCCAATCAATTTCCACAATCAAATCGTCATTATAACTACATTTTACGTCGAGAAATGCAAATTTCACCTATTGACAATACATGGGGGTTCTATATTCAATGAATTATTCTTCAAAAAGTAATAATCTCAATTTTTTTTCCTTTGGCGAAATTGAAGCTTTTATATAGGAGAATCTACATTTCCTATTTTTTAACATAAAAAAAATGCGAAAGTGGTCAAAGTTTGGTCCAAATCTTTTCAGTTTAAAAGTTTTTCATCTTTAATTTTCCCATGTTAATTGTATGGGAAATTTCAAATTTTTCAAATTTCACAATCTTTTTGCACCTTGTGTCATAAAAATCATCACCCCAATCAATTTCCTCAATCAAATCGTCATTATAAATATATTTTACGTCGAGAAATGCAAATTTTACCTATTGAAAATACATGGGGGTTCTATATTCAATGAATTATTCTTCAAAAAGTAAAAATCTCAATTTTTTTTCCTTTGGCGAAATTAAAGCTTTTATATAGGAGAATCTCTAATTCCAAATTTATAACATGAAAAAAATCCGAAATTGGTCAAAGGTTGGTCCAAATCTGTTCAGTTTAAAAGTTTTTCATCTTTAATTTTCCCATGTTAATTGTATGGGAAATTTCAAATTTTGCAATTTTCACAATCTTTTTGCACCTTGTGGATTAAAAATCATTTCCCCAATCAATTTCCACAATCAAATCGTCATTATAACTATATTTTACTGCTCAATGTCAAGAAATGCAAATTTCACGTATTGAAAATACATGGGGGACGATATTCAATGAACTATTTTTCAAAAAGTAAAAATCTTAATATTTTTTCCTTTGGCGAAATTGAAGCTTTTATATAGGAGAAACTACATTTCCAATTTTTTAACATAAAAAAAATGCGAAAGTGGTCAAAGTTTGGTCCAAATCTGTTCAGTTTAAAAGTTTTTCATCTTTAATTTTCCCATGTTAATTGTATGGGAAATTTCAAATTTTTCAATTTTCACAATCTTTTTGCACCTTGTGTCATAAAAATCATTACCCCAATCAATTTCCACAATCAAATCGTCATTATAACTATATTTTACTGCTCAATGTCAAGAAATGCAAATTTCACGTATTGAAAATACATGGGGGACGATATTTAATGAATTATTTTTCAAAAAGTAAAAATCTTAATTTTTTTTCCTTTGGCGAAATTGAAGCTTTTATATAGGAGAATCTCTAATTCCAAATTTATAACATAAAAAAAATCCGAAATTGGTCAAAGGTTGGTCCAAATCTGGTCAGTTTAAAAGTTTTTCATCTTTAATTTTCCCTATGTTAATTGTATGGAAAATTTCGCATTTTTCAATTTTCGCAATCTTTTTGCACCTTGTGTCATAAAAATCATCAGTCCAATCAATTTCCACAATCAAATCATCCTTATAACTACATTTTACGTCGAGAAATGCAAATTTCACCTATTGAAAATACATGGGGGTTCTATATTCAATGAATTATTCTTCAAAGAGTAAAAATCTCAATTTTTTTTCCTTTGGCGAAATTGAAGCTTTTATATAGGAGAATCTACATTTCCTATTTTTTAACATAAAAAAAATGCGAAAGTGGTCAAAGTTTGGTCCAAATCTTTTCAGTTTAAAAGTTTTTCATCTTTAATTTTCCCATGTTAATTGTATGGGAAATTTCAAATTTTTCAAATTTCACAATCTTTTTGCACCTTGTGTCATAAAAATCATCACCCCAATCAATTTCCACAATCAAATCGTCATTATAAATATATTTTACGTCGAGAAATGCAAATTTTACCTATTGAAAATACATGGGGGTTCTATATTCAATGAATTATTCTTCAAAAAGTAAAAATCTCAATTTTTTTTCCTTTGGCGAAATTAAAGCTTTTATATAGGAGAATCTCTAATTCCAAATTTATAACATAAAAAAAATCCGAAATTGGTCAAAGGTTGGTCCAAATCTGTTCAGTTTAAAAGTTTTTCATCTTTAATTTTCCCATGTTAATTGTATGGGAAATTTCAAATTTTGCAATTTTCACAATCTTTTTGCACCTTGTGTCATAAAAATCATTACCCCAATCAATTTCCACAATCAAATCGTCATTATAACTATATTTTACTGCTCAATGTCAAGAAATGCAAATTTCACGTATTGAAAATACATGGGGGACGATATTCAATGAATTATTTTTCAAAAAGTAAAAATCTTAATTTTTTTTCCTTTGGCGAAATTGAAGCTTTTATATAGGAGAATCTACATTTCCAATTTTTTAACATAAAAAAAATGCGAAAGTGGTCAAAGTTTGGTCCAAATCTGTTCAGTTTAAAAGTTTTTCATCTTTAATTTTCCCATGTTAATTGTATGGGAAATTTCAAATTTTTCAATTTTCACAATCTTTTTGCACCTTGTGTCATAAAAATCATTACCCCAATCAATTTCCACAATCAAATCGTCATTATAACTATATTTTACTGCTCAATGTCAAGAAATGCAAATTTCACGTATTGAAAATACATGGGGGACGATATTTAATGAATTATTTTTCAAAAAGTACAAATCTTAATTTTTTTCCTTTGGCGAAATTGAAGCTTTTATATAGGAGAATCTACATTTCCAATTTTTTAACATAAAAAAAATGCGAAAGTGGTCAAAGTTTGGTCCAAATCTGTTCAGTTTAAAAGTTTTTCATCTTTAATTTTCCCATGTTAATTGTATGGGAAATTTCAAATATTGCAATTTTCACAATCTTTTTGCACCTTGTGTCATAAAAATCATTACCCCAATCAATTTCCACAATCAAATCATCCTTATAACTACATTTTACGTCGAGAAATGCAAATTTCACATATTGAAAATACATGGGGGTTCTATATTCAATGAATTATTCTTCAAAGAGTAAAAATCTCAATTTTTTTTCCTTTGGCGAAATTGAAGCTTTATTATATTAGAATCTACATTTCCAATTTTTTAACATAAAAAAAATGCGAAGGTGGTCAAAGTTTGGTCCAAATCTGTTTAGTTTAAAAGTTTTTCATCTTTAATTTTCCCATGTTAATTGTATGGGAAATTTCTAATTTTTCAATTTCCACAATCTTTTTGCACCTTGTGTCATAAAAATCATCACCCCAATCAATTTCCACAACCGAATCGTCATTTTAACTACATTTTATTGCTCAATATCAAGAAATGGAAATTTCGCGTATTGAAAATACATGGGGGACGATATTCAATTAATTATTTTTCAAAAAGTAAAAATCTCATTTTTTTTTCCATTGGCGAAATTGAAGCTTTTATATATTAGAATCTACATTTCCAATTTTTTAATATAAAAAAAATGCGAAGGTGGTCAAAGTTTGGTCCAAATCTGTTCAGTTTAAAAGTTTTTCATCTTTAATTTTCCCATGTTAATTGTATGGGAAATTTCAAATTTTTCAATTTTCACAATCTTTTGGCACCTTGTGTCATAAAAATCATCACCCCAATCAATTTCCACAATCGAATCGTCATTATAACTACATTTTACTGCTCAATGTCAAAAAATGCAAATTTCACGTATTGAAAATACATGGGGGACGATATTCAATGAATTATTCTTCAAAAAGTAAAAATCTCAATTTTTTTTCCTTTGGCGAAATTGAAGCTTTTATATTGGAGAATCTACATTTCCAATTTTTTAACATAAAAAAAATGCGAAGGTGGTCAAAGTTTGGTCCAAATCTGTTCAGTTTAAAAGTTTTTCATCTTTAATTTTCCCGTGTTAATTGTATGGGAAATTTCTAATTTTTCAATTTCCACAATCTTTTTGCACCTTGTGTCATAAAAATCATCACCCCAATCAATTTCCACAACCGAATCGTCATTTTAACTACATTTTATTGCTCAATATCAAGAAATGGAAATTTCGCGTATTGAAAATACATGGGGGACGATATTCAATTAATTATTTTTCAAAAAGTAAAAATCTCATTTTTTTTTCCTTTGGCGAAATTGAAGCTTTTATATATTAGAATCTACATTTCCAATTTTTTAATATAAAAAAAATGCGAAGGTGGTCAAAGTTTGGTCCAAATCTGTTCAGTTTAAAAGTTTTTCATCTTTAATTTTCCCATGTTAATTGTATGGGAAATTTCAAATTTTTCAATTTTCACAATCTTTTGGCACCTTGTGTCATAAAAATCATCACCCCAATCAATTTCCACAATCGAATCGTCATTATAACTACATTTTACTGCTCAATGTCAAAAAATGCAAATTTCACGTATTGAAAATACATGGGGGACGATATTCAATGAATTATTTTTCAAAAAGTAAAAATCTCAATTTTTTTTCCTTTGGCGAAATTGAAGCTTTTATATATTAGAATCTACATTTCCAATTTTTTAACATAAAAAAAATGTGAAGATGGTCAAAGGTTGGTCCAAATCAGTGCAGTTTAAATATTTTTCATTTTCAATTTTCCCCATGTTAATTGTATAGGAAATTTCAATTTTCGAAATTTTACGATCTTTTTCACCTTGTGTCATAAAAATCATCACCCCAATCAATTTCCACAATCAAATCGTCATTATAACTATATTTTACTGCTCAATGTCAAGAAATGCAAATTTCACGTATTGAAAATACATGGGGGACGATATTTAATGAATTATTTTTCAAAAAGTACAAATCTTAATTTTTTTCCTTTGGCGAAATTGAAGCTTTTATATAGGAGAATCTACATTTCCAATTTTTTAACATAAAAAAAATGCGAAAGTGGTCAAAGTTTGGTCCAAATCTGTTCAGTTTAAAAGTTTTTCATCTTTAATTTTCCCATGTTAATTGTATGGGAAATTTCAAATTTTGCAATTTTCACAATCTTTTTGCACCTTGTGTCATAAAAATCATTACCCCAATCAATTTCCACAATCAAATCGTCATTATAACTATATTTTACTGCTCAATGTCAAGAAATGCAAATTTCACGTATTGAAAATACATGGGGGACGATATTCAATGAATTATTTTTCAAAAAGTAAAAATCTTAATTTTTTTTCCTTTGCCGAAATTGAAGCTTTTATATAGGAGAATCTACATTTCCAATTTTATAACATAAAAAAAATGCGAAATTGGTCAAAGGTTGGTCCAAATCTGGTCAGTTTAAAAGTTTTTCATCTTTAATTTTCCCTATGTTAATTGTATGGAAAATTTCGCATTTTTCAATTTTCGCAATCTTTTTGCACCTTGAGTCATAAAAATCATCAATCCAATCAATTTCCACAATCAAATCATCCTTATAACTACATTTTACGTCGAGAAATGCAAATTTCACATATTGAAAATACATGGGGGTTCTATATTCAATGAATTATTCTTCAAAGAGTAAAAATCTCAATTTTTTTTCCTTTGGCGAAATTGAAGCTTTATTATATTAGAATCTACATTTCCAATTTTTTAACATAAAAAAAATGCGAAGGTGGTCAAAGTTTGGTCCAAATCTGTTCAGTTTAAAAGTTTTTCATCTTTAATTTTCCCATGTTAATTGTATGGGAAATTTCAAATTTTTCAATTTTCACAATCTTTTTACACCTTGTGTCATAAAAATAATCACCCCAATCAATGTCCACAATCAAATCGTCATTATAACTATATTTTACGTCGAGAAATGCAAATTTCACCTATTGAAAATACATGGGGGTTCTATATTCAATGAATTATTCTTCAAAAAGTAAAAATCTCAATTTTTTTTCCTTTGGCGAAATTGAAGCTTTTATATTGGAGAATCTACATTTCCAATTTTTTAACATAAAAAAAATGCGAAGGTGGTCAAAGTTTGGTCCAAATCTGTTCAGTTTAAAAGTTTTTCATCTTTAATTTTCCCGTGTTAATTGTATGGGAAATTTCTAATTTTTCAATTTCCACAATCTTTTTGCACCTTGTGTCATAAAAATCATCACTCCAATCAATTTCCACAACCGAATCGTCATTTTAACTACATTTTATTGCTCAATATCAAGAAATGGAAATTTCGCGTATTGAAAATACATGGGGGACGATATTCAATTAATTATTTTTCAAAAAGTAAAAATCTCATTTTTTTTTCCTTTGGCGAAATTGAAGCTTTTATATATTAGAATCTACATTTCCAATTTTTTAATATAAAAAAAATTCGAAGGTGGTCAAAGTTTGGTCCAAATCTGTTCAGTTTAAAAGTTTTTCATCTTTAATTTTCCCATGTTAATTGTATGGGAAATTTCAAATTTTTCAATTTTCACAATCTTTTGGCACCTTGTGTCATAAAAATCATCACCCCAATCAATTTCCACAATCGAATCGTCATTATAACTACATTTTACTGCTCAATGTCAAAAAATGCAAATTTCACGTATTGAAAATACATGGGGGACGATATTCAATGAATTATTTTTCAAAAAGTAAAAATCTCAATTTTTTTTCCTTTGGCGAAATTGAAGCTTTTATATATTAGAATCTACATTTCCAATTTTTTAACATAAAAAAAATGTGAAGATGGTCAAAGGTTGGTCCAAATCAGTGCAGTTTAAATATTTTTCATTTTCAATTTTCCCCATGTTAATTGTATAGGAAATTTCAATTTTCGAAATTTTACGATCTTTTTCACCTTGTGTCATAAAAATCATCACCCCAATCAATTTCCACAATCAAATCGTCATTATAACTACATTTTACGTCGAGAAATGCAAATTTCACCTATTGAAAATACATGGGGGTTCTATATTCAATGAATTATTCTTCAAAAAGTAATAATCTCAATTTTTTTTCCTTTGGCGAAATTGAAGCTTTTATATAGGAGAATCTACATTTCCTATTTTTTAACATAAAAAAAATGCGAAAGTGGTCAAAGTTTGGTCCAAATCTTTTCAGTTTAAAAGTTTTTCATCTTTAATTTTCCCATGTTAATTGTATGGGAAATTTCAAATTTTTCAATTTTCACAATCTTTTTGCACCTTGTGTCATAAAAATCATTACCCCAATCAATTTCCACAATCAAATCGTCATTATAACTATATTTTACTGCTCAATGTCAAAAAATGCAAATTTCACGTATTGAAAATACATGGGGGACGATATTCAATGAATTATTTTTCAAAAAGTAAAAATCTCAATTTTTTTTCCTTTGGCGAAATTGAAGCTTTTATATAGGAGAATCTACATTTCCAATTTTTTAACATAAAAAAAATGCGAAAGTGGTCAAAGTTTGGTCCAAATCTGTTCAGTTTAAAAGTTTTTCATCTTTAATTTTCCCATGTTAATTGTATGGGAAATTTCAAATTTTTCAATTTTCACAATCTTTTTGCACCTTGTGTCATAAAAATCATTACCCCAATCAATTTCCACAATCAAATCGTCATTATAACTATATTTTACTGCTCAATGTCAAGAAATGCAAATTTCACGTATTGAAAATACATGGGGGACGATATTTAATGAATTATTTTTCAAAAAGTAAAAATCTTAATTTTTTTTCCTTTGGCGAAATTGAAGCTTTTATATAGGAGAATCTACATTTCCAATTTTTTAACATAAAAAAAATGCGAAAGTGGTCAAAGTTTGGTCCAAATCTGTTCAGTTTAAAAGTTTTTCATCTTTAATTTTCCCATGTTAATTGTATGGGAAATTTCAAATTTTGCAATTTTCACAATCTTTTTGCACCTTGTGTCATAAAAATCATTACCCCAATCAATTTCCACAATCAAATCGTCATTATAACTATATTTTACTGCTCAATGTTAAGAAATGCAAATTTCACGTATTGAAAATACATGGGGGACGATATTCAATGAATTATTTTTCAAAAAGTAAAAATCTTAATTTTTTTTCCTTTGGCGAAATTGAAGCTTTTATATAGGAGAATTTACATTTCCAATTTTATAACATAAAAAAAATGCGAAATTGGTCAAAGGTTGGTCCAAATCTGGTCAGTTTAAAAGTTTTTCATCTTTAATTTTCCCTATGTAATTGTATGGAAAATTTCGCATTTTTCAATTTTCGCAATCTTTTTGCACCTTGTGTCATAAAAATCATCAATCCAATCAATTTCCACAATCAAATCATCCTTATAACTACATTTTACGTCGAGAAATGCAAATTTCACATATTGAAAATACATGGGGGTTCTATATTCAATGAATTATTCTTCAAAGAGTAAAAATCTCAATTTTTTTTCATTTGGCGAAATTGAAGCTTTTATATTGGAGAATCTACATTTCCAATTTTTTAACATAAAAAAAATGCGAAGGTGGTCAAAGTTTGGTCCAAATCTGTTCAGTTTAAAAGTTTTTCATCTTTAATTTTCCCATGTTAATTGTATGGGAAATTTCAAATTTTTCAATTTTCACAATCTTTTTACACCTTGTGTCATAAAAATAATCACCCCAATCAATATCCACAATCAAATCGTCATTATAACTATATTTTACGTCGAGAAATGCAAATTTCACCTATTGAAAATACATGGGGGTTCTATATTCAATGAATTATTCTTCAAAGAGTAAAAATCTCAATTTTTTTTCCTTTGGCGAAATTGAAGCTTTTATATATTAGAATCTACATTTCCAATTTTTTAACATAAAAAAAATGTGAAGATGGTCAAAGGTTGGTCCAAATCAGTGCAGTTTAAATATTTTTCATTTTCAATTTTCCCCATGTTAATTGTATAGGAAATTTCAATTTTCGAAATTTTACGATCTTTTTCACCTTGTGTCATAAAAATCATCACCCCAATCAATTTCCACAATCAAATCGTCATTATAACTACATTTTACGTCGAGAAATGCAAATTTCACCTATTGAAAATACATGGGGGTTCTATATTCAATGAATTATTCTTCAAAAAGTAATAATCTCAATTTTTTTTCCTTTGGCGAAATTGAAGCTTTTATATAGGAGAATCTACATTTCCTATTTTTTAACATAAAAAAAATGCGAAAGTGGTCAAAGTTTGGTCCAAATCTTTTCAGTTTAAAAGTTTTTCATCTTTAATTTTCCCATGTTAATTGTATGGGAAATTTCAAATTTTTCAAATTTCACAATCTTTTTGCACCTTGTGTCATAAAAATCATCACCCCAATCAATTTCCACAATCAAATCGTCATTATAAATATATTTTACGTCGAGAAATGCAAATTTTACCTATTGAAAATACATGGGGGTTCTATATTCAATGAATTATTCTTCAAAAAGTAAAAATCTCAATTTTTTTTCCTTTGGCGAAATTAAAGCTTTTATATAGGAGAATCTCTAATTCCAAATTTATAACAAAAAAAAAATCCGAAATTGGTCAAAGGTTGGTCCAAATCTGTTCAGTTTAAAAGTTTTTCATCTTTAATTTTCCCATGTTAATTGTATGGGAAATTTCAAATTTTGCAATTTTCACAATCTTTTTGCACCTTGTGTCATAAAAATCATTACCCCAATCAATTTCCACAATCAAATCGTCATTATAACTATATTTTACTGCTCAATGTCAAGAAATGCAAATTTCACGTATTGAAAATACATGGGGGACGATATTTAATGAATTATTTTTCAAAAAGTAAAAATCTTAATTTTTTTTCCTTTGGCGAAATTGAAGCTTTTATATAGGAGAATCTACATTTCCAATTTTTTAACATAAAAAAAATGCGAAAGTGGTCAAAGTTTGGTCCAAATCTGTTCAGTTTAAAAGTTTTTCATCTTTAATTTTCCCATGTTAATTGTATGGGAAATTTCAAATTTTGCAATTTTCACAATCTTTTTGCACCTTGTGTCATAAAAATCATTACCCCAATCAATTTCCACAATCAAATCGTCATTATAACTATATTTTACTGCTCAATGTTAAGAAATGCAAATTTCACGTATTGAAAATACATGGGGGACGATATTCAATGAATTATTTTTCAAAAAGTAAAAATCTTAATTTTTTTTCCTTTGGCGAAATTGAAGCTTTTATATAGGAGAATTTACATTTCCAATTTTATAACATAAAAAAAATGCGAAATTGGTCAAAGGTTGGTCCAAATCTGGTCAGTTTAAAAGTTTTTCATCTTTAATTTTCCCTATGTAATTGTATGGAAAATTTCGCATTTTTCAATTTTCGCAATCTTTTTGCACCTTGTGTCATAAAAATCATCAATCCAATCAATTTCCACAATCAAATCATCCTTATAACTACATTTTACGTCGAGAAATGCAAATTTCACATATTGAAAATACATGGGGGTTCTATATTCAATGAATTATTCTTCAAAGAGTAAAAATCTCAATTTTTTTTCATTTGGCGAAATTGAAGCTTTTATATTGGAGAATCTACATTTCCAATTTTTTAACATAAAAAAAATGCGAAGGTGGTCAAAGTTTGGTCCAAATCTGTTCAGTTTAAAAGTTTTTCATCTTTAATTTTCCCATGTTAATTGTATGGGAAATTTCAAATTTTTCAATTTTCACAATCTTTTTACACCTTGTGTCATAAAAATAATCACCCCAATCAATATCCACAATCAAATCGTCATTATAACTATATTTTACGTCGAGAAATGCAAATTTCACCTATTGAAAATACATGGGGGTTCTATATTCAATGAATTATTCTTCAAAGAGTAAAAATCTCAATTTTTTTTCCTTTGGCGAAATTGAAGCTTTTATATATTAGAATCTACATTTCCAATTTTTTAACATAAAAAAAATGTGAAGATGGTCAAAGGTTGGTCCAAATCAGTGCAGTTTAAATATTTTTCATTTTCAATTTTCCCCATGTTAATTGTATAGGAAATTTCAATTTTCGAAATTTTACGATCTTTTTCACCTTGTGTCATAAAAATCATCACCCCAATCAATTTCCACAATCAAATCGTCATTATAACTACATTTTACGTCGAGAAATGCAAATTTCACCTATTGAAAATACATGGGGGTTCTATATTCAATGAATTATTCTTCAAAAAGTAATAATCTCAATTTTTTTTCCTTTGGCGAAATTGAAGCTTTTATATAGGAGAATCTACATTTCCTATTTTTTAACATAAAAAAAATGCGAAAGTGGTCAAAGTTTGGTCCAAATCTTTTCAGTTTAAAAGTTTTTCATCTTTAATTTTCCCATGTTAATTGTATGGGAAATTTCAAATTTTTCAAATTTCACAATCTTTTTGCACCTTGTGTCATAAAAATCATCACCCCAATCAATTTCCACAATCAAATCGTCATTATAAATATATTTTACGTCGAGAAATGCAAATTTTACCTATTGAAAATACATGGGGGTTCTATATTCAATGAATTATTCTTCAAAAAGTAAAAATCTCAATTTTTTTTCCTTTGGCGAAATTAAAGCTTTTATATAGGAGAATCTCTAATTCCAAATTTATAACAAAAAAAAAATCCGAAATTGGTCAAAGGTTGGTCCAAATCTGTTCAGTTTAAAAGTTTTTCATCTTTAATTTTCCCATGTTAATTGTATGGGAAATTTCAAATTTTGCAATTTTCACAATCTTTTTGCACCTTGTGTCATAAAAATCATTACCCCAATCAATTTCCACAATCAAATCGTCATTATAACTATATTTTACTGCTCAATGTCAAGAAATGCAAATTTCACGTATTGAAAATACATGGGGGACGATATTCAATGAATTATTTTTCAAAAAGTAAAAATCTTAATTTTTTTTCCTTTGGCGAAATTGAAGCTTTTATATAGGAGAATCTACATTTCCAATTTTTTAACATAAAAAAAATGCGAAAGTGGTCAAAGTTTGGTCCAAATCTGTTCAGTTTAAAAGTTTTTCATCTTTAATTTTCCCATGTTAATTGTATGGGAAATTTCAAATTTTTCAATTTTCACAATCTTTTTGCACCTTGTGTCATAAAAATCATTACCCCAATCAATTTCCACAATCAAATCGTCATTATAACTATATTTTACTGCTCAATGTCAAGAAATGCAAATTTCACGTATTGAAAATACATGGGGGACGATATTTAATGAATTATTTTTCAAAAAGTACAAATCTTAATTTTTTTCCTTTGGCGAAATTGAAGCTTTTATATAGGAGAATCTACATTTCCAATTTTTTAACATAAAAAAAATGCGAAAGTGGTCAAAGTTTGGTCCAAATCTGTTCAGTTTAAAAGTTTTTCATCTTTAATTTTCCCATGTTAATTGTATGGGAAATTTCAAATTTTGCAATTTTCACAATCTTTTTGCACTTTGTGTCATAAAAATCATTACCCCAATCAATTTCCACAATCAAATCGTCATTATAACTATATTTTACTGCTCAATGTCAAGAAATGCAAATTTCACGTATTGAAAATACATGGGGGACGATATTCAATGAATTATTTTTCAAAAAGTAAAAATCGCAATTTTTTTTCCTTTGGCGAAATTGAAGCTTTTATATATTAGAATCTACATTTCCAATTTTTTAACATAAAAAAAATGTGAAGATGGTCAAAGGTTGGTCCAAATCAGTGCAGTTTAAATATTTTTCATTTTCAATTTTCCCCATGTTAATTGTATAGGAAATTTCAATTTTCGAAATTTTACGATCTTTTTCACCTTGTGTCATAAAAATCATCACCCCAATCAATTTCCACAATCAAATCGTCATTATAACTACATTTTACGTCGAGAAATGCAAATTTCACCTATTGAAAATACATGGGGGTTCTATATTCAATGAATTATTCTTCAAAAAGTAATAATCTCAATTTTTTTTCCTTTGGCGAAATTGAAGCTTTTATATAGGAGAATCTACATTTCCTATTTTTTAACATAAAAAAAATGCGAAAGTGGTCAAAGTTTGGTCCAAATCTTTTCAGTTTAAAAGTTTTTCATCTTTAATTTTCCCATGTTAATTGTATGGGAAATTTCAAATTTTTCAAATTTCACAAACTTTTTGCACCTTGTGTCATAAAAATCATCACCCCAATCAATTTCCTCAATCAAATCGTCATTATAAATATATTTTACGTCGAGAAATGCAAATTTTACCTATTGAAAATACATGGGGGTTCTATATTCAATGAATTATTCTTCAAAAAGTAAAAATCTCAATTTTTTTTCCTTTGGCGAAATTAAAGCTTTTATATAGGAGAATCTCTAATTCCAAATTTATAACATAAAAAAAATCCGAAATTGGTCAAAGGTTGGTCCAAATCTGTTCAGTTTAAAAGTTTTTCATCTTTAATTTTCCCATGTTAATTGTATGGGAAATTTCAAATTTTTCAATTTTCACAATCTTTTTGCACCTTGTGTCATAAAAATCATTACCCCAATCAATTTCCACAATCAAATCGTCATTATAACTATATTTTACTGCTCAATGTCAAGAAATGCAAATTTCACGTATTGAAAATACATGGGGGACGATATTTAATGAATTATTTTTCAAAAAGTACAAATCTTAATTTTTTTCCTTTGGCGAAATTGAAGCTTTTATATAGGAGAATCTACATTTCCAATTTTTTAACATAAAAAAAATGCGAAAGTGGTCAAAGTTTGGTCCAAATCTGTTCAGTTTAAAAGTTTTTCATCTTTAATTTTCCCATGTTAATTGTATGGGAAATTTCAAATTTTGCAATTTTCACAATCTTTTTGCACCTTGTGTCATAAAAATCATTACCCCAATCAATTTCCACAATCAAATCATCCTTATAACTACATTTTAAGTCGAGAAATGCAAATTTCACATATTGAAAATACATGGGGGTTCTATATTCAATGAATTATTCTTCAAAGAGTAAAAATCTCAATTTTTTTTCCTTTGGCGAAATTGAAGCTTTATTATATTATAATCTACATTTCCAATTTTTTAACATAAAAAAAATGCGAAGGTGGTCAAAGTTTGGTCCAAATCTGTTCAGTTTAAAAGTTTTTCATCTTTAATTTTCCCATGTTAATTGTATGGGAAATTTCAAATTTTTCAATTTTCACAATCTTTTTACACCTTGTGTCATAAAAATAATCACCCCAATCAATGTCCACAATCAAATCGTCATTATAACTATATTTTACGTCGAGAAATGCAAATTTCACCTATTGAAAATACATGGGGGTTCTATATTCAATGAATTATTCTTCAAAAAGTAAAAATCTCAATTTTTTTTCCTTTGGCGAAATTGAAGCTTTTATATTGGAGAATCTACATTTCCAATTTTTTAACATAAAAAAAATGCGAAGGTGGTCAAAGTTTGGTGCAAATCTGTTCAGTTTAAAAGTTTTTCATCTTTAATTTTCCCGTGTTAATTGTATGGGAAATTTCTAATTTTTCAATTTCCACAATCTTTTTGCACCTTGTGTCATAAAAATCATCACCCCAATCAATTTCCACAACCGAATCGTCATTTTAACTACATTTTATTGCTCAATATCAAGAAATGGAAATTTCGCGTATTGAAAATACATGGGGGACGATATTCAATTAATTATTTTTCAAAAAGTAAAAATCTCATTTTTTTTTCCTTTGGCGAAATTGAAGCTTTTATATATTAGAATCTACATTTCCAATTTTTTAATATAAAAAAAATGCGAAGGTGGTCAAAGTTTGGTCCAAATCTGTTCAGTTTAAAAGTTTTTCATCTTTAATTTTCCCATGTTAATTGTATGGGAAATTTCAAATTTTTCAATTTTCACAATCTTTTGGCACCTTGTGTCATAAAAATCATCACCCCAATCAATTTCCACAATCGAATCGTCATTATAACTACATTTTACTGCTCAATGTCAAAAAATGCAAATTTCACGTATTGAAAATACATGGGGGACGATATTCAATGAATTATTTTTCAAAAAGTAAAAATCTCAATTTTTTTTCCTTTGGCGAAATTGAAGCTTTTATATATTAGAATCTACATTTCCAATTTTTTAACATAAAAAAAATGTGAAGATGGTCAAAGGTTGGTCCAAATCAGTGCAGTTTAAATATTTTTCATTTTCAATTTTCCCCATGTTAATTGTATAGGAAATTTCAATTTTCGAAATTTTACGATCTTTTTCACCTTGTGTCATAAAAATCATCACCCCAATCAATTTCCACAATCAAATCGTCATTATAACTACATTTTACGTCGAGAAATGCAAATTTCACCTATTGACAATACATGGGGGTTCTATATTCAATGAATTATTCTTCAAAAAGTAATAATCTCAATTTTTTTTCCTTTGGCGAAATTGAAGCTTTTATATAGGAGAATCTCTAATTCCAAATTTATAACATAAAAAAAATCCGAAATTGGTCAAAGGTTGGTCCAAATCTGGTCAGTTTAAAAGTTTTTCATCTTTAATTTTCCCTATGTTAATTGTATGGAAAATTTCGCATTTTTCAATTTTCGCAATCTTTTTGCACCTTGTGTCATAAAAATCATCAGTCCAATCAATTTCCACAATCAAATCATCCTTATAACTACATTTTACGTCGAGAAATGCAAATTTCACCTATTGAAAATACATGGGGGTTCTATATTCAATGAATTATTCTTCAAAGAGTAAAAATCTCAATTTTTTTTCCTTTGGCGAAATTGAAGCTTTTATATAGGAGAATCTACATTTCCTATTTTTTAACATAAAAAAAATGCGAAAGTGGTCAAAGTTTGGTCCAAATCTTTTCAGTTTAAAAGTTTTTCATCTTTAATTTTCCCATGTTAATTGTATGGGAAATTTCAAATTTTTCAAATTTCACAATCTTTTTGCACCTTGTGTCATAAAAATCATCACCCCAATCAATTTCCACAATCAAATCGTCATTATAAATATATTTTACGTCGAGAAATGCAAATTTTACCTATTGAAAATACATGGGGGTTCTATATTCAATGAATTATTCTTCAAAAAGTAAAAATCTCAATTTTTTTTCCTTTGGCGAAATTAAAGCTTTTATATAGGAGAATCTCTAATTCCAAATTTATAACATAAAAAAAATCCGAAATTGGTCAAAGGTTGGTCCAAATCTGTTCAGTTTAAAAGTTTTTCATCTTTAATTTTCCCATGTTAATTGTATGGGAAATTTCAAATTTTGCAATTTTCACAATCTTTTTGCACCTTGTGTCATAAAAATCATTACCCCAATCAATTTCCACAATCAAATCGTCATTATAACTATATTTTACTGCTCAATGTCAAGAAATGCAAATTTCACGTATTGAAAATACATGGGGGACGATATTCAATGAATTATTTTTCAAAAAGTAAAAATCTTAATTTTTTTTCCTTTGGCGAAATTGAAGCTTTTATATAGGAGAATCTACATTTCCAATTTTTTAACATAAAAAAAATGCGAAAGTGGTCAAAGTTTGGTCCAAATCTGTTCAGTTTAAAAGTTTTTCATCTTTAATTTTCCCATGTTAATTGTATGGGAAATTTCAAATTTTTCAATTTTCACAATCTTTTTGCACCTTGTGTCATAAAAATCATTACCCCAATCAATTTCCACAATCAAATCGTCATTATAACTATATTTTACTGCTCAATGTCAAGAAATGCAAATTTCACGTATTGAAAATACATGGGGGACGATATTTAATGAATTATTTTTCAAAAAGTACAAATCTTAATTTTTTTCCTTTGGCGAAATTGAAGCTTTTATATAGGAGAATCTACATTTCCAATTTTTTAACATAAAAAAAATGCGAAAGTGGTCAAAGTTTGGTCCAAATCTGTTCAGTTTAAAAGTTTTTCATCTTTAATTTTCCCATGTTAATTGTATGGGAAATTTCAAATATTGCAATTTTCACAATCTTTTTGCACCTTGTGTCATAAAAATCATTACCCCAATCAATTTCCACAATCAAATCATCCTTATAACTACATTTTACGTCGAGAAATGGAAATTTCGCGTATTGAAAATACATGGGGGACGATATTCAATTAATTATTTTTCAAAAAGTAAAAATCTCATTTTTTTTTCCTTTGGCGAAATTGAAGCTTTTATATATTAGAATCTACATTTCCAATTTTTTAATATAAAAAAAATGCGAAGGTGGTCAAAGTTTGGTCCAAATCTGTTCAGTTTAAAAGTTTTTCATCTTTAATTTTCCCATGTTAATTGTATGGGAAATTTCAAATTTTTCAATTTTCACAATCTTTTGGCACCTTGTGTCATAAAAATCATCACCCCAATCAATTTCCACAATCGAATCGTCATTATAACTACATTTTACTGCTCAATGTCAAAAAATGCAAATTTCACGTATTGAAAATACATGGGGGACGATATTCAATGAATTATTCTTCAAAAAGTAAAAATCTCAATTTTTTTTCCTTTGGCGAAATTGAAGCTTTTATATTGGAGAATCTACATTTCCAATTTTTTAACATAAAAAAAATGCGAAGGTGGTCAAAGTTTGGTCCAAATCTGTTCAGTTTAAAAGTTTTTCATCTTTAATTTTCCCGTGTTAATTGTATGGGAAATTTCTAATTTTTCAATTTCCACAATCTTTTTGCACCTTGTGTCATAAAAATCATCACCCCAATCAATTTCCACAACCGAATCGTCATTTTAACTACATTTTATTGCTCAATATCAAGAAATGGAAATTTCGCGTATTGAAAATACATGGGGGACGATATTCAATTAATTATTTTTCAAAAAGTAAAAATCTCATTTTTTTTTCCTTTGGCGAAATTGAAGCTTTTATATATTAGAATCTACATTTCCAATTTTTTAACATAAAAAAAATGCGAAGGTGGTCAAAGTTTGGTCCAAATCTGTTCAGTTTAAAAGTTTTTCATCTTTAATTTTCCCGTGTTAATTGTATGGGAAATTTCTAATTTTTCAATTTCCACAATCTTTTTGCACCTTGTGTCATAAAAATCATCACCCCAATCAATTTCCACAACCGAATCGTCATTTTAACTACATTTTATTGCTCAATATCAAGAAATGGAAATTTCGCGTATTGAAAATACATGGGGGACGATATTCAATTAATTATTTTTCAAAAAGTAAAAATCTCATTTTTTTTTCCTTTGGCGAAATTGAAGCTTTTATATATTAGAATCTACATTTCCAATTTTTTAACATAAAAAAAATGTGAAGATGGTCAAAGGTTGGTCCAAATCAGTGCAGTTTAAATATTTTTCATTTTCAATTTTCCCCATGTTAATTGTATAGGAAATTTCAATTTTCGAAATTTTACGATCTTTTTCACCTTGTGTCATAAAAATCATCACCCCAATCAATTTCCACAATCAAATCGTCATTATAACTATATTTTACTGCTCAATGTCAAGAAATGCAAATTTCACGTATTGAAAATACATGGGGGACGATATTTAATGAATTATTTTTCAAAAAGTACAAATCTTAATTTTTTTCCTTTGGCGAAATTGAAGCTTTTATATAGGAGAATCTACATTTCCAATTTTTTAACATAAAAAAAATGCGAAAGTGGTCAAAGTTTGGTCCAAATCTGTTCAGTTTAAAAGTTTTTCATCTTTAATTTTCCCATGTTAATTGTATGGGAAATTTCAAATTTTGCAATTTTCACAATCTTTTTGCACCTTGTGTCATAAAAATCATTACCCCAATCAATTTCCACAATCAAATCGTCATTATAACTATATTTTACTGCTCAATGTCAAGAAATGCAAATTTCACGTATTGAAAATACATGGGGGACGATATTCAATGAATTATTTTTCAAAAAGTAAAAATCTTAATATTTTTTCCTTTGCCGAAATTGAAGCTTTTATATAGGAGAATCTACATTTCCAATTTTATAACATAAAAAAAATGCGAAATTGGTCAAAGGTTGGTCCAAATCTGGTCAGTTTAAAAGTTTTTCATCTTTAATTTTCCCTATGTTAATTGTATGGAAAATTTCGCATTTTTCAATTTTCGCAATCTTTTTGCACCTTGAGTCATAAAAATCATCAATCCAATCAATTTCCACAATCAAATCATCCTTATAACTACATTTTACGTCGAGAAATGCAAATTTCACATATTGAAAATACATGGGGGTTCTATATTCAATGAATTATTCTTCAAAGAGTAAAAATCTCAATTTTTTTTCCTTTGGCGAAATTGAAGCTTTATTATATTAGAATCTACATTTCCAATTTTTTAACATAAAAAAAATGCGAAGGTGGTCAAAGTTTGGTCCAAATCTGTTCAGTTTAAAAGTTTTTCATCTTTAATTTTCCCATGTTAATTGTATGGGAAATTTCAAATTTTTCAATTTTCACAATCTTTTTACACCTTGTGTCATAAAAATAATCACCCCAATCAATGTCCACAATCAAATCGTCATTATAACTATATTTTACGTCGAGAAATGCAAATTTCACCTATTGAAAATACATGGGGGTTCTATATTCAATGAATTATTCTTCAAAAAGTAAAAATCTCAATTTTTTTTCCTTTGGCGAAATTGAAGCTTTTATATTGGAGAATCTACATTTCCAATTTTTTAACATAAAAAAAATGCGAAGGTGGTCAAAGTTTGGTCCAAATCTGTTCAGTTTAAAAGTTTTTCATCTTTAATTTTCCCGTGTTAATTGTATGGGAAATTTCTAATTTTTCAATTTCCACAATCTTTTTGCACCTTGTGTCATAAAAATCATCACTCCAATCAATTTCCACAACCGAATCGTCATTTTAACTACATTTTATTGCTCAATATCAAGAAATGGAAATTTCGCGTATTGAAAATACATGGGGGACGATATTCAATTAATTATTTTTCAAAAAGTAAAAATCTCATTTTTTTTTCCTTTGGCGAAATTGAAGCTTTTATATATTAGAATCTACATTTCCAATTTTTTAATATAAAAAAAATGCGAAGGTGGTCAAAGTTTGGTCCAAATCTGTTCAGTTTAAAAGTTTTTCATCTTTAATTTTCCCATGTTAATTGTATGGGAAATTTCAAATTTTTCAATTTTCACAATCTTTTGGCACCTTGTGTCATAAAAATCATCACCCCAATCAATTTCCACAATCGAATCGTCATTATAACTACATTTTACTGCTCAATGTCAAAAAATGCAAATTTCACGTATTGAAAATACATGGGGGACGATATTCAATGAATTATTTTTCAAAAAGTAAAAATCTCAATTTTTTTTCCTTTGGCGAAATTGAAGCTTTTATATATTAGAATCTACATTTCCAATTTTTTAACATAAAAAAAATGTGAAGATGGTCAAAGGTTGGTCCAAATCAGTGCAGTTTAAATATTTTTCATTTTCAATTTTCCCCATGTTAATTGTATAGGAAATTTCAATTTTCGAAATTTTACGATCTTTTTCACCTTGTGTCATAAAAATCATCACCCCAATCAATTTCCACAATCAAATCGTCATTATAACTACATTTTACGTCGAGAAATGCAAATTTCACCTATTGAAAATACATGGGGGTTCTATATTCAATGAATTATTCTTCAAAAAGTAATAATCTCAATTTTTTTTCCTTTGGCGAAATTGAAGCTTTTATATAGGAGAATCTACATTTCCTATTTTTTAACATAAAAAAAATGCGAAAGTGGTCAAAGTTTGGTCCAAATCTTTTCAGTTTAAAAGTTTTTCATCTTTAATTTTCCCATGTTAATTGTATGGGAAATTTCAAATTTTTCAATTTTCACAATCTTTTTGCACCTTGTGTCATAAAAATCATTACCCCAATCAATTTCCACAATCAAATCGTCATTATAACTATATTTTACTGCTCAATGTCAAAAAATGCAAATTTCACGTATTGAAAATACATGGGGGACGATATTCAATGAATTATTTTTCAAAAAGTAAAAATCTCAATTTTTTTTCCTTTGGCGAAATTGAAGCTTTTATATAGGAGAATCTACATTTCCAATTTTTTAACATAAAAAAAATGCGAAAGTGGTCAAAGTTTGGTCCAAATCTGTTCAGTTTAAAAGTTTTTCATCTTTAATTTTCCCATGTTAATTGTATGGGAAATTTCAAATTTTTCAATTTTCACAATCTTTTTGCACCTTGTGTCATAAAAATCATTACCCCAATCAATTTCCACAATCAAATCGTCATTATAACTATATTTTACTGCTCAATGTCAAGAAATGCAAATTTCACGTATTGAAAATACATGGGGGACGATATTTAATGAATTATTTTTCAAAAAGTAAAAATCTTAATTTTTTTTCCTTTGGCGAAATTGAAGCTTTTATATAGGAGAATCTACATTTCCAATTTTTTAACATAAAAAAAATGCGAAAGTGGTCAAAGTTTGGTCCAAATCTGTTCAGTTTAAAAGTTTTTCATCTTTAATTTTCCCATGTTAATTGTATGGGAAATTTCAAATTTTGCAATTTTCACAATCTTTTTGCACCTTGTGTCATAAAAATCATTACCCCAATCAATTTCCACAATCAAATCGTCATTATAACTATATTTTACTGCTCAATGTTAAGAAATGCAAATTTCACGTATTGAAAATACATGGGGGACGATATTCAATGAATTATTTTTCAAAAAGTAAAAATCTTAATTTTTTTTCCTTTGGCGAAATTGAAGCTTTTATATAGGAGAATTTACATTTCCAATTTTATAACATAAAAAAAATGCGAAATTGGTCAAAGGTTGGTCCAAATCTGGTCAGTTTAAAAGTTTTTCATCTTTAATTTTCCCTATGTAATTGTATGGAAAATTTCGCATTTTTCAATTTTCGCAATCTTTTTGCACCTTGTGTCATAAAAATCATCAATCCAATCAATTTCCACAATCAAATCATCCTTATAACTACATTTTACGTCGAGAAATGCAAATTTCACATATTGAAAATACATGGGGGTTCTATATTCAATGAATTATTCTTCAAAGAGTAAAAATCTCAATTTTTTTTCCTTTGGCGAAATTGAAGCTTTTATATATTAGAATCTACATTTCCAATTTTTTAACATAAAAAAAATGCGAAGGTGGTCAAAGTTTGGTCCAAATCTGATCAGTTTAAAAGATTTTCATCTTTAATTTTCCCATGTTAATTGTATGGGAAATTTCAAATTTTTCAATTTTCACAATCTTTTTACACCTTGTGTCATAAAAATAATCACCCCAATCAATGTCCACAATCAAATCGTCATTATAACTATATTTTACGTCGAGAAATGCAAATTTCACCTATTGAAAATACATGGGGGTTCTATATTCAATGAATTATTCTTCAAAGAGTAAAAATCTCAATTTTTTTTCCTTTGGCGAAATTGAAGCTTTTATATATTAGAATCTACATTTCCAATTTTTTAACATAAAAAAAATGCGAAGGTGGTCAAAGTTTGGTCCAAATCTGATCAGTTTAAAAGATTTTCATCTTTAATTTTCCCATGTTAATTGTATGGGAAATTTCAAATTTTTCAATTTTCACAATCTTTTTGCACCTTGTGTCATAAAAATCATCACCCCAATCAATTTCCACAATCGAATCGTCATTATAACTACATTTTACTGCTCAATGTCAAAAAATGCAAATTTCACGTATTGAAAATACATGGGCGACGATATTCAATGAATTATTTTTCAAAAAGTAAAAATCTCAATTTTTTTTCCTTTGGCGAAATTGAAGCTTTTATATAGGAGAATCTACATTTCCTATTTTTTAACATAAAAAAAATGCGAAAGTGGTCAAAGTTTGGTCCAAATCTTTTCAGTTTAAAAGTTTTTCATCTTTAATTTTCCCATGTTAATTGTATGGGAAATTTCAAATTTTTCAAATTTCACAATCTTTTTGCACCTTGTGTCATAAAAATCATCACCCCAATCAATTTCCACAATCAAATCGTCATTATAAATATATTTTACGTCGAGAAATGCAAATTTTACCTATTGAAAATACATGGGGGTTCTATATTCAATGAATTATTCTTCAAAAAGTAAAAATCTCAATTTTTTTTCCTTTGGCGAAATTAAAGCTTTTATATAGGAGAATCTCTAATTCCAAATTTATAACATAAAAAAAATCCGAAATTGGTCAAAGGTTGGTCCAAATCTGTTCAGTTTAAAAGTTTTTCATCTTTAATTTTCCCATGTTAATTGTATGGGAAATTTCAAATTTTGCAATTTTCACAATCTTTTTGCACCTTGTGTCATAAAAATCATTACCCCAATCAATTTCCATAATCAAATCGTCATTATAACTATATTTTACTGCTCAATGTCAAGAAATGCAAATTTCACGTATTGAAAATACATGGGGGACGATATTCAATGAATTATTTTTCAAAAAGTAAAAATCTTAATTTTTTTTCCTTTGGCGAAATTGAAGCTTTTATATAGGAGAATCTACATTTCCAATTTTTTAACATAAAAAAAATGCGAAAGTGGTCAAAGTTTGGTCCAAATCTGTTCAGTTTAAAAGTTTTTCATCTTTAATTTTCCCATGTTAATTGTATGGGAAATTTCAAATTTTTCAATTTTCACAATCTTTTTGCACCTTGTGTCATAAAAATCATTACCCCAATCAATTTCCACAATCAAATCGTCATTATAACTATATTTTACTGCTCAATGTCAAGAAATGCAAATTTCACGTATTGAAAATACATGGGGGACGATATTTAATGAATTATTTTTCAAAAAGTACAAATCTTAATTTTTTTCCTTTGGCGAAATTGAAGCTTTTATATAGGAGAATCTACATTTCCAATTTTTTAACATAAAAAAAATGCGAAAGTGGTCAAAGTTTGGTCCAAATCTGTTCAGTTTAAAAGTTTTTCATCTTTAATTTTCCCATGTTAATTGTATGGGAAATTTCAAATTTTGCAATTTTCACAATCTTTTTGCACTTTGTGTCATAAAAATCATTACCCCAATCAATTTCCACAATCAAATCGTCATTATAACTATATTTTACTGCTCAATGTCAAGAAATGCAAATTTCACGTATTGAAAATACATGGGGGACGATATTCAATGAATTATTTTTCAAAAAGTAAAAATCTCAATTTTTTTTCCTTTGGCGAAATTGAAGCTTTTATATATTAGAATCTACATTTCCAATTTTTTAACATAAAAAAAATGTGAAGATGGTCAAAGGTTGGTCCAAATCAGTGCAGTTTAAATATTTTTCATTTTCAATTTTCCCCATGTTAATTGTATAGGAAATTTCAATTTTCGAAATTTTACGATCTTTTTCACCTTGTGTCATAAAAATCATCACCCCAATCAATTTCCACAATCAAATCGTCATTATAACTACATTTTACGTCGAGAAATGCAAATTTCACCTATTGAAAATACATGGGGGTTCTATATTCAATGAATTATTCTTCAAAAAGTAATAATCTCAATTTTTTTTCCTTTGGCGAAATTGAAGCTTTTATATAGGAGAATCTACATTTCCTATTTTTTAACATAAAAAAAATGCGAAAGTGGTCAAAGTTTGGTCCAAATCTTTTCAGTTTAAAAGTTTTTCATCTTTAATTTTCCCATGTTAATTGTATGAGAAATTTCAAATTTTTCAAATTTCACAATCTTTTTGCACCTTGTGTCATAAAAATCATCACCCCAATCAATTTCCACAATCAAATCGTCATTATAAATATATTTTACGTCGAGAAATGCAAATTTTACCTATTGAAAATACATGGGGGTTCTATATTCAATGAATTATTCTTCAAAAAGTAAAAATCTCAATTTTTTTTCCTTTGGCGAAATTAAAGCTTTTATATAGGAGAATCTCTAATTCCAAATTTATAACAAAAAAAAAATCCGAAATTGGTCAAAGGTTGGTCCAAATCTGTTCAGTTTAAAAGTTTTTCATCTTTAATTTTCCCATGTTAATTGTATGGGAAATTTCAAATTTTGCAATTTTCACAATCTTTTTGCACCTTGTGTCATAAAAATCATTACCCCAATCAATTTCCACAATCAAATCGTCATTATAACTATATTTTACTGCTCAATGTCAAGAAATGCAAATTTCACGTATTGAAAATACATGGGGGACGATATTCAATGAATTATTTTTCAAAAAGTAAAAATCTTAATTTTTTTTCCTTTGGCGAAATTGAAGCTTTTATATAGGAGAATCTACATTTCCAATTTTTTAACATAAAAAAAATGCGAAAGTGGTCAAAGTTTGGTCCAAATCTGTTCAGTTTAAAAGTTTTTCATCTTTAATTTTCCCATGTTAATTGTATGGGAAATTTCAAATTTTTCAATTTTCACAATCTTTTTGCACCTTGTGTCATAAAAATCATTACCCCAATCAATTTCCACAATCAAATCGTCATTATAACTATATTTTACTGCTCAATGTCAAGAAATGCAAATTTCACGTATTGAAAATACATGGGGGACGATATTCAATGAATTATTTTTCAAAAAGTAAAAATCTCAATTTTTTTTCCTTTGGCGAAATTGAAGCTTTTATATATTAGAATCTACATTTCCAATTTTTTAACATAAAAAAAATGTGAAGATGGTCAAAGGTTGGTCCAAATCAGTGCAGTTTAAATATTTTTCATTTTCAATTTTCCCCATGTTAATTGTATAGGAAATTTCAATTTTCGAAATTTTACGATCTTTTTCACCTTGTGTCATAAAAATCATCACCCCAATCAATTTCCACAATCAAATCGTCATTATAACTACATTTTACGTCGAGAAATGCAAATTTCACCTATTGAAAATACATGGGGGTTCTATATTCAATGAATTATTCTTCAAAAAGTAATAATCTCAATTTTTTTTCCTTTGGCGAAATTGAAGCTTTTATATAGGAGAATCTACATTTCCTATTTTTTAACATAAAAAAAATGCGAAAGTGGTCAAAGTTTGGTCCAAATCTTTTCAGTTTAAAAGTTTTTCATCTTTAATTTTCCCATGTTAATTGTATGGGAAATTTCAAATTTTTCAAATTTCACAAACTTTTTGCACCTTGTGTCATAAAAATCATCACCCCAATCAATTTCCTCAATCAAATCGTCATTATAAATATATTTTACGTCGAGAAATGCAAATTTTACCTATTGAAAATACATGGGGGTTCTATATTCAATGAATTATTCTTCAAAAAGTAAAAATCTCAATTTTTTTTCCTTTGGCGAAATTAAAGCTTTTATATAGGAGAATCTCTAATTCCAAATTTATAACATAAAAAAAATCCGAAATTGGTCAAAGGTTGGTCCAAATCTGTTCAGTTTAAAAGTTTTTCATCTTTAATTTTCCCATGTTAATTGTATGGGAAATTTCAAATTTTGCAATTTTCACAATCTTTTTGCACCTTGTGTCATAAAAATCATTACCCCAATCAATGTCCACAATCAAATCGTCATTATAACTATATTTTACTGCTCAATGTCAAGATATGCAAATTTCACGTATTGAAAATACATGGGGGACGATATTTAATGAATTATTTTTCAAAAAGTAAAAATCTTAATTTTTTTTCCTTTGGCGAAATTGAAGCTTTTATATAGGAGAATCTACATTTCCAATTTTTTAACATAAAAAAAATGCGAAGGTGGTCAAAGTTTGGTCCAAATCTGTTCAGTTTAAAAGTTTTTCATCTTTAATTTTCCCATGTTAATTGTGTGGGAAATTTCAAATTTTTCAATTTTCACAATCTTTTTACACCTTGTGTCATAAAAATCATCACCCCAATCAATGTCCACAATCAAATCGTCATTATAACTATATTTTACGTCGAGAAATGCAAATTTCACATATTGAATATACATGGGGGTTCTATATTCAATGAATTATTCTTCAAAGAGTAAAAATCTCAATTTTTTTTCCTTTGGCGAAATTGAAGCTATTATATATTAGAATCTACATTTCCAATTTTTTAACATAAAAAAAATGCGAAGGTGGTCAAAGGTTGGTCTAAATCAGTGCAGTTTAAATATTTTTCATTTTCAATTTTCCCCATGTTAATTGTATAGGAAATTTCAATTTTCGAAATTTTACGATCTTTTTCACCTTGTGTCATAAAAATCATCACCCCAATCAATTTCCACAATCAAATCGTCATTATAACTACATTTTACGTCGAGAAATGCAAATTTCACCTATTGAAAATACATGGGGGTTCTATATTCAATGAATTATTCTTCAAAAAGTAATAATCTCAATTTTTTTTCCTTTGGCGAAATTGAAGCTTTTATATAGGAGAATCTACATTTCCTATTTTTTAACATAAAAAAAATGCGAAAGTGGTCAAAGTTTGGTCCAAATCTTTTCAGTTTAAAAGTTTTTCATCTTTAATTTTCCCATGTTAATTGTATGGGAAATTTCAAATTTTTCAAATTTCACAATCTTTTTGCACCTTGTGTCATAAAAATCATCACCCCAATCAATTTCCTCAATCAAATCGTCATTATAAATATATTTTACGTCGAGAAATGCAAATTTTACCTATTGAAAATACATGGGGGTTCTATATTCAATGAATTATTCTTCAAAAAGTAAAAATCTCAATTTTTTTTCCTTTGGCGAAATTAAAGCTTTTATATAGGAGAATCTCTAATTCCAAATTTATAACATAAAAAAAATCCGAAATTGGTCAAAGGTTTGTCCAAATCTGTTCAGTTTAAAAGTTTTTCATCTTTAATTTTCCCATGTTAATTGTATGGGAAATTTCAAATTTTGCAATTTTCACAATCTTTTTGCACCTTGTGTCATAAAAATCATTACCCCAATCAATTTCCACAATCAAATCGTCATTATAACTATATTTTACTGCTCAATGTCAAGAAATGCAAATTTCACGTATTGAAAATACATGGGGGACGATATTCAATGAATTATTTTTCAAAAAGTAAAAATCTTAATTTTTTTTCCTTTGGCGAAATTGAAGCTTTTATATAGGAGAATCTACATTTCCAATTTTTTAACATAAAAAAAATGCGAAAGTGGTCAAAGTTTGGTCCAAATCTGTTCAGTTTAAAAGTTTTTCATCTTTAATTTTCCCATGTTAATTGTATGGGAAATTTCAAATTTTTCAATTTTCACAATCTTTTTGCACCTTGTGTCATAAAAATCATTAACCCAATCAATTTCCACAATCAAATCGTCATTATAACTATATTTTACTGCTCAATGTCAAGAAATGCAAATTTCAAGTATTGAAAATACATGGGGGACGATATTTAATGAATTATTTTTCAAAAAGTAAAAATCTTAATTTTTTTTCCTTTGGCGAAATTGAAGCTTTTATATAGGAGAATCTACATTTCCAATTTTTTAACATAAAAAAAATGCGAAGGTGGTCAAAGTTTGGTCCAAATCTGTTCAGTTTAAAAGTTTTTCATCTTTAATTTTCCCATGTTAATTGTGTGGGAAATTTCAAATTTTTCAATTTTCACAATCTTTTTACACCTTGTGTCATAAAAATCATCACCCCAATCAATGTCCACAATCAAATCGTCATTATAACTATATTTTACGTCGAGAAATGCAAATTTCACATATTGAATATACATGGGGGTTCTATATTCAATGAATTATTCTTCAAAGAGTAAAAATCTCAATTTTTTTTCCTTTGGCGAAATTGAAGCTTTTATATAGGAGAATCTACATTTCCTATTTTTTAACATAAAAAAAATGCGAAAGTGGTCAAAGTTTGGTCCAAATCTTTTCAGTTTAAAAGTTTTTCATCTTTAATTTTCCCATGTTAATTGTATGGGAAATTTCAAATTTTTCAAATTTCACAATCTTTTTGCACCTTGTGTCATAAAAATCATCACCCCAATCAATTTCCTCAATCAAATCGTCATTATAAATATATTTTACGTCGAGAAATGCAAATTTTACCTATTGAAAATACATGGGGGTTCTATATTCAATGAATTATTCTTCAAAAAGTAAAAATCTCAATTTTTTTTCCTTTGGCGAAATTAAAGCTTTTATATAGGAGAATCTCTAATTCCAAATTTATAACATAAAAAAAATCCGAAATTGGTCAAAGGTTTGTCCAAATCTGTTCAGTTTAAAAGTTTTTCATCTTTAATTTTCCCATGTTAATTGTATGGGAAATTTCAAATTTTGCAATTTTCACAATCTTTTTGCACCTTGTGTCATAAAAATCATTACCCCAATCAATTTCCACAATCAAATCGTCATTATAACTATATTTTACTGCTCAATGTCAAGAAATGCAAATTTCACGTATTGAAAATACATGGGGGACGATATTCAATGAATTATTTTTCAAAAAGTAAAAATCTTAATTTTTTTTCCTTTGGCGAAATTGAAGCTTTTATATAGGAGAATCTACATTTCCAATTTTTTAACATAAAAAAAATGCGAAAGTGGTCAAAGTTTGGTCCAAATCTGTTCAGTTTAAAAGTTTTTCATCTTTAATTTTCCCATGTTAATTGTATGGGAAATTTCAAATTTTTCAATTTTCACAATCTTTTTGCACCTTGTGTCATAAAAATCATTAACCCAATCAATTTCCACAATCAAATCGTCATTATAACTATATTTTACTGCTCAATGTCAAGAAATGCAAATTTCAAGTATTGAAAATACATGGGGGACGATATTTAATGAATTATTTTTCAAAAAGTAAAAATCTTAATTTTTTTTCCTTTGGCGAAATTGAAGCTTTTATATAGGAGAATCTACATTTCCAATTTTTTAACATAAAAAAAATGCGAAAGTGGTCAAAGTTTGGTCCAAATCTGTTCAGTTTAAAAGTTTTTCATCTTTAATTTTCCCATGTTAATTGTATGGGAAATTTCAAATTTTGCAATTTTCACAATCTTTTTGCACCTTGTGTCATAAAAATCATTACCCCAATCAATTTCCACAATCAAATCGTCATTATAACTATATTTTACTGCTCAATGTCAAGAAATGCAAATTTCAAGTATTGAAAATACATGGGGGACGATATTTAATGAATTATTTTTCAAAAAGTAAAAATCTTAATTTTTTTTCCTTTGGCGAAATTGAAGCTTTTATATAGGAGAATCTACATTTCCAATTTTTTAACATAAAAAAAATGCGAAAGTGGTCAAAGTTTGGTCCAAATCTGTTCAGTTTAAAAGTTTTTCATCTTTAATTTTCCCATGTTAATTGTATGGGAAATTTCAAATTTTTCAATTTTCACAATCTTTTTACACCTTGTGTCATAAAAATAATCACCTCAATCAATGTCCACAATCAAATCGTCATTATAACTATATTTTACGTCGAGAAATGCAAATTTCACCTATTGAAATTACATGGGGGTTCTATATTCAATGAATTATTCTTCAAAAAGTAAAAATCTCAATTTTTTTTCCTTTGGCGAAATTGAAGCTTTTATATTGGAGAATCTACATTTCCAATTTTTTAACATAAAAAAAATGCGAAGGTGGTCAAAGTTTGGTCCAAATCTGTTCAGTTTAAAAGTTTTTCATCTTTAATTTTCCCGTGTTAATTGTATGGGAAATTTCTAATTTTTCAATTTCCACAATCTTTTTGCACCTTGTGTCATAAAAATCATCACCCCAATCAATTTCCACAACCGAATCGTCATTTTAACTACATTTTACTGCTCAATATCAAGAAATGGAAATTTCGCGTATTGAAAATACATGGGGGACGATATTCAATTAATTATTTTTCAAAAAGTAAAAATCTCATTTTTTTTTCCTTTGGCGAAATTGAAGCTTTTATATATTAGAATCTACATTTCCAATTTTTTAATATAAAAAAAATGCGAAGGTGGTCAAAGTTTGGTCCAAATCTGTTCAGTTTAAAAGTTTTTCATCTTTAATTTTCCCATGTTAATTGTATGGGAAATTTCAAATTTTTCAATTTTCACAATCTTTTTACACCTTGTGTCATAAAAATCATCACCCCAATCAATGTCCACAATCAAATCGTCATTATAACTATATTTTACGTCGAGAAATGCAAATTTCACATATTGAATATACATGGGGGTTCTATATTCAATGAAAAATTCTTCAAAGAGTAAAAATCTAAATTTTTTTTCCTTTGGCGAAATTGAAGCTTTTATATATTAGAATCTACATTTCCAATTTTTTAACATAAAAAAAATGCGAAGGTGGTCAAAGTTTGGTCCAAATCTGATCAGTTTAAAAGAATTTCATCTTTAATTTTCCCATGTTAATTGTATGGGAAATTTCAAATTTTTCAATTTTCACAATCTTTTTGCACCTTGTGTCATAAAAATCATCACCCCAATCAATTTCCACAATCGAATCGTCATTATAACTACATTTTACTGCTCAATGTCAAAAAATGCAAATTTCACGTATTGAAAATACATGGGGGACGATATTCAATGAATTATTTTTCAAAAAGTAAAAATCTCAATTTTTTTTCCTTTGGCGAAATTGAAGCTTTTATATATTAGAATCTACATTTCCAATTTTTTAACATAAAAAAAATGTGAAGATGGTCAAAGGTTGGTCCAAATCAGTGCAGTTTAAATATTTTTCATTTTCAATTTTCCCCATGTTAATTGTATAGGAAATTTCAATTTTCGAAATTTTACGATCTTTTTCACCTTGTGTCATAAAAATCATCACCCCCAATCAATTTCCACAATCAAATCGTCATTATAACTACATTTTACGTCGAGAAATGCAAATTTCACCTATTGAAAATACATGGGGGTTCTATATTCAATGAATTATTCTTCAAAAAGTAATAATCTCAATTTTTTTTCCTTTGGCGAAATTGAAGCTTTTATATAGGAGAATCTACATTTCCTATTTTTTAACATAAAAAAAATGCGAAAGTGGTCAAAGTTTGGTCCAAATCTTTTCAGTTTAAAAGTTTTTCATCTTTAATTTTCCCATGTTAATTGTATGGGAAATTTCAAATTTTTCAAATATCACAATCTTTTTGCACCTTGTGTCATAAAAATCATCACCTCAATCAATTTCCACAATCAAATCGTCATTATAAATATATTTTACGTCGAGAAATGCAAATTTTACCTATTGAAAATACATGGGGGTTCTATATTCAATGAATTATTCTTCAAAAAGTAAAAATCTCAATTTTTTTTCCTTTGGCGAAATTAAAGCTTTTATATAGGAGAATCTCTAATTCCAAATTTATAACATAAAAAAAATCCGAAATTGGTCAAAGGTTGGTCCAAATCTGTTCAGTTTAAAAGTTTTTCATCTTTAATTTTCCCATGTTAATTGTATGGGAAATTTCAAATTTTGCAATTTTCACAATCTTTTTGCACCTTGTGTCATAAAAATCATTACCCCAATCAATTTCCACAATCAAATCGTCATTATAACTATATTTTACTGCTCAATGTCAAGAAATGCAAATTTCACGTATTGAAAATACATGGGGGACGATATTCAATGAATTATTTTTCAAAAAGTAAAAATCTCAATTTTTTTTCCTTTGGCGAAATTGAAGCTTTTATATATTAGAATCTACATTTCCAATTTTTTAACATAAAAAAAATGTGAATATGGTCAAAGGTTGGTCCAAATCAGTGCAGTTTAAATATTTTTCATTTTCAATTTTCCCCATGTTAATTGTATAGGAAATTTCAATTTTCGAAATTTTACGATCTTTTTCACCTTGTGTCATAAAAATCATCACCCCAATCAATTTCCACAATCGAATCGTCATTATAACTACATTTTACTGCTCAATGTCAAAAAATGCAAATTTCACGTATTGAAAATACATGGGGGACGATATTCAATGAATTATTTTTCAAAAAGTAAAAATCTCAATTTTTTTTCCTTTGGCGAAATTGAAGCTTTTATATAGGAGAATCTACATTTCCTATTTTTTAACATAAAAAAAATGCGAAAGTGGTCAAAGTTTGGTCCAAATCTTTTCAGTTTAAAAGTTTTTCATCTTTAATTTTCCCATGTTAATTGTATGGGAAATTTCAAATTTTTCAAATTTCACAATCTTTTTGCACCTTGTGTCATAAAAATCATCACCCCAATCAATTTCCACAATCAAATCGTCATTATAAATATATTTTACATCGAGAAATGCAAATTTTACCTATTGAAAATACATGGGGGTTCTATATTCAATGAATTATTCTTCAAAAAGTAAAAATCGCAATTTTTTTTCCTTTGGCGAAATTAAAGCTTTTATATAGGAGAATCTCTAATTCCAAATTTATAACATAAAAAAAATCCGAAATTGGTCAAAGGTTGGTCCAAATCTGTTCAGTTTAAAAGTTTTTCATCTTTAATTTTCCCATGTTAATTGTATGGGAAATTTCAAATTTTGCAATTTTCACAATCTTTTTGCACCTTGTGTCATAAAAATCATTACCCCAATCAATTTCCACAATCAAATCGTCATTATAACTATATTTTACTGCTCAATGTCAAGAAATGCAAATTTCACGTATTGAAAATACATGGGGGACGATATTCAATGAATTATTTTTCAAAAAGTAAAAATCTTAATTTTTTTTCCTTTGGCGAAATTGAAGCTTTTATATAGGAGAATCTACATTTCCAATTTTTTAACATAAAAAAAATGCGAAGGTGGTCAAAGTTTGGTCCAAATCTGTTCAGTTTAAAAGTTTTTCATCTTTAATTTTCCCATGTTAATTGTGTGGGAAATTTCAAATTTTTCAATTTTCACAATCTTTTTACACCTTGTGTCATAAAAATCATCACCCCAATCAATGTCCACAATCAAATCGTCATTATAACTATATTTTACGTCGAGAAATGCAAATTTCACATATTGAATATACATGGGGGTTCTATATTCAATGAATTATTCTTCAAAGAGTAAAAATCTCATTTTTTTTTCCTTTGGCGAAATTGAAGCTTTTATATATTAGAATCTACATTTCCAATTTTTTAATATAAAAAAAATGCGAAGGTGGTCAAAGTTTGGTCCAAATCTGTTCAGTTTAAAAGTTTTTCATCTTTAATTTTCCCGTGTTAATTGTATGGGAAATTTCTAATTTTTCAATTTCCACAATCTTTTTGCACCTTGTGTCATAAAAATCATCACCCCAATCAATTTCCACAACCGAATCGTCATTTTAACTACATTTTACTGCTCAATATCAAGAAATGGAAATTTCGCGTATTGAAAATACATGGGGGACGATATTCAATTAATTATTTTTCAAAAAGTAAAAATCTCATTTTTTTTTCCTTTGGCGAAATTGAAGCTTTTATATATTAGAATCTACATTTCCAATTTTTTAATATAAAAAAAATGCGAAGGTGGTCAAAGTTTGGTCCAAATCTGTTCAGTTTAAAAGTTTTTCATCTTTAATTTTCCCATGTTAATTGTATGGGAAATTTCAAATTTTTCAATTTTCACAATCTTTTTACACCTTGTGTCATAAAAATCATCACCCCAATCAATGTCCACAATCAAATCGTCATTATAACTATATTTTACGTCGAGAAATGCAAATTTCACATATTGAATATACATGGGGGTTCTATATTCAATGAATTATTCTTCAAAGAGTAAAAATCTAAATTTTTTTTCCTTTGGCGAAATTGAAGCTTTTATATATTAGAATCTACATTTCCAATTTTTTAACATAAAAAAAATGCGAAGGTGGTCAAAGTTTGGTCCAAATCTGATCAGTTTAAAAGATTTTCATCTTTAATTTTCCCATGTTAATTGTATGGGAAATTTCAAATTTTTCAATTTTCACAATCTTTTTGCACCTTGTGTCATAAAAATCATCACCCCAATCAATTTCCACAATCGAATCGTCATTATAACTACATTTTACTGCTCAATGTCAAAAAATGCAAATTTCACGTATTGAAAATACATGGGGGACGATATTCAATGAATTATTTTTCAAAAAGTAAAAATCTCAATTTTTTTTCCTTTGGCGAAATTGAAGCTTTTATATATTAGAATCTACATTTCCAATTTTTTAACATAAAAAAAATGTGAAGATGGTCAAAGGTTGGTCCAAATCAGTGCAGTTTAAATATTTTTCATTTTCAATTTTCCCCATGTTAATTGTATAGGAAATTTCAATTTTCGAAATTTTACGATCTTTTTCACCTTGTGTCATAAAAATCATCACCCCAATCAATTTCCACAATCGAATCGTCATTATAACTACATTTTACTGCTCAATGTCAAAAAATGCAAATTTCACGTATTGAAAATACATGGGGGACGATATTCAATGAATTATTTTTCAAAAAGTAAAAATCTCAATTTTTTTTCCTTTGGCGAAATTGAAGCTTTTATATAGGAGAATCTACATTTCCTATTTTTTAACATAAAAAAAATGGGAAAGTGGTCAAAGTTTGGTCCAAATCTTTTCAGTTTAAAAGTTTTTCATCTTTAATTTTCCCATTTTAATTGTATGGGAAATTTCAAATTTTTCAAATTTCACAATCTTTTTGCACCTTGTGTCATAAAAATCATCACCCCAATCAATTTCCACAATCAAATCGTCATTATAAATATATTTTACGTCGAGAAATGCAAATTTTACCTATTGAAAATACATGGGGGTTCTATATTCAATGAATTATTCTTCAAAAAGTAAAAATCTCAATTTTTTTTCCTTTGGCGAAATTAAAGCTTTTATATAGGAGAATCTCTAATTCCAAATTTATAACATTTAAAAAATCCGAAATTGGTCAAAGGTTGGTCCAAATCTGTTCAGTTTAAAAGTTTTTCATCTTTAATTTTCCCATGTTAATTGTATGGGAAATTTCAAATTTTGCAATTTTTACAATCTTTTTGCACCTTGTGTCATAAAAATCATTACCCCAATCAATTTCCACAATCAAATCGTCATTATAACTATATTTTACTGCTCAATGTCAAGAAATGCAAATTTCACGTATTGAAAATACATGGGGGACGATATTCAATGAATTATTTTTCAAAAAGTAAAAATCTTAATTTTTTTTCCTTTGGCGAAATTGAAGCTTTTATATAGGAGAATCTACATTTCCAATTTTTTAACATAAAAAAAATGCGAAGGTGGTCAAAGTTTGGTCCAAATCTGTTCAGTTTAAAAGTTTTTCATCTTTAATTTTCCCATGTTAATTGTAAGGGAAATTTCAAATTTTTCAATTTTCACAATCTTTTTACACCTTGTGTCATAAAAATCATCACCCCAATCAATGTCCACAATCAAATCGTCATTATAACTATATTTTACGTCGAGAAATGCAAATTTCACATATTGAATATACATGGGGGTTCTATATTCAATGAATTATTCTTCAAAGAGTAAAAATCTCAATTTTTTTTCCTTTGGCGAAATTGAAGCTTTTATATATTAGAATCTACATTTCCAATTTTTTAACATAAAAAAAATGCGAAGGTGGTCAAAGTTTGGTCCAAATCTGATCAGTTTAAAAGATTTTCATCTTTAATTTTCCCATGTTAATTGTATGGGAAATTTCAAATTTTTCAATTTTCACAATCTTTTTGCACCTTGTGTCATAAAAATCATCACCCCAATCAATTTCCACAATCGAATCGTCATTATAACTACATTTTACTGCTCAATGTCAAAAAATGCAAATTTCACGTATTGAAAATACATGGGGGACGATATTCAATGAATTATTTTTCAAAAAGTAAAAATCTCAATTTTTTTTCCTTTGGCGAAATTGAAGCTTTTATATAGGAGAATCTACATTTCCTATTTTTTAACATAAAAAAAATGCGAAAGTGGTCAAAGTTTGGTCCAAATCTTTTCAGTTTAAAAGTTTTTCATCTTTAATTTTCCCATGTTAATTGTATGGGAAATTTCAAATTTTTCAAATTTCACAATCTTTTTGCACCTTGTGTCATAAAAATCATCACCCCAATCAATTTCCACAATCAAATCGTCATTATAAATATATTTTACGTCGAGAAATGCAAATTTTACCTATTGAAAATACATGGGGGTTCTATATTCAATGAATTATTCTTCAAAAAGTAAAAATCTCAATTTTTTTTCCTTTGGCGAAATTAAAGCTTTTATATAGGAGAATCTCTAATTCCAAATTTATAACATAAAAAAAATCCGAAATTGGTCAAAGGTTATTCCAAATCTGTTCAGTTTAAAAGTTTTTCATCTTTAATTTTCCCATGTTAATTGTATGGGAAATTTCAAATTTTGCAATTTTCACAATCTTTTTGCACCTTGTGTCATAAAAATCATTACCCCAATCAATTTCCACAATCAAATCGTCATTATAACTATATTTTACTGCTCAATGTCAAGAAATGCAAATTTCACGTATTGAAAATACATGGGGGACGATATTCAATGAATTATTTTTCAAAAAGTAAAAATCTTAATTTTTTTTCCTTTGGCGAAATTGAAGCTTTTATATAGGAGAATCTACATTTCCAATTTTTTAACATAAAAAAAATGCGAAGGTGGTCAAAGTTTGGTCCAAATCTGTTCAGTTTAAAAGTTTTTCATCTTTAATTTTCCCATGTTAATTGTATGGGAAATTTCAAATTTTTCAATTTTCACAATCTTTTTACACCTTGTGTCATAAAAATCATCACCCCAATCAATGTCCACAATCAAATCGTCATTATAACTATATTTTACGTCGAGAAATGCAAATTTCACATATTGAATATACATGGGGGTTCTATATTCAATGAATTATTCTTCAAAGAGTAAAAATCTCAATTTTTTTTCCTTTGGCGAAATTGAAGCTTTTATATATTAGAATCTACATTTCCAATTTTTTAATATAAAAAAAATGCGAAGGTGGTCAAAGTTTGGTCCAAATCTGTTCAGTTTAAAAGTTTTTCATCTTTAATTTTCCCGTGTTAATTGTATGAAAAATTTCTAATTTTTCAATTTCCACAATCTTTTTGCACCTTGTGTCATAAAAATCATCACCCCAATCAATTTCCACAACCGAATCGTCATTTTAACTACATTTTACTGCTCAATATCAAGAAATGGAAATTTCGCGTATTGAAAATACATGGGGGACGATATTCAATTAATTATTTTTCAAAAAGTAAAAATCTCATTTTTTTTTCCTTTGGCGAAATTGAAGCTTTTATATATTAGAATCTACATTTCCAATTTTTTAATATAAAAAAAATGCGAAGGTGGTCAAAGTTTGGTCCAAATCTGTTCAGTTTAAAAGTTTTTCATCTTTAATTTTCCCATGTTAATTGTATGGGAAATTTCAAATTTTTCAATTTTCACAATCTTTTTACACCTTGTGTCATAAAAATCATCACCCCAATCAATGTCCACAATCAAATCGTCATTATAACTATATTTTACGTCGAGAAATGCAAATTTCACATATTGAATATACATGGGGGTTCTATATTCAATGAATTATTCTTCAAAGAGTAAAAATCTAAATTTTTTTTCCTTTGGCGAAATTGAAGCTTTTATATATTAGAATCTACATTTCCAATTTTTTAACATAAAAAAAATGCGAAGGTGGTCAAAGTTTGGTCCAAATCTGATCAGTTTAAAAGATTTTCATCTTTAATTTTCCCATGTTAATTGTATGGGAAATTTCAAATTTTTCAATTTTCACAATCTTTTTGCACCTTGTGTCATAAAAATCATCACCCCAATCAATTTCCACAATCGAATCGTCATTATAACTACATTTTACTGCTCAATGTCAAAAAATGCAAATTTCACGTATTGAAAATACATGGGGGACGATATTCAATGAATTATTTTTCAAAAAGTAAAAATCTCAATTTTTTTTCCTTTGGCGAAATTGAAGCTTTTATATATTAGAATCTACATTTCCAATTTTTTAACATAAAAAAAATGTGAAGATGGTCAAAGGTTGGTCCAAATCAGTGCAGTTTAAATATTTTTCATTTTCAATTTTCCCCATGTTAATTGTATAGGAAATTTCAATTTTCGAAATTTTACGATCTTTTTCACCTTGTGTCATAAAAATCATCACCCCCAATCAATTTCCACAATCAAATCGTCATTATAACTACATTTTACGTCGAGAAATGCAAATTTCACCTATTGAAAATACATGGGGGTTCTATATTCAATGAATTATTCTTCAAAAAGTAATAATCTCAATTTTTTTTCCTTTGGCGAAATTGAAGCTTTTATATAGGAGAATCTACATTTCCTATTTTTTAACATAAAAAAAATGCGAAAGTGGTCAAAGTTTGGTCCAAATCTTTTCAGTTTAAAAGTTTTTCATCTTTAATTTTCCCATGTTAATTGTATGGGAAATTTCAAATTTTTCAAATTTCACAATCTTTTTGCACCTTGTGTCATAAAAATCATCACCCCAATCAATTTCCACAATCAAATCGTCATTATAAATATATTTTACGTCGAGAAATGCAAATTTTACCTATTGAAAATACATGGGGGTTCTATATTCAATGAATTATTCTTCAAAAAGTAAAAATCTCATTTTTTTTTCCTTTGGCGAAATTAAAGCTTTTATATAGGAGAATCTCTAATTCCAAATTTATAACATAAAAAAAATCCGAAATTGGTCAAAGGTTGGTCCAAATCTGTTCAGTTTAAAAGTTTTTCATCTTTAATTTTCCCATGTTAATTGTATGGGAAATTTCAAATTTTGCAATTTTCACAATCTTTTTGCACCTTGTGTCATAAAAATCATTACCCCAATCAATTTCCACAATCAAATCGTCATTATAACTATATTTTACTGCTCAATGTCAAGAAATGCAAATTTCACGTATTGAAAATACATGGGGGACGATATTCAATGAATTATTTTTCAAAAAGTATAAATCTTAATTTTTTTTCCTTTGGCGAAATTGAAGCTTTTATATAGGAGAATCTACATTTCCAATTTTTTAACATAAAAAAAATGCGAAAGTGGTCAAAGTTTGGTCCAAATCTGTTCAGTTTAAAAGTTTTTCATCTTTAATTTTCCCATGTTAATTGTATGGGAAATTTCAAATTTTTCAATTTTCACAATCTTTTTGCACCTTGTGTCATAAAAATCATCACCCCAATCAATTTCCACAATCGAATCGTCATTATAACTACATTTTACTGCTCAATGTCAAAAAATGCAAATTTCACGTATTGAAAATACATGGGGGACGATATTCAATGAATTATTTTTCAAAAAGTAAAAATCTCAATTTTTTTTCCTTTGGCGAAATTGAAGCTTTTATATATTAGAATCTACATTTCCAATTTTTTAACATAAAAAAAATGTGAAGATGGTCAAAGGTTGGTCCAAATCAGTGCAGTTTAAATATTTTTCATTTTCAATTTTCCCCATGTTAATTGTATAGGAAATTTCAATTTTCGAAATTTTACGATCTTTTTCACCTTGTGTCATAAAAATCATCACCCCAATCAATTTCCACAATCGAATCGTCATTATAACTACATTTTACTGCTCAATGTCAAAAAATGCAAATTTCACGTATTGAAAATACATGGGGGACGATATTCAATGAATTATTTTTCAAAAAGTAAAAATCTCAATTTTTTTTCCTTTGGCGAAATTGAAGCTTTTATATAGGAGAATCTACATTTCCTATTTTTTAACATAAAAAAAATGCGAAAGTGGTCAAAGTTTGGTCCAAATCTTTTCAGTTTAAAAGTTTTCCATCTTTAATTTTCCCATGTTAATTGTATGGGAAATTTCAAATTTTTCAAATTTCACAATCTTTTTGCACCTTGTGTCATAAAAATCATCACCCCAATCAATTTCCACAATCAAATCGTCATTATAAATATATTTTACGTCGAGAAATGCAAATTTTACCTATTGAAAATACATGGGGGTTCTATATTCAATGAATTATTCTTCAAAAAGCAAAAATCTCAATTTTTTTTCCTTTGGCGAAATTAAAGCTTTTATATAGGAGAATCTCTAATTCCAAATTTATAACATAAAAAAAATCCGAAATTGGTCAAAGGTTGGTCCAAATCTGTTCAGTTTAAAAGTTTTTCATCTTTAATTTTCCCATGTTAATTGTATGGGAAATTTCAAATTTTGCAATTTTTACAATCTTTTTGCACCTTGTGTCATAAAAATCATTACCCCAATCAATTTCCACAATCAAATCGTCATTATAACTATATTTTACTGCTCAATGTCAAGAAATGCAAATTTCACGTATTGAAAATACATGGGGGACGATATTCAATGAATTATTTTTCAAAAAGTAAAAATCTTAATTTTTTTTCCTTTGGCGAAATTGAAGCTTTTATATAGGAGAATCTACATTTCCAATTTTTTAACATAAAAAAAATGCGAAGGTGGTCAAAGTTTGGTCCAAATCTGTTCAGTTTAAAAGTTTTTCATCTTTAATTTTCCCATGTTAATTGTATGGGAAATTTCAAATTTTTCAATTTTCACAATCTTTTTACACCTTGTGTCATAAAAATCATCACCCCAATCAATGTCCACAATCAAATCGTCATTATAACTATATTTTACGTCGAGAAATGCAAATTTCACATATTGAATATACATGGGGGTTCTATATTCAATGAATTATTCTTCAAAGAGTAAAAATCTCAATTTTTTTTCCTTTGGCGAAATTGAAGCTTTTATATATTAGAATCTACATTTCCAATTTTTTAACATAAAAAAAATGCGAAGGTGGTCAAAGTTTGGTCCAAATCTGATCAGTTTAAAAGATTTTCATCTTTAATTTTCCCATGTTAATTGTATGGGAAATTTCAAATTTTTCAATTTTCACAATCTTTTTGCACCTTGTGTCATAAAAATCATCACCCCAATCAATTTCCACAATCGAATCGTCATTATAACTACATTTTACTGCTCAATGTCAAAAAATGCAAATTTCACGTATTGAAAATACATGGGGGACGATATTCAATGAATTATTTTTCAAAAAGTAAAAATCTCAATTTTTTTTCCTTTGGCGAAATTGAAGCTTTTATATAGGAGAATCTACATTTCCTATTTTTTAACATAAAAAAAATGCGAAAGTGGTCAAAGTTTGGTCCAAATCTTTTCAGTTTAAAAGTTTTTCATCTTTAATTTTCCAATGTTAATTGTATGGGAAATTTCAAATTTTTCAAATTTCACAATCTTTTTGCACCTTGTGTCATAAAAATCATCACCCCAATCAATTTCCACAATCAAATCGTCATTATAAATATATTTTACGTCGAGAAATGCAAATTTTACCTATTGAAAATACATGGGGGTTCTATATTCAATGAATTATTCTTCAAAAAGTAAAAATCTCAATTTTTTTTCCTTTGGCGAAATTAAAGCTTTTATATAGGAGAATCTCTAATTCCAAATTTATAACATAAAAAAAATCCGAAATTGGTCAAAGGTTGGTCCAAATCTGTTCAGTTTAAAAGTTTTTCATCTTTAATTTTCCCATGTTAATTGTATGGGAAATTTCAAATTTTGCAATTTTCACAATCTTTTTGCACCTTGTGTCATAAAAATCATTACCCCAATCAATTTCCACAATCAAATCGTCATTATAACTATATTTTACTGCTCAATGTCAAGAAATGCAAATTTCACGTATTGAAAATACATGGGGGACGATATTCAATGAATTATTTTTCAAAAAGTAAAAATCTTAATTTTTTTTCCTTTGGCGAAATTGAAGCTTTTATATAGGAGAATCTACATTTCCAATTTTTTAACATAAAAAAAATGCGAAGGTGGTCAAAGTTTGGTCCAAATCTGTTCAGTTTAAAAGTTTTTCATCTTTAATTTTCCCATGTTAATTGTATGGGAAATTTCAAATTTTTCAATTTTCACAATCTTTTTACACCTTGTGTCATAAAAATCATCACCCCAATCAATGTCCACAATCAAATCGTCATTATAACTATATTTTACGTCGAGAAATGCAAATTTCACATATTGAATATACATGGGGGTTCTATATTCAATGAATTATTCTTCAAAGAGTAAAAATCTCAATTTTTTTCCTTTGGCGAAATTGAAGCTTTTATATATTAGAATCTACATTTCCAATTTTTTAACATAAAAAAAATGCGAAGGTGGTCAAAGTTTGGTCCAAATCTGATCAGTTTAAAAGATTTTCATCTTTAATTTTTCCATGTTAATTGTATGGGAAATTTCAAATTTTTCAATTTTCACAATCTTTTTGCACCTTGTGTCATAAAAATCATAACCCCAATCAATTTCCACAATCGAATCGTCATTATAACTACATTTTACTGCTCAATGTCAAAAAATGCAAATTTCACGTATTGAAAATACATGGGGGACGATATTCAATGAATTATTTTTCAAAAAGTAAAAATCTCAATTTTTTTTCCTTTGGCGAAATTGAAGCTTTTATATAGGAGAATCTACATTTCCTATTTTTTAACATAAAAAAAATGCGAAAGTGGTCAAAGTTTGGTCCAAATCTTTTCAGTTTAAAAGTTTTTCATCTTTAATTTTCCCATGTTAATTGTATGGGAAATTTCAAATTTTTCAATTTTCACAATCTTTTTACACCTTGTGTCATAAAAATCATCACCCCAATCAATGTCCACAATCAAATCGTCATTATAACTATATTTTACGTCGAGAAATGCAAATTTCACATATTGAATATACATGGGGGTTCTATATTCAATGAATTATTCTTCAAAGAGTAAAAATCTCAATTTTTTTTCCTTTGGCGAAATTGAAGCTTTTATATATTAGAATCTACATTTCCAATTTTTTAACATAAAAAAAATGCGAAGGTGGTCAAAGTTTGGTCCAAATCTGATCAGTTTAAAAGATTTTCATCTTTAATTTTCCCATGTTAATTGTATGGGAAATTTCAAATTTTTCAATTTTCACAATCTTTTTGCACCTTGTGTCATAAAAATCATCACCCCAATCAATTTCCACAATCGAATCGTCATTATAACTACATTTTACTGCTCAATGTCAAAAAATGCAAATTTCACGTATTGAAAATACATGGGGGACGATATTCAATGAATTATTTTTCAAAAAGTAAAAATCTCAATTTTTTTTCCTTTGGCGAAATTGAAGCTTTTATATATTAGAATCTACATTTCCAATTTTTTAACATAAAAAAAATGTGAAGATGGTCAAAGGTTGGTCCAAATCAGTGCAGTTTAAATATTTTTCATTTTCAATTTTCCCCATGTTAATTGTATAGGAAATTTCAAATTTTTCAATTTTCACAATCTTTTTCACCTTGTGTCATAAAAATCATCACCCCAATCAATTTCCACAATCAAATCGTCATTATAACTACATTTTACGTCGAGAAATGCAAATTTCACCTATTGAAAATACATGGGGGTTCTATATTCAATGAATTATTCTTCAAAAAGTAATAATCTCAATTTTTTTTCCTTTGGCGAAATTGAAGCTTTTATATAGGAGAATCTACATTTCCTATTTTTTAACATAAAAAAAATGCGAAAGTGGTCAAAGTTTGGTCCAAATCTTTTCAGTTTAAAAGTTTTTCATCTTTAATTTTCCCATGTTAATTGTATGGGAAATTTCAAATTTTTCAAATTTCACAATCTTTTTGCACCTTGTGTCATAAAAATCATCACCCCAATCAATTTCCACAATCAAATCGTCATTATAAATATATTTTACGTCGAGAAATGCAAATTTTACCTATTGAAAATACATGGGGGTTCTATATTCAATGAATTATTCTTCAAAGAGTAAAAATCTCAATTTTTTTTCCTTTGGCGAAATTAAAGCTTTTATATAGGAGAATCTCTAATTCCAAATTTATAACATAAAAAAAATCCGAAATTGGTCAAAGGTTGGTCCAAATCTGTTCAGTTTAAAAGTTTTTCATCTTTAATTTTCCCATGTTAATTGTATGGGAAATTTCAAATTTTGCAATTTTCACAATCTTTTTGCACCTTGTGTCATAAAAATCATTACCCCAATCAATTTCCACAATCAAATCGTCATTATAACTATATTTTACTGCTCAATGTCAAGAAATGCAAATTTCACGTATTGAAAATACATGGGGGACGATATTCAATGAATTATTTTTCAAAAAGTAAAAATCTTAATTTTTTTTCCTTTGGCGAAATTGAAGCTTTTATATAGGAGAATCTACATTTCCAATTTTTTAACATAAAAAAAATGCGAAAGTGGTCAAAGTTTGGTCCAAATCTGTTCAGTTTAAAAGTTTTTCATCTTTAATTTTCCCATGTTAATTGTATGGGAAATTTCAAATTTTTCAATTTTCACAATCTTTTTGCACCTTGTGTCATAAAAATCATCACCCCAATCAATTTCCACAATCGAATCGTCATTATAACTACATTTTACTGCTCAATGTCAAAAAATGCAAATTTCACGTATTGAAAATACATGGGGGACGATATTCAATGAATTATTTTTCAAAAAGTAAAAATCTCAATTTTTTTTCCTTTGGCGAAATTGAAGCTTTTATATATTAGAATCTACATTTCCAATTTTTTAACATAAAAAAAATGTGAAGATGGTCAAAGGTTGGTCCAAATCAGTGCAGTTTAAATATTATTCATTTTCAATTTTCCCCATGTTAATTGTATAGGAAATTTCAATTTTCGAAATTTTACGATCTTTTTCACCTTGTGTCATAAAAATCATCACCCCAATCAATTTCCACAATCAAATCGTCATTATAACTACATTTTACGTCGAGAAATGCAAATTTCACCTATTGAAAATACATGGGGGTTCTATATTCAATGAATTATTCTTAAAAAAGTAATAATCTCAATTTTTTTTCCTTTGGCGAAATTGAAGCTTTTATATAGGAGAATCTACATTTCCTATTTTTTAACATAAAAAAAATGCGAAAGTGGTCAAAGTTTGGTCCAAATCTTTTCAGTTTAAAAGTTTTTCATCTTTAATTTTCCCATGTTAATTGTATGGGAAATTTCAAATTTTTCAAATTTCACAATCTTTTTGCACCTTGTGTCATAAAAATCATCACCCCAATCAATTTCCACAATCAAATCGTCATTATAAATATATTTTACGTCGAGAAATGCAAATTTTACCTATTGAAAATACATGGGGGTTCTATATTCAATGAATTATTCTTCAAAAAGTAAAAATCTCAATTTTTTTTCCTTTGGCGAAATTAAAGCTTTTATATAGGAGAATCTCTAATTCCAAATTTATAACATAAAAAAAATCCGAAATTGGTCAAAGGTTGGTCCAAATCTGTTCAGTTTAAAAGTTTTTCATCTTTAATTTTTCCATGTTAATTGTATGGGAAATTTCAAATTTTTCAATTTTCACAATCTTTTTGCACCTTGTGTCATAAAAATCATCACCCCAATCAATTTCCACAATCGAATCGTCATTATAACTACATTTTACTGCTCAATGTCAAAAAATGCAAATTTCACGTATTGAAAATACATGGGGGACGATATTCAATGAATTATTTTTCAAAAAGTAAAAATCTCAATTTTTTTTCCTTTGGCGAAATTGAAGCTTTTATATAGGAGAATCTACATTTCCTATTTTTTAACATAAAAAAAATGCGAAAGTGGTCAAAGTTTGGTCCAAATCTTTTCAGTTTAAAAGTTTTTCATCTTTAATTTTCCCATGTTAATTGTATGGGAAATTTCAAATTTTTCAATTTTCACAATCTTTTTACACCTTGTGTCATAAAAATCATCACCCCAATCAATGTCCACAATCAAATCGTCATTATAACTATATTTTACGTCGAGAAATGCAAATTTCACATATTGAATATACATGGGGGTTCTATATTCAATGAATTATTCTTCAAAGAGTAAAAATCTCAATTTTTTTTCCTTTGGCGAAATTGAAGCTTTTATATATTAGAATCTACATTTCCAATTTTTTAACATAAAAAAAATGCGAAGGTGGTCAAAGTTTGGTCCAAATCTGATCAGTTTAAAAGATTTTCATCTTTAATTTTCCCATGTTAATTGTATGGGAAATTTCAAATTTTTCAATTTTCACAATCTTTTTGCACCTTGTGTCATAAAAATCATCACCCCAATCAATTTCCACAATCGAACAATCGAATCGTCATTATAACTACATTTTACTGCTCAATGTCAAAAAATGCAAATTTCACGTATTGAAAATACATGGGGGACGATATTCAATGAATTATTTTTCAAAAATTAAAAATCTCAATTTTTTTTCCTTTGGCGAAATTGAAGCTTTTATATATTAGAATCTACATTTCCAATTTTTTAACATAAAAAAAATGTGAAGATGGTCAAAGGTTGGTCCAAATCAGTGCAGTTTAAATATTTTTCATTTTCAATTTTCCCCATGTTAATTGTATAGGAAATTTCAATTTTCGAAATTTTACGATCTTTTTCACCTTGTGTCATAAAAATCATCACCCCAATCAATTTCCACAATCAAATCGTCATTATAACTACATTTTACGTCGAGAAATGCAAATTTCACCTATTGAAAATACATGGGGGTTCTATATTCAATGAATTATTCTTCAAAAAGTAATAATCTCAATTTTTTTTCCTTTGGCGAAATTGAAGCTTTTATATAGGAGAATCTACATTTCCTATTTTTTAACATAAAAAAAATGCGAAAGTGGTCAAAGTTTGGTCCAAATCTTTTCAGTTTAAAAGTTTTTCATCTTTAATTTTCCCATGTTAATTGTATGGGAAATTTCAAATTTTTCAAATTTCACAATCTTTTTGCACCTTGTGTCATAAAAATCATCACCCCAATCAATTTCCACAATCAAATCGTCATTATAAATATATTTTACGTCGAGAAATGCAAATTTTACCTATTGAAAATACATGGGGGTTCTATATTCAATGAATTATTCTTCAAAAAGTAAAAATCTCAATTTTTTTTCCTTTGGCGAAATTAAAGCTTTTATATAGGAGAATCTCTAATTCCAAATTTATAACATAAAAAAAATCCGAAATTGGTCAAAGGTTGGTCCAAATCTGTTCAGTTTAAAAGTTTTTCATCTTTAATTTTCCCATGTTAATTGTATGGGAAATTTCAAATTTTGCAATTTTCACAATCTTTTTGCACCTTGTGTCATAAAAATCATTACCCCAATCAATTTCCACAATCAAATCGTCATTATAACTATATTTTACTGCTCAATGTCAAGAAATGCAAATTTCACGTATTGAAAATACATGGGGGACGATATTCAATGAATTATTTTTCAAAAAGTAAAAATCTTAATTTTTTTTCCTTTGGCGAAATTGAAGCTTTTATATAGGAGAATCTACATTTCCAATTTTTTAACATAAAAAAAATGCGAAAGTGGTCAAAGTTTGGTCCAAATCTGTTCAGTTTAAAAGTTTTTCATCTTTAATTTTCCCATGTTAATTGTATGGGAAATTTCAAATTTTTCAATTTTCACAATCTTTTTGCACCTTGTGTCATAAAAATCATCACCCCAATCAATTTCCACAATCGAATCGTCATTATAACTACATTTTACTGCTCAATGTCAAAAAATGCAAATTTCACGTATTGAAAATACATGGGGGACGATATTCAATGAATTATTTTTCAAAAAGTAAAAATCTCAATTTTTTTTCCTTTGGCGAAATTGAAGCTTTTATATATTAGAATCTACATTTCCAATTTTTTAACATAAAAAAAATGTGAAGATGGTCAAAGGTTGGTCCAAATCAGTGCAGTTTAAATATTATTCATTTTCAATTTTCCCCATGTTAATTGTATAGGAAATTTCAATTTTCGAAATTTTACGATCTTTTTCACCTTGTGTCATAAAAATCATCACCCCAATCAATTTCCACAATCAAATCGTCATTATAACTACATTTTACATCGAGAAATGCAAATTTCACCTATTGAAAATACATGGGGGTTCTATATTCAATGAATTATTCTTCAAAAAGTAATAATCTCAATTTTTTTTCCTTTGGCGAAATTGAAGCTTTTATATAGGAGAATCTACATTTCCTATTTTTTAACATAAAAAAAATGCGAAAGTGGTCAAAGTTTGGTCCAAATCTTTTCAGTTTAAAAGTTTTTCATCTTTAATTTTCCCATGTTAATTGTATGGGAAATTTCAAATTTTTCAAATTTCACAATCTTTTTGCACCTTGTGTCATAAAAATCATCACCCCAATCAATTTCCACAATCAAATCGTCATTATAAATATATTTTACGTCGAGAAATGCAAATTTTACCTATTGAAAATACATGGGGGTTCTATATTCAATGAATTATTCTTCAAAAAGTAAAAATCTCAATTTTTTTTCCTTTGGCGAAATTAAAGCTTTTATATAGGAGAATCTCTAATTCCAAATTTATAACATAAAAAAAATCCGAAATTGGTCAAAGGTTGGTCCAAATCTGTTCAGTTTAAAAGTTTTTCATCTTTAATTTTCCCATGTTAATTGTATGGGAAATTTCAAATTTTGCAATTTTCACAATCTTTTTGCACCTTGTGTCATAAAAATCATTACCCCAATCAATTTCCACAATCAAATCGTCATTATAACTATATTTTACTGCTCAATGTCAAGAAATGCAAATTTCACGTATTGAAAATACATGGGGGACGATATTCAATGAATTATTTTTCAAAAAGTAAAAATCTTAATTTTTTTTCCTTTGGCGAAATTGAAGCTTTTATATAGGAGAATCTACATTTCCAATTTTTTAACATAAAAAAAATGCGAAAGTGGTCAAAGTTTGGTCCAAATCTGTTCAGTTTAAAAGTTTTTCATCTTTAATTTTCCCATGTTAATTGTATGGGAAATTTCAAATTTTTCAATTTTCACAATCTTTTTGCACCTTGTGTCATAAAAATCATCACCCCAATCAATTTCCACAATCGAATCGTCATTATAACTACATTTTACTGCTCAATGTCAAAAAATGCAAATTTCACGTATTGAAAATACATGGGGGACGATATTCAATGAATTATTTTTCAAAAAGTAAAAATCTCAATTTTTTTTCCTTTGGCGAAATTGAAGCTTTTATATATTAGAATCTACATTTCCAATTTTTTAACATAAAAAAAATGTGAAGATGGTCAAAGGTTGGTCCAAATCAGTGCAGTTTAAATATTTTTCATTTTCAATTTTCCCCATGTTAAATGTATAGGAAATTTCAATTTTCGAAATTTTACGATCTTTTTCACCTTGTGTCATAAAAATCATCACCCCAATCAATTTCCACAATCAAATCGTCATTATAACTACATTTTACGTCGAGAAATGTAAATTTCACCTATTGAAAATACATGGGGGTTCTATATTCAATGAATTATTCTTCAAAAAGTAATAATCTCAATTTTTTTTCCTTTGGCGAAATTGAAGCTTTTATATAGGAGAATCTACATTTCCTATTTTTTAACATAAAAAAAATGCGAAAGTGGTCAAAGTTTGGTCCAAATCTGTTCAGTTTAAAAGTTTTTCATCTTTAATTTTCCCATGTTAATTGTATGGGAAATTTCAAATTTTTCAAATTTCACAATCTTTTTGCACCTTGTGTCATAAAAATCATCACCCCAATCAATTTCCACAATCAAATCGTCATTATAAATATATTTTACGTCGAGAAATGCAAATTTTACCTATTGAAAATACATGGGGGTTCTATATTCAATGAATTATTCTTCAAAAAGTAAAAATCTCAATTTTTTTTCCTTTGGCGAAATTAAAGCTTTTATATAGGAGAATCTCTAATTCCAAATTTATAACATAAAAAAAATCCGAAATTGGTCAAAGGTTGGTCCAAATCTGTTCAGTTTAAAAGTTTTTCATCTTTAATTTTCCCATGTTAATTGTATGGGAAATTTCAAATTTTGCAATTTTCACAATCTTTTTGCACCTTGTGTCATAAAAATCATTACCCCAATCAATTTCCACAATCAAATCGTCATTATAACTATATTTTACTGCTCAATGTCAAGAAATGCAAATTTCACGTATTGAAAATACATGGGGGACGATATTCAATGAATTATTTTTCAAAAAGTAAAAATCTTAATTTTTTTTCCTTTGGCGAAATTGAAGCTTTTATATAGGAGAATCTACATTTCCAATTTTTTAACATAAAAAAAATGCGAAGGTTGTCAAAGTTTGGTCCAAATCTGTTCAGTTTAAAAGTTTTTCATCTTTAATTTTCCCATGTTAATTGTATGGGAAATTTCAAATTTTTCAATTTTCACAATCTTTTTACACCTTGTGTCATAAAAATCATCACCCCAATCAATGTCCACAATCAAATCGTCATTATAACTATATTTTACGTCGAGAAATGCAAATTTCACATATTGAATATACATGGGGGTTCTATATTCAATGAATTATTCTTCAAAGAGTAAAAATCTCAATTTTTTTTCCTTTGGCGAAATTGAAGCTTTTATATATTAGAATCTACGTTTCCAATTTTTTAACATAAAAAAAATGCGAAGGTGGTCAAAGTTTGGTCCAAATCTGATCAGTTTAAAAGATTTTCATCTTTAATTTTCCCATGTTAATTGTATGGGAAATTTCAAATTTTTCAATTTTCACAATCTTTTTGCACCTTGTGTCATAAAAATCATCACCCCAATCAATTTCCACAATCGAATCGTCATTATAACTACATTTTACTGCTCAATGTCAAAAAATGCAAATTTCACGTATTGAAAATACATGGGGGACGATATTCAATGAATTATTTTTCAAAAAGTAAAAATCTCAATTTTTTTTCCTTTGGCGAAATTGAAGCTTTTATATATTAGAATCTACATTTCCAATTTTTTAACATAAAAAAAATGTGAAGATGGTCAAAGGTTGGTCCAAATCAGTGCAGTTTAAATATTTTTCATTTTCAATTTTCCCCATGTTAATTGTATAGGAAATTTCAATTTTCGAAATTTTACGATCTTTTTCACCTTGTGTCATAAAAATCATCACCCCCAATCAATTTCCACAATCAAATCGTCATTATAACTACATTTTACGTCGAGAAATGCAAATTTCACCTATTGAAAATACATGGGGGTTCTATATTCAATGAATTATTCTTCAAAAAGTAATAATCTCAATTTTTTTTCCTTTGGCGAAATTGAAGCTTTTATATAGGAGAATCTACATTTCCTATTTTTTAACATAAAAAAAATGCGAAAGTGGTCAAAGTTTGGTCCAAATCTTTTCAGTTTAAAAGTTTTTCATCTTTAATTTTCCCATGTTAATTGTATGGGAAATTTCAAATTTTTCAAATTTCACAATCTTTTTGCACCTTGTGTCATAAAAATCATCACCCCAATCAATTTCCTCAATCAAATCGTCATTATAAATATATTTTACGTCGAGAAATGCAAATTTTACCTATTGAAAATAAATGGGGGTTCTATATTCAATGAATTATTCTTCAAAAAGTAAAAATCTCAATTTTTTTTCCTTTGGCGAAATTAAAGCTTTTATATAGGAGAATCTCTAATTCCAAATTTATAACATAAAAAAAATCCGAAATTGGTCAAAGGTTGGTCCAAATCTGTTCAGTTTAAAAGTTTTTCATCTTTAATTTTCCCATGTTAATTGTATGGGAAATTTCAAATTTTGCAATTTTCACAATCTTTTTGCACCTTGTGTCATAAAAATCATTACCCCAATCAATTTCCACAATCAAATCGTCATTATAACTATATTTTACTGCTCAATGTCAAGAAATGCAAATTTCACGTATTGAAAATACATGGGGGACGATATTCAATGAATTATTTTTCAAAAAGTAAAAATCTTAATTTTTTTTCCTTTGGCGAAATTGAAGCTTTTATATAGGAGAATCTACATTTCCAATTTTTTAACATAAAAAAAATGCGAAAGTGGTCAAAGTTTGGTCCAAATCTGTTCAGTTTAAAAGTTTTTCATCTTTAATTTTCCCATGTTAATTGTATGGGAAATTTCAAATTTTTCAATTTTCACAATCTTTTTGCACCTTGTGTGATAAAAATCATTACCCCAATCAATTTCCACAATCAAATCGTCATTATAACTATATTTTACTGCTCAATGTCAAGAAATGCAAATTTCACGTATTGAAAATACATGGGGGACGATATTTAATGAATTATTTTTCAAAAAGTAAAAATCTTAATTTTTTTTCCTTTAGCGAAATTGAAGCTTTTATATAGGAGAATCTACATTTCCAATTTTTTAACATAAAAAAAATGCGAAAGTGGTCAAAGTTTGGTCCAAATCTGTTCAGTTTAAAAGTTTTTCATCTTTAATTTTCCCATGTTAATTGTATGGGAAATTTCAAATTTTGCAATTTTCACAATCTTTTTGCACCTTGTGTCATAAAAATCATTACCTTAATCAATTTCCACAATCAAATCGTCATTATAACTATATTTTACTGCTCAATGTCAAGAAATGCAAATTTCACGTATTGAAAATACATGGGGGACGATATTCAATGAATTATTTTTCAAAAAGTAAAAATCTTAATTTTTTTTCCTTTGGCGAAATTGAAGCTTTTATATAGGAGAATCTACATTTCCAATTTTATAACATAAAAAAAATGCGAAATTGGTCAAAGGTTGGTCCAAATCTGGTCAGTTTAAAAGTTTTTCATCTTTAATTTTCCCTATGTTAATTGTATGGAAAATTTCGCATTTTTCAATTTTCGCAATCTTTTTGCACCTTGTGTCATAAAAATCATCAATCCAATCAATTTCCACAATCAAATCGTCATTATAAATATATTTTACGTCGAGAAATGCAAATTTTACCTATTGAAAATACATGGGGGTTCTATATTCATTGAATTATTCTTCAAAAAGTAAAAATCTCAATTTTTTTTCCTTTGGCGAAATTGAAGCTTTTATATATTAGAATCTACATTTCCAATTTTTTAACATAAAAAAAATGTGAAGATGGTCAAAGGTTGGTCCAAATCAGTGCAGTTTAAATATTTTTCATTTTCAATTTTCCCCATGTTAATTGTATAGGAAATTTCAATTTTCGAAATTTTACGATCTTTTTCACCTTGTGTCATAAAAATCATCACCCCAATCAATTTCCACAATCGAATCGTCATTATAACTACATTTTACTGCTCAATGTCAAAAAATGCAAATTTCACGTATTGAAAATACATGGGGGACGATATTCAATGAATTATTTTTCAAAAAGTAAAAATCTCAATTTTTTTTCCTTTGGCGAAATTGAAGCTTTTATATAGGAGAATCTACATTTCCTATTTTTTAACATAAAAAAATGCGAAAGTGGTCAAAGTTTGGTCCAAATCTTTTCAGTTTAAAAGTTTTTCATCTTTAATTTTCCCATGTTAATTGTATGGGAAATTTCAAATTTTTCAAATTTCACAATCTTTTTGCACCTTGTGTCATAAAAATCATCACCCCAATCAATTTCCACAATCAAATCGTCATTATAAATATATTTTACGTCGAGAAATGCAAATTTTACCTATTGAAAATACATGGGGGTTCTATATTCATTGAATTATTCTTCAAAAAGTAAAAATCTCAATTTTTTTTCCTTTGGCGAAATTAAAGCTTTTATATAGGAGAATCTCTAATTCCAAATTTATAACATAAAAAAAATCCGAAATTGGTCAAAGGTTGGTCCAAATCTGTTCAGTTTAAAAGTTTTTCATCTTTAATTTTCCCATGTTAATTGTGTGGGAAATTTCAAATTTTTCAATTTTCACAATCTTTTTACACCTTGTGTCATAAAAATCATCACCCCAATCAATGTCCACAATCAAATCGTCATTATAACTATATTTTACGTCGAGAAATGCAAATTTCACATATTGAATATACATGGGGGTTCTATATTCAATGAATTATTCTTCAAAGAGTAAAAATCTCATTTTTTTTTCCTTTGGCGAAATTGAAGCTTTTATATATTAGAATCTACATTTCCAATTTTTTAATATAAAAAAAATGCGAAGGTGGTCAAAGTTTGGTCCAAATCTGTTCAGTTTAAAAGTTTTTCATCTTTAATTTTCCCGTGTTAATTGTATGGGAAATTTCTAATTTTTCAATTTCCACAATCTTTTTGCACCTTGTGTCATAAAAATCATCACCCCAATCAATTTCCACAACCGAATCGTCATTTTAACTACATTTTACTGCTCAATATCAAGAAATGGAAATTTCGCGTATTGAAAATACATGGGGGACGATATTCAATTAATTATTTTTCAAAAAGTAAAAATCTCATTTTTTTTTCCTTTGGCGAAATTGAAGCTTTTATATATTAGAATCTACATTTCCAATTTTTTAATATAAAAAAAATGCGAAGGTGGTCAAAGTTTGGTCCAAATCTGTTCAGTTTAAAAGTTTTTCATCTTTAATTTTCCCATGTTAATTGTATGGGAAATTTCAAATTTTTCAATTTTCACAATCTTTTTACACCTTGTGTCATAAAAATCATCACCCCAATCAATGTCCACAATCAAATCGTCATTATAACTATATTTTACGTCGAGAAATGCAAATTTCACATATTGAATATACATGGGGGTTCTATATTCAATGAATTATTCTTCAAAGAGTAAAAATCTAAATTTTTTTTCCTTTGGCGAAATTGAAGCTTTTATATATTAGAATCTACATTTCCAATTTTTTAACATAAAAAAAATGCGAAGGTGGTCAAAGTTTGGTCCAAATCTGATCAGTTTAAAAGATTTTCATCTTTAATTTTCCCATGTTAATTGTATGGGAAATTTCAAATTTTTCAATTTTCACAATCTTTTTGCACCTTGTGTCATAAAAATCATCACCCCAATCAATTTCCACAATCGAATCGTCATTATAACTACATTTTACTGCTCAATGTCAAAAAATGCAAATTTCACGTATTGAAAATACATGGGGGACGATATTCAATGAATTATTTTTCAAAAAGTAAAAATCTCAATTTTTTTTCCTTTGGCGAAATTGAAGCTTTTATATATTAGAATCTACATTTCCAATTTTTTAACATAAAAAAAATGTGAAGATGGTCAAAGGTTGGTCCAAATCAGTGCAGTTTAAATATTTTTCATTTTCAATTTTCCCCATGTTAATTGTATAGGAAATTTCAATTTTCGAAATTTTACGATCTTTTTCACCTTGTGTCATAAAAATCATCACCCCAATCAATTTCCACAATCGAATCGTCATTATAACTACATTTTACTGCTCAATGTCAAAAAATGCAAATTTCACGTATTGAAAATACATGGGGGACGATATTCAATGAATTATTTTTCAAAAAGTAAAAATCTCAATTTTTTTTCCTTTGGCGAAATTGAAGCTTTTATATAGGAGAATCTACATTTCCTATTTTTTAACATAAAAAAAATGGGAAAGTGGTCAAAGTTTGGTCCAAATCTTTTCAGTTTAAAAGTTTTTCATCTTTAATTTTCCCATGTTAATTGTATGGGAAATTTCAAATTTTTCAAATTTCACAATCTTTTTGCACCTTGTGTCATAAAAATCATCACCCCAATCAATTTCCACAATCAAATCGTCATTATAACTACATTTTACGTCGAGAAATGTAAATTTCACCTATTGAAAATACATGGGGGTTCTATATTCAATGAATTATTCTTCAAAAAGTAATAATCTCAATTTTTTTTCCTTTGGCGAAATTGAAGCTTTTATATAGGAGAATCTACATTTCCTATTTTTTAACATAAAAAAAATGCGAAAGTGGTCAAAGTTTGGTCCAAATCTGTTCAGTTTAAAAGTTTTTCATCTTTAATTTTCCCATGTTAATTGTATGGGAAATTTCAAATTTTTCAAATTTCACAATCTTTTTGCACCTTGTGTCATAAAAATCATCACCCCAATCAATTTCCACAATCAAATCGTCATTATAAATATATTTTACGTCGAGAAATGCAAATTTTACCTATTGAAAATACATGGGGGTTCTATATTCAATGAATTATTCTTCAAAAAGTAAAAATCTCAATTTTTTTTCCTTTGGCGAAATTAAAGCTTTTATATAGGAGAATCTCTAATTCCAAATTTATAACATAAAAAAAATCCGAAATTGGTCAAAGGTTGGTCCAAATCTGTTCAGTTTAAAAGTTTTTCATCTTTAATTTTCCCATGTTAATTGTATGGGAAATTTCAAATTTTGCAATTTTCACAATCTTTTTGCACCTTGTGTCATAAAAATCATTACCCCAATCAATTTCCACAATCAAATCGTCATTATAACTATATTTTACTGCTCAATGTCAAGAAATGCAAATTTCACGTATTGAAAATACATGGGGGACGATATTCAATGAATTATTTTTCAAAAAGTAAAAATCTTAATTTTTTTTCCTTTGGCGAAATTGAAGCTTTTATATAGGAGAATCTACATTTCCAATTTTTTAACATAAAAAAAATGCGAAGGTGGTCAAAGTTTGGTCCAAATCTGTTCAGTTTAAAAGTTTTTCATCTTTAATTTTCCCATGTTAATTGTATGGGAAATTTCAAATTTTTCAATTTTCACAATCTTTTTACACCTTGTGTCATAAAAATCATCACCCCAATCAATGTCCACAATCAAATCGTCATTATAACTATATTTTACGTCGAGAAATGCAAATTTCACATATTGAATATACATGGGGGTTCTATATTCAATGAAGAGTAAAAATCTCAATTTTTTTTCCTTTGGCGAAATTGAAGCTTTTATATATTAGAATCTACATTTCCAATTTTTTAACATAAAAAAAATGCGAAGGTGGTCAAAGTTTGGTCCAAATCTGATCAGTTTAAAAGATTTTCATCTTTAATTTTCCCATGTTAATTGTATGGGAAATTTCAAATTTTTCAATTTTCACAATCTTTTTGCACCTTGTGTCATAAAAATCATCACCCCAATCAATTTCCACAATCGAATCGTCATTATAACTACATTTTACTGCTCAATGTCAAAAAATGCAAATTTCACGTATTGAAAATACATGGGGGACGATATTCAATGAATTATTTTTCAAAAAGTAAAAATCTCAATTTTTTTTCCTTTGGCGAAATTGAAGCTTTTATATAGGAGAATCTACATTTCCTATTTTTTAACATAAAAAAAATGCGAAAGTGGTCAAAGTTTGGTCCAAATCTTTTCAGTTTAAAAGTTTTTCATCTTTAATTTTCCCATGTTAATTGTATGGGAAATTTCAAATTTTTCAAATTTCACAATCTTTTTGCACCTTGTGTCATAAAAATCATCACCCCAATCAATTTCCACAATCAAATCGTCATTATAAATATATTTTACGTCGAGAAATGCAAATTTTACCTATTGAAAATACATGGGGGTTCTATATTCAATGAATTATTCTTCAAAGAGTAAAAATCTCAATTTTTTTTCCTTTGGCGAAATTGAAGCTTTTATATTGGAGAATCTACATTTCCAATTTTTTAACATAAAAAAAATGCGAAGGTGGTCAAAGTTTGGTCCAAATCTGTTCAGTTTAAAAGTTTTTCATCTTTAATTTTCCCATGTTAATTGTATGGGAAATTTCAAATTTTTCAATTTTCACAATCTTTTTACACCTTGTGTCATAAAAATCATCACCCCAATCAATGTCCACAATCAAATCGTCATTATAACTATATTTTACGTCGAGAAATGCAAATTTCACATATTGAATATACATGGGGGTTCTATATTCAATGAATTATTCTTCAAAGAGTAAAAATCTCAATTTTTTTTCCTTTGGCGAAATTGAAGCTTTTATATATTAGAATCTACATTTCCAATTTTTTAACATAAAAAAAATGCGAAGGTGGTCAAAGTTTGGTCCAAATCTGATCAGTTTAAAAGATTTTCATCTTTAATTTTCCCATGTTAATTGTATGGGAAATTTCAAATTTTTCAATTTTCACAATCTTTTTGCACCTTGTGTCATAAAAATCATCACCCCAATCAATTTCCACAATCGAATCGTCATTATAACTACATTTTACTGCTCAATGTCAAAAAATGCAAATTTCACGTATTGAAAATACATGGGGGACGATATTCAATGAATTATTTTTCAAAAAGTAAAAATCTCAATTTTTTTTCCTTTGGCGAAATTGAAGCTTTTATATATTAGAATCTACATTTCCAATTTTTTAACATAAAAAAAATGTGAAGATGGTCAAAGGTTGGTCCAAATCAGTGCAGTTTAAATATTTTTCATTTTCAATTTTCCCCATGTTAATTGTATAGGAAATTTCAATTTTCGAAATTTTACGATCTTTTTCACCTTGTGTCATAAAAATCATCACCCCCAATCAATTTCCACAATCAAATCGTCATTATAACTACATTTTACGTCGAGAAATGCAAATTTCACCTATTGAAAATACATGGGGGTTCTATATTCAATGAATTATTCTTCAAAAAGTAATAATCTCAATTTTTTTTCCTTTGGCGAAATTGAAGCTTTTATATAGGAGAATCTACATTTCCTATTTTTTAACATAAAAAAAATGCGAAAGTGGTCAAAGTTTGGTCCAAATCTTTTCAGTTTAAAAGTTTTTCATCTTTAATTTTCCCATGTTAATTGTATGGGAAATTTCAAATTTTTCAAATTTCACAATCTTTTTGCACCTTGTGTCATAAAAATCATCACCCCTATCAATTTCCTCAATCAAATCGTCATTATAAATATATTTTACGTCGAGAAATGCAAATTTTACCTATTGAAAATAAATGGGGGTTCTATATTCAATGAATTATTCTTCAAAAAGTAAAAATCTCAATTTTTTTTCCTTTGGCGAAATTAAAGCTTTTATATAGGAGAATCTCTAATTCCAAATTTATAACATAAAAAAAATCCGAAATTGGTCAAAGGTTGGTCCAAATCTGTTCAGTTTAAAAGTTTTTCATCTTTAATTTTCCCATGTTAATTGTATGGGAAATTTCAAATTTTGCAATTTTCACAATCTTTTTGCACCTTGTGTCATAAAAATCATTACCCCAATCAATTTCCACAATCAAATCGTCATTATAACTATATTTTACTGCTCAATGTCAAGAAATGCAAATTTCACGTATTGAAAATACATGGGGGACGATATTCAATGAATTATTTTTCAAAAAGTAAAAATCTTAATTTTTTTTCCTTTGGCGAAATTGAAGCTTTTATATAGGAGAATCTACATTTCCAATTTTTTAACATAAAAAAAATGCGAAAATGGTCAAAGTTTGGTCCAAATCTGTTCAGTTTAAAAGTTTTTCATCTTTAATTTTCCCATGTTAATTGTATGGGAAATTTCAAATTTTTCAATTTTCACAATCTTTTTGCACCTTGTGTCATAAAAATCATTACCCCAATCAATTTCCACAATCAAATCGTCATTATAACTATATTTTACTGCTCAATGTCAAGAAATGCAAATTTCACGTATTGAAAATACATGGGGGACGATATTTAATGAATTATTTTTCAAAAAGTAAAAATCTTAATTTTTTTTCCTTTGGCGAAATTGAAGCTTTTATATAGGAGAATCTACATTTCCAATTTTTTAACATAAAAAAAATGCGAAAGTGGTCAAAGTTTGGTCCAAATCTGTTCAGTTTAAAAGTTTTTCATCTTTAATTTTCCCATGTTAATTGTATGGGAAATTTCAAATTTTGCAATTTTCACAATCTTTTTGCACCTTGTGTCATAAAAATCATTACCTTAATCAATTTCCACAATCAAATCGTCATTATAACTATATTTTACTGCTCAATGTCAAGAAATGCAAATTTCACGTATTGAAAATACATGGGGGACGATATTCAATGAATTATTTTTCAAAAAGTAAAAATCTTAATTTTTTTTCCTTTGGCGAAATTGAAGCTTTTATATAGGAGAATCTACATTTCCAATTTTATAACATAAAAAAAATGCGAAATTGGTCAAAGGTTGGTCCAAATCTGGTCAGTTTAAAAGTTTTTCATCTTTAATTTTCCCTATGTTAATTGTATGGAAAATTTCGCATTTTTCAATTTTCGCAATCTTTTTGCACCTTGTGTCATAAAAATCATCAATCCAATCAATTTCCACAATCAAATCGTCATTATAAATATATTTTACGTCGAGAAATGCAAATTTTACCTATTGAAAATACATGGGGGTTCTACATTCATTGAATTATTCTTCAAAAAGTAAAAATCTCAATTTTTTTTCCTTTGGCGAAATTGAAGCTTTTATATATTAGAATCTACATTTCCAATTTTTTAACATAAAAAAAATGTGAAGATGGTCAAAGGTTGGTCCAAATCAGTGCAGTTTAAATATTTTTCATTTTCAATTTTCCCCATGTTAATTGTATAGGAAATTTCAATTTTCGAAATTTTACGATCTTTTTCACCTTGTGTCATAAAAATCATCACCCCAATCAATTTCCACAATCGAATCGTCATTATAACTACATTTTACTGCTCAATGTCAAAAAATGCAAATTTCACGTATTGAAAATACATGGGGGACGATATTCAATGAATTATTTTTCAAAAAGTAAAAATCTCAATTTTTTTTCCTTTGGCGAAATTGAAGCTTTTATATAGGAGAATCTACATTTCCTATTTTTTAACATAAAAAAATGCGAAAGTGGTCAAAGTTTGGTCCAAATCTTTTCAGTTTAAAAGTTTTTCATCTTTAATTTTCCCATGTTAATTGTATGGGAAATTTCAAATTTTTCAATTTTCACAATCTTTTTGCACCTTGTGTCATAAAAATCATCACCCCAATCAATTTCCACAATCAAATCGTCATTATAAATATATTTTACGTCGAGAAATGCAAATTTTACCTATTGAAAATACATGGGGGTTCTATATTCATTGAATTATTCTTCAAAAAGTAAAAATCTCAATTTTTTTTCCTTTGGCGAAATTAAAGCTTTTATATAGGAGAATCTCTAATTCCAAATTTATAACATAAAAAAAATCCGAAATTGGTCAAAGGTTGGTCCAAATCTGTTCAGTTTAAAAGTTTTTCATCTTTAATTTTCCCATGTTAATTGTGTGGGAAATTTCAAATTTTTCAATTTTCACAATCTTTTTACACCTTGTGTCATAAAAATCATCACCCCAATCAATGTCCACAATCAAATCGTCATTATAACTATATTTTACGTCGAGAAATGCAAATTTCACATATTGAATATACATGGGGGTTCTATATTCAATGAATTATTCTTCAAAGAGTAAAAATCTCATTTTTTTTTCCTTTGGCGAAATTGAAGCTTTTATATATTAGAATCTACATTTCCAATTTTTTAATATAAAAAAAATGCGAAGGTGGTCAAAGTTTGGTCCAAATCTGTTCAGTTTAAAAGTTTTTCATCTTTAATTTTCCCGTGTTAATTGTATGGGAAATTTCTAATTTTTCAATTTCCACAATCTTTTTGCACCTTGTGTCATAAAAATCATCACCCCAATCAATTTCCACAACCGAATCGTCATTTTAACTACATTTTACTGCTCAATATCAAGAAATGGAAATTTCGCGTATTGAAAATACATGGGGGACGATATTCAATTAATTATTTTTCAAAAAGTAAAAATCTCATTTTTTTTTCCTTTGGCGAAATTGAAGCTTTTATATATTAGAATCTACATTTCCAATTTTTTAATATAAAAAAAATGCGAAGGTGGTCAAAGTTTGGTCCAAATCTGTTCAGTTTAAAAGTTTTTCATCTTTAATTTTCCCATGTTAATTGTATGGGAAATTTCAAATTTTTCAATTTTCACAATCTTTTTACACCTTGTGTCATAAAAATCATCACCCCAATCAATGTCCACAATCAAATCGTCATTATAACTATATTTTACGTCGAGAAATGCAAATTTCACATATTGAATATACATGGGGGTTCTATATTCAATGAATTATTCTTCAAAGAGTAAAAATCTAAATTTTTTTTCCTTTGGCGAAATTGAAGCTTTTATATATTAGAATCTACATTTCCAATTTTTTAACATAAAAAAAATGCGAAGGTGGTCAAAGTTTGGTCCAAATCTGATCAGTTTAAAAGATTTTCATCTTTAATTTTCCCATGTTAATTGTATGGGAAATTTCAAATTTTTCAATTTTCACAATCTTTTTGCACCTTGTGTCATAAAAATCATCACCCCAATCAATTTCCACAATCGAATCGTCATTATAACTACATTTTACTGCTCAATGTCAAAAAATGCAAATTTCACGTATTGAAAATACATGGGGGACGATATTCAATGAATTATTTTTCAAAAAGTAAAAATCTCAATTTTTTTTCCTTTGGCGAAATTGAAGCTTTTATATATTAGAATCTACATTTCCAATTTTTTAACATAAAAAAAATGTGAAGATGGTCAAAGGTTGGTCCAAATCAGTGCAGTTTAAATATTTTTCATTTTCAATTTTCCCCATGTTAATTGTATAGGAAATTTCAATTTTCGAAATTTTACGATCTTTTTCACCTTGTGTCATAAAAATCATCACCCCAATCAATTTCCACAATCGAATCGTCATTATAACTACATTTTACTGCTCAATGTCAAAAAATGCAAATTTCACGTATTGAAAATACATGGGGGACGATATTCAATGAATTATTTTTCAAAAAGTAAAAATCTCAATTTTTTTTCCTTTGGCGAAATTGAAGCTTTTATATAGGAGAATCTACATTTCCTATTTTTTAACATAAAAAAAATGGGAAAGTGGTCAAAGTTTGGTCCAAATCTTTTCAGTTTAAAAGTTTTTCATCTTTAATTTTCCCATGTTAATTGTATGGGAAATTTCAAATTTTTCAAATTTCACAATCTTTTTGCACCTTGTGTCATAAAAATCATCACCCCAATCAATTTCCACAATCAAATCGTCATTATAAATATATTTTACGTCGAGAAATGCAAATTTTACCTATTGAAAATACATGGGGGTTCTATATTCAATGAATTATTCTTCAAAAAGTAAAAATCTCAATTTTTTTTCCTTTGGCGAAATTAAAGCTTTTATATAGGAGAATCTCTAATTCCAAATTTATAACATATAAAAAATCCGAAATTGGTCAAAGGTTGGTCCAAATCTGTTCAGTTTAAAAGTTTTTCATCTTTAATTTTCCCATGTTAATTGTATGGGAAATTTCAAATTTTGCAATTTTTACAATCTTTTTGCACCTTGTGTCATAAAAATCATTACCCCAATCAATTTCCACAATCAAATCGTCATTATAACTATATTTTACTGCTCAATGTCAAGAAATGCAAATTTCACGTATTGAAAATACATGGGGGACGATATTCAATGAATTATTTTTCAAAAAGTAAAAATCTTAATTTTTTTTCCTTTGGCGAAATTGAAGCTTTTATATAGGAGAATCTACATTTCCAATTTTTTAACATAAAAAAAATGCGAAGGTGGTCAAAGTTTGGTCCAAATCTGTTCAGTTTAAAAGTTTTTCATCTTTAATTTTCCCATGTTAATTGTATGGGAAATTTCAAATTTTTCAATTTTCACAATCTTTTTACACCTTGTGTCATAAAAATCATCACCCCAATCAATGTCCACAATCAAATCGTCATTATAACTATATTTTACGTCGAGAAATGCAAATTTCACATATTGAATATACATGGGGGTTCTATATTCAATGAATTATTCTTCAAAGAGTAAAAATCTCAATTTTTTTTCCTTTGGCGAAATTGAAGCTTTTATATATTAGAATCTACATTTCCAATTTTTTAACATAAAAAAAATGCGAAGGTGGTCAAAGTTTGGTCCAAATCTGATCAGTTTAAAAGATTTTCATCTTTAATTTTCCCATGTTAATTGTATGGGAAATTTCAAATTTTTCAATTTTCACAATCTTTTTGCACCTTGTGTCATAAAAATCATCACCCCAATCAATTTCCACAATCGAATCGTCATTATAACTACATTTTACTGCTCAATGTCAAAAAATGCAAATTTCACGTATTGAAAATACATGGGGGACGATATTCAATGAATTATTTTTCAAAAAGTAAAAATCTCAATTTTTTTTCCTTTGGCGAAATTGAAGCTTTTATATAGGAGAATCTACATTTCCTATTTTTTAACATAAAAAAAATGCGAAAGTGGTCAAAGTTTGGTCCAAATCTTTTCAGTTTAAAAGTTTTTCATCTTTAATTTTCCCATGTTAATTGTATGGGAAATTTCAAATTTTTCAAATTTCACAATCTTTTTGCACCTTGTGTCATAAAAATCATCACCCCAATCAATTTCCACAATCAAATCGTCATTATAAATATATTTTACGTCGAGAAATGCAAATTTTACCTATTGAAAATACATGGGGGTTCTATATTCAATGAATTATTCTTCAAAAAGTAAAAATCTCAATTTTTTTTCCTTTGGCGAAATTAAAGCTTTTATATAGGAGAATCTCTAATTCCAAATTTATAACATAAAAAAAATCCGAAATTGGTCAAAGGTTATTCCAAATCTGTTCAGTTTAAAAGTTTTTCATCTTTAATTTTCCCATGTTAATTGTATGGGAAATTTCAAATTTTGCAATTTTCACAATCTTTTTGCACCTTGTGTCATAAAAATCATTACCCCAATCAATTTCCACAATCAAATCGTCATTATAACTATATTTTACTGCTCAATGTCAAGAAATGCAAATTTCACGTATTGAAAATACATGGGGGACGATATTCAATGAATTATTTTTCAAAAAGTAAAAATCTTAATTTTTTTTCCTTTGGCGAAATTGAAGCTTTTATATAGGAGAATCTACATTTCCAATTTTTTAACATAAAAAAAATGCGAAGGTGGTCAAAGTTTGGTCCAAATCTGTTCAGTTTAAAAGTTTTTCATCTTTAATTTTCCCATGTTAATTGTATGGGAAATTTCAAATTTTTCAATTTTCACAATCTTTTTACACCTTGTGTCATAAAAATCATCACCCCAATCAATGTCCACAATCAAATCGTCATTATAACTATATTTTACGTCGAGAAATGCAAATTTCACATATTGAATATACATGGGGGTTCTATATTCAATGAATTATTCTTCAAAGAGTAAAAATCTCAATTTTTTTTCCTTTGGCGAAATTGAAGCTTTTATATATTAGAATCTACATTTCCAATTTTTTAATATAAAAAAAATGCGAAGGTGGTCAAAGTTTGGTCCAAATCTGTTCAGTTTAAAAGTTTTTCATCTTTAATTTTCCCGTGTTAATTGTATGAAAAATTTCTAATTTTTCAATTTCCACAATCTTTTTGCACCTTGTGTCATAAAAATCATCACCCCAATCAATTTCCACAACCGAATCGTCATTTTAACTACATTTTACTGCTCAATATCAAGAAATGGAAATTTCGCGTATTGAAAATACATGGGGGACGATATTCAATTAATTATTTTTCAAAAAGTAAAAATCTCATTTTTTTTTCCTTTGGCGAAATTGAAGCTTTTATATATTAGAATCTACATTTCCAATTTTTTAATATAAAAAAAATGCGAAGGTGGTCAAAGTTTGGTCCAAATCTGTTCAGTTTAAAAGTTTTTCATCTTTAATTTTCCCATGTTAATTGTATGGGAAATTTCAAATTTTTCAATTTTCACAATCTTTTTACACCTTGTGTCATAAAAATCATCACCCCAATCAATGTCCACAATCAAATCGTCATTATAACTATATTTTACGTCGAGAAATGCAAATTTCACATATTGAATATACATGGGGGTTCTATATTCAATGAATTATTCTTCAAAGAGTAAAAATCTAAATTTTTTTTCATTTGGCGAAATTGAAGCTTTTATATATTAGAATCTACATTTCCAATTTTTTAACATAAAAAAAATGCGAAGGTGGTCAAAGTTTGGTCCAAATCTGATCAGTTTAAAAGATTTTCATCTTTAATTTTCCCATGTTAATTGTATGGGAAATTTCAAATTTTTCAATTTTCACAATCTTTTTGCACCTTGTGTCATAAAAATCATCACCCCAATCAATTTCCACAATCGAATCGTCATTATAACTACATTTTACTGCTCAATGTCAAAAAATGCAAATTTCACGTATTGAAAATACATGGGGGACGATATTCAATGAATTATTTTTCAAAAAGTAAAAATCTCAATTTTTTTTCCTTTGGCGAAATTGAAGCTTTTATATAGGAGAATCTACATTTCCTATTTTTTAACATAAAAAAAATGCGAAAGTGGTCAAAGTTTGGTCCAAATCTTTTCAGTTTAAAAGTTTTTCATCTTTAATTTTCCCATGTTAATTGTATGGGAAATTTCAAATTTTTCAAATTTCACAATCTTTTTGCACCTTGTGTCATAAAAATCATCACCCCAATCAATTTCCACAATCAAATCGTCATTATAAATATATTTTACGTCGAGAAATGCAAATTTTACCTATTGAAAATACATGGGGGTTCTATATTCAATGAATTATTCTTCAAAAAGTAAAAATCTCAATTTTTTTTCCTTTGGCGAAATTAAAGCTTTTATATAGGAGAATCTCTAATTCCAAATTTATAACATAAAAAAAATCCGAAATTGGTCAAAGGTTATTCCAAATCTGTTCAGTTTAAAAGTTTTTCATCTTTAATTTTCCCATGTTAATTGTATGGGAAATTTCAAATTTTGCAATTTTCACAATCTTTTTGCACCTTGTGTCATAAAAATCATTACCCCAATCAATTTCCACAATCAAATCGTCATTATAACTATATTTTACTGCTCAATGTCAAGAAATGCAAATTTCACGTATTGAAAATACATGGGGGACGATATTCAATGAATTATTTTTCAAAAAGTAAAAATCTTAATTTTTTTTCCTTTGGCGAAATTGAAGCTTTTATATAGGAGAATCTACATTTCCAATTTTTTAACATAAAAAAAATGCGAAGGTGGTCAAAGTTTGGTCCAAATCTGTTCAGTTTAAAAGTTTTTCATCTTTAATTTTCCCATGTTAATTGTATGGGAAATTTCAAATTTTTCAATTTTCACAATCTTTTTACACCTTGTGTCATAAAAATCATCACCCCAATCAATGTCCACAATCAAATCGTCATTATAACTATATTTTACGTCGAGAAATGCAAATTTCACATATTGAATATACATGGGGGTTCTATATTCAATGAATTATTCTTCAAAGAGTAAAAATCTCAATTTTTTTTCCTTTGGCGAAATTGAAGCTTTTATATATTAGAATCTACATTTCCAATTTTTTAATATAAAAAAAATGCGAAGGTGGTCAAAGTTTGGTCCAAATCTGTTCAGTTTAAAAGTTTTTCATCTTTAATTTTCCCGTGTTAATTGTATGAAAAATTTCTAATTTTTCAATTTCCACAATCTTTTTGCACCTTGTGTCATAAAAATCATCACCCCAATCAATTTCCACAACCGAATCGTCATTTTAACTACATTTTACTGCTCAATATCAAGAAATGGAAATTTCGCGTATTGAAAATACATGGGGGACGATATTCAATTAATTATTTTTCAAAAAGTAAAAATCTCATTTTTTTTTCCTTTGGCGAAATTGAAGCTTTTATATATTAGAATCTACATTTCCAATTTTTTAATATAAAAAAAATGCGAAGGTGGTCAAAGTTTGGTCCAAATCTGTTCAGTTTAAAAGTTTTTCATCTTTAATTTTCCCATGTTAATTGTATGGGAAATTTCAAATTTTTCAATTTTCACAATCTTTTTACACCTTGTGTCATAAAAATCATCACCCCAATCAATGTCCACAATCAAATCGTCATTATAACTATATTTTACGTCGAGAAATGCAAATTTCACATATTGAATATACATGGGGGTTCTATATTCAATGAATTATTCTTCAAAGAGTAAAAATCTAAATTTTTTTTCATTTGGCGAAATTGAAGCTTTTATATATTAGAATCTACATTTCCAATTTTTTAACATAAAAAAAATGCGAAGGTGGTCAAAGTTTGGTCCAAATCTGATCAGTTTAAAAGATTTTCATCTTTAATTTTCCCATGTTAATTGTATGGGAAATTTCAAATTTTTCAATTTTCACAATCTTTTTGCACCTTGTGTCATAAAAATCATCACCCCAATCAATTTCCACAATCGAATCGTCATTATAACTACATTTTACTGCTCAATGTCAAAAAATGCAAATTTCACGTATTGAAAATACATGGGGGACGATATTCAATGAATTATTTTTCAAAAAGTAAAAATCTCAATTTTTTTTCCTTTGGCGAAATTGAAGCTTTTATATATTAGAATCTACATTTCCAATTTTTTAACATAAAAAAAATGTGAAGATGGTCAAAGGTTGGTCCAAATCAGTGCAGTTTAAATATTTTTCATTTTCAATTTTCCCCATGTTAATTGTATAGGAAATTTCAATTTTCGAAATTTTACGATCTTTTTCACCTTGTGTCATAAAAATCATCACCCCCAATCAATTTCCACAATCAAATCGTCATTATAACTACATTTTACGTCGAGAAATGCAAATTTCACCTATTGAAAATACATGGGGGTTCTATATTCAATGAATTATTCTTCAAAAAGTAATAATCTCAATTTTTTTTCCTTTGGCGAAATTGAAGCTTTTATATAGGAGAATCTACATTTCCTATTTTTTAACATAAAAAAAATGCGAAAGTGGTCAAAGTTTGGTCCAAATCTTTTCAGTTTAAAAGTTTTTCATCTTTAATTTTCCCATGTTAATTGTATGGGAAATTTCAAATTTTTCAAATTTCACAATCTTTTTGCACCTTGTGTCATAAAAATCATCACCCCAATCAATTTCCACAATCAAATCGTCATTATAAATATATTTTACGTCGAGAAATGCAAATTTTACCTATTGAAAATACATGGGGGTTCTATATTCAATGAATTATTCTTCAAAAAGTAAAAATCTCATTTTTTTTTCCTTTGGCGAAATTAAAGCTTTTATATAGGAGAATCTCTAATTCCAAATTTATAACATAAAAAAAATCCGAAATTGGTCAAAGGTTGGTCCAAATCTGTTCAGTTTAAAAGTTTTTCATCTTTAATTTTCCCATGTTAATTGTATGGGAAATTTCAAATTTTGCAATTTTCACAATCTTTTTGCACCTTGTGTCATAAAAATCATTACCCCAATCAATTTCCACAATCAAATCGTCATTATAACTATATTTTACTGCTCAATGTCAAGAAATGCAAATTTCACGTATTGAAAATACATGGGGGACGATATTCAATGAATTATTTTTCAAAAAGTAAAAATCTTAATTTTTTTTCCTTTGGCGAAATTGAAGCTTTTATATAGGAGAATCTACATTTCCAATTTTTTAACATAAAAAAAATGCGAAAGTGGTCAAAGTTTGGTCCAAATCTGTTCAGTTTAAAAGTTTTTCATCTTTAATTTTCCCATGTTAATTGTATGGGAAATTTCAAATTTTTCAATTTTCACAATCTTTTTGCACCTTGTGTCATAAAAATCATCACCCCAATCAATTTCCACAATCGAATCGTCATTATAACTACATTTTACTGCTCAATGTCAAAAAATGCAAATTTCACGTATTGAAAATACATGGGGGACGATATTCAATGAATTATTTTTCAAAAAGTAAAAATCTCAATTTTTTTTCCTTTGGCGAAATTGAAGCTTTTATATATTAGAATCTACATTTCCAATTTTTTAACATAAAAAAAATGTGAAGATGGTCAAAGGTTGGTCCAAATCAGTGCAGTTTAAATATTTTTCATTTTCAATTTTCCCCATGTTAATTGTATAGGAAATTTCAATTTTCGAAATTTTACGATCTTTTTCACCTTGTGTCATAAAAATCATCACCCCAATCAATTTCCACAATCGAATCGTCATTATAACTACATTTTACTGCTCAATGTCAAAAAATGCAAATTTCACGTATTGAAAATACATGGGGGACGATATTCAATGAATTATTTTTCAAAAAGTAAAAATCTCAATTTTTTTTCCTTTGGCGAAATTGAAGCTTTTATATAGGAGAATCTACATTTCCTATTTTTTAACATAAAAAAAATGCGAAAGTGGTCAAAGTTTGGTCCAAATCTTTTCAGTTTAAAAGTTTTTCATCTTTAATTTTCCCATGTTAATTGTATGGGAAATTTCAAATTTTTCAAATTTCACAATCTTTTTGCACCTTGTGTCATAAAAATCATCACACCAATCAATTTCCACAATCAAATCGTCATTATAAATATATTTTACGTCGAGAAATGCAAATTTTACCTATTGAAAATACATGGGGGTTCTATATTCAATGAATTATTCTTCAAAAAGCAAAAATCTCAATTTTTTTTCCTTTGGCGAAATTAAAGCTTTTATATAGGAGAATCTCTAATTCCAAATTTATAACATAAAAAAAATCCGAAATTGGTCAAAGGTTGGTCCAAATCTGTTCAGTTTAAAAGTTTTTCATCTTTAATTTTCCCATGTTAATTGTATGGGAAATTTCAAATTTTGCAATTTTTACAATCTTTTTGCACCTTGTGTCATAAAAATCATTACCCCAATCAATTTCCACAATCAAATCGTCATTATAACTATATTTTACTGCTCAATGTCAAGAAATGCAAATTTCACGTATTGAAAATACATGGGGGACGATATTCAATGAATTATTTTTCAAAAAGTAAAAATCTTATTTTTTTTTCCTTTGGCGAAATTGAAGCTTTTATATAGGAGAATCTACATTTCCAATTTTTTAACATAAAAAAAATGCGAAGGTGGTCAAAGTTTGGTCCAAATCTGTTCAGTTTAAAAGTTTTTCATCTTTAATTTTCCCATGTTAATTGTATGGGAAATTTCAAATTTTTCAATTTTCACAATCTTTTTACACCTTGTGTCATAAAAATCATCACCCCAATCAATGTCCACAATCAAATCGTCATTATAACTATATTTTACGTCGAGAAATGCAAATTTCACATATTGAATATACATGGGGGTTCTATATTCAATGAATTATTCTTCAAAGAGTAAAAATCTCAATTTTTTTTCCTTTGGCGAAATTGAAGCTTTTATATATTAGAATCTACATTTCCAATTTTTTAACATAAAAAAAATGCGAAGGTGGTCAAAGTTTGGTCCAAATCTGATCAGTTTAAAAGATTTTCATCTTTAATTTTCCCATGTTAATTGTATGGGAAATTTCAAATTTTTCAATTTTCACAATCTTTTTGCACCTTGTGTCATAAAAATCATCACCCCAATCAATTTCCACAATCGAATCGTCATTATAACTACATTTTACTGCTCAATGTCAAAAAATGCAAATTTCACGTATTGAAAATACATGGGGGACGATATTCAATGAATTATTTTTCAAAAAGTAAAAATCTCAATTTTTTTTCCTTTGGCGAAATTGAAGCTTTTATATAGGAGAATCTACATTTCCTATTTTTTAACATAAAAAAAATGCGAAAGTGGTCAAAGTTTGGTCCAAATCTTTTCAGTTTAAAAGTTTTTCATCTTTAATTTTCCAATGTTAATTGTATGGGAAATTTCAAATTTTTCAAATTTCACAATCTTTTTGCACCTTGTGTCATAAAAATCATCACCCCAATCAATTTCCACAATCAAATCGTCATTATAAATATATTTTACGTCGAGAAATGCAAATTTTACCTATTGAAAATACATGGGGGTTCTATATTCAATGAATTATTCTTCAAAAAGTAAAAATCTCAATTTTTTTTCCTTTGGCGAAATTAAAGCTTTTATATAGGAGAATCTCTAATTCCAAATTTATAACATAAAAAAAATCCGAAATTGGTCAAAGGTTGGTCCAAATCTGTTCAGTTTAAAAGTTTTTCATCTTTAATTTTCCCATGTTAATTGTATGGGAAATTTCAAATTTTGCAATTTTCACAATCTTTTTGCACCTTGTGTCATAAAAATCATTACCCCAATCAATTTCCACAATCAAATCGTCATTATAACTATATTTTACTGCTCAATGTCAAGAAATGCAAATTTCACGTATTGAAAATACATGGGGGACGATATTCAATGAATTATTTTTCAAAAAGTAAAAATCTTAATTTTTTTTCCTTTGGCGAAATTGAAGCTTTTATATAGGAGAATCTACATTTCCAATTTTTTAACATAAAAAAAATGCGAAGGTGGTCAAAGTTTGGTCCAAATCTGTTCAGTTTAAAAGTTTTTCATCTTTAATTTTCCCATGTTAATTGTATGGGAAATTTCAAATTTTTCAATTTTCACAATCTTTTTACACCTTGTGTCATAAAAATCATCACCCCAATCAATGTCCACAATCAAATCGTCATTATAACTATATTTTACGTCGAGAAATGCAAATTTCACATATTGAATATACATGGGGGTTCTATATTCAATGAATTATTCTTCAAAGAGTAAAAATCTCAATTTTTTTTCCTTTGGCGAAATTGAAGCTTTTATATATTAGAATCTACATTTCCAATTTTTTAATATAAAAAAAATGCGAAGGTGGTCAAAGTTTGGTCCAAATCTGTTCAGTTTAAAAGTTTTTCATCTTTAATTTTCCCGTGTTAATTGTATGAAAAATTTCTAATTTTTCAATTTCCACAATCTTTTTGCACCTTGTGTCATAAAAATCATCACCCCAATCAATTTCCACAACCGAATCGTCATTTTAACTACATTTTACTGCTCAATATCAAGAAATGGAAATTTCGCGTATTGAAAATACATGGGGGACGATATTCAATTAATTATTTTTCAAAAAGTAAAAATCTCATTTTTTTTTCCTTTGGCGAAATTGAAGCTTTTATATATTAGAATCTACATTTCCAATTTTTTAATATAAAAAAAATGCGAAGGTGGTCAAAGTTTGGTCCAAATCTGTTCAGTTTAAAAGTTTTTCATCTTTAATTTTCCCATGTTAATTGTATGGGAAATTTCAAATTTTTCAATTTTCACAATCTTTTTACACCTTGTGTCATAAAAATCATCACCCCAATCAATGTCCACAATCAAATCGTCATTATAACTATATTTTACGTCGAGAAATGCAAATTTCACATATTGAATATACATGGGGGTTCTATATTCAATGAATTATTCTTCAAAGAGTAAAAATCTAAATTTTTTTTCATTTGGCGAAATTGAAGCTTTTATATATTAGAATCTACATTTCCAATTTTTTAACATAAAAAAAATGCGAAGGTGGTCAAAGTTTGGTCCAAATCTGATCAGTTTAAAAGATTTTCATCTTTAATTTTCCCATGTTAATTGTATGGGAAATTTCAAATTTTTCAATTTTCACAATCTTTTTGCACCTTGTGTCATAAAAATCATCACCCCAATCAATTTCCACAATCGAATCGTCATTATAACTACATTTTACTGCTCAATGTCAAAAAATGCAAATTTCACGTATTGAAAATACATGGGGGACGATATTCAATGAATTATTTTTCAAAAAGTAAAAATCTCAATTTTTTTTCCTTTGGCGAAATTGAAGCTTTTATATATTAGAATCTACATTTCCAATTTTTTAACATAAAAAAAATGTGAAGATGGTCAAAGGTTGGTCCAAATCAGTGCAGTTTAAATATTTTTCATTTTCAATTTTCCCCATGTTAATTGTATAGGAAATTTCAATTTTCGAAATTTTACGATCTTTTTCACCTTGTGTCATAAAAATCATCACCCCCAATCAATTTCCACAATCAAATCGTCATTATAACTACATTTTACGTCGAGAAATGCAAATTTCACCTATTGAAAATACATGGGGGTTCTATATTCAATGAATTATTCTTCAAAAAGTAATAATCTCAATTTTTTTTCCTTTGGCGAAATTGAAGCTTTTATATAGGAGAATCTACATTTCCTATTTTTTAACATAAAAAAAATGCGAAAGTGGTCAAAGTTTGGTCCAAATCTTTTCAGTTTAAAAGTTTTTCATCTTTAATTTTCCCATGTTAATTGTATGGGAAATTTCAAATTTTTCAAATTTCACAATCTTTTTGCACCTTGTGTCATAAAAATCATCACCCCAATCAATTTCCACAATCAAATCGTCATTATAAATATATTTTACGTCGAGAAATGCAAATTTTACCTATTGAAAATACATGGGGGTTCTATATTCAATGAATTATTCTTCAAAAAGTAAAAATCTCAATTTTTTTTCCTTTGGCGAAATTAAAGCTTTTATATAGGAGAATCTCTAATTCCAAATTTATAACATAAAAAAAATCCGAAATTGGTCAAAGGTTGGTCCAAATCTGTTCAGTTTAAAAGTTTTTCATCTTTAATTTTCCCATGTTAATTGTATGGGAAATTTCAAATTTTGCAATTTTCACAATCTTTTTGCACCTTGTGTCATAAAAATCATTACCCCAATCAATTTCCACAATCAAATCGTCATTATAACTATATTTTACTGCTCAATGTCAAGAAATGCAAATTTCACGTATTGAAAATACATGGGGGACGATATTCAATGAATTATTTTTCAAAAAGTAAAAATCTTAATTTTTTTTCCTTTGGCGAAATTGAAGCTTTTATATAGGAGAATCTACATTTCCAATTTTTTAACATAAAAAAAATGCGAAGGTGGTCAAAGTTTGGTCCAAATCTGTTCAGTTTAAAAGTTTTTCATCTTTAATTTTCCCATGTTAATTGTATGGGAAATTTCAAATTTTTCAATTTTCACAATCTTTTTACACCTTGTGTCATAAAAATCATCACCCCAATCAATGTCCACAATCAAATCGTCATTATAACTATATTTTACGTCGAGAAATGCAAATTTCACATATTGAATATACATGGGGGTTCTATATTCAATGAATTATTCTTCAAAGAGTAAAAATCTCAATTTTTTTTCCTTTGGCGAAATTGAAGCTTTTATATATTAGAATCTACATTTCCAATTTTTTAATATAAAAAAAATGCGAAGGTGGTCAAAGTTTGGTCCAAATCTGTTCAGTTTAAAAGTTTTTCATCTTTAATTTTCCCGTGTTAATTGTATGAAAAATTTCTAATTTTTCAATTTCCACAATCTTTTTGCACCTTGTGTCATAAAAATCATCACCCCAATCAATTTCCACAACCGAATCGTCATTTTAACTACATTTTACTGCTCAATATCAAGAAATGGAAATTTCGCGTATTGAAAATACATGGGGGACGATATTCAATTAATTATTTTTCAAAAAGTAAAAATCTCATTTTTTTTTCCTTTGGCGAAATTGAAGCTTTTATATATTAGAATCTACATTTCCAATTTTTTAATATAAAAAAAATGCGAAGGTGGTCAAAGTTTGGTCCAAATCTGTTCAGTTTAAAAGTTTTTCATCTTTAATTTTCCCATGTTAATTGTATGGGAAATTTCAAATTTTTCAATTTTCACAATCTTTTTACACCTTGTGTCATAAAAATCATCACCCCAATCAATGTCCACAATCAAATCGTCATTATAACTATATTTTACGTCGAGAAATGCAAATTTCACATATTGAATATACATGGGGGTTCTATATTCAATGAATTATTCTTCAAAGAGTAAAAATCTAAATTTTTTTTCATTTGGCGAAATTGAAGCTTTTATATATTAGAATCTACATTTCCAATTTTTTAACATAAAAAAAATGCGAAGGTGGTCAAAGTTTGGTCCAAATCTGATCAGTTTAAAAGATTTTCATCTTTAATTTTCCCATGTTAATTGTATGGGAAATTTCAAATTTTTCAATTTTCACAATCTTTTTGCACCTTGTGTCATAAAAATCATCACCCCAATCAATTTCCACAATCGAATCGTCATTATAACTACATTTTACTGCTCAATGTCAAAAAATGCAAATTTCACGTATTGAAAATACATGGGGGACGATATTCAATGAATTATTTTTCAAAAAGTAAAAATCTCAATTTTTTTTCCTTTGGCGAAATTGAAGCTTTTATATATTAGAATCTACATTTCCAATTTTTTAACATAAAAAAAATGTGAAGATGGTCAAAGGTTGGTCCAAATCAGTGCAGTTTAAATATTTTTCATTTTCAATTTTCCCCATGTTAATTGTATAGGAAATTTCAATTTTCGAAATTTTACGATCTTTTTCACCTTGTGTCATAAAAATCATCACCCCCAATCAATTTCCACAATCAAATCGTCATTATAACTACATTTTACGTCGAGAAATGCAAATTTCACCTATTGAAAATACATGGGGGTTCTATATTCAATGAATTATTCTTCAAAAAGTAATAATCTCAATTTTTTTTCCTTTGGCGAAATTGAAGCTTTTATATAGGAGAATCTACATTTCCTATTTTTTAACATAAAAAAAATGCGAAAGTGGTCAAAGTTTGGTCCAAATCTTTTCAGTTTAAAAGTTTTTCATCTTTAATTTTCCCATGTTAATTGTATGGGAAATTTCAAATTTTTCAAATTTCACAATCTTTTTGCACCTTGTGTCATAAAAATCATCACCCCAATCAATTTCCACAATCAAATCGTCATTATAAATATATTTTACGTCGAGAAATGCAAATTTTACCTATTGAAAATACATGGGGGTTCTATATTCAATGAATTATTCTTCAAAAAGTAAAAATCTCATTTTTTTTTCCTTTGGCGAAATTAAAGCTTTTATATAGGAGAATCTCTAATTCCAAATTTATAACATAAAAAAAATCCGAAATTGGTCAAAGGTTGGTCCAAATCTGTTCAGTTTAAAAGTTTTTCATCTTTAATTTTCCCATGTTAATTGTATGGGAAATTTCAAATTTTGCAATTTTCACAATCTTTTTGCACCTTGTGTCATAAAAATCATTACCCCAATCAATTTCCACAATCAAATCGTCATTATAACTATATTTTACTGCTCAATGTCAAGAAATGCAAATTTCACGTATTGAAAATACATGGGGGACGATATTCAATGAATTATTTTTCAAAAAGTAAAAATCTTAATTTTTTTTCCTTTGGCGAAATTGAAGCTTTTATATAGGAGAATCTACATTTCCAATTTTTTAACATAAAAAAAATGCGAAAGTGGTCAAAGTTTGGTCCAAATCTGTTCAGTTTAAAAGTTTTTCATCTTTAATTTTCCCATGTTAATTGTATGGGAAATTTCAAATTTTTCAATTTTCACAATCTTTTTGCACCTTGTGTCATAAAAATCATCACCCCAATCAATTTCCACAATCGAATCGTCATTATAACTACATTTTACTGCTCAATGTCAAAAAATGCAAATTTCACGTATTGAAAATACATGGGGGACGATATTCAATGAATTATTTTTCAAAAAGTAAAAATCTCAATTTTTTTTCCTTTGGCGAAATTGAAGCTTTTATATATTAGAATCTACATTTCCAATTTTTTAACATAAAAAAAATGTGAAGATGGTCAAAGGTTGGTCCAAATCAGTGCAGTTTAAATATTTTTCATTTTCAATTTTCCCCATGTTAATTGTATAGGAAATTTCAATTTTCGAAATTTTACGATCTTTTCACCTTGTGTCATAAAAATCATCACCCCAATCAATTTCCACAATCGAATCGTCATTATAACTACATTTTACTGCTCAATGTCAAAAAATGCAAATTTCACGTATTGAAAATACATGGGGGACGATATTCAATGAATTATTTTTCAAAAAGTAAAAATCTCAATTTTTTTTCCTTTGGCGAAATTGAAGCTTTTATATAGGAGAATCTACATTTCCTATTTTTTAACATAAAAAAAATGCGAAAGTGGTCAAAGTTTGGTCCAAATCTTTTCAGTTTAAAAGTTTTTCATCTTTAATTTTCCCATGTTAATTGTATGGGAAATTTCAAATTTTTCAAATTTCACAATCTTTTTGCACCTTGTGTCATAAAAATCATCACCCCAATCAATTTCCACAATCAAATTGTCATTATAAATATATTTTACGTCGAGAAATGCAAATTTTACCTATTGAAAATACATGGGGGTTCTATATTCAATGAATTATTCTTCAAAAAGCAAAAATCTCAATTTTTTTTCCTTTGGCGAAATTAAAGCTTTTATATAGGAGAATCTCTAATTCCAAATTTATAACATAAAAAAAATCCGAAATTGGTCAAAGGTTGGTCCAAATCTGTTCAGTTTAAAAGTTTTTCATCTTTAATTTTCCCATGTTAATTGTATGGGAAATTTCAAATTTTGCAATTTTTACAATCTTTTTGCACCTTGTGTCATAAAAATCATTACCCCAATCAATTTCCACAATCAAATCGTCATTATAACTATATTTTACTGCTCAATGTCAAGAAATGCAAATTTCACGTATTGAAAATACATGGGGGACGATATTCAATGAATTATTTTTCAAAAAGTAAAAATCTTAATTTTTTTTCCTTTGGCGAAATTGAAGCTTTTATATAGGAGAATCTACATTTCCAATTTTTTAACATAAAAAAAATGCGAAGGTGGTCAAAGTTTGGTCCAAATCTGTTCAGTTTAAAAGTTTTTCATCTTTAATTTTCCCATGTTAATTGTATGGGAAATTTCAAATTTTTCAATTTTCACAATCTTTTTACACCTTGTGTCATAAAAATCATCACCCCAATCAATGTCCACAATCAAATCGTCATTATAACTATATTTTACGTCGAGAAATGCAAATTTCACATATTGAATATACATGGGGGTTCTATATTCAATGAATTATTCTTCAAAGAGTAAAAATCTCAATTTTTTTTCCTTTGGCGAAATTGAAGCTTTTATATATTAGAATCTACATTTCCAATTTTTTAACATAAAAAAAATGCGAAGGTGGTCAAAGTTTAGTCCAAATCTGATCAGTTTAAAAGATTTTCATCTTTAATTTTCCCATGTTAATTGTATGGGAAATTTCAAATTTTTCAATTTTCACAATCTTTTTGCACCTTGTGTCATAAAAATCATCACCCCAATCAATTTCCACAATCGAATCGTCATTATAACTACATTTTACTGCTCAATGTCAAAAAATGCAAATTTCACGTATTGAAAATACATGGGGGACGATATTCAATGAATTATTTTTCAAAAAGTAAAAATCTCAATTTTTTTTCCTTTGGCGAAATTGAAGCTTTTATATAGGAGAATCTACATTTCCTATTTTTTAACATAAAAAAAATGCGAAAGTGGTCAAAGTTTGGTCCAAATCTTTTCAGTTTAAAAGTTTTTCATCTTTAATTTTCCAATGTTAATTGTATGGGAAATTTCAAATTTTTCAAATTTCACAATCTTTTTGCACCTTGTGTCATAAAAATCATCACCCCAATCAATTTCCACAATCAAATCGTCATTATAAATATATTTTACGTCGAGAAATGCAAATTTTACCTATTGAAAATACATGGGGGTTCTATATTCAATGAATTATTCTTCAAAAAGTAAAAATCTCAATTTTTTTTCCTTTGGCGAAATTAAAGCTTTTATATAGGAGAATCTCTAATTCCAAATTTATAACATAAAAAAAATCCGAAATTGGTCAAAGGTTGGTCCAAATCTGTTCAGTTTAAAAGTTTTTCATCTTTAATTTTCCCATGTTAATTGTATGGGAAATTTCAAATTTTGCAATTTTCACAATCTTTTTGCACCTTGTGTCATAAAAATCATTACCCCAATCAATTTCCACAATCAAATCGTCATTATAACTATATTTTACTGCTCAATGTCAAGAAATGCAAATTTCACGTATTGAAAATACATGGGGGACGATATTCAATGAATTATTTTTCAAAAAGTAAAAATCTTAATTTTTTTTCCTTTGGCGAAATTGAAGCTTTTATATAGGAGAATCTACATTTCCAATTTTTTAACATAAAAAAAATGCGAAGGTGGTCAAAGTTTGGTCCAAATCTGTTCAGTTTAAAAGTTTTTCATCTTTAATTTTCCCATGTTAATTGTATGGGAAATTTCAAATTTTTCAATTTTCACAATCTTTTTACACCTTGTGTCATAAAAATCATCACCCCAATCAATGTCCACAATCAAATCGTCATTATAACTATATTTTACGTCGAGAAATGCAAATTTCACATATTGAATATACATGGGGGTTCTATATTCAATGAATTATTCTTCAAAGAGTAAAAATCTCAATTTTTTTTCCTTTGGCGAAATTGAAGCTTTTATATATTAGAATCTACATTTCCAATTTTTTAACATAAAAAAAATGCGAAGGTGGTCAAAGTTTGGTCCAAATCTGATCAGTTTAAAAGATTTTCATCTTTAATTTTTCCATGTTAATTGTATGGGAAATTTCAAATTTTTCAATTTTCACAATCTTTTTGCACCTTGTGTCATAAAAATCATAACCCCAATCAATTTCCACAATCGAATCGTCATTATAACTACATTTTACTGCTCAATGTCAAAAAATGCAAATTTCACGTATTGAAAATACATGGGGGACGATATTCAATGAATTATTTTTCAAAAAGTAAAAATCTCAATTTTTTTTCCTTTGGCGAAATTGAAGCTTTTATATAGGAGAATCTACATTTCCTATTTTTTAACATAAAAAAAATGCGAAAGTGGTCAAAGTTTGGTCCAAATCTTTTCAGTTTAAAAGTTTTTCATCTTTAATTTTCCCATGTTAATTGTATGGGAAATTTCAAATTTTTCAATTTTCACAATCTTTTTACACCTTGTGTCATAAAAATCATCACCCCAATCAATGTCCACAATCAAATCGTCATTATAACTATATTTTACGTCGAGAAATGCAAATTTCACATATTGAATATACATGGGGGTTCTATATTCAATGAATTATTCTTCAAAGAGTAAAAATCTCAATTTTTTTTCCTTTGGCGAAATTGAAGCTTTTATATATTAGAATCTACATTTCCAATTTTTTAACATAAAAAAAATGCGAAGGTGGTCAAAGTTTGGTCCAAATCTGATCAGTTTAAAAGATTTTCATCTTTAATTTTCCCATGTTAATTGTATGGGAAATTTCAAATTTTTCAATTTTCACAATCTTTTTGCACCTTGTGTCATAAAAATCATCACCCCAATCAATTTCCACAATCGAATCGTCATTATAACTACATTTTACTGCTCAATGTCAAAAAATGCAAATTTCACGTATTGAAAATACATGGGGGACGATATTCAATGAATTATTTTTCAAAAAGTAAAAATCTCAATTTTTTTTCCTTTGGCGAAATTGAAGCTTTTATATATTAGAATCTACATTTCCAATTTTTTAACATAAAAAAAATGTGAAGATGGTCAAAGGTTGGTCCAAATCAGTGCAGTTTAAATATTTTTCATTTTCAATTTTCCCCATGTTAATTGTATAGGAAATTTCAAATTTTTCAATTTTCACAATCTTTTTCACCTTGTGTCATAAAAATCATCACCCCAATCAATTTCCACAATCAAATCGTCATTATAACTACATTTTACGTCGAGAAATGCAAATTTCACCTATTGAAAATACATGGGGGTTCTATATTCAATGAATTATTCTTCAAAAAGTAATAATCTCAATTTTTTTTCCTTTGGCGAAATTGAAGCTTTTATATAGGAGAATCTACATTTCCTATTTTTTAACATAAAAAAAATGCGAAAGTGGTCAAAGTTTGGTCCAAATCTTTTCAGTTTAAAAGTTTTTCATCTTTAATTTTCCCATGTTAATTGTATGGGAAATTTCAAATTTTTCAAATTTCACAATCTTTTTGCACCTTGTGTCATAAAAATCATCACCCCAATCAATTTCCACAATCAAATCGTCATTATAAATATATTTTACGTCGAGAAATGCAAATTTTACCTATTGAAAATACATGGGGGTTCTATATTCAATGAATTATTCTTCAAAGAGTAAAAATCTCAATTTTTTTTCCTTTGGCGAAATTAAAGCTTTTATATAGGAGAATCTCTAATTCCAAATTTATAACATAAAAAAAATCCGAAATTGGTCAAAGGTTGGTCCAAATCTGTTCAGTTTAAAAGTTTTTCATCTTTAATTTTCCCATGTTAATTGTATGGGAAATTTCAAATTTTGCAATTTTCACAATCTTTTTGCACCTTGTGTCATAAAAATCATTACCCCAATCAATTTCCACAATCAAATCGTCATTATAACTATATTTTACTGCTCAATGTCAAGAAATGCAAATTTCACGTATTGAAAATACATGGGGGACGATATTCAATGAATTATTTTTCAAAAAGTAAAAATCTTAATTTTTTTTCCTTTGGCGAAATTGAAGCTTTTATATAGGAGAATCTACATTTCCAATTTTTTAACATAAAAAAAATGCGAAAGTGGTCAAAGTTTGGTCCAAATCTGTTCAGTTTAAAAGTTTTTCATCTTTAATTTTCCCATGTTAATTGTATGGGAAATTTCAAATTTTTCAATTTTCACAATCTTTTTGCACCTTGTGTCATAAAAATCATCACCCCAATCAATTTCCACAATCGAATCGTCATTATAACTACATTTTACTGCTCAATGTCAAAAAATGCAAATTTCACGTATTGAAAATACATGGGGGACGATATTCAATGAATTATTTTTCAAAAAGTAAAAATCTCAATTTTTTTTCCTTTGGCGAAATTGAAGCTTTTATATATTAGAATCTACATTTCCAATTTTTTAACATAAAAAAAATGTGAAGATGGTCAAAGGTTGGTCCAAATCAGTGCAGTTTAAATATTATTCATTTTCAATTTTCCCCATGTTAATTGTATAGGAAATTTCAATTTTCGAAATTTTACGATCTTTTTCACCTTGTGTCATAAAAATCATCACCCCAATCAATTTCCACAATCAAATCGTCATTATAACTACATTTTACGTCGAGAAATGCAAATTTCACCTATTGAAAATACATGGGGGTTCTATATTCAATGAATTATTCTTAAAAAAGTAATAATCTCAATTTTTTTTCCTTTGGCGAAATTGAAGCTTTTATATAGGAGAATCTACATTTCCTATTTTTTAACATAAAAAAAATGCGAAAGTGGTCAAAGTTTGGTCCAAATCTTTTCAGTTTAAAAGTTTTTCATCTTTAATTTTCCCATGTTAATTGTATGGGAAATTTCAAATTTTTCAATTTTCACAATCTTTTTGCACCTTGTGTCATAAAAATCATCACCCCAATCAATTTCCACAATCGAATCGTCATTATAACTACATTTTACTGCTCAATGTCAAAAAATGCAAATTTCACGTATTGAAAATACATGGGGGACGATATTCAATGAATTATTTTTCAAAAAGTAAAAATCTCAATTTTTTTTCCTTTGGCGAAATTGAAGCTTTTATATAGGAGAATCTACATTTCCTATTTTTTAACATAAAAAAAATGCGAAAGTGGTCAAAGTTTGGTCCAAATCTTTTCAGTTTAAAAGTTTTTCATCTTTAATTTTCCCATGTTAATTGTATGGGAAATTTCAAATTTTTCAATTTTCACAATCTTTTTACACCTTGTGTCATAAAAATCATCACCCCAATCAATGTCCACAATCAAATCGTCATTATAACTATATTTTACGTCGAGAAATGCAAATTTCACATATTGAATATACATGGGGGTTCTATATTCAATGAATTATTCTTCAAAGAGTAAAAATCTCAATTTTTTTTCCTTTGGCGAAATTGAAGCTTTTATATATTAGAATCTACATTTCCAATTTTTTAACATAAAAAAAATGCGAAGGTGGTCAAAGTTTGGTCCAAATCTGATCAGTTTAAAAGATTTTCATCTTTAATTTTCCCATGTTAATTGTATGGGAAATTTCAAATTTTTCAATTTTCACAATCTTTTTGCACCTTGTGTCATAAAAATCATCACCCCAATCAATTTCCACAATCGAACAATCGAATCGTCATTATAACTACATTTTACTGCTCAATGTCAAAAAATGCAAATTTCACGTATTGAAAATACATGGGGGACGATATTCAATGAATTATTTTTCAAAAATTAAAAATCTCAATTTTTTTTCCTTTGGCGAAATTGAAGCTTTTATATATTAGAATCTACATTTCCAATTTTTTAACATAAAAAAAATGTGAAGATGGTCAAAGGTTGGTCCAAATCAGTGCAGTTTAAATATTTTTCATTTTCAATTTTCCCCATGTTAATTGTATAGGAAATTTCAATTTTCGAAATTTTACGATCTTTTTCACCTTGTGTCATAAAAATCATCACCCCAATCAATTTCCACAATCAAATCGTCATTATAACTACATTTTACGTCGAGAAATGCAAATTTCACCTATTGAAAATACATGGGGGTTCTATATTCAATGAATTATTCTTCAAAAAGTAATAATCTCAATTTTTTTTCCTTTGGCGAAATTGAAGCTTTTATATAGGAGAATCTACATTTCCTATTTTTTAACATAAAAAAAATGCGAAAGTGGTCAAAGTTTGGTCCAAATCTTTTCAGTTTAAAAGTTTTTCATCTTTAATTTTCCCATGTTAATTGTATGGGAAATTTCAAATTTTTCAAATTTCACAATCTTTTTGCACCTTGTGTCATAAAAATCATCACCCCAATCAATTTCCACAATCAAATCGTCATTATAAATATATTTTACGTCGAGAAATGCAAATTTTACCTATTGAAAATACATGGGGGTTCTATATTCAATGAATTATTCTTCAAAAAGTAAAAATCTCAATTTTTTTTCCTTTGGCGAAATTAAAGCTTTTATATAGGAGAATCTCTAATTCCAAATTTATAACATAAAAAAAATCCGAAATTGGTCAAAGGTTGGTCCAAATCTGTTCAGTTTAAAAGTTTTTCATCTTTAATTTTCCCATGTTAATTGTATGGGAAATTTCAAATTTTGCAATTTTCACAATCTTTTTGCACCTTGTGTCATAAAAATCATTACCCCAATCAATTTCCACAATCAAATCGTCATTATAACTATATTTTACTGCTCAATGTCAAGAAATGCAAATTTCACGTATTGAAAATACATGGGGGACGATATTCAATGAATTATTTTTCAAAAAGTAAAAATCTTAATTTTTTTTCCTTTGGCGAAATTGAAGCTTTTATATAGGAGAATCTACATTTCCAATTTTTTAACATAAAAAAAATGCGAAGGTGGTCAAAGTTTGGTCCAAATCTGTTCAGTTTAAAAGTTTTTCATCTTTAATTTTCCCATGTTAATTGTATGGGAAATTTCAAATTTTTCAATTTTCACAATCTTTTTACACCTTGTGTCATAAAAATCATCACCCCAATCAATGTCCGCAATCAAATCGTCATTATAACTATATTTTACGTCGAGAAATGCAAATTTCACATATTGAATATACATGGGGGTTCTATATTCAATGAAGAGTAAAAATCTCAATTTTTTTTCCTTTGGCGAAATTGAAGCTTTTATATATTAGAATCTACATTTCCAATTTTTTAACATAAAAAAAATGCGAAGGTGGTCAAAGTTTGGTCCAAATCTGATCAGTTTAAAAGATTTTCATCTTTAATTTTCCCATGTTAATTGTATGGGAAATTTCAAATTTTTCAATTTTCACAATCTTTTTGCACCTTGTGTCATAAAAATCATCACCCCAATCAATTTCCACAATCGAATCGTCATTATAACTACATTTTACTGCTCAATGTCAAAAAATGCAAATTTCACGTATTGAAAATACATGGGGGACGATATTCAATGAATTATTTTTCAAAAAGTAAAAATCTCAATTTTTTTTCCTTTGGCGAAATTGAAGCTTTTATATAGGAGAATCTACATTTCCTATTTTTTAACATAAAAAAAATGCGAAAGTGGTCAAAGTTTGGTCCAAATCTTTTCAGTTTAAAAGTTTTTCATCTTTAATTTTCCCATGTTAATTGTATGGGAAATTTCAAATTTTTCAAATTTCACAATCTTTTTGCACCTTGTGTCATAAAAATCATCACCCCAATCAATTTCCACAATCAAATCGTCATTATAAATATATTTTACGTCGAGAAATGCAAATTTTACCTATTGAAAATACATGGGGGTTCTATATTCAATGAATTATTCTTCAAAAAGTAAAAATCTCAATTTTTTTTCCTTTGGCGAAATTAAAGCTTTTATATAGGAGAATCTCTAATTCCAAATTTATAACATAAAAAAAATCCGAAATTGGTCAAAGCTTGGTCCAAATCTGTTCAGTTTAAAAGTTTTTCATCTTTAATTTTCCCATGTTAATTGTATGGGAAATTTCAAATTTTGCAATTTTCACAATCTTTTTGCACCTTGTGTCATAAAAATCATTACCCCAATCAATTTCCACAATCAAATTGTCATTATAACTATATTTTACTGCTCAATGTCAAGAAATGCAAATTTCACGTATTGAAAATACATGGGGGACGATATTTAATGAATTATTTTTCAAAAAGTAAAAATCTTAATTTTTTTTCCTTTGGCGAAATTGAAGCTTTTATATAGGAGAATCAACATTTCCAATTTTTTAACATAAAAAAAATGCGAAAGTGGTCAAAGTTTGGTCCAAATCTGGTCAGTTTAAAAGTTTTTCATCTTTAATTTTCCCTATGTTAATTGTATGGAAAATTTCGCATTTTTCAATTTTCGCAATCTTTTGGCACCTTGTGTCATAAAAATCATCAATCCAATCAATTTCCACAATCAAATCATACTTATAACTACATTTTACGTCGAGAAATGCAAATTTCACATATTGAAAATACATGGGGGTTCTATATTCAATGAATTATTCTTCAAAGAGTAAAAATCTCAATTTTTTTTCCTTTGGCGAAATTGAAGCTTTATTATATTAGAATCTACATTTCCAATTTTTTAACATAAAAAAATGCGAAGGTGGTCAAAGTTTGGTCCAAATCTGTTCAGTTTAAAAGTTTTTCATCTTTAATTTTCCCATGTTAATTGTATGGGAAATTTCAAATTTTTCAATTTTCACAATCTTTTTACACCTTGTGTCATAAAAATCATCACCCCAATCAATGTCCACAATCAAATCGTCATTATAACTATATTTTACGTCGAGAAATGCAAATTTCACATATTGAATATACGTTGGGGTTCTATATTCAATGAATTATTCTTCAAAGAGTAAAAATCTCAATTTTTTTTCCTTTGGCGAAATTGAAGCTTTTATATATTAGAATCTACATTTCCAATTTTTTAACATAAAAAAAATGCGAAGGTGGTCAAAGTTTGGTCCAAATCTGATCAGTTTAAAAGATTTTCATTTTTAATTTTCCCATGTTAATTGTATGGGAAATTTCAAATTTTTCAATTTTCACAATCTTTTTGCACCTTGTGTCATAAAAATCATCACCCCAATCAATTTCCACAATCGAATCGTCATTATAACTACATTTTACTGCTCAATGTCAAAAAATGCAAATTTCACGTATTGAAAATACATGGGGGACGATATTCAATGAATTATTTTTCAAAAAGTAAAAATCTCAATTTTTTTTCCTTTGGCGAAATTGAAGCTTTTATATATTAGAATCTACATTTCCAATTTTTTAACATAAAAAAAATGTGAAGATGGTCAAAGGTTGGTCTAAATCAGTGCAGTTTAAATATTTTTCATTTTCAATTTTCCCCATGTTAATTGTATAGGAAATTTCAATTTTCGAAATTTTACGATCTTTTTCACCTTGTGTCATAAAAATCATCACCCCAATCAATTTCCACAATCAAATCGTCATTATAACTACATTTTACGTCGAGAAATGCAAATTTCACCTATTGAAAATACATGGGGGATCTATATTCAATGAATTATTCTTCAAAAAGTAATAATCTCAATTTTTTTTCCTTTGGCGAAATTGAAGCTTTTATATAGGAGAATCTACATTTCCTATTTTTTAACATAAAAAAAATGCGAAAGTGGTCAAAGTTTGGTCCAAATCTTTTCAGTTTAAAAGTTTTTCATCTTTAATTTTCCCATGTTAATTGTATGGGAAATTTCAAATTTTTCAAATTTCACAATCTTTTTGCACCTTGTGTCATAAAAATCATCACCCCAATCAATTTCCTCAATCAAATCGTCATTATAAATATATTTTACGTCGAGAAATGCAAATTTTACCTATTGAAAATACATGGGGGTTCTATATTCAATGAATTATTCTTCAAAAAGTAAAAATCTCAATTTTTTTTCCTTTGGCGAAATTAAAGCTTTTATATAGGAGAATCTCTAATTCCAAATTTATAACATAAAAAAAATCCGAAATTGGTCAAAGGTTGGTCCAAATCTGTTCAGTTTAAAAGTTTTTCATCTTTAATTTTCCCATGTTAATTGTATGGGAAATTTCAAATTTTGCAATTTTCACAATCTTTTTGCACCTTGTGTCATAAAAATCATTACCCCAATCAATTTCCACAATCAAATCGTCATTATAACTATATTTTACTGCTCAATGTCAAGAAATGCAAATTTCACGTATTGAAAATACATGGGGGACGATATTCAATGAATTATTTTTCAAAAAGTAAAAATCTTAATTTTTTTTCCTTTGGCGAAATTGAAGCTTTTATATAGGAGAATCTACATTTCCAATTTTTTAACATAAAAAAAATGCGAAAGTGGTCAAAGTTTGGTCCAAATCTGTTCAGTTTAAAAGTTTTTCATCTTTAATTTTCCCATGTTAATTGTATGGGAAATTTCAAATTTTTCAATTTTCACAATCTTTTTGCACCTTGTGTCATAAAAATCATTACCCCAATCAATTTCCACAATCAAATCGTCATTATAACTATATTTTACTGCTCAATGTCAAGAAATGCAAATTTCACGTATTGAAAATACATGGGGGACGATATTTAATGAATTATTTTTCAAAAAGTAAAAATCTTAATTTTTTTTCCTTTGGCGAAATTGAAGCTTTTATATAGGAGAATCTACATTTCCAATTTTTTAACATAAAAAAAATGCGAAAGTGGTCAAAGTTTGGTCCAAATCTGTTCAGTTTAAAAGTTTTTCATCTTTAATTTTCCCATGTTAATTGTATGGGAAATTTCAAATTTTGCAATTTTCACAATCTTTTTGCACCTTGTGTCATAAAAATCATTACCTTAATCAATTTCCACAATCAAATCGTCATTATAACTATATTTTACTGCTCAATGTCAAGAAATGCAAATTTCACGTATTGAAAATACATGGGGGACGATATTCAATGAATTATTTTTCAAAAAGTAAAAATCTTAATTTTTTTTCCTTTGGCGAAATTGAAGCTTTTATATAAGAGAATCTACATTTCCAATTTTATAACATAAAAAAAATGCGAAATTGGTCAAAGGTTGGTCCAAATCTGGTCAGTTTAAAAGTTTTTCATCTTTAATTTTCCCTATGTTAATTGTATGGAAAATTTCGCATTTTTCAATTTTCGCAATCTTTTTGCACCTTGTGTCATAAAAATCATCAATCCAATCAATTTCCACAATCAAATCATCCTTATAACTACATTTTACGTCGAGAAATGCAAATTTCACATATTGAAAATACATGGGGGTTCTATATTCTATGAATTATTCTTCAAAGAGTAAAAATCTCAATTTTTTTTCCTTTGGCGAAATTGAAGCTTTTATATTGGAGAATCTACATTTCCAATTTTTTAACATAAAAAAAATGCGAAGGTGGTCAAAGTTTGGTCCAAATCTGTTCAGTTTAAAAGTTTTTCATCTTTAATTTTCCCATGTTAATTGTATGGGAAATTTCAAATTTTTCAATTTTCACAATCTTTTTACACCTTGTGTCATAAAAATCATCACCCCAATCAATGTCCACAATCAAATCGTCATTATAACTATATTTTACGTCGAGAAATGCAAATTTCACATATTGAATATACATGGGGGTTCTATATTCAATGAATTATTCTTCAAAGAGTAAAAATCTCAATTTTTTTTCCTTTGGCGAAATTGAAGCTTTTATATATTAGAATCTACATTTCCAATTTTTTAACATAAAAAAAATGCGAAGGTGGTCAAAGTTTGGTCCAAATCTGATCAGTTTAAAAGATTTTCATCTTTAATTTTCCCATGTTAATTGTATGGGAAATTTCAAATTTTTCAATTTTCACAATCTTTTTGCACCTTGTGTCATAAAAATCATCACCCCAATCAATTTCCACAATCGAATCGTCATTATAACTACATTTTACTGCTCAATGTCAAAAAATGCAAATTTCACGTATTGAAAATACATGGGGGACGATATTCAATGAATTATTTTTCAAAAAGTAAAAATCTCAATTTTTTTTCCTTTGGCGAAATTGAAGCTTTTATATATTAGAATCTACATTTCCAATTTTTTAACATAAAAAAAATGTGAAGATGGTCAAAGGTTGGTCCAAATCAGTGCAGTTTAAATATTTTTCATTTTCAATTTTCCCCATGTTAATTGTATAGGAAATTTCAATTTTCGAAATTTTACGATCTTTTTCACCTTGTGTCATAAAAATCATCACCCCCAATCAATTTCCACAATCAAATCGTCATTATAACTACATTTTACGTCGAGAAATGCAAATTTCACCTATTGAAAATACATGGGGGTTCTATATTCAATGAATTATTCTTCAAAAAGTAATAATCTCAATTTTTTTTCCTTTGGCGAAATTGAAGCTTTTATATAGGAGAATCTACATTTCCTATTTTTTAACATAAAAAAAATGCGAAAGTGGTCAAAGTTTGGTCCAAATCTTTTCAGTTTAAAAGTTTTTCATCTTTAATTTTCCCATGTTAATTGTATGGGAAATTTCAAATTTTTCAAATTTCACAATCTTTTTGCACCTTGTGTCATAAAAATTATCACCCCAATCAATTTCCTCAATCAAATCGTCATTATAAATATATTTTACGTCGAGAAATGCAAATTTTACCTATTGAAAATAAATGGGGGTTCTATATTCAATGAATTATTCTTCAAAAAGTAAAAATCTCAATTTTTTTTCCTTTGGCGAAATTAAAGCTTTTATATAGGAGAATCTCTAATTCCAAATTTATAACATAAAAAAAATCCGAAATTGGTCAAAGGTTGGTCCAAATCTGTTCAGTTTAAAAGTTTTTCATCTTTAATTTTCCCATGTTAATTGTATGGGAAATTTCAAATTTTGCAATTTTCACAATCTTTTTGCACCTTATGTCATAAAAATCATTACCCCAATCAATTTCCACAATCAAATCGTCATTATAACTATATTTTACTGCTCAATGTCAAGAAATGCAAATTTCACGTATTGAAAATACATGGGGGACGATATTCAATGAATTATTTTTCAAAAAGTAAAAATCTTAATTTTTTTTCCTTTGGCGAAATTGAAGCTTTTATATAGGAGAATCTACATTTCCAATTTTTTAACATAAAAAAAATGCGAAAGTGGTCAAAGTTTGGTCCAAATCTGTTCAGTTTAAAAGTTTTTCATCTTTAATTTTCCCATGTTAATTGTATGGGAAATTTCAAATTTTTCAATTTTCACAATATTTTTGCACCTTGTGTCATAAAAATCATTACCCCAATCAATTTCCACAATCAAATCGTCATTATAACTATATTTTACTGCTCAATGTCAAGAAATGCAAATTTCACGTATTGAAAATACATGGGGGACGATATTTAATGAATTATTTTTCAAAAAGTAAAAATCTTAATTTTTTTTCCTTTGGCGAAATTGAAGCTTTTATATAGGAGAATCTACATTTCCAATTTTTTAACATAAAAAAAATGCGAAAGTGGTCAAAGTTTGGTCCAAATCTGTTCAGTTTAAAAGTTTTTCATCTTTAATTTTCCCATGTTAATTGTATGGGAAATTTCAAATTTTGCAATTTTCACAATCTTTTTGCACCTTGTGTCATAAAAATCATTACCCCAATCAAATCGTCATTATAACTATATTTTACTGCTCAATGTCAAGAAATGCAAATTTCACGTATTGAAAATACATGGGGGACGATATTCAATGAATTATTTTTCAAAAAGTAAAAATCTTAATTTTTTTTCCTTTGGCGAAATTGAAGCTTTTATATTGGAGAATCTACATTTCCAATTTTTTAACATAAAAAAAATGCGAAGGTGGTCAAAGTTTGGTCCAAATCTGTTCAGTTTAAAAGTTTTTCATCTTTAATTTTCCCGTGTTAATTGTATGGGAAATTTCTAATTTTTCAATTTCCACAATCTTTTTGCACCTTGTGTCATAAAAATAATCACCCCAATCAATGTCCACAATCAAATCGTCATTATAACTATATTTTACGTCGAGAAATGCAAATTTCACCTATTGAAAATACATGGGGGTTCTATATTCAATGAATTATTCTTCAAAAAGTAAAAATCTCAATTTTTTTTCCTTTGGCGAAATTGAAGCTTTTATATTGGAGAATCTACATTTCCAATTTTTTAACATAAAAAAAATGCGAAGGTGGTCAAAGTTTGGTCCAAATCTGTTCAGTTTAAAAGTTTTTCATCTTTAATTTTCCCGTGTTAATTGTATGGGAAATTTCTAATTTTTCAATTTCCACAATCTTTTTGCACCTTGTGTCATAAAAATCATCACCCCAATCAATTTCCACAACCGAATCGTCATTTTAACTACATTTTACTGCTCAATATCAAGAAATGGAAATTTCGCGTATTGAAAATACATGGGGGACGATATTCAATTAATTATTTTTCAAAAAGTAAAAATCTCATTTTTTTTTCCTTTGGCGAAATTGAAGCTTTTATATATTAGAATCTACATTTCCAATTTTTTAATATAAAAAAAATGCGAAGGTGGTCAAAGTTTGGTCCAAATCTGTTCAGTTTAAAAGTTTTTCATCTTTAATTTTCCCATGTTAATTGTATGGGAAATTTCAAATTTTTCAAAATCTTTTTACACCTTGTGTCATAAAAATCATCACCCCAATCAATGTCCACAATCAAATCGTCATTATAACTATATTTTACGTCGAGAAATGCAAATTTCACATATTGAATATACATGGGGGTTCTATATTCAATGAATTATTCTTCAAAGAGTAAAAATCTCAATTTTTTTTCCTTTGGCGAAATTGAAGCTTTTATATATTAGAATCTACATTTCCAATTTTTTAACATAAAAAAAATGCGAAGGTGGTCAAAGTTTGGTCCAAATCTGATCAGTTTAAAAGATTTTCATCTTTAATTTTCCCATGTTAATTGTATGGGAAATTTCAAATTTTTCAATTTTCACAATCTTTTTGCACCTTGTGTCATAAAAATCATCACCCCAATCAATTTCCACAATCGAATCGTCATTATAACTACATTTTACTGCTCAATGTCAAAAAATGCAAATTTCACGTATTGAAAATACATGGGGGACGATATTCAATGAATTATTTTTCAAAAAGTAAAAATCTCAATTTTTTTTCCTTTGGCGAAATTGAAGCTTTTATACAGGAGAATCTACATTTCCTATTTTTTAACATAAAAAAAATGCGAAAGTGGTCAAAGTTTGGTCCAAATCTTTTCAGTTTAAAAGTTTTTCATCTTTAATTTTCCCATGTTAATTGTATGGGAAATTTCAAATTTTTCAAATTTCACAATCTTTTTGCACCTTGTGTCATAAAAATCATCACCCCAATCAATTTCCACAATCAAATCGTCATTATAAATATATTTTACGTCGAGAAATGCAAATTTTACCTATTGAAAATACATGGGGGTTCAATATTCAATGAAATATTCTTCAAAAAGTAAAAATCTCAATTTTTTTTCCTTTGGCGAAATTAAAGCTTTTATATAGGAGAATCTCTAATTCCAAATTTATAACATAAAAAAAATCCGAAATTGGTCAAAGGTTGGTCCAAATCTGTTCAGTTTAAAAGTTTTTCATCTTTAATTTTCCCATGTTAATTGTATGGGAAATTTCAAATTTTGCAATTTTCACAATCTTTTTGCACCTTGTGTCATAAAAATCATTACCCCAATCAATTTCCACAATCAAATCGTCATTATAACTATATTTTACTGCTCAATGTCAAGAAATGCAAATTTCACGTATGGAAAATACATGGGGGACGATATTCAATGAATTATTTTTCAAAAAGTAAAAATCTTAATTTTTTTTCCTTTGGCGAAATTGAAGCTTTTATATAGGAGAATCTACATTTCCAATTTTTTAACATTAAAAAAATACGAAAGTGGTCAAAGTTTGGTCCAAATCTGTTCAGTTTAAAAGTTTTTCATCTTTAATTTTCCCATGTTAATTGTATGGGAAATTTCAAATTTTTCAATTTTCACAATCTTTTTGCACCTTGTGTCATAAAAATCATTACCCCAATCAATTTCCACAATCAAATCGTCATTATAACTATATTTTACTGCTCAATGTCAAGAAATGCAAATTTCACGTATTGAAAATACATGGGGGACGATATTTAATGAATTATTTTTCAAAAAGTAAAAATCTTAATTTTTTTTCCTTTGGCGAAATTGAAGCTTTTATATAGGAGAATCTACATTTCCAATTTTTTAACATAAAAAAAATGCGAAAGTGGTCAAAGTTTGGTCCAAATCTGTTCAGTTTAAAAGTTTTTCATCTTTAATTTTCCCATGTTAATTGTATGGGAAATTTCAAATTTTGCAATTTTCACAATCTTTTTGCACCTTGTGTCATAAAAATCATTACCCCAATCAATTTCCACAATCAAATCGTCATTATAACTATATTTTACTGCTCAATGTCAAGAAATGCAAATTTCAAGTATTGAAAATACATGGGGGTTCTATATTCAATGAATTATTCTTCAAAAAGTAAAAATCTCAATTTTTTTTCCTTTGGCGAAATTGAAGCTTTTATATTGGAGAATCTACATTTCCAATTTTTTAACATAAAAAAAATGCGAAGGTGGTCAAAGTTTGGTCCAAATCTGTTCAGTTTAAAAGTTTTTCATCTTTAATTTTCCCGTGTTAATTGTATGGGAAATTTCTAATTTTTCAATTTCCACAATCTTTTTGCACCTTGTGTCATAAAAATCATCACCCCAATCAATTTCCACAACCGAATCGTCATTTTAACTACATTTTACTGCTCAATATCAAGAAATGGAAATTTCGCGTATTGAAAATACATGGGGGACGATATTCAATTAATTATTTTTCAAAAAGTAAAAATCTCATTTTTTTTTTCCTTTGGCGAAATTGAAGCTTTTATATATTAGAATCTACATTTCCAATTTTTTAATATAAAAAAAATGCGAAGGTGGTCAAAGTTTGGTCCAAATCTGTTCAGTTTAAAAGTTTTTCATCTTTAATTTTCCCATGTTAATTGTATGGGAAATTTCAAATTTTTCAATTTTCACAATCTTTTTACACCTTGTGTCATAAAAATCATCACCCCAATCAATGTCCACAATCAAATCGTCATTATAACTATATTTTACGTCGAGAAATGCAAATTTTACATATTGAATATACATGGGGGTTCTATATTCAATGAATTATTCTTCAAAGAGTAAAAATCTCAATTTTTTTTCCTTTGGCGAAATTAAAGCTTTTATATAGGAGAATCTCTAATTCCAAATTTATAACATAAAAAAAATCCGAAATTGGTCAAAGGTTGGTCCAAATCTGTTCAGTTTAAAAGTTTTTCATCTTTAATTTTCCCATGTTAATTGTATGGGAAATTTCAAATTTTGCAATTTTCACAATCTTTTTGCACCTTGTGTCATAAAAATCATTACCCCAATCAATTTCCACAATCAAATCGTCATTATAACTATATTTTACTGCTCAATGTCAAGAAATGCAAATTTCACGTATTGAAAATACATGGGGGACGATATTCAATGAATTATTTTTCAAAAAGTAAAAATCTTAATTTTTTTTCCTTTGGCGAAATTGAAGCTTTTATATAGGAGAATCTACATTTCCAATTTTTTAACATAAAAAAAATGTGAAAGTGGTCAAAGTTTGGTCCAAATCTGTTCAGTTTAAAAGTTTTTCATCTTTAATTTTCCCATGTTAATTGTATGGGAAATTTCAAATTTTTCAATTTTCACAATCTTTTTGCACCTCGTGTCATAAAAATCATCACCCCAATCAATTTCCACAATCGAATCGTCATTATAACTACATTTTACTGCTCAATGTCAAAAAATGCAAATTTCACGTATTGAAAATACATGGGGGACGATATTCAATGAATTATTTTTCAAAAAGTAAAAATCTCAATTTTTTTTCCTTTGGCGAAATTGAAGCTTTTATATATTAGAATCTACATTTCCAATTTTTTAACATAAAAAAAATGTGAAGATGGTCAAAGGTTGGTCCAAATCAGTGCAGTTTAAATATTTTTCATTTTCAATTTTCCCCATGTTAATTGTATAGGAAATTTCAATTTTCGAAATTTTACGATCTTTTTCACCTTGTGTCATAAAAATCATCACCCCAATCAATTTCCACAATCAAATCGTCATTATAACTACATTTTACGTCGAGAAATGCAAATTTCACCTATTGAAAATACATGGGGGACGATATTCAATGAATTATTTTTCAAAAAGTAAAAATCTCAATTTTTTTTCCTTTGGCGAAATTGAAGCTTTTATATAGGAGAATCTACATTTCCTATTTTTTAACATAAAAAAAATGCGAAAGTGGTCAAAGTTTGGTCCAAATCTTTTCAGTTTAAAAGTTTTTCATCTTTAATTTTCCCATGTTAATTGTATGGGAAATTTCAAATTTTTCAAATTTCACAATCTTTTTGCACCTTGTGTCATAAAAATCATCACTTAATCAATTTCCACAATCAAATCGTCATTATAAATATATTTTACGTCGAGAAATGCAAATTTTACCTATTGAAAATACATGGGGGTTCTATATTCAACGAATTATTCTTCAAAAAAAAAAAATCTCAATTTTTTTTCCTTTGGCGAAATTAAAGCTTTTATATAGGAGAATCTCTAATTCCAAATTTATAACATAAAAAAAATCCGAAATTGGTCAAAGGTTGGTCCAAATCTGTTCAGTTTAAAAGTTTTTCATCTTTAATTTTCCCATGTTAATTGTATGGGAAATTTCAAATTTTGCAATTTTCACAATCTTTTTGCACCTTGTGTCATAAAAATCATTACCCCAATCAATTTCCACAATCAAATCGTCATTATAACTATATTTTACTGCTCAATGTCAAGAAATGCAAATTTCACGTATTGAAAATACATGGGGGACGATATTCAATGAATTATTTTTCAAAAAGTAAAAATCTTAATTTTTTTTCCTTTGGCGAAATTGAAGCTTTTATATAGGAGAATCTACATTTCCAGTTTTTTAACATAAAAAAAATGCGAAAGTGGTCAAAGTTTGGTCCAAATCTTTTCAGTTTAAAAGTTTTTCATCTTTAATTTTCCCATGTTAATTGTATGGGAAATTTCAAATTTTTCAAATTTCACAATCTTTTTGCACCTTGTGTCATAAAAATCATCACCCCAATCAATTTCCACAATCAAATCGTCATTATAAATATATTTTACGTCGAGAAATGCAAATTTTACCTATTGAAAATACATGGGGGTTCTATATTCAATGAATTATTCTTCAAAAAGTAAAAATCTCAATTTTTTTTCCTTTGGCGAAATTAAAGCTTTTATATAGGAGAATCTCTAATTCCAAATTTATAACATAAAAAAAATCCGAAATTGGTCAAAGGTTGGTCCAAATCTGTTCAGTTTAAAAGTTTTTCATCTTTAATTTTCCCATGTTAATTGTATGGGAAATTTCAAATTTTGCAATTTTCACAATCTTTTTGCACCTTGTGTCATAAAAATCATTACCCCAATCAATTTCCACAATCAAATCGTCATTATAACTATATTTTACTGCTCAATGTCAAGAAATGCAAATTTCACGTATTGAAAATACATGGGGGACGATATTCAATGAATTATTTTTCAAAAAGTAAAAATCTTAATTTTTTTTCCTTTGGCGAAATTGAAGCTTTTATATAGGAGAATCTACATTTCCAATTTTTTAACATAAAAAAAATGCGAAAGTGGTCAAAGTTTGGTCCAAATCTGTTCAGTTTAAAAGTTTTTCATCTTTAATTTTCCCATGTTAATTGTATGGGAAATTTCAAATTTTTCACTATCTTTTTGCACCTTGTGTCATAAAAATCATTACCCCAATCAATTTCCACAATCAAATCGTCATTATAACTATATTTTACTGCTCAATGTCAAGAAATGCAAATTTCACGTATTGAAAATACATGGGGGACGATATTTAATGAATTATTTTTCAAAAAGTAAAAATCTTAATTTTTTTTCCTTTGGCGAAATTGAAGCTTTTATATAGGAGAATCTACATTTCCAATTTTTTAACATAAAAAAAATGCGAAAGTGGTCAAAGTTTGGTCCAAATCTGTTCAGTTTAAAAGTTTTTCATCTTTAATTTTCCCATGTTAATTGTATGGGAAATTTCAAATTTTGCAATTTTCACAATCTTTTTGCACCTTGTGTCATAAAAATCATTACCCCAATCAATTTCCACAATCAAATCGTCATTATAACTATATTTTACTGCTCAATGTCAAGAAATGCAAATTTCACGTATTGAAAATACATGGGGGACGATATTCAATGAATTATTTTTCAAAAAGTAAAAATCTTAATTTTTTTTCCTTTGGCGAAATTGAAGCTTTTATATAGGAGAATCTACATTTCCAATTTTATAACATAAAAAAAATGCGAAATTGGTCAAAGGTTGGTCCAAATCTGGTCAGTTTAAAAGTTTTTCATCTTTAATTTTCCCTATGTTAATTGTATGGAAAATTTCGCATTTTTCAATTTTCGCAATCTTTTTGCACCTTGTGTCATAAAAATCATCAATCCAATCAATTTCCACAATCAAATCATCCTTATAACTACATTTTACGTCGAGAAATGCAAATTTCACATATTGAAAATACATGGGGGTTCTATATTCAATGAATTATTCTTCAAAGAGTAAAAATCTCAATTTTTTTTCCTTTGGCGAAATTGAAGCTTTATTATATTAGAATCTACATTTCCAATTTTTTAACATAAAAAAAATGCGAAGGTGGTCAAAGTTTGGTCCAAATCTGTTCAGTTTAAAAGTTTTTCATCTTTAATTTTCCCATGTTAATTGTATGGGAAATTTCAAATTTTTCAATTTTCACAATCTTTTTACACCTTGTGTCATAAAAATAATCACCCCAATCAATGTCCACAATCAAATCGTCATTATAACTATATTTTACGTCGAGAAATGCAAATTTCACCTATTGAAAATACATGGGGGTTCTATATTCAATGAATTATTCTTCAAAAAGTAAAAATCTCAATTTTTTTTCCTTTGGCGAAATTGAAGCTTTTATATTGGAGAATCTACATTTCCAATTTTTTAACATAAAAAAAATGCGAAGGTGGTCAAAGTTTGGTCCAAATCTGTTCAGTTTAAAAGTTTTTCATCTTTAATTTTCCCGTGTTAATTGTATGGGAAATTTCTAATTTTTCAATTTCCACAATCTTTTTGCACCTTGTGTCATAAAAATCATCACCCCAATCAATTTCCACAACCGAATCGTCATTTTAACTACATTTTACTGCTCAATATCAAGAAATGGAAATTTCGCGTATTGAAAATACATGGGGGACGATATTCAATTAATTATTTTTCAAAAAGTAAAAATCTCATTTTTTTTTCCTTTGGCGAAATTGAAGCTTTTATATATTAGAATCTACATTTCCAATTTTTTAATATAAAAAAAATGCGAAGGTGGTCAAAGTTTGGTCCAAATCTGTTCAGTTTAAAAGTTTTTCATCTTTAATTTTCCCATGTTAATTGTATGGGAAATTTCAAATTTTTCAATTTTCACAATCTTTTTACACCTTGTGTCATAAAAATCATCACCCCAATCAATGTCCACAATCAAATCGTCATTATAACTATATTTTACGTCGAGAAATGCAAATTTCACATATTGAATATACATGGGGGTTCTATATTCAATGAATTATTCTTCAAAGAGTAAAAATCTCAATTTTTTTTCCTTTGGCGAAATTGAAGCTTTTATATATTAGAATCTACATTTCCAATTTTTTAACATAAAAAAAATGCGAAGGTGGTCAAAGTTTGGTCCAAATCTGATCAGTTTAAAAGATTTTCATCTTTAATTTTCCCATGTTAATTGTATGGGAAATTTCAAATTTTTCAATTTTCACAATCTTTTTGCACCTTGTGTCATAAAAATCATCACCCCAATCAATTTCCACAATCGAATCGTCATTATAACTACATTTTACTGCTCAATGTCAAAAAATGCAAATTTCACGTATTGAAAATACATGGGGGACGATATTCAATGAATTATTTTTCAAAAAGTAATAATCTCAATTTTTTTTCCTTTGGCGAAATTGAAGCTTTTATATAGGAGAATCTACATTTCCTATTTTTTAACATAAAAAAAATGCGAAAGTGGTCAAAGTTTGGTCCAAATCTTTTCAGTTTAAAAGTTTTTCATCTTTAATTTTCCCATGTTAATTGTATGGGAAATTTCAAATTTTTCAAATTTCACAATCTTTTTGCACCTTGTGTCATAAAAATCATCACCCCAATCAATTTCCACAATCAAATCGTCATTATAAATATATTTTACGTCGAGAAATGCAAATTTTACCTATTGAAAATACATGGGGGTTCTATATTCAATGAATTATTCTTCAAAAAGTAAAAATCTCAATTTTTTTTCCTTTGGCGAAATTAAAGCTTTTATATAGGAGAATCTCTAATTCCAAATTTATAACATAAAAAAAATCCGAAATTGGTCAAAGGTTGGTCCAAATCTGTTCAGTTTAAAAGTTTTTCATCTTTAATTTTCCCATGTTAATTGTATGGGAAATTTCAAATTTTGCAATTTTCACAATCTTTTTGCACCTTGTGTCATAAAAATCATTACCTCAATCAATTTCCACAATCAAATCGTCATTATAACTATATTTTACTGCTCAATGTCAAGAAATGCAAATTTCACGTATTGAAAATACATGGGGGACGATATTCAATGAATTATTTTTCAAAAAGTAAAAATCTTAATTTTTTTTCCTTTGGCGAAATTGAAGCTTTTATATAGGAGAATCTACATTTCCAATTTTTTAACATAAAAAAAATGCGAAAGTGGTCAAAGTTTGGTCCAAATCTGTTCAGTTTAAAAGTTTTTCATCTTTAATTTTCCCATGTTAATTGTATGGGAAATTTCAAATTTTGCAATTTTCACAATCTTTTTGCACCTTGTGTCATAAAAATCATTACCCCAATCAATTTCCACAATCAAATCGTCATTATAACTATATTTTACTGCTCAATGTCAAGAAATGCAAATTTCACGTATTGAAAATACATGGGGGACGATATTCAATGAATTATTTTTCAAAAAGTAAAAATCTTAATTTTTTTTCCTTTGGCGAAATTGAAGCTTTTATATAGGAGAATCTACATTTCCAATTTTTTAACATAAAAAAAATGCGAAAGTGGTCAAAGTTTGGTCCAAATCTGTTCAGTTTAAAAGTTTTTCATCTTTAATTTTCCCATGTTAATTGTATGGGAAATTTCAAATTTTGCAATTTTCACAATCTTTTTGCACCTTGTGTCATAAAAATCATCAATCCAATCAATTTCCACAATCAAATCGTCCTTATAACTACATTTTACGTCGAGAAATGCAAATTTCACATATTGAAAATACATGGGGGTTCTATATTCAATGAATTATTCTTCAAAAAGTAAAAATCTCAATTTTTTTTTCCTTCGGCGAAATTGAAGCTTTCATATAAGAGAATCTCCATTTGCAAATTTATAACATAAAAAAAATGCGAAGTTGGTCAATGGTCTGTCCAGTTTAAATATTTTTCATTTTCAATTTTCCCCATGTATAGGAAATTTCAATTTTAGAAATTTTACGATCTTTTTGCACCTTGTGTCATAAAAATCATCACAATAATCATTTTCCACAATCAAATCGTTACTGAAACTACATTTTACTGCTCAAAATCGAATTATTGCAAAGAAATTGTGCATTTCCCATTTGAAATATATAAACAATGTTAATCCTATGGGAAATGTCAAATTCCCAATTTTCAAAATTTTACCTTCTTTTTGCGCCTAGGATCAGAAAAGTCATAACATAAAATAATTCATATCATCAGTTTGCTTATAAAATGGTTTTTATACTCGAAATCCTAACCTAAAAATTTAAAGATTTTCGAAAAATTGAATTTGTGATTTAAAAAAAAAAAATTAAAAAATTTATATGAAAATGGGTCAAGAATTACTACATAACATGTTTCCAATCCAAAATCAAAATTTGAAAGGCATTTGAGCCAATGTCGAGAAATGCAAACATGGGGAACGATATTCAATGAATTATTTTTCAAAAAGTAAGAATCTCAATTTTTTTTCCTTTGGCGAAATTAAATCTTTTATACAGGAGAATCTCCATTTCCAAATTCATAACATACACAAAATGTAAAGTGGGTCAAAGGTTTGTGCCAAAACAGAGCAGTTTTAAAGTTTTTCATTTCAATTTCCCCCACGAAAAAAAATAATTCACGAATTTCGAAAAATTGAATTTCGGATTTTAAGAAAAATTTATAAAGTTTTAATTTAAATTTGGACCAAGAATTACTATATAACATATTTACAATCCAAAATCAATATTTGAAAGCATTTAAGCTAAAGTCGCGAAAAGCAAATTTCACCTATTGAAAGTACATGGGGGACGATATTCAATGAATTACTGTTCAATAAGAGAAAGCCTCACATTTTTTCTTTCATGCTGAAATTGAAGCTTTTATACATGAGAATCTCCATTTCCAAATTGATAGCATAAAAAAAATGTGAAGTGTGTCCAAGTTTGGTCCAAAACAGTGTAGTTTCAAAGTTTTTCATTTCAATTTTCCCCATATTAATCGTATGGGAAATTTCGAATTTTTCAATTTTCGAAGTTTTACAATCATTTTGTGCCTAGTGTCATAAAAATCATCACCCGAATTGATTCTGATTAGCAGTTTGCTTAAAAATTGGTAATTTAGCACTCAAAATCAAAATAATGCAAAGTACAAAAAAACTTCTTAAAAACAGTTTTTTAGTGCTTTCTTTTCAAAATTTCAAGCTGTAATTTTCCAATTGAAAAATGAATTTTTGGCCAAATATTGAACTAAGTTGAATTTATAAAGTGTTTTTCAATATAAAAACACAATTTGGTACCACTAAAATCAGACTTCAACTCTTTCCTTGTCACTTACAAGCTGTGTGGTACGCTTTTTAGAGAGAAGGCAAAATGTGGTAGGCGCTGATGCCAAAGACGTTAGGACGACTGATTTTTTTTTAAAAAATACATACTGCACGACTTTTCTACAAAAGTTTCCTTCAAAGTGCATTCCGAGAAAAAAAGTAAACCAAATGAATAAAACCTCGTTTTGTTTTAAATGCACGAAATAACGTTAGTACCCATTTTACAGAAAAATCATTTTTTTAACAAAAATTTTTACTTTCGAGTATTTTTATTTTTTAAAATGTTTTAAAAATGCATAGAACAGTGTTTCCCTTCACTGCACGTTTCAAACAATTGCCTTTGAAATATATAACATTTAGAAATTTTAAAAAATTTAGGATAAATATATATATATATATATTTTTTTCAGAACCACCCTGATAAATCTGCGGTCTAAAATGTATAATCAAAACATTGAAATGTTAAGTTAAGTAAAGAGTTTGATGATTCTGATAACTCATAGAAAATAAAAAAAAAATATTCATGTCTTCAACACTGAATGTTGAAGTCAACTTGAATAACTTAGTAGTTAGAGGTGTCTAAAAGACGGAAATGATTTTCAGTAATCTTGATTTCGCCTAATTTTCTATAAGTTCTCTTATCCATAAGTTCTACTCCCAACTACTATTAAATGTAATAAAAAAAATATAATTACTCGAAAATAAATTAAAATTAAACGAAATTGCTTGGGAATGGATGGAAATCAATGGGTTGAAATAAAAACAAAATGTAGAAAGTTGTCATAAAGTAAGAAAAATAAGATAAAATTTACAATGCAATGATTTACAAAATTTGCATATTGCAGTTTTCAAGGAATCACTATTGCGAATTTGTAATAAAATCTAGTTTTCAAGGGAGTCGAATTATTATGGAAATGCACTAATAGATTGTTTTATAATCAAGTAATATTCTTCATGCAAAAAAAAAAAATATTACATACCAAAGTAAAAGTGCATGCCTCTCATTTCTTCAAATCGCTTTTAAAAATAGAAAAAGTCTTGCCTAAACTGTGAGGTCAGTTTTTTACTCAAAATGGCGTCGAAATGAGCGATATCGCAATAATAGTCTTCAAACATATTTTACTCAATTGTTGCAAGATAACAATGTGAAGTTGCAACAACACTGAATCTTCTGGAATCAAGAGTGATCTCAAGGAACTGATTATATACAAACGTTCCAAGAATGCATTTGCATAAGGTTTAAAAGCCTTAATATGCAAGTATATAATATTAAAGGCTTCATGGCAATGTGTACTAGAGCGCTAAAGTTATTTCTCGAAATCGATCTTGCAGAGTTCGATAAATCACCTTATGTGTCAGAGTAGAAAAAAAAGGTTCCGTAAATGTTTTTCAATATACTGCCTTTCTTTTCTAGCATTAAAACGAGTTTTTGAAAATCAAAAATTTAACATACGAGTAATATTGATGGAATTACTTTTTGAAATCAGTACTGATGTAGAAATGGAAGAGCTCCTTATGAAAAAGTACTACAGAGTAGTTGAACTCCCTACAATCGTCCGAAATGGGAGGGACCAGGATTTTAAATTTAAACTCACGAAACTTCCTATTTTGTCCACTAGGTGACGCCACCATTTTCAATAGTATATTGAAAATAATCATTTTTATCTACTAAATACTATTTTTGGACTCAAGTTCCTCATAACAAAACGGCAAAAGATACATATTTAGTCTTACTTTTTAACTCGAACAGGTTGACCACAAAATTCAGGGGGGGGGGGGGGGGGGAATTCCCCAATAATTCCAGATATAATATTAAAAAGAACATGTACTTAAGACACCATGTCCATTTCTAAAAAAATTGCTTTGGTGGTAATGCAGTTTAAATTATTCCATTACATAAAACTTCTAACGATTACCGCTACCATTCTCCTGGTAAATTGCGCCAAAATAGGGTTGAACGGGGAAACGCACCTTCAGACAGGGTGCATACACTTTTTTGGAAGTGAAATTCAAGGACTTTCAAGGCCCTTTTCAAGGATATTTCAACAAAAATCAAGGCCCTATTTTACCGTTGCAGAGTCGATACCAAAATTTAATTTTTATATATTTTTTTTAATTAACGAAGTTGCAAAAAGAATTAAAATACTTATTACTTAACAACTAAGATGCAACCACATATATTTATTGATAATTATACCTCTTACCAGGATAAGGAAAAAAACTAGGTTAAAAAAAAAAAAGTTTTTTTTGGGTTTAAACCAGTTTTTTTTTTGTTTAAACCGGGTTAATTCTTTTCTAATTACACGTACACGTATTTATAAATAAAATTTGTCATTAACTAGAATAATTAATGTTTAAATAATAATTAACATTTTTTCTGAAAATAATTTAAACTAAGTAAATAAACAATTATTCCTACTTATGTGGACATTCAAATCACATTAAATTTTAGTACTTTATTTAGAGATACTATTCTTTAAACAGGGTTCATACACATTTTCAGAAAAAAAATTCCCTGAGGTTTCCATCTCGGAGTCGATAATTTTTAGCCACAGAAATAGATATAGCCATCATTTTCACAAGTTCTTCGATAACTCGAAAAAAAGCGAGTAATTTTTTAAACCCCCTCCTTCGGCTTTGAGTAAAAATACGATTTTGAAGCAGCAAAATGTGGTTTTGGAGCAGAAAATTGTTACATTTAAATTAGTGATAAAGCAAATATTTTTGTATATTTCAACCTTGATATTTCAAATTAATTTAAAGTAAAAAAAAGGTGTAACTTGTTCATAAATACGTTTGCATTCTAAATTTACAATTATTAATTTGATTGCATTACTCAAAAAATAAATTAAAAAGCATGGCATTTATTAACCTCTTTGCCAACAATTAAAATATTAGGAAGTTTTCAATGATGACATGATATCATAAGGTTCGGGGCACAGCATGGCCCTAGTGTTGCTTTTGCGCCACAAAAACTAACCAACCAATCATAAGGTTCGGTTCATCACTGAAAGTTTTTCGAAATAATCTGTTAGAGCTACTTTTAACAACTGATGAAATAAGATTTTTTTCTTTAAAAACTCTAGTCTGCCTAGTACCAATTACCTATAGAAGTTCTTCCCAATAATCCAAAATAATTTAATTCTATACAAAGTACTTCCTCCCCCCCCCCCCACCCATGCAAAAAAAGTGAAACAAGGCTGCTTAGCGGCAAGCATTAGATTTCATAACTTGTTTGGACTGATAGCTTCACTTAGCAGATTTTTTAGGGCTATTTGTTTATTGGAAGATAATTTTTTTTTAAACTCAAACAAATTAAAACCTCTAACTGAAATTAGACAATTATACTAGCATTTAACATAAAGAAATAACTTCTAATGTAATTAAATAATAAACTAAAACAAGGCAAGCTGAAAAATATTAATTTTTGTAGTGGTTTGTTTTCTAACACTCTCCACTGTCTAAATGGATTATAGAGGGTTCCCATGTGAAATCTCAAGGTCAATGGAAACAAAATGATCTTAAGTCTGTGGTTATTTGGTTAGTTTTTTTTTTAAATATGTGCCAAAAAAATAATCATGCACTCTTAAAGTACTAAGAAAAATATTTATTATTTTTACTTACTAACAGGCAAGAAAAAAATATCCAAATTGGATGCATAAAGATTGATTTCATGCCTTCTACAGTTTGAATTTAAAGCGCGAATCCCTGGTTGGTTGGTTGAAGTTTAACGGAACAAGGGGCATACTGCCGCGAATCCCTGATCTTTCCTATCGCTAATTTAAAGGAACAAATATTTGTAAATACAAGAAATCCTTACTTTTTTTTTTAAATAAAGACATAGCTTAAATCCCCCATTCAAGTTCTTCGTAAAATTTCTAGTCTAGGGTACGACTTTGCGCTTTTTCTGGGAATTGGCTACAATAAAAGAATGACGTAATATGCGTTTTCCCGTTCGTTGCCAAAAAATCATTTACTAATAGTCACCAATCCTTCCAGATAATCAAAAAGGCAAGTTCAAAATTCAAATCCCGTTTTACCGATGACTTAGAAATTAAGCCTGGAAATGTTTGGGGAGGGGGGCTGTCAATTGGATTAAGTTTAGAAATTAAAAAAAAATTTCGCGTTTTCTTTTAGCTTAAAGAAAGCTATATATTTCTTTATTATTGAAACCAGGCAAGAGTGCAAATCTAAACCAGATGCACTAAGATTGCTTGTGTGAAAAATACAATACTTGTATTCTATTTTTAGCACGAAGTCTCAGTAAAAAAAAAAAACAAAAAAAAAAAACATGTATTCTATAAGTATAAAAAAAAAAGTATTAATTTTCTATACCTAAAATCAGCCAAGAAAACAGATTTAAATCAGATACACACTGATTCATTTACTACTTCTTTATAGTTTGAAAAACCTACAACAAAACTGAGAGATTGTAATATGTATTTTCAAGTGCGAACCTTTTCCGGCACGTTAACTGACGAAAAACGCCCTTGAAGGGCAAAATACTCTTTATCGCTTTGTTGGTGACGTTTTTGATAATTTTGAAAAATGTCGAGACAAAATTCTAGCCAAGTAGTTTTTCAAGTCAAAAAATGATTTTTTGGCGCAGTTCGGCGCAATCTTAACCGAAATGAGGTTTTTGGCGCAGTTTGGAGCAGGGTTGTCAGTTTGGTGCCCTTTGGCGCAATTGGAACAGCTCTTACATCCCTGTAATTAGAATTTTTTTAATGAGCTCAAAATAAATTTAATAAAATTGGAAGGTTTTTTTTCCCAGCAACCTTAGTTAATAACTTTCACGGCTTTAAAGTAGGCCATTTTAGTAATTGATATTAAAAAATTACATACCCTTCACCTTCTACAGAAAAAGAAATTCTTCTTTCTTTAAATAGGAATCGACATAAATGAAAGAATGATATAAATCATAATACAATACCGAAGCGTAACTGCTATTTTCTCTGTAGGCGATATACTCCTCCGATAGTTAGTGTCGGGTTTTTGCAGTCTGGAACATAATTTCTCCACCAACTCGTCGAAGCTCTCAATCGACATACGGAAAAAGTTGAAAATTTTTACTTTGTCTTCCCTTAACTGCGGGTAAAGACAGAAGAACATACCGAATGTTGATCGGCTCTAAACAATGGGATGAATCCACATAGTGCGATTAATTCGATTCTTTTTCCTTCGATATTTTATATACAAATATGCTAAGCGCGCTCTTTTTCATTCCATTTCCAACAAACACAAAATCCTCTCAGAGGAAAATTTTGGTCGTTTGAGAATGCACCTAATGAGGGAAAGAGAGAGAAAAGCAAAAATATCCTGCATATCAAATTACACCCTCTTTCCACCGGATACTCATCGTGCAACTTCTTGTCCCGTTCGGGGAGAGGTCAAAGGTCATAGTGACCGTGCTGTTCCAGGGCCGCTCGGGAGGAACCATTCAAGTGTGATTGACAGATCCGCCAAAAGTAAACCGGCTAGAAAGTGTGACGTCGAATAATGGTAATACGGGAACGAGAATTTTATGGTTTTAGAATTGAAAATGGGAAATTCAAGGACTTTCCAGGCTTTTTTAGAAATAATCCTATTTTTCCAGACTATTCAAGGCCTTGAAAAAAAATAATGAAATTCAAGGACTTTCCAGGCCGCGTACGCACCCTGTTCAGAACAAAGAAATTTCCTCGATACTCGTCAGATTTGAAAAAGTTTACCGACATTTCCACGTTCTGTGGCCATTGGGATAGGAAATCTAGCGATTCGAGCCACAACTTTAATTGTCCTCTTCAAACTTTGTTTTTTTATTTGGACCATTAAAATTATAATTTTTACATATTTGGAAATATTACCAAGTAAAAACTAAATTTTATTTTAAAAAAGTTCATCAAATTTCAAATTCTATCTTTTTCATTATTCTTTCCCAATTTTTTTTTAAAAATTTTTTTATTAATACACTCTAATTATTTAGCCATCGAATTTAGAATAAGTAAAATAGTTTTCGAGAAAAACAATATACTATTATGTAAACAAAAAGCTTAAAAAAAACCAGGTATTTTTCAACATTTAAATTTGTAAAAAATCTTATTTTACTTAAAAATCCATGCCACATTACATTAAGTTAATAAGGACTGGATGATTCGAATTTCACAAGTGCTATAAATTAAAAAATGCATCACAACTTAAGGACCAATGTTGTTTCGCGTCAACAATAAAATTACAAAATTAAAAGTAGTTATTGCCTATTTTGAGGTTGGACGGTGTAGCCTAGAGAAAGGTTAGTATCAAGGGGTGAAAACAGTCTAAGTGTAACAAAAAAAAAAGGAAATATATACGCAGCGTTACTTTGAACTACAAAAATATCTGGATAAGAATATACTTGTGTACTAATTATCTGTTTTCACATTTGTTTTCTACCCCATCGCATCCAGTTCTATTAACCTCTACACATCTTAAGGAAGCTTCTGCTAATTAACATTGGCATTTTAAGTCTTTATTTTCATTCCCATGACATCTCCAATCCTTAACATTCCCAGCAGATCAGGCCTGTATCCCATTTTGACTCCTTTTCTTTAGTTGCCGCAGCTCCAGTGTTCATGATCTCCATTTTCACTTTTATTATTTCCAATTCTACGACACAAGCTCAACTTACAGATGTATTTTGTTTTATTTTCCCGTCTTTTTTTTAATAATTTTTAAGGCTAGTAGAGTACCTTAGAGACTGTTTTCCAGCAATTTCTTTCAATACAACAGCTTGCATTTTCACATCTTTTGAACTTTTGGAACACCCCCTTCACAATTCCTTTCTGCTTACTTAATTCTAGACATTTCAGCGAGGAATTTAAAAACTTGTTTTTTGTGTTTCCTCAAGTTTTTACATATTTAAAAATCAAACCTAACACGCACATCTATTCCCAAGTGATTCAACAAATGATCGCTTCTTCACATCAGCTACAGCATTTCAACACCTTTTAGTTATTTTCAAATGTCAAAATGAAGTAAATCAAGTACAGGATCAAAACTTTCTCAGTTATGGATGCCTATAGATTTGTTGCACATCTCTGTAACACGGCACTGCAAGGGTTAATAAAAACAAAAAAATCTGGTGGAATCAATTTGAAATATTAAGGAATTTAGGGTTCTAGTATAGTCTGTTCAGGGTTCCCACTCTTATTGAAGAAAAAAATTCAAGGACTTTCAAGGACCTTTTTAAGAAAATTCAAGGACCTTTTTAGAAAAATTTAAGGACCATAATTTTAAATACTCAAGGATGAGAGTGATCAGAGAGCAAAAAGAGGAAATCCAAAAATTTGTTCAAAAAGCTTGAGGAAGGAACACACAAAAATTCCACACAAAAAAGTATGCAGGAAGGATGATTCAATAATTTTAAAGATACAATGAAATTTCTCATACTATATAATAATTAAATTTCAAATATTAGGAGTTAGTGAAGTAATATGTGAGGAAAGGGGAGCTAAGAGGGAAAATCTTTGGTTTAGACATGATGAAAAGTATACTTTTTGCAGGAAAAACTGGTTCAGATCAGAAAAATGCGGATCCTCAAAACAGGGACCATGAGAAGAAAAATGTTACACAAAAAACCAAAAAGGAGGAAATCCTCCAAAAGGAGGAAAATTGTCATCCCTGAATACTACATCAGATGTAAAATTACAAAACGGAGATTATCGGTGGTCAGGGGTGAAGTGGAGTGGAAACACGAGGCAACAGCGATCCTTTACATTTATTGAATGCGGAATGACGTTCCCTCATCTAAATTTTTTTTTCTTTTTGTCTTTACGTGATACTGAACTCAAAGCCAAGTAAGTAAACAAAAAAGTCATTTCGTGGGAATATGCTTTAGTCTGGGATCCACAACTTCAGAGCTGAGCAGGCAAGTTCTAGTTTTTGTAAAACACTTGAAAGAGGCGGCAACCCACACATGGCCATTTCTCCTTGATTAGAAATGTACTGACACGTTTACATCTAGCTATGATTCATTCAATATTAGCAATTTCAACGAATGATTTGTATTTGTGGAGGAATTCCAGACGTCAAATTTGTATGGTTCGTCGTATATAAAGTCGAAAACTTTCATACACAAATTCACGCCAAATACCTACATTTTTAAAGAACAAAACTTTGGCTTAGCACATACAGTTCTTTGCGCCCTTTCCTTGAAGAATATTTCACCTCCTCTAATTTTAACAGGAACACTAACCGATTTATCAACAAAAGTTATGAAACTTTTTTTTTTAATTTTTATATAACGGATTTAATAAATTATTTGTCAATCTCTCAACGTACGTAACAACCTAACAAATGAATTCGTTCAAGAGGAAAAAACAAATGACAGTAAAAGATGGGGTTTTTTCACAATCCAAAAAAGTTAAGCAAACCTGCGGTTCTGACGGAATAAACTGGTTAGTGCTAAAAATCCAGATAGGTAAGAGCAGAATGTTGATATTTTGTATTAGCTTTTAAGGTGTTTTGAGATCACGGAATTATGCATTTATATTTTGTCAGATATTGGGAAATATTTATTTTATTCCCAGTTATTGGGAAAATCAAACTGATAATTTGTTTGAACTGAATCTGTGGGTTCCTTAATAAAAGGTGACTTAAAATAATGTTATTTAGTGTAGAAAACGCTACGATTTTAATAGTTTGCACCCATACCATATAGAGCACCCTTACCATTTTTGGAGTGTTTTCTATACCCATTTTCATTGTAAGGGGTGCCAAAGCTCATTCTTGCACACATAGCATTTTACTCCAAGGCTGGTCCTGTATATTTAATTTTCTTTAATTTAAAAGTGCTAATGGTTTTGCAAATGGGTATAATACATCGAAATTGGGCTGCGAAGAAGTAGGAAAGCAATTCAGATGTACTACTTTAAAATGCAAAATTAAATTGCTTTTCGATTTGAGAATGGGAAAGTTTTACATTTACAGTTATTACAGAATTTACTCCAAAAATGTAGCAGCAGTTCTTAAAAAAAATCATACAGTAGCGGCAATAAGGGGAGGGAATTTCCCCGATCTTTTGTAAAATCTAGTGATTTTGATGGGCATATCATATATATTTTGCAGTTTGCTTTCTCCTCCGATTTATACCCATTTTTAACTATTAATGTCACCTAATCGTCACCAATGTTGAAATGACAAAATCGAACTGGATAAGATAAAAAAACAGCCCAAGCAAGTCTGGCAAGTAATGAGTCTACATTGAAATATCCCGCTTAAAATTAGAGATGATTGAGATGGCACACAAAATAATATTTTATCAAGAAATTTTAAATCGACAGATGGATTTGAATTTTCCAATTATTTTATTAATGGAGCAAATTTGGAAAAGGAAAGGAAGGATCTATCAAGCAAGAACTTCTCGACATTTTCTTTTTGAGAAGGAGAAAAGCCATAAAACTTTCAATCAACTTCTGCAACAATCCCAATCTTTTTCACTCATTTTGAAAACCGATTTCGAGGAGCTACAGAATCTGGGAATTTATCCGAACCCATTGCATCTCTTGACATTTTGAAAAATTGTTGTAAAAAATGCTCAAATTTTTTTGTCAATAATACGTTTGAAAATGTGTTACAATCTTTTATAAAGTGCTAAACAATCTTGTAAAATGGGTTGTGCAAAGCAAATTATATAAAAGTCCATATAACTTAATAGTTTAAAAAAATTATTTGAATAAAAAAATAAGTTGAAACACGCAATTTAAAAAAAAAAAAAAAATTTGAGGTACTCATGAGCTATTTTGAGATTATTATAGTAATATTAACAAAACTATTTAAAGTTGTCCTTTTTCTCTCCCCCCCCCCCCCAACACACAGAAAAAAATATATACATTTGTAACTACGCAACATAGCGTTCCCACACTTTTTTTTATTTTACACTACACCACTGTCATTGGTCACTTAAAAATTCAAGGACTTTCAAGGACCTTATCCTTTTTCCAAGGACCAAATTTCATTAAAAAAAATTCAAGGACTTTCCAGGACCGTGGGAACCCTGCTGTTGACAAAAAACGCGATTCAAGAAAAATAATCACTTCTGTAAAGGCAGTCAGATTGAAGTTTTGAGGATTTTTTTTTAAAAATAAGGCTACAGGCGGCCGAGCTGCTAAGCTATATGATAACGAAAAAGCTTACAGAAATAATACGTAAATAATTAGGGTTCGAATATATTGTATTGTCAAAAAACGCAAGACACGTAAAATAATCATGTCTAAAGGATGCAGTCAGATTAAAGTTTGAAAATATTTTTAACAATAAGGCACCAGACAGAGAGGATCATGTTACGATGCTCTTAAGTTCATGAGAAATCTAACAGAAATAATATGCAAATAATTGTTCCAGGCATAATACAGATCACACATAAAAAATTACAAATTTAAAAAAAGGCGGAACATCAACAGGGGGTTGTAGGCTTGATATCGATGGTATAGCGTAGTTGCTGAGAGTAGAAAAAGTTCGGAAACATCATTCTCCCAAATTCGCCAAGTAGCCAGAAGTTGAGGCCTTTTTAAACGGACTTAAAAAAAGGACTTGGGGGGGGGGGGGACTGTATTCAACGTGACGTCACAGCATCCACTTCATGTAACGAGAGCCGAGATAGATATCCGCACAGGGTAGACGCACAGAGCAAAGTACAACAAGATTAAACAATTTTAAAGGTAATTACAGTCAGCTATCACTAGTTGATAATATCAAAATAACACAAATTAATCCGCAAAAAGCCAGAGCAGTAAATGCAAGTTTAATAGACACAGTCAACAGCCACCAAATTGACATTATCTGCATCCAAGAGCCATACACAGTGAATAGTAAAATTAGAGGCTTCTCTTTAAAATAGGGCATCTACTTTGATGAAACTGCAAACCCACCTAGAGCTGCCATTGTAAACAACAATCCAAACTGGAACCCAACTTTAATATACAAATCCAAAGACATTATAGCAATTGAGCTGGACTTCATTATATCATCCTTTATCCTGGTATCAGTCTACGCAGCCGCACTTATAGACATGGACACAATAATGCAAACCCTTGAAAAACTACAACAAGACAATCAAGGCAAACTCTTAATTATTAATGGTGACTTTAATTCATGGAACGTCACATGGGGATACCCAACTAATTCCCAAAAGGGGAAATCAGTTGGTAGACTACATAGATGCCAGTAATCTGGTATTGAAAAATTCAACAACTGACCCACGAACTTTTGAAGCAATAACAGGCAAGGGATGGTCAAATCTAACCCTCTCCTCTCCAACCATAGCTCCCCAATTTAAAGACTGGTACATATCTGACGTTCCATCATGCTCAGACCACAACTATATAATGTTCAACATAGTTACACACTGTAACATAGTAATAAACACAACTGCAGAAGCAAGCCATTGGCAGGCTTCACCAAGAGGCTGCTGTGGGGAGGCCAACTGGTTTTGATGCTAAATCCAACCCTCTAACCAAGCATCCATCCACTGCGGGAAAAGGGGCAACACCATCCTGGTCCCAACCATTCCACCAATATACAACCACATTATATTTACAGACGGTTCCAAGATAGATGGTAAGGTGGGTGCTGCCTACATCTCGTATGTCAAGGGAGTCGAGGCAACAACACGGCAGGGTTTCATGAGAAAAACAAGTGTGTTTCAGGCTGAACTAACAGCCATTTTTCACGCAATTTCAGATACTACTAAGACAAATTACAAAATGATAATTATTGATTCAGACAGCCAATCAATTAAAGACCCTATTGATAGAGCCCCTCAAGTTAACAAGATCCAACAACTTCTCTACACGTATCACAAGTCACATAAAATTTTAATCAAATGGGTTAAAGCACACAACAATATTGCAGGGAATGAAAGAGCCAACTTTCTTGCAAAAGAGGCAGCAATTAATTAGTTGAGGCCTTTTTAAACGGACTTAAAAAAAGGACTTGGGGGGGGGGGGACTGTAGTCAACGTGACGTCACAGCATCCACTTCATGTAACGAGAGCCGAGATAGATATCCGCACAGGGCATGCAAGAAGGAAAACTTAAAAATTTAAAAACTCCCCGATTAAAGGGCAATTTTTCAAAATTCCCTGACATTTCCCTGATTTTTCCAGAAGAATGAAATTCCCAGACATTTCTCTGAATTCCAAGTTCTGTAAGCACCTTGCAAATTGCAGAATCTCTAGAATCATGCCCCACATGGTAGAAGAACGTACAAATTTGTCCCCAAAGTTAACCTAGACTTTAACTTTGGGGATACACGTCTCGCTCAATTCATCACAGGGCATGGGCCTTGCCCAGTCTACTTCTACCAAAACCTCTGGAAAGCAGATACATGTGAATGTGGCGTAACTGGAGACTTCGATCACTACACATATCACTGCCCATTAACATACAACTGGCACTTCAAGGACCCAGGCAAAAAACTGGTTGAGCAAAGACATCTCTTCCTGAACCACAAAGGCATGATGGCCAACCTCAGGAGGATGATGGATTACCTTCAATCATTGGGTAGGGACACTTGTGCTCCAGCCCCATAACATACTAGCATCCTCGTTTTGTCCATGCATCATCCCCACTCACTTCCCTTCATCCAATTTTTAAGTTTCTTTTCCATCTTAGTATTTCCACATCCCAAATGGAACTGCGCTCTTTAAGAATTAGAGAAAATAAAAATGAATAAAACTAACACAGAAAACTTCAAGGAGTTCCCAGACTGAAAAAAAAACAAAAAACTTTCAACTCTCACTCTCAATTTTCCAATCATTAAGCGATTTGAATCTATCTCTCACACCGTCCAATTTCCTCTCGTATCAAAGATTAACACTTCAACACCAGGAGATGGGCACCCATCATGCATTAATCCTTCTACAATCAATTCATGTGTTTCAATCTCCAACTTACTCATCAAATTTATTCAACTATTCTCCCAAATTCAACCCACACCAGCTATGTTCCCATCTACACAGAAGATTGACTTCGAAGCCCAACTTTCTCCAACATTTTCCAAACCCTCAGTAAACCAACACTTGAGGCAATTCTCAATTTAAATAATAGCTCAGCTCATCTTTCCGAAATTGCCAACCAACCCACACTTTTCTCTTCAATGTCTCAACCAACAGACCTCCAATTAGCAACTCATCAGCACAAAGGTCTTTTCCACGAGTCAACCGACTCCAATTTGCTGTAATCGTGGATTACAGGACCATCTGGATAGATCAGGGGCCACAGACTTTAATTACCTGTTACCTGTCTGTGGAATTTTAATGAATTTCTCAGCATCAGGTCGAGTTCAATTGAATCTGGGATTGCAATAATTTCCGCGACAGGAACATCTGAGATCGTCTCGGGAACAATAACATCAGCATCGGAATCCTCCACCCCACTATACACATGTGCATGCTTGGTAGCTTTCCTTTTTCGGGGTGGCATGACAAGAGCAAAAACAGGTCTGCTCAGTAGAACTCGCAAGTCTGGGAATGATTGAATTCCGATACATGATCGGTTTTGCATTTCTTTTTTTTATTTGAAGCGCATCTGCCGATTGTCCGATACTTACTCAACCAATCATGCGATTCTTTTGGGTGGCGACATCTGAATTGCTTTATATGATGTAATATTTGAATATGTTTTCTAGTTTTGGTTGGAAATTGGTAATGTCAGTCGATTTTTAAGTCTTGAGACGAATTAAGCTGTGGTTCATTTCCTGCTTAGTTATATGAAATAATTATGCTGCTCGTTTGCAGTAGTTGCTTTTAAGTTGATAATGTTACTCGTTTGGAGTAATTAAAATTACATGGGGCCGAACTAGTTGTGTTCGTTGGTCGCCTTGTAATTTAAAGCTGCTGCTATGAACTTCGAATTAAAGTGTGGTTCCAAGAAGCTTAGCATTTTATTCCATATGCAGACAGTCGTGTCACTACGATTGCAGATTAGATTCAGCAAGAAGATCACTAAAAGAGGAAAATACATTACGATACACTTCTATTTTGTGCCTGCCAACACAGTGGAACAGTTTGCGTGGTCATATCGCGTATACAGAGACATTCAAAACTGGAATTTGTTTTGTTAATAACTGCTCAATATTTAAATTGTATTTGTTTCGATTGCCTTCTTAAAAAATATTACTTATAATAATTACTAAAACATTCTCTTTGAAAAATGATTTTTCCCTACATACTTTAGAATTAAAAAGGTTAAAACTACTTGTGTTGAAAATTTCAGAGCTGTAGCCCTATTAGAAATTGTTTTGTAAAATATATATTAATTAAAAAAGAACTAAATAAAAATTTAATATTCTGATTTTCAAAAATCCAATTAAAAGGCTAAAACTACTTATGTTGAACATTTCAGAGCTGTAGCCCAGTTAGAAATCGTTATGTAAAATATTAATGAAAAACACTCATTTAACAAAAATTACCAAAATTTTTAAATTCTGTTTTTTAAAAGATCAATTAGAAGGCCAAAACGACTTAGATGGAAAATTTCTGAACAGTAGTCCTATTAGAAATCATTTAGTAAAATATTTATTTTAATTAAAAAAAAAAAAATTAATAAAAAACTAAATAAAAATTTAAAATTCTGTTTTTCAAAAGACCTATTAGTAGACCAAAACTACTTATGTTGAAAATTTCAGAACAGTAGCCCTATTACAAGTAAAATTAATTAAAAAGTAACTAATTAAAATTTTAACATTCTGTTTTTCAAAAGTCCAATTAGAAGGCTAAAACTACTTATGTTGAAAATTTCAGAGCTGTATCTCTGATTGAAGTCACTTAGTAAAAAATAAATTAATTAAAAAAGAACTCATTAGTATTTTAACATTCTGTTTGACATACATAAAATTAGAAAAAAAACTTGTGTTGAAAATTTCAGAGCTCTACTCCAATTTTAAGTAGGTTTCTAGAGATCCACAGATAGACACACAGCTTGTTTTATTATAGATTGGAACTGATTAAGCTTTCCAACAAAAGTTCTTTATATTTTCAACAGTCTTCCGTCTCCAAGATGTACCTGAAAAGAAAAATTTAAAGTATAATATACAGACATGCCACGAAAGGAAATCTTTAATAGCAACATCTATCTTATTTACGACTAGCTGAATACCCGTGCTTCGCCACGAAATTTTATCATGCACAATATTTTAAAAAAGCTGTGAAGACCTGCGTTGCGGAAATCCGTCAATGGTGTATAGGCCCCAATTTTTTACCTATTATTCATACCTATTTTTTTATTATGATTTCTCTAATGTTTGGTAAAATAAACGTTAAAATACATAATAAACAGTAGGAAACAAAGTGAAACATTAACTTTTTTAATTTTTTCATATTTCTAAAAATTATGTGTAAATTTTAGCTTTATAAAACATGTCCAATTCGTCCCGGCCAATTAGCGTGCTAGGTTCTAGACCGCGAGGTTACGGGTTCGAGTCCCGTGTTAGGCATGCGTATTTGTAAATGTATGTTGGCTTGTCTAATGACGAATGTTTCGGCTCATTTCAGCTCTTGTGTTGTTGACGGTGCCAGATAATCTTAAAACAACCAACCAATTCGTCCCTCGCATTAGAGATAGGAAAATTTTCTTGCTATTTTAATTTACCTATAAAAATAATTATTACCAATCATAAATTAATTACCATCATATTTATATTTTTCAAGTGAGTTAATATGATTGAATATGTTATTCTTAACGTTTCAATGCCGTAACTGTAGAAAATAATTTACAGGAAATATTTTTGTAAAATAAAGTCCCATCTCTCTCTATTCTCCCCTACCTGAAATGGTACCAGCGAGAGTTGAAGTTGTGACGTCTCGAAAGCTATGGTCTGCCCCATCAACTAAAGAGGAACAAAGCGGTTTGGCGATGGCCCCGCTATAACCTAATACATTTACCCTTCAAATCACATATTTCACTACCATGTTCTAAATTAGCGTTTATGTATTTGCAACCACTTCCAAGGACCCAAGATGAAAAATAAGGACTTTTAAGGACCATGTGAACCCAGTTTGAAAAAATTATTACACTTAAGCAATGTTAAATCCACTTACTGCGCACAGCAGACTTTAAATTTATCCTATCATTATAACAAACACGTATATATTTGAAATATTATCAATAATTATACAAAACATTAATCATTAAAACTTTATTTTTAAATGAACTGAAACAGAAAACGTATTGTACCATTTGCCATGTGCCATTTGTGACAGTAGGAAGCAAGCTAAAAAAAATTATAGTATTTAGCCCAGAAGCAGAATAATATATAATGTTCTGCAACGGGACTTTTGACAGTTACAAATGTTCTGCAGACATTTTTTTTCCCATTATGACATAAAAGAAAAAACCCATAAAATTAATACTACACATTTATTGCAAAATGACAATGACGAAACAAATTATTTTTCAAACCAAGGCATACATTCAAAATTTGTAACTTTATCAATGACTTTCAGCAAGAAAAGCTCTCCAGAACAGGAAACGGACATGTGATTGAGAGGGGGGGGGGGGGGGACAATAAAGTCGTTTTGTTCTGCAGAACATGTCATCCCGTAGGTGAAATTCTTTTTCTCACTCGCGGGCATCTGTTCCAAACTTAAAATTGTTCTGCAAGGACTCTGATTGTTCTGCGACGTACGTCTCAGTTTTAGGCACTTTCTGCTTTCGGGGTATTTAGTAAGGTACCCAAGTGAGATAATAGAAACTTACCAAGCCTAATGAATTACTCTTTTAAGTTGAAAGACAGTCCAAAACTTGCTGTGGAACACTTGAAAGACAGCTTTTGCCGACGTATTAACCAGGTTGCTCATGTAAAGGAAAAAAGAAAAAATATTTAACTGAAACAGATTAACATATGTCCCCATATTAGGAGGGGTGGGACATAAAATTGCATTATCATTGAATTTGTAGTGAGATTACTAATACAATTATGAAATTAATATAACTTGGGTTGTTCGAGTTTCCACATCACTAATATTACATCAATGGCTAGTCAAAATCACGGATAAACCAATGATAACTTATTTGATTGAAACCTGGAAAATCATTTTTAAATGCATGCAAAAAAAAATTATTTTTGTAAGTGTCTTGATCTGCATTTATGGGTTGAATGGAAGCAATGAAGATCCTCAAACCCGATAGAACTAAACAAAGTATTTTAAAAAATCAGATATTGCATACTCATAATTAATAAAGCTTATTCAAACATGGAATGATATTTTAAGATTCCGATGAAACATTGTTGGAATTATCCAAAAAGATTTGCCCCAAAACATCGAACCCTACAGTTAAATTGATATTCTTGAAGAAGTAATAAACATTGTAATAAAATACTGTTGGAAAGTATCCCAAACCAAAACCCACTTTCTGAAGTTAAAACGAGACAGTTTTATCAAAAAAAAAGTGGAAGTAATTCTTCATAAATCAAAAATCTGTAAAATTTGGGTATTGACTAACCCATGAATAAGCCTGTAAGTAATCGGAGATATTCTTGAATGACAAAGTAATGAAGGATATTTTATGGTTATCCTCAAAGTCTCTTTCACAGTTCAATGAAGCATTTCCATAATGATAACAATAAACACAAAAATATTATCTGGTTTTTAACGGTTAAGGAGGCAATGTTGGAAACTATTCCAAAACAAGTATTATAAAGATATTTTTAATATATTGACAAAAAATTAAAAACTCGCCTTCAAAATCAAGCATCACAATTTGAAATTTACTATACTCTGTCTGACATTTGAACATTACATGATCTGAAGAAGTGCCATGGATTGGTACATTTTCTAAATTCCCTCAACGACGCAACTAAATTAGATGATGGTTGGTTAAATTAAAAAAGTTCTAGCATAAGAGTGAAGTAGAGCTAAAATGCAAGATCTGGCCAGATGCCTTCTGGCAAGTATATTGAGAAAAAAGCTGGCAATTAGGTTTCGAATGGAAGAAAACCTGTTAAGGGAAGATCAAGATAATGAAAATTGTCTACAAGTAAGAGTGAACTTAAAGGCGCTAGAATTTGCCATGGCAATACGCACTAGCAACCTTGGAGTGGTAAGTGCAATACAGCTTAATGAACATTAGTGCAGTGAAACAAACCTTACAGGAAAACTGTTTCTGCCTTAACTTTCTTAAAAATCAGACTTCAGGTGTGAACTAAAATTGAATAAGGCATTTTGCTAGATTGGCTCCTAAAATAACAGCACCATTTCATCAGAATGTACCTAATGGGGGCTGGTGCACTTTAAATCAATCGTGGCCTCAATGTCCTCTCATTGGTGGGGTGGGGTAAGAGAGAGGGGTTTACACAAGAAGATTTCAATCTCGTATTCTTCTAGATGCTCAAAATTGCGAGACGTATATATAGAAGTGGCAGAAATAGACAGTCGAAACTTCCAAACCAAACAGCACAATAGGCCAAATTTTAAACAACATCGCAGGGAAAAAATATATAACCATAAAAATACATCGATAGAGCAACCGACAATCAGAAATTGAGGAATAGAAACAGAAACGATCAATTTCAGAGAAATTGGTTTAGAAAATACTTGTCTGCCCTGTAATAAGCAAATTCATAGAACAACTTTTTCGGAATGTTTCTTACGGTAATAGCTAAATAGTGTTATGGCTTATTATTGTTGTAATTTTCAAATAAGTCAGAATGTGGATGTTTCTACTTTCTGTCATTTTATATGAAACTAAGAAGTGCATTTGTTTAACACATACCAAATCGTACAGTCATCTCTTGTTCCTATTTGATGCAAAAGTAACTCTGGCAGGATTCAGAGAGCGCTAATAACCTATAAAATGGCGTCTGAACTCATTACCTCATTTAAAAAAGCATATTATGAACTGTTTCTAATGCTGCACAAGTGTCGAGACACATTATAATAATAGACACCTAGAGTACTTTTTATATTGCATATAATTCACTAAATTTGAATTAATATTTCTCGAAATTGTTTTTTATTATTATTAATTAATATCGGTGTGACATTTAGGTAGGAAATACGTCACTTATAGTCCAACAGTGATATCATAGACTGGGAAAGAAAGGGAAGTCTGAACATTATCAGTACATTCGATTTGAGAATAAGGACACAATTCCATTCATGATGAACGAACGAAGATCTTATTTGTTGTGGTCTTGTTGCAGACAGGTTATCATTGCGTAAACATATAACAATTAGCTTACCTGTTTAGGGTGAATGATACACACACACTAACACATACACAAAACCAGACCTATACGTACACAACAATACCCACTCACACATACAAAACCAGAAGCATACATACACATCAAAACCCACACACACACAACCAACCAATAACACTCCACAAACAAACCAATACAAGCCATAAGCAAAACCAACAATCCACAGTCAAAACCAATACAACCCATAAACAAAACAATACAACCCACAAACAAAACCAATACAACCCATAGACAAAAACCATAAACACATAAAACCACATACACACTACCAAATAGGTACAATGATAACCTTTCGCAACAAGAATACAAACAAAGCAAGGTCGACGTTTGATTAAAAGAATTGAATGCTTGAAAAGCTCCCGACTAGCCGAAAGTTAACGCATAGTTGGACTTCGACGTACGTGCAGTTTATTAATCTAACAGAAATTACATTAAGAGTACTCAATCAGTGAATGAGGAAGGCTAAAGCTTTTCAAATCTATTTGACTAAAACTAAATTAGTTCATACATTACAAATTCAAAGACTTTCAACTCTGTAAGCCTTAAATTAGAAGGCTGTAAGCCTCAGTAGAAAATTAAAATTTTCCTCACAAAGTTAGAGAGACCATGTTTTTCTAGTATCTAGCTTGTGCCTTTCTATGTGACAGTTACAATTGCATCATACCGTTTCTGCGCCTTGATTATTAATCCAAGTCAGTCGTCAAAAACAATAAATTAAAGTCAATGTTCTCAATAAGTTAAGTTAGAAGCACTTTCAAACGACTTTACAGTTTCTGTGAAAACGTGAAGTGCTGACGTGTGAAGCGACTGACTCAAATTATTAGAATTTTTTTTATGTGCTCTACAGTTTGCAGACAAGTATGCTCTATCTCTCATTCTCAGGGGTCAAAGTGACAAAATAAGAATATATAGGATTTTTTCAAAAAAAATATAGGAGAATATAAAACATCAAATAACTGCACACAGTTGCTACTGAACTTCAAAATTAACTCGTTATACATTTATATACTCGTTATATTGAATTTAAGAGAATAGAAAACACACCTTTAAAAAAAAGAAATCGCCTGATCCTGAATAAGTGATCCGTTATTACCTCAATATTCCATCCCTAAATCAAGTTTTATTAATTAAATTATTTGCAATCATGAGTCTTTTGCTTCCAGCATTTTTAACTGTTCCAATTTCTTTAAGTATTTTCTTTTTATCCCTGTTTGCAGTCTTTTGTTATTCAGATTTACTGTTTAGTGTCGGCTGGATTGGCGGCGAAAAGTGGGAGATTTATCGCCGATTGTAGCACTTGGTTTTAAAGCAACCCTAGTGATCGTTTGGATTTGAAAACACAACGTATTGACGTAATTTTCAATTTTGGCGACTTTTATGAAAAAATCGTGGCTAACATTCCGAATCCGGTACGAATACTGCGCCAAGGCGATTTTCGCCAAAAAATGGCAGCCCTGCAATTTTTTAAAAGCAAGATAACTGCCTATGGTTGCCATAATTTGGAGTGGTTTGATGTAAACAATTCATGGCGCAGAATCCGTACAGGATTCGGAATAAAAAAATCGACATCCGACATCATACAGTAAATCTTTACCCTTTTGTTTCCTTCATCAATTATTGACTGAGCACTCAAAATGTTCTTTAGTAGTCCTGCAAGTTAATCCCAAGTTGTTTTTATCCGTTTTTCCCGAGGCAGAGTTTTGTTGTTGAATCTCTCTCTACATTATGGAGAATTAATTTATTACGTTGGAGGAGAAATCAGATCAGAAATTCAAGACCGATTGTTATGGAAATGTTCACATGTTTACAACTCCCGCAGGTCCAGTAGAGTTGAGTAGTAGATTATGCAGCACGTGACGTCACAAGAGATAAAACACCGCGCCGCCGTTACAAACATCGTTTTTGTCAGGTCTTTTTCACCTACGATCGAGCCAAAGAATCTGAAATATTAAAAAATGGCAACAAACGGCGCCGTTATTACGAATTCGAAGAAAATATAGATCGAATCAATGTAGAAATATAGGATATATAGGACAATTGTAAAATATAGGACAATATAGGACGTTTTTACCGATTTTTAAAAAAATATAGGATTTATAGGACGTCTGCGACCCCTGCATTCTGGAAAATGCTCAATTTAAGTCAACAAGAGCAATTGGCCTTACATTAGAACAAAGCCTAATATTTCAAGATGATGTGAAGCTTACTACCGTTACAAATGTTTATGGAAAGTAAACTGAACTTAAATATAACAGACTGTGATAATCTGCAATACTGGAATTGCATGGAAAGTACAGTGGTTAAGTGACACCAATCTACAACAGAAGTCACTGAGCTTCTTGAAACCATGTTGCTGAAAAGAAGCTGGATTACAGTGGATACAGAAAAAACCAGAAACACATAAAGCAGCTATTAAAAAACGTTAATTGAGTGAAGTTAAATCTTTACCCAGCATCTAAATTCACACTTTGAAGTATGGATAAAATTAGGACAACTTTACGCTCCAATTAGTAAAAATTTTGAATCGTGCAAATGTATAGTCACTTGTTAATTACTTTGTATAGGGCTGTAAGAACATACAAACATGGAACACAAGAGCTCAGTCAATAGTTTTTTGCTTTAAACATTATAATTTTTTTAATTCATTTAACTGAGAAAGAGACAAAAATGCTGATGATGGAAAAGGAACTATGTCCTACAATGAATGCAGAAAAAACTAAACCCGCAACATATGAAGCAGCTATTAAAAAACGTTACTCAAATATGAAGGTAAATCTTTACATACCATCAAATTCACATTTTGAAATATGAATTAAACTGGGACATCTTCATTTACCAATTAGAATAAATTTTGAATAATAGAATTTATGAGTCACTTGTTACTTAGATAACATACAAACATATGGTACACATGAGCTAAATCCAGGGTGTCCACAGAAAAGATATTTTAAAATTCCCTGATATTTCCCTGATTATTCCCTGTAACACCCAATTTTTTCCCTGATTATAAGTTATCGACAAAATATATATAAATAATAAACTTTCAAGTAAAAGAACATTCAAATTCACCATCATAAAGAAAATTACGATGCATGTACTGTTTATCTTTACACATTTATGACACAAATACCTAATTGCTTCATTTAGTGTAGTGTATGTATAGTGTACCTGTACTGTGCATGTGCAATTATACTTTAAAATCACACTTTTTTTTTCATTACAATCTAATCTCAAGAAAAGAGGACTCTAGTATTATATTTCAGATTTAATAAGCTGTTTTCTTAAGTAAAATTTTAAAAATAAAGTCAAACCATAAATCATGTCAAAATGGATCAAACACACACACACACATTTAACAAATACTCTGTATATTATATTAACTATTTTTATTTTCTGAATACTTGAAATTGTAATCAAATTTCAAAAATCAATAATTACTTTAAAATATTTTCGTAAAGTAAAATTTTTATATTTTATGAATTATATATCAATTTGTGCATTTGAAAAAAAAATCTTTAAATGTAGTTGGATTGAGGGAGTTACACTATTTTCATTGGCTTTTTAGTTTGCATAATTTTGTTGTCCAAATTGTTCAATTTCATTATTTGCATTATTTGAAATTTTCTTTTTTGTTTAAGATCAGCTGTAGCCGCTGTTTAAGTACAATACCCAAGTAAAATTTTTACAAAATAAACACATTTTCCCCAGACAATTAATTTTAAACAATTATACATAAAAAAAATGCTTTAACTTTAAACTATTACTTACATCGATAGTTAAATGTAAAATTGTTTTTCAAGTTAAAATAAACAATTTTACATTCAATAGCAGTTAAAATTACAATTTTAAATAAGGATACATAATAAAATCTGGGACGATTTGGATTAATTTCTTGTGCAAAATTAAATTAAAATTCTAATCATTCATCATTAATTCAAACCAAACGGTGAAAACGATCCTCACATACACACTAATAACGTACATAGCGGCTTTCACATCAGCGGAAGTCTAGGCGAATGACACCAAAACGACGTCGCGAATCTCGCCAATAGCTTCAGTTAAAACGGCCTAAATCTAAGGGGAAATTACAGCTACTTCAACGTAAATATCGGTGATAGCGGCCGCCGTACGGGCGCAAATCTCGGCAATTATATTAAACCAACAATCGGCAGAAATGCCCGTACCGGTGCAGGCGAAATGCCCGGTAAGAAGGTTCTGTGATTGTCAGACTTTTAAGTCCAACAAAATTGTAATACAGATTTGTATCGATCTCAGGAATGATCAAAATTTCAATAAAAAAAAAAGTCGAAATTCGAGTTTTAGCTGAACTGTACTATGTCCGACAAATGCAAACCTCTGCAATAACGTCAGTAACTATTATTTTGGAGTAAGACTCGACTAAAATGAGTATCACACAGCAACGTAATAACGGCGATAACGCTCGCCATAATTACAGGAATAACTGCCATTTCATCAGCGTAACGTTCTGCAAAATGGCTGTAACATACCAATGTAAATAATTCCGATACAGTCTAACATTACAGAAAAATAAGGGGGGGGGGGGGAGGAGATAATAATTCCATCGGTGGTTTGGGGAAGACTGAACGCATGCAGGTTCCATGATTGTCAGGAAATTTTAATCTCCGAGATCAATGAGAAAATTGTGGGAAAACTTTGATAAGTGGAAAAATAAGAAAAATTCACGAAAGCGAAAAGATCGGTGGAAGCAATCACATCCCTGCATTAAGGCAACAATCGGCAAAAATGACCATCACACCAACGTAAATATCAACGTTAGCATCCAATATATCGATGGAAATCGCTGAAATAGACGCGATTCTATCGACGTCACAATCTACGAAATTGACAATCACAAGCGTAAATCTCGGCGATATAGACAACTATTGAGGCGCAAACCTTGGAATAGTGATTAATAGGGTCTAAAATGAACATCACAAGAATGTAAATCTCGGTGATAGCTCCCTTCTTAGCAGCGAAAATCTCGGCAATAACAAGCTTAACATCAGAGTAATGTTCGGCGAAACTAACCACCACACACCAGCATAAATAACAGCGATAGATGCTGGCAATCAGCAAGAAAAGTGGTCATTACATCACAAGTTTGGGGAAGTCTGAAAGTATGTAGGTTCCTTGGTTGTCAGACAAGCAAGTAAACCCAATAAAATTGTAATGCAGTTTTGAATCCGTCTCAGGAATGATGGAAATTTCAACAAAAAATGCTGAAATCCGTGTTTCAGCAGAACTGTACCATGGCTGACAGGTGCAATCTCTGAAATAGCGTCAGTGACAGATTACGAAAATGAGCAGCATGCAAGAACGTGTTTCTTGCCCTCTATAATCACGAAAATATCGACCATTTTACCATCGTAAAGTTCAGAAAAATGACCATCAAATACCAACGTAAATAATGCCGATAGACTACTATAATATAAGAGAAAAATGAGGAAGAAATGTAGTCATTCCATCGGCGATTTGAGGCAAATCTGAACGCAAGCAGTTCAGTGATTATCAGGAAATTTTAATGCGAAAAGTTGCGTAGTCGGTCTTGCGGTCCGAATTTTTTTTTTTTTTTTTCAACTTTTTCTAATTTATTTTTATATTTTTGGTAGCAAGGTATTTTTAATTATCAAAATTAAAAGGTTCATTTTAATTTCGGAAAATTCCTTTTAACTTTTTGACAAAATCCCTGATAATTCCCTGATTTTTCCAGAAATTCCGAATTCCCTGACTTTTCCCGATATTCCCGATCTGTGGACACCCTGTAAATCACTTAACTTGTGCTTTTTATAATTATGAAATTTTTTTATTTCATTAAACTGAGAAATAGACAAAATTGCTGATGATGGGAAAAGAACTGTGGTCTACAGTGGATGCAGGAAAAACTAAACCCGCAACATATGAAGCAGGTATTAAAAAACGCCACTTGAATATGAAGGTAAATATTTACCTAAAATCTAAATTTACCATTTGAAGTATGAATAAAAGTGGGACATCTTTAAGTGCCAATTAGTATAAACTTTGAATCATACAATTTATGACTCACTTGTTAATCACTATGTAAAAGGCTTGATAACATACTAACAAGTCGGACTACAGCGGATGCTGCAAAAACTACATCTGCAAACATGAAACCGCCATCCAAACTCACCCTTAGAAGTACGGAAATCAATGAACGGTTCTAACTGGCACCAGTTAGAAACTAATTAGAAGAATGGAATCTATGACATAGATAATCTTATGGTTATTGTCATTATAAAAGCATTTGAATTCAGTAACTGAGAAACTGAACAACAATCAAATTTTTACCGCGGACTTAGGTAAGATAAACTAAATAGTAGCTAAGCATCTTCTATAGGAGATAAAATTCAGTCACGGTTTTATACAGTAATGTGGAAAATCAAATAGAATAGCATTTTTTCGGCAATGTGCAATTTATTGTAAACAGAGTCGAGTTTAATTGTTGAGCTTACTGCTATCAGAAAGTGATGTTGAGGTTTGAAGAGTGTAAACTTCGAGGAGAGTGCATAACAGTATATTCAAGTAATCATTCAAACCACAAAATATCTGAGATATAATAACAAAAAGTAGATGAAACTGGTGATATAAGACATCCTTCTGTCAATTGCTTTAGTTCCATACAAATGATTCACGAAAAGAGCTAAACAGTCGAATATGTAATGCATCTGAAGATTTGAGAGATTTTGACCAGAGGGTATCAAATGCATAGAGTATTAGTACCAGGGCAAAGCAACTATTTTATTAACAACTAGGCATTACGAAAATTACATTTGTTGGTGAATCGAATGGAAGAAGAGAATCGTTGAACCTTGAATAAAAAAAAAGTAAATTGGTTTGTGAAAGACATACTATAAATGTATTTATCATAGAAGAACATAAAAGTAATTTTCGATAAAAGACGATGCATCATTCTCAATTTCTCTATGAAACAAGAAAGCTGTTTGACTTTTGAACTGAAAAAACAATCTCTGGAAAATCTTTCAAAATCAGGATATAAAACATAATTTTCTTTACTATAAATCCCTTATATGCATTGCCACTTTATGTGCAAATTATTTAAATGATTTTGAGCTCAAATCAAGTTTTCAAAATGTTTGAACCATTGTAATGAAAGGTACCGATTCCGTGCTTTTGACTAACCATTATCCATTTTTTCATGACAATTTTTTTTATCCTCTAAACTTGATAAAATGTATTGGCATCAATAACGGTTTCAGCTCCATTGGATGAGGGCAAACGCATTAATTATACATTCAAAGATTTGCCACCACCGACACACATCTAAAAACGAAGTTAACATAGAGGATTTAAAAATTATGCTTTATTAAAAAGTAATCCAAAAAATTAAAATTTAAGGTATAGAAGGTTAATTGATGCGCTTGAAAAAAAAAAGACTTAATACCTGAATGTACTTATTTGTCAATACGCCATGACACAAAAGTTTAGACAATGAAGACATTAAACAGTAAAATTTAGAATTGTGATAGTAGAAATTACAAAAGTTTTTAAACATACTCAAACACTCTTATAGCATACTATAATCAAAACACAATTATTTGATAGGCTATAATATTAATTTTTGTGGTAAAATCAGAAATGCTCTTGTGGCAAAAGTTTAGACACGATTTAAAAGTTCACGATGACGTTACAGACTTCCAAATACTTCAAACAAAAAATGCTTTGAATAGTCTAGATGCAACGTGGTAAATGAATTCCAGAAGGTAACGTTACGGAGATTTGGCAGTTGAAGGCTGAAGGTAAGCTAGCTTCGAAAATTTCAGTCATTATTACTTGACCAAAGAAATCAATTTATCGAACAACATCCAATGGATGCAAATACGAAGCAACATGCAGATATTGAAGGCCACGAGTACAACAAATGGACGCGATGATCGCGAGACCTTGAAACAGGAAAGTGTCCAGCAAAAGATTGTTCTTGAGATCTAAAGATAGGCTAGCGCCCAACGAACGATTGTTCGTGAGATCTTAAGACTGACGAGTGCCCAGTAAACGATTGTACGTGAAATCTTAAGATACGATCTCGGATACGATTTGTAGATGAATTTTGGAAACAGGAAAAATGGTTTGTTGCAAAATTAAAAAGAAATCAGCTCTGAAGATATATCGTAAGTCACAAATCAAATCTACCCATAAACCTATACAATCATATCTCATATGGACATAAATACCAACAATTGATATTTAGCAATGGAGAAAAAGTTAAATTTGGATGGTCAAGATGGCAGAGCATCATGCTGGCATGACTAACTCATACAACCTCAGTATAAATATATATTTTTGTCCAAACCACATTGGTGATAGTTAAGGCAGCCTTTTACTACAATGGACAAGTGTCTCTGCACTTTTTCAGTGGTCACCAAACTACAAAACACTACACAAAGACATTGATGGATAACCTTCAAATAGTTGCTGAGCTTCTAGGTGGTCCAAAGTCAGTCCTTACAGCAAACAATAAAAAAAATCTGGTTTAATTTTCAGTGTACATAAATGTTCTCGATTGGCCAGCGTGTAGCCCATACTTTAATCCAATGAATAATCTTTTGAGTTAAAATATGTTGTTGAGTTTATAGCAATGTTAGACAAGACTCTTTTGCAAATGCAGGGCTCGTAGTAAATTTTCTAAATTACTTAGGTAGGAACTTCAGGGATAATTCCAAAAAATTGTGGGAATATTTTAAAGAATTTTTTTATAATTATCCCTAAAATATTGAACATTTTAGGGACAATTACAAAAATTTTGGGATATTTCTTTAAAAGCTGACAGAAGCTCCTAACACAAACATATTCTTTGCAAAGAAATGGCAATTAAAAAAAAATTAACTTCAAACAACTTTTTAGTAAAATCACAGTTAAATAATTAATTATACTATTTTAACAAACATACTAATTTAATTTAATTCACTTATTTAATTTTTAAGCAACATTCAAAGTACTTAAAAAAAAACTGCTTAAATTTAAAAACAAAAACTAATATGAATTTTACTAAAAATTAAAATAGTTTGTTCAAAATCAAAATTGGAATAATTAAAACTTCAGAAACTATTTTACTTGGGAAGACTAATGGAATTTGTTAACGGAATACAAAAATCGGGAAGTTCTTAGTTCTTCTTAGGAATTAGCGAAAAATTTAAATACAATCGTAAGAATTTTAGAGAGAAACAACAATTTAAGGAACGTTAAAAATTTTAGGGTGAATGTGAATCCTGCTGATGTCGGTCCTTGGCTAAGTGGAAAAATTCCAGCTACGTGTATAGTGACCTCGCGACCATAAAGGCCAAACCGCGGAACTCTGCTAACCAGAAAATTCCAGCTACTTGTAGTGTGACCTCCCGACCCCGAAAGGCAAACTGCGGTATTCGGCTGAGCGGGAATATTCAATCTACGAGTAGTGTGACCTCGCGACCCGGAAAGCCGAACTGCTGTATTCGGCTGCCCAGGAATATTCAATCTACGGGTAGTGTGACCTCGCGACCCAGAAAGCTTAAGTGCGGTACTCAGCTGACCGGGAAAATAGCTACGTGTGAAGTGACCTCCCGACCCCGAAAGGCAAACTGCGGTATTCGGCTGAGCGGGTATATTCAATCTACGAGTAGTGTGACCTCGCGACCCGGAAAGCCGAACTGCTGTATTCGGCTGCCCAGGAATATTCAATCTACGGGTAGTGTGACCTCGCGACACAGAAAGCTTAAGTGCGGTACTCAGCAGACCGGGAAAATAGCAGCTACGTGTAAAGTGACCTCGCGACCCAGAAAGCCGAACTGCTGTATTCGGCTGCCCAGGAATATTCAATCTACGGGTAGTGTGACCTCGCGACCCAGAAAGCTTAAGTGCGGTACTCAGCAGACCGGGAAAATAGCAGCTACGTGTAAAGTGACCTCGCGACCCAGAAAGCCGAACTGCTGTATTCGGCTGTCCAGGAATATTCAATCTACGGGTAGTGTGAGCTCGCGACACAGAAAGCTTAAGTGCGGTACTCAGCAGACCGGGAAAATAGCAGCTACGTGTAAAGTGTCCTCGCGACCTAGAAAGTCGAACTGCTGTATTCGGCTGCCCAGGAATATTCAATCTACGTGTGTAGTGTGACCTCGCGACCCAGAAAGCTTAAGTGCGGTACTCAGCAGACCGGGAAAATAGCAGCTACGTGTAAAGTGACCTCGCGACCCAGAAAGCCGAACTGCTGTATTCGGCTGCCCAGGAATATTCAATCTACGGGTAGTGTGACCTCGCGACCCAGAAAGCTTAAGTGCGGTACTCAGCTGACCGGGAAAATAGCAGCTACGTGTAAAGTGACCTCGCGACCCAGAAAGCCGAACTGCTGTATTCGGCTGTCCAGGAATATTCAATCTACGGGTAGTGTGAGCTCGCGACCCAGAAAGCTTAAGTGCGGTACTCAGCAGACCGGGAAAATAGCAGCTACGTGTAAAGTGACCTCGCGACCCAGAAAGCCGAACTGCTGTATTCGGCTGCCCAGGAATATTCAATCTACGGGTAGTGTGACCTCGCGACCCAGAAAGCTTAAGTGCGGTACTCAGCTGACCGGGAAAATAGCAGCTACGTGTAAAGTGACCTCGCGACCCAGAAAGCCGAACTGCTGTATTCGGCTGCCCAGGAATATTTAATCTACGGGTAGTGTGACCTCGCGACCCAGAAAGCTTAAGTGCGGTACTCAGCAGACCGGGAAAATAGCAGCTACGTGTAAAGTGACCTCGCGACCCAGAAAGCCGAACTGCTGTATTCGGTTGCCCAGGAATATTCAATCTACGGGTAGTGTGACCTCGCGACCCAGAAAGCTTAAGTGCGGTACTCAGCAGACCGAGAAAATAGCAGCTACGTGTAAAGTGACCTCGCGACCCAGAAAGCCGAACTGCTGTATTCGGCTGCCCAGGAATATTCAATCTACGGGTAGTGTGACCTCGCGACCCAGAAAGCTTAAGTGCGGTACTCAGCTGACCGGGAAAATAGCAGCTACGTGTAAAGTGACCTCGCGACCCAGAAAGCCGAACTGCTGTATTCGGCTGCCCAGGAATATTCAATCTACGGGTAGTGTGACCTCGCGACCCAGAAAGCTTAAGTGCGGTACTCAGCAGACCGGGAAAATAGCAGCTACGTGTAAAGTGTCCTCGCGACCTAGAAAGTCGAACTGCTGTATTCGGCTGCCCAGGAATATTCAATCTACGGGTAGTGTGACCTCGCGACCCAGAAAGCTTAAGTGCGGTACTCAGCTGACCGGGAAAATAGCAGCTACGTGTGAAGTGACCTCCCGACCCCGAAAGGCAAACTGCGGTATTCGGCTGAGCGGGTATATTCAATCTACGAGTAGTGTGACCTCGCGACCCGGAAAGCCGAACTGCTGTATTCGGCTGCCCAGGAATATTCAATCTACGGGTAGTGTGACCTCGCGACACAGAAAGCTTAAGTGCGGTACTCAGCAGACCGGGAAAATAGCAGCTACGTGTAAAGTGACCTCGCGACCCAGAAAGCCGAACTGCTGTATTCGGCTGCCCAGGAATATTCAATCTACGGGTAGTGTGACCTCGCGACCCAGAAAGCTTAAGTGCGGTACTCAGCAGACCGGGAAAATAGCAGCTACGTGTAAAGTGACCTCGCGACCCAGAAAGCCGAACTGCTGTATTCGGCTGTCCAGGAATATTCAATCTACGGGTAGTGTGAGCTCGCGACACAGAAAGCTTAAGTGCGGTACTCAGCAGACCGGGAAAATAGCAGCTACGTGTAAAGTGTCCTCGCGACCTAGAAAGTCGAACTGCTGTATTCGGCTGCCCAGGAATATTCAATCTACGTGTGTAGTGTGACCTCGCGACCCAGAAAGCTTAAGTGCGGTACTCAGCAGACCGGGAAAATAGCAGCTACGTGTAAAGTGACCTCGCGACCCAGAAAGCCGAACTGCTGTATTCGGCTGCCCAGGAATATTCAATCTACGGGTAGTGTGACCTCGCGACCCAGAAAGCTTAAGTGCGGTACTCAGCTGACCGGGAAAATAGCAGCTACGTGTAAAGTGACCTCGCGACCCAGAAAGCCGAACTGCTGTATTCGGCTGTCCAGGAATATTCAATCTACGGGTAGTGTGAGCTCGCGACCCAGAAAGCTTAAGTGCGGTACTCAGCAGACCGGGAAAATAGCAGCTACGTGTAAAGTGACCTCGCGACCCAGAAAGCCGAACTGCTGTATTCGGCTGCCCAGGAATATTCAATCTACGGGTAGTGTGACCTCGCGACCCAGAAAGCTTAAGTGCGGTACTCAGCTGACCGGGAAAATAGCAGCTACGTGTAAAGTGACCTCGCGACCCAGAAAGCCGAACTGCTGTATTCGGCTGCCCAGGAATATTTAATCTACGGGTAGTGTGACCTCGCGACCCAGAAAGCTTAAGTGCGGTACTCAGCAGACCGGGAAAATAGCAGCTACGTGTAAAGTGACCTCGCGACCCAGAAAGCCGAACTGCTGTATTCGGTTGCCCAGGAATATTCAATCTACGGGTAGTGTGACCTCGCGACCCAGAAAGCTTAAGTGCGGTACTCAGCAGACCGAGAAAATAGCAGCTACGTGTAAAGTGACCTCGCGACCCAGAAAGCCGAACTGCTGTATTCGGCTGCCCAGGAATATTCAATCTACGGGTAGTGTGACCTCGCGACCCAGAAAGCTTAATTTCGGTACTCAGCTGACCGGGAAAATAGCAGCTACGTGTAAAGTGACCTCGCGACCCAGAAAGCCGAACTGCTGTATTCGGCTGCCCAGGAATATTCAATCTACGGGTAGTGTGACCTCGCGACCCAGAAAGCTTAAGTGCGGTACTCAGCAGACCGGGAAAATAGCAGCTACGTGTAAAGTGTCCTCGCGACCTAGAAAGTCGAACTGCTGTATTCGGCTGCCCAGGAATATTCAATCTACGTGTGTAGTGTGACCTCGCGACCCAGAAAGCTTAAGTGTGGTACTCAGCAGACCGGGAAAATAGCAGCTACGTGTAAAGTGACCTCGCGACCCAGAAAGCCGAACTGCTGTATTCGGCTGCCCAGGAATATTCAATCTACGGGTAGTGTGACCTCGCGACACAGAAAGCTTAAGTGTGGTACTCGGCAGACCGAGAAAATAGCAGCTACGTGTAAAGTGACCTCGCGACCCAGAAAGCCGAACTGCTGTATTCGGCTGCCCAGGAATATTCAATCTACGGGTAGTGTGACCTCGCGACCCAGAAAGCTTAAGTGCGGTACTCAGCTGACCGGGAAAATAGCAGCTACGTGTAAAGTGACCTCGCGACCCAGAAAGCCGAACTGCTGTATTCGGCTAACCAGGAATATTCAATCTACGGGTAGTGTGACCTCGCGACCCAGAAAGCTTAAGTGCGGTACTCAGCTGACCGGGAAAATAGCAGCTACGTGTAAAGTGACCTCGCGACCCAGAAAGCCGAACTGCTGTATTCGGCTGCCCAGGAATATTTAATCTACGGGTAGTGTGACCTCGCGACCCAGAAAGCTTAAGTGCGGTACTCAGCAGACCGGGAAAATAGCAGCTACGTGTAAAGTGTCCTCGCGACCTAGAAAGTCGAACTGCTGTATTCGGCTGCCCAGGAATATTCAATCTACGTGTGTAATGTGACCTCGCGACCCAGAAAGCTTAAGTGCGGTACTCAGCAGACCGGGAAAATAGCAGCTACGTGTAAAGTGACCTCGCGACCCAGAAAGCCGAACTGCTGTATTCGGCTGCCCAGGAATATTTAATCTACGGGTAGTGTGACCTCGCGACCCAGAAAGCTTAAGTGCGGTACTCAGCAGACCGGGTAAATAGCAGCTACGTGTAAAGTGTCCTCGCGACCTAGAAAGTCGAACTGCTGTATTCGGCTGCCCAGGAATATTCAATCTACGTGTGTAGTGTGACCTCGCGACCCAGAAAGCTTAAGTGCGGTACTCAGCAGACCGGGAAAATAGCAGCTACGTGTAAAGTGACCTCGCGACCCAGAAAGCCGAACTGCTGTATTCGGCTGCCCAGGAATATTCAATCTACGGGTAGTGTGACCTCGCGACCCAGAAAGCTTAAGTGCGGTACTCAGCAGACCGGGAAAATAGCAGCTACGTGTAAAGTGACCTCGCGACCCAGAAAGCCGAACTGCTGTATTCGGCTGCCCAGGAATATTCAATCTACGGGTAGTGTGACCTCGCGACCCAGAAAGCTTAAGTGCGGTACTCAGCTGACCGGGAAAATAGCAGCTACGTGTAAAGTGACCTCGCGACCCAGAAAGCCGAACTGCTGTATTCGGCTGTCCAGGAATATTCAATCTACGGGTAGTGTGAGCTCGCGACCCAGAAAGCTTAAGTGCGGTACTCAGCAGACCGGGAAAATAGCAGCTACGTGTAAAGTGACCTCGCGACCCAGAAAGCCGAACTGCTGTATTCGGCTGCCCAGGAATATTCAATCTACGGGTAGTGTGACCTCGCGACCCAGAAAGCTTAAGTGCGGTACTCAGCTGACCGGGAAAATAGCAGCTACGTGTAAAGTGACCTCGCGACCCAGAAAGCCGAACTGCTGTATTCGGCTGCCCAGGAATATTTAATCTACGGGTAGTGTGACCTCGCGACCCAGAAAGCTTAAGTGCGGTACTCAGCAGACCGGGAAAATAGCAGCTACGTGTAAAGTGACCTCGCGACCCAGAAAGCCGAACTGCTGTATTCGGTTGCCCAGGAATATTCAATCTACGGGTAGTGTGACCTCGCGACCCAGAAAGCTTAAGTGCGGTACTCAGCAGACCGAGAAAATAGCAGCTACGTGTAAAGTGACCTCGCGACCCAGAAAGCCGAACTGCTGTATTCGGCTGCCCAGGAATATTCAATCTACGGGTAGTGTGACCTCGCGACCCAGAAAGCTTAATTTCGGTACTCAGCTGACCGGGAAAATAGCAGCTACGTGTAAAGTGACCTCGCGACCCAGAAAGCCGAACTGCTGTATTCGGCTGCCCAGGAATATTCAATCTACGGGTAGTGTGACCTCGCGACCCAGAAAGCTTAAGTGCGGTACTCAGCAGACCGGGAAAATAGCAGCTACGTGTAAAGTGTCCTCGCGACCTAGAAAGTCGAACTGCTGTATTCGGCTGCCCAGGAATATTCAATCTACGTGTGTAGTGTGACCTCGCGACCCAGAAAGCTTAAGTGTGGTACTCAGCAGACCGGGAAAATAGCAGCTACGTGTAAAGTGACCTCGCGACCCAGAAAGCCGAACTGCTGTATTCGGCTGCCCAGGAATATTCAATCTACGGGTAGTGTGACCTCGCGACACAGAAAGCTTAAGTGTGGTACTCGGCAGACCGAGAAAATAGCAGCTACGTGTAAAGTGACCTCGCGACCCAGAAAGCCGAACTGCTGTATTCGGCTGCCCAGGAATATTCAATCTACGGGTAGTGTGACCTCGCGACCCAGAAAGCTTAAGTGCGGTACTCAGCTGACCGGGAAAATAGCAGCTACGTGTAAAGTGACCTCGCGACCCAGAAAGCCGAACTGCTGTATTCGGCTAACCAGGAATATTCAATCTACGGGTAGTGTGACCTCGCGACCCAGAAAGCTTAAGTGCGGTACTCAGCTGACCGGGAAAATAGCAGCTACGTGTAAAGTGACCTCGCGACCCAGAAAGCCGAACTGCTGTATTCGGCTGCCCAGGAATATTTAATCTACGGGTAGTGTGACCTCGCGACCCAGAAAGCTTAAGTGCGGTACTCAGCAGACCGGGAAAATAGCAGCTACGTGTAAAGTGTCCTCGCGACCTAGAAAGTCGAACTGCTGTATTCGGCTGCCCAGGAATATTCAATCTACGTGTGTAATGTGACCTCGCGACCCAGAAAGCTTAAGTGCGGTACTCAGCAGACCGGGAAAATAGCAGCTACGTGTAAAGTGACCTCGCGACCCAGAAAGCCGAACTGCTGTATTCGGCTGCCCAGGAATATTTAATCTACGGGTAGTGTGACCTCGCGACCCAGAAAGCTTAAGTGCGGTACTCAGCAGACCGGGTAAATAGCAGCTACGTGTAAAGTGTCCTCGCGACCTAGAAAGTCGAACTGCTGTATTCGGCTGCCCAGGAATATTCAATCTACGTGTGTAGTGTGACCTCGCGACCCAGAAAGCTTAAGTGCGGTACTCAGCAGACCGGGAAAATAGCAGCTACGTGTAAAGTGACCTCGCGACCCAGAAAGCCGAACTGCTGTATTCGGTTGCCCAGGAATATTCAATCTACGGGTAGTGTGACCTCGCGACCCAGAAAGCTTAAGTGCGGTACTCAGCAGACCGAGAAAATAGCAGCTACGTGTAAAGTGACCTCGCGACCCAGAAAGCCGAACTGCTGTATTCGGCTGCCCAGGAATATTCAATCTACGGGTAGTGTGACCTCGCGACCCAGAAAGCTTAAGTGCGGTACTCAGCTGACCGGGAAAATTGCAGCTACGTGTAAAGTGACCTCGCGACCCAGAAAGCCGAACTGCTGTATTCGGCTGCCCAGGAATATTCAATCTACGGGTAGTGTGACCTCGCGACCCAGAAAGCTTAAGTGCGGTACTCAGCAGACCGGGAAAATAGCAGCTACGTGTAAAGTTTCCTCGCGACCTAGAAAGGCGAACTGCTGTATTCGGCTGCCCAGGAATATTCAATCTACGTGTGTAGTGTGACCTCGCGACCCAGAAAGCTTAAGTGTGGTACTCAGCAGACCGGGAAAATAGCAGCTACGTGTAAAGTGACCTCGCGACCCAGAAAGCCGAACTGCTGTATTCGGCTGCCCAGGAATATTCAATCTACGGGTAGTGTGACCTCGCGACACAGAAAGCTTAAGTGTGGTACTCAGCAGACCGAGAAAATAGCAGCTACGTGTAAAGTGACCTCGCGACCCAGAAAGCCGAACTGCTGTATTCGGCTGCCCAGGAATATTCAATCTACGGGTAGTGTGACCTCGCGACCCAGAAAGCTTAAGTGCGGTACTCAGCTGACCGGGAAAATAGCAGCTACGTGTAAAGTGACCTCGCGACCCAGAAAGCCGAACTGCTGTATTCGGCTGCCCAGGAATATTTAATCTACGGGTAGTGTGACCTCGCGACCCAGAAAGCTTAAGTGCGGTACTCAGCAGACCGGGAAAATAGCAGCTACGTGTAAAGTGTCCTCGCGACCTAGAAAGTCGAACTGCTGTATTCGGCTGCCCAGGAATATTCAATCTACGTGTGTAGTGTGACCTCGCGACCCAGAAAGCTTAAGTGCGGTACTCAGCAGACCGGGAAAATAGCAGCTACGAGTAAAGTGACCTCGCGACCCAGAAAGCCGAACTGCTGTATTCGGCTGCCCAGGAATATTCAATCTACGGGTAGTGTGACCTCGCGACCCAGAAAGCTTAAGTGCGGTACTCAGCTGACCGGGAAAATAGCAGCTACGTGTAAAGTGACCTCGCGACCCAGAAAGCCGAACTGCTGTATTCGGCTGTCCAGGAATATTCAATCTACGGGTAGTGTGAGCTCGCGACACAGAAAGCTTAAGTGCGGTACTCAGCAGACCGGGAAAATAGCAGCTACGTGTAAAGTGACCTCGCGACCCAGAAAGCCGAACTGCTGTATTCGGCTGCCCAGGAATATTCAATCTACGGGTAGTGTGACCTCGCGACCCAGAAAGCTTAAGTGCGGTACTCAGCTGACCAGGAAAATAGCAGCTACGTGTAAAGTGACCTCGCGACCCAGAAAGCCGAACTGCTGTATTCGGCTGCCCAGGAATATTCAATCTACGGGTAGTGTGACCTCGCGACACAGAAAGCTTAAGTGCGGTACTCAGCAGACCGGGAAAATAGCAGCTACGTGTAAAGTGACCTCGCGACCCAGAAAGCCGAACTGCTGTATTCGGCTGCCCAGGAATATTCAATCTACGGGAAGTGTGACCTCGCGACCCAGAAAGCTTAAGTGCGGTACTCAGCTGACCGGGAAAATAGCAGCTACGTGTAAAGTGACCTCGCGACCCAGAAAGCCGAACTGCTGTATTCGGCTGCCCAGGAATATTCAATCTACGGTTAGTGTGACCTCGCGACCCAGAAAGCTTAAGTGCGGTACTCAGCTGCCCAGGAATATTCAATCTACGGGTAGTGTGACCTCGCGACCCAGAAAGCTTAAGTGCGGTACTCAGCTGACCGGGAAAATAGCAGCTACGTGTAAAGTGACCTCGCGACCCAGAAAGCCGAACTGCTGTGTTCGGCTGCCCAGGAATATTCAATCTACGGGTAGTGTGACCTCGCGACCCAGAAAGCTTAAGTGCGGTACTCAGCTGACCGGGAAAATAGCAGCTACGTGTAATGTGACCTCGCGACCCAGAAAGCCGAACTAAGGTACTCGGCTGACTAGCAAGATTCCAGCTACGTGTATCGTGAACTTGCGACCCGAACTGCGGTACTCGGCTCGCCTTGTAAATTCCAGCTACGTGTAAAGTGACCTCGCGACCCGGAAAGCCGAACTGCGGTACTCGGCTGACCGGGTAAATTCCAGCTACGTGTAAAGTGACCTCGCGACCCGGAAAGAAGATTTGCGGTACTCGGCTGACCGGGAATATTCTATCTACGAGCAGTGTGACCTCACGAGTCGGAAGCAGGGAACGCAGTAAATTTCCTTAATATTTAAGTAAAAATTTTGGGGATATTTTTAAAAAATTTAGGGATGTTTCTTTAAAAGCTGATAGAAACTCCTTACACAAACATAATATTTGCAAAACTTGTTTCAATACAGGTAAAAAAATGATTTAAAACCAAATTAACAGCAAATTAATTTTTAACAAAACAACAGTTATATAATTAAACAATTTAGTCTTTTGACAAACATACAAAGTTAAATAAATCCACTTGTTTTATTTTTAAGCAATATTCAAAGTATGTAAAAGAGAATATTGCTTCAACTTTAAAAATTAAACAAACATGAGTTTTGCTACAATTTAAAATAGTTAGAAAATATTTAAAATTTTAATAATTTTCCGCAAGTTTTGGAGGAAAATAGGGAAGATTTGGTGTTCATAATTATTTTTCAGAATTAACGACAAATTTAAGTACAAGTTTAAGAAACAAAAATTGAAGGAATAATAGGATATTCAAGTCAAGAATGCGAACCCTGCAATTGTACTCAAGATATCTTTAAAGGAAAGTAGTTCGAAATCAAGTCCCAAGGAATTAGTTTCTTCGATTGAAACTTGTTGATAGAAGAACTAATCAACAAGAATGGATGCATAATTAAGTTTTTAAATCGTGTTTATTTTAATTTAATATGTGTCTAAACTTTTGAAACTGTTAATATGCACCAATTTACAACTTGCCACACAATCACAATTAAGTTTTATTTTAAAAAATAATATTAGGTATGCGTAGAGCAGAAACTGTATTAAGGAAATAAATTAAATTTATTTTGAAATCTGTGTGAAATTATTCACTGCAGCCCCATTTGTGTTGCAGTATAAAATATGATGCATTTTTTAAAAGAATCTATAGCAATAAAATAAACTACAATTACTTTTGACTATTGCACAAGCAAGTAAATTATGTCTCAAAATTATAAAATTCTGATCAACGATTTCATCAAGGTTTGGTTTGTTTGTACGCTCAACAACAAATTTTTGTGCACAATAACGGCTAATCAGGCCGGAAACTACAGCTTAACGTGGATTCCGAACAGCAATGAACATCCATATCTAACCCAGGATTCAAACCTGGCACCTTTGGCATGCGAGGTCAGAATATTAACCCCACACCTATCAGGTTGGCTCAATATCATCAAGAAAGCATTCGACCATTGGGGATCGGTTAGTTGGCTTGTAAGCTCAAAAATCTTTTTCTTTTTTTTAGTACAATTGCAGATAATCAGACAGGAGCCTACAGCTTAACATGGATTCCTAACAACAAAATCCCTCCATGCCTAACCCAGGATTCGAACCCAGCATCTTTGGCATGCAAGGCCAGATCATGGAAGTTGGGGTTTTGGTGATTGAAAAAGAGTTTCTTTTAAGGTCGAATTTCGAACTTGTCTTGGAACAGTGGATGATTTTAGAACCTTTATGAGGAGAAGAGCTGATGAAAAATTAAAAGATCACACATGAAAACAAAAAATATATTTCGATGATAATGTTCTTATTATAGTTGCATGTCATTTGAAGAAATGGAAAAAATTCTGAATACTGATATATATATAGACAGTTTAGAGAATTTTTTGATTCCCAATTTTGAGGAAGTATTTCTCCGGTTTCAGTTTTCATTTCGACAATGTGGAATTTTTATCGAAGTTAGATCAAGAAAATTATCAATTATAGCCAATGATGTGACCCACAAATAGTTTGGACCTCGATCCAATGGAAAATATTCAGAAATATCTTGAAAAACAATATGAACAGATGTGAAGAAAATGCATTACATTTAGAAAAATACTGGAAGGAAATATCACCATAAAAAAATGATGCACATTAATAAAATCTACTCAATTACATTTAGACGAGAACCAACAGAATATAAATATTGCACCTTTTTCTTTCATACTTTTTGTTTCCCGATAATCAAAAACTTTTCTTTTGCAATTTCATTTTACTTGCATGTGCAATTGTTGAAGTTAACTGTCATTGATATCGTCTTTATAAATTCTTTTACTTAATGTAATAACATACTTCAAAATATAATTCTTTAGTTTATTGAATAAACTGAGTTTGTAGAAAAATAACCACTGATATAAACATATGCACTAGAGATAGATAACTTTTAGCTAAGGGTTGTACTTTAGATATACAATTGTGGGGTGGATTATGCGAAATGCATTTAATACGGTTGAAAGATATGTAACAGTGTTATTTGTTAAATGAAAGGGAAATCCTTCCTAAAAACTTTCGCACTGAACGATTGAATCACGCAAAAAATCAAACGTTTTCGAAAGTTTTAAGAGCCAATAGGCTACAATTTTGTTTGGACGCTTGGAACTAATTTTCGAAGCATGTGAAATAATCCATGAAAGAACCACTTTTCAAACACCCCAGAAGAAAGAACCAGATTTCAATGAATTTAGTGAAGGGTTACATTACCCAGAACTGTGGTGGGGATAAACTGCCAAAAGCAGCTACAAACCTGTGAAGTCCGTGAATAGCTACAGAGCCTTGTCAGAACTGGACACTAGAGCTCCTGGGATGAATGTGATGTGATGACATGCGACGCCTGCCACCTCGAATTAATAGAACTTTATCAATTAATCAGCGCCTTGTTGAGTTAGTTCTCTTCAATTTGGGGAAATACCATAAAGTTATTTTCCTATACCTGTTTCCAGGGTGTTGTTAGTGAACCGTCACAACTGGCGAAGAGTGGGGAGAGAGAGCGGCAAGTCTAAGCCACCTAATTGAACATGCATCCTGTGCTTGGACAGCGCTTAGAAGACCAATGGGAATGAACTAGGGATGGAACGGATGTGAGTTTTGCCGGATATCGGATTTCGGATATCCGGGGTACCATGTCTACCGGATACGGATATCCGAAACGGATTTCGCCGGATATCCGGCCGGATATTCGGTCTATATACTAAAAACAATAGTTATACGATATGCTATACGAAAAAAATGGTCATGATATGAAGTATTAAGTAAATTATAATTAGTGGTTAGCGCACCGCGCTGCATGCCACAGGTCCATGGTTTGATTCGCGGACTAGGCAAGGTTGACTTAGCTGTTTATACCTGAAAGAAATAAACTGAGGAGGACCATGCATGCTTGGGAACTAAACACTGGGGTTCGGCGTCAGAATGACCATCTGACTGAAACATCTGCTATGTGACACACAAATGCCACAGTCGAGAAAGCTGAGCTGGGCCCAGCAGGCCTTAGTCCACACGGGTTGTCACGCACTGAGTTTATTTTTTTTATTTAAACTTTAGTTGATGAGTGAAAGAGATCTTTGTTGCTGATTTTATATCTTGTAATATTGATACTTTTAGTTTTTCATATAGTTCTGGCAGGGCTTTATCACGAAAATAATTTCTACTTGGAAGCGGATAACGAGGAGCTAGGTATTTTATTAATTGACCAAAGCCTTCTCTATTCACAATGGAGAATGGTTCAGCATCAAGAGCCATTAACTCACCTAAAATTATACTAAAATTTTTTTTTACAATGTTGAAGTGCAAAATATAGCTACTTTCAATTTACTTCATGCATTGTTTATAATTGATAAATGATTACAAAATTATACCGGAGGCATTTGTTAATAACAAAAGATTTATTTTAAATATTTTATGAAATTGAAGTCTATTTTTTTTTGCAATGCACCTAAAACATTACGGATTTAAAGAAATCTCGTAGAAAACTTAAATTGGATCTATCGGAATATTCCGTCTTTAAATATAAACTTAAAAAATTTCGAACCCAAAATTCATCAACATTATGTTATACCATATTTAAAATATATATTTAATATAAACAAACAAAATTAGTACTTACATATTTTTGCGGTTAAGGCTTTTGTTTTAGGATCATCTAAACTCCACAATTTTGGTACAAATAATTTCGATTCCAATGTTGTCTGCGTGCATTTCTTGTTTTGATGAATTGTTTTTTCTTGTTCATCAATATTTGATGCATTTAGTGAGTCATTTAAGCTTCGGTGAATTTCCTTATGCACACTCATTAAATGGTTCCATAAGGGTTTTGAGGAAAAGGATTTTGGGCTTTTGCCGCGCACATTTTTTAAACGATTCTGTGGAGCAAGTAACACATAGGGCTTTGCTTTCGTCATTTCCATTAATTTTAAAATACTTCCAAATGGGTGATTTTAAATGAGCCATTATTAAAAATTATAAATTGGATTGTAATTGGAGAAAAATAAAATTCAATGCATTCTAGAGAGCTAAATATAATTCCTTATTGTGGCGCTGCTTTAAAGACCTAAAAATTACAATACTTCATTTTACGTCAGAAAAAATATACCAGCTTTCAACTTCTGCCAATGAAAAATCAGAAATTAGACCATACCATTCACAGCATAAAGGGGTAGGGTATTATCGTCGATAGAACAAAAAAAAAGCATTGAGGATTGCGCATTGGCTATTTATTGCTTTTTACTCGCTAGCAAATGTCAGAAAAAAAGGAGGAAGTGATAATAACTAAAACTCTTAAGAAGTCACTTATGTTATGGAAAAAAGTACTATTTATTAGTATTTCGGTTCGAGTTTTACGGAGAAGCATTCAAATATAACATCTGGAATTAATCATATCATAAACTTGGAATGAAAAGAACATATTGCAAAACACGTATGAAGGATGTGTATAGAAAAAGATTGGAGGAATGGTTTATGCTTATCAACTCGGCGTCAATAATACGGCGCCTCTTTCTGTTTTCGTTTTCTAACTTGACTGCAATTTATGTCCAAGAAAAAAAAATTAAAAAAAAAAAATTGTAGGATGCGGTGTTCCCTTTGTCCGAAAAAGATCATTATTTTTTTCAAAAAATTATTTCTTGTGGATACCTGGTGGTCGGATATACAGCCGGATATCCGAATGAAATTATCGGATGTCCGGTATTTCAAATCGGATATCCGACGGGGTTTCGGATATTGAAAAATCAGCCGGATATGCCGGATATCGGATATTTGCCGGATATCCGTTCCATCCCTAGAATGAACCTTCTCTTTTACTTGTTGATTGAAAAGTGCTACAGCAAACTTTTTGAACATGATAAGTTTGCTGCTCATATAAGCCAATGAAAAAGAGCCAACTTTGTTCTTTAAACTCCTTAAGGTTTTGACACACTGAGTTAATTTTATAGGGGGAAAATTGTGCTAATTTATTTTCAGTACTATTTTAATGACAATGAGGAACTTTCACTTTTTTTTGGTTTTATTTTAAATAAAAGTAGAGAAAAAATCATGAAAAACAATACCATTTTTTCAAAATTTGAGCTCGGATAGATAGTTAAAAATAATATTTAGTTTTTCACTTTGCGATTTGGCAGGAAAAAGCACTTTAGCGTGCGACGTCAACGCGCATTTGATTTTGGCTAATTTCAAACTCGATTTTTTATTAATTGAAAGCATAAAGATAAAAACTAATTGCACTGCTCAATATATTCGTTGGATAACACTAGAAAATACAAAAGTATTATGAATTTAATTTTTTTTCACCTACGAAACTTTACTCGTGTGATGTCACAAATTTGGAGTTCAGAAATGTTTTAATGGGCCACGGTTTGAACTCAGGGATGTGTTTCAGGATGTGGATGTGTTTATCTGGATCAGGAAGTGTTTATCTGTAAGAAGAAAAAAAAAGAATACATTAAAGAAGTAAACAAAACATTAATTGAAAACTTAAATTTATGACTCCAAAATAAAAATGTAATCACAATTGATACATTTAAATTATTTTTTGATTTTTCTAGTTTGCACTCAAAAAAGTATAGTATATAAGAAATTAAGTGATTTTTTTAAAGAATTACCCGAATATTTTTTTTGTAACAATATAATTATTTTAAAAGCGTTTAAAAGTAAAATCATCGGTAAGCTGTAACATCAGCAACATTGTGCCATTGTCAAACTAAATAAAAGAAGGGTTGTATAAAAATAATGGCAAACCAGCTTATTCTTTCTTTTCTTTTTTTGTGGTTGGAGAAATTAAAATCTATAATGCAAAGGAAAAATAATTACCAAATGTTAATTTATGTTCTGTTCATAGATGAAATATAAACCAAATTTTTGTATGTGAGTTACGTTACTCGATACTCATTTAAACTATAAATTAAGCCAGTTTAAAATTGCACCACTAACTTTCTAAAAACTCCAACATTAAGCATGGTAAACCTAATTTTGTTTATTTTGAATCTCTTTACCTGGCGGGACATTGAATCCGCCTTTGAAATATATATTCGGGAATGAATTTAACATTGTTTAATAGAATTAGTGACAGATCTTTTACCAACTCTCTCTCTATTTTATTAAAAAAAAAAGGTTAAAAATAATATTCTCGCATTCCGGAGATAGATTTAACTTTTCTCGATACTTTGCTGACGATTCTTTGTCTTCTTAATCTCAATTAAATTAAACAAATGCAGAACAAAAACAATATTTTAAGACATAAAAGTTTGCACATGATATCATATACTGCACATATCAATTTTCAGCAAAATGCAACTAATTGATACAGAAAGCAGACACAGAAAATGAGAGTAGGAAATGAAAATTACTAAAATACGAAACTGATAATTTGTTGTATTTCTCCCCAAGAGCACAATTGTACATAAAACGACCGACAGCTATGAATTTTTTAATTAACAATATTATACAGCTGCACTCGTTGGCCTTAAATATTGAATTTGTTCGTTAAGCAATTAAGAATAGTGGGTGAAAATGAAAAAATGCACAAAATGTTTACACTAACAGGAAATTTCAGACACTTCTAAAACCGGGGAAAATACTAAAAAAATTCCATCATGTCAGATTTTCTTGAAAAACTCGTTTTTTAAATTTTATTAGAGTGAACTCAAAGCATATGACTTGGTGTTAGAGAATTAGGTCTTTCGATAAATGCTGCCGAATTGCTGGGGTCAAGACTAAAAATATAAAAACCTATTGCAGGGTTCCTACAGTTCTCGAGAGTCCTTAAGAACTCTTTATTTTTACTTAATGTCTCCAAGGGCCCTTGAAAAGTTCTTGAAAACTCCTTATTTTTTAACCTGAAGGTCCTTGAAAGTTTTTTAATGTTTGAGGGCTCTTGAAAAGTTCTTGAAAGTAACTGACATTTGTTATTCCTTTTTCTTTTCGTGTGTAATTCAGAAACTTCCATAGAAAAAAAATCATGATATCCTAATTAAAAAAAACAAAAACCTTTTATATTTTATTTCTCTTTCCGTAGTTGAAAAGTATTTATAATAAATAATGTAATTCTGAATTGTGAGGATCATCTTATTCTTGATGAAATGAGCATCTATTAAACTGTTTTTCCTGGGCATGTCTATTTTGAATATTAAAATGTATGAGCCTTCTGCCCTTGTAAAGGATTTCATGACTGGTAAGTGAAGGTTACCGTTGTCAACTTAAATTTCGATTTGTTGAAACTTTTTTCTTGTTGCAACCTAATTCATTGTACAAAAATATAGATCTGCCAAAATTAAAACAAAAAACTAATAATTCAAAATATTTCTGCAACATGAAACACTAACACCGTTCCAATGCTGTTGTGCGGACAATACGAATTATAAAAGGTGAAGCGTTAAAACAATTGCATTAGGATCTTTTTTTGTAAGTACTCACTGATTTTGTATTACTTTTAGCTCTTCCAACATATAATAGTTCAATGGAAGTATTGCACTTGGAAACCAAAAAAACCCTCTTTTTTATTCCTTTCTCCTCGTTTAGTATATTCAGCATTTCTGTGTTCAGTATAACTCCCATGCACATAAGGTAGCTGCATTGAAATATTCATGTTATATGGCCAATGCCAAAAGAAGGGGGAAAAAATGCTTTAGCGATTTTAATCAAAATCTCAGTTCTGTGGTAAAGCCTCGTAAGATTTTCTAAACCTCCTCACCACCGAAATTCCCGTAAAAAAAACAAAAATGACATGAAAATTAAAAATTAACGTATTTTAACACAGATTTCTTTTCCATTGAGCATTATCCATCGACGATGGTTTCTTCTTTTGCGAAAGAATTTTTTTTTTTAATAATTATTGGCCAAACACTGTTCAAAGGGTTACAATTGAAAGAACAGTTCTTAATCCTTAATTATCTTCGTAAGTAAAATTCGGGAAAATTATATAATGTTCTCTATCTCAAGTATAGTACAGACATTTACTACAAAGAGTTAAAAGAGAAATTTTAATAAGGATAATACCCACTAAATGTTACAATCTTCTAGTCCAGCTCCATTTAGAAACTACTTTGTATAAAACACTTAAAATTTAGTGAGTAGGTACGAAAATGACCACTTCTTCTTATCAAGGATTATGGGGATAAAGTACCTCTGCTTTTTTTAAGCATTTTCTGGCAACCCCATATCCAGTACAGGTAGTGGGCAGTGCTGCGTGGGATATAAGCACACACTCGCTCTTGAGAGGGAAAAGAAATCCGTGTTAAATACTTTAGTTTTTAATTGTAATGCCATTTTTGAATTTTTACGGGAATTTCGGTGGTGAGGATGTTAAGAAAATCTTACGAGGTATTACCACAAGACAGGGATTTTGATCAAAATTGCTCGTGAGAGGGGGCGTGCAAGTCCTTCTATAACCACCGAAGACTTTGTTTCTACCTCGTTTGGTGGCTACCCGGTAGATGGCAGCATTACCAACCGTATGTGGAACTTTCCAATTTAGACCAAGCAGAAGACTCCAGTGGAAGAGTTGGCTTTGCCACCCCCAGAAGTATTGATTTGTATGGGAACTTGGAGGACCACCACTGATTTAATGTACCACAGTTACCATTAGCGAACACATGAGTCTTTAGTTGGTCTGGTTGCAAGAACGATACTCTCCCGACTGGGCTACACAGCCCAAAATGTCCACTTAATGAAATGACATAAAAATAAAATCTCGGAAGTTTTGGGACTGGATCCCTTTAGGAATTTCAGGGAGAAACAAAAATGCAAGGAATGTTACAAGGGCGTAGCCAAAAAAAAAAATTGCGTGGGTGAGGGATATGAAATTATAAGTCTTGATTATCACTTTTATTATTAATGCCAGATATTTCAGTGTGGCCACAAAATTCAGGAAAAAAAGTTCCCCGATAGATTTCTAAAAAATTCCCAGATTTTAGAGCAAACATTTTTTTTTTTCTTCAAATTTTGTCAATTTTCTTAGGTTTTTGAGATGTCTAGACACCCTCATCAAATAGAAAATGTATGCTAAAGAGATAATATGGAAAAAAATTTAAATACAGTAAAATCCCGATTATCCGGCATTCAATCAACCGGAAAGCTCAATCAACAGGAATTTTTTGAAAATCAAGTTTGGTGAGAAAATTGGCATTATTTCGCCAAAAAACGGTGATAAGTCGCCAAATCTTTTTTTGTTTTGTTGAGATTTTGAAGTTGAGTGTTTTTTTCCTTCTCTTTATTTTGATGGTTTTTAATTTGCTATGGCGAAAAAGCTGAATTTGCACGGATTAGAATTAATATATATTGTAAAAAGTGACTTTTTTTTAATCCGAAATGCCGAAGTTCTTATTCAAACAACTGTGAATTCTCAGTAAAGAACCTTAATATTTTTAATGGAAAATGTTTTTTTCCGGAATATATAAGGAAAAATACATACACTGTGGTTATTTACCGAATCTATAAACAAATCTAGCTTGTTTCAATTGCAGGGCTGCCACTGACTGTAAGCTTTGAAAATAGTTGCTTTAGTAGCCTTAAATGTTAAAAATAGTAGCCAAAATAGTAGTCTCAGACATTGAAAATAGTAGTCTCAGACGTTGAAAATAGTAGCCTCACTTTTCATAACGATTGTTTTTTTAAGTCGGTAAAGACCTTCCTCTTGTTTTAAAGGTTTTTAGTTATCATCAAGATCGGAATAAAACTGTTGATTTACATAAACACGAAAACACAGAGACACTCTTCTTTCAATTCAAAATAGTGTCGTATACATAACATCCCATATGGTAAAAGACATGTGTCTTGGGGGAGGCACTATCGTATTTACATAACTGCGATGGAAGTTGGCAACTCAACCTTACTCCCAGACAGCACCTAAGCAAAAAAAGCTAAACTTCAAGCAAAAGCGAAGGTAAAAATCGTTTGGCAAAACAAGATATATATATATATTTTTTTTAATTTCCAAAGTCAAACAACTTTTTGGTAGAAAAATAAGTTTAATGTTTAATTAATTATACTATATATTGACAATAATAGGCAAATTTAATTAAGGCCAGTTTTTAAATTTTTAACAGGATAGCTACAGAATTTGAGAAACAAAATTCCCCAACATTTCTCTAATTTCCAGAAAATTCCCTGATGTGCATCTCTGTCGACGTTATCATTAAAAAAAAAAAAAGAATATATGACCAGTTTAAAAATAGATAAATTTGACTATTTACAATTACTTATCAAAGTATAATTGCACCAAAATATAAATTTAGGCTAAAAATCAAAACAAGCATTTTTAGAGCATGAAAAAAAATGGAAAACATTAATAAAAAAAATACAAAATTCACATAAACCAATTTACAAACTACACCCATACTTGCTAACATCAAGGAAAAGAAACTAGTAGAATACTTTTCTTTTTAATTTAAAAAACAACACAAATAAAACATGTTATATTCTTTAATATATGTCATAGGTTGTATCCTGTTCATAACATAAATTTTAAACAGTGTCCTAAATATTTCCTAAACTTGGGCATGCATGAGCATGAAACTTAAATAATCAGCATTTTGCTATTCAGTCACAAATTTCACGAAATATTTCATAAAAAATATGTCTTTTGGATTTAAGTTGAGAAAAGATAAATAAAATATATTACATGAAAGAAAGGCTTGAAATTAACAGCTTCTTATAAAAATTAATCATAGATATGAAATAAAATTTTGCACAACAAAAATATTATCTTAAACCACTGAAGTACATATTAAATGAGGCAAAAAATCGTTTTCATAAAACATGACAAGCATAGCATTCGGCAGAGGGAAAAGAGGCATGGACTTTTTTTTGAAATTCTATGACCCTTTACCTGAATGTATGTAGTAGCGCATTCAGATTTTTAAATTTTTGGAGGAGGAGAAGGATGTTTTAATTCTTTGTTTGATTTATATTAAACATATAAATCAACAACACGTATCCCTTTCAGTTAATTACGTTTAATAAAATGTCAAAATTAAAGTACAAAAAAAAAAAAAAATCAAGTACAGGATCTAACCCTTTTTGCTTATTAATGCCTATAGATTTGTTGCACATCTATAACAGTGCTGTAAAGGGTTAATAAAAACAGAAAGATACGATGGAATCAATTTGAAATATAAAGGAATTTAGGGTTCTAATATATTCTATTGACAAAAAACGCAAGACAAGAAGAAAAATAATCATGTCTGTAAAGAATGCAGTCAGATTTAAGTTTGAAGTTTTTTTTTTAACAATAATGCGCCGGCGGTAGCGAAGCTATAAGATAACCAAAAATCTAACAGAAATAATGTGTAAATAATTGTTCCAAGCATAACAATAATCTCAGAAAGTAAAAAAAAAAAATTAAAAAAAAAAAAAAAAAAAAAAAAAAGCGGAACATGTGGTTGTGGGCCGAGGAGTGGGGATTGGCCTGTTTGTCTCAGCTGCTGAGAGTAGAAAAAGGTCGAAAACTTCATACTCCCAAATCGGCCAACTAGCCAGATGCGACTTTTACGAAAGAGCACATGAAAAAAAATCTGTATTATTCAACGCACCGACATCACAGCATAAACTTCTTGTGACGCAAGCCGGTATAGATGTCCATACCCGCACGGGGAATGCGAGAAGGGAAACTCAAAAATTTCAAAATTCCCTGACTAAAGAGTAATTAAACGAAATACCTCGACATTTACCTGAATTGCCGGTTCTGTCGCCACCCTGTTTAAGCTACACTCAAAGTAATTAAATTGCATCAAAATTTAAATTATTTTATTATTTATAAATTTAGCTACAACATTGAAATTCTAATGATTCTGCATCGATTGACCTACACGGCGAAATCATTCACCATATCAGCACAAATCTCGGACATAACGTCTATAAAACATCAATACTGTCCATACTGATAGCATTTTCTTCCGGCGTTCACCACAAATAAATTTTTGTTAAGTAGAGTAAATAAAGCGAAATAATTTGATATTTCAGGATTTAAGTGTATTCTACTGAGCCTTGCACAGCAAAAGATAAAACATTGGAACCTAACAGGCAGGCGAAAATGACCGCGGTTGCCGTCGAACACAACAATCTCGCGTGAGAGGTTACTATCGTCGGACTAACAAAATGACCTCTATACCCGCGAATATGAACAACTATATCGGTAGTATTTGCCCCCCCCCCCCCCCTAAAAAAATTACCGTTTCGAAAAGATTGTTAGTACCTTAGTGCCGATTTTTTTTTCGTCCTACTATCGGACTGTAATTTCTTAAAAAATAGTTGCCTTAGCCCAAAAATAGTTGAATGTTTTGCTTAAAATAGTCGCTTTGGGCCCTTTATTCATTGAAATAATAGCCATAGTCGCCTGGCAACTAAAATAGTCGCTTTAGTAGCCTTTTTAGTCGCCTGTGGCAGCCCTGCAATTGTATAAGAAAGAGGGTTTCGTAATCGAAATTCCATTATCCACAGAATCGGGAAAACATTCTCCAGTAGATAATTTGGTTTATCCGGAATTCTAATAATAAAAAATAAAAAAACTACACATTTTGCATCTATTTATTTATCTTGCATCGTTTATTGCATAAAAATTTATATTCGTTTTCGGAATGTGTAATTTGTATGTGCGGAATCTATAAATCTATGGACTACTTTTATTGTAATTATAACAAAGAAAAGTGATTTTCCATTTGAAATTACGTTCTCAACCGCATCCGGCAAAGAGTAATTAGGAAATTCAAAATTTGTTAATGATTTGACCAAAACCCGGATAAAATTAATCATTCGGTTTGTAGGCTAAATCTCCTTATGGAACATGCATTTCAAAAAATTTAAAATCATATATAACTTGTAACATTCTATTCCATACAGTATCGATGCATCCATAATTCATTTATACCCGCAATTTAATTTGTAAATTTTCAACCGTATCCGGAAAATGTGCCATTTGGCCGAATTCAACTATTCTAAACGTTTCATTCTTTTATAAAAAAAATTATCAGTTTCTCACGATCAATCAGAATAAAACCTAATTGCATCCATTTAAATGCATTTCCCCCTATAACCCCAATCAAAGTTTGATTTGTAGGCTAGTCAACCATTTTGTACACAAAATTGAAAATGTTTCTTTTTTGTGTACAAAAAGTATGGGTTATATTTTATTGTATACTATTAAAGTGTTTTGCAATCAATTAAAAAATAAATCTGTTTCGCTGTAATTTTATTTCAATAATATTTATTTTTAGATTAGCCGAAAACCTGACAATCAAATTCAAAACTTAATACTCTGTAAAATTATCCGGAATTTCGGGGCGATTTGCATTACAATTCTTGTATTCCTTTTTTCTATACAACATAATAGTCGATCTTTGAATACGAAGGTCGTCTTCCTGAGCATATATTTTACTTTAGGGTACAAAGTAACTTGTGCGTGGAGAGGGGGAAGACAATGGAATCACCGGGGTTTCCAAATACAAAAGCTACTTTTCCAGAATTCTCGGAATCCGACCGTGAAAACGCACACCAGAAAACTTCCCCTCCGGAACTGAAATAGCGATAGTCCACTTTGTCCTTCCGGTAACCCTAAAATATAGGTTCGGTTAGAATCGGTACTATTAAGGACCTCTCAATTTTTTTTATTTACATATTTTCAAAGGTTAATCTTCTATTTTATTTTTTTTTACAGAATTTCTGATATGAAAATGATTTAATTTTGGTAACATATTTCCAATTATTGCCGATTATAACGGTAAAATATAACATTATTTTAACTAAAAAAGCTAAGTAGAATAGTTTTTAAATATTCCGGTTGTGACTATTTTAATGTTAGGTGCCATCACTAGCGTTATTTACCGTTTAAATTTGGCGAAAAAACATCGACATTCAACTAACCGGAAAATTCGGTTATCCGGAAATTCTAATTTCCCGGCGATTCCGGATAATCGGGCTTTTACTGGAAATGAAAAGTTTAAACAGGGTTCCCACTCAAATCACAGAATGAAAATCAATGACTTTTCAATGACTTTCATTAAATTATTCAGTAGTATTAAACTTCTAACGATTACCACCACAAATCTCCGGGTAAATAGTGCCAAAATATGGATGAACGATACAAAAGAATGCAAGATGAACAATAAAAAATTTCCCTTGATTTTTATGAAATTTTTAAAAATTCCCAGACATTTCCCTGGTGTTTTTTTTTTTTTTTTTTTTTTTTTTTTTTTTTTGAGAATCAGAAAGCTCTCCTACATTTCTAGGTTTTCCCGGTTCTGTGGCCACTCTATATTTATTCTATGCATGTTTCGAAAATTAAAAACATTTCAATAAATTTACCATTTTAAACAATAATATCCTTTAATTTTGGCGCTCCAATAATGAAAAGACAAATTTCGGGCAGGGAAAGCCCTCCCTCTGGCTTCGCGCCTGGAATGGTACAAATTTTAGGACATATGAAGACTTCCTCTAAGAAAAAGCCTTTTACATCAGGTGTCATAGGAATGACTTCTACCATCTTCAAATTTTGTTCCAACGACAAAAGCCTCCTCTGCTCTACATTAAAGTTGTAAGCAGAGGGATACCTAGTTCTTCTCCTGTATGGCCCCCTTCGGCCAAAGATTTTCGGGGCCAGCTTCCTTGGCCGGCCTCTTCCTCTTCTGGGGACCGCGGGGGAGATCCTATGGGAGGGGGGATTATAATTTGATGCCACTCAAGCTTACAGCCTAGAGGTAATATGCTGCAGGGTTCCCACTCTTATTAAAGAAAAAAATTCAAGGACTTTCAAGGACCTTTTTAAGAAAATTCAAGGACCTTTTTAAAAAAATTTAAGGACCATAATTTTAAATACATCAGACGTAAAACTACAAAACGAAGATTATCGATGGTCAGGGGTGTAGTGGGAACATGAGGCAACGGCGATACTTTACCTTTATAGAAGGCGGAACGACATTCCCTCATCTAAAAATTTTTTAATTTGTATTTTTTTTTCTCTTTACGTAATACTGAACTCAAAGCCAAGTAACCAAACAAAAAGTCATTTCGTGGGAACTTGCTTTCGTCTGGGATCCACAACTTCAGAGCTGAGCAGGCAAGTTCTAGTTTTTGTAAAACACTTGAAAGAGGTGCAGCAACCCACACATGGCCATTTCTCCTTCATTAGAAATGAACTGACATATATGTTTACATCTAGCTACGATTCACTCAATAGCAATTATCCTCTTCAACGAATGATCTGTATTTGTGGAAGAATTCCAGATGTCAAATTTGTATGGTTCGTCGTATATACAGTCTAAAACTTCCATACACAAATTCACGCCAAATATCTACACTTTTACAGAACAAAACTGTGACCTAGCACATTCAGTTCTTTGCGCCCTTTTCTTAAGAATATTTTGCCTCTAATTTTAACGGGAACGCTAACCGATTTATCAACAAAAGTTATGTAAGTTTTATTTTTTTATTTTTATATCACAGATTTAATAAATTATTTGTAAACCTCTTAACGTACCTAAGAAATGATTTTGTTCAAGAGGAAAAAACAAATGACAATAAAAGATGGGGTTTATTACAATCCAAAAAAGTTGAGCAAACCTGGGGTTCTGACGGAATAAACTGGTTAGTGCTAAAAATCCAGATAGGTAAGAGCAGAATGTTGATATTTTGTATTAGCCTTTAAGGTGTTTTGAGATCACGGAATTATGTATTTATATTTTGTTAGATATTGGGAAATATTTATTTTATTCCCAGAATTTGGGAAAATCAAACTGATAACTTGTTTGAACATGAAAAAATGTGTTCAAAATAGTATTGATTTTTAAATCCTTTATATTAACTTCGCTTTTGAATGTTTGTGAATTTGAATATGTTTAGTTCAACACATAAAATGTTGCTTGAATGTACAGTAAAGAGACTGGCTTCAAGCGCTCCGCTACATTGTTGTGACAGAACTGAACAGTTAACTTTGTTTCGCAGTACCGATAATGCTACATTAGCGAATTGCAGCCCTTCACAACCCAGGGTTGCAAAGGAGTTCCAAGGCTTGCGATAAGAGCAGAGGAATACTAAAAAAAGTAATACGTAGCAAAAATCAGTAATTTTAATAACAGGTATTTTATTAAATTCTTATGAAAATAATTTTATTACAATTTTTTATAAAAAAAAAAGTTGAGTCCGTGGGTTCCTTAATAAAAGCTGACTTAAAATAATGTTGATTAGTGCAGAAAACGCTACGATTTTAATAATTTGCACCCGTACCATATAGAGCACTCTTACCATTTTAGGAGTGTTTTCTATACCCATTTTCATTGTAAGGGGCACCAAAACTCATTCTTGCACACATAGCATTTTACTCCTAGGCTGGTCCTGTATATTTGATTTTCCTCAATATAAAAGTGCTAATGGTTTTGCAAATGGGTATAATACATTGAAATTGGGCTGCGAAGAAGTAGGAAAATAATTCAGATGTACTTTAAAATGTAAAATTAAATTTCTTTTCGGTTTGAGAAGGGGAAAGTTTTACACTTACAGTTATTTCAGAATTTATTCCAAAAATGTAGCAGCAGTTCTTTAAAAAAAAAAAAAAAAATCATACAGTGGCGGCAATAAGGGGAGGAAATTTCCTCGATCTTTTTTAAAATCTAGTGATTTTGATGGCAATATCACATATATTTTGCAGTTTGCTTTCTCCTCCTTTGCAGTTTGTCCTCTCTCCTCAATTTATACCCATTTTTGACTATTATTGTCACCTAACCGTCAACACTGTCGAGATGACAAAATCGAACTGGATCAGATAAAAAAAACAGGAATGTCCCAAACAAATCTGGCAAGTAATGAATCTACATTGAAATATCCCGCTTAAAATTACGAGATGATTGAGATGATACACAAATTAATATTTTATCAAGAAATTTTAAATCGACTGATGAATTTGAATTTTCCAATTATTTTATTAATGGTGGAGTAAATTTGGAAAAGGAAAGGAAGGATCTATCAAGAGAGATAAACTTCTCTACATTTTCTTTTTAAAAAGGAGAAAAGCCATAAAATTTTCAATCAACAATCACAATCTTTTTCATTCATTTTGAAAACAGATTTTGAGGAGCTACAGAATCTGGGAATTTATCCGAACCCATCGCATGTAAGGCATCTCTGACATTTCGGAAAAAATGTTTAAAAATTTGTGTCAATAATATGTTTGAAAATACGTTATAATCCTTTATAAAGTGTTAAACAATCTTTTAAAATGGGTTGTGCAAAGCAAATTATTTAAAATCCATATAACTTAATAGAGTTTAAAAAAATTATTTGTATAAAAGAATAAGTCGAAACACACAATTATTATTTTTTTAAAATTTTTGTAGGTGTTCGTGAGCTATTTTGAGATTGTTAAAGTAATATTAACAAAACTATTTAAAGTTGTCATTTTCACTCTCTCTCTCCCCTCCCCCCCCCTACACACAGAAAAAGATATATACGACGTTTGTAACGATGCAACATAGCATTCCCACACCTTTTTATTTTACACTACACCACTGTTGTTGGTCACTTAAAAATTCAAGGACTTTCAAAGACCTTATCCTTTTTTCAAGGACTTTCAAGGACCAAATTTCATCAAAAAAAAATTCAAGGACTTTCCAGGACTTTCAAGGACCGTGGGAACCCTGATGCTGGTGGTAATGTTATGATATGAAGAGTTTTCCCTCTTCATATCATAGCATTGCCAAATTCAAATCGTTTTCCCAGAAAAACGATGTGAATTTTTCTGACAATGCCCTAATCAGGAAAAAAAAAAAAATCTGTTTGAATTGAGTTTCTTCACCGAGTTCCCGAAGTTTTCAAAAGCGCTGATTTCCTTAAGTCCTGTATTTTATTTGTTTTACTGAAAGCACAGGAGCATTTTGTACCATTTAAAAGGTAGCAGACGAATGAAATTTGAATTGATAATCAAGATTAAATCACAAGAGCAAAGCAGTCATGATTCTACATTCGAATAAGAATTTTTGTGCTAAAATTTAAAATCTGACAGTTTTGTAATAAGTGAAGTTTTTATTTTAAATAAATAACACTTTTTTTTTAATTTCTGAAGGATTTACTTACTCTGGTTCTGCAGCAGCTGGTTGTGGCCTATAATAAAGAAAAGATTGCATAAATAGCATGTCCATTTTTAAAGTATACTTAACAAGAAGTTACAATAAAAGGGTGTCCACAGAAAAGTTATTTTAAAATTCCCTGATATTTCCCTCCTGACACAAATTTTTACTGTTTCTTATAAATTTCTCCTCACCAAAACCGGGGAAAATACTAAAAAAATTCCATCATGTCAGATTTTCTTGAAAAACTCGTTTTTTAAATTTTATTAGAGTGAACTCAAAGCATATGACTTGGTGTTAGAGAATTAGGTCTTTCGATAAATGCTGCCGAATTGCTGGGGTCAAGACTAAAAATATAAAAACCTATTGCAGGGTTCCTACAGTTCTCGAGAGTCCTTAAGAACTCTTTATTTTTACTTAATGTCTCCAAGGGCCCTTGAAAAGTTCTTGAAAACTCCTTATTTTTAACCTGAAGGTCCTTGAAAGTTTTTTAATGTTTGAGGGCTCTTGAAAAGTTCTTGAAAGTAACTGACATTTGTTATTCCTTTTTCTTTCTTTTTTCTTTTCGTGTGTAATTCAGAAACTTCCATAGAAAAAAAATCATGATATCCTAATTAAAAAAAAAAAAAAACCCTTTTATATTTTATTTCTCTTTCCGTAGTTGAAAAGTATTTATAATAAATAATGTAATTCTGAATTGTGAGGATCATCTTATTCTTGATGAAATGAGCATCTATTAAACTGTTTTTCCTGGGCATGTCTATTTTGAATATTAAAATGTATGAGCCTTCTGCCCTTGTAAAGGATTTCATGACTGGTAAGTGAAGGTTACCGTTGTCAACTTAAATTTCGATTTGTTGAAACTTTTTTCTTGTTGCAACCTAATTCATTGTACAAAAATATAGATCTGCCAAAATTAAAACAAAAAACTAATAATTCAAAATATTTCTGCAACATGAAACACTAACACCGTTCCAATGCTGTTGTGCGGACAATACGAATTATAAAAGGTGAAGCGTTAAAACAATTGCATTAGGATCTTTTTTTGTAAGTACTCACTGATTTTGTATTTTTTAGTCTATTTATAATTTTTTGCGCTACTAATCATATCGGGACTCTTACTGCCAAATGTATCCAAATTTACGACTTTTAATTATTATTTTTGAATTCTTTCTGTTATTTTCGATTTTGTGGGTTTGACAATGGAGGGCTAATCTGTGGATGCCTAATTAACCCCCTTGCTTTCATCTAATTGGGCTGAAACTTAGCAGATGATGTCGACGACAATGCATTCTATCAAATTTTGCGGTTGTAACTGTCATTAAAAGGTTGCTTTTATGGAATACTAATAAACCAGCTTGTCGTCATCCAATCGTATTAAAAAAAAGCATTGAACCGACCATTGTTGAAACTCTTTCCTGTTGCCGATTTTTTTAATAAATAAAAAATTACTTTAATAAGAATAAATAAATGATATTTGGATACGAGAGCATAAATGCAAAATAAGTGCACATTTTCATAAATAAATTTTGATACTTAATTTGCCGCACATTTTGCTGATAGAAGTGCTTTTGATATTTAAAATTAGATGCAAATACCAAGCACACGCTGTTTACAGAATCGGCTCCTGTGTTAACGAATATAAAAATTGGCAATGCATTTAAAGGATTTATAATGCAAACTTTGTTTTTATAAGTTATTTATTGCCATCTTATTTTAAACTTCAAATGTGGTTTGAAAACTGAATTGGAGGAGTAAGGTGTTTGTTCCTGTCATGTGAACAGAATTCATTTGATCGTATTGGTATTGCTGCTTGTGACGTGAAATTACACTAAATTCTACAGTGGTTGGTTTAGAATTCTGTTATTGTTGATGAAACTTAGTATTAGGGTTAGTTGTCAGCAAAATCCTTTTTTTTTTTTTTTTTAATTTTATTATCGAGGTGTTATTTAATGTTTTATTGGTGAAATTATCGTTGATAAACTAACCTGCATCTAAATATTCATGGCACTTAAAGAGTTGATATGGGCGGGGAATATTGTATGATCGGGTTGGTTTAAGTTTAACGGCACAAGGGCAAAACGAGGGCCATACTGCTCCCAATTGTATGATCGGGTGAGTTTGACGGAGAGTCAAGTCAAATGCACAGGGGAATGATTGAAAATTAAGGATTTAACCCGAAGTTTGTACCTTGATAGCAAGATAGAGACTGTGTTTTAAATGGAATGTTGTCTCACAATTACAATGCAACTTTAACATTTCAGGTGACGAGAATACACCATACCATAGTATAGTATAGTAACTCAACCGAACTATATAGCGTGCTGTCTGACCTTGCATGACAAAGGCGGTGGATTTGAATCCTGGCTTAGGCGCGTACGTTTGTTGTGTTTCGGGATCCACCTAAGTTGTAGATCCGTCCTGATAAACCGTTATTGTGCATAAATATGTCAGGGTGCATACACTTTTTTGGAAGTGAAATTCAAGGACTTTCAAGGCCCTTTTCAAGGATATTTCAACAAAAATCAAGGCCCTATTTTATCGCTGCAGAGTCGATACCAAAATTGAATTTTTATATATTTTTTTTAATTAACGAAGTTGCAAAAAGAATTAAAATACTTATTACTTAACAACTAAGATGCAACCACATATATTTATTGATAATTATACCTCTTACCAGGATAAGGAAAAAACTAGGTTAAAAAAAAAAAAAGTTTTGTAGTGGTTTGTTTTCTAACACCCTCCATTGTCTAAATGGATTATAGAGGGTTCCCATGTGAAATCTCAAGGTCAATGGAAACAAAATTATCTTAAGTCTGGTTATATGGTTAGTTTTTTTTCTTTTAAATATATGCCAAAAAAATAATCATGCACTCTTAAAGTACTAAGGAAAATATTTATTATTTTTACTTACAAACAGGCAAGAAAAAAATATCCAAATTGGATGCATAAAGATTGATTTCATGCCTTCTACAGTTTGAATTTAAAGCGCGAATCCCTGGTTGGTTGGTTGAAGTTTAACGGCGCAAGGGGCATACTGCCGCGAATCCCTGATCTTTCCTATCGCTAATTTAAAGGAACAAAAATTTGTAAATACAAGAAATCCTTACTTTTTTTAAAAATAGACATAGCTTAAATCCCCCCCCCCCCCCCTCCTCCCATCCCCATTCAAGAGTTCTTCGTAGAATTTCTAGTCTACCTACGGTACGACTTGGCGCTTTTTCTGGGAATTGGCTACAATAAAAGAATGACGTAATATGCGTTTTCCCGTTCGATGCTAAGTCAAAATCATGATCCAACATCCAGGGTTGCCAAAAAATCATTTACTAATAGTCACCAATCCTTGCAGATAATCAAAAAGGCAAGTTCAAAATTCAAATCCCGTTTTACCGATGACTTAGAAATTAAGCCTGGAAATGTTTGGGGAGGGGGACTGTCAATTGGATTAAGTTTAGAAATTACAAAAAATATTCGCGGTTTTTTTTTAGCTTAAAGAAAGCTATATATTTCTTTATTATTGAAACCAGGCAAGAGTGCAAATCTAAACCAGATGCACTAAGATTGCTTGTGTGAAAAATACAATACTTGTATTCTATTTTTAGCACGGAGTCTCAGCAAATTTTTTTTTAAAAAAATCATATATTCTATAAGTATAAAAAAAAAGTATTAATTTTCTATACCTAAAATCAGCCAAGAAAACAGATTTAAATCAGATGCACACTGATTCATTTACTACTTCTTTATAGTTTGAAAAACCTACAACAAAACTGAGAGATTGTAATATGTATTTTCAAGTGCGAACCATTTCCGGCACGTTAACTGACGAAAAACGCCCTTGAGGGCAAAATACTCTTTATCGCTTTGTTGGTGATGTTGATGATAATTTTGAAAAATTTCGAGACAAAATTCTCGCCAAGTAGTTTTTCAAGTCAAAAAATGATTTTTGGCGCAGTTCGGCGCAATCTTAACCGAAAAGAGGTTTTTGGCGCAGTTTGGAGCAGGGTAGTCAGTTTGGCGCAATTGGAACAGCTCTTACATCCCTGTAATTAGAAATTTTTTAATGAGCTCAAAATAAATTTAATAAAATTGGAAGGTTTTTTTCCAGCAACCTTAGTTAATAACTTTCACGGCTTTAAAGTAGGCCATTTTAGTAATTGATATAAAAAATTACATATCCTTCCCCTTCTACAGAAAAAGAAATTCTTCTTTCTTGAAATAGGAATCGACATAAATGAAAGAATGATATAAATCATAGTACAATACCGAAGCGTAACTGCTATTTTCTCTGTAGGCGATATACTCCTCCGATAGTTAGTGTCGGGTTTTTGCAGTCTGGAACATAATTTCTTCACCAACTCGTCGAAGCTCTCAATCGACATCCGGAAAAAGTTTAAAATTTTTACTTTGTCTTCTCTTAACTGCGGGTAAAGACAGAAGAACATACCGAATGTTGATCGGCTCTAAACAATGGAATGAATCCACATAGTGCGATTAGTTCGATTCTTTTTCCTTCGATATTTTATATACAAATATGCTAAGCGCGCTCTTTTTCATTCCATTTCGAACAAACACAAAATCCTCTCGGAGGAAAATTTTGGTCGTTTGAGAATGCACCTAATGAGGGAGAGAGAGAGAAAAGCGAAAATATCCTGCATATCAAATTACACCCTCTTTCCACCGGATACTCATCGTGCAACTTTTTGTCCCGTTCGGGGAGAGGTCAAAGGTCATAGTGACCGTGCCGTTCCAGGGCCGCTCGGGAGGAACAGATTCAAGTGTGATTGACAGATCCGCCAAAAGTGAACCGGCTAGAAAGTGTGACGTCAGAATAATGGTAATACGGGAACGAGAATTTTATGGTTTTAGAATTGAAAAGGGGAAATTCAAGGACTTTCCAGGCTTTTTTAGAAATAATCCTATTTTTCCAGGCTATTCAAGGCCTTGAAAAAAAATAATGAAATTCAAGGACTTTCCAGGTTTTCCAGGCCGCGTACGCACCCTGATATGTAGTTCAGCGTACCAACCAACCAAACCGCGTTTCCCATATTTCAATTATAAAATGAGATTCATTACGATCTTGTTTAATCCAGTGGCTATGAAGGGTATTAATTTCAAGCTAACCATACACTACTGCAATTTTTTGGGAATTTGTGGATAAGCTGCCTATTTGATAGTATTTAGGCTTGCGCTGTGATGGTTTCAAGCGCTAAAAGTGTTAAGGTATATCTCCCCCCTCCCCCACTGAACCGCCCTGGTTGGCGCTAAGGTCGTCGTTTAGTAAAGTAACGAAGTCGTTCAAGTTAAATATGTAAAAGTTCATGATATATTTGTTTTTACTTGCAACGCATTATCTTTCTGCAAAGATGGGAAATATATTTTTATCTAGTAATTTGTTTGTAACTGTTTTCAATGCTTAATGGTTCCTCGTAGCAGAAAACCCTCGACAATGGGATTTTGGCGCAGCTTTTGCAGACCTTCTGTATTCTGTATAAAGGATTGCCTCAAATTACTTGACATGGAATTAAATTTTGAATCACTTGCAATTGTGTTTTGGAGATTTTTATTATCTCTTATATACTGCCCCTTTCTTTGCTTTAAGGTTGGTTTGTTTGTGCGCTCAACCATTCAATTCCTTCTTAGCCCAACCACTTCAACGTTATTGCTTAATAGTTCACATAATATCGTTAAGTGATGCATCTATTTAAAATACTCTTAACTTTGCTGTACATCACATGATGAGAGGTTAACTATTCAATCTAGACAATTGTAATTATTGATAAGTTTTTGTAGGTAGTGTGTTTAGTATCTTGAGTAAGAAATAAAATGCAATATTTTTTACCAATTATATGTTATATTTCCGTCGTCGAACATTACTATTATTTTTTAAAAATTTAATATTAAGGTCCTTATTTTTTTGTTTGGAAGGTTCTTGAAAAGCCCTTAAAAAGTCCTTGAATTTGTTTTCAAAAAATCTGTACGAACTCTGTAATTGTTACACAGAACCTCATTTCGAGAGATGTTGCCAAGGAAGATGGGACGTCAATATGCTAGAGTTCACTATTGTTGGTTGCTTAAGCGGGACACTACAAATGGATATTGGAAGAAAGATGAAAAGGTTTCATAGGCTTAAAAAATTATAAGAAATATTATTTTATTCTAAAATGGTGTTTTATTCATTAGTGTTATGCTTTTTTCATGCAAACACTCTGTATTTTAAGAAAAAATTTTACGTGATGGAGGGAAATAGAGATCATTTTTGGATTCAGTGAAGATTTTTTATTTGAAATTTCACAAAATGAGGAGAATTTTCTGTTACTGTTTTAAAGGTACGTTTCTCCATTCGTCCATATTTTGGCGCCATTTACCAGGAGAACTGTGGCAGTAATCGTTAGAAGTTGAATGTTGCAGAATAATTAAAACTTTTCATTACCGCCAAAACTATTTTTAAAATTCAGGCTTGTTTAGTTCTTTGTTTGGCATACATGTTCTATTTGATCAGGGTGTTTATATATGTGGAAAAGTGGTGGACATTTAGAAAAAAAGTGTGTCGTAAAATCAGGGAATTTTTTTTAGGAATATATCGACGAACTCAGGAATTATTGGGAAACTTTCTTTCCTGGATTTTTGTGGTCTTGTTAAAAAATCTTCATAAACTGTTCTGTTGCTTTATTTAGTGGTGTTTTCAAGTACAGGTTCCACTCTAAAATTTCTAATATTCCTTAAATTTTTGCTTCTCCTTAAAATTCCTAAATTTGTACTCAAAATTTTCGATAATTTCCAAAAACACCCTAAAATTCCCCAATTTTCTTCCAACACCCGAGAAAAAACTTCAATATTCCTTCAGAGGAGAAAAGGGATTTAATTAAATTTGCATATGTTTGTCAAAGTAGTTTAAATGTTTAATTATATAACCATTATTTTTATTAAGAGTTGCCAGTTTTGAAACAAGATTTGAAAAGAAAATATCTGTGTCAGGTGATTATGCCAGCTTTAAAAGAAATACCCCTAAACGTTTTTTATGTATCCCTAGAATTTTAATAATTACTCCTAAAGTTTTGGGAATTATCCCTTAAAAATTCTAAAAATATCCCTAAAATTCATTCCTAAATTTATACAATTCTACTAAAAGTGACCGTTTGGAATTAATGAAATGTGTTAAATTTGCAATAAATTTTTTTCAATCTTATGCATGCAGTCCTTTCACTCCATTTGATAGTTTTTTTTTGTTACGACTAAAAATTGGTAACTTTGTTTGAATGTGAAAAATGTAGAAGTTGGTTAACTTTGAAGTATTGGAATAAAATTCCACAACAACGATAAGACCCCGCTTATTTTTATTCCCATACTAGTTTTTGTGTTTATTTATTATTATTATTTTTTTTTAAAGATTCCAGTTCATCTAAGTTTATAGGCGCCAACTTTTCACTTTTTTTGGTGATTAAACTCGTCGATATTTGATGGCGAGATTTGGTGGATAAACTCGTCGGGGTGGTGGGGATTAACCCAATATTTTCGGACACCTTTATTCAAGATCTATTTACTAAGAATATTGAACTTAATCTCCATACCAGACAATGAATTATTCTCGAACTGCTTGATTCATGTTGCAAAGTTATTTGTATAGAATTAGCTCAGAAACATTTTTTTTAAAAAGTAAGAGCACTAACCAGGTAATTTATCATGATAAAATAACTTATTTCAAAATCGTTCATACAGTATTTTAAAAGATATACTTTTATGATATTGCAATAACATGAAAGAAGAAAATTTTTATAATTCTGGATAATAATCAATGAAAAAGGAGCTTATATCAGAGCTCGTCATTGCCAAATTACATATTCGAATGTCATACAATACTTTAAAATATATGTTTTTATGAAATTGTGCAAAAGAGCTGCTAGACTTACTCGATTTTCATTAGGTTTACGTTGAAGTAGCTGTAATTTCCCCTTCGATTTAAGCCGTTTTATCTGAAGCTATTGGCGAGATTCGCGACGTCGTTTTGGTGTCATTCGTCTAGACTTCCGCTGATGTGAAATCTCTATGTACGTTATTAGTGTGTATGTGATAATCATTTTCATTGTTTGGTTTGAATTAATGATGAATGATTAGAATTTTAATTTAATTTTGCACAAGAAATTAATCCAAATCGTCCCAGTTTTCGTTATGTATCCTTATTTAAAATTGTAATTTTAACTGCTATTGAATGTAAAATTGTTTATTTTAACTTGAAAAACAATTTTACATTTTAACTATAGATGTAAGTAATAGTTTAAAGTTAAAGCATTTTTTTTATGCATAATTGTTTAAAATTAATTGTCTGGGGAAAATGTGTTTATTTTGTAAAAATTTTGCTTGGGTATTGCACTTAAACAGCAGCTACAGCTGATCTTAAACAAAAAAGAAAATTTCAAATAATGCAAATAATGAAATTGAACAATTTGGACAACGAAATTATGCAAACTAAAAAGCTAATGAAAATAGTGTAACTTCCCCAATCCAACTACATTTGAATATATATATATATATATATATATATTTTAAATGCACAAATTGATATATAATTCATAAAATATAAAAATTTTACTTTACGAAAATATTTTAAAGTAATTATTGATTTTTGAAATTTGATTACAATTTCAAGTATTCAGAAAACAAAAATAGTTAATATAATATACTGAGTATTTGTTAAATGTGCGTGTTTGATCCATTTTGACATGATTTATGGTTTGTCTTTATTTTTAAAATTTTACTTAAGAAAACAGCTTATTAAATCTAAAATTTAATACTAGAGTCCTCTTTTCTTGAAATTAAATTGTAATGAAAAAAAAGTGTGATTTTAAAGTATAATTGCACATGCACAGTACAGGTACACTATACATACACTACACTAAATGAAGCAATTTGGTATTTGTGTCATAAATGTGTAAAGATAAACAGAACTGCATCATAATTTTCTTTATGATGGTGAATTTGAATGCTCTTTTACTTGAAAGTTTATTATTTATATATATTTTGTTGATAACTTATAATCAGGGGAAAAATTGGGTGTTACAGGGAATAATCAGGGAATTTTAAAATAACTTTTGTGTGGACACCCTGAAGAAAAGTTCTAGGTTAAAACTTTTCGTGATTACTATTATTAGCCATGACGTGACTATTAGCCACCGAATGGCTGACATGGCACTCAACGTGTTACCAAGGGCCAGATAAAGGGATCCAAACCATATAAACATGTTAAATTGCAATAGCAGTGGGTGGCTTGTTAGGTACAGCAAATACAGCTGGATGAGTGGGGAAACGTCCAAGTCAAACGATAAATTTCCCCGATTTTCAAGAAATTTAAAAAAATTCCCTGACATTTTTCCACAATCTAAAAGCTCCCCGACATTTTCCATATTTCCAGGTTCTGTGGCTACTCTGCAATATTTCCTGTCCACTTGCAAGTCGTAAGGAACAGTTTTAATCTTTCCCTAATATTCAACCATCCCCTTTTGAAAAATTGGCCAGGTATGTGACACATAACATAAGAATTTAAATTAAAGACAATAATTTACTTACACAGCTTGAATAGGATCCAACTCGTCCAGTTCAAATCTACATAAAAGAAGGAATATCACAAGTGAGTAAAAGATCAAAAAATAATTTTTAAATAAAAAATTAATAATAATAAAAGTGTCTACATTGGTAGAGATTGGCTTTAATTACTGTTAGCATCAGGAATTGAGGCCACCATTTATTGAAGATAACTACATTCATTTTGCTTTAGAATTCTGTATGCCTGATGCCTCTGGGCCAGTAGTTAGCGAGCCACATGTGGCTATTCGCTTGTATATTTTTATGGCTCGTTCTAATTAACTCAATCTAAGAATTAACTGAAAAAGTAATTAATTTGTTCTTTGTTAGGAAAGAAAAAAATATATATATAAAAATTTATATATATATAAAAATTTAGTATGTAATCTCAAAGTCGAGAAAAATACGGAAAACACGACGAAAGCACTGATTGAGGAGTAGGGAGGACTGGTAACATTGTTCTACATCAGGTTGTCGGCGGATCAGATTTCGATGAAATTAGTAGATTTTGGATAGCATCGCTCAATGAATTGGATTTGTGATGTCATGCCAAAATTCCGAAATGCCTGACAAGCTCAATCCTAAAAGCTTCGTAGCCACCTGGCGGAAGAATTTATATAAAGACTAATGCCAACATTTATATCTTACAAATAATTTAATACATGCAGTATTATTTTTAACCAAAAATTGCTGGCTTAGCAAACATATCTCAATGCCTTCTCTTTTATTTTTTATGCGGAACCTTTTGAATGTATTATATTATTTATTTAAGATAAGCATTTCTTTTATGGACACACACCACTGACTCACTAATATTAATAATCTACTAATGGTGGTAAAGGAACAAGGGCCGCTTCTCTCCTCTCTTCTTCCATCCGCATTGCATTTCTCTCCTGCCTCAGCTCTTTGTTTAATTGATGTTCGCGGCTATAATAAAGAAAGAAAAGCTTTCATAAATGGTGGTTAAGTTAATATTTTTACAAAGAAGTTAAACAAACTAGAGAAAGAATCTGTGTAAGTAAACATGTTTTGGAGACAGTCAACTCAATAATCGCTTCTATACATTTCTATTCCAGAACTACATTTCTCGATTTTAAATTTTGTTTTTATTTGCAAATTACGATGGCATGGTGAAAATACTGAATAAAAGTTTTAAAATGTTGAATACTTTATTCAAACCTTTTTAAAGATTTTACAAAAAAAAAAATTTGAAAAAAAGGGTGTGTTTTTTTATTTCCTGCACAACTCAAACACAAACAATGCCAAACAAAAATATACACAGCAGTTTTTTGTATGAAAAAAACTAATTCACAAAATTATGAGTACTTACAAGCTCTATAAATGAGAGTTAAAACGTCTATTAACAGTTTTCCTTTCTTATTTAAATGAAGAGATACATTTTTCTTCGCAATATAGTTGCAAGTGCAATAGTAACGAACTAGAAATTTGTTAAAATATGGGTTTGCTGGATTTTAGTAAATTTTCTTTTACACAGTAATTATGTTTTTAAAATATAGAATCACTCGAGAAAATAGTTTCAGAGGCTGTGAAATACAAATGAAACGTATAATAATGAACAAAGCCCTAATAAATTCACCAAAGAATTGTGCAAGAGAAACACCCTTCCTTTTCTATCGTTGTTCTAATATTAAGCAATCGAAAAGCTTCAATAGCTTTTATTTAAAGATGCATGAAATGTCTAACGCTTCATTGTAAAATAAACTACAGACTTTTTTTATTCAATAAAACATCTTTTAAAAAAAAATTACTTTGTTTGTATTTGGTTGCCAACAGAAATTTAAAGGAATCACAATTTATTATATGTTTCATCGACTCAAATTGTTCCAAAAGTAACGGCTTGGAGAGTCTCCCTTTCTTTTCATCACATTTGTAAATGTTGATTTTTATTGATTGGTTGGTTTGTTCACTCAGCGATCTATTTTTATGCACAACGAAGGCCGGGACCTACAGCTTATTGTAGATTCCGAACCACAACGAACAACCATGACAAACCCGGGATTCGAACCCGGCACCTTTGGCATGCGAGGCCAGAGCATTAACCCCACAGCCAACAGATGGGCTGATTTTTATTGAAATAAAATTTGTGAAACATGTTTAGTGTTTTTATTATTTATTCCTCTCTTGCACCTTGGTCTCTATTTCTCAAAAGTTCAACTAGAAGGTAAAAAATATCTTGAAAATTTCATAACCCTACACCCATTAGAAGTAACTTCCTATAGAGTAGAGGAACAGATATGCAGACTCTTTGTTTTTTCGTTATATTTTATTACTTAAAAGAAACAACTGAATCTATTTTAATAATTAAAATTTAGCACTTGTAATGAAATATGTGTAAGTAACAAAGTAAAATAAGAATTAAAATACTCACAGGTATGCTCTTTTGAAGGCATTGCTGCGCTCAATCTCATGCTTTATGTCCCACTTTAAATTTTCTTTCTAAAATTGGTCACATAACAAGACTTTTGAGAAGTGATGAAAAAAATATGTAGTACAATGGTAATTGAGTTAAATCTAAGCAGCTCAAACAACAATCAGAAAAGAAATAGCTAAAGGTCTGAATGCAAGGCCAGCAAAATTCAAACACAGACCAGTTCACACAGTTTAAATGCTAATATAGTCGTCTTTAGAAGAAACAAATTTAGAAGGCCTTTTTGATAAGCATTTTAATGAATGACATACATGTTAGGTACTATATGACTGAAACCTCTCCCATCATTACCCTTTTAAAATTGACGATGTATGATGCATTGCCAATTTGGAGATTTTCTATAGAAACAAAAAATTTGCAAAGTTGATAAAATTGGCGTTAAAAATTCCCCCCCCCCCCCCTCCAATTTTTTTAGACTGTTCAATGTTTTTAAAAAAATGGCTATCAGTTACAAGAGGATTAGCATATTCTACCTTTCAAGTGAGTAAAAAGAATCATTCAAACTGTAAAAAGGGTCATCCAAAAAACTTGGTATAAAACTTATATCGTATTTTTTTAGGCACGCAGTTATTTAGCAATTATTTTGGGGTGCTTACTAAACACATTGAAAATTTCAGTCATGAAATATATAAGACATTTAAGTGGAAATTCTAGTAAAAGTCATTCCTTATACTAGCTATGTTACAGTCCCAATGCACTTAGAAACTACTTTCTATAACCACCTTGACATTAGGTGACGAAAATGATCACCAAATGAAATGACACAAATTAAAAACTCGAAAATAGCATCCAATATATTTTATTTTATACTTGAAATAATTATGTCAATGCCTATGCAGGTGAGCCATCTGCAATAGTCTTTTGCTATTTTCATTTATGATAGATAGACATCAAATGAAAACAATTTATGTTTATTTTATTATGTGATCATTTTCGTACCTATTCACTAAATGTCAAGGTGGTTATACAAAGTAGTTTCCAAATGAGCTGGGTTAGAAGATTGTAACATAACGAGTATAGGGAATTGTCCTTCCCCTTAAGCATTAGGCATATATACGACAGGCTGACAATCTAAAAAGGCACCAAAATCGTAAAGAATGAAAAACCAAATCTTTCACTTTTCTTACCTCGGCTCTTAAAATCCTTATTTCTTCCATTAATTCCATCATGTCCTTATAAAAAAAATCATTACAAATCAGTTATCATGTTGGGATATTTCAAAACTCACAAAAAGTTCTATCAGGGTGTTTCAGAAAGGAACCTGACCTACAAAACCACTAAAAACTAGGGATGAACTTTCAATTACACTGACGCCCATTTGTGTTACTATCCCTATTAATATTTTCCTCATTCATTTAGAAAAAATTACGAGTTATTTTTGGTGACAATTCTGTTGCGTTACTTTAAAAAGAAACATCCCAAAATGGTTATTTTGTCAGTATACTTTTCGACAAATCTTACAATTAACCTTTCTTGTAAGTGAAACATCGAAAGGATAAAAACGGCCGTGGATGAGCGACGCTCAAGGAAATAGAACTGTGTGTTGAAGACATTTTTTTTTCCAATTTTTTATGCCTTTATTGCACTTTTATAGATATTTTGTAGGTGGGGACGTTTTGAACAGCTTAGGAGGCACTACCACAGCGATTTCGATCAAAATAGTTTTTTATCAGATACTGAAAAATATGATTTTTTTTCAATGGCTGTTATCTTACGAACTTGTGCAATTTTGACGATTTGGTACGTCCTCATACACACAATTTGAACATAGTAGGACAAATTGTTCATGCTGACCACATACACACTAACACATAGACTTTCATTCTAAACCACTTTTTTGAAGTAGAACGTTCCAAAACGTAAAGAAATGGGGGGGGGGGGGGAAATGACCATAAACAACACTTGCATACAAAAATAAATTTTTCACACACACACACATACAAAATGCTACTTTTTTTTAATAAGAAAAATATTTAATGTTTTGATGCAATATTTTGTGAAGTAGTAATGTTCAGTTAGGTCAAAGAAGTAGATAAGACTCCGCTCTGAAAGCTAATCCATTATTCATTCAAAAGAGAATTAATTTTCTTAACCTCATTACTTCAAACACAAGTTTGGTTGTTTTTAATAGATATTTTTACACTTTTTAACTCCTCATTACAAAATGACAATTCATGCCATTAAAAAAACTAAGGGTGTGTAACATAGCACAACTTTCAATTACACTATAATATTGGCCATTGCATTGAAATTTATGGTGTTATTTAATGTTTTATTATCATACTGTTACTCATTTAAATAAAAATGGTAAATTTGGCTATAATATTGTATATTACAACAGCTCTCAAGCAAAATGTCTTCACACCTATACAAAAATCAGTTTAAATACTCAATATATAGGGGTAAATTTCGACAATAGTGGCTATTACATTGTCATCACGCAACATAAATCTTGGTGATGGCGCTCGCCATATCGACGCAAATCACGGAAACTCGGCAGCTAGATTCGATGACAATGCATTCTATCAAATTTTGACAGCGTTAACTGCCACTTAACGGGCGCTTTTAGGGAATACTAATTAACCAACTTTCAATCACGCTAAAATAGCATTTAACCGACCACTGAAGAAACTCTTTCCTATTGCCAATTTTTTTTATAATATAAATAAAATAATACAATTACTTTAAACAGAATAAATAATACTTGGATGTGAATGCATAAATTCATGTTCATTTTTCATAAATAAATTTTGAAACGTAATTTGCTGCACATTTTGATGATTGAAATGTTTGATACTTAAAATTAGATGCAAATACCAAGAGCATGCTGTTTACAGAATTGGTGCTGTGTTAACAAATATAAAAATTATCAATGCATACAAGGAATTTATAATAAAATTTTTGTTTTTATGGGTTATATAATTAAAACCTGGATTAAATAGAGCCTTCTTAGACACTTAAGACAAGGGGAATAACAAAGCTGATTATCTGCACATGCGCACTATAGTTCAGCTCTGCAGTAAGTCTTATTTTTATTTGGTAGCAATGAACATGACTGATTATAATGGTTTCTTATGTTAAAATTGATGGATACAAAAGGATTAGAAAAGATGAACTCAGCAATAAAAGATATTAAATAGTTCTGTGGTATTTTGTTTGAGTGAGAACAAGGTACTAATCTGATTTTAGAAGAAAAAATTATTTTTCATGATAGGGTGGCCACAAAATTCAGGGAAAAAAGTTCCCTGATTTCCCCGACAGATTTCTAAACAATTCCCAGATTTTAGGGCAAACATTTTTTTTAAATTTCCAAAATTTTTTTAGGTTTTCCAGATATCTAGACACCCTGATCAAATAGAACATGTATGCTAAAGAGATAATATGCAATTTTTTTAAAAAATAATTTTCCTGGTAATGAAAAGTTTAAATTATTCCATAACAATACACTTCTAATGGTTTACCACTACAAATCTCCTTGTAAATAACACCAAAATATGGATGAACGTGCCTTAAACAATACAAAATTTCCCCGATTTTCATGAAATTTTAAAAAGTTCCCCGACATTTCCCTGATTTTTTCTAGAATCAGAAAGCTCCCTGACATTTCCCGGTTCTGTGGCCACTCTGCACGAGTTCTAATATCTAAGATTTAAGATGTTCTTAAGTTCTGTAAATAATAAATAGAATTTTAGTTTATATAATTCAGAGATATGTCTAATACTTTACAACGATGCGAAAGTAAATTATTAAAAACTAAATTTAAGAAAACCTATTATGCAAACAAAGTATCAGTTTGTTTATCAATGTTTGAAATACATTAAAGTAATTTATGAAAAATTTGATTTCCAGTACTTGCGCTATTTCAATTTATAGTTTTTTCCCTCTTCAAGAGTTATTAAATAAAATAGATTTTGACGAACAAAGTCATTATATTGACAATTCAACACTTACTTGATTAGGAATGTTGTTTTGTAATGGAAAGTATGGCAATGGTATTGCCTCATTTCTATCAACTTGTGTAGGCATATTTTTTTTTTCCCCATATGGTAATGGAATATTCCCTCGCATCTGTCCGGCAGAATCCACTTTTTTTTTATAAAAATTCAGGTAATCTTGAATTCTTTTACGTTTAAGAGAGAGCTTTGGGGAAGTAACCTAGATATAAAAAAGGAAAATAATCAATGCTCCAAAATAGGATTACACGTTTTTGAATATGTAAGCTCTATGTAGAAGGCAAAGAAGCATAAATAGAAACAAGAATTTAGCATCATTCCCATAGCAGAGCAAAGATTACCTACAGTTTGATTTCTGTATGGAATAAATAATTGGTTCCCACTGAAATGAGTCATTTTTAAGGTCTTTCCGAAATGCCATTAATGTGCAATTTTATAGCTGCTAATATCCTTTTATGCACAATTTGCGTGAACAAATTTCGATGGAGTTGCAATTTTCATATGCACTGTTCTTAGGCTATAACACATTAAATGTAAACAGGCATAGCACTCGCAAAATGCATCTGCTAAAAAAAACGACGACGTAATAACTTGATGCAAGTGAAATACAAATATACAGGACACTTCTGGAGAAAAGCAGATAAGTAGCAGTTTCAAGGGAATAAGCAAATAAGAGTTGAATTTTTTAAAATATTGCTGTCGAGCACAAAACATGAGCAAAAAATTTAGGACTTCAGAGGAACTCGAAGCATTTTCAAACACTACTTTTAAGGACCTCTAATAATTTTCAAATGCTTTTAAGGCCTTGAAAACAAGTTAAACAAGGCATGTGGAACATTTAGCAACTTTCAATTACAGTATAATATTGGACATTGCACTAACATTTGATATGGTGTTATTTACCACTTTCATACATTCACTCATTTAAGTAAAAATGGCCAGTTTGGCGATATTTTTGGTAATAACTTTCACAAGGGCGGCAAAAAAAAAAAAAAAAAAAAAAAAAAAAAACGCCTAGATAGCGAAATTGGCAATGTTATTTTATAGACATTGTCCTTTCATTGCGTGCAACAGATAAAATCAATCATTGATGGGTGATGCTCAAGGGCAGAAAGCTCGGTGATAAAGGCACTCGTTTTTCAACTTTTTAAGGTTTAATCGGCTTTCTCTACTGGAATTTCAAAGGTGGGGATATTTTGAACACCACAGAGATTTTGATCAAATTCGTTAGAGCCATATTTTAGCAAAAACATGATTTTTTTCAATGGCATCTACCTTATGCACAAGCAAGATTTTGATAAAAACCTTAATGATAGGTCTCATGGTCACCACTAACCAGCACACCAAATTTAAAAATCCTAGGTCAATTTGTCAAGCAGTCTATCCAGTGGTTTATCTATATTGATGATGTATACATATGGGTAATTGTGAGCAAAAATATCGAGCACTTTTAATGAATTTCAATGACCGTAGGTACTGTGTTTGTAAATGGAACTAAATAACTCAAAAACAAAGAATAATAATGAAACAAAAATTATAGTCATTTTGAAATAATGCCTATACTGAAAGGTTAGATCTTAGTTTCAGCAGAATATTTAGATTTGTAATGATTATGTATGTCAAAAGGGAAAATCAAGAAATATAATTCTTTTATAACAGATAATGCTTACAGATTAATAAGTTATAAAATAATTTTCTGATGCACTGAGGTTCCAATGATTTGCTGTTGGAAAGCTTTTATTAACTATACGATGAAAGGTTGAAAGGGCCTTTAACATAAACAAGTTATCGATAGCTCTGAGGATGTCAACCACACAGTAAATATTTTATTTGCCATTCAATGTTTCAAACAAGGTTTTTAATGAGGAAGAATTATAGCAGAATTGTTGTTATTAAGTAGTACTTTTATTTGTCTCATTATGTTATATAAAACAATCCGTCTCTCCCTCTGCACAAAGCTACTAAAAATAAGCGTAGAGCTCTAAAACATAAGTAGTTTTGATATTCCAATTTAGCTTAAATTTTAATTAGTATTTTTTTTTTTTTTGTATAAAATGGCATCTAACAAGGCTTTAGCCCAGTGCTTATGTGTCAATGAACCTTACAACGAGCTAAGCGCCAAAAGCTGGTACTTATATACCTTATTCTTTTATTCTTATATATAAGAATGACATACATGATAGGTACTATATGACTGAAACCTCTCCCATCATTACCCGTTTAAAATTGACGATGTATGATGCACTGCCAATTTGGAGATTTTCTAACGAACAAAATGTTGCAAAGTTGATAAAATTAGCGTTAAAAATCGCCCCCCCCCCCCCCATTTTTTTAGACTCTTCGATGTTTTTAAAAAAATGGCTATCAGTTACAAGAGGATTAGCATATTCTACCTTTCAAGTGAGTAAAAAGAATCATTCAAACTGTAAAAAGGGTCACCCAAAAAACTTGGTATAAAACATCGTATTTTTTTAGGCACGCAGTTATTTAGCAATTATTTTGGGGTGCTTACTAAACACATTGAAAATTTCAGTCAGGAAATATATAAGACATTTAAGAGGAAGTCCTAGTAAAAGTCATTCCTTAAACTAGCTATATTACAGTCCCAATGCACTTAGAAACTACTTTCTATAACCGCCTTGAGATTAGGTGACGAAAATGAACACATAAATGAAATGACACAAATTAAAAACTCGAAAATAGCATCCAATATATTTTATTTTATACTTGAAATAATTACGTCAATGCCTAAGCAGGTGCGCCATCTGCAATAGTCTTTTGCTATTTTCATTTATGATAGATAGACATCAAATGAAAACAATTTATGTTTATTTTATTATGTGATCATTTTCGTACCTATTCACTAAATGTCAAGGTGGTTATACAAAGTAGTTTCCAAATGAGCTGGGTTAGAAGATTGTAACATAACGAGTATAGGGAATTGTCCTTCCCCTTAAGCATTAGGCATATATACGACAGGCTGACAATCTAAAAAGGCACCAAAATCGTAAAGAATGAAAAACCAAATCTTTCACGTTTCTTACCTCGGCTCTTAAAATCCTTATTTCTTCCATTAATTAAATCATGTCCTTATAAAAAAAATCATTACAAATCAGTAATCATGTTGGGATATTTCAAAACTCACAAAAAGTTCTATCAGGGTGTTTCAGAAAGGAAAAACATCTTAACTTACCTGACCTACAAATCCACTAAAAACTAGGGATGAACTTTCAATTACACTATTACACTGACGCGCATTTGTGTTATTATCCCTATTAATATTTTCCTTCTTCATTTAGAAAAAAATTACTAGTTATTTTCGGCGACAATTCTATTACGTTACTTTAAAATTTACTGGCCCAAGGGCGACACTAGGGTCAAGCTGTGCAAAGACTTTTTCGGGACCTTTTAGGGACTTCCAAAATAAATTTATGATATTACTTTACGCAATTATGTGAGTCTAGATACAATTATACTTAAAAACCCCACTATTTTCATTGCTTATAGTCTAATCTCGAGAAAAGATGACTACTATCAAATTTCAGCTTTAAAAACTTTTCTAAATAATTTTTTTAAAAATAAAGACTAAGCATAAACAGGGTGTTTAGCAGCTAGGAACTTCAAAAAAAAGGGACTAAGGGACCAAAAATTAAAAAAAAAAGGGACTTGTAAAAAAAAAGGGACTTATAAACAAAATTTGTTTTTATAGCATAGAAAAAAATGCCTAGTATTCAGTACTTACAATTAAAGGGGTTGAATTAAAAATTATTTGTCTAAGTGCAAGCTTTGCATTCCAAGCGTTCATCTGGAGTGCACATTAAAAAGAAAAGAATTCATTATTGACTGTATATTACTAAAAAAACACTGAGAATTATGATTACCACATTTTTAAAATTGTAAACATACAGAACGCAAATAACAATTTTGAAGTGCAAATTTCACCTTTGCATCGGATTATTTCAACGCATTATTGAACACTAGAATTCTTAGGATCTGCAGAAAACCTATATTTAACACCAAAAATTCCAGTTAAAACAATAATACAACAAGCCTTTAATATTATTATAACACGTGTTTGTGGAAAGTAAAATTAGAAGGTCAAAAGTTGGCCTTCAAAGTTGAAACTTTCAGAGCTCTACACTTATTAGAAGTCACTATTTGTGAAAATATTAATTAACAAAATTCATTAGAAAACAAATTAAAATTTTAACATTCTATTTGTCAACAGTCCAATTAGAATGCTAAAACTACTTGTGTCGAAAATTTCAAAACTGTAGCCCAAATAGAAATCGTTTTGCAAAATATTTGTTAATTAATTAAAAAAATAATTAAAAAAGAACTAAATAAAAAATTAAAATTCTTTTTTTCTAAAGTTCAATTAGAAGGCCAAAACTATTTAAGTTGAAATTTTCAGAGCTTTAGCCTATTAAAAATCATTCTGTAAAATATTTAATAATTAAAAAAAAAAAAATTAAAAAAGAACTAAATAAAAATTAAATTTTTTTTTTTTTTTTTCAAAAGTCCAATTAGGAGGACAAAACTACTTTAGTTGAAAATTTCAGAGCTGTAGACCTATTAGAAACCATTTTGTAAAATATTTATTAATTAATTAAAACAGTTAATTAATGAAAAACTAAAAAAAAAAAATTTAATTCTGTTTTGCAAGAGTTCAATAAGAAGGCCAAAATTACTTATGTTGAAAATTTTAGAGCTGTAAACCTATTAGAAGTCATTTTGTAAAAAAAATTGTTAATTAAGAAAATTAATTAAAAAATAAATAATTAAAATGTTAACATTCTGTTTGATAAACATAAAATTAGAAGGCCTAAACTTCTTATGTTGAAAATTTTTGAGCTCTACTTCAATTTTAAGCAGGCTTCTATAAATCCACAGAGCCACAGACAGACACACAGCTTGTTTTATTATTCTAGATTAAACTTCAATTTGAAAAAAATTTGATCGCATTTATCAATATACGATATTGATCGGTCATGTAATAAAGTACTAGACGAAACTTTAAAAAAAAAAATTTAAAAAAAAAACCACGTCAGATCGAAAACAGTCCACGTAATAGAGATTTAATTATTAGATACATTGAACACAATTTGGGGGGGGGGAAAAATCTCATTGCATTTATTAACAAATGATCTCGATCGGTCACGTGGTCAAGCACTAGACAAAATTAAAAAAAAAATAACGTAAATCACGTGGTACAAATATATTTATAAAAAAAAAAGGGACTAAAGGGACCAAACGTTAAAAAAAGGGGACAAAGGGGACCAAAATAAAAAAAAAAGGTACTTTAAGAACATTAAACAAATACTTTATACTATATTCATTCTCTTAGTTTTCAGAATACTTGAAATTTTAATAAAAATTAAAGAATTCAACAATTTACTTTAAAAACATATCATAATGTAATTTTTGTTTTTATGCTTGAAATGCAGTTGGTAAAAAAATTATAAATCAATTTGCGTATTTAAAAAAACTGAATGAATGGATACAGCGATCAGCTTCAAAAAATGAATTCTTGTTAGGAATCGATATCTTTAAGAGCATTCAAAGTCAAAATTTCTAAGCAAAAAGTTAAAAAACTATCAACTGTAGATAAATCACAAAATAAAATGACCAGGATGTCCTTAAATTCAAGACAAAAAGTTCCCTTCTAATTCCTTGATTTCTCTCGTCAATTTATAAGATTCCCCGATTTCATGCCCAACGTTGTTCTCAAATATCCCCAATGAAGAACTTGCACAAGTGAGAAAAGTGAATATTTTTGGTGTTTTCTAGTGTTATCCAACACATATACTTAGGCAGTGCAATTATTTTTTATCTTTATGCTTTCAATTAATCAAAAATTGTGTTTGAAAGCAAAGTAAAGGTCACTTGACCAAACACGCATATGAAACTGCAACGTAGTTACGCACAGATTCCGTCCAAAATCAGAAGAGGAACCTGGAATAAAACTGGGTTTAGACGGGTTCATTCTCTGTGCGTTGACATCACACGCAAAAGTAGCTTTTCCCGCCAAATCGCTAAGTGAAAAACTACACTTTGTTTAACTATGTATCCGAGCTCAAATTTTTTAAAGAATGGTAATGTTTTTCATGATTTTTTTTTCTCTACTTTTATTTAAAAATAAAACCAAAACATGAAAGTTCCTCATTGTCCCAGGGTGTCCAGCAAAATTTCTGATAAAAATTCAAGCATATTTCAAGAATTTCAAGGCTCATCCCAAAAATGTTCAAGGACCCCTCTCGCAACCAATTAATTACCACCACATTTTCCAAAGCATACCCCCACCAAGTAGCATGTTGAACTAATTTTACAAATTACAAAAAATTATGAAATTAAAAAATATCTAATCATCATGTAAGAATTAGACTATGTACTCTGAAAATAGGAAGAGAAGATTATTTTAAGTTTTTTTTTTTTTTTACGGCGTTAAAAAAAAGACAAAATTGTTTAACAAGTGATACATAAATATGAAGGTCTAAACCTTAGCAAATAAAAAGAAAAAGGAATAAACCTAGGCGTGCATTTTAATAGTTTACTTTAAGCACGACTGCTTATCACAAACATTTCTGCTGTTAAGAATTAAGGGAGGGAGGTTTTGCATGTAAATGACATGGCCAAAGCAAAAAAACTTCAAAATTTTCACACAGTTGTACAAGTTAATTTTAAACCATTACATAAAAAATTGCTTTAACTTTTAAACTATTATCCATTATAGCTAAAATGTAAAATAAGCTAAAATAAACAATTTAACATAGAATAACAGTTAAAATTACAATTTAAAAAAAGTATGGACAGTAAAATTGGGACTACTTTCTTGCACAAAATTAAATTGAAATTCTAGAAATTCTGCATCGATTCAAACCAAACGGCGAAACCGATCTCCATACAGACACTAATCACGGAAAATAGCGGCTATTACATCAGGGGAAGCGATAACATCAAAATTAGCTACTATTGAAACGGATTAAACCAAGTTGAAAATTATTAATACTCCAATGTAAATATTGGCGATAGCGGAAAACACACAAATCTTGGCCAATACATTAAAGTAAAATACTGTGGATATGGTGACCAGAGGATTGAAAACAAATAAATTTCCCCAACGCGATTAATGGCCAAAAGGCCTTAAGTTTCTGAACAATGCAGAGGAATTTTCCAACCAAAAGTAATTTGGTAGACCATCCCTCGAGGTTCTAAATGAGAAAAGAAAGAATCCCCCGTTTAATTTTCACATGAGTTTGGAAAACGGCACGTTTTAAAATATACTATTTGAAAAGTTTTTTTCATTCACCAATATAATACGAGTCTTGACATATTACAAGCGGTTTATAAATAAGTGCAAACTAGGAAATTCGCAAAGGTTAACCTAAAGATTGAAAATTTTTCAAGACCCAGAAAAGATTAAAGAATTTCAACATCTACTTCCGTTTGAAATAAAGAGCGCGAAAATCTCTGTCCTTAGCTGTCTTCAAAACTTACATTTCAAGGAACAGATCGATTGTGCAAAAAAAGGTGCCGACTTAACAAAACGAAGTAAATTAGTTCCATTGACTCCTTTTTTAGATGCTATTATTATTCTTTCTGATTGGTTGTATTCAGATTATCTGGCGCAGTCAGCAACACGAGGGCTATAATGCGCCGAAACATTCGTCATTAGACAAGCCAACATACATTTACAAACATCCATGCCTAACACGGGACTCGAACCCGCAACCTCGCGATTCTTTCTGATCATTCAATAGAATTTCTGCTAATTTAACATTTTTACATTTCGCATCTACATGAAGGAACTACTTTCAAACAGTCTGAAGCAATATGGCGGGATTGAGTTATTGGGGGGGGGGGGGGGTTGATTCGCTTTTGTAGGGGTCAAAGTGAAAAACTAAAAATATATAGGATTTTTACAAAAAAATATAGGACAATATAAAACATCAAATAACTGCCCACAGTCTCTACTGAACTTTAAAACTAACTCGTTACATATTTTATTAATTAAAACTTTAAATAAAACGTTATTGAAATGAACATACAAGACAAACTTAGGACTGTCACACAGTGCCAATTAACATAAATTATCCTTTTTAAGAGAGGAATATCTATAATCAAGTACTTAGAAAATAACTGTCTCCCTTTAAACCTCGTTATACGGAATTTAAGAGAATAGAAAACACGCCATTAAAACAAGAATCGCCTGATCCTGTATATGTCATACTTTATTCGTTATTATCTCAATATTCCACACACACCCTTCATCAATAAATAAGTTTTATTAATTACATTATTTGCAATCTTGAGTCTTCCAGCATCTATAAGTGCTTATCACTGCCCCAATTTCTTTATAAGTATTTTTTTTTTAACCCCATTCCCTTTTTAGGTTAAGATCAACTGTACGATCCCCTTTGGTGACTTTTTTTATTAAAAAAAAATCGCCAAATTGAAAATGGCATCAAAAGGCTGTGCAGCGAAATCCAAAATGACGTCTAAACACATTCGGCATCGAATCGCCAACTTTCAAAAAGTCGCCAAGGAGGACCGTAGAGTAAATCTTAACCCCTGTTACCTTTGCAGTCTTTTATTGGTTCAGATTTAATATTTGGTGTCGGATGGATTGGCGGCGGAGAGTGGGCGATTTAGCGCCGAATGTGGCAACCCGTTGACATGGTTTTCCGGCACTTGGAAAACACAACGTTTTGACGTGATTTTCAATGTTTGTGACTTTTTTTTAAATATCGCTATCCGACACCGAAAAGTAAATCTTAACCCTTTTGTTTCCTGACATCAATTACTGACTGAGCACTCGAAATGTCGTTCTTTCAGCCCTGCAAGTTGTTTTTATCCGTTGTTCCCGAGGCAGTTTTGTTTCTGCATATCTTTCTTTTTCGCTATCTTGCTGCACTATTACCAATTAATTTACAATATTGGAGGAGAAAACAGATCAGAAATTCAAGCCCGCGCGCTACGAAAAAGCTCTTATTTTTACACTTCACAACTGTCAAGGTCCAGTTGAATTGAGTTGAGTTGTAGGTTGTGCAGCACGTGACGTTACAAGTAATAAGACGCAGCCACTTACAAATATTGCTTCACTTACGATCGCGGCAAAGAATCCGAAATATAAAAAATCACAACGAACGGCGCCGTTATTACGAATTCGAAGAAAATATAGGTCGAATCAACATAGAAATATAGGATATATAGGACAATTAAAAAATATAGGACGTTTTACCAATTTTTAAAAAAATATAGGATTTATAGGACGTCTGCGACCCCTGCTTTTGCGTAAATAGATGCATGATTTGTTTCAGATATCAGAGCTCTACCTGACCCTAAATGATGAGTGATTTGCCGGAAGATCGAGTTAAGTCAATATCAATTATAGGTATTGGTTAAGGTGGGTCAATCCTTCATTAATTGTCGTCAAAGCACTAATAGTAATAAAATCTAGTAGGAAGAACTCTAAAGTAAGTAGGTTCCTTGGCTGTCAAACTTCCAAGCAAACAAAATAAAATTGTAATGCAAATTTGTATCTAATCACAGAAATGGTAGAAATTTCAGTAAAAAACGGAAATCCACTTTTATGTCTGAACTTTACCATGTCTGTCAGGTGCAAAAGTCTGTAATAGCGTCAGTGACTGTTATATCCGCACAGTAATAGCATCCGACTAAAATTATCACCCAACAACCTAATTCTCGGCCATAGCGCCTAACATAATCACGAGAATAGCCGCAATTACATGACTAACGTTCAGCAAAATGGTCATCACATATGAACATAAATAATGCCGATAGAAGCTATGACATTACAGAAAAAGAGAGCAGAAATCCGTCGATCGGCAGAAGAATCGCATCTCTTGGAAAACATTTTATTTATTTATTTTTTTAATAACATTATTATTTTTCCGATAAAAAAGAGAAGAGATGATTTCCCAACAAAGGCCGGAAATTCCAAAATTTCCAGCATAATTCCCGACTTTCCGAGGTGCAAAAAATTCAAGCACATTTCCCGACTTTCCCGATTTTCAAGGCTGCTGGACACCCTTTTGCCCTGATGAATAAACACTCATCAATTAGAACTTGTAATCAAGCTCATTTTCTTTAAATAATTTATGTGACATGAAAAGTTTAAATTATTTCATAGTTTTAATGCTAATAATCCTCTAAAATGGTGCCAATAGGGATGATCTGTGAAACGTACTTTCAAAGCAATGATAGAAAACTTCCCTGATTTTCGTGAAATGTAATAAAAATCCTTGAATTTTTTTCCAGAATCGAAAACTCCGAAATTCTCCTTATTTCCATCCCACTCCCGAATCCAAACTTATGAAGAAATTTAAAACCACCTGAACACATAAAAAGAGACAAATATACAAAAGAATATTTCATTAAAAAGACATAGTACCTGCTACCTAGGAAAATCTTTAAATTTGCCTCCTACATTGATGTAAGGATAATAGTATGTTTCATCCAGTAATCCCAGGAGACGAGTGGATACAGCAATCAGCTTCAAAAAATGAATTCTTGTTAGGAATCGATATCTTTAACAGCATTTAAAGTCCAAATTTCTAAGCAAAAAGTTAAATAACTATCAACTGTAGATAAATCTCAAAATAAAACGACCAGGGTGTCCTTAAATTCAAGACAAAACGTTCCCTTCTAATTCCTTGATTTCTCTTGTCAATTTAAAAGATTCCCCGATTTTATGCCCAACATTGTTCTCAAATATCCTTAATGAAGAACTTGCACAAGTGAGAAAAGTGAATATTTTTGGTGTTTTCTAGTGTTATCCAACGCATATACTTAAGCAGTGCAATTATTTTTTATCTTTATGCTTTCAATTAATCAAAAATTGTGTTTGAAAGCAAAGTAAAGGTCACTTGACCAAACACGCATATGAAACTGCAACGTAGTTACGCACAGATTCCGTCCAAAATCTGAGGAGGAACCTGGAATAAAACTGGGTTTAGACGGGTTCATTCTCTGTGCGTTGACATCACACGCAAAAGTAGCTTTTCCCGCCAAATCGCTAGGTTAAAAACTACACTTTGTTTAACTATGTATCCGAGCTCAAATTTTTTAAAGAATGGTAATGTTTTTCAGGATTTTTTTTTCTCTACATTTATTTAAAAATAAAACCAAAACGTGAAAGTTCCTCATTGTCCTGATGAATAAACGCACTCATCAATTAGAACTTGTAATCAAGCTAACTTTCTTTAAATAATTTATGTGACATGGAAAGTTTAAATTATTTTATAGTTTTAATGCTAATAATCCTCTAAAATGCTGCCAATAGGGATGATAGGGATGATCTGCGAAACGTACTTTCAAAACAATGATAGAAAACTTCCCTGATTTTCGTGAAATGTAATAAAAATCCTTGAATTTTTTTCCAGATTCGAAAACTCCGAAATTCTCCTTATTTCCATCCCACTCCCAAATCCAAACTTATGATGACATTTAAAACCACCTGAACACATAAAAAGAGACAAATGGGTCATTCTGTGTCAAATCAACACACTTTTTGCAAAAATTTTACCTCGCCATCTCAGATTTTGATGAAATTTTTTAGAAAGGTTACATATATGTAGACTTAGAAAAATGCCAAATTTTATTGAAATATATCGACTCGTTTCGAAAATACTGCTATTTAAAAATTGAAAATTTAGCCAAAAATCACAAATTGACATATTTTCAAATTGCCATAGCTGGTTTTCTATTTAAGATAGAGAGGTGGTTTAGGTGTCAATGTTTAGCATTTTGTATGACCTTTAATATAATATGCAACATATGTGTGATTTAAATAAAAAAAAGTGCATCTTTAAAAAATTAAAAAAAATTCTAAAATTTAGTTTATATTAATGTTTAACGATCAACAAAGTTTCAGAGTGGGATGCTAATGGGTTCACAGATTAAAAAATATTAATGTGCACTTCGTTAAATTTCTGGCTTATGAATTAGAGGGACAAATGGTCATAACTAGTTTTCTAATAAATCTAGAGAGATGGTTTAGGTGCCAATTTTTAGCATTTTTTGTGGCCTTTAAAATGATATGCAACACAATTGTGGTTTCAATTTAAAAAAAAAAAAATTTAATTACATTTTTTAGAATTAGAGGGACAAATGGTCATAACTAGTTTTCTAATAAATCTAGAGAGATGGTTTAGGTGCCAATTTTTAGCATTTTTTGTGGCCTTTAAAATGATATGCAACACAATTGTGGTTTCAATTTAAAAAAAAAAAAAATTAATTACATTTTTTTTTATAAACATTCTAAAAAAATAGTTTATACTTAAGATTATGATCTACAAAATGCCAGAGTGGGAAGGTGATCATGGATCATTAAATGCATCCTTTGAAGGTATCCCACCTTACATGAAAACTCAAAGTTGAAAAACAGAATACAGCACTTCATTCAGTATTTATATTCATCTACTTACTTCTTTACTTTCAACATTCAATATTTCTATTTAGTAAAAAAAATGGAATTTTAGCTCTGATTTTAACTTTTATTAATGGACCACATGGTTGAGAATGAGGGAGCAGTGTTGTTGTTTTTAGCAAAATTCTTTTTCTACAGATCTTTAATTTTGTGTGTGTGGGGGGGGGGGGGGCGGATGCTCTTTCAGTGATTCTTTCATTCTCTATGGGAGTTCAATGCTGTAAACACATTTTCAGATGGCTGAGAAGTTAAGTCTTATTCCCAACTTGGATTACTACTGAATATCCAATACTGTTTTTATTGTTTGTGAAGTTAAAAACCTGCTTGAAAAGGATGAACAAGTAATAGTAAAACATGGCGCAGAGTAAAGAATTCACGAGATTGCAGTGTTTCAATCCTTTTAAGATCATGAAGTGATTAAGACACTAAACACTTCACTGCAAGAGCTAGGTGAATCTCCAGTAGATAGGAAAAAAATCAAATCGAAACTTTATGCCAGCAAGAAAGCAAAAAAAAATTATTTGGCAGTAAAAAGAAAACTTTTAAAGAATCTTAAAATCAATTTTTTAAAAGCTACAAGCAGAAACAAGAAGATAATGATTTTATCTTGCCTACCTGAAAACTGGAGAATAAGAAAAATAATGCAAGAGTTTAAAGCTCCAAACTACATGGTACAACAATCAAAAAAACTACTTAAAGAAAAAGGAATTTTGGAAAGTCGAAACCCTAAACCAGGTAAAAGCTTTTCTAAAGAAATGGTTGAAAATATTCACAAGTTTTACAAAAGTGATGAAGTCAGTAGAGCTATGCCAGGTGTTAAAGACTGTATAACAGTTATTGAACCAAATGGAAACAAATTAAAAATTTCTAAAAGACTAATCTTATGCAACTTTTAAGAGGCATATTTATTATTCAAGGACAAATTTCCAAAATTTGCTGAGCTTTGACCAAAGTACTATATTTTAGCAGGTTCAAGTGGAACACACACACAGTATGTGTTTGCACAACGCATCAAAATGTTAAACTGATGGTTGAAAATGCCAGATTAGGGATTCTAACTAATGAACTAAAAACCTACAAAAATTGCATATCCAAAATGATGTGTAATCCATCATCAATTGAGTGCAATGTGGGTAATTGCATATCTTGTCCTGGTGATGCTGAAATACGAAGAATTCTTGAAACATCTTTTGAAGAAAATCTGATAGACAAAATTTACATTTAGGTAATGGATTTCCGTAGATAGATGTAATTTAGAGACTTTGCAAAAATCATCAACTGATTTTATTGATTTATTTTGTAACAAATTGACACTCCTAATTAGACATGACTTGAAGACAAGATTGCAAAACAACAGGCATCTTATATGAATCATGTTAAAGAAAATTTAAGAGAATTTGAATTTGCAGCGATTCTTGACTTCTCAGAAAATTATACTATGGTTGTGCAAGATGAGGCTCAAAGTTATCACTGGGCTAGTGGACAAGCCACAATACACCCCTTTGTAATTTATTATAAAGAAGGAAAAAATGTGCAGCACTTAAGCTACATTGTGATTTCCGATTGCCTTCAACACAACACTGTTGCATTTACACATTTCAAAGAAAACTTATTTCTTTTCTGACGGAAAAATTTTGAAAAATTCCTGGAAAGATATTATACTTCTCTGATGGGTGTGCTGCCCAGTATAAAAACAAAAAAATTGTCACTAACTTGTGCTGTCACAAGCAAGACTTTGGCAATGATGCAGAATGGCATTTTTCGACAACAGCACATGGAAAAGAGCCATGTGAAGGAGTTGGCGGGTCTATAAAGAGATTAGCAGCAAGAGCTAGTTTATAACGTCCCTATGAAAAGCAAATATTGACCCCCTGCTAACTTTATGAATGGGCTGAAGAAAATATTTCTGCAAGTTACTTCACAGTTTGGGAATTATGTTTTCAATACTTTAACTCTTGGTGCTGAACTGGGTTCATTTCGAATCAACGTGGGCATTAAACTTTTGAAGACAGCGATTTTGTTAAGTTTGGTTTACAAGGTACGTTTCATTTTATTATTTGTAAATATTTTTTATGAGTAGGGGCTTGAATGTGATTGATATATTATATCAATTGCATTTAAGAAACGCTTCCATTAAAATCTCGGCTGGATTCAAGCCCTCTGACGAAGAAACTCAGTCGGGATACAATAATATTATGTAGACTCAATAAATAATTTTCATGAATTAGCAGTTTGATTGTGTAGATTTTTATGAATTAGCAATTTGATTAGCAGGTAATTGAATTGTGTAAGAAATAAAACAAAGTATTCAAACCAAGTAAGTAAGGGGGAAATAAATTTGACATGTTTCCACAAAAGTTTGTAACTGCAATACCTATTGTTTTATTACGATTTCTCTAATGTTTGGTAAAATAAACGTTAAAATACATAATAAACAGTAGGAAACAAAGTGAAAGATTAACTTTTTAAATTTTTTCATATTTCTAAAAATTGTGTAAATTTTAGCTTTATAAAACATGTCCAATTCGTCCCGGACGACCTAACGGTATAGTGGTTAGCGTGCTAGGTTCTAGACCGCGAGGTTACGGGTTCGAGTCCCGTGTTAGGCATGCGTATTTGTAAATGTATGTTGGCTTGTCTAATGACGAATGTTTCGGCTCATTTCAGCTCTTGTGTTGTTGACAGTGCCAGATAATCTTAAAACAACCAACCAATTCGTCCCTCGTATTAGAGATAGGAAATTTTTCTTGCTATTTTAATTTACCTATAAAAATAATTATTACCAATCATAAATTAATTACCATCATATTTATATTTTTCAAGTGAGTTAATATGATTGAATATGTTATTCTTAACGTTTCAATGCCGTAACTGTAGAAAATAATTTACAGGAAATATTTTTGTAAAATAAAGTCCCATCCCTCTCTACTCTCCCCTACCTGAAATGGTACCAGCGAGAGTTGAAGTTGTGACGTCTCGAAAGCTATGGTCTGCCCCTTCAACTAAAGAGGAACAAAGCGGTTTCGCGATGGCCCCGCTATAACCTAATACATTTACCCTTCAAATCACATATTCCACTACTGTGTTCTAAATTAGCGTTTATGTATTTGCCACCACTTCCAAGGACCCAAGATGAAAAATAAGGACTTTTAAGGACCATGTGATCCCAGTTTGAAAAAATTATTACACTTAAGCAATGTTAAATGCACTTACTGCGCACAGCAGACTTTAAATTTATCCTATCATTATAACAAACACGTATATATTTGAAATATTATCAATAATTATACAAAACATTAATCATTAAAACTTTATTTTTAAATGAACTGAAACAGAAAACGTATTGTACCATTTGTGACAGTAGGAAGCAAGCTAAAAAAAATTATAGTATTTAGCCCAGAAGCAGAATAATATATAATGTTCTGCAACGGGACTTTTGACAGTTACAAATGTTCTGCAGACATTTTTTTCCCATTATGACATAAAAGAAAAAACCCATAAAATTAATACTACACATTTATTGCAAAATGACAATGACGAAAAAAATTATTTTTCAAACCAAGGCATACATTCAAAATTTGTAACTTAATCAATGACTTTCAGCAAGAAAAGCTCTCCAGAACGGGAAACGGACATGTGATTGAGAGGGGGGGGGGGGGACAATAAAGTCGTTTTGTTCTGCAGAACATGCCATCCCGTTGGTGAGATTCTTTTTCTCACTCGCAGGCATTTGTTCCAAACTTAAAATTGTTCTGCAAGGACTCCGATTGTACTGCGACGTACGTCGCAGTTTTAGGCACTTTCTGCTTTCGGGGTATTTAGTAAGGTACCAAAGTGAGATAATAGAAACTTACCAAGCCTAATGAATTACTCTTTTAAGTTGAAAGACAGTCCAAAACTTGCTGTGGAACACTTGAAAGACAGCTTTTGCCGACATATTAACCAGGTTGCTCATGTAAAGGAAAAAATAAAAAATATTTAACTGAAACAGATTAATATATGTCCCCATATTAAGAGGGGTGGGACATAAAATTGCATTATCATTGAATTTGTAGTGAGATTACTAATACAATTATGAAATTAATATAACTTGGGTTGTTCGAGTTTCCACATCACTAATATTACCTGAATGGCTAGTCAAAATCACGGATAAACCAATGATAACTTATTTGATTGAAACCTGGAAAATCATTTTTAAATGCATGCAAAAAAAAATTATTTTTGTAAGTGTCTTGATCTGCATTTATGGGTTGAATGGAAGCAATGAAGATCCTCAAACCCGATAGAACTAAACAAAGTATTTTAAAAAATCAGATATTGCATACTCATAATTAATAAAGCTTATTCAAACATGGAATGATATTTTAAGATTCCGATGAAACATTGTTGGAATTATCCAAAAAGATTTGCCCCAAAACATCGAACCCTACAGTTAAATTGATATTCTTGAAGAAGTAATAAACATTGTAATAAAATACTGTTGGAAAGTATCCCAAACCAAAACCCACTTTCTGAAGTTAAAACGAGACAGTTTTATCAAAAAAAAAGTGGAAGTAATTCTTCATAAATCAAAAATCTGTAAAATTTGGGTATTGACTAACCCATGAATAAGCCTGTAAGTAATCAGATATATTCTTGAATGACTAAGTAATGAAGGATATTTTATGGTTACCCTCAAAGTCTCTTTCACATTTCAATGAAGCATTTCCATAACGATAGCAAAAATCACAAAAATATAGATCTGATTTGTAACGGTTAAGGAGGCAATGTTGGAAAGTATCCCAAAACAAATACCACTCTCTGAAGTGAAAACAAGTGCAAGTAGTAACTAAACCCGCAACATATGAAGCAGGTATTAAAAAACGCCACTTGAATATGAAGGTAAATATTTACCTACCATCTAAATTTACCATTTGAAGTATGAATAAAAGTGGGACATCTTTAAGTACCAATTAGTATAAACTTTGAATGATACAATTTATGACTCACTTGTTAATCACTTTGTAAAAGGCTTGATAACATACTAACAAGTCGGACTACAGCGGATACTACAAAAACTACATCTGCAAACATGAAACCACCACCCAAACTCACCCTTAGAAGTACGGAAATCAATGAACGGTTCTAACTGGCACCAGTTAGAAACCAATTAGAAGAATGGAACCTATGACATAGATAATCTTATGGTTATTGTCATTATAAAAGCATTTGAATTCAGTAACTGAGAAACTGAACAACAATCAAATTTTTACCGCGGACTTAAGTAAGATAAACTAAATAGTAGCTAAGCATCTTCTATAGGAGATAAAATTCAGTCACGGTTTTATACAGTAATGTGGAAAATCAAATAGAATAGCATTTTTTCGGCAATGTGCAATTTATTGTAAACAGAGTGGAGTTTAATTGTTGAGCTTACTGCTATCAGAAAGTGATGTTGAGGTTTGAATCTCTGGAAAATCTTTCGAAATCAGAATATAAAACATAATTTTTTTTACTATAAATCCCATATATGCATTGCCACTTTATGTGCAAATTATTTAAATGATTTTGAGCTCAAATCAAGTTTTCAAAATGTTTGAACCATTGCAATGAAAGGTACCGATTCCGTGCTTTTGACTAACCATTATCCATTTTTTCATGACAATTTTTTTTATCCTCTAAACTTGATCAAATGTATTGGCATCAATAACGGTTTCAGCTCCATTGGATGAGGGCAAACGCATTAATTATCCATTCAAAGATTTGCCACCACCGACACACATCTAAAAACGAAGTTAACATAGAGGATTTAAAAATTATGCTTTATTAAAAAGTCATCCAAAAAATTAAAATTTAAGGTATAGAAGGTTAATTGATGCGCTTGAAAAAAAAAGACTTAATACCTGAATGTAGTTATTTGTCAATACGCCATGACACAAAAGTTTAGACAATGAAGACATTAGACAGTAAAATTTAGAATTGTGATAGTAGAAATTACAAAAGTTTTTAAACATACTCAAACACTCTTATAGCATACTATAATCAAAACACAATTATTTGATAGGCTATAATATTAATTTTTGTGGTAAAATCAAAAATGCTCTTGTGGCAAAAGTTTAGACACGATTTAAAAGTTCACGATGACGTTACAGACTTCCAAATACTTCAAACAAAAAATGCTTTGAATAGTCTAGATGCAACGTGGTAAATGAATTCCAGAAGGTAACGTTAAGGAGATTTGGCAGTTGAAGGCTGAAGGTAAGCTAGCTTCGAAAATTTCAGCCATTATTACTTGACCAAAGAAATCAATTTATCGAACAACATCCAATGGATGCAAATACGAAGCAACATGCAGATATTGAAGGCCACGAGTACAACAAATGGACGCGATGATCGCGAGACCTTGAAACAGGAAAGTGTCCAGCAAAAGATTGTTCTTGAGATCTAAAGATAGGCTAGCGCCCAACGAACGATTGTTCGTGAGATCTTAAGACTGACTAGTGCCCAGTAAACAATTGTACGTGAAATCTTAAGATACGATCTCGGATACGATTTATAGATGAATTTTGGAAACAGGAAAAATAGTTTGTTGCAAAATTAAAAAGAAATCAGCTCTGAAGATATATCGTAAGTCACAAATCAAATCTACCCATAAACCTATACAATCATATCTCATATGGACATAAATGCCAACAATTGATATTTAGCAAAGGAGAAAAAGTTAAATTTGGATGGTCAAGATGGCAGAGCATCATGCTGGCATGACTAACTCATACAACCTCAGTATAAATATATATTTTTGTCCAAAACACATTGGTGATAGTTAAGGCAGCCTTTTACTACAACGGACAAGTGTCTCTGCACTTTTTCAGTGGTCACCAAACTACAAAACACTACACAAAGACATTGATGGATAACCTTCAGATAGTTGCTGAGCTTCTAGGTGGTCCAAAGTCAGTCCTTACAGCAAACAATAAAAAAAAAATCTGGTTTAATTTTCAGTGTACATAAATGTTCTCGATTGGCCAGCGTGTAGCCCATACTTTAATCCAATGAATAATCTTTTGAGTTAAAATATGTTGTTGAGTTTATAGCAATGTTAGACAAGACTCTTTTGCAAATGCAGGGCTCGTAGTAAATTTTCTAAATTACTTAGGTAGGAACTTCAGGGATAATTCCAAAAAATTTTAGGAATATTTTAAAGAATTTTTTTATAATTATCCCTAAAATATTGAACATTTTAGAGACAATTACAAAAATTTTGGGATATTTCTTTAAAAGCTGACACAAGCTCCTAACACAAACATATTCTTTGCAAAGAAATGGCAATTAAAAAAAAATTAACTTCAAACAACTTTTTAGTAAAATCACAGTTAAATAATTAATTATACTATTTTAACAAACATACTAATTTAATTTAATTCACTTATTTAATTTTTAAGCAACATTCAAAGTACTTAAAAAAAAACTGCTTAAATTTAAAAACAAAAACTAATATGAATTTTACTAAAAATTAAAATAGTTTGTTCAAAATCAAAATTGGAATAATTAAAACTTCAGAAACTATTTTACTTGGGAAGACTAATGGAATTTGTTAACGGAATACAAAAATCGGGAAGTTCTTAGTTCTTCTTAGGAATTAGCGAAAAATTTAAATACAATCGTAAGAATTTTAGAGAGAAACAAATATTTAAGGAACGTTAAAAATTTTAGGGTGAATGTGAATCCTGCTGATGTCAGTCCTTGGCTAAGTGGAAAAATTCCAGCTACGTGTATAGTGACCTCGCGACCAAGAAGGCCAAGCCGCGGTACTCTGCTAACCAGAAAATTCCAGCTACTTGTAGTGTGACCTCCCGACCCCGAAAGGCAAACTGCGGTACTCGGCTGAGCGGGAATGTTCAATCTACGAGTAGTGTGACCTCGCGACCCGGAAATCCGAACTGCTGTATTCGGCTGCCCAGGAATATTCAATCTACGGGTACTGTGATCTCGCGACCCAGAAAGCTTAAGTGCGGTACTCAGCTGACCGGGAAAATAGCAGCTACGTGTGAAGTGACCTCGCGACCCAGAAAGGCGAACTGCGGTACTCGGATGAGCGGGAATATTCAATCTACGAGTAGTGTGACCTCGCGACCCGGAAAGCCGAACTGCAGTACTCGGCTGACAGGGAAAATTGCAGCTACGTGTAAAGTGACCTCGCGACCCAGAAAGCCGAACTGCTGTATTCGGCTGCCCTGGAATATTCAATCTACGGGTAGTGTGACCTCGCGACCCAGAAAGCTTAAGTGCGGTACTCAGCAGACCGGGAAAATAGCAGCTACGTGTAAAGTGACCTCGCGACCCAGAAAGCCGAACTGCTGTATTCGGCTGCCCAGGAATATTCAATCTACGGGTAGTGTGACCTCGCGACCCAGAAAGCTTAAGTGCGGTACTCAGCAGACCGGGAAAATAGCAGCTACGTGTAAAGTGACCTCGCGACCCAGAAAGCCGAACTGCTGTATTCGGCTGCCCAGGAATATTCAATCTACGGGTAGTGTGACCTCGCGACACAGAAAGCTTAAGTGCGGTACTCAGCAGACCGGGAAAATAGCAGCTACGTGTAAAGTGACCTCGCGACCCAGAAAGCCGAACTGCTGTATTCGGCTGCCCAGGAATATTCAATCTACGGGTAGTGTGACCTCGCGACCCAGAAAGCTTAAGTGCGGTACTCAGCTGACCGGGAAAATAGCAGCTACGTGTAAAGTGACCTCGCGACCCAGAAAGCCGAACTGCTGTATTCGGCTGCCCAGGAATATTCAATCTACGGGTAGTGTGACCTCGCGACCCAGAAAGCTTAAGTGCGGTACTCAACTGACCGGGAAAATAGCAGCTACGTGTAAAGTGACCTCGCGACCCAGAAAGCCGAACTGCTGTATTCGGCTGCCCAGGAATATTCAATCTACGGGTAGTGTGACCTCGCGACACAGAAAGCTTAAGTGCGGTACTCAGCAGACCGGGAAAATAGCAGCTACGTGTAAAGTGACCTCGCGACCCAGAAAGCCGAACTGCTGTATTCGGCTGCCCAGGAATATTCAATCTACGGGTAGTGTGACCTCGCGACGCAGAAAGCTTAAGTGCGGTAGTCAGCTGACCGGGAAAATAGCAGCTACGTGTAAAGTGTCCTCGCGACCCAGAAAGCCGAACTGCTGTATTCGGCTGCCCAGGAATATTCAATCTACGGGTAGTGTGACCTCGCGACCCAGAAAGCTTAAGTGCGGTACTCAGCAGACCGGGAAAATAGTAGCTACGTGTAAAGTGACCTCGCGACCTAGAAAGTCGAACTGCTGTATTCGGCTGCCCAGGAATATTCAATCTACGGGTAGTGTGACCTCGCGACCCAGAAAGCTTAAGTGCGGTAGTCAGCTGACCGGGAAAATAGCAGCTACGTGTAAAGTGACCTCGCGACCCAGAAAGCCGAACTGCTGTATTCGGCTGCCCAGGAATATTCAATCTACGGGTAGTGTGACCTCGCGACCCAGAAAGCTTAAGTGCGGTACTCAGCAGACCGGGAAAATAGCAGCTACGTGTAAAGTGACCTCGCGACCCAGAAAGCCGAACTGCTGAATTCGGCTGCCCAGGAATATTCAATCTACGGGTAGTGTGACCTCGCGACCCAGAAAGCTTAAGTGCGGTAGTCAGCTGACCGGGAAAATAGCAGCTACGTGTAAAGTGACCTAGCGACCCAGAAAGCCGAACTGCTGAATTCGGCTGCCCAGGAATATTCAATCTACGGGTAGTGTGACCTCGCGACACAGAAAGCTTAAGTGCGGTACTCAGCAGACCGGGAAAATAGCAGCTACGTGTAAAGTGACCTCGCGACCCAGAAAGCCGAACTGCTGTATTCGGCTGCCCAGGAATATTCAATCTACGGGTAGTGTGACCTCGCGACGCAGAAAGCTTAAGTGCGGTAGTCAGCTGACCGGGAAAATAGCAGCTACGTGTAAAGTGTCCTCGCGACCCAGAAAGCCGAACTGCTGTATTCGGCTGCCCAGGAATATTCAATCTACGGGTAGTGTGACCTCGCGACCCAGAAAGCTTAAGTGCGGTACTCAGCAGACCGGGAAAATAGTAGCTACGCGTAAAGTGACCTCGCGACCCAGAAAGCCGAACTGCTGAATTCGGCTGCCCAGGAATATTCAATCTACGGGTAGTGTGACCTCGCGACCCAGAAAGCTTAAGTGCGGTAGTCAGCTGACCGGGAAAATAGCAGCTACGTGTAAAGTGACCTCGCGACCCAGAAAGCCGAACTGCTGTATTCGGCTACCCAGGAATATTCAATCTACGGGTAGTGTGACCTCGCGACCCAGAAAGCTTAAGTGCGGTACTCAGCAGACCGGGAAAATAGCAGCTACGTGTAAAGTGACCTCGCGACCCAGAAAGCCGAACTGCTGTATTCGGCTGCCCAGGAATATTCAATCTACGGGTAGTGTGACCTCGCGACGCAGAAAGCTTAAGTGCGGTAGTCAGCTGACCGGGAAAATAGCAGCTACGTGTAAAGTGACCTCGCGACCCAGAAAGCCGAACTGCTGTATTCGGCTGCCCAGGAATATTCAATCTACGGGTAGTGTGACCTCGCGACCCAGAAAGCTTAAGTGCGGTACTCAGCTGACCGGGAAAATAGCAGCTACGTGTAAAGTGACCTCGCGACCCAGAAAGCCGAACTGCTGTATTCGGCTGCCCAGGAATATTCAATCTACGGGTAGTGTGACCTCGCGACCCAGAAAGCTTAAGTGCGGTACTCAACTGACCGGGAAAATAGCAGCTACGTGTAAAGTGACCTCGCGACCCAGAAAGCCGAACTGCTGTATTCGGCTGCCCAGGAATATTCAATCTACGGGTAGTGTGACCTCGCGACACAGAAAGCTTAAGTGCGGTACTCAGCAGACCGGGAAAATAGCAGCTACGTGTAAAGTGACCTCGCGACCCAGAAAGCCGAACTGCTGTATTCGGCTGCCCAGGAATATTCAATCTACGGGTAGTGTGACCTCGCGACGCAGAAAGCTTAAGTGCGGTAGTCAGCTGACCGGGAAAATAGCAGCTACGTGTAAAGTGTCCTCGCGACCCAGAAAGCCGAACTGCTGTATTCGGCTGCCCAGGAATATTCAATCTACGGGTAGTGTGACCTCGCGACCCAGAAAGCTTAAGTGCGGTACTCAGCAGACCGGGAAAATAGTAGCTACGTGTAAAGTGACCTCGCGACCTAGAAAGTCGAACTGCTGTATTCGGCTGCCCAGGAATATTCAATCTACGGGTAGTGTGACCTCGCGACCCAGAAAGCTTAAGTGCGGTAGTCAGCTGACCGGGAAAATAGCAGCTACGTGTAAAGTGACCTCGCGACCCAGAAAGCCGAACTGCTGTATTCGGCTGCCCAGGAATATTCAATCTACGGGTAGTGTGACCTCGCGACCCAGAAAGCTTAAGTGCGGTACTCAGCAGACCGGGAAAATAGCAGCTACGTGTAAAGTGACCTCGCGACCCAGAAAGCCGAACTGCTGAATTCGGCTGCCCAGGAATATTCAATCTACGGGTAGTGTGACCTCGCGACCCAGAAAGCTTAAGTGCGGTAGTCAGCTGACCGGGAAAATAGCAGCTACGTGTAAAGTGACCTAGCGACCCAGAAAGCCGAACTGCTGAATTCGGCTGCCCAGGAATATTCAATCTACGGGTAGTGTGACCTCGCGACACAGAAAGCTTAAGTGCGGTACTCAGCAGACCGGGAAAATAGCAGCTACGTGTAAAGTGACCTCGCGACCCAGAAAGCCGAACTGCTGTATTCGGCTGCCCAGGAATATTCAATCTACGGGTAGTGTGACCTCGCGACGCAGAAAGCTTAAGTGCGGTAGTCAGCTGACCGGGAAAATAGCAGCTACGTGTAAAGTGTCCTCGCGACCCAGAAAGCCGAACTGCTGTATTCGGCTGCCCAGGAATATTCAATCTACGGGTAGTGTGACCTCGCGACCCAGAAAGCTTAAGTGCGGTACTCAGCAGACCGGGAAAATAGTAGCTACGCGTAAAGTGACCTCGCGACCCAGAAAGCCGAACTGCTGAATTCGGCTGCCCAGGAATATTCAATCTACGGGTAGTGTGACCTCGCGACCCAGAAAGCTTAAGTGCGGTAGTCAGCTGACCGGGAAAATAGCAGCTACGTGTAAAGTGACCTCGCGACCCAGAAAGCCGAACTGCTGTATTCGGCTACCCAGGAATATTCAATCTACGGGTAGTGTGACCTCGCGACCCAGAAAGCTTAAGTGCGGTACTCAGCAGACCGGGAAAATAGCAGCTACGTGTAAAGTGACCTCGCGACCCAGAAAGCCGAACTGCTGTATTCGGCTGCCCAGGAATATTCAATCTACGGGTAGTGTGACCTCGCGACGCAGAAAGCTTAAGTGCGGTAGTCAGCTGACCGGGAAAATAGCAGCTACGTGTAAAGTGACCTCGCGACCCAGAAAGCCGAACTGCTGTATTCGGCTGCCCAGGAATATTCAATCTACGGGTAGTGTGACCTCGCGACCCAGAAAGCTTAAGTGCGGTACGCAGCAGACCGGGAAAATAGCAGCTACGTGTAAAGTGACCTCGCGACCCAGAAAGCCGAACTGCTGTATTCGGCTGCCCAGGAATATTCAATCTACGGGTAGTGTGACCTCGCGACCCAGAAAGCTTAAGTGCGGTACTCAGCAGACCGGGAAAATAGCAGCTACGTGTAAAGTGACCTCGCGACCCAGAAAGCCGAACTAAGGTACTCGGCTGACCGGGAATATTCAATCTACGAGTAGTGTGACCTCGCGATCCGGAAAGCCGAACTGCGGTACTCGTCTGACTAGCAAGATTCCAGCTACGTGTATCGTGAATTTGCGACACGAACTGCGGTACTCGGCTCGCCTTGTAAATTCCATCTACGTGTAAAGTGACCTCGCGACCCGGAAAGCCGAACTGCGGTACTCGGCTGACCGGGTAAATTCCAGCTACATGTAAAGTGACCTCGCGACCCGGAAAGAAGAACTGCGGTACTCGGCTGAACGGGAATATTCTATCTACGAGCAGTGTGACCTCACGAGTCGGAAGCAGGGAACGCAGTAAATTTCCTTAATATTTAAGTAAGAATTTTGGGGATATTTTTAAAAAATTTAGGGATGTTTCTTTTAAAGCTGATAGAAACTCCTTACACAAACATAATATTTGCAAAACTTGTTTCAATACAGGTAAAAAAAATGATTTAAAACCAAATTAACAGCAAATTAATTTTTAACAAAACAACAGTTATATAATTAAACAATTTAGTCTTTTGACAAACATACAAAGTTAAATAAATCCACTTGTTTCATTTTTAAGCAATATTCAAAGTATGTAAAAGAGAATATTGCTTCAACTTTAAAAATTAAACAAACACGAGTTTTGCTACAATTTAAAATAGTTAGAAAATATTTAAAATTTTAATATTTTTCCGCAAGTTTTGGAGGAAAATAGGGAAGATTTGGTGTTCATAATTATTTTTCAGAATTAACGACAAATTTAAGTACAAGTTTAAGAAACAAAAATTGAAGGAATAATAGGAATTTCAAGTCAAGAATGCGAACCCTGCAATTGTACTCAAGATATCTTTAAAGGAAAGTAGTTCGAAATCAAGTCCCAAGGAATTAGTTTCTTCGATTGAAACTTGTTGATATAAGAACTAATCAACAAGAATGGATGCATAATTAAGTTTTTAAATCGTGTTTATTTTAATTTAATATGTGTCTAAACTTTTGAAACTGTTAATATGCACCAATTTACAACTTGCCACACAAACACAATTAAGTTTTATTTTAAAAAATAATATTAGGTATGCATTGAGCAGAAACTGTATTAAGGAAATAAATTAAATTTATTTTGAAATCTGTGTGAAATTATTCACTGTCTAAACCTTTGTGTTGCAGTATAAAATATGATCCATTTTTTAAAAGAATCTATAGCAATAAAATAAACTACAATTACTTTTGACTATTGCACAAGCAAGTAAATTATGTCTCCAAATTATAAAATTCTGATCAGCGATTTCATCAAGGTTTGGTTTGTTTGTACGCTCAACAAATTTTTGTGCTCAATAACGGCTAATCAGGCCGGAAACTACAGCTTAACGTGGATTCCGAACAGCAATGAACATCCATATCTAACCCAGGATTCAAACCTGGCACCTTTGGCATGCGAGGTCAGAATATTAACCCCACAGCTATCAGGTTGGCTCAATATCATCAAGAAAGCATTCGACCATTGGGGATCGGTTAGTTGGCTTGTAAGCTCAAAAATCTTTTTCTTTTTTTTAGTACAATTGCAGATAATCAGACAGGAGCCTACAGCTTAACATGGATTCCTAACAACAAAATCCCTCCATGCCTAACCCAGGATTCGAACCCAGCATCTTTGGCATGCAAGGCCAGATCATGGAAGTTGGTGTTTTGGTGATTGAAAAAGAGTTTCTTTTAAGGTCGAATTTCGAACTTGTCTTGGAACAGTGGATGATTTTAGAACCTTTATGAGGAGAAGAGCTGATGAAAAATTAAAAGATCACACATGAAAACAAAAAATATCTTTCGATGATAATGTTCTTATTATAGTTGCATGTCATTTGAAGAAATGGAAAAAATTCTGAATACTGATATATATATAGACAGTTTAGAGAATTTTTTGATTCCCAATTTTGAGGAAGTATTTCTCCGGTTTCAGTTTTCATTTCGACAATGTGGAATTTTTATCGAAGTTAGATCAAGAAAATTATCAATTATAGCCAATGATGTGACCCACAAATAGTTTGGACCTCGATCCAATGGAAAATATTCAGAAATATCTTGAAAAACAATATGAACAGATGTGAAGAAAATGCATTACATTTAGAAAAATACTGGAAGGAAATATCACCATATAAAAATGACGCACATTAATAAAATCTACTCAATTACATTTAGACGAGAACCAACAGAATATAAATATTGCACCTTTTTCTTTCATACTTTTTTTTCCCGATAATCACAAACTTTTCTTTTGCAATTTCATTTTACTTGCATGTGCAATTGTTGAAGTTAACTGTCATTGATATCGTCTATACAGGGTGTCACAAAAGGTCATCTCCAAACAGCACACATGGTTGTGTCAGGTCATGAGGAAGCAGAATTACATAGGAAAGGGGGGTCAGAAATGCAATTTTGACAGTGAAATTTCATCGTAACCGTCACGCAAAGAAAAGATAACAAACGGTGTAAAAAATCTCTATTTTACAACAAAACAGTACCAAATAAAAAAGAAAAATGCTACAAATCGTAGTAAGTGCTCAAAATTGGCCCCATCAGCTGCGATGCATGCTTCACATCTGTGACGCATGGAATCGCGAACACGTTCGAATTGGCCAGTAGTCTCCCGGACACGTGCCGCCCCTTCAACGATACGTGCGATGAGGTCCATGTCCAATGGAACGGGTGTCTCGTACACCAGACACTTCAGGTATCCCCAGAGGTAAAAATCCAGGGGGGTTAGGTCCGGGGATCGTTTTGGCCACGGTACTGTGCCGGCTCTCTGCAACGTCCGCGCTTCGATTAATCCGACTGCCCGCGCTTTCGTCTGCTAGAGATTATTGCCCTCTAGCGGATTACGATCGCGTTTCCGACCCCCCTTTCCTATGTAATTCTGCTTAATCATGACCTGACACAACCATGTGTGCCGTTTGGACATGACCTTTTGTGACACCCTGTATAAATTCTTTTACTTAATGTAATAACATATTTTAAAATATAATTCTTTAGTTTATTGAATAAACTGAGTTTGTAGAAAAATAACCACTGATATAAACATATGCACTGAAGATAGATAACTTTTAGCTAAGGGTTGTACTTTAGATATACAATTGTGGGGTGGATTATGCGAAATGCATTTAATACGGTTGAAAGATATGTAACAGTGTTATTTGTTAAATGAAAGGGAAATCCTTCCTAAAAACTTTCGCACTGAACGATTGAATCACGCAAAAAATCAAACGTTTTCGAAAGTTTTAAGAGCCAATAGGCTACAATTTTGTTTGAACGCTTGGAACTAATTTTCGAAGCATGTGAAATAATCCATGAAAGAAAAACTTTTCAAACACCCCAGAAGAAAGAACCAGATTTCAATGAATTTAGTGAAGGGTTACATTACCCAGAACTGTGGTGGGGATAAACTGCCAAAAGCAGCTACAAACCTGTGAAGTCCGTGAATAGCTGCAGAGCCTTGTCAGAACCGGACACTAGAGCTCCTGGGATGAATGTGATGTGATGACATGCAACACCTGCCACCTCGAATTAATAGAACTTTATCAATTAATCAGCGCCTTGTTGAGTTAGTTCTCTTCAATTTGGGGAAATACCATAAAGTTATTTTCCTATACCTGTTTCCAGGGTGTTGTTAGTGAACCGTCACAACTGGCGGAGAGTGGGGAGAGAGAGCGGCAAGTCTAAGCCACCTAATTGAACATGCATCCTGTGCTCGCTGGAAATTGGACAGCGCTTAGAAGACCAATGGGAATGAACCTTCTCTTTTACTTGTTGATTGAAAAGTGCTACAGCAAACTTTTTGAACATGATAAGTTTGCTGCTCATATAAACCAATGAAAAAGAGCCAACTTTGTTCTTAAAACTCCTTTATGTTTTGACACACTGAGTTAATTTTATAGGGGGAAAATTGTACTAATTTATTTTCAGTACTATTTTAATGACAATGAGGAACTTTCACTTTTTTTTTGGTTTTATTTTAAATAAAAGTAGAGAAAAAAATCATGAAAAACAATACCATTCTTTCAAAATTTGAGCTCGGATAGATATAGTTAAAAATAATATTTAGTTTTTCACTTTGCGATTTGGCAGGAAAAAGCCACTTTTGCGTGAGACGTCAACGCGCATTTGATTTTGGCTAATTTCAAACTCGATTTTTTATTAATTGAAAGCATAAAGATAAAAACTAATTGCACTGCTCAATATATTCGTTGGATAACACTAGAAAATACAAAAGTATTATGAATTTAATTTTTTTTCACCTACGAGACTTTACTCGTGTGATGTCACAAATTTGGAGTTCAGAAATGTTTTAATGGGCCACGGTTTTAACTCCGGTATAGTTTCAGAATGTGGATGTGTTTATCTGGATCAGGAAGTGTTTATCTGTAAGAAGAAAAAAAAAGAATACATTAAAGAAGTAAACAAAACATTAATTGAAAACTTAAATTTATGACTCCAAAATAAAAATTAATCACAATGGATACATTTAAATTATTTTTTGATTTTTCTAGTTTGCACTCAAAAAAGTATAGTATGTAAGAAATTAAGTGATTTTTTAAAGAATTACCCGAATATTTTTTTTGTAACAATATAATTATTTTAAAAGCGTTTAAAAGTAAAATCATCGGTAAGCTGTAACATCAGCAACATTGTGCCATTGTCAAACTAAATAAAAGAAGGGTTGTATAAAAATATTGGCAAACCAGCTTATTCTTTCTTTTCTTTTTTTGTGGTTGGAGAAATTAAAATCTATAATGCAAAGGAAAAATAATTACCAAATGTTAATTTATGTTCTGTTCATAGATGAAATATAAACCAAATTTTTGTATGTGAGTTACGTTACTCGATACTGATTTAAACTATAAATTAAGCCAGTTTAAAATTGCACCACTAACTTTCTAAAAACTCCAACATTAAGCATGGTAAACCTAATTTTGTTTATTTTGAATCTCTTTACCTGGCGGGACATTGAATCCGCCTTTGAAATATATATTCGGGAATGAATTTAACATTCTTTAATAGAATTAGTGACAGATCTTTTACCAAATCTCTCTCTATTTTATTAAAAAAAAAAGTTTAAAAATAATATTCTCGCATTCCGGAGATAGATTTAACTTTTCTCGATACTTTGCTGACGATTCTTTGTCTTCTTAATCTCAATTAAATTAAACAAATGTAGAACAAAAACAATATTTTAAGACATAAAAGTTTGCACATGATATCATATACTGCACATATCAATTTTCAGCAAAAAATGCAACAAATTGATACAGAAAGCAGACACAGAAAATGAGAGTAGGAAATGAAAATTACTAAAATACGAAACTGATAATTTGTTGCATTTCTCCCCAAGAGCACAATTGTACATAAAACTACCGACAGCTATGAATTTTTTAATTAACAATATAATACAGCTGCACTCGTTGGCCTATAAATATTGAATTTGTTCGTTAAGCAATTAAGAATAGTGGGTGAAAATGAAAAAATGCACAAAATGTTTACACTAACAGGAAATTTCAGACACTTTTCCTATTTAAGATTTCATAAAAGTTCAATACAGCTGCACTCTTTGGCCTATAAATATCGAACACCTCCCCCCCCCCTTCCCGTTTCCCCTTAGAAAACTAAAGCAGAAGAACTAAAAGGAGTTTGAGTACTTACTGCCTAGAGTTTCATATTTCCCTTCTGAAAGAAATGCGGGTGGTCGGTCGGTTCATTGTGGATATGACGAGTGACGAACTTCCATCTCTAATTCGACGCAAACAAGAGGATCGCTCCAGCTAGTGGAAAAATCAGAGCAAAATAATCAAGAACTTACTGAAATGATTAAAAAAATATTTTAAATTTTAACATTTATTAGCTAAAACTGCGTAAAATGTGCACACAAAAAATTGTGATCCGAGGATCAGAGCACAGCACCTTTATGAGTAAGTAAATTGCACCAAAGGCCCCTAGTTGCGGCTATATCACATGGGCCATCTCTTGCTATGATGTAATATTTAGAAACTACTTAGTATAAAACCGTGAACTTTGGCTTGTTAAAAAACAATTCTTGTATACACACACACACACACAAAAATCGAATTTCATATGTTACTGGTTTTTTTTTATCTTCCTAGTATTACTCGCAATATTCAAATAACAGTGTTTTGAGCAAAAGAACCAGAAGCCACTACAAATAACCCACAAAACAAAGTTTTTAATTTAAATCATTCAAATGCATTGCCAATTGCTATGTGCAATTGCAACTTTTTTAGCTCATTTCGAGATTTCGTAGTGTTTGACCACTAAGAGCAAAAGATCCACGATGAGGGCACGGCACCTTTACCAGTAAGCAAATTGCACGTAAGGCCCCAACTTTTTTGCCCCCAAAATTTTATTGAATGCATTGTTATCCACAACGAGTTTATTTGCCAAATTTTAACAGGTTGAATGAAGGCAAGTGGGTTAATTACCCACTGAAGATTTTCCATCGTCAACCTTAACATAGGAAGGTTTCAGTCACTGGATATTGCCAAATTGAACATCTTTAAATTAAGTTGGTTATTTGGATAATAGAACGTGATCAAAAGCAGATAAATCTAAAGTAAGACATAGCCAAGTTTCAGCTTGATTGGAAGAAGGGAAGTGTGTTATTCATCCAAAGCGACAATAGAAGTGAAAAAGCGACTTTTAGTGATAGTGACAGCTCCCAAAACTAGATAGAATGCATTGTAATTGACAGCAAACCAGTCTACCAAATTTCAGTTCGATCGGATGACAGTAAATGGGTTAATTAGCCCTCCACCGATTTGAACACCACACAAACAAACCATACAAAAGAGTAATACTTTATTTCTTTCAAGTTGAAGAAATAATAAAAAAAGAATCAAAAATCAAACACAATGGAAAGGATCAATTGAGTTCTAAAACTAGATATAAAAGTCTTATGTCTGCTGACTTTTTTCTTGAATTGACACGTTTTTCCAATTTCATTTTAATTTTCAAAAGCCAGAAGAGTGCAAGTGCATCCCTTTGCATTCTCATGGCGGAGCCCATGCTATTGCAGATGGCGCTACTGCATAGGGATTGGTGTAAGGATTCCAAGTATAAAATAAAATATTTTTCGACTCAATTTTCGAGTTTTTAATTTATGTAATTTCATTAAGTAATTATTTTGGCATTTATTCACCAAATTTAAAGATTTTATGAAAAGTAATTTCTAAATGAACTCTGGGCGGGAAAGTTGTAACATAGCATTCATGTTGGTCACATTTGATTGTTGAATTAAAAATTAAATTTGTCAAATGTTTTTTCTTTATTTTTTGAAGATATGAGATAATTATGTTTCGATTTCAAGAGGTATGCAACACAATCTCTTCCAGCCCGAATAGTGCATGCGCATGTATCAAAATAGCGCATGCGTGTAGCTTTACAATAAAGTTAGTCACTTTACTTTTACCTCTTCCAACATATAATAGTTCAATGGAAGTATTGCACTTGGAAACCAAAAAAACCCTCTTTTATATTCCTTTCTCCTCGTTTAATATATTCAGCATTTCTGTGTTCAGTATAACTCCCATGCACATAAGGTAGCTGCATTGAAATATTCATGTTATATGGCCAATGCCAAAAGAAGGGGAAAAAAATGCTTTAGCGATTTTAATCAAAATCTCAGTTCTGTGGTAAAGCCTCGTAAGATTTTCTAAACCTCCTCACCACCGAAATTCCCGTAAAAATTCAATAATGACATGAAAATTAAAAATTAACGTATTTTAACACAGATTTCTTTTCCATTGAGCATTATCCATCGACGATGGTTTCTTCTTTTGCGAAAGAATTTTTTTTTTTAATAATTATTGGCCAAACACTGTTTAAAGGGTTACAATTGAAAGAACAGTTCTTAATCCTTAAATATCTTCGTAAGTAAAATTCGGGAAAATTATATAATGTTCTCTATCTCAAGTATAGTACAGACATTTACTACAAAGAGTTAAAAGAGAAAGTTTTAATAAGGATAATACCCACTAAATGTTACAATCTTCTAGTCCAGCTCCATTTAGAAACTACGTTGTATAAAACACTTAAAATTTAGTGAGTAGGTACGAAAATGACCACTTCTTCTTATCAAGGATTATGGGGATAAAGTACCTCTGCTTTTTTTAAGCATTTTCTGGCAACCCCATATCCAGTACAGGTAGTGAGCCAGTGCTGCGTGGGATATAAGCACACACTCGCTCTTGAGAGTGAAAAGAAATCTGTGTTAAATACTTTAGTTTTTAATTGCAATGCCATTTTTGAATTTTTACGGGAATTTCGGTGGTGAGGATGTTAAGAAAATCTTACGAGGTATTACCACAAGACAGGGATTTTGATCAAAATTGCTCGTGAGAGGGGGCGTGCAAGTCCTTCTATAACTACCGAAGCGTTCGTTTCTACCTCGTTTGGTGGCTACCCGGTAGATGGCAGCATTACCAACCGTATGTGGAGCTTTCCAATTTAGACCAAGCAGAAGACTCCAGCGGAAGAGTTGGCTTTGCCACCCCCAGAAGTATTGATTTGTATGGGAACTTGGAGGACCACCACTGATTTAATGTACCACAGTCACCACTAGCGAACACAGGAGTCTTTAGTTGGTCTGGTTGCAAGAACGATACTCTCCTGACTGGGCTACACAGCCCAAAATGTCCACTTAATGAAATGACATAAAAATAAAATCTCGGAAGTTTTGGGCACTGGATCCCTTTAGGAATTTCAGGGAGAAACAAAAATGCAAGGAATATTACAAGGGCGTAGCCAGAGGTTTTTTTGAGGGGGGGGGGGGGGGATATGAAATTATAAGTCTTGATTATCATTTTTATTATTAATGCCAGATATTTTATTGTGGCCACAAAGTTCAGGAAAAGAAGTTCCCTGATTTCCCTGACAGATTTCTAAAAAATTCCCTGATTTTAGAGCAAACATTTTTTTTTTTCAAATTTTGTCAATTTTTTTAGGTTTTTCAGATGTCTAGACAAACTCATCAAATAGAAAATGTATGCTAAAGAGATAATATGGACAAAAAAATTTAAATAGTTTTACTGGAAATGAAAAGTTTAAATTATTCCATAGTATTAAACTTCTAACGATTACCACGACAAATCTCCGGGTAAATAGTACCAAAATATAGATGAAAGATACAAAACAATACAAGATGAACAATGAAAAATTTCCCTTGATCTTAATGAAATTTTTTAAAATTCCCAGACATTTCAATTTTTTTTTTTTTCAGAATCAGAAAGCTCTCCTACATTTCCAGGATTTCCCGGTTCTGTGGCCACTCTATATTTATTCTATGCATGTTTCGAAATTTAAAAATTTGAATAAATGTACCATTTTAAACAATAAAACACTTAAATTTTGGAGCTCTAATAGTGAAAAGACAAATTTCGGGCAGGAAAAGCCCTCCCTCTGGCTACGATCCTAGAATGTTACGAATTTTAGGGTATATGAAGACTCCCTTGAAGAATAAGCCATTTACCTCAGGAAAATTATAATTTGATGCCACTCAAGCTCACAGCTTAGAGGTAATATGCTGGTGGTAATGTTATGATATGAAGAGTTTTCCCTCTTCATATCATAGCAATGCCAAATTCAAATCGCAGGGTGTGTACACTTTATTGGAAGTGAAATTCAAGGACTTTCAAGGCCTTTTTCAAGGACATTAAAAAAAAATCAAGGCCATATTTTACCATCGCAGAGTCGGTACAAAAATTGCAATTTTCAACTTCCTTTTTTTTTAATTAATGAATTTGTCTGAAGTTTAAAATATAAAATGTTACCAAACAGCAAAGATGCAACCATAAATATTTATTGCGGGATGAAGATTGGAGAAATCTTTTCCAGTACATTTTTTATAATTTGAGTTTTGCAATGATGTAAGTACCAAAATGTGATTTTGGAGCACTGTCAGAGAAGTAAAAATACGATTTTGGAGCAGTAAATTATTTATTACATTAAAATTAGTGATGCCCCAAATATTTTTGTATATTTCAAGCTTGATATTTTAAATTTACTTAAAGTAAAAAAAAAAGGTATAACTTGTTCGCTATACAGATATGTTTGCAGTCTAAATTTACATTAATTAATTTGATAACAATATTCAAAAAATAAATTAAAAAGCATGACATTCATTTACAAACAAGGCACTAATGTTGTATTTTTTTTATTTTTTTTTTTCAATACTTGAGAAATAAAAAATTATTAACCTCTTTGCCAACAATTAAAATATTAGGAAGTTTCAATGACATCATGAGGTTTGGTTCATCACTGAAAGTTTTTCAAAATAATCTCAGTTAGAGCAACTTTTAACCTTTTAACAACTGATTATATAAGATTTAAAAAAAAAAAAACTCTTGCCTGCCCAGTACCAAAATTACCTATAGAAGTTCTTCCCAATAATCCAAAATAATTCAATTCTATACAAAGTACTCTCCCCCCCCCCCCCCATGGGAAAAAAAGTGTGAAACAAGGCTGCTTAGCAGCAAGCATTAGATTTCATACCTTGCTTGGACTGATAGCTTCACTTAGAAGGTTTTTTTTAGGGCTATTTGTATATTGGAAGATAATTGTTTTTAACTCAAAAAAATTAAAATCTCTAACTGAAATTTGACAATTATACTAGCATTTAATTTATATAAAAAAAATAACTTCTAATGTACTTAAATAATAAGTTACAACAAAGCAAGTTGAAAAATAGCAACTTTTGTAATGGTTTGTTTTCTAGCATTCTTCATTGTCTAAATGGATTATAGAGTTCCCATGTGAAATCTCAAGGTTAATGGAAACTTTTTTTTTTTTTTTTTTTTTTTTTAAATATATGTTAAAAAATAATCATGTACTCTTAGAAAAATATTTATTACTTTAGGCAAGAAAAAAAATTCCAAATTAGATGCATAAAGATTGATTTCATGTCTTCTACAGTTTGAATACAAAGCGTAAATTTCTGGTTGGTTGGTTGAAGGGCGCAAGGGCCATACTGCCGCGAATCTTTCCTACAGCTAATTTAAAGGAACAAATATTTGTAAATACAAGAAATCCTTACTTTTTTTTTAAATAAAAAAAGACATAGCTTAAATCCCCCCATTCAAGTTCTTCGTAAAATTTCAAGTCTACGGTACGACTTGGCGCTTTTTCTGGGAACTGGCTACAATAAAAGAATGACGTAATATGCGTTTTCCCGTTTGTGACCAAGTCAAAACCATGATCCAACATCGAGGGTTGCCAAAAAATCATTTACTAATACTCACCAATCCTTCCACCTAATCACCACAGCAAGTTCAAATCCCGTTTTACCGATGACTTAGAAATTAAGCCCGGAAGTGTGTGGGGAGGGGAGGGGGGGGGGGGGGAATGCTGTTAATTGAATTAAGAAGTTTAGAAATTTAAAAAATATCAGAGTTTTCTTTAAGCCTTAAGAAAGCTATGTATTTCTTAATTATTGAAACCAGGCAAGAGAGCAAATCTAAACCAGATGCACTACGATTGCTTGTGTGAAAAATACAATACTTGTATTCCGTTTTTAGCACGGAGCCTCAGTAAAAAAATATCTAAAAATAATCATGTATTCTATAAGTATAAAAAAATAATACTAATTTTCTATAACTAAAATCAGCCAAGAAAACATATTTAAATCAGATGCACACATATTCATTTACTACTTCTTTACAGTTTGAAAAACCTACAACAAAACTGAGAGATTGTAATTTCTATTTTCAAGTGCTAACCCTTTCCGGCACGTTAACCAACGAAAAACGCCCTTAAAGTGCAAAATACTCTCTAACGCTTTGTTGGCGACATTCCATGATAATTTTGAAAAATTTCGTGCCGAAATTCTCGCAAAGTAGTTTTTAAGCCAAAAAATGGTCTTTTGGAGCAGTTCGGCGTAATCTTGAACGAAAAGAGGTTTTTGTAATGGAAAAAAACAAACCGCCAAAAACACTCTTTAGAGTCAGAATTTTCACAATGAAAACAAACTTTCTTGAATGGACAATTTAAATTCAAAGAATAACGACAGCAGGCAGAACTAAACAGGATATCAGACGACACGCCGAAGCCGGCACCGTTCAAAACGCAAACCATGTAACGAACGGTCACTATTCACCAAAGCAAGAAATGGGAGGGAACTGATTCAACTGTGATTAACAGATCTACAGAAAGTGAGCACGGAGACGGGAACGTGACGTAAAAGCGTGACGTCAGAGTTCTGGTAAGACTGGAATTTTGCGGTTTCAGAATTGAAAATTCAAGGAATTTCAAGGTTTTTTGGGAAATAATCCTATTTTTCCAGGCTATTCAAGGCCTTGAAAAAAAAAAATATAATTCAAGGACTTTCCAGGCCCCGTACGCACCCTGAAATCATTTTTCTAGAAAAACGATTGGAATTTTTCTGACAATGCCCTAATCAGGAAAAAAAAAAATCTGATTGAATTGCGTTTCTTCACAGAGTTCCCGAAATTTTCAAAAGCGCCGATTTCCTTTAGTCCTGTATTTTATTTGTTTTACTGAAAGCACAGGAGCAGTTTGTACCATTTAAAAGGTAGCAGACGAATGAAATTTGAATTGATAATCAAGATTAAATAACAAGACCAAAGCAATCATGATTCTACATTCGAATAAGAATTTTTGTGCTAAAATTTAAAATCTGAAAGTTTTGTAATAAGTGAAGTTTTTATTTTAAATAAATAACACTTTTTTTTTTTAAATTTCTGAAGGATTTATACTTACTCTGGTTCTGCAGCAGCTGGTTGTTGCCTATAATAAAGAAAAGATTGCATAAATAGCATGTCCATTTTTATAGTATACTTAACAAGAAGTTACAATAATTAGGTTTTGTATAAATGTTTAATTACGAAAGTCATTTCAATGTCATTTCTACATGTTTATAATGCAGGGCTGCCACTGACTCTAAGCTTTGAAAATAGTTGCTTTAGTAGCCTCAGATGTTAAAAATAGTAGCAAAAATAGTAGTCTCAAACACTGAAAATAGTAGTCTCAGACGTTGAAAATAGTAGCCTCACTTTTCATAATGATTGTTTTTTCAAGTCGGTAAGCCTCTTGTTTTAAAGGTTTTAAATTATCATCAAGATCGGAATAAAACTTGATTTACATAAACCCGAAAACCCAGAGATACTCTTCTTTTAATTCAAAATAGTGTCTAATACATAACATCCCATACGGTAAAAGGCATGTGTCTTGAGGGAGGCGCTATCGTATATACATAATGCGATGGAAGTTGACAACTCAACCTTACTCCCAGACAGCACCTAGGCAAAAAAAGCTAAACTTCACGCAAAAGCGACGGTAAAAATCGATTGGCAAAACAAGACATAAATATTTTTTTTTAATTTCCAAAGTAAAACAACTTTTTGGCAGAAAAATAAGTTTTATTTTGAAACAATTATACTATATATTGACAATGACAGGCGAATTTAATTAAGACCAGTTTTTAAATTTTTAACAGGATAGCTACTGAATTTGAGAAACAAAATCCCCCAACATTTCCCTAATTTCCAGAAACTAACCCTGATGTGCATCTCTGTCGACGTTGTCATTAAGTAATCAAACGAAGAAAATAAGACCAGTTTAAAAATATATAAATTTGACTATTTACAATTACATTTACTTATTAAAGTATAATTGCACCTAAATATAAATTTCGGCTAAAAATCAAAACAAGCATCTTTTAGAGCATGGGGAAAAAAAAAAGAAAAAAAAAAAGGGGGGGGGGGACATTAATTAAAATTTTTTTTTAAAAAATCACATAAACCAATTTACAAACTACACCCATACTTGCTAACTTCAAGGAAAAGAAACTAGCACAATACTTTTCTCCAAATTTAAAAAATAACACAAATAAAACATGTTATTTTCTTTAAAAATGTCATAGGAATGTCATGTCAATGTTCATAACATAAATTTTAAACAGTGTCCTAAATATTTACTAAACATTGGGCATGCATGAGCATGAAACTTAAATAATCAGCATTTTGCTAATCAGTCACAAATTTCACTAGGTATAATATTTCATAAAAAGTTATATCTTTTGGATTTTGAAGTTGAAGAAGAAAGGCTTGAAGTTAACAGCTTCTTGTAAAAATTAATTACTCATAGATATATGGAAATCAAATTTTGTACAACAAAAATATTATCTTAAACCACTAAAGTACATATTAAATGAGGCAAAAAATCGTTTTCATAAAACCTGACAAGCATAGCATTCGGCAGGGGAATAAGATGCAAGGACTTTTTAAAAAATTCCATGACTCTTTGCCTGAATGTATGCAGTAGCACATTCAGATTTTTTATTTTTTGGCGGGGGAGGAGGATGTTTCAATTCTTTGTTTGATTTATATTAAACATATAAATCAAAAACACATATGTTTAATAAAATGTCAAAATTAAAGTACAAAAAATAATAATAATAATAAAAAATATAATTAAAAAAAATAATAATAATCAAGTACAGGATCTAACCCTTTTTGCTTATTAATGCCTATAGATTTGTTGCACATCTACAACAGTGCTGAAAAGGGTTAATAAAAACAAAAAAAAAAATATGATGGAATCAATTTGAAATATTAAGGAATTTAGGGTTCTAATATATTCAATTGACAAAAAACACAAGTCAAGAAGAAAAACAATCATGTATGTAAAGGATGCAGTCAGATTTAAGTTTGAGGACTTTTTTTTAACGATAATGCGCCGGCGATCGCGGAGCTATAAGATAACCAAAAATCTAACAGAAATAATTTGTAAATAATTCTTCCAAGCATAAACAGTGATTTCAGAAAGTTAAAAAAAAAAAAAAAATGGAACATGACCATGCGGTTATGGGCCGAGGACATGGCCAGTTAGGCTCAGCTGCTGAGAGTAGGAAAAGGTCGGAAACTTCGTACTCCCAAATCGGCCAACTAGCCAGAGATATTGAGAAAAAGCGAAAAAAACGAAAAAGCACATGAAAAAACCTGTATTATTCAACGCACCGGCGACACGGCATCCACTTCTTGTGACGCGAGAAGGGATAGATGTCCGCACCCGCACGGGGAATGCGAGAATGGAAACTCAAAAATTTCAAAATTCCTTGACCAAAGAGTAATTTTACGAAATACGTTGACATTTGCCTGAATTTTCGATTCTGTCGTCACCCTATTTAAGCTACATTCAAAGTAATTAAATTGCCTCAGAATTATATTATTTTATTATTTATAAATTTAGCTACAACATTGAAATTCTAATCATTCTGCATACATTGACCTACACGGCGGAATCGTCACTAATCTCGGACATAATGTCTATATAACATCAATTATGTCCATACTGATAGTATTTTCTTCCGGCGTTCACCACAAATTCATTTTTGTTAAGTAGAGTAAATAAAGCGAAATAATTTGATATTTCAGAATATAACAGTGTATTATGCTCTTGCACCTTGCACGGCGAAAGATAAAACATTGGAACAACAGGCAGGTGAAAATGACCGCGGTTGCAGTCGAAAACAACAATCTCGCGTGAGCGGTAACTATCGTCGAACTAGCAAAATGACCACTGTACCCGCGAATATGAACAACTATTTCGGTAGTATTCTCCTACCTTAAAAAAATCACCGTTTTGAAAAAAAATTTAATACCTTAGTGTCGATTTATTTTCGTGCTACCATCGGACAGTATCCAATTTCTTAAAAAATAGTCGCCTCAGTCCAAAAATAGTTGAAGGTTTTGTTAAAAATAGTCGTTTTGGGCCCTTTTTTCATTGAAATAGTCGCCATAGTCGCCTGGCCACTAAAATAGTCGCTTTAGTAGCCTTTTTAGTCGCCTGTGGCAGCCCTGATAATGCAGTTCCTAATTTCTTAGGTATATTAATCTTGATAACTTTGACATAGGCACCAACTAGATGGGGGCAGAGGGGTCAATTGCCCCCTTGCTCCGCCAACAGCGGGGGAAAAGGTATCATTTCAACCCCGCTTCAAAAATTTGTTTTTCCAATATAAAATACTGCTTTTAAAAAAAATTTAAAAAAAAAAAAAAAACATTTTAGAACGTTCTAAAGAAAAAAACACATAAAAAAAAGCAAACACACTTTTTTGGTAACACACAGACACTATCCTCTCCTCTCTTCCTAATGAAAATCGAGTAAGTCTAGCAGCTCTTTTGCACAATTTCATAAAAACATATATTTTAAAGTATTGTATGACATTCGAATATGTAATTTGGCAATGACGAGCTCTGATATAAGCTCCTTTTTCATTGATTATTATCCAGAATTATAAAAAATTTCTTCTTTCATGTTATTGCAATATCTTAAAAGTATATCTTTTAAAATACTGTATGAACGATTTTGAAATAAGTTATTTTATCATGATAAATTACCTGGTTAGTGCTCTTACTTTTACCATAAAATGTTTCCGAGCTAATTCTATACAAATAACTTTGCAACATGAATCAAACAGTTCGATAATAATTCATTGTCTGATATGGAGATTAAGTTCAATATTCTTAGTAAATAGATCTTGAATAAAGGTGTCCAAAAATATTGGGTTAATCCCCCTCACCCCAACGAGTTTATCCACCAAATCTTGCCATCAAATATCGACGAGTTTAATCACCAAAAAAAGTGAAAAGTTGGCGCCTATAAACTTAGATGAACTGGAATCTTTAAAAAAAAAAAATAATAATAATAATAATAAATAAACACAAAATCTAATATGGGAATAAAAATAAGTGGGGTCTTATTCCAATACTTCAAAGTTAACCAACTTCTACATTTTTCCCATTCAAACTAAGTTACCAATTTTTAGTCATAACTAAAAAAAAAAAAAAAAAAAAAAAAAAAAAAAAAAAAACTATCAAATGGAGTGAAAGGACTGCATGCATAAGATTGAAAAAAAATTATTGCAAATTTAACACATTTCATTAATTCCAAACGGTCACTTTTTGTAGAATTGTATAAATTTATGTATAAATTTGAGGGATACTTTCAAAAATTTTTAGAACTTTTAAGGGATAATTCCCAAAACTAATAATTAGGATAATTTTAATAATTAGGAGTAATTATTAAAATTTTAGGGATACATAAAAAAATGTTTAGGGGTATTTCTTTTAAAGCTGGCATAGGCACCTCAGATATTTTCTTTCCAAAGCTTGTTTCAATACTGGCAACTCTAAATCAAAATAATGGTTATATAATGAAACATTTATACTACTTTGACAAACATATGCAAATTTAATTAAATCCCTTTTCTCCTCTGAAAGAATATTGAAGTTTTTTCTCGGGTGTTGGAAGAAAATTGGGGAATTTTAGGGTGTTTTTATAAATTATTGAAAATTTTAAGTACAATTTTAGGAATTTTAAGGAGAAGCAAAAATTTAAGGAATATTAGAAATTTTAGGGTGGAACCTGTACTTGAAAACACCACTAAATAAAGCAACCGAACAGTTTATGAAGATTTTTTAACAAGACCACAAAATTCAGGAAAGAAAGTTTCCCAATAATTCCTGGATTCGTCGATTTATTCCTAAAAAAATTCCCTGATTTTGCGGCACTCTTTTCATTGATGGAAATGGAGAACCCGTAGAAGTAATTCCTTCATCTTGGTTCATCTCAGACAAAAGTTGTCTTTGGTAGTTTGCAACAAATGGGGAAGGGGGGAATGAACATGATTAAAGAATATATGCCCTCAAGTATAACATGGCAAACATTTAATTTTAAAATCTATTGTACATACAGTAATTAAATTACAATTTTTGTATAGGGTATATACAAATAATTCAAGGTATCACAAATAATGTTTCATAAGTCATTGATCTACTTATCAGTTCAAGTTTTGATGGTGTAGATTTTTGAAATGGTGGAAATGAAAAACAGATATTTATTAACAGATTTAAATAATATTCTATTTTAATTTCTCAAACTGAAGATTGGTTTTTTAGTGAGTTATATTAAAAGTGCTTTAAATAAGATATTTAATTGTATAAATAAATTGTATATAAAGTTTTGCAACTAGTTTGAGATAGCATATATCCATAATTTTCCTATTTAGATTCATTTTAACAGGCATAAGATAAAGCTGAGCTTGCTCGTTCAATTGGGAGTGATTCTTCAGAAGATGAAAATTTATTAACCAAGAAAAGCCGAACTAATATTCCAGCCCATTTCAAAGACGATCCCCCTTCTTTGGAATCCCACAAAAAAACGAGCAAAAACTTGTTTGTGAACCAAAAAGCGTGAAAACTTCCTCTACCAGGTAAGAATATATGATAATCAATTAGGTAACGATCCAAGCAATTTCAATTTGATGTTACAATAATTTATATTTTAAAATATAATAAGCAATGGAGAATCTCTGGTCTTTCAAATAAAAAAAAATTTATATGTTTCTTTAAACAATTTTGAACAAATCACCTTTGTCATATGCTTATAATTGAAAAATTAGTTCAGTAGAAAAAACAACAAAAACACTATGTTCTAAATTAGTTCCTATAACTTTTCAAGTGCAACAGTGTATTTTATCACAGACTTTTCAACAACACTTTTTACTATTTATTTTGATTTTATTTGGTGATTAATTTAACAGTTTAAAAGAGATTTTTCTCTCTTATAAATTATTTATTACAATTTTAAACGGCTAAAGAAAAATGAACGAGTTTTTAAAAAAAAAAACAGAATTAGCATTTATTTCGTGATTGATAGTTTTTTGTGTGCTTGGTTGAGGTTGATGCAAACGTATTTGCAGAGAACTTTATATAAATTAAATTCATACAAGCTCAGTATATACGATTGAAATTTAAATACCAGTTTAAAATTATTTTCTTAAATGTTAGTAGAAAATGTTTTCTGATATAACAATTTAACAAAATGTTAATAATCTTATGCTTTTGTGCAAAATTGTGTTTTTCATTTTGCAATTTTTTTTATTTTTTTATTTTTTAATGGGCAGTAAATGCTGCACTGCATGATTTCTTTTATTGATAACAAATTCCAGTTCCGTAACAAAAAGAGTTTGGATAAAATAAAAAGAGCTAAAGACTAGAAAAAGTTTGATGCAATAATTTGATTTTTAAATTTTAATGTAATCTTAATGAAAACAGAAATGAATAATTTTATATTTCAGGTTCGTTTTCTTCGCCGAGGTAGAAACTTCAAAGGAAGATAAAATATGTAAAATAAAATATGTAAAATAAAATATGTATTATAATAAACAGCTTGTATTAAATTTATGTTTTTATTATAAATATGCACTGCAGAAAGTGACAATTAATTTAAGAGTGCATGGTTTTTAAGCCATAAAATATCAATTAAATTATATTGGGTTTCAATTATCGGTCATTAAAAAGCAATTAAAATAGTAATGAAAGTATGAAAAATTATTCATTATACGAGGTATTCAAGTAAATATTATTGTGGATTTTTTAAAATAATAGATGTTTTTGTCAAATAATTTATAGATGAAAACTTTTTCAATGGGGGGGGGGGGGTCTGCAATTTAATTCACTTTATTGCTTTTACAATATTATGATTGAAGTGAATGAACTAAAGCATTAAAATGAAATTTATTTACTATCTATTTGATTCTTAATGCATAGAGAAAAATTATGTTTTAAAAATGAAAAGGGACTTCATAAATGAAGTTGATCGGTGCAGAAAAAATATACTTCACAAGTTTAAAATTCAACCTTCTATTTTTATGAAACCTTAGCATAAAAAGTTCAATGAGTATTGATTGACCAATAGGGATTTTAAATTCTACTGTTAGTTTTCTAGTTTAAAATTGCATGTATCTTTCTAAATCCTTGAATGTCAGACATTTTGTTATCTAAATGTTGTTTTTTTGGTAGGGGAGTTGAAAACATTATTTTACAAATGTTTAAGTATAACTTAACAAATTATTAAGGGTTTTTGGGCAACAATGTGTTACTAAACATTGAACAGCTCAAAATTGAATCTAAACGCATATAAGAATTATCATTTGCAACCACTTCTTCCACTAAAAAGAAATTTCAGATATGTTGAGTGGCAAATCTACCCTAAACTGCTCTGTGATATAATAAAAAAATAGTAGCTAAAATTGCTCTTTCAGGGTTGGAAAAAAACATGTTTTTTTGGTTTAAACAGAGGTCTTTTTTTTATCCTTTTCTAATTACATGTATACATATTTATAAATAAAATTTGGCATAAACAAGAATAATTTATGTTTTATAAACAATGAATATTCCTTTTGAAAGTAATTTGAACTAAGTAAATAAACAATTGTTGCTATTTATGGGGACATTCAAATCATATTAAATTTTAATATTTTATTTAGAGGTACTATTTTTTAAATTCAATATATACAATAGTAATTGTTTACTACATAATACATAGAATATTGCTCTTCGATTCATTTGATACTTATAAAAACTTCAATAGTTTTTAATTGGAAGATTTATTTTAAAATACATTAGAACATATTGTATTTCAGCTAAAAATAGAAGTCATCTACAACATCAAATAATTTAAAAAATCTAATTATAAATAAAAATACAATTTTAAATTATTCTTTAAAAAAAAATATTTCGTTTTTCTGAGGGAAAAGAAAAACATTTGGTTTAAACCAATGCTCATCGATATTGCCCAAGATTGCACATCAATACTGGCCAAAACTACTCCTCGAGATCGGCCAAAACTACGCATCGATATCGGCCAAAACTGCTCCTCGAGATCGGCCAAAACCGCACTGCGATATTGGCCAATATTGCAAAAATGTTAGCCGTTCGGTGCTGGCCGTTCCGACATTACCCAGGATTGGCCAATCTTCCAGAGCTCCGGTTTCCGACATTGGCCAATACTGCTGTGCTACCTGGGTTGTGTGATTCTCAAATTAAAAAATGAATTTTGAAGAACCATTTAAAAATATCTCAATTTCAGCATGATTTTTTACTTGATCAGAGGCCAATTAATTATAAAGGTTTAATATCGGGGTGCCATCGCACCCCCTAAACTTCATTCGATGTACAAAAAATCATGCACTAAAATAGCTTTAAAAAAAATCCTTTAATTGTGATTGGAAAATAAAATGCCTAATTCATAATTAAGAAAAAGCTTTGATCAAATCGGCATTATAGCATTATTGCAATTCTACAAAATATTGCAAGAACTTACAGTTCCGATCAAGATGCTATGGCTAAATTAAGACCAAGAAGTTTCTCTTCATTATTTCCTAAAGATCTTAAAACAGCCCAGGGAAGGGAACAAAATGACCCCTTCTTTGTGTGACCTTGAATTTGAAGGACACAAACAAAATAATAAAATTTGAGGGGTCATACTATCCCCTCCCTTCCACATGACATTGCCCCATATCCCATATCACATGTGAGTTGCAAAATTACTAACATGCCTCTACTCTGGGGAAGAAGTAAATGGAATGGTCCTTCTTGCTTGAGTTGGAGGGTGCATGCTATGTCTAGATTGTTTGTTTCTTCAATTGGTATGGCAGTGCAAGATAATTAACAGTAATAAATAACCATGATAAGATTTTTTTAATATTACTATTTATTTTATAAAATGTAATATAACATTAACAATTTGTTTTAGTTTAGACATTTTCTTTTTCAAAATATGTTTGAATATTTCATTTTTGACCGAATCATCAGAAGTAGCGATTTATCCTACACACTCATATTTGATATTTTATGTAATTATCAACGTAACTCTTAATTCAATACCATCAGTATATGAATAGATTGTAATAAAATATTTAATTCTTATAAAAATGAACTGATTTTATTGGATTAACCCATTGTATCTGCACCCTTTCATATGCAAAATCATTAAAGCCCTTTGATAAAGTCAAACAAAATTACTTTTTAAATTATAAAAATGTAATTTATCCTTAACAGTTTAAAGTGAGTTCCATATAGTTTTTAACTTCTTTTCAAAATATTGAGGATCATAGCCTAGCACGTTTTTAAATGTTGCTATGCTCCAATCTCACTCACAAAAGAGGTATACTCCCCTACCGTACGAAAAGTCACCGGGTCGAGCAATATTTAGCGCTCTGTAGTCTGTTTTCAAATTGAGTAAAGACTTTAAAATTTTTGACTAGTTATCGATTGGTGAGCTACTTCCTGATAGTTTTCCGAGGTTTCTCTTATTTAAGATGTATATGAAGTCCATTTTCCACTTGAAAGACCATCTGGTAGATGTTCCCTGCTTGATAAATAAACTAATCAGAATCTAACTTTGTCCCGGTGCCGTATCATGTAGCACTTGTGCCTGGAAATATCCCATACAACGACATTTATTGCTACTAGAAGAATATCAAGTAATTTAACATAATTGTAAAACTGGTCAGCTTAGATTGCAAATTTGTAAATATTGCTCATTCGCAGCTTTTGGCAGTTTTCATTTGTTCTGTTAAATAAAAGTCAAAATTGTTTTGTATGAATTTATTATTTAAATATGAATGACTGAAATAATGGGACAATACCGATGACTTACAAATAATTTAAATCAGTTAATGTTAAAAAAAATTTAAATGTGTTTTTTTTTTTTCTAATTCCAAATGTGCTTTTCTAAGAGTGACTCAAACTTGATGGTAATATGACTGATAATATGTCTAATATGAGACACAATATTTAACCGATTTGAGATGCTACTTGTGATGAAAATGCAGGTTCTATGGTTATATGATTATTATTATTATTATTATTACAATTTTACTTGCTGTAACTAATTTAGTTTGGAATTTTATTTGAATATAATGCAGAAATTTAAACTAATTTTCAGATGATATAAAGCTGTTTGTTTCAAAAATCTGCTTTTTTTTTTTTAAATATGAGGATTTGTGTATTGACGGTTTAAGATGGTCTTTGAGTACATTTTTCTAATTTAAGTTCCCTTAAATCATATTTATAAAAGAAAATATAGTGTTATGTTAAAGCAATCTCAAAATTTATATTAAAGTACAGGTTGGATATAATTAAAATCTATCTATTTAGAGAATTTTTGCAACTGAAGGAAAATATAAAACTTTAAGATGAAAAGGGCTTATATGGCTGTTCGCTTTACATGCTATTCCTTATAAATGAAATAATAAATCAAAATGAATTCAACCCAATGAAGTTTTAAATATATTGTTGTTCTTGAAGCGTAATTAGCAAAAATCCGAACAGTTATTTCTTAAAGTTTTCATTTCAAAAATTTTATGATAATATTTAAACACAGCATTACCAGATTTTCCCAGCAGTACTAATACAAAATTTCAAAAAGATTTATTAATTTCTACAGACTCCGGACTGATCTAAACAACACCAGTTTAATTATGGCCCGCCTGCACCTTAAAAACTTTCGCGGATGTCAGAAATAAAGCATACATACCCATTGGTATTAGTAACCCCCCTAACCAAATCAGAATTATATTATAGTTTTAAAAGAAATTTATACTGGATTAATACAGAAAATCTTTATAGAATTAGATAATATTGTTGATGCGTATTTAACCAATTAAAAGAAATGAAAGTTTACATAAGAAATAAATAAAAAATTTGAGAGCGCCATAGTAAAAACTATCTTATTTTCAGCGATAATTTTTTTTTTAACTAAAAAACTGTACACACACGCACATTGAGGTCAACGCACTCACTCTTTTTTTATTATTCAAGTTCGAATATATGTTAATTTAGTTAGAGCAGTCTTAGTAGTGCAACAATATGTAGAGTTAAGGTTAAGGTGACCTAACATTGGTAAGATTTTTTTTTTTTTAATTTTACTTATTTCACAAAATGTAATATTTCATCAACAATATTTGTTTAGATCTTTGTTTTTTCCGAAAAATGTTTAAATATTTCATTTTTGTCCGAATGATCCGAAGAAGGCCACAAAATTTAGGTTTAGGCTAAAAATCGAAACAAGCATCTTTAGAGCACGAAAAAGAATGGAAAACATCAAGAAAAAAATACAAAATTCACGTAAACCAATTTACAAACTACACTCATACTTGCTATCTTCAAGGAAAAGCAAAACTATACTAAACTTCAACTTAACTAGACATCACTTAGACGATAGATCGTCACAGTGCTCATAGGTATTTAATCCATTTTGGCGGAGTGAAGACATAATTCTCGCCATACCTTATAGCCTTTTGTTCTCTATAGGGTTGCGGTTTGGCGAACTTTATGCTTTCACCCCGCCAAAATGGATTAAATACCTATGAGCACTGTGACGATCTATCGTCTAAGTGATGTCTAGTTAAGTTGAAGTTTAGTATAGTAAAATATATTTCTTTTCAATTTAAAAAATAACAAACAAAAAAAAAACATGTTATTTTCTATAATATATGTCATAGGCTATATCCTGTTCATAACATAAATTTTAAACAGTGTCCTAAATATTTACGAAACTTGGGCATGCATGAGCATGAAACTTAAATAATCAGCATTTTGCTATTCAGTCACAAATTTCACTAGGTACGTATATATTATGAAAAATTATGTGTTTTGGATTTGGAAGTTATAACACATCTTAACCACAAAAGTACATATTAAATGAGGCAAAAAATCGTTTTCATAAAACATAACAAGCACAGTATTTGGCGAGGGGGGGGGGGGGGGATGTAAGGACTTTTTTTAAAAATTCCATGACCCTTTGTCTGAATGTATGCAGTAGAGCATTCAGATTCTTTTTTAATTTTTTGGAGGGGGAGGAGGATACTTTCATTCTTTGTTTGATTTATATTAAACATATAAATCAAAAACACATATCACTTTCAATTAATTACGTTAAATAAAATGTCAAAATTTAGGGGGGGGAAAAAAAGAAAAAAGTACAGGATCTAACCTATTTTGCTTATGAATGCCTATAGATTTGTTGCACATCTATAAGACAGTGCTGTAAAGGGTTAATAAAAACGAAAAATATGATGGAATCAATTTGAAATATTAAGGAATTTAGGGTTCCAATATATTCTAATGATAAAAAACACAAGATAAAAGGAAAAATAATCATGTCCATACCTGCCAACATTGGCATTTTCAAATTAGTACAATTTTTACGGAACAAATATTTGCATTCCTATGACTCATGGAAAGTCACATAGCGACAATATTTATGAATGTAATATAGAAATAATAGAAATTCTATTACAAATGCAAAAAAAAATTTAAAAAATTGCATAGTATTCATTGCTCTCAAATATAACAAATTGTTACATTTTAGCACAAAATGGAAATTATAAAATAAAAATACTAACTTGGATTTAAAAATAAATCAATTTAAACTTTACGATGAAATCTCTGATGAGGTTTAAGATTTAGTCTACATTACACCTAAATAAAACATGCTTTATGACACAAAAACTCTAGTGAAACATACAATGAGTTGGTGGTATTCAAAGTGTTTAATCACACGCACAAATATCAATTATGCAGGCTTTCGAATTCGTATTAATACATTTGATGTTGTCACTGTGCTTTTTAGAATTGATATGAACTTCGACATCAGTAAATCCTCCATGAGAAATCTTAATATCAGATGCATTGATAGAGCAGAAAGCAAAATTTGTTTCTTTGTTTGAATTTCTGATGATTAGAAGTAAACCGCTTGGTTTGAAGTAAACTCCAAAAAAACTTGATATTTTCTGGAATTTTACACCAGGATTGTTTAACTTGGATATTTTAAAATAAATAATTAAGACTAACAAAGAAGCTGAAAACCGAAAGTACTTTAATCTCTAAAGTCCGAGAAAACGAAACAGTCGTTCGGTGAGTGCCGCCAAAACAATTGAAAACGGCGGCGTCGCGATTTAGTGCTCAGCGTTGGAGTACGGTCCAAAAGAAGAAAGAATAAAAAAAAACTAAAGCACTTTCAGTTTTCTACTTTATTATCTCTAAAGTTCGAGACAATGAAACAGTTGCTTGGTTCGCCAAATCCCGTCGGCAACACAGATGAAAACAATGAATTTCCGGCGCCGCGCTTAAGTACTTTTATTATATACGCGCAACATTATTGTACGGTCCAAACAGAAGGAAGAACCAAAATCTAAATCACTTTTGGTTTTCAGATTCTTTGTTAATCCCTTAAGTCTGAGGCAAAGCAATAGTTGTTTGGTTCGCCAGGTCCCGTTGGCAACACAAATGAAAACAGTGCATCCCCGGCGCCGTGTTTAGTGCTATTATTTACGCGCAAGTCCAGTACTATTATTTACGTTTTGGAGTCCAGTCCAAAAGAAGGTAGAATTAAAAAACTAAAGCACTTTCGGTTTTCTGCTTCTTTATTAATCTGTAAAGCCCGAAAAATCGAAACAGTGGTTTGGTTTGCCAAATCTAGTCGGCAACAGAAAAGAAAACAATGCATCCTCGCCAACGCGCTTTAGTGCTGAACATATGCGCAATCTTGGAGTGTGAATAAATATTTTGACGGAAGCGGCAGTTTTGGAAAATCGTTTCGGTTTCGTGTGTGACTTAAAAAAATATTTATAAAAAAAAAAAAAAAAAAAAAACGTTTTTATGGAAAAAACAAAAGTACCGTGAAATCCGTACGATTTTTTTAGCTGTTCGTACACCCGTACAAAATAGTAAAAATCCGTACATTGTACGGATGATTCGTACAAGTTGGCAGGTATGCATGTCTGTAAAGGATGCAGTCAGATTTAAGTTGGAGGGTTTTTTTAAACAATAAATCTACTGGTGGTCACGCTTCAAAATAATAGGTAAAAATCTAACCGAAATAAATAATACGTAAATAATTAGGGTTCTAATATATTCTGTTGATAAAACACAAAAGGCAAGAAGGAAAAAAATCATGTCTGTAAAGGATGCAAGCAGATTGAAGTTTGCAGATTTTTTTAATAATAAGACACTGGCGGACGCGAAGTTATAGGATAACCAAAAATAACAGAAATAATGTACAAGTTCCAAACATAACAATGATTTCAGAAAGTAAAAAAAAAAAAAAAAAAAGATAAAAAAAAAGCGGAACATGAACTTGTGGTTGTAGGCCGAGGAGGGGGATTGGCTGGTTTGGCTTAGCTGCCAAGAGTAGAAAAAGTTCGGAAACTTCGTACACCCAAATCGATTGGCCAACTATATATATGTGTGACGCGAGTCGGGACAGATGTCCGCACCTACACGGGGTACGCGAGAAGAGAAACTCGAAAATTTCAAAATTCCCTGATTAAAGAGTAATTTTACGAAATTCCTTGACATTTCCCTGAATTCCTGGTTCTGTAGCCACCCTGTTTAAGCTACATTCAAAGTAATTAAATAAATTGCTTAAAAATTTAAATTATTCATAAATTTAGCTACAACATTGAAATTCTAATCATTCTGCATTGATTGACCTACACGGCGAAATCGTTCAAAACAAAGGCACAAATCTCGGACATAATGTCTAATAACATCAATAATGTCCATACTATGGCACTTTCTTCCGCCATTTAGGGCAAATTCCAGAAATTCATTTTTGTTTAGAGTAAATAAAGCGAAATAATTTGATAATATAATTGTGTATGCTGTTGCCTTGCACGACGAAAGATAAAATATTGAAACCTAACAGGTAAGCGAAAATGACCGTCGTTGCCGCCAAAAACAACAATCTTGCGTGAAGTTCAGGGCTGCCACTGACTGTAAGCTTTGAAAATAGTTGCTTTAGTAGCCTCAGATGTTAAAAATAGTAGCCAAAATAGTCTCAAACATTGAAAATAGTAGCCTCACTTTTCATAACGATTGTTTTTTTAAGTCGGTAAAGACTTTCCTCTTGTTTTAAAGGTTTTAAGTTATCATTAAAATCGGAATAAAACTGTTGATTTACATAAACACGAAAACCCAGAGACACTCTTCTTTCAATTCAAAATAGTGTCTAATACATAACATCCCATACGGTAAAAGGCATGTGTCTTGAGGGAGGCGCTATCGTATTTGCATAATGCGATGGAAGTTGACAACTCAACCGTACTCCCAGACAGCACCTAAGCAAAAAAAGTTAAACTTCACGCAAAAGCGACGGTAAAAATCGATTGGCAAAACAAGATATATATATATTAATTTTCAAAATAAGACAACTTTTTGGCAGAAAAATAAGTTTTATGTTTAAACAATTATACTATATATCGACAATGACAGGCGAATTTAATTAAGACCAGTTTTTAAATTTTTAACAGGATAGCTACAGAATTTGAGAAACAAAATTCCTCAATATTTCCCTAATTTCCAGAAACTTCCCTGATGTGCATCTCTGTCGACGTTATCATTAAAAAAAAGAAGAAAATATGACCAGTTTAAAAATATATAAATTTTACTATTTACAATTACATTTACTTATCAAAGCATAATTGCACCAAAATATAAATTTCTGCTAAAAATCAAAACAAGCATCTTTAGCGCATGAAAAAAAAAAGGGGGAAACCATTAATAAAAAAAAATACAAAATTCACATAAATCAATTTACAAACTACACCCATACTTTCTAACTTCAAGGAAAAGAAACTAGTACAATACTTTTCTTTTAGTTTAAAAAATAACACAAATAAAACATGTTTTCTTTAATATCCTGGTCATAACATAAATTTTAAACAGTGTCCTACATATTTACTAAACTTGGGCATGCATGGGCATGAAACTTAAATAATCAGCATTTTGCTATTCAGTCACAAATTTCACTAGGTATAATATTTCATAAAAAAATTATGTCTTTTGGATTTTGAAGTTGAAGAAGAAAGTATTATAAACATATTAAATGAGGCAAAAAATCATTTTCATGAAACATGACAAGTATAGCATTCAGCAGGGGAAAAAGACGTATGGACTTTTTTAAAAATTCCATGACCCTTTGCCTGAATGTATGCAGTAGCGCATTCAGATTTTTTATGTTTTGGAGGGGAAGGAGGATGTTTCAATTCTTTGTTTGATTTATATTAAATATAGAAATCAAAAACACACATCACTTTCAGTTAATTATGTTTAGTAAAATGTCAAAATTAAAGTACAATATATATATATATATATATATATATATATATATATATATATATATATATATATATATAGTACTTTAATTTTGACATTTTACTAAACATAATTAACTGAAAGTGATGTGTGCTTTTGATTTCTATATTTATATATATATATATATATATATATAGTAATAATAATCAAGTACAGGATCTAACCCTTTTTGCTTATTAATGCCTATAGATTTGTTGCACATCTATAACAGTGCTGTAAAGGGTTAATAAAAACAAAAAAAAATATGATGGAATTAATTTGAAATATTAAGGAATTTAGGGCTCTAATATATTCTATTGACAAAAAACACAAGACAAGAAGAAAAACAATCATGTCTGTAAAGGATGCAGTCAGATTTAAGTCATACACGTGATTAGTCAAGCAAAAAATTAGCTGAAATATTTTTCGTCATTTTACAGCATAATACACAAAAACATATATTAGCACACAAAATTCAATACAAATTTTAGTTAAATTTTGGATACAAGATTGATTTCAATTATTAACTCTACAAAAACCACATCTCATTATGATTGACACGCACACAATAATTAAATAAAGACAACTGTGTTCATGTATTAATAACTGACAAATTTAACTTGACTTAAATGTTTTTGTACACATTCAGAAATTATAATACAGGGTGTCCAGCAAAATTTCTAATAAAAATTCAAGCATCATCAAAAAACGTTCAAGGACCCCTCTTGCGACCAATTATCACCATATTTTTCAGTATAAAAGTATACCCCACTTAGTAGTGTGCTGAACTAATTTTAGAAATTAGAAAAATTGTATGAAAATAAGAAATTGCTTATCAGAAAAGAATTGGGTTGTTATATTGAAAATAGGAAGAGAGGATTTTTTAAAGGCTCATACTAGAGACTGAGAAAAAAAAAAGATACAAGATAGTTTACCAAGTCATAAATATGAAGGTCTAAATCTAAGCAGACAAAAAACACAAGGAATGTTACTAGGTGTACACTTTAATAGTTTGTACTAAACATCAGCCGCATTGGAACAAACAGCTTCATTTTGAGTGTAAGATTCGAATGTGGTAGGATAGTTTGAGACTTAGGATTTTTTTTTTCAGGCAAACATTTCTCTGTAATTTGGCAACTTTTGCAGTTCTTTCTTTCAGTTTCCTTTGGCACTAACTTTTTCTTTGAAAACAAATGCTTGTCACTAACATTTCTGTTAATAAGTACTAAGGGAGGGAGATTCTACAAGACCATAATACAGTACCCAAGCAAAAAATTTCAAATTTCCACAGTTGAAAAAGCCAATTTTAAACAATTATATAAAAAAATGCTTTAACTTTTTAACAATTATTATAATGGCTCTAGATAAAATATAATTTTTTTTTTATATATGATAAAATACATTATTTTATATATTATAGCAGTTAAAATTGCAATTATAAATAAGAATATACAGTAAAATTGGACAATTGGGTCGAATTTTTTGCACAAAATTAAATTAAAATCCTAGTAATTCTGTATATATTCAAATCAAAAGGCAAAACTGATCTTCACACAAACACTAATCACGGGCATAGCGGCTATCACATCATCGGAAACCTAGGCGAATGACACCTAAAGAGGGCAGCAAATTTCGCAATATCTACTATTAAAACGGCTTAGTCGAAAATTACCATTACTCCAAAGTAAATATCGGCGATAGCGGCCACCGTATCGGCGAAAATCCGAGTAATTACATTAAAGCAACAATCGGAAAAAATTAACACCACAACAACGTAAATTTCGACGATATTGCCCGCCGTTAGCAGGGTAAACTTATGTAAATACAGACCTTAAGTCAGCGCAACGCTCAGCGAAACTAAGTACCATACAACAACGTAAATAATGGCGATAGAGATTGGTAATCTGTAGAAAAATTGGCCATTACATCGGAGGTTTGAGGAAGTCTGAACGCACATAAGATCCATGGCTATCTGATTTGCTAGCAAGTTCAATAAGATTGTAATGTAGATTTGTATCGATCTCAAGAATAATCGAAATTTTAATAAGAAAAGAGCGGAAATCCGAATTTCAGACAAAATTTATCATCATGCAACAACGTAATTCTCAGCGATAGCGTCCGCCATAATCACGGGAAAACGGCCATTTCATCACCGTAAGGTTCAGCAAAATGCCCATCGCATATCAACGTAAATAATGCACATAGAAGCTATGATATTAAAGAAAAATTCTGAGGAAAAGTATTCATTCTATCGGTGGTTTGGCGGAGTTTAAACGTGTGCAGATTTCGTGTTTGTCAGGAAATTCCATCGATCTCCGGCATGTTCGAAATTTCGGTCAAAAATCTTCGAATAGAACCATGTTTAAAGAGAACATTTCTGAGGGAAGGAGAAACTACTTTCGATCCGCGAGATCAATGGGAAAATTGTGGAAAAACGCCGATATAAGAAGACTTTTTCCGATACTGAAGAGGAGTGAAAATTTCTGAATTCAACCGGAAATTCCAACATTAATACGAATTTCAAGCATAATCCACGATTTTCCTGAAATGCAAAAAATTCAAGTATATTTCCCAACTACTGGACACCCTGTAATAATAGTTAAATACAGAAAAAGTCCGATTATCTGGCATTCAAGATTCAATCCACTAGAATTTTTTAAAAATCAAATTGGTAAGAATACCTTTTTCGCAAAAAAAAAACAAAAAAAAAACAAAAAAAAACACGGTGATAAATTGCCAAATTTTATAAATTTTTTAATTTAGTTTGAGACTTTGAATTTGAATATGATTTTTATTAGAAACATTTTAAGGGAATGAAGGACGAAAGCAGACTTTTCAATAAGATTTCCGAAAAAAAATTGAATACATCTATTTTCAGAATTGACACAAGTTTTTCAGTGGATGATGGATAATTTTGATGCAATTCGCGGATTTCCGCAAATTCGCGGATGAATCACATGTATGAAGACCACGTGACAAAGGCAACAGCATCGAAAACCTGTTTAACTATTCTTTAACCAAGTTAGTTCAGACTAAAACAAGTCATGAACTACAGAGGGAAAAGAGCGCACTGGGCATTCTTTTTGTGAAAAAAGGAAGTCGATCGAATGGCCTTGACACGTCACTTGAAATAAATAAAACATTTTAGGGAATGAAGGAAAAGGCTGACTTTTCAAAACGATTTCTGACTATTTTTTAAAATATATCTAATCTAATTCCAAAATTTTAGCGGATAACGGGATTTTCAGCCGATGATGAATTCGCGGATTTCCGCTAATTTACGTAAAAAAATTCGCGGATTTCCGCTAATTCGCGGAAGAATCACATGTATGTTAAGTTTGAGAATTTTTTTTTTTTTTTTAACAATAATGCGCCGGCGGTCGCGAAGCTATAAGGTAACCAAAAATCTATCAGATATAATGTGTAAATAATTGTTCCAAGAATAACAGTGATTTCAGAAAGTTAAAAAAAAAACAAAAAAAAACACGGAACATGAACATGCGATTGTGGGCCGAGGACAGGGGATTGGCTTGTTTGGGTCAGCTGCTGAGAGTAGGAAAAGGTCGAAAACTTCGTACTCCCAAATCGGCCAACTAGCTAGATATTGAGAGACTTTTACGAAAAAGCACATGACAAAACCTGTATTATTCAATGCACCGACGACACAGCATCCACTTCTTGTGACGCCAGCCGGGATAGATGTCCGCACCCGCACGGGGAATGCGAGAAGGGAAACTCAAAAATTTCAAAATTCCTTGACTAAAGAGTAGTTTTACGAAATACCTTGACATTTACCTGAATTCCCGATTCTGTTGCCACCTTGTTTAAGCTACATTCAAAGTAATTAAATTGCCTCAAAATTTAAATTATTTTATCATTTATAAATTTAGCTACAACATTGAAATTCTAACCATTCTGCATCGATTGACCTACACGGCGAAATCGTCACTAATCTCTGACATAACGTCTATATAACATCAATTCTGTCCATACTGATAGCATTTTCTTCCGGGCGCTCACAACAAATTCATTTTTGTTAAGTAAAGTAAATAAAGCGAAATAATTTGACATTTCAAAATATAACAGTGTATGCTCTTTCGCCTTGCAAGGACAAAGATAAAACATTGGGAAAACAGGCAGGCGAAAATGACCGCGGTTGCCGTCAAAAACCACAATCTCGCGTGAGCGGTAACTATCGTCGAACTAGCAAAATGACCACAGTACCCGCGAATATGAACAATTATTTCGGTAGTATTTGCTCTCTCCTACCTTAAAAAAAAATCACCGTTTTGAGAAAAATTTTAGTACCTTAGTGCCGATTTTTTTTTCGTGCTACCATCGGAAAGTATCCAATTTCTTAAAAAATAGTCGCCTTAGTCCAAAAATAGTTGAAGGTTTAGTTAAAAATAGTCGTTTTAGGCCCTTTTTTCATTGAAATAGTCGCCATAGTCGCCTGGCCACTAAAATAGTCGCTTTAGTAGCCTTTTTAGTCGCCTGTGGCAGCCCTGTTTGTGTTAATCTAAACACACTGTGCAAAGATGTTGTTTTTATAAAATAAAAATGTTTTTTTCATTTAAAGAAAAGACTTTCCATTTGAAAAGTAAACAAATATTGTAATCAAGTATTATTGTTAGTGCTATTCATAGTGCAATTTTCTGTCTTGGGGTGAAAAGTGTAATAGTTGTAGCCTTCCTTCCCTCGGCAATAAAATGCCAGTATGGCCTTTCAATAGTTAATTTGTTATTCTGTTCAGTTTAAAATAAAGATACATACTGTTGTAGGGTTCATTGATGGAAATGGAGAACCCATAGAAGTAATTCCTTCATCTTGGTTCATCTCAGATAAAAGTTGTCTTTGGCAGTTTGCAATGAATGGGGGGGGGGGGGGAATTTACATGATTAAAGAATATATACCCTCAAGTCAACATGGCAAACATTTAATTTTAAAATCTATTGTACATACAGTAAGTAAATTACAATTTTTGTATAGGGTATACAAATAATTAAAGGTATCACAAATATTGTTTCATAAGTTTTTGATCTACTTATCAATTCAAGTTTTAATGGTGTAGATTTTTGAAATTGTGGATATGAATAACAGATATTTATTAACAGATTTAAATAATATCCTATTTTAATTTCCCAAACTGAAGATTGGTTTTTTAGTGAGTGATACTATAAGTGCGCTAAGTAAGATATTTAATTGTATAAATAAATTGTATATGAAGTTTTGCAACTAGTTTGAGATAGCATATATCCATAATTTTCCTATTTAGATTCCTTTTAACAGGCATAAGATAAAGCTGAGCTTGCTCGTTCAATATCTAGCATTGGGAGTGATTCTTCAGAAGATGAAAATTTATTAACACAGAAAAGCCATACTCATATTCCAGCCCGTTTCAAAGACGATTCTCTTTCTTTGGAATCCCACAAAGAAACAAGCAAAAACTTATTTGTAAACCAAAAAGCGTGATAACTTTCTCTGCCAGGTAAGAATATATGTGAATAATATATATATAAGATAGTATATATATATAATATATATATATAATATATATATATAAGAATATATCAATTAGGTAACGCTCCAAGCAATTTTGATTTGATGTTACAATAATTTATATTTTAAAATAAAAATTAGCAATGGAGAATCTCTGGTCTTTCAAAAAAAAAAAAAAATTATCTGTTTCTTTAAACAATTTTGAACAAATCACCTTTGTCATATGCTTATAATTGAGAAATTAGTTCAGAAGAAAAAACAACAAAAACACTATGTTCTAAATTAGTTCCTATAACTTTTCAAGTGCAACAGTGTATTTTATATTTTATCTCAGACTTTTCAACAACACTTTTTACTATTTATTTTGAATTTATTTGGTGGTTAATTTAACAGTTTAAAAGAGATTTTTCTCTCTTATAAATTATTTATTAAAATTTTTAACGGCTAAGGAAAAATGAACGAGTTTATAAAAATTAAAAAAAAAAAGCATTAGCATTTATTTCACAATTCATAGTTTTTTTGTGTGCTTGTTTGAGGTTGGTGCAAATGTATGCGATTGAAATTCAAATACCAGTTTAGAATGATTTTTTTAAATGTTAGTAGAAAATGATTTCTGATGTAAAAATTATACAAAATGTTAACAATCTTATGCTTTCGCGCAAAATTCTGTTTTTCATTTTGCAATTCTGTTTTTCTTCATTGGCAGTAAATGCTGCATTGCATGATTTCTCTTATTGACAACAAATTGCAGTTCCGTTACAAAAAGAGCTTGGATAAAATAAAAAGAGCTAAAGACTAGAAAAAGTTTGAGGTAATAATTTGATTTTTAAATTTTAATGTAATCTTAATTAAAACAGAAATGAACAATTTTATATTTCAGGTTCGTTTTCTTCACCGAGGTGGAAACTTCAAAGGAAGATAAAATTTGTAAAATAAAATATGTATTATAATAAACAGCTTGTATTAAATTTATGTTTTTATTATATATATGCACTGCAGAAAGTGACCTTTAATTTAAGTGTGCATGGTTTTTAAGCCACAAAATATCAATTTAATTATATTGGGTTTCAATTATCGGTCACCAAAAAGTAATTAAAATAGGAATGAAAGTATAAAAAAGTATTCATTATATGAGGTATACATGTAAATATTATTGTGGATTTTTAAAAATAATGTTTTTGTCAAATAATTTTTAGATGAAAACTTTTTCAATGTTGGGGGGGGGGGGGATCTGCAATTTTAATTCACTTTATTGCTATTACATTTGAAGTGAATGAACTAAAGCATTAAAATGAGATTTATTTACTATCTATTCGATTCTTAATGTATGGAGAAAAATGATGTTTTAAAAATGAAAAGTGACTTCATAAATGAAATTGATCTGTGCATAAAAAATATACTTCACAAGTTTTAAATTCAACCTTCTATTTTTATGAAACCTTAGCATAAAAAGTTCAATGAGTATTGATTGACTTATAGGGTCTTTAAATTCTACTGGCAGTTTTCTACTTTAAAATTGCATGTATCTTTCTAAATCCTTGAATATCAGACATTTTTTTATCTAAATGTGTTTTTTTTTGGTAGGAGAGGTTGAAAACATTATTTTACAAATGTTTAAGTATAACTTAACAGATTATAAAGGGTTTTTGGGCAACAATGTGATACTAAACATTGAACAGCTCAAAATTGAATCTAAACGCATATAAGAATTATCATTTGCAACCACTCCTTCCACCAAAAAGAAAGTTCAGATATGTTGAATGGCAAATCTATCCAAAATGCTCTGTGATATAGTGAAAAAACAGTAGCTGTTCCAAAAATTGCTCATAGTAGTGGCTAAAACTGCTCATCCAGGTTTGGAAAAAACCATGTATTTTTTGGTTTAAACCAAGTTTTTTTTTTTTATCCTTTTCTAATTACATGTATACATATTTATAAATAAAATTTGACATAAACAAGAATAATTTATGCTCAAATAACAATGAATATTAATTTTGAAAGCAATTTGAACTAAGTAAATAAACAATTGTTCTACTTATGGGGACATTCAAATCATATTAAATTTTAATATTTTATTTAGACATTAGAACATATTTTATTTCAGCTAAAAATAGAAGTAATTTACAACATCAAATAATTAAAAAAAATCTAATTATAAATGAAAATACAATTTTAAATTATTCTTAAAAAAAAAAACATTTGGTCTAAACCATGCTCATCGATATTGCCCAAGATTGCACATCAATACTGGCCAAAACTACTCCTCGATATCGGCCAAAACTACTCCTCGAGATCGGCCAAAACTGCTCCTCGAGATCGGCCAAAACCGCTCCTCGAGATCGGCCAAAACCGCTCCTCGAGATCGGCCAAAACCGCACTGCGATATTGGCCAATATTGCAAAAATGTTATCCGTTAGGTGCTGGCTGTTCCGACATTACCCAGGATTGGCCAATCTTCCAGAGCTCCGGTTTCCGACATTGGCCAATACTGTTGTGCTACCTGGGTAGTTCAGCTCTGCAGTAAGTCTTATTTTTATTTGGTAGCAATGAACATGACTGATTCTAATGGTTTCTTATGTTAAAATTGATGGATACAAAAGGATTAGAAAAGATGAACTCAGCAATAAAAGATATTAAATAGTTCTGTGGTATTTTGTTTGAGTGAGAACAAGGTACTAATCTGATATTAGAAGAAAAAATTATTTTTCATGATAAGGAGGCCACAAAATTCAGGGAAAAAAGTTCCCTGATTTCCCTGACAGATTTCTAAACAATTCCCAGATTTTAGGGCAAACATTTTTTTTAAATTTCCAAAATTTTCTTAGGTTTTCCAGATATCTAGACACCCTGATCAAATAGAACATGTATGCTAAAGAGATAATATGCAATTTTTTTAAAAAATAATTTTCCTGGTAATGAAAAGTTTAAATTATTCCATAACAATAAACTTCTAATGGCTTACCACTACAAATCTCCTTGTAAATAACACCAAAATATGGATGAACGTGCCTTAAACAATACAAAATTTCCCCGATTTTCATGAAATTTTAAAAAGTTCCCTGACATTTCCCTGATTTTTTCTAGAATCAGAAAGCTCCCTGACATTTCCCGGTTCTGTGGCCACTCTGCACGAGTTCTAATATCTAAGATTTAAGATGTTCTTAAGTTCTGTAAATAATAAATAGAATTTTAGTTTATATAATTCAGAGATATGTCTAATACTTTACAACGATGCGAAAGTAAATTATTAAAAACTAAATTTAAGAAAACCTATTATGCAAACAAAGTATCAGTTTGTTTATCAATGTTTGAAATACATTAAAGTAATTTATGAAAAATTTGATTTCCAGTACTTGCGCTATTTTAATTTATAGTTTTTTTCCTCTTCAAGAGTTATTAAATAAAATAGATTTTGACGACAAAGTCATTATATTGACAATTCAACACTTACTTGATTAGGAATGTTGTTTTGTAATGGAAAGTATGGCAATGGTATTGCCTCATTTCTATCAACTTGTGTAGGCATATTTTTTTTCCCATATGGTAATGGAATATTCCCTCGATTCTGTCCGGCAGAATCCACTTTTTTTTTATAAAAATTCAGGTAATCTTGAATTCTTTTACGTTTAAGAGAGAGCTTTGGGGAAGTAACCTAGATATAAAAAAGGAAAATAATCAATGCTCCAAAATAGGATTACACGTTTTTGAATATGTAAGCTCTATGTAGAAGGCAAAGAAGCATAAATAGAAACAAGAATTTAGCATCATTCCCATAGCAGAGCAAAGATTACCTACAGTTTGATTTCTGTATGGAATAAATAATTGGTTCCCACTGAAATGAGTCATTTTTAAGGTCTTTCCGAAATGCCATTAATGTGCAATTTTATAGCTGCTAATATCCTTTTATGCACAATTTGCGTGAACAAATTTCGATGGAGTTTCAATTTTCATATGCACTGTTCTTAGGCTATAACACATTAAATGTGCACAGGCATAGCACTCGCAAAATGCATCTGCTAAAAAAAACGACGACGTATAACTTGATGTAAGTGAAATACAAATATACAGGACACTTCTGGAGAAAAGCAGATAAGTAGCAGTTTCAAGGGAATAAGCAAATAAGAGTTGAATTTTTTAAAATATTGCTGTCGAGCACAAAACATGAGCAAAAATTTAGGACTTCAGAGGAACTCGAAGCATTTTCAAACACTACTTTTAAGGACCTCTAATAATTTTCAAATGCTTTTAAGGCCTTGAAAACAAGTTAAACAAGGCATGTGGAACATTTAGCAACTTTCAATTACAGTATAATATTGGACATTGCACTAACATTTGATATGGTGTTATTTACCACTTTCATACATTCACTCATTTAAGTAAAAATGGCCAGTTTGGCGATATTTTTGGTAATAACTTTTACAAGGGCGCAAAAAAAAAAAAAAAAAAAAAAAAAAAACCCGCCTAGATATCGAAATTGGCAATGTTATTTTATAGACATTGTCATTTCATTGCGTGCAACAGATAAAATCAATCATTGATGGGTGATGCTCAAGGGCAGAAAGCTCGGTGATAAAGGCACTCGTTTTTCAACTTTTTAAGGTTTAATCGGCTTTCTCTACTGGAATTTCAAAGGTGGGGATATTTTGAACACCACAGAGATTTTGATCAAATTCGTTAGAGCCATATTTTAGCAAAAACATGATTTTTTTCAATGGCATCTACCTTATGCACAAGCACGATTTTGATAAAAACCTTAATGCTAGGTCTCATGGTCACCACTAACCAGCACACCAAATTTAAAAATCCTAGGTCAATTTGTCGAGCAGTCTATCCAGTTGTTTATCTATATTGATGATGTATACATATGGGTAATTGTGAGCAAAAATATGGAGCACTTTTGATGAATTTCAATGACTGTAGGTACTCTGTTTGTAAATGAAGCGAAATAACTCAAAAACAAAGAATAATGAAACAAAAAGTATAGTCATTTTGAAATAATGCCTATACTGAAAGGTTAGATCTTAGTTTCAGCAGAATATTTAGATTTGTAATGATTATGTATGTCAAAAGGGAAAATTAAGAAATATAATTCTTTTATAACAGATAATGCTTACAGATTAATAAGTTACAAAATAATTTTCTGATGCACTGAGGTTCCAATGATTTGCTGTTGGAAAGCTTTTATTAACTATACGATGAAAGGTTGAAAGGGCCTTTAACATAAACAAGTTATCGATAGCTCTGAGGATGTCAACCGCGCAGTAAATATTTTATTTGCCATTCAATGTTTCAAACAAGGTTTTTAATGAGGAAGAATTATAGCAGAATTGTTGTTATTAAGTAGTACTTTTATTTGTCTCATTATGTTATATAAAACAATCTGTCTCTCCCTCTGCACAAAGCTACTAAAAATAAGCATAGAGCTCTAAAACATAAGTAGTTTTGATTTTCTAATTTAGCTTAAATTTTAATTAGGTTTTTTTTTTTTTTTTTGTATAAAATGGCACCTACAGGGCTGCCACTGACTGTAAGCTTTGAAAATAGTTGCTTTAGTAGCCTCAGATGTTAAAAATAGTAGCCAAAATAGTAGTCTCAAACATTGAAAATAGTAGTCTCAAACGTTGAAAATAGTAGCCTCACTTTTCATAACGATTGTTTTTTTAAGTCGGTAAAGACCTTCCTCTTGTTTTAAAGGTTTTAAGTTATCATCAAGATCGGAATAAAACTGTTGATTTACTTAAACACGAAAACTCAGAGACACTCTTCTTTCAATTCAAATAGTGTCTAATATATAACATCCCATACGGTAAAAGGTATGGGGGGGGGGGGCTATCGTATTTACATAACTGTGATGGAAGTTGGCAACTCAACATTACTCCCAGACAGCACCTAAGCAAAAAAAGCTAAACTTCACGCAAAAGCGACGTTAAAAATTGATTGGCAAAACAAGATATATATATTTTTAATTTTCAAAGTAAAACAACTTTTTGACAGAAAAACAAGGTTTTATATTTAAACAATTATACTATATATTGAAAATGACAGGCAAATTTAATTAAGACCAGTTTTTAAATTTTTCAAAGCATAGCTATAGAATTTGAGAAACAAAATTCCTCAACATTTCCCTAATTTCCAGAAACTTCCCTGATGTACATCTCTGTCGACGTTATCATTAAAAAAATGAAGAAAATATGACCAGTTTAAAAATATATAAATTTGACTATTTACAATTACATTTACTTATCAAAGTATAATTGAACCAAAATATAAATTTCTGCTAAAAATCAAAACAAGCATCTTTAGAGCATGAAAAAAATGGAAAACATTAATAAAAAAAATACAAAATTCACATAAACCAATTTACAAACTACACCCATACTTACAAACTTCAAGGAAAAGAAATTAGTACAATACTTTTCTTTTTAATTAAAAAAATATTACAAATAAAACACATTATTTTCTTTAATATATGTCATAGGCTTAATCCTGTTCATAAATTTTAAACAGTGTCCTAAATATTTACTAAACTTGGGCATGCATGAGCATGAAACTTAAATAATCAGCATTTTGCTATTCAGTCATAAATTTCACTAGGTATAATATTTCCTAAAAAAATTATGTCTTTTGGATTTTAAAGTTGAAAAAAGATAAATAACATATATTGCATGTAAGAAAGACTTGAAATTAATAGCTTCTTATAAATATTAATTACTCATAGATATATGGAAATAAAATTTTGTACAACAAAAATATTATGCACATTTATAGCAGTGCAGTAAAGGGTTAATAAAAACAAAAAAATATGATGGAATCAATTTGAAATATTAAGAAATTTAGGGTTCTAATAATTCTACGGACAAAAAACACAAGACAAGAAGAAAAACAATCATGTCTGTAAAGGATGCAATCAGATTTAAATTTGAGGATTTTTTTTTAACAATAATGCGCCGGCGGTCGCGAAGCTATAAGATAACCAAAAATCTAACAGAAATAATGTGTAAATAATTGATCCAAGAATAACAGTGATTTCAGAAAGTAAAGTAAAAAAAAAAAAAAAAAAAAAAAAAAAAAAAAACCACGGAACATGAACATACGATTGTGGGCCGAGGACAAGGGTTTGGCCAGTTTGGCTCAGCTGCTGAGAGTAGGAAAAGGTCGAAAACCTCGTACTCCCAAATCGGCCAACTAGCCAGATATTGAGAGACTTTTACGAAAATGCACATGAAGAAACCTGTATTATTCAAAGTACCGATGACACGGCATCCACTTCTTGTGACGCGAGCCGGGATAGATGTCCGCACCCGCACGGGGAATACGAGAAGGGAAACTGAAATTTTTTTAAATTCCTTGACTAAAGAGTAATTTTACGAAATACCTTGACATTTGCCTGAATTCCCGATTCTGTCGCCACCCTGTTTAAACTACATTCAAAGTAATTAAATTGCCTCAAAATTTAAATTATTTTATTATTTATAAATTTAGCTATAACATTGAAATTCTAATCATTCTGCATCGATTGACCTATACGGCGAAATCGTCACTAATCTCGGACATAACGTCTATATAACATCAATTCTGTCCATACTGATAGCATTTTCTTCCGGGCGCTCACCACAAATTCATTTTTGTTAAGTAGAGTAAATAAAGCGAAATAATTTGATATTTCAGAATATAACAGTGTATGATACTCTTGCGCCTTGCACGACGAAAGATAAAACATTGGAACAACAGGCAGGCGAAAATGACCGCGGTTGCCGTAAAAAACAACAATCTCGCGTGAGCGGTAACTATCGTAGAACTAGCAAAATGATCACTGTACCCGCGAATATGAACAACTATTTCGGTAGTATTTGCTCTCTCCTACCTTGAAAAAAATCACCGAAAATGTTAGCACCTTAGTGCCGATTTGTTTTCGTGCTACCATCGGACAGTATCCAATTTCGTAAAAAATAGTCCAGGTCTTAGGTTTTCCAGATATCTAGACACCCTGATCAAATAGAACATGTATGCTAAAGAGATAATATGCAATTTTTTTAAAAAATAATTTTCCTGGTAATGAAAAGTTTAAATTATTCCATAACAATAAACTTCTAATGGCTTACCACTACAAATCTCCTTGTAAATAACACCAAAATATGGATGAACGTGCCTTAAACAATACAAAATTTCCCCGATTTTCATGAAATTTTAAAAAGTTCCCTGACATTTCCCTGATTTTTTCTAGAATCAGAAAGCTCCCTGACATTTCCCGGTTCTGTGGCCACTCTGCACGAGTTCTAATATCTAAGATTTAAGATGTTCTTAAGTTCTGTAAATAATAAATAGAATTTTAGTTTATATAATTCAGAGATATGTCTAATACTTTACAACGATGCGAAAGTAAATTATTAAAAACTAAATTTAAGAAAACCTATTATGCAAACAAAGTATCAGTTTGTTTATCAATGTTTGAAATACATTAAAGTAATTTATGAAAAATTTGATTTCCAGTACTTGCGCTATTTTAATTTATAGTTTTTTTCCTCTTCAAGAGTTATTAAATAAAATAGATTTTGACGACAAAGTCATTATATTGACAATTCAACACTTACTTGATTAGGAATGTTGTTTTGTAATGGAAAGTATGGCAATGGTATTGCCTCATTTCTATCAACTTGTGTAGGCATATTTTTTTTCCCATATGGTAATGGAATATTCCCTCGATTCTGTCCGGCAGAATCCACTTTTTTTTTATAAAAATTCAGGTAATCTTGAATTCTTTTACGTTTAAGAGAGAGCTTTGGGGAAGTAACCTAGATATAAAAAAGGAAAATAATCAATGCTCCAAAATAGGATTACACGTTTTTGAATATGTAAGCTCTATGTAGAAGGCAAAGAAGCATAAATAGAAACAAGAATTTAGCATCATTCCCATAGCAGAGCAAAGATTACCTACAGTTTGATTTCTGTATGGAATAAATAATTGGTTCCCACTGAAATGAGTCATTTTTAAGGTCTTTCCGAAATGCCATTAATGTGCAATTTTATAGCTGCTAATATCCTTTTATGCACAATTTGCGTGAACAAATTTCGATGGAGTTTCAATTTTCATATGCACTGTTCTTAGGCTATAACACATTAAATGTGCACAGGCATAGCACTCGCAAAATGCATCTGCTAAAAAAAACGACGACGTATAACTTGATGTAAGTGAAATACAAATATACAGGACACTTCTGGAGAAAAGCAGATAAGTAGCAGTTTCAAGGGAATAAGCAAATAAGAGTTGAATTTTTTAAAATATTGCTGTCGAGCACAAAACATGAGCAAAAATTTAGGACTTCAGAGGAACTCGAAGCATTTTCAAACACTACTTTTAAGGACCTCTAATAATTTTCAAATGCTTTTAAGGCCTTGAAAACAAGTTAAACAAGGCATGTGGAACATTTAGCAACTTTCAATTACAGTATAATATTGGACATTGCACTAACATTTGATATGGTGTTATTTACCACTTTCATACATTCACTCATTTAAGTAAAAATGGCCAGTTTGGCGATATTTTTGGTAATAACTTTTACAAGGGCGCAAAAAAAAAAAAAAAAAAAAAAAAAAAACCCGCCTAGATATCGAAATTGGCAATGTTATTTTATAGACATTGTCATTTCATTGCGTGCAACAGATAAAATCAATCATTGATGGGTGATGCTCAAGGGCAGAAAGCTCGGTGATAAAGGCACTCGTTTTTCAACTTTTTAAGGTTTAATCGGCTTTCTCTACTGGAATTTCAAAGGTGGGGATATTTTGAACACCACAGAGATTTTGATCAAATTCGTTAGAGCCATATTTTAGCAAAAACATGATTTTTTTCAATGGCATCTACCTTATGCACAAGCACGATTTTGATAAAAACCTTAATGCTAGGTCTCATGGTCACCACTAACCAGCACACCAAATTTAAAAATCCTAGGTCAATTTGTCGAGCAGTCTATCCAGTTGTTTATCTATATTGATGATGTATACATATGGGTAATTGTGAGCAAAAATATGGAGCACTTTTGATGAATTTCAATGACTGTAGGTACTCTGTTTGTAAATGAAGCGAAATAACTCAAAAACAAAGAATAATGAAACAAAAAGTATAGTCATTTTGAAATAATGCCTATACTGAAAGGTTAGATCTTAGTTTCAGCAGAATATTTAGATTTGTAATGATTATGTATGTCAAAAGGGAAAATTAAGAAATATAATTCTTTTATAACAGATAATGCTTACAGATTAATAAGTTACAAAATAATTTTCTGATGCACTGAGGTTCCAATGATTTGCTGTTGGAAAGCTTTTATTAACTATACGATGAAAGGTTGAAAGGGCCTTTAACATAAACAAGTTATCGATAGCTCTGAGGATGTCAACCGCGCAGTAAATATTTTATTTGCCATTCAATGTTTCAAACAAGGTTTTTAATGAGGAAGAATTATAGCAGAATTGTTGTTATTAAGTAGTACTTTTATTTGTCTCATTATGTTATATAAAACAATCTGTCTCTCCCTCTGCACAAAGCTACTAAAAATAAGCATAGAGCTCTAAAACATAAGTAGTTTTGATTTTCTAATTTAGCTTAAATTTTAATTAGGTTTTTTTTTTTTTTTTTGTATAAAATGGCACCTACAGGGCTGCCACTGACTGTAAGCTTTGAAAATAGTTGCTTTAGTAGCCTCAGATGTTAAAAATAGTAGCCAAAATAGTAGTCTCAAACATTGAAAATAGTAGTCTCAAACGTTGAAAATAGTAGCCTCACTTTTCATAACGATTGTTTTTTTAAGTCGGTAAAGACCTTCCTCTTGTTTTAAAGGTTTTAAGTTATCATCAAGATCGGAATAAAACTGTTGATTTACTTAAACACGAAAACTCAGAGACACTCTTCTTTCAATTCAAATAGTGTCTAATATATAACATCCCATACGGTAAAAGGTATGGGGGGGGGGGGCTATCGTATTTACATAACTGTGATGGAAGTTGGCAACTCAACATTACTCCCAGACAGCACCTAAGCAAAAAAAGCTAAACTTCACGCAAAAGCGACGTTAAAAATTGATTGGCAAAACAAGATATATGTATTTTTAATTTTCAAAGTAAAACAACTTTTTGACAGAAAAACAAGGTTTTATATTTAAACAATTATACTATATATTGAAAATGACAGGCAAATTTAATTAAGACCAGTTTTTAAATTTTTCAAAGCATAGCTATAGAATTTGAGAAACAAAATTCCTCAACATTTCCCTAATTTCCAGAAACTTCCCTGATGTACATCTCTGTCGACGTTATCATTAAAAAAATGAAGAAAATATGACCAGTTTAAAAATATATAAATTTGACTATTTACAATTACATTTACTTATCAAAGTATAATTGAACCAAAATATAAATTTCTGCTAAAAATCAAAACAAGCATCTTTAGAGCATGAAAAAAATGGAAAACATTAATAAAAAAAATACAAAATTCACATAAACCAATTTACAAACTACACCCATACTTACAAACTTCAAGGAAAAGAAATTAGTACAATACTTTTCTTTTTAATTAAAAAAATATTACAAATAAAACACATTATTTTCTTTAATATATGTCATAGGCTTAATCCTGTTCATAAATTTTAAACAGTGTCCTAAATATTTACTAAACTTGGGCATGCATGAGCATGAAACTTAAATAATCAGCATTTTGCTATTCAGTCATAAATTTCACTAGGTATAATATTTCCTAAAAAAATTATGTCTTTTGGATTTTAAAGTTGAAAAAAGATAAATAACATATATTGCATGTAAGAAAGACTTGAAATTAATAGCTTCTTATAAATATTAATTACTCATAGATATATGGAAATAAAATTTTGTACAACAAAAATATTATGCACATTTATAGCAGTGCAGTAAAGGGTTAATAAAAACAAAAAAATATGATGGAATCAATTTGAAATATTAAGAAATTTAGGGTTCTAATAATTCTACGGACAAAAAACACAAGACAAGAAGAAAAACAATCATGTCTGTAAAGGATGCAATCAGATTTAAATTTGAGGATTTTTTTTTAACAATAATGCGCCGGCGGTCGCGAAGCTATAAGATAACCAAAAATCTAACAGAAATAATGTGTAAATAATTGATCCAAGAATAACAGTGATTTCAGAAAGTAAAGTAAAAAAAAAAAAAAAAAAAAAAAAAAAAAAAAAACACGGAACATGAACATACGATTGTGGGCCGAGGACAAGGGTTTGGCCAGTTTGGCTCAGCTGCTGAGAGTAGGAAAAGGTCGAAAACCTCGTACTCCCAAATCGGCCAACTAGCCAGATATTGAGAGACTTTTACGAAAATGCACATGAAGAAACCTGTATTATTCAAAGTACCGATGACACGGCATCCACTTCTTGTGACGCGAGCCGGGATAGATGTCCGCACCCGCACGGGGAATACGAGAAGGGAAACTGAAATTTTTTTAAATTCCTTGACTAAAGAGTAATTTTACGAAATACCTTGACATTTGCCTGAATTCCCGATTCTGTCGCCACCCTGTTTAAACTACATTCAAAGTAATTAAATTGCCTCAAAATTTAAATTATTTTATTATTTATAAATTTAGCTATAACATTGAAATTCTAATCATTCTGCATCGATTGACCTATACGGCGAAATCGTCACTAATCTCGGACATAACGTCTATATAACATCAATTCTGTCCATACTGATAGCATTTTCTTCCGGGCGCTCACCACAAATTCATTTTTGTTAAGTAGAGTAAATAAAGCGAAATAATTTGATATTTCAGAATATAACAGTGTATGATACTCTTGCGCCTTGCACGACGAAAGATAAAACATTGGAACAACAGGCAGGCGAAAATGACCGCGGTTGCCGTAAAAAACAACAATCTCGCGTGAGCGGTAACTATCGTAGAACTAGCAAAATGATCACTGTACCCGCGAATATGAACAACTATTTCGGTAGTATTTGCTCTCTCCTACCTTGAAAAAAATCACCGAAAATGTTAGCACCTTAGTGCCGATTTGTTTTCGTGCTACCATCGGACAGTATCCAATTTCGTAAAAAATAGTCCCCCCCCCCCCCCATTTTTTTAGACGGTTCGATGTTTTTAAAAAAATGGCTATCAGTTACAAGAGGATTAGCATATTCTACCTTTCAAGTGAGTAAAAAGAACCATTCAAACTGTAAAAATGGTCATCCAAAAAACTTGGTATAAAATTTATATCGTATTTTTTTAGGCATGCAGTTATTTAGCAATTATTTTGGGGTGCTTACTAAACACATTGAAAATTTCAGTCATGAAATATATAAGACATTTAAGAGGAAGTCCTAGTAAAAGTCATTCCTTATACTAGCTATGTTACAGTCCCAATGCACTTAGAAACTACTTTCTATAACCACCTTGACATTAGGTGACGAAAATGATCACCAAATGAAATGACACAAATTAAAAACTCGAAAATAGCATCCAATATATTTTATTTTATACTTGAAATAATTACGTCAATGCCTATGCAGGTGAGCCATCTGCAATAGTCTTTTGCTATTTTCATTTATGATAGATAGACATCAAATGAAAACAATTTATGTTTATTTTATTATGTGATCATTTTTGTACCTATTCACTTAATGTCAAGGTGGTTATACAAAGTAGATTCCAAATGAGCTGGGTTAGAAGATTGTAACATAACGAGTATAGGGAATTGTCCTTCCCCTTAAGCATTAGGCATATATACGACAGGCTGACAATCTAAAAAGGCACCAAAATCGTAAAGAATGAAAAACCAAATCTTTCACGTTTCTTACCTCGGCTCTTAAAATCCTTATTTCTTCCATTAATTCCATCATGTCCTTATAAAAAAAATCATTACAAATCAGTAATCATGTTGGGATATTTCAAAACTCACAAAATGTTCTATCAGGGTGTTTCAGAAAGAAAAAACATCTGAACTTACCTGACCTACAAAACCACTAAAAACTAGGGATGAACTTTCAATTACACTATTATACTGACGCGCATTTGTGTTATTATCCCTATTAATATTTTCCTCATTCATTTAGAAAAAATTACTAGTTATTTTTGGCAACAACTCTGTCGCGTTACTTTAAAAAGAAACATCCCAAAATAGTTATTTTGTCAGTATACTTTTCGACAAATCTTACAATTAACCTTTCTTGTAAGTGAAACATCGAAAGGATAAAAACGGCCGTGGATGAGCGACGCTCAAGGGAATAGAACTGTGTGTTGAAGACATTTGTTTTTCAATTTATTATGCCTTTATTGCATTTTTATAGATATTTTGTAGGTGGGGACGTTTTAAACAGCTTAGGAGGCACTACCACAGCGATTTCGATCAAAATAGTTTTTTTATCAGATACTGAAAAATATGATTTTTTTTCAATGGCTGTTATCTTACGAACTTGTGCAATTTTGACGATTTGGTAGGTCCTCATACACACAATTTGAACATAGTAGGACAATTTGTTCATGCTGACCAAGTACACACTGACACATACTTTTATTCTAAACCACTTTTTTGAAGTAGAACGTTCCAAAACGTAAAGAAAAGACTCTGCTCTTAAAGCTTCTTCATTATTCATTCAAAACAGAATTAATTTTCTTAACCTCATTACTTCAAACCCAAGTTTGTTTGTTTTTAATAGATATTTTTACACTTTTTAAATCCTCATTACAAAATGACAATTCATGCTATTAAAAAAACTAGGGGTGTGTAACATTGCACAACTTTCAATTACACTATAATATTGGCCATTGCATTGAAATTTATGGTGTTATTTAATGTTTTATTATCATACTGTTACTCATTTAAATAAAAATGGTAAATTTGGCTATAATATTGTATATTACAACAGCTCTCAAGCAAAATGTCTTCACACCTATACAAAAATCAGTTTAAATACTCAATATATAGGGGTAAATTTCGACAATAGTGGCTATTACATTGTCATCACGCAACATAAATCTTGGTGATGGCGCTCGCCATATCGACGCAAATCACGGAAACTCGGCAGCTAGATTCGATGACAATGCATTCTATCAAATTTTGACAGCGTTAACTGCCACTAAACGGGCGCTTTTAGGGAATACTAATTACCAACTTTCAATCACGCTAAAATAGCATTTAACCGACCACTGAAGAAACTCTTTCCTGTCGCCAATTTTTTTTATAATATAAATAAAATAATACAATTACTTTAATCAGAATAAATAATACTTGGATGTGAATGCATAAATTCATGTTCCTTTTCATAAATAAATTTTGAAAAGTAATTTGCCGCACATTTTGATGATAGAAATGTTTTTGATACTTAAAATTAGATGCAAATACCAAGAGCATGCTGTTTACAGAATTGGTGCTGTGTTAACTATCAATGCATACAAGGAATTTATAATAAAATTTTTGATGGGTACAGCAAATACAGCTGGATGAGTGGGGAAACGTCTTAGTCAAACCATAAATTTCCCCGATTTTCAAGAAATTTAAAAAAATTCCCTGACATTTTTCCACAATCTAAAAGCTCCCCGACATTTTCCTTATTTCCAGGTTCTGTAGCTACTCTGCAATATTTCCTGTCCACTTGCAAGTCGTAAAGAACATTTTTAATCTTTCCCTAATATTCAACCATCCCCTTTTGAAAAATTGGCCAGGTATGTGAGACATATTATATATGAATTTAAATTAAAGACAATTTTTTACTTACACAGCTTGAATAGGATCCAGCTCGTCCCATTCAAATCTACATAAAAGAAGGAATATCACAAGTGAGTAAAAGATAAAAAAATAATTTTTAAATAAAAAATTAATAATAATAAACGTGTCTAAATTGGTAGCGATTGGCTTAAATTACTGTTAGCATCAGGAATTGAGAGTATGCCACCATTTAATGAAGACAACTACATTCATTTTGCTTTTGAATTCTGTATGCCCGATGCCTCTAGGCCAGTAGGCAGTAGTTAGCGAGCCACATGTGGCTATTCACTTGTATATTTTTATGGCTCGTTCTAAACAACTCAATCTAAGAATTAACTGAAAAAGTAATTAATTAGTTCTTTGTTAGGAAAGAGCTTTATATAAATTTAGTATGTAATCTCAAAGCCGAGAGAAATACGGAAAACGCGACGAACGCACTGATTGAGGAGTAGGGAGGACTGGTAACATTGTTCTACAACAGGTTGTCGGCGGATCAGATTTCGATGAAATTAGTAGATTTCGGATAGCATCGCTCAATGAATTGGATTTGTGATGTCATGCCAAAATTCCGAAATGCCTGACAAGCTCAATCCTAAAAGCTTTGTAGCCACTTGGCGGAAGAATTTATATAAAGACTAATGCCAACATTTATATCTTACAAATAATTTAATACGTGCAATATTATTTTTAACCAAAAATTGCTGATTTAGCAAACAAATCTAAATTCCTTCTCTTTTATTTTTTATGCGGAACGTTTTGAATGTATTATATTATTTATTTAAGATAAGCATTGCTTTTATGGACGCACAAAACTGACTCACTAATATTAATAATCTACTAATGGTGGTAAAGGAACAAGGGCCGCTTCTCTCCTCTCTTCTTCCATCCTCATTGCATTTCTCTCCTGCCTCAGCTCTTTGTTTAATTGATGTTCGCGGCTATAATAAAGAAAGAAAAGCTTTCATAAATGGTGGTTAAGTTTATATTTTTACAAAGAAGTTAAACAAACTAGAGAATCTGTGTAAGTAAACATGTTTTGGCGACAGTCAACTCAATAACCGCTTCTATACATTTCTATTCCAGAACTACATTTCTCGATTTTAAATTTTGTTTTTATTTGCAAATTACGATGGCATGGTGAAAATACTGAATAAAAGTTTTAAAATGTTGAATACTTTATTCAAACCTTTTTAAAGATTTTACAAAAAATAAATTCGAAAAAAAGGGTGTGTTTTTTTATTTCCTGCACAACTCAAACACAAACAATGCCAAACAAAAATATACACAGCAGTTTTTTGTATGAAAAAAACTCATTCACAAAATTATGAGTACTTACAAGCTCTATAAATGAGAGTTAAAACGTCTAGTAACAGTTTTCCTTTCTTATTTAAATGAAGAGATACATTTTTCTTCGCAATATAGTTGCAAGTGCAATAGTAACGAACTAGAAATTTGTTAAAATATGGGTTTGCTGGATTTTAGTAAATTTCCTTTTACACAGTAATTATGTTTTTAAAATATAGAATCACTCGAGAAAATAGTTTGAGAGGCTGTGAAATACAAATGAAACGTATAATAATGAACAAAGCCCTAATAAATTCCCCAAAGAATTGTGCAAGAGAAACACCCTTCCTTTTCTATCGTTGTTCTAATATTAAGCAATCGAAAAGCTTCAATAGCTTTTATTTAAAGATGTATGAAATGTCTAACGCTTCATTGTAAAATAAACTACAGACTTTTTTTATTCAATAAAACATCTTTTTAAAAAAAATTACTTTGTTTGTATTTGGTTGCCAACAGAAATTTAAAGGAATCACAATTTATTATACGTTTCATCGACTCAAATTGTTCCAAAAGTAACGGCTTGGAGAGTCTCCCTTTCTTTTCATCACATTTGTAAATGTTGATTTTTATTGATTGGTTGGTTTGTTCACTCAGCGATCTATTTTTATGCACAACGAAGGCCGGGACCTACAGCTTATTGTAGATTCCGAACCACAACGAACAACCATGACAAACCCGGGATTCGAACCCGGCACCTTTGGCATGCGAGGCCAGAGCATTAACCCCACAGCCAACAGATGGGCTGATTTTTATTGAAATAAAAATTTGTGAAACATGTTTAGTGTTTTTATTATTTATTCCTCTCTTGCACCTTGGTCTCTATTTCTCAAAAGTTCAACTAGAAGGTCAAAAATATCTTGAAAATTTCATAACCCTACACCCATTAGAAGTAACTTCCTATAGAGTAGAGGAACAGATATGCAGACTCTTTGTTTTTTCGTTATATTTTATTACTTAAAAGAAACAACTGAATCTATTTTAATAATTAAAATTTAGCACTTGTAATGAAATATGTGTAAGTAACAAAGTAAAATAACAATTAAAATACTCACAGGTATGCTCTTTTGAAGGCAATGCTGCGCTCAATCTCATGCTTTATGTCCCACTTTAAATTTTCTTTCTAAAATTGGTCACATAACAAGACTTTAGAGAAGTGATGAAAAAAATATGTAGTATAATGGTAATTGAGTTAAATCTAAGCATCTCAAACAACAATCAGAAAAGAAATAGCTAAAGGTCTGAATGCAAGGCCAGCAAAATTCAAACACAGACCAGTTCACACAGTTTAAATGCTAATATAGTCGTCTTTAGAAGAAACAAATTTAGAAGGCCTTTTTGATAAGCATTTTAATGAATGACATACATGTTAGGTACTATATGACTGAAACCTCTCCCATCATTACCCGTTTAAAATTGACGATGTATGATGCACTGCCAATTTGGAGATTTTCTAACGAACAAAACGTTGCAAAGTTGATGAAATTAGCGTTAAAAATCGCTCCCCCCCCCCCTCCCAATTTTTTTAGACGGTTCGATGTTTTTAAAAAAATGGCTATCAGTTACAAGAGGATTAGCATATTCTACCTTTCAAGTGAGTAAAAAGAACCATTCAAACTGTAAAAATGGTCATCCAAAAAACTTGGTATAAAATTTATATCGTATTTTTTTAGGCATGCAGTTACTTAGCAATTATTTTGGGGTGCTTACTAAACACATTGAAAATTTCAGTCATGAAATATATAAGACATTTAAGAGGAAGTCCTAGTAAAAGTCATTCCTTATACTAGCTATGTTACAGTCCCAATGCACTTAGAAACTACTTTCTATAACCACCTTGACATTAGGTGACGAAAATGATCACCAAATGAAATGACACAAATTAAAAACTCGAAAATAGCATCCAATATATTTTATTTTATACTTGAAATAATTACGTCAATGCCTATGCAGGTGAGCCATCTGCAATAGTCTTTTGCTATTTTCATTTATGATAGATAGACATCAAATGAAAACAATTTATGTTTATTTTATTATGTGATCATTTTTGTACCTATTCACTTATTGTCAAGGTGGTTATACAAAGTAGATTCCAAATGAGCTGGGTTAGAAGATTGTAACATAACGAGTATAGGGAATTGTCCTTCCCCTTAAGCATTAGGCATATATACGACAGGCTGACAATCTAAAAAGGCACCAAAATCGTAAAGAATGAAAAACCAAATCTTTCACGTTTCTTACCTCGGCTCTTAAAATCCTTATTTCTTCCATTAATTCCATCATGTCCTTATAAAAAAAATCATTACAAATCAGTAATCATGTTGGGATATTTCAAAACTCACAAAATGTTCTATCAGGGTGTTTCAGAAAGAAAAAACATCTGAACTTACCTGACCTACAAAACCACTAAAAACTAGGGATGAACTTTCAATTACACTATTATACTGACGCGCATTTGTGTTATTATCCCTATTAATATTTTCCTCATTCATTTAGAAAAAATTACTAGTTATTTTTGGCAACAACTCTGTCGCGTTACTTTAAAAAGAAACATCCCAAAATAGTTATTTTGTCAGTATACTTTTCGACAAATCTTACAATTAACCTTTCTTGTAAGTGAAACATCGAAAGGATAAAAACGGCCGTGGATGAGCGACGCTCAAGGGAATAGAACTGTGTGTTGAAGACATTTGTTTTTCAATTTATTATGCCTTTATTGCATTTTTATAGATATTTTGTAGGTGGGGACGTTTTAAACAGCTTAGGAGGCACTACCACAGCGATTTCGATCAAAATAGTTTTTTTATCAGATACTGAAAAATATGATTTTTTTTCAATGGCTGATATCTTACGAACTTGTGCAATTTTGACGATTTGGTAGGTCCTCATACACACAATTTGAACATAGTAGGACAATTTGTTCATGCTGACCAAGTACACACTGACACATACTTTTATTCTAAACCACTTTTTTGAAGTAGAACGTTCCAAAACGTAAAGAAAAGACTCTGCTCTTAAAGCTTCTCCATTATTCATTCAAAACAGAATTAATTTTCTTAACCTCATTACTTCAAACCCAAGTTTGTTTGTTTTTAATAGATATTTTTACACTTTTTAAATCCTCATTACAAAATGACAATTCATGCTATTAAAAAAACTAGGGGTGTGTAACATTGCACAACTTTCAATTACACTATAATATTGGCCATTGCATTGAAATTTATGGTGTTATTTAATGTTTTATTATCATACTGTTACTCATTTAAATAAAAATGGTAAATTTGGCTATAATATTGTATATTACAACAGCTCTCAAGCAAAATGTCTTCACACCTATACAAAAATCAGTTTAAATACTCAATATATAGGGGTAAATTTCGACAATAGTGGCTATTACATTGTCATCACGCAACATAAATCTTGGTGATGGCGCTCGCCATATCGACGCAAATCACGGAAACTCGGCAGCTAGATTCGATGACAATGCATTCTATCAAATTTTGACAGCGTTAACTGCCACTAAACGGGCGCTTTTAGGGAATACTAATTACCAACTTTCAATCACGCTAAAATAGCATTTAACCGACCACTGAAGAAACTCTTTCCTGTCGCCAATTTTTTTTATAATATAAATAAAATAATACAATTACTTTAATCAGAATAAATAATACTTGGATGTGAATGCATAAATTCATGTTCCTTTTCATAAATAAATTTTGAAAAGTAATTTGCCGCACATTTTGATGATAGAAATGTTTTTGATACTTAAAATTAGATGCAAATACCAAGAGCATGCTGTTTACAGAATTGGTGCTGTGTTAACTATCAATGCATACAAGGAATTTATAATAAAATTTTTGATGGGTACAGCAAATACAGCTGGATGAGTGGGGAAACGTCTTAGTCAAACCATAAATTTCCCCGATTTTCAAGAAATTTAAAAAAATTCCCTGACATTTTTCCACAATCTAAAAGCTCCCCGACATTTTCCTTATTTCCAGGTTCTGTAGCTACTCTGCAATATTTCCTGTCCACTTGCAAGTCGTAAAGAACATTTTTAATCTTTCCCTAATATTCAACCATCCCCTTTTGAAAAATTGGCCAGGTATGTGAGACATATTATATATGAATTTAAATTAAAGACAATTTTTTACTTACACAGCTTGAATAGGATCCAGCTCGTCCAATTCAAATCTACATAAAAGAAGGAATATCACAAGTGAGTAAAAGATAAAAAAATAATTTTTAAATAAAAAATTAATAATAATAAACGTGTCTAAATTGGTAGCGATTGGCTTAAATTACTGTTAGCATCAGGAATTGAGAGTATGCCACCATTTAATGAAGACAACTACATTCATTTTGCTTTTGAATTCTGTATGCCCGATGCCTCTAGGCCAGTAGGCAGTAGTTAGCGAGCCACATGTGGCTATTCACTTGTATATTTTTATGGCTCGTTCTAAACAACTCAATCTAAGAATTAACTGAAAAAGTAATTAATTAGTTCTTTGTTAGGAAAGAGCTTTATATAAATTTAGTATGTAATCTCAAAGCCGAGAGAAATACGGAAAACGCGACGAACGCACTGATTGAGGAGTAGGGAGGACTGGTAACATTGTTCTACAACAGGTTGTCGGCGGATCAGATTTCGATGAAATTAGTAGATTTCGGATAGCATCGCTCAATGAATTGGATTTGTGATGTCATGCCAAAATTCCGAAATGCCTGACAAGCTCAATCCTAAAAGCTTTGTAGCCACTTGGCGGAAGAATTTATATAAAGACTAATGCCAACATTTATATCTTACAAATAATTTAATACGTGCAATATTATTTTTAACCAAAAATTGCTGATTTAGCAAACAAATCTAAATGCCTTCTCTTTTATTTTTTATGCGGAACGTTTTGAATGTATTATATTATTTATTTAAGATAAGCATTGCTTTTATGGACGCACAAAACTGACTCACTAATATTAATAATCTACTAATGGTGGTAAAGGAACAAGGGCCGCTTCTCTCCTCTCTTCTTCCATCCTCATTGCATTTCTCTCCTGCCTCAGCTCTTTGTTTAATTGATGTTCGCGGCTATAATAAAGAAAGAAAAGCTTTCATAAATGGTGGTTAAGTTTATATTTTTACAAAGAAGTTAAACAAACTAGAGAATCTGTGTAAGTAAACATGTTTTGGCGACAGTCAACTCAATAACCGCTTCTATACATTTCTATTCCAGAACTACATTTCTCGATTTTAAATTTTGTTTTTATTTGCAAATTACGATGGCATGGTGAAAATACTGAATAAAAGTTTTAAAATGTTGAATACTTTATTCAAACCTTTTTAAAGATTTTACAAAAAATAAATTCGAAAAAAAGGGTGTGTTTTTTTATTTCCTGCACAACTCAAACACAAACAATGCCAAACAAAAATATACACAGCAGTTTTTTGTATGAAAAAAACTCATTCACAAAATTATGAGTACTTACAAGCTCTATAAATGAGAGTTAAAACGTCTAGTAACAGTTTTCCTTTCTTATTTAAATGAAGAGATACATTTTTCTTCGCAATATAGTTGCAAGTGCAATAGTAACGAACTAGAAATTTGTTAAAATATGGGTTTGCTGGATTTTAGTAAATTTCCTTTTACACAGTAATTATGTTTTTAAAATATAGAATCACTCGAGAAAATAGTTTGAGAGGCTGTGAAATACAAATGAAACGTATAATAATGAACAAAGCCCTAATAAATTCACCAAAGAATTGTGCAAGAGAAACACCCTTCCTTTTCTATCGTTGTTCTAATATTAAGCAATCGAAAAGCTTCAATAGCTTTTATTTAAAGATGTATGAAATGTCTAACGCTTCATTGTAAAATAAACTACAGACTTTTTTTATTCAATAAAACATCTTTTTAAAAAAAATTACTTTGTTTGTATTTGGTTGCCAACAGAAATTTAAAGGAATCACAATTTATTATACGTTTCATCGACTCAAATTGTTCCAAAAGTAACGGCTTGGAGAGTCTCCCTTTCTTTTCATCACATTTGTAAATGTTGATTTTTATTGATTGGTTGGTTTGTTCACTCAGCGATCTATTTTTATGCACAACGAAGGCCGGGACCTACAGCTTATTGTAGATTCCGAACCACAACGAACAACCATGACAAACCCGGGATTCGAACCCGGCACCTTTGGCATGCGAGGCCAGAGCATTAACCCCACAGCCAACAGATGGGCTGATTTTTATTGAAATAAAAATTTGTGAAACATGTTTAGTGTTTTTATTATTTATTCCTCTCTTGCACCTTGGTCTCTATTTCTCAAAAGTTCAACTAGAAGGTCAAAAATATCTTGAAAATTTCATAACCCTACACCCATTAGAAGTAACTTCCTATAGAGTAGAGGAACAGATATGCAGACTCTTTGTTTTTTCGTTATATTTTATTACTTAAAAGAAACAACTGAATCTATTTTAATAATTAAAATTTAGCACTTGTAATGAAATATGTGTAAGTAACAAAGTAAAATAACAATTAAAATACTCACAGGTATGCTCTTTTGAAGGCAATGCTGCGCTCAATCTCATGCTTTATGTCCCACTTTAAATTTTCTTTCTAAAATTGGTCACATAACAAGACTTTAGAGAAGTGATGAAAAAAATATGTAGTATAATGGTAATTGAGTTAAATCTAAGCATCTCAAACAACAATCAGAAAAGAAATAGCTAAAGGTCTGAATGCAAGGCCAGCAAAATTCAAACACAGACCAGTTCACACAGTTTAAATGCTAATATAGTCGTCTTTAGAAGAAACAAATTTAGAAGGCCTTTTTGATAAGCATTTTAATGAATGACATACATGTTAGGTACTATATGACTGAAACCTCTCCCATCATTACCCGTTTAAAATTGACGATGTATGATGCACTGCCAATTTGGAGATTTTCTAACGAACAAAACGTTGCAAAGTTGATGAAATTAGCGTTAAAAATCGCTCCCCCCCCCCCCCCAATTTTTTTAGACGGTTCGATGTTTTTAAAAAAATGGCTATCAGTTACAAGAGGATTAGCATATTCTACCTTTCAAGTGAGTAAAAAGAACCATTCAAACTGTAAAAATGGTCATCCAAAAAACTTGGTATAAAATTTATATCGTATTTTTTTAGGCATGCAGTTACTTAGCAATTATTTTGGGGTGCTTACTAAACACATTGAAAATTTCAGTCATGAAATATATAAGACATTTAAGAGGAAGTCCTAGTAAAAGTCATTCCTTATACTAGCTATGTTACAGTCCCAATGCACTTAGAAACTACTTTCTATAACCACCTTGACATTAGGTGACGAAAATGATCACCAAATGAAATGACACAAATTAAAAACTCGAAAATAGCATCCAATATATTTTATTTTATACTTGAAATAATTACGTCAATGCCTATGCAGGTGAGCCATCTGCAATAGTCTTTTGCTATTTTCATTTATGATAGATAGACATCAAATGAAAACAATTTATGTTTATTTTATTATGTGATCATTTTTGTACCTATTCACTTAATGTCAAGGTGGTTATACAAAGTAGATTCCAAATGAGCTGGGTTAGAAGATTGTAACATAACGAGTATAGGGAATTGTCCTTCCCCTTAAGCATTAGGCATATATACGACAGGCTGACAATCTAAAAAGGCACCAAAATCGTAAAGAATGAAAAACCAAATCTTTCACGTTTCTTACCTCGGCTCTTAAAATCCTTATTTCTTCCATTAATTCCATCATGTCCTTATAAAAAAAATCATTACAAATCAGTAATCATGTTGGGATATTTCAAAACTCACAAAATGTTCTATCAGGGTGTTTCAGAAAGAAAAAACATCTGAACTTACCTGACCTACAAAACCACTAAAAACTAGGGATGAACTTTCAATTACACTATTATACTGACGCGCATTTGTGTTATTATCCCTATTAATATTTTCCTCATTCATTTAGAAAAAATTACTAGTTATTTTTGGCAACAACTCTGTCGCGTTACTTTAAAAAGAAACATCCCAAAATAGTTATTTTGTCAGTATACTTTTCGACAAATCTTACAATTAACCTTTCTTGTAAGTGAAACATCGAAAGGATAAAAACGGCCGTGGATGAGCGACGCTCAAGGGAATAGAACTGTGTGTTGAAGACATTTGTTTTTCAATTTATTATGCCTTTATTGCATTTTTATAGATATTTTGTAGGTGGGGACGTTTTAAACAGCTTAGGAGGCACTACCACAGCGATTTCGATCAAAATAGTTTTTTTTATCAGATACTGAAAAATATGATTTTTTTTCAATGGCTGTTATCTTACGAACTTGTGCAATTTTGACGATTTGGTAGGTCCTCATACACACAATTTGAACATAGTAGGACAATTTGTTCATGCTGACCAAGTACACACTGACACATACTTTTATTCTAAACCACTTTTTTGAAGTAGAACGTTCCAAAACGTAAAGAAAAGACTCTGCTCTTAAAGCTTCTCCATTATTCATTCAAAACAGAATTAATTTTCTTAACCTCATTACTTCAAACCCAAGTTTGTTTGTTTTTAATAGATATTTTTACACTTTTTAAATCCTCATTACAAAATGACAATTCATGCTATTAAAAAAACTAGGGGTGTGTAACATTGCACAACTTTCAATTACACTATAATATTGGCCATTGCATTGAAATTTATGGTGTTATTTAATGTTTTATTATCATACTGTTACTCATTTAAATAAAAATGGTAAATTTGGCTAAAATATTGTATATTACAACAGCTCTCAAGCAAAATGTCTTCACACCTATACAAAAATCAGTTTAAATACTCAATATATAGGGGTAAATTTCGACAATAGTGGCTATTACATTGTCATCACGCAACATAAATCTTGGTGATGGCGCTCGCCATATCGACGCAAATCACGGAAACTCGGCAGCTAGATTCGATGACAATGCATTCTATCAAATTTTGACAGCGTTAACTGCCACTAAACGGGCGCTTTTAGGGAATACTAATTACCAACTTTCAATCACGCTAAAATAGCATTTAACCGACCACTGAAGAAACTCTTTCCTGTCGCCAATTTTTTTTATAATATAAATAAAATAATACAATTACTTTAATCAGAATAAATAATACTTGGATGTGAATGCATAAATTCATGTTCCTTTTCATAAATAAATTTTGAAAAGTAATTTGCCGCACATTTTGATGATAGAAATGTTTTTGATACTTAAAATTAGATGCAAATACCAAGAGCATGCTGTTTACAGAATTGGTGCTGTGTTAACTATCAATGCATACAAGGAATTTATAATAAAATTTTTGATGGGTACAGCAAATACAGCTGGATGAGTGGGGAAACGTCTTAGTCAAACCATAAATTTCCCCGATTTTCAAGAAATTTAAAAAAATTCCCTGACATTTTTCCACAATCTAAAAGCTCCCCGACATTTTCCTTATTTCCAGGTTCTGTAGCTACTCTGCAATATTTCCTGTCCACTTGCAAGTCGTAAAGAACATTTTTAATCTTTCCCTAATATTCAACCATCCCCTTTTGAAAAATTGGCCAGGTATGTGAGACATATTATATATGAATTTAAATTAAAGACAATTTTTTACTTACACAGCTTGAATAGGATCCAGCTCGTCCCATTCAAATCTACATAAAAGAAGGAATATCACAAGTGAGTAAAAGATAAAAAAATAATTTTTAAATAAAAAATTAATAATAATAAACGTGTCTAAATTGGTAGCGATTGGCTTAAATTACTGTTAGCATCAGGAATTGAGAGTATGCCACCATTTAATGAAGACAACTACATTCATTTTGCTTTTGAATTCTGTATGCCCGATGCCTCTAGGCCAGTAGGCAGTAGTTAGCGAGCCACATGTGGCTATTCACTTGTATATTTTTATGGCTCGTTCTAAACAACTCAATCTAAGAATTAACTGAAAAAGTAATTAATTAGTTCTTTGTTAGGAAAGAGCTTTATATAAATTTAGTATGTAATCTCAAAGCCGAGAGAAATACGGAAAACGCGACGAACGCACTGATTGAGGAGTAGGGAGGACTGGTAACATTGTTCTACAACAGGTTGTCGGCGGATCAGATTTCGATGAAATTAGTAGATTTCGGATAGCATCGCTCAATGAATTGGATTTGTGATGTCATGCCAAAATTCCGAAATGCCTGACAAGCTCAATCCTAAAAGCTTTGTAGCCACTTGGCGGAAGAATTTATATAAAGACTAATGCCAACATTTATATCTTACAAATAATTTAATACGTGCAATATTATTTTTAACCAAAAATTGCTGATTTAGCAAACAAATCTAAATGCCTTCTCTTTTATTTTTTATGCGGAACGTTTTGAATGTATTATATTATTTATTTAAGATAAGCATTGCTTTTATGGACGCACAAAACTGACTCACTAATATTAATAATCTACTAATGGTGGTAAAGGAACAAGGGCCGCTTCTCTCCTCTCTTCTTCCATCCTCATTGCATTTCTCTCCTGCCTCAGCTCTTTGTTTAATTGATGTTCGCGGCTATAATAAAGAAAGAAAAGCTTTCATAAATGGTGGTTAAGTTTATATTTTTACAAAGAAGTTAAACAAACTAGAGAATCTGTGTAAGTAAACATGTTTTGGCGACAGTCAACTCAATAACCGCTTCTATACATTTCTATTCCAGAACTACATTTCTCGATTTTAAATTTTGTTTTTATTTGCAAATTACGATGGCATGGTGAAAATACTGAATAAAAGTTTTAAAATGTTGAATACTTTATTCAAACCTTTTTAAAGATTTTACAAAAAATAAATTCGAAAAAAAGGGTGTGTTTTTTTATTTCCTGCACAACTCAAACACAAACAATGCCAAACAAAAATATACACAGCAGTTTTTTGTATGAAAAAAACTCATTCACAAAATTATGAGTACTTACAAGCTCTATAAATGAGAGTTAAAACGTCTAGTAACAGTTTTCCTTTCTTATTTAAATGAAGAGATACATTTTTCTTCGCAATATAGTTGCAAGTGCAATAGTAACGAACTAGAAATTTGTTAAAATATGGGTTTGCTGGATTTTAGTAAATTTCCTTTTACACAGTAATTATGTTTTTAAAATATAGAATCACTCGAGAAAATAGTTTGAGAGGCTGTGAAATACAAATGAAACGTATAATAATGAACAAAGCCCTAATAAATTCCCCAAAGAATTGTGCAAGAGAAACACCCTTCCTTTTCTATCGTTGTTCTAATATTAAGCAATCGAAAAGCTTCAATAGCTTTTATTTAAAGATGTATGAAATGTCTAACGCTTCATTGTAAAATAAACTACAGACTTTTTTTATTCAATAAAACATCTTTTTAAAAAAAATTACTTTGTTTGTATTTGGTTGCCAACAGAAATTTAAAGGAATCACAATTTATTATACGTTTCATCGACTCAAATTGTTCCAAAAGTAACGGCTTGGAGAGTCTCCCTTTCTTTTCATCACATTTGTAAATGTTGATTTTTATTGATTGGTTGGTTTGTTCACTCAGCGATCTATTTTTATGCACAACGAAGGCCGGGACCTACAGCTTATTGTAGATTCCGAACCACAACGAACAACCATGACAAACCCGGGATTCGAACCCGGCACCTTTGGCATGCGAGGCCAGAGCATTAACCCCACAGCCAACAGATGGGCTGATTTTTATTGAAATAAAAATTTGTGAAACATGTTTAGTGTTTTTATTATTTATTCCTCTCTTGCACCTTGGTCTCTATTTCTCAAAAGTTCAACTAGAAGGTCAAAAATATCTTGAAAATTTCATAACCCTACACCCATTAGAAGTAACTTCCTATAGAGTAGAGGAACAGATATGCAGACTCTTTGTTTTTTCGTTATATTTTATTACTTAAAAGAAACAACTGAATCTATTTTAATAATTAAAATTTAGCACTTGTAATGAAATATGTGTAAGTAACAAAGTAAAATAACAATTAAAATACTCACAGGTATGCTCTTTTGAAGGCAATGCTGCGCTCAATCTCATGCTTTATGTCCCACTTTAAATTTTCTTTCTAAAATTGGTCACATAACAAGACTTTAGAGAAGTGATGAAAAAAATATGTAGTATAATGGTAATTGAGTTAAATCTAAGCATCTCAAACAACAATCAGAAAAGAAATAGCTAAAGGTCTGAATGCAAGGCCAGCAAAATTCACAGACCAGTTCACACAGTTTAAATGCTAATATAGTCGTCTTTAGAAGAAACAAATTTAGAAGGCCTTTTTGATAAGCATTTTAATGAATGACATACATGTTAGGTACTATATGACTGAAACCTCTCCCATCATTACCCGTTTAAAATTGACGATGTATGATGCACTGCCAATTTGGAGATTTTCTAACGAACAAAACGTTGCAAAGTTGATGAAATTAGCGTTAAAAATCGCTCCCCCCCCCCCCCCCAATTTTTTTAGACGGTTCGATGTTTTTAAAAAAATGGCTATCAGTTACAAGAGGATTAGCATATTCTACCTTTCAAGTGAGTAAAAAGAACCATTCAAACTGTAAAAATGGTCATCCAAAAAACTTGGTATAAAATTTATATCGTATTTTTTTAGGCATGCAGTTACTTAGCAATTATTTTGGGGTGCTTACTAAACACATTGAAAATTTCAGTCATGAAATATATAAGACATTTAAGAGGAAGTCCTAGTAAAAGTCATTCCTTATACTAGCTATGTTACAGTCCCAATGCACTTAGAAACTACTTTCTATAACCACCTTGACATTAGGTGACGAAAATGATCACCAAATGAAATGACACAAATTAAAAACTCGAAAATAGCATCCAATATATTTTATTTTATACTTGAAATAATTACGTCAATGCCTATGCAGGTGAGCCATCTGCAATAGTCTTTTGCTATTTTCATTTATGATAGATAGACATCAAATGAAAACAATTTATGTTTATTTTATTATGTGATCATTTTTGTACCTATTCACTTAATGTCAAGGTGGTTATACAAAGTAGATTCCAAATGAGCTGGGTTAGAAGATTGTAACATAACGAGTATAGGGAATTGTCCTTCCCCTTAAGCATTAGGCATATATACGACAGGCTGACAATCTAAAAAGGCACCAAAATCGTAAAGAATGAAAAACCAAATCTTTCACGTTTCTTACCTCGGCTCTTAAAATCCTTATTTCTTCCATTAATTCCATCATGTCCTTATAAAAAAAATCATTACAAATCAGTAATCATGTTGGGATATTTCAAAACTCACAAAATGTTCTATCAGGGTGTTTCAGAAAGAAAAAACATCTGAACTTACCTGACCTACAAAACCACTAAAAACTAGGGATGAACTTTCAATTACACTATTATACTGACGCGCATTTGTGTTATTATCCCTATTAATATTTTCCTTCTTCATTTAGAAAAAAATTACTAGTTATTTTCGGCGACAATTCTATTACGTTACTTTAAAATTTACTGGCCCAAGGGCGACACTAGGGACAAGCTGTGCAAAGACTTTTTCGGGACCTTTTAGGGACTTCCAAAATAAATTTATGATATTACTTTACGCAATTATGTGAGTCTAGATACAATTATACTTAAAAACCCCACTATTTTCATTGCTTATAGTCTAATCTCGAGAAAAGATGACTACTATCAAATTTCAGCTTTAAAAACTTTTCTAAATAATTTTTTTAAAAATAAAGACTAAGCATAAACAGGGTGTTTAGCAGCTTGGAACTTCAAAAAAAAGGGACTAAGGGACCAAAAATTAAAAAAAAAAAGGGACTTGTAAAAAAAAAAAAGGGACTTGTAAACAAAATTTGTTTTTATAGCATAGAAAAAAATGCCTAGTATTCAGTACTTACAATTAAAGGGGTTGAATTAAAAATTATTTGTCTAAGTGCAAGCTTTGCATTCCAAGCGTTCATCTGGAGTGCACATTAAAAAGAAAAGAATTAATTATTGACTGTATATTACTAAAAAAACCACTGAGAATTATGATTATCACATTTTTAAAATTGTAAACATACAGAACGCAAATAACAATTTTGAAGTGCAAATTTCACCTTTGCATCGGATTATTTCAACGCATTATTGAACACTAGAATTCTTAGGATCTGCAGAAAACCTATATTTAACACCAAAAATTCCCATTAAAACAATAATACAACACGCCTTTAATATTATTATAACACGTGTTTGTGGAAAGTAAAATTAGAAGGTCAAAAGTTGGCCTTCAAAGTTGGCCAAAGTTGAAACTTTCAGAGCTCTACACTTATTAGAAGTCACTATTTGTGAAAATATTAATTAACAAAATTCATTAGAAAACAAATTAAAATTTTAACATTCTATTTGTCAACAGTCCAATTAGAATGCTAAAACTACTTGTGTCGAAAATTTCAAAACTGTAGCCCAAATAGAAATCGTTTTGCAAAATATTTGTTAATTAATTAAAAAAATAATTAAAAAAGAACTAAATAAAAAATTAAAATTCTTTTTTTCTAAAGTTCAATTAGAAGGCCAAAACTATTTAAGTTGAAATTTTCAGAGCTTTAGCCTATTAAAAATCATTCTGTAAAATATTTATTAATTTTAAAAAAAAAATTAAAAAAGAACTAAACAAAAATTAAAAATTTTTTTTTTTCAAAAGTCCAATTAGGAGGACAAAACTACTTTAGTTGAAAATTTCAGAGCTGTAGACCTATTAGAAACCATTTTGTAAAATATTTATTAATTAATTAAAACAGTTAATTAATGAAAAACTAAAAAAAAAAAAATTTTAATTCTGTTTTGCAAGAGTTCAATAAGAAGGCCAAAATTACTTATGTTGAAAATTTTAGAGCTGTAAACCTATTAGAAGTCATTTTGTAAAAAAAATTGTTAATTAAGAAAATTAATTAAAAAATAAATAATTAAAATGTTAACATTCTGTTTGATAAACATAAAATTAGAAGGCCTAAACTTCTTATGTTGAAAATTTTTGAGCTCTACTCCAATTTTAAGCAGGCTTCTATAAATCCACAGAGCCACAGACAGACACACAGCTTGTTTTATTATTCTAGATTAAACTTCAATTTGAAAAAAATTTGATCGCATTTATCAATATACGATATTGATCGGTCATGTAATAAAGTACTAGACGAAACTTTAAAAATTTTTTTTTTTAAAAAAACCACGTCAGATCGAAAACAGTCCACGTAATAGAGATTTAATTATTAGATACATTGAACACAATTTGGGGGGGGGGGGAAATCTCATTGCATTTATTAACAAATGATCTCGATCGGTCACGTGGTCAAGCACTAGACAAAATTAAAAAAAAATAACGTAAATCACGTGGTACAAATATATTTATAAAAAAAAAAAGGGACTAAGGGACCAACGCTAAACGCCCTGCATAAATCATGCCAAAGTAGAACATTAAACAAATACTTTATACTATATTCATTCTCTTAGTTTTCAGAATACTTGAAATTTTAATAAAAATTAAAGAATTCAACAATTCACTTTAAAAACATATCATAATGTAATTTTTGTTTTTATTTTTATGCTTGAAATGCAGTTGGTAAAAAAATTATAAATCAATTTGCGTATTTAAAAAAACTGCATGAATGGATACAGCGATCAGCTTCAAAAAATGAATTCTTGTTAGGAATCGATATCTTTAAGAGCATTCAAAGTCAAAATTTCTAAGCAAAAAGTTAAATAACTATCAACTGTAGATAAATCACAAAATAAAATGACCAGGATGTCCTTAAATTCAAGACAAAAAGTTCCCTTCTAATTCCTTGATTTCTCTCCTCAATTTATAAGATTCCCCGATTTTATGCCCAACGTTGTTCTCAAATATCCCCAATGAAGAACTTGCACAAGTGAGAAAACTGAATATTTTTGGTGTTTTCTAGTGTTATCCAACACATATACTTAGGCAGTGCAATTATTTTTTATCTTTATGCTTTCAATTAATCAAAAATTGTGTTTGAAAGCAAAGTAAAGGTCACTTGACCAAACACGCATATGAAACTGCAACGTAGTTACGCACAGATTCCGTCCAAAATCAGAAGAGGAACCTGGAATAAAACTGGGTTTAGACGGGTTCATTCTCTGCGCGTTGACATCACACGCAAAAGTAGCTTTTCCCGCCAAATCGCTAAGTGAAAAACTACACTTTGTTTAACTATGTATCCGAGCTCAATTTTTTTAAAGAATGGTAATGTTTTTCAGGATTTTTTTTTTCTCAACTTTTATTTAAAATTAAAACCAAAACGTGAAAGTTCCTCATTATCCTGATGAATAAACACACTCATCAATTAGAACTTGTAATCAAGCTTATTTTCTTTAAATAATTTATGTGATATGGAAAGTTTAAATTATTTTATAGTTTTAATGCTAAAATCACAATTCTCCGCAAAAATGATGCAAATAGGGATGATCTGTGAAACGTACTTTCAAAACAATGATAGAAAACTTCCCTGATTTTCGTGAAATGTAATAAAAATCCTTGAATTTTTTTCCAGAATCGAAAACTCCGAAATTCTCCTTATTTCCATCCCACTAACAAATCCAAACTTTCGAAGAAATTTCAAACCACCTGAACACATAAAAAGAGACAAATATACAAAAGAATATTTCATTAAAAAGACATAGTACCTGCTACCTAGGAAAAGCTTTAAATTGGCCTTCTACATTGATGTAAGGATAATAGTATGTTTCATCCAGTAACCCCAGGAGACGAGTGGATACAGCGATCAGCTTCAAAAAATGAATTCTTGTTGGGAAAAGATTTCTTTAACAGCATTTAAAGTCAAAATTTCTAAGCAAAAAGTTAAATAACTATCAACTGTAGATAAATCTCCAAATAAAATGACCAGGGTGTCCTTAAATTCAAGACAAAAAATTTCCCTTCTAATTCCTTGATTTCTCTCGTCAATTTATAAGATTCCCTGATTTTATGCCCAACATTGTTCTCAAATATCCTCAATGAAGAACTTGCACAAGTGAGAAAAGTGAATATTTTTGGTGTTTTCTAGTGTTATCCAACGCATATACTTAAGCAGTGCAATTATTTTTTATCTTTATGCTTTCAATTAATCAAAAATCGTGTTTGAAAGCAAAGTAAAGGTCATTTTAGCAAACAATCATATGAAAATGTGACGTAGTTACGCACAGATACCGTCCAAAATCTGAGGAGGAACCTGGACTAAAACTGGGTTTAGATGGGTTCATTCTCTGCGCGTTGACATCACACGCAAAAGTAGCTTTTCCCGCTAAATCGCTAAGTGAAAAACTACACTTTGTTTAACTGTGTATCCGAGCTCAAATTTTTTAAAGAATGGTAATGTTTTTCAGGATTTTTTTTTTCTCAACTTTTATTTAAAATTAAAACCAAAACGTGAAAGTTCCTCATTGTCCTGATGAATAAACACACTCATCAATTAGAACTTGTAATCAAGCTAATTCTCTTTAAATAATTTATGTGACATGGAAAGTTTAAATTATTTTATAGTTTAAATGCTAAAATCACAATTCTCCGCAAAAATGATGCAAATAGGGATGATCTGTGAAACGTACTTTCAAAACAATGATAGAAAACTTCCCTGATTTTCGTGAAATGTAATAAAAATCCTTGAATTTTTTTCCAGATTCGAAAACTCCGAAATTCTCCTTATTTCCATCCCACTCCCAAATCCAAACTTATGATGAAATTTCAAACCACCTGAACACATAAAAAGAGACAAATATACAAAAGAATATTTCATTAAAAAGACATAGTACCTGCTACCTAGGAAAAGCTTTAAATTGGCCTCCTACATTGATGTAAGGATAATAGTATGTTTCATCCAGTAACCCCAGGAGATGAGTGGATACAGCGATCAGCTTCAAAAAATGAATTCTTGTTGAGAAAAGATTTCTTTAACAGCATTTAAAGTCAAAATTTCTAAGCAAAAAGTTAAATAACTATCAACTGTAGATAAATCTCCAAATAAAATGACCAGGGTGTCCTTAAATTCAAGACAAAAAGTTCCCTTCTAATTCCTTGATTTCTCTCGTCAATTTATAAGATTCCCTGATTTTATGCCCAACATTGTTCTCAAATATCCTCAATGAAGAACTTGCACAAGTGAGAAAAGTGAATATTTTTGGTGTTTTCTAGTGTTATCCAACGCATATACTTAAGCAGTGTAATTATTTTTTAGCTTTATGCTTTCAATTAATCAAAAATTGTGTTTGAAATCAAAGTAAAGGTCACGTGACAAAAAACGCATAAGAAACTGTGAAGTAGTTAAGCATAGATTCCGTCGAAAATCTGAGGAGGAACCTGGTCTAAAACGTGGTTTAGATGGGTTCATTCTCTGCGCGTTGACATCACACGCAAAAGTAGCTTTTCCCGCCAAATCGCTAAGTGAAAAACTACACTTTGTTTAACTATGTATCCGAGCTCAAATTTTTTAAAGAATGGTAATGTTTTTCAGGATTTTTGTTTCTCTACTTTTATTTAAAAATAAAACCAAAACGTGAAAGTTCCTCATTGTCCTGATGAATAAACACACTCATCAATTAGAACTTGTAATCAAGCTAATTTTCTTTAAATAATTTATGTGACATGGAAAGTTTAAATTATTTTATAGTTTTAATGCTAATAATCCTCTAAAATGGTGCCAATAGGGATGATCTGTGAAACGTACTTTCAAAACAATGATAGAAAACTTCCCTGATTTTCGTGAAATGTAATAAAAATCCTTGAATTTTTTTCCAGATTCGAAAACTCCGAAATTCTCCTTATTTCCATCCCACTCCCAAATCCAAACTTATGATGAAATTTAAAACCACATGAACACATAAAAAGAGACAAATATACAAAAGAATATTTCATTATAAAGACATAGTATACCTGCTACCTAGGAAAAGCTTTAAATTGGCCTTCTACATTGATGTAAGGGTAATCATATGTTTCATCCAGTAACCCCAGGAGATGAGTGGATACAGCGATCAGCTTCAAAAAATGAATTCTTGTTGAGTAAAGATTTCTTTAACAGCATTTAAAGTCAAAATTTCTAAGCAAAAAGTTAAATAACTATCAACTGTAGATAAATGTCCAAATAAAATGACCAGGGTGTCCTTAAATTCAAGACAAAAAGTTCCCTTCTAATTCCTTGATTTCTCTCGTCAATTTATAAGATTCCCTGATTTTATGCCCAACATTGTTCTCAAATATCCTCAATGAAGAACTTGCACAAGTGAGAAAAGTGAATATTTTTGGTGTTTTCTAGTGTTATCCAACGCATATACTTAAGCAGTGCAATTATTTTTTAATGCTATCACTATCTATCAGACATTGATACTGTATTTTTTAAAGCTTTTCGAATACTAGAGGGGCAAATATAACTTTTTCTATAAGCGACATGAACAATGAGACCACTTTTGAAAATTTCCTTTAAATTATCATTTTATTGTAAGCTTGTAGTTTAAAGCGTTTCTGCAGCTTTTCTCTAACAGTCACTTTCAATGGGAATCCGCAGATTATGCAATTTTCTCGGTACATTATTGCCTTTGTACAACAGTCTTTAAACAGGGTGTAATCTTAAGTTATATTTTAACTAGCAGCAGAAAAACCCAATGAAAAGAAAAAGAGTGATACTTTTCAACAAGCAATCAATACATTGTCACAACGAACAGCGATACCAGCGTTTTAAAAATCCCGGACAATTGTGAAACTTCCTATAACAGACCTGTTTCCCACATTTCTGGTCAAAGGCACCCCCGAGTTCTTTCAGATTCCGCATGTTTTTTAATTCCACATGTTTTTTAGAAAGATGGGAGCCAACTTTTTCGGCTAAATTGGTGTAATGACCCTTCGATTCCAAATGGGAATAGTCTTATTTAGTCTCAAACACTTGATAGTCAAATGAAAAGGTTAAAACTTCTATTGTGTCACTGAAACCCTTGCATATCTGCAACTATTTATCGCACAAGCAATATTTATAGAAAGCTGAAAAAAAGTTAAATAGTTTTATGCCAAATGTTTAAATCCTTTATTAATAATAGAAGTGCTCAAATCGAAAAATAATAGAAAAATACATGGTTTTTCGACTTTGACAGGCTTTTATCAATTTGTAAGTTAATGAATGATATCAAATTTATATTTAAAATAAAGCCCATTTATTTACCTTTCATTTGAGCTCAATGCGACTAGCGTTCGTCAGTAACAGCTGCTCCAGCATTTCTCCAGTGCCCCAGCATTCCAGCACCTAAAAAACCAAGAAGCCAAAGGGGGAGAGTAGGGGACATTTTGTGGGTTGCCCACAAAAGTTGTTGTGGCATCAAATAGAGTCACTGCAAAATTTCAGCTCAATGGGAATTTATGCAAGGTTTGACCTATTTTTTGCCTAGAATGACTGGGCTAATATTATATTGTAACTGCAAATTGTGCGATGTTCTATACCCCTAGTAGTTGTTTTTTTAACGAACTCAATATAAATCATTTAGGTTGGCTTGTTGAAATTTACTGGGCAAATGCAACGCTATGGCCAAGCTGCGCCGAAAACAAAATAAGAAGGTAGAACAGAAGGAGGGATAGATCACTGGGGCACCCCGGGTTTGTGAAGCCCGTATTTACTTTAAGAAAGTAAACCCCCTGGGGGGGGGGGGAATCATTTTGGAATGGGTTGTTTAGACACTCAACGACCTTATTATCTTCCTAACAATGATAACTAATCATGTCGGGACCTACAGCTTTACATGGATGACGAACCACAACTAACATCCATGCCTAACGCATAATTCGAACCTGTTACCTTTGGCATGCAGGACCAAAGCACTAACTACACAGCCATTATTAGGAGAGCAGATCATTTTAGGATTTTTTTTCTCTATCATGAATATATTTATATTTTCCTTTCCATTATGGAAACAATTTTGAATATCGCCAAAACTGAGCATTTTTTTTTTAAATGAGTAAAATTATGTAAATGGGAGATAACACCATATCAAATTTTAATGCAATGACTAATATTATAGTCGAGTTGAAAGTTTTGTGCCCCTAGTTGTTATTCCTTTTTGTTTTGTCTCATCAAAAAATTTCATCAGAATACTACATGAGAATACGCTTCTTGTATGAATCTTAGGCAAATATTTTTACTTTTTAGTGAAAAGGAAATAACAAGAAATACTAACTTACATATTGAATGCCTCAAGAGAGCTGAATAGGAAGAAAAAGTTATTAGTAACGATTCATTCAGAGTCTATTTAAGAAATTTTAAGATATATGTATTTAAGAAATGAATTACCTTTTTGCCATGGCAGCACATCTAAAAGAATGAGGCAACATAAAAGAAAATCGTCATTAGAGGGATTGAAGTAGAGAGGCTTAGTTCTAAAAAATTCCTTTCCAAAAATAACAGTTACAGAAGTAAAAAAATTTAGAGATTGAGCTCATTAGCACTACTACTTACAATTTAAAAAAAAATCAAAAACACATTTCAACAAACTCTTGACTGTTTGTTCCAGAAAACACCGAAAGACAGGGACAAAAAAAAATGTCTACCATAGAGAAAACTATTCTAATACTTGTGTTCGATTAACAATCTTCGATAATGAAGTATCTGTCGTGATTCTGGTGGCGGTTTGAGTGATGGGCACACATTTACATCAAGTTATTACGGATAATTTTGGAAGAATCAGATATGCTACAGCTTTCTATAAGAAAAAAAAAGCTGAAAATCATAGGATGGTAATTTTGAATATTTTCATCTATCCATTGGACGCAGCGATTTTTCTAGAAAAAAAAAAATATTAAGTAGGAATTTTAGGGATCATTAGAAATTTTTTAAGAATATTACATTTAAAGCTGGTATAGGGCTCCTAACACAGACAATACCAGCAGAAAAGTGTCAATTTTCAAAAAAAATTGAGCGTCAAATATATTTTCGGAAAAACAACAGTAATATAATCAAACAATCATACTACTTTTAGTTAAATCCACTTATTTAATTTTAAGAAACATTTCAAAGTACTTCAAAAAAGCATATTACTTGAACTTTAAAACTTTTAACATCGAGTTAGTAATACAAATTTAAATTTTTAATCAATAATAAAAATTTTAATAATTAAGGTTTCAGAAAAGATTTTCTCCTTTGCAGGAATATCTGGGTTATTTCGCGGGTTTTAGAAAATAATCAAGGAATTTTCGAGGTTTTTAATTTTTTTTAGGAATTATCGAAACATTTAAGTACAATTTAGGATGAACACGTGAGACGAATAAAAGAGTTTTCTAAAAGAATTAGGCAGGAAAAATTTTTAAGGAAAATTTTAGGGATTATTCTAAAAAAATTTAGGGATATTTCTTTTAAAGCGGACATAGGCTCCCAACACAAATTAAAATCCCGGAAAAGATTCTCTTCTGGTGGAATAGCGGGGTTCTCCACGATTTTTAAAGAAATGGGGAATTTTCCGAGGTTTTAAAAAAATTTCAGCAATTACCGAAAAATTTAAGTACAATTTTAGAGAAAAATAAAAATTTAAGGAATATTAGGAATTTCCTTATTCCTCATTTCCACGGGACTGTAGCATATCTGAATCTGTAGCATACATAGGTAAAAGGCATTAGTCGATACCGAAATACCGAATTTTTCTATGCTTACGTACACATCTAGAGACCGGCAGAAAAAATTTAACCTTTTTTTTTCTTGTCAGTGAGGTTTGATTTATGTTCCCCAGGGAGCGAATGCACTAAAAAAAAAAAAAGAGATGGGGAATTTGTAAGTGGGTTGGTTAACTGTCAGGGTGACAGTTCTTACCCTCATACACACTCCCCTTGTCTTAGCATTTCAGTGCATACACACCGACGAAAGCATTCATCAAACCTTACTGACAAGAAAACAAGGCTCTCGTGTTTCCTGACGTGTCCCTGACGCTTTTGGCCCATTACATAAATGGAAATTAAAAGAAATTAATTAGAGAAAAAAAATTAACATTTATTGAACATTAAATAAAATCTCAATTGCTACTTAACATGATTGTGAAAATGAGATTTCAGGCTTCCGTGAAATTTCATTTTTTCCCCCCTTAATATTTGCCTTACAGCCCCAGAAAAATAATAATTTACTGGCCAAATAATATTCAGACGTTTTACCCGACTACCTCCAGCCATTCTTTTTCAACGAGAACTGAAATCGTTGGTTTTTCTCCAATCACCAACTTATCTCTTCCTTTGCCAAAAAGTCACCATTTTGGCTCATCATTACGCCTTAGTTCACGTAATAACCAGCTAAGTTGGCAACTGATTTTCTTACAAAGGATAGACAAATTGGCAAGTGGATAAATACCAAAGATATTAATTCTTGTCAAAGAAGAATGAACGAAGGTGCGATCCGCCTCCACCAGAATCACCGCAGACATTCCAATTCATCGCTGACGCCCTGACATTCCGAAGTCGCCTGCTTACATTCGAATAGGATATTAAGCAGCTGTTCGAGTATTTCGCAAAAGCGGGTACAAACGCACGTCGAACTCAGATAAATCCATCCCCACAGTCGTGCACCTCACAACTCAACCCCAAGAACACCGCACGTTAGCCACTCCCAACGCAGCGTTTATCCCGATTCGAAATCGGACGGAACTCTGCGCCCAAATGCTCTGCGCGCGGATTTCGAAAAGACACCCGAGAGGAGGTGAAAACATTTCGGGGAAGTTTCGGACAAATCCGGAAGTGCGCTTCGTGAATCGGGAGGATTCGCGGGTTGGGAACAAAGGGTAGAAGGAAGTTCTAAGATGCATTCTCCGATGTCGCAAGAGCGATGTCCCCGCTTCTGAAATGCAAGGAGAAGAATCCCAACTCACGACTCGGATGTCCGGCTCGAATTGGCTCCTGATGAGGTACGCCTCTTTAAGCCAGTGGCGGTTCGTGCAGCAAGTTAACCGGGCTGTATCTAAATTTATTAGTTCATGGATGATTCGATTATAAAAAGTGTTTATGATGGTGATCGCATGTGTCCGGCTGCACTAGCATTTTCGATCACGGGCCGCTACTGCTTTGAGCCGCGCTTTGCTATTGATGTCCAAGCAAAGGTTGTTTAAAACTTTTTAATCTTCTAACGGGTTTGATGATTGTTAGAAATGGGGAGAATACACTCTATAGCAGGAGTTTAGTCGCACCATTTCGACATACCGATCCTTTTTTCAAGAGCCTCTTTAGACTGACTTTTTTTTTTTTTTTTTTTTTTTTTTGTGATTTATCAATTGTTGTTTTATAAATTTACTACTATTAAAATATCAATTTCAGTTGTATTCTGTTGCGGCTTATCGACATACAGTCAGGGTCAAAAGTGAACATAATACACACCTCCTATTTAGAATGAAATGCATCGACAGAAGAGGGGGGGGGGGTAACTCTCACAAATAAGTAACGTCATTTACTTATTTGTGAGAAATGGTACAAATCTTCGAATCAAAAGTGATCGTACAAAACACATTTTCTACATAATTTTGTTTTAAATTGCGTTTAATTGTTCAGTAAATCAGGTTTTTATTTTTATTATTATTTTAGGTTATCTAGGAAAAAACTTCATATTGAAAATAATAGGATTGGGGTCATGAAGAAATTAGTAAAAACGTACGTTAACTCAAACTGCGAATAAAAATGGAAGTAAATCCTTGAGAGAAACAGGGAAAATCTTGAAATAGTCACCTGATTGTTTATGGTAACATACCAAGACATTATGTGGCTGAAACTATTTAAGTGCGCCCACATTCAGGATGACCAAAGAAATTTTTCAATGTAGAGTTCTTCGCAGAACAACAGTATACCCTGGCACTAGTGCTGTCAAAATGGCGTAAGACATTCCCAATGCAGAAAGGAAAAAAAAAAATTTCAGTCAGTGCAAGTATTAAAAGATGGACAATGGATTTTTCTGGGTATAACGGTAGAGTCACAACTATCAGTAATTGACACATCAGGAATGATAGAAAACTTGTAGGACTATAAATACTGAGCTACAGTAAAGAAATACAATGTGGAGGATAATCGAATGATTTGCGGTTGCACATAGGCTTTAGGTGTTAATTTACTTTTTTCGACTCTAAATTGGATCATTTTGTGTGCATAGATATACTAATACAGAACGTTAGTACAAGTAAAATGAATTTGGTTGAACGAAACTCACGAATCTTTCAGCAGCAAGCATACAGCCGAAATGTATTGAGAGTAGGAATTCACATTGGAGTTACAGAATCAAAAAGATTAGTTCATTTCATGGCCTAAAAGACACTAACCAGTCATAAAAGTTTGTGGTGTTTCAAAAAATATTAATTGTGGAATTTCAAATTGTTTCAAGTTTTCTAAAAATGAAAATAGTTTAGATGTACGATGACTTTCGTTTATTATTTTTCTCTATGATAGATAAAAAAAAAAAGTTTTATATTTATGTAAAAATTGTGAATTAATAATTAACTTTGGGAATACAAAATTTGTTTACATTAAAATTAGCTATTTACCTAATTACTAAGTTTACGTTTGAATGTTAAAATTTTGAAATTTGAAGGTGTACGTTCACTTATCGAGATTTTCTCGAAAGAGGTGTGCAAAGAGTTCCCAACTATTTCATGACATTGATAAACTGCTCTAAAGTCATTTCTGTAAGGTCTTCAGAATGTGAACACGGCTTCAGCCACATGAACATAATTTTATCAAAATCGAGATAACGACTAATAATTACATGTGGCAAAACTTATGTTTGTTAAAAACAATGGTCCACCTATACAAAAGTGGAATCCAAAAGAATGTGAAATCATTAAGACACAACATATCAGTTTCGGACAAACAAACATGAATGGCAAGCAAAACAGAAAATGCCAATAAAAACCCTCTGTGGAAATTTTTATAAATTTGCTTCAAAATAGTTTCAATGGATAGATTTTTGCATCGGCTCTTATTTAATCACTAATTAGCAATAACTCATTAAATCTTTGTGCATATAAGGTGATATGAATTGGAGAGAAAATAAATACGTAAATAAAGAAATCGTAAATTTACATTTTGTATTAAAAAATCCCAGGTTACAGTTGATCAGGAAGCTGGTGTTTCAGGGGGAAAAAGTTTTAGCACTACATTCCTGCTCAGAAGGACCTATTTGTAAGGGATTGTATACATTCACCTTGATGGTGACACTTCCCCTCCTCTTACACATGCCCCTTTCTTATAATTTCAGCGAATTCTTCCTTTAGTTCACCAAACCCACTTGCTTTACACCATCAGGGGTAACTTTTCACTGATGGATCTGCTGGGGACTGATTTGTTTTTTCCCTTCAGCAAGCCAAGTAACTAGAGCCAAACTATCTGAATGGAGGCCCTTTGATTTTTGATAATGATGCGTGAAATTTTTTATTTCAGCACAACACAGACACAATAGAGGAGTTGAAAGTTATTATGATCTCGATTAAATATTTTTAAAAGGTCGTAAAGTTGTCCAAATGCAAAGGTTCCAAACCAGGAATATCCCAATATGCAACCACAACTCTGAAAATATCAATGCATGGGCCACTATATTTTCCAGAGCATCCTGTCATAATTTCTATTTTCAGTGATATGTATTTGCTTAGTATGCATATTTCTCAAAGGATACCCTAAAACACGTCTCTAAGTGACATCAACAATTTACTACTTCGTTGGAAAATTTTCGAAGAAAGCATTTATTTGTGTGGTCAATAAATTACTTCGAGATTGAACACATTCTACAGGGTGGCCACAAAATTCAGGGGAAAAAATCCATGATTTCCCTGACAGATTTCTAAAAAATTCCCTGATTTTAGGGCAAATTTTTTTTTCAAATTTCCCCGATTTTCTTAGGTTTTCCAGGTGTCTAGATACCCTGATAAAATAGAAAATGTATGCTTAAGAGATAATATGCAATTTTTTTTTTTTTTTTTTTTTTTTTTAATAATTTTCCTGGTAAATGAAAAGTTTAAATTATTCCATAACATTAAACTTCTAATGGCTTACCACTACAAATCTCCAAGTAAATAGCGCCAAAATATGGATGAACGTAACTTAAACAATACAAAATTTTCCTGATTTTCATGAAATTTTATAAAGCTCCCTGACATTTTCCTGATTTTTTCCAGAATCAGAAAGCTCCCAGATTTCCAGGTTTTCCCGGTACTGTGGCCACTCTGTTCTATGTTGTACGTTTTTCAGACACGAGACTGCTTAAAACCTAGTATTTTATATTTTGTCTCGTAAGATGGCAACCATTACAAACTACAATACTTCAAGAAGAAGTGGCAAACTGCACAAATTACAATCTAAAGAAGAAGAATAAAAAGAAAGAAAGAAAAAGCAGTACAAAGTTTTGAAAATGTAAGCCTAACAATGCAGTAAGCGACATGAGTTTAAGGTCAGAATGTTGTTATATATAAATATATTTCATAAATAACATTCAAGTTATTCAAATATATGATTTGGTAGAATGAGGTATAATATATCTTTATTAAGCGGTATTAATGGATGAAATTATGTGCCATCTATTTTTTAGATATTTGAGTGCAATTTATTAAGAAATAATTTAAAATATATTTCATTGACAGATGTTTTAGAAAACTTTGTAAATCTGATGTTTGGCATTGAGCCCTTGGCAAAAAAAAACTTTATTTTCTAGTGATATATTTCTGAATATTAACTTAGATAATTTTTTAGGGGATAAAATTAAACATTTACGAAGCTTTCCAGCTCATACAACATGTAAAAGCAAAGAAAACTTTATAAACTAAAAGATTGATGTGAACTCCAGTTAAAATCCTATTTGCCTGGGTTTTTTTTTTTTAACTAGCACAATAACGGGACAGATTATATATTTCTACTTAGTTGTGTAAGATTATTTCGGGATTGGAAATGAAATAATAGTAAAAAAAAAATTAAACCAAATTGTACATCAATTATGGAATAATCCTGAACTGCAAAAGACTTCAATTTTTTCTTTGGAAAGATTTAATTCGGCTCATTTTCCAGAATCGGGAAGTTTCCTTACGTTTCCCCGACTTCCAGATTCTGTAGCGACTCTATTAATCTACAGAATATTTATGAAAAACATTATGAAGAAGAAAAAATGCTGGCTTTGTAAGAATTTTATTAACTTTTATCACAACGAAATAACATGGTTCAAAATATTGGAGGAAGTAAGAATAAGCTATCAGAAGAAGAGAAAAAAATAATGACTATAAAATATGTAGCTGATGGGCGGGTGTATGTGTTTTTGTTTCTTATCAATCCAAACTTTTTAGTTGCTGTGGATTGTTGTGTAGATTTGCGCAACACTTTTGCAATTAGGTAATTAAGGACTGGATGATCTATCTAATTACAACTGAATAAATTTCACCTAAAGTTGGAGGGCACATACGTAAAACTTAAAAAATCTTTTCTTTTTTTCCGAATTTCAGAAGAAAAAATATATATTATTATTTTGATGAGAGCACACTTTCAGAGACAAATAGCTCAATTTGTTAAATTTCCTAAGATCTAACGTTCTATAAACAAAGCGAAGTATCAAAATCTTGTTAATGTAGTTTGCACTTTATCAAGTATTTGCGATGTCAAGTACGCCAAAATTGCGAATTTTTTGAACAACTATCAAATATCCCTGCTAATTAAATGTGCTGAAAAAAAAATTAGGATATCATGTCAATTACTTTCTGAGAAAAAGGTACAAGGATAATGTCAAATTAACAATACCGGTATCGAGGGTATCGACATCCCCTCAACTCAGTTTTTAATTATAGCTAGGTGAAAAGTCTTCAAACATTATTAAGTTAATAAGGACTGGATGATTCGAATTCGACAAGTGCCATAAATTAAAAAATATATATATCACAACTTAAGGACCAATGTTGTTTATCCTCAACAATAAAATCATAAAATTAAAAGCAGATACTGTCTATTTTGGGGTTGGACGGTGTAGCTTTACAGACGTTGACCAAAAAAAGGTTAGTAAAAGGGGTGAAAAACAGTCAAAGTGCAACAAAAAAGGGAAATATATACGCAGCGTTATTTTGAACAACAAAAATAACTGGATAAAAATATATTTGTGTACTAATACGTGTGTACAGAACAGTGATGCAGCTAAAATTTTTGCTAATGGGGGGGGGGGGATAGGTAAGTTTTGTCTGAAAAAGTCTACAAAAAATTAATAAAATTGTAGAAAAAGGGGAGCATCTCGGAAACAAAAAGCGTAAACCCGCATAAACGCGGTAGAATTTTTTTCCCCTCTAGTAAGTAAAACGAAATTGGAAAATGAAAAATAAAAAAAGTTGTTTACACTGAAAACATTTTAATGTAGTATTTAGTTTTCTGCATCCAAATTATTGAGATAAGCTACAAAATTTTGCTAACAACCGAATTTCAAAAATAAAAAAGGTACTAGTGTGGGTTCGAAGTGACAGCATAACATGGATGAAATTTAAAAACTCAGTGGAAAAATGAAATGAGTAACTCAAGTCTGCAACATTGCAAACACACTGCCCCTATGGGAAATTCATATAAATAAATTAATTGACTATCAAATTAATTAATAAAGGCTTGTAAGAAAACAGGTAAGAAAACGGCTATGACATTAAGATTAATAAAAATTACTGAACGATGGCATCAACAACAGTGTATCATTTGCCTTCAAGACTTCATTGCTTTCCAGACTGCACTTTCAAGACTTATGTACATCCAACTCTTCAGTGATATAAAATAAAAGAATAAAAATTAAATTTCGATGTGTTGCTTTTTAAATGTCTCATTAATTAACGTAATTAAACTCACCACCAGGTTCAGAGTAAATCTATGTTGGATCTGAATCCATCTCAAAGTTCACACATTTTAAATTACTATGTTCGTACTCTTACACTCTTTCCAACAGTCAAAATGTTAACTTGCTGTTATTGCTTCCTAAGTTCCATTTGAAAATATTTTTTTTTCTTGTAAGATATATTTGTAAGCTTTTTACAAATTATTGTATTGGCATATTGCTGCTATCCGTTAAAAGATTCTACAGATTGTGACAGACGAAACAAATCTTTCATCCCAGCGACTTAATGTCTGAAAATTAAATAAATAAATAAAAAAAAAAAATCTTCCTAAACTGAACGTATTTATTTTTACGGACTACTTTTAATGCAATGAATCCATTCCAAGTCCATCTTTCTCCAAACAATACGAGGAAATTCTAGAAAATGTTGAAAAAAATACCTTCAAATAGCTTTATAAGATTTATACAGCCGACCTTTTTCAGTCAGGATGACCAATCCTGACGAAGCATAACAGTCAATTAGTGACCAATACCATTTCAGTCCTAACCGAATACCTATCATTTCACCCGGATCGATCGGTATAGGAAATTGGTTTATATATTTAAAATTGAAAATAATTACGAAAAAGAGGAAAATATACGTTAGTCTAATAAAGCCCTATAAACCGCTAAATATATTAAAATTGTGAAAAAAACGGAATTTCTCAGTAAAAAAGCAGAAATCCGCAAAAGCGCGGAGATTGAGAGAGAGAGAGAGAGAGAGTAACGTTTAGACAATTTTCGACAAGGTTCCGGAGTACATTTAGCTTCAGAGTATTAACAGACCTTCAGATAGCTTAAATTGTATGAACAATGCGCTCGCATAAGCCTTTTAGAAATCTTTAGATTAATCATTTCCATTAAATATCGTTATTCTTAAAAAATCTCATGGTATCTCATCGATTGGATTTAAATTCGAAATGTTAGTTTTAAGTTTTGAAAATGTATTTATTAATATTCAAAAAAGATTAAATGTGGCTCAGAAGACAATTGGTAAAAATCTATAGGGGGTGGGGGGGCAATATGTTGTAACTCTTAAATGTAGATAATTTTTTTTCCTCCCCTCCTAACATAAGCGACATAACATAGGCGACTGGCGCCGAAATACTTAATTCTTCAGATTTGATACGCGACCCTAACAAGGATAGAGAGTCAGCATAAATTGCATGTTAAAATGCTTAATAACTAATTTGCGTCTTTTATAAATGTGTTGCGTTGTCTTCCGAGTTCAAAACAAAACCAAGAAAAGTGCCGAGCAGAGAAGTCATGCTTTTAGTTATAGGTTTTATGGTGCAGTGATTGATTAGGAAATATTTCTTGCCATTTCGTCACCTTAAATTTATTCACTTCAGTATTCCAATTTATCTCCAAAAACCACAAGTTTTTCAAATAGGTAAAAGAAAACGATTAGGAAATATTTCTTCCCTTTTCGTCACCTTAAATTTATTCACTACAGTATTCAAATTTATCTCCAAAAACCACAAGTTTTTCAAACAGGTAAAAGAAAACGATAAGGAAATATTTCTTCCCTTTTCGTCACCTTAAATTTATTCACTACAGTATTCAAATTTATCTCCAAAAACCACAAGTTTTTCAAATAGGTAAAAGAAAACGATTAGGAAATATTTCTTCCCTTTTCGTCACCTTAAATTTATTCACTACAGTATTCAAATTTATCTCCAAAAACCACAAGTTTTTCAAACAGGTAAAAGAAAACGATTAGGAAATATTTCTTCCCTTTTCGTCACCTTAAATTTATTCACTACAGTATTCAAATTTATCTCCAAAAACCACAAGTTTTTCAAATAGGTAAAAGAAAACGATTAGGAAATATGTCTTCCCTTTTCGTCACCTTAAATTTATTCACTACAGTATTCAAATTTATCTCCAAAAACCACAAGTTTTTCAAACAGGTAAAAGAAAACGATTAGGAAATATTTCTTCCCTTTTCGTCACCTTAAATTTATTCACTACAGTATTCAAATTTATCTCCAAAAACCACAAGTTTTTCATACAGATAAAAGAAAAAGCTGTATCAAGTCACATTGATGGTATTTTGAATATCTACCACCCACGACACAAACGTGTGGTGTGTTCATTTAAGGGGGGGTGGGGGAGTGGAAAAGAGTGAAGTCGTGGAAGATCGGATACTTATATACACTGTGAAACATTAATAGTTAATCTTGGCAATTGCACGCACGTTTCGGCCTTAATCACAAGTGAGAAATTGTAATGTCGAAACCTTACCAGGTGATGCAGTGTGTTTTTTAAACAATTAAAGTAGGAATATTAGGGATAATTCCTAAACATTTCAGGGATGATTCTTAAGCTGTCATAAAGGCTCCTCACACAGACATATTCTTTTCAAAGCTTGTTTCAATACCGGCAAAAAACTACCAATTTTCAAAAAATTGAACGCCAAACAACTTTTTTAGCAAAATAACAGTTACATGATTAAAAGATACTATTTTGATTAACATGCTAATTTAATTAAATCCCCATTTCTAATCTGGAGGTATGTTAGGCGCTTTCATGATTCCGGGATGATTTCCGGGTTTTGTAATCCTTGTTTAGGAATTATCGAAAAATTTAAGAAAAATTTAAAGTATTTCAGGGAGAAATAGAAATTTAAGGAATATTAGAAATTTTAGTTCGAATGCAACCATTGGATCCTTCGATTAACTATTATACTATTTTGACAAACTTGCGAATTTAATTAAAATCCAATTTTTCATCTAGATGAATATCGGTTGTTTTTTTCGCGAGGTTAGGAGGAAATCGATATTTCATTTTTTTTTTTTTTTTTTTTTTTGGAATTATCGAAAAATGTACGTGCAATTTTAGGAATTATAGGGAAAAGCAAAATTGTTTATAAATATTACGGCGAATGTGATCCCTGCATTACCGATGTCGATTGCAATTAGACATAATTTAAAAGCACTTAACGATTGAAAAGTAGTACTGACATTACGGTCCAACTTTTTCAAGCAAATGGGCATTACAAGTACGTGATTGAAATCGGATGCTTTTACTCCCAATGAATGCTTCAACTAAGGTTAAATATTTTACCAAAATATACAAGAAATATACAGAAAGATCGCATACAACCAATCAATTATAATTTTTTCTACGGCTTTTTGAAAATGCATTCTCATTCAACCAAAATCGATCACCGAACAATTGGATTCAAAAAAATTCATGGGATTAATAGTTTCAATATGAAAGTTTCGCGTTGATATCAGCTTCAATAGGTCAATTAGAAGAAAAGAAAAAAACACAGTTTCCTACAAATCCCCATATCATAGTTGATTAACATTTAAAAAAATTTATCAATTCGACATTTATCAACATTTACCTCAAGAACATCTTCGCATGTTTTTCTCGAATTAACATTCAAGATTTCCAACAACAACAAAACAAAAACAAAATTTACCCCCTTTTTTTTCCCTCCTGGGACTTTATAATTGCAACGAATTGGGAAAATTTTTATAAGAGACATATTTTGACAATACTCTTTTGAAATAATAATAATTAAAAAAAAATATATATTTAAGTGGCTACAAACTCTAGATATTAAATATTGACATGAGAATTGTGGTTAAATAATCCATTCCAGACACAAAAATTATTGTTTTTCCGTAATTTTTTTGTGGAAGCCTTCAAAGAAGAAGTCTCCAAAAACCACAACAAAACTAAGTTCTCAAAAAGACAAATTAACTTTCCAGTGTAATTCGGGGGGAAAAATTGAAAGTTATCCATTCAGAATTCTACCCAACTCTTGACGTATTTATCATTGAAACAATAACTTACTTCAGAGAAAGTAAACACGAGAACCTTATTTAAGCCAATGCTATGAACTGAATCACGCTTTATATATTTTTCATATTTACAAATGAAGTTTTCTGGGGGGCACGCAAGTCTCACCTTAACTACCTGAGTGAAAGCTTCAGCAAAGATGCGTTGGCTTTTAAAATTAACTAGCATTTTAAAATAATCTTTTGGTACACAAAAACCTCCCATCTTTTTCTATATTAAGAATGAAATGTTTTGACTGAAACTATCAATTGTTTATAAAAAGCGTTAATTCTGCAGTATTTATAGTCTAGTAGACAATAAAATGAGTAATGAGTGGTATGTGATGCTTAAAACTTCCACCTAACCAGACAATGCGATTAAAACATTGTTTTTCCAACATTTAAAGGAGTACCAACAATTTCCCAACATACGTAATGTCAATGAATACACAAGGAGAATTAAATTTGCATTAGTGAAGGATAAGAGATGCTTTCGAGTGGACTCTGTATGATTGTAGTGTGAAGATGTTCAGGTAAAAAAAGATAGAATTAAGATTATACTTCAGGAGCAGTCGAAAATTGAGGGAGTTGACTGCTTAGAAACCTTTTAGAACAATCTTTTCAAATATTAAACGTTTTTAAAAAGCAGCAGGTTTCCAATTTACTCATTTTCAATTTGAAGAAGCAATTCATGAGGAAAAATAAAAACAGATTAAAAGAATAATAACCCGCCAAAAATGTGAATAATTATTGCTCATGACAACAGTAAAATTCATTTGCTACTTGATAACTTTAATTTCGGAAAGATATTGTTAAAAAGGAGCAGTAGAAAAATTTGAATAAAAAGATCTTTTGGAGTTGATTGGTGCAGAAAGTAGGAATGGCAGTAGTATGAACCAATCAGATCATGTGCAACATTCCTGGGTAGCCTTGAGGAAAAGATTTCTTGGGTACCTTCGTGAAACTGTAATCGGATGGGGATACATACCTCCCGTAACATTATTAAGCATATTTATCAAACATTCGACTTATGATGGTACTTTAAAAACCATGTCTACAAGGAACAACGCCCAATTGTAATAAGCAGATCAAATAAATAACAAGTACTTGAGATGTTCACTGCCCAGTATTTTGTGTGCATGCTCTTTACAAAAAGAGAGCTCGCATCCAAAAGGAGAAAACCAAATCTAGGTAATTACTAGTTTCTTCGAAGGATTTTCAACAAAAGGAGGGGGGGGGGGGGGTTAAATAACATATTATAGTTTTACTTTTTAACTCTGCTTTCTTTTTTTTTTCTTTCTTTTTTCTTATTACTCTTGCTTTGTATTTTTAATATTTTATTTTGATTGTACCTTTTCTCAGCTACTACTGGTATAGAAGTGCATTTTATTAGAAGTTACGACTTCGCAGTGTGAAAAATGCCTTCGAAAAACAAATTCTACTACTATTTATTTATTTATTTATTATTTTATTTTTTGCTGAGAACTAATGATTTTGAGTGAAAAAAATACATTTTTAATTTTACGTTCATGCATAAACTATGTTCTACCGGCAGGATGATAACTTTATAATTCCGAAAAAAAGAATCCTTTAACTGAAAGGGTTAATTTTCTAATTATTTTTAAAAACTCAAATCATCATTTTACGTTACTGCGACGCTTCTATCGAAATGTACCGTAGCTTTCCGCAATGAAAAGTTCTTCGCAAGCTATGCGTCAACAAAATTTCAAAATATTGAACAGGGGTGAAAACAGTCAAAATGTAAAAAATGAGGAAAATATACACAGTGTTATTTTGAAGTACAAAAATAGCTCAGTATAAATAGAATGGTGTACTAATGTATGTACAGAACAGTGATGCAACCAGACATTTTACTGAGGGTGGTTTTAAGGAAGTTTAATCTGATAAAGCACTATTAAGTCCAGTTAAAATAATAAAATTGGAGGAAAAGTGGAACAGCTCAGAGAGAGAAAAGCGGAAATCCGAGCAAAAGCGGAAGAATTTCACCTCTGATTGAAGTACATTGATCAATCTCATGTTATAGAACAGGATTCCCACTCAAATTAAAGAATGAAAATCAATGACTTTTAATGACCTAAATAATGCTTTAAGGACCCTTGAAAATATGTTTTCAGGTATCATGTCAGTATATAATTTTTTAATAAAGTATATTCAAAAAAGTTACAAGTTAGTGCACGAGTAATACAAATATGTCAAAGAATTTCGATACGATGCGGATAAATTGCGGTCACTTGGGATAACAAATCTTGAGTTGTATTCTAATAAATTTTGCAGTTGGGCCAGCAGCATCCGCAAAAATTAAGGACTTTTAAGGATGAATCTCGTGGGCATTTTTCAGGCACTTTCAAGGCCTTGTTCAAAAATATTAAGCACTTTTAATGACTTTCAATGACCGTGGAAACCCTGTGGTTGGTTGGTTGGTTGTTTTTCAGATTATCTGGCGCCGTCAGCAACACGAGGGCTATAATGCGCCGAAACATTCGTCATTAGACAAGCCAACATACATTTACAAACACCCATGCCTAACACGGGACTCGAACCCGCAACCTCGCAGTTTAGAAGCTTGGAAACCCTGTGGAAATATTTAGAAAGATTTAATAACGTGAAACACAAGGGTTTTAGAGAAATGTAGTAACCCTGTTCTCCTAAACAAGATAAAAACTGTAAAGCACACTGATCACATTTTCGTTGAATTTAAGTTGAAAAAAATGTCAATATCGTTTAAAGTATGGATAAAGTATGGCACTTAATAGTATGGAAGATTAGAAACTAAACACTAAAATTATTATATAAACTAAAAACTATAAACTAAACAACTAAAAACTAAAGCTATAAATCTAACAAGATCGAAAAAATATTATTCTCTTCGTTTTCTTGTGACCGTAGTCTTTCATAATTTAAGTGTGAAAAAGGGAAAAGAGGATCGATTGTCAATCTTTGCTTTGATCAAAACCCTGCAATAGGTAATCGGTTTGCTTATAGTTAGATTTTTGAAGAAATTATTAAATTATATATATCTAAGTAAGAAATTATATCTAATTTAAATTTTAAAATAAAGCATACTGATACTTGTTTAAATACAACATTAGCGAAAGTTTCACCAATTGAATGGCGGTACATAATTGAATTGTGGCAGTGTATTTGATTTCAGTCATCATGTCCGTCATACTTCTCTAAATCTAGGTTACATCATAGCGGGAAAAAATGCACAGTGACCTAAGTCATGCACATTCAATATTCAGCATAACTCCCCTCGAGACTCTTAAGCCAAAAAATCACTCAACATAGAGAAATAAAACCTAAGAAGATCTAGAATTCGATACAAAACATTCAATTAATTTTCTTTATAATCGAATTTTTTAGTTTTTTTTATTATATTTTCATCAAACGACTATTATTATGCTAATCATGCTTATTGGTCAATGGAAATTCACAGATCACAATTGCCATTTCAGTGTAGGAATATTTTTTTTTTGGGGGGGGGGGGGTCTTTATACATGAAAATGTCTCGGTATGGAGTGGTTTCGGTTACGGGCATTCAACATTTACTAATTGTAACACATTCTAGAAATTAAAATCGCAATCGAATGAATTTTCATCCTTGAATGTGTCGATATTTCAGCAGCCTTAAAATAACTTTGAGTGACTTGTTTGCGTGAAAAATAATCGCTCGAAATGCTACAAACTGCTAAAATCGAAATACACATGTTTTAACATTAGAAATTTATTAAGTTTAATATTTTCGATGATGAGCAGTGGTAAAATTCCTAACGTTACTGTTCCTGCGTTAACACACGAAACTTGAAGGGGATGGCAGGTTTGTGCTAAAAGCAAACTGAATGTGCATCTCACTGGATATAAAATCTGTTTTACAACTTTTTAAGATGTATAATGCAACTCGCAAACAGTTCCGCGAAACGCTACTAATCAAAATTTTTATTTAAAAAGTTCATAATATAAAAGTAGTAAATAATTTATAAAACCATTTAGTAGGTCTATAATGATATAATTGTCCGAAATTGTGTCAAAAGTAATTTAACTATCTTCACTTTATATTTAGATAGCGATATAGTTGTAGTGTTAAAAGCGTTTTCAAAGATGAGAAGGAAGCAAGGAATACAATAGAATTGGATTCTACTAAGCCTCCAATATACGAAAATGGGCAAAATTTTTAATTTCCATCTTTTTGAATAATAATTATTCTTCGCTGTACTGTTATGAAGGTTCCTCTTTGCTCAAGACCTTACTCCAATTATCAACATACGTTGAAGAGTGAAATTTTTGTGAAAATTTTCAATTAGTTTTAAGTTATCTAGTAGCTGGAAGCTCAGCCAATTTGCGATTTTTGTTCCGATTATAAAGTAACATTGATCTAAATATTGTTCATTGCTACTTACACAGACCCTTGTTAAGTTTCTGATAAGAGAATAATTTAATAATGTCTTAAACTATGAGCGCATATCTCGATTCTTTTTCAAAGAATTGCACAGATGAAAATACGAACTAATTCACCTTAAATCATTCGAAAGGGGAGAAGTCGAATACCTATCAAATAATTCATTGAATTTCTCTATTTATTAACCTTCCCTGTTTCATTATGCGAAATTATAATAATATTACCTACGTAAAAGTTTTTAAATGTTGAAGCATATTGATCATACATGTCTTATACAATATTAGAAAAGTTTCACCATTTGTATGACGGCACATTATTGAATTTTGGCGACATATTTCATTCAGTCCAGTTACCTTCTAATAATCTACGTTCCATCATGGTGTAAAAATGCTTCGTGACATAAGTCAAACACATTGTGTCTATTTTCCCATTCATTCTCAAATGAATGCATTTATCATTGAACATAAAATCAGTTATTTTACTTATTAAGATGTGTTGTGAATCTCGCAAATAGTTCCGCCAAAAACAAGTAATTAAAATTTTAATTTAAAAAGTTCATAAAATAACTTTTTTTTTTATAATTTATAAAACTAGGCAGGTCAACACAGATATAACTGCAGGTAATTTTTTCATAAATAATTTAATTCTGCTTTATATTTGGTTTAACATTACAGCAGCTCTGCTAAAAAGGAGTTCGAAAAATGAGAAGGAAACTAAAAATACATTACAATTATTTTCAAGCCCAACTTCAATGAATGGAAAGACAACATTTCAATTTCAATCTTTTTGAATAAATAAGTATTCTTTTCGTTCTTCAATTATAAATATTCCTCTTTGCTCAAACCATACTCTCATGATCAACTAAAGATTAAGTTGGAAAGTGAAATTTTTTGAAAATTTTCAATTGGTATCAAGTCTTCCAGTAGTTCAAAAATAAACCAATTTACGATTTTCCGCCGATGATAAAAATAACCAGAGTAAAATTGAAAATCTAAGGGTTAGTGTTCGTTATAACTTACACAAACCCATGTTTAAGGTTTCATTTAAGAAATAATCAATGTCTACAGAAAAACTTAACCAAACCTTAAGTACATATCTCGACTTGTTTTTCAAAGAGACTAAATTCCATAGCTAAGAATAGGGAGTCATTCACTTGGTTATCATTTGAAAAGGTATTAAAAAAATTATTATCTTTAGAAAATTAATATTAATATCATATGAAAAATTAATATTTATATCATTTGAAAAATTAATATCATTTGAAAGGGAAGGAGTTGAATCCCTATAAAATAATCAGTTGAATTTCAGTGTTTTACAAGAATATTCTTCCCTCTTTCATTATGGTTTCACCTACTCAAGCTTTATTCTCAAACCACTATGAATGTAAATTAATTACTTAACTTGGTTACAGTAAAATAGTACAATGTAGGAGTATTTGTGGGAATCTTTTATGAAGTCTTGTATGAAGTATTTTATGATGTATTTGTATTGACTGGTTTGAGCATTCAACAGGTACACTGTGTAAAAATTAGAAAATATTGACTATCCGATGGGCTTCTTTACAAAAAATGCAACATATTAAAAAAAAAATCCTTAATATGCGTTGCCAATTTTTATTTTCATTAACATAGCGCCGACTCTGTTGTCAGTGTGTGCTTGGTATTGCATCTTATTTTAAATATTTTAAAAACATCTCTCTCGGCAAACTAGGAGTCGAAATTTATTTATTAAAATAAATGTGAATTCATCTATTCATGACCAAATATCTTTTACTTATTCTGATTAAAACAATTTTGGCAACAGGAAAGAGTTTCAGCACTGATATCGGTTAAAATTCTTTTACTTACAGCGTTACTTACGCAACGCAACATTGAATTGAGTCGACATCACTCCATAGTAAATTTATGCATTCATGTCCAATCATCTTTTATTTATTCTGATTCAAATAATTTTGGCAACAGGAGAGATTTTCCAACAGCGATAGGTTAAATGGGACCTATTAGTATTCGAAACGACTATGGAAACGTGAGTAAAAGCGAACTTTCAGAGACAGTGACAGCCCCCAAAACTTAATAGAATACATTGTCGTCGACTTCGAATCTATCTGGCAAGTTTCAACGCGATCAGAAGACAGCCAAGTGGGTTGATTATACTTCCGAAGATATATGCTCGGCAGCTACACACACAAACAAAATCGAATATAATATAAAGGATTTAAAAATAGTGCGTGACATGCTAAGTGTTTCTAGAGGGCAAATATTAAAACTGCCACAATCTAAGCACGTTGTTTCATAATGTTGTATTAGTTGCACTTAATTTTCCGAAAATGGCATTTTGAATTCTTAGAATTATTACCCATTGTCAAAAATTAATTTCTTAACTATGAATCCGATGAAGTTTAAGATTACCCGGTTGGTTTAGTTCACTTTTGTGCTTTCCTTTTTATCCTCTTGTATTCCCATTGCATACGAAATATCTTTTATGCAACTTTTTCGGATCTAACGATGGGGCTCGCTATCAATTCAAATTTAAATTCAATTATCAAATTTAAATAAAATAAGAAATTTAAATAACAAAAGCATCGTGCAGCACAATTATACTGAAAATAAATTTCCTCCCAAACAATACCATCTAGAGAGAGTATACCTACAAAAACATGATGTAGTCTTAATTCTAAATACAGTGGAGAAACCAGTCAGAATGTAAAAAAAAAAAAAAAAAAAGGAGGGGGGAAATATACGAAGCGTTATTTTTAAGTACAAAAATAACTCAATAAGAAAAAATGTGTGTACTGAAGTGTGCACAGAGCCACAGTACACACGGAATTTATTTCTGGGGGGGGGGGGGTAAGCAAACCAAGTCTGATAATCCCTTATAAGGTCCACTTAAAATAAAACTGTAGGGGGAAAAATTGAACTTCTCAGAAAAAAAGCGGAAATCCGCTTAAATACGGAAGATTTTCACTCTTATAAATACCACTTTGTTTAAATGAAATTTGCTTTCTATAGATACGAAAAAAGAAAAAAAAGAAATACTTGGCATGGCCACGAGGCTGGTACAGTCTTAACACTCTCTTAACAATGCAGAGCAAGTTGAATGCATCAACTTCTATCACAATAAGATAATAAAAAAAATTACAATTGAACTCTTTAAAACATTAATTAGTAATTTAAAATTTAAAAAAACTGAAAAATTACTCGTCCTTATTTAAGAGTTCTTAACAGTAATGCAGTTTTACAGTAATTTTTAATTCCCATAATATAAGCGAACAATTCATTGTGTCACTACTGAAATTGTGGGTTAAGCAGTCAAACTTTTAAAAAGTACGTTAAAACGCTCAAAAGAAGTAATACTATTGCAATATAATGATAATATCAACCAGCACAAATACATGTTCATACTTTTTATTGGTCTTAAGAAATCCACCAAAACTTTAATTACGACTCACACTTTGAGAATTGCAGAGTTAACCAGGAGTGAAAACATTCGAAATGCATAAAAAAAAAAAAAGGAAATATAAATAAGCAACGTTATTATGAACTGCAAAAAATTAACTTAATAAGAATGTATTTTGGTGAGTACAGAACAGAGGTGCAGCCGGAATTTTTTTTCTGATGGGTATTTAGGCTAGTTTAATCTGATTAAGTTCTACAAAATCCATTAAACATGATAAAATGGTAGAAAAGGCAAAACTTCTTAAAAAATCCAAATAAACGTGGAAGACCCCTTAAGTTAAACCATCGACCTAACAAAGAAACCGGAGATTTCGAATGAAGTGAAAATTTTTAAACCTTTTCCAAAATAGGTTACTGAAAGGGAAACATGTAAAACACAAACAATTAAATGAGCAACATGCGCTTAAGTAGTGGCATACCATTGAATAAATTTTCCGAGATCAGATAAGCGTGATTCATTTAAGCATTACTCTTACAGAGTTCACTAAAATGCGTGAAATCTGCGTGAACACACATCGAAAATCCATTTAACCCCATAGAATGAGGAACTTTCACGTTTTTTGGTTTTATTTTTAAATAAAAGTAGAGAAAAAATCATGAAAAACAATACCATTCTTTCATATATTTGAGCTCGGATAGATAGTTAAAAAAAAAATAGTTTTTCACTTTGCGATTTGACGGGAAAAAGCTACTTTAGCGTGAAAAGTCAATGCGCAGATGACGAACCAGTCTAAAACTTTTTTTAGACCAGGTTCCTCCTCGGATTTTCGATGGAATCTATAAGTAACTACGTCACGTTTTTTTGTGCGTTTTTGGTCACGTGATGTTTGCTTTCAAACACGATTTTTGATTAATTGAAAGCATAAAGATTTTTAAAAAAATAAAAAAATTGCACTGCTCAAATATATTCGTTGGATAACACTAGAAAATACAAAAATATTAATTTTCCTAACTTGCGCGAGTTAACCGCATGAGTGAATTCACGAATCGGAACATAATGGTTAAATTTTTGAAAATAATCCTCCCAATCACACAAGCCATTTTCCGCAGGGCGGCGCAACCTTTTTGGAAAATAGCGTCCTTTCTGAAGAAACCAACGTGATTAGTGTTAAAGAGTTATTTTAATGTATATAACGTGTTTTTAGTAAGCATTTATAAAGCGTATTTCCGTTCTGATACGCAAAATCATGATCGTAGATCACTGTAATTGTCGTAGTTATTAATTTTGTCAAAAAACTACAGTTTTTTTTAGTTAGTTTTAAAAAAGTTACCCCTAAAAAAATTTAGAGAGGGAATGGTTGGTTGGTTGGTTGTTTTCAGATTATCTGGCGCCGTCAGCTACACAAGGGGTATAATGCGCCGAAACTTTCGTCATTAGACAAGCCAACATACATTTACAAACACCCATGCCAAACACGGGACTCGAACCCGCAACCTCGCGGTCTAGAAGCTAGAACGCTAACCACTATACCGTTTGGTCGGCTTAGAGGGGATGAAAATACCCTCTACAAATATTTAACTGGCAAACACTGATTATTCCTAATAAATTACGGGGACTACAAAATTTTATCTAAAATGCAAAGATTTAGGAATTTTCGTTTTTTTTTTTTTTTTTTTTTTTTTGTTGCATACTATTTTATCTTGTTCCAGTTTTGTGATATTTAAAAAGGGTATGAATACGAGAACTTAGAAAACATCTTTTCTCAATGCAAACTTTTGGAAGTTTAGTCGAAATGCAACGCAATAATCTCCCATGATCACATTGAAGGACATTGAATTAATAACAGTTAACAATACCAATATATAGATATTAACAACACCAATATATTATACAGTAACTGGATAAACGGCTTTAAAACCACAAAACCTATATATATATATATATATATATATATATATATATATATATATATATATATATATATATATATATATATATATATATATATATATATATATATATATATATATATATATATATATATACCTTTTAGTGGCTAGAAGAATTTAGGAGTTGCACAATTAAACGCTATAGAATCCACATGTTACTATTAAACAAGATAAACATTGCATAACGAAGCAATAAGGAAATAAGTACAGAAATGTAATAATAGTAAAATACAATTTAACATAGAAATGGTGATGGCAACAATTTTATAATCAGAATGCACAATAAATTAAAAATCAAGTACAACAGTTTTATGGATCAGTAGACAGGCTTTCACATCAAATTATAATAGAATGAGTGCATTAAAGGCATGAAATGTAAATCAACCATCTATGAAAAGAGCAACTGCTTATTGTTACTTGAAAAGCATAACGCTTATTTAAATAGATTTTACTCTCTTCATTTCTAAATGGAATTTAGTATTTTTTTTTAATCAAACTTAATACAATTACAGTCAAAAGCTGCTTCTTTTGGTTTTAATAGCTATTAATTTAAAATACTGAATCGATTGTATGAGTATGAAACAAACACATTTACTAACTATTAATATTTGAATAAAAATAATTTTAAGATTTTAAAAATTAAATTAAGTATACATTCAAATAAGAAATCAAAATTTAAATTAAAAAAAATCAAATTACATTTACTTTAAAATTATGCACGTATATTTTAGAATACTAAAGATCATTTTATGGAAAAACTTACGAGACTTTTATATTGTAATTTTTATGCATTATCATTCATTTTTTAGTTTTTATATATCAACACTTATTATTTACCATTTATAAATAATTAAAAATTGATTTAAATAAATTTTTCGTGTTAATATAAATTTTTAATAAACATAGGACATTTGTAGTCATAACATAATTTCACAGTTCCTAAAGATCATTATGATCAATACTAATACAAGTAATACTTCTATGGTAACTTTTTTTAACCAATTGAATTTAAATACATCAGTTTGATGGGTCACTAAGCACAGACATTCAATTGCGATTAGAATCAATGCATTAAAGCAAGGGATGTAACTTAACCGAACATGTAAATAGAGTAAACTGCTTATTGCTATGAATTCAAACTCAAAATTGCAAAGAATTTAAAATCAAGAACTGCATACTATATTGTAATGATTTCACATTAAAAATAATTTTTGTTTTTTTAACTAGGTTCAATTACATCCCAGTGCTTATCATTTAGCTTTAATAACTACTAATTTTGTTTTTGTGCATTGACATACTTATAATTTAATGAACATCAATACTTGAAATGAAAAGTTAAATTTTAATGCTTAAAAGTTAAAATAATATTTGATAAAAAAATTTCAGTAACCAGTTAAAATTAAGAATTAAACTAAAATATATTTAAGTACAAAAAAATTTTAAATTAAGTTAAACTTTAAATGAAGTTTTAAAGTACTAAAAAGGCATTTTATGACAATAATGCTACAAATATAGTACAATTTTTTGAAATTACATTAAATTTATATTTCAGCACATAATTATTTATAATTGACAAATAATAACCACGACTTGGCTTTAAGCAATTAAAAAGTGACAATTAAGACTTAAATTGAAAAAAAAGTGACAGTTAACAATTAAATTGGAATAATATAAAATATTATTCAAAAATTGAATTTAAAAAAAAAAAAATATTCTTTTTTCAATAAATTATAATCTTAGATAATATTTTTAAAAAATATTTAAGAAAAAAATAAGTTAACATTCAAAAAGTAAACTATTAAATTAGGTTATGCTCAAGATGCATTCTTATAAAAGAAACTCAAGACTTCATTATTATTATTATTATTATTATTATTATTAAAAAAGATACTTTTGAAATGATTAAAGTATGATGCACAAAAACGTTATAATGGTATTAAAAGGCACATTTTCAAAATTCAGAACAGAGAAATTGCTCAAAAAGAGTTAAAAACTAAACATGTATAAATATTTTAAAGGAAATTTATTTCATTATGTGTTTGGAGCGGAGAGAGATAACATCCATTCACAGTCCTGAATAAACAGATAAAATACTGAAATCAAAAGGAGTAGTTTGTTCATCTTATCATTGTTCCAAATCTCACTGTTAATAACTGCTAACATAAAATGCTAATAGTTATAATATGCTAATCCTCATTCTGATCACACCTTGCTTTAGCATAATGCATTGTGTGTCAAAATTTAACTAGTACCTCATTTGCAAGTCTTTACCAATGAATATAAAAATGAAGTTATGATGTTAAATTCAGCTGAACAGAAACTGGTTTTTTTTTGAGGAACGTGTACAGGTAGGTGTCTTTCGTGGGGTAGTGCCAAGAATGAGAATATTTTTTTTATCTTGATTCAAAGGAACATTTTTTTTCTAAACACAATGAATCGAACAAGTTTTTCTTCTTTTCTCATACACCCTGCATTAACTTTATGTGAGATGCAGTACCTTAATCAACCAATTAAGAGAAGACCACATATACATTTGAACACTGAATTCTTGAGGTTGACAGCGTCAGTGCATTATGAGGCGTAAACTTCAATTAGCCTTATATTGAGATTTAAAGGCATAGTCGACCAACGAAGAGAACAGGAACTCCCATTTCTAGATTTGCAGAATTGATTGTTCTGTAGGATGAGATCTTGAGGGCAAGTTTGTTTGTTTTTCGTGTCCCACACATTCTGTCTTAGCCTTATGTTGAGATGGAAAGGCATAGTCGACCAACGTAGAGTACAGAAACTCCCATTTTTAGATTTGCAGAATTGATTGTTCTGTAGGATGAGATCTTGGGGGCAAGTTTTTTTTTTTTTTGTTTTTTTTTTTTCGTGTCCCACACATTCTGTCTTAGCCTTATAATGAGATGGAAGTTTCGTTGGAAGGGATAGTCGACTAACGAAGAGAACAGGAACTCCAAATTCTAGATTTGCAGAATTGATTGTTCTGTGGGATGACCAGCTTGAGAGAACGTTTTTTTTTCTTTTCGTGTCCCACACATTCTGTCTTAGCCTTATGTTGAGATGGAAAGGCATAGTCGACCAACGAAGAGAACAGAAACTCCCATTTCTAGATTTGCAAAATTTATTGTTCTTTAGAATGACAGCTTGAGGGAATGTTTTTCTTTTTTTTTTTTTTCGTGTCCCACACATTCTGTCTTAGCCTTATGTTGAGATGGAAGTTTCGTTGGAAGGGATAGTCGACTAACGAAGAGAACAGGAACTCCAAATTCTAGATTTGCAGAATTGATTGTTCTGTGGGATGACAGCTTGAGAGAACGTTTTATTTTATTTTCGTGTCCCACACATTCTGTCTTAGCCTTATGTTGAGATGGAAAGGCATAGTCGACCAACGAAGAGAACAGAAACTCCCATTTCTAGATTTGCAAAATTTATTGTTCTTTAGAATGACAGCTTGAGGGAATGTTTTTCTTTTTTTTTTCTTTTCGTGTCCCACACATTCTGTCTTAGCCTTATGTTGAGATGGAAGTTTCGTTGGAAGGCATAGTCGACTAACGAAGAGAACCAGAACTCCCATTTCTAGTTTTGCAGAATTGATTGTTCTGTGGGATGACAGCTTGAGGGCAGGTTTTTTTTTCTTTTCGTGTCCCACACATTCTGTCTTAGCCTTATGTTGAGATGGAAAGGCATAGTCGACCAACGAAGAGAACAGAAACTCCCATTTCTAGATTTGCAAAATTGATTGTTCTTTAGAATGACAGCTTGAGGGAATGTTTTTCTTTTTTTTTTCTTTTCGTGTCCCACACATTCCGTCTTAGCCTTATGTTGAGATGGAAGTTTCGTTGGAAAGCATAGTCGACTAACGAAGAGAACCGGAACTCCCATTTCTAGTTTTGCAGAATTGATTGTTCTGTGGGATGACAGCTTGAGGGCATGTTTTTTTTTTCGTGTCCCACACATTCTGTCTTAGCCTTATGTTGAGATGGAAAGGCATAGTCAACCAACGTAGAGTACAGAAACTCCCATTTCTAGATTTGCAGAATTGATTGTTCTGTAGGATGAGATCTTGAGGGCAGGGTTGTTTTTTTTTCGTGTCCCACACATTCCGTCTTAGCCTTATGTTGAGATGGAAAGGCATAGTCAACCAACGTAGAGTACAGAAACTCCCATTTCTAGATTTGCAGAATTGATTGTTCTGTAGGATGAGATCTTGAGGGCAAGTTTTTTTTTTTTCGTGTCCCACACATTCTGTCTTAGCCTTATGTTGAGATGGAAAGGCATAGTCGACCAACGAAGGGAACAGAAACTCCCATTTCTAGATTTGCAAAATTGATTTTTTCTGTAGGATGACAGCTTGAGGGCAGGTTTTTTTTGCTTGTTTTTTCGTGTCCCACACATTCTGTCTTAGCCTTATGTTGAGATGGAAAGGCATAGTCAACCAACATAGAGTACAGAAACTCCCATTTCTAGATTTGCAGAATTGATTGTTCTGTAGGATGAGATCTTGAGGGCAGGTTTGTTTTTTTCGTGTCCCACACATTCTGTCTTAGCCTTATGTTGAGATGGAAAGGCATAGTCGACCAACGAAGAGAACAGAAACTCCCATTTCTAGATTTGCAAAATTGATTGTTCTTTAGAATGACAGCTTGAGGGAATGTTTTTCTTTTTTTTTCTTTTCGTGTCCCACACATTCTGTCTTAGCCTTATGTTGAAATGGAAGTTTCGTTGGAAGCCATAGTCGACTAACGAAGAGAACAGGAACTCAAATTTCCAGATTTGCAGAATTGATTTTTTCTGTAGGATGACAGCTTGAGGGCAGGTTTTTTTTGTTTTTTTTTTCGTGTCCCACACATTCTGTCTTGGCCTTATGTTGAGATGGAAAGGCATAGTCAACCAACGTAGAGTACAGAAATTCCCATTTCTAGATTTGCAGAATTGATTGTTCTTTAGAATGACAGCTTGAGGGAATGTTTTTCTTTTTTTTTTCTTTTCGTGTCCCACACATTCTGTCTTAGCCTTATGTTGAGATGGAAGTTTCGTTGGAAGGCATAGTCGACTAACGGAGAGAACAGGAACTCCCATTTCTAGATTTGCAGAATTGATTGTTCTTTAGAATGACAGCTTGAGGGAATGTTTTTCTTTTTTTTTTCTTTTCGTGTCCCACACATTCTGTCTTGCAGAATTGATTGTTCTGTGGGATGACAGCTTGAGGGCAGGTTTTTTTTTTCGTGTCCCACACATTCTGTCTTAGCCTTATGTTGAGATGGAAAGGCATAGTCGACCAACGAAGAGAACAGAAACTCCCATTTCTAGATTTGCAGAATTGATTGTTCTTTAGAATGACAGCTTGAGGGAATGTTTTTCTTTTTTTTTTTTTTTCGTGTCCCACACATTCTGTCTTAGCCTTATGTTGAGATGGAAGTTTCGTTGGAAGGCATAGTCGACTAACGGAGAGAACAGGAACTCCCATTTCTAGATTTGCAAAATTGATTGTTCTTTAGAATGACAGCTTGAGGGAATGTTTTCTTTTTTTTTCTTTTCGTGTCCCACACATTCTGTCTTAGCCTTATGTTGAGATGGAAGTTTCGTTGGAAGGCATAGTCGACTAACGAAGAGAACAGGAACTCCCATTTCTAGATTTGCAGAATTGATTGTTCTTTAGAATGACAGCTTGAGGGAATGTTTTTCTTTTTTTTTCTTTTCGTGTCCCACACATTCTGTCTTAGCCTTATGTTGAGATGGAAGTTTCGTTGGAAGGCATAGTCGACTAACGGAGAGAACAGGAACTCCCATTTCTAGATTTGCAAAATTGATTGTTCTTTAGAATGACAGCTTGAGGGAATGTTTTCTTTTTTTTTCTTTTCGTGTCCCACACATTCTGTCTTAGCCTTATGTTTAGATGGAAAGGCATAGTCGACTAACGAAGAGAACAGGAACTCCCATTTCTAGATTTGCAGAATTGATTGTTCTTTAGAATGACAGCTTGAGGGAATGTTTTTCTTTTTTTTTCTTTTCGTGTCCCACACATTCTGTCTTAGCCTTATGTTGAGATGGAAGTTTCGTTGGAAGGCATAGTCGACTAACGGAGAGAACAGGAACTCCCATTTCTAGATTTGCAGAATTGATTTTTTCTGTAGGATGACAGCTTGAGGGCAGGTTTTTTTTGTTTGTTTTTTCGTGTCCCACACATTCTGTCTTAGCTTTATGTTGAGATGGAAAGGCATAGTCAACCAACGTAGAGTACAGAAACTCCCATTTCTAGATTTGCAGAATTGATTTTCTTTAGAATGACAGCTTGAGGGAATGTTTTTCTTTTTTTTTTTCTTTTCGTGTCCCACACATTCTGTCTTAGCCTTATGTTGAGATGGAAGTTTCGTTGGAAGGCATAGTCGACTAACGAAGAGAACAGGAACTCCCATTTCTAGATTTGCAGAATTGATTGTTCTGTGGGATGACAGCTTGAGGGAACGTTTTTTTTTTCTTTTCGTGTCCCACACATTCTGTCTTAGCCTTATGTTGAGATGGAAAGGCATAGTCGACCAACGTAGAGTACAGAAACTCCTATTTCTAGATTTGCAGAATTGATTGTTCTGTAGGATGAGATCTTGAGGGCAAGTTTTTTTTTTTTTTTTTTTTCGTGTCCCACACATTCTGTCTTAGCCTTATGTTGAGATGGAAGTTTCGTTGGAAGGGATAGTCGACTAACGAAGAGAACAGGAACTCCCATTTCTAGTTTTGCAGAATTGATTGTTCTGTGGGATGACAACTTGAGGGCAGGTTTTTTTTTTCTTTTCGTGTCCCACACATTCTGTCTTAGCCTTATGTTGAGATGGAAAGGCATAGTCGACCAACGAAGAGAACAGAAACTCCCATTTCTAGATTTGCAAAATTGATTTTTTCTGTAGGATGACAGCTTGAGGGCAGTTTTTTTTTGTTTGTTTTTTCGTGTCCCACACATTCTGTCTTAGCCTTATGTTGAGATGGAAAGGCATAGTCAACCAACGTAGAGTACAGAAACTCCCATTTCTAGATTTGCAGAATTGATTGTTCTTTAGAATGACAGCTTGAGGGAATGTTTTTCTTTTTTTTTTCTTTTCGTGTCCCACACATTCTGTCTTAGCCTTATGTTGAGATGGAAGTTTCGTCGGAAGGCATAGTCGACTAACGGAGAGAACAGGAACTCCCATTTCTTGATTTGCAGAATTGATTGTTCTTTAGAATGACAGCTTGAGGGAATGTTTTTTTTTGTTTTTTTTTTTCGTGTCCCACACATTCTGTCTTAGATGGAAAGGCATAGTCCACCAACGAAGAGAACAGGAACTCCCATTTCTAGATTTGCAGAATTGATTGTTCTGTAGGATGAGATCTTGAGGGCAGGGTTTGTTTTTTTTTGTGTCCCACACATTCTGTCTTGGCATTATGTTGAGATGGAAAGGCATAGTCGACCAACGAAGAGAACAGGAACTCAAATTTCTAGATTTGCAGAATTGATTGTTCTGTAGGCTGTGACAGCTCGAGGGAAGTATTTTTTATTTTTGCGTGTCCCACACATACTGTCATAGCCTTATGTTGAAATAGGGATGCGAAGTCGAGATCTATGCGTGATGGTGTTCTGAAGTCCACCAATGTAGGGAAGACTACTTCTACGTTTGAACACTGGATTCTTTATGGGGGACTACTCGTAGATTCGCAAAATAATTTTTCTTGAGTCTGTGAGCTTGAATGGATTTTTTTTTTTACTGATCTCCCTTTCGGTATAACACAAGTTGGAGGTTCTTAATTTGGTTCTTGCTTGTTTTTAAGTCATTTTTTACAGAAACTAATTAGATTCTCAAGAGGCAATGCAGTCAGTTGTAAAGAATGCATGCTTAATGTCCATGCTTTAGATATGAAAACAACAAATTATATAAGACTCTCCACTGCCGAACAAAATGTTCTTTTTACATATAAGTTCTTATGATGGTCGTATGAGGTAAAACAAATTTAAGTAAATCATGAAAGAAGTATATACATTATATTGTAAAGAAGCAGAGTTGAATATTTAAGATTATAATTAAAGTAGAACATTTTTCACAACAAAATATTAAATAATCAAGAAGTAATCATTTAAATTAGAAGTAAATTTTTAATACATCAGTTAATGCTCAATTAAGGTATACGAACACCTTTCAAAAGTCATTTTCGGTCAAATTTTCCATTTTTCAAATTGTGGTTTATTTCAAAGTAGAAATCATTAGCTTTCCAATGGTGTCTAAATTAAGTCTCTATCATTTTTAGAAGAAAAGTTATTGGTATTTAAAAAATACATGAAAGACGATTTCGAAACCGGAAGTGGCTGTCAATGGCACCGGAAGTTCATTTTTAATCCTTATAATTTTTATTTTGAGCCTTTTAAAAAATACTTTTTAACTGCAATTGATTGTTTTAATATTTCACTTTAATATTTCGAGCATGAAGAATCTGGCAACATCTTATGTTGCTTACAATCTGGCAACAACTTTATGTTCTCTGAATATTTCTACATGCTGTTTTGATTTTGTTTCCCTGATTTCATAACTTTTTAGCTATTAATTTTAAGATTTCTGTCTGTGAGGATAAATTTGTTTAAATTCCAATTTATTATACTATTAATTTTTGTTATAAAAATGGGAAAATCGCTAGTTACAAAGAAAAAACGTCGTTTTCAAGGCAATAGATACATGAAACGTGTTTCACAAAACGTAGTACATAATAACTCTGTTTGTCCTTCTGTAACTGAAGCTAAAGAGACGGGAGAGACCATTGAAAGAGAAACCCCAGTTTCAGGAAATAGGATTTTCAATATCGAAACTCTGGCAAGCTTGTTTTCAGAGCTATTGTGCCCAAGCTGTTCAAATGCAGGATTGCACTTGTATGAGAAAACTAAGTATGGCCTCTGCTCACATTTTGCCTTGACATGCAGTTGTTGTGATTTTGTAAAGAATTTTGTGTCGACAAATAAATCTGGACAGGCACCTGAAATAAATACCAGGTTGGTGTACGGAATGCGCCAACTGGGCAAAGGTTATTCTGCTGCGAATAAACTGTGCGCCACATTGAATTTGCCTTCACCTCCATGTAAGAATGCATACAACTCGCACAAAAAAAGGATACTTGGTGCAGTCACTGAAGTTGCCCAAGAATCCATGAACAAAGCAGCAGCTGAGCTAAATGGCGGAGAAGATCCTGCCGAGTGTGGTGTATCTGTTGACGGGTCATGGCAGCGTCGAGGATATACTTCTTTGAATGGTTGTGTCACAGCTATTTCTATCAACACAGGGAAAGTGCTCGACATTGAGGTTATGTCTTCATTTTGCACTACTTGCAAACGCCTCTACAAAATGAAGAAAGACAATATCTATCAGTCGACGAAAGCAGACCACATATGTCAGTGCAACCACAAGGGGTCAGCTAAAACAATGGAAGCAGTTGGGGCAAGGAGAATCTTCAACCGATCCATTCGCAAAGGTCTGAAGTATACTACATACTATGGTGATGGAGATTCCAATGGCTACGATGTTGTGAAGGACACATACAGGAAGGATAGTGTGGAGAAGCTTGAGTGTATCGGGCACATCCAAAAAAGAGTTGGCGGGCGTCTTCGAAAGCTGAAGAAGAAAGTGAAAGGTCTCTCTGGCAGAGGAAAACTAACAGACACCTTCATCGATCGTCTGCAAAATTATTATGGATTAGCCATACGAAGTAATGTGGGTGATTTGCCAAAGATGCAGCAAACTGTCATTGCTGTGCTTTTCCACTGCGCATCATCTGAAGAAAAGCCGATGCATCGACAATGTCCAACAGGAAAAGATAGTTGGTGCTACTACCAACGAGCAGTTGCAAACAACTCCCAACCAACTACAAAGTACAAAGGACTTCCAGATACAGTTCTGAAAGAGGTAAAGCCAGTATATATGCAGTTGTGCTCAAGGGAACTGTTGAGCAAGTGCTTGCATGGGAAAACCCAGAATGCCAATGAATGTTTCAATGGCAACATTTGGCAAAGAGTGCCGAAAACCGTTTTCGTTGGACTACAAGCTTTGCGCTTAGGGGCTTATGATGCGGTAATTCAATTCAATGATGGGTATGAGGGTTGTTTACATGTATTTTCAAAACTCAATATTGAAAATAATGAGAACTTTACTGTGAAAGAGTACTTACGCCTGGACGAGACGAGAAAGAAAGAGTCTGTGCGACATTCTACCCCTGTAGCGCAGAAGCAAAGGAAAGTCTTGAGGGCAATACGCAAAAAAAAAATTTCTGTAATTGAAACACAAGAAGGTCCCGCATATGAAGCTGGGAATTATTAAAACTATAAATAGTCTATAACTATATATAGAATGTCGCAAGGTGAAATATTTTTCTATAATTTTAAAAAGATTTTTGCAATATTTATATAAAATATCACATGTTTATAAATTTTAATTTAAATAACAAAAAAAAATATTATTTCTTCACCCAATGTATATATATAATTTATGTATGACAAATTAGTTATCAATTTCAAGTAGAAAAGGTGTTAATTTGATCCAAAACATGTAATTCAAATTTTTTTCAAATTTTTTTTTTCACGTTCTTTTGTATAAAATAGAATATTTTCAAAAGTTTTCATTTAAATTGCAAAAAAATTATTTGCAGTTGTTCCCAAGATGCAGCTCAATTAAAGAAACCAGAATTGTGCAATAAAAATATATGCATAAAAATTAAAGTGAAAAATAAACTTTCATTTGGCTTTTTCTCGGAAAAGGTTTTTTTTATATTTTACATCACGCATATTACAATAGTTTCCAAAGTTCTAGTTCAAATTGAAAAAAATTTTCCATTTATGTCATTGAAGTATGTATGATGGCTGGGAACTAGGATGACACTAAAAACATAATAACAAAATGATTTATGCCTTTATAAAAACTTAAACATGTGCTGCTTTAGGGCATTTGTTTAAGCGTTGATTTCAAAAGTTTATAAAATCCTCAAATATTAATGTATTGATAAGTTTCTAGTATACAGCCTTCTTTGTCCATTACTCTTTCTAATTCAGTTTAAAAAATTGAAAAATATTGAATAGGTGTCATTTTATTTCAATATGCGGAACAGTGTATTTTATGACTTTTTCAGCAGTTTATTGTATTTTAAACTAATAAAAAATATTTTATTTTACAAATTTTATCATTAAACACTTTTTTTATTTATAGTTGATAGAAATATACCAATAAATTAAATTTTTAATAGAATTTAAAAAAAAATCTATCGAAGGTGTTCGTATACCTTAAGTGTGCAAACTCCTAAGACTAAATACTCTAGATTTTAAATGAAATCATTTAAATTTTTTATTTACACGGTAAAAGACAAATGTTTTATCTCAAACTTATTTTAAAGTTATTTAAATTTTACTTGGTAGACAGAGTAATCTTTGCATTTTGCTACACAAAGAATTGTAAATTCATTAGAAGTGGGATTAATAAACCACGTAATTGGAAAAATCACAACATTAAAAAATTAATTAATTAATAAAAAATATAAAAAGATTAATAGATTTTTTATTAGAAAACTACAAGTAAAAAAGTAAAATTAATAAATTAAAACATTTAAATTTAATCAAAATTTAAAATAACTTAAAATTTAAAGTTAATTAAAATTTAAATTAAATAAAAAAAACATTAAACTTTTAAAAAGGAATTATATTTTAGTTCAACATAAATGTCAACTTTAAAAAATTTTGTATATTGTCTCAATTTAAAAATTCACCAGTATCATCAATTAAGAAGCATTCAGAATTACTAAAGGAAATGAGCTGCCACTTATTATCATATGTCTACATTAAATCGAAGCATTTTAGTTGTAGTGAAGACACATTACGTTTCAATTTGGGCATGGGAGAATGAAATAGACATAGGTTATGCAAAGGAATTAGGATTTGCAATACCTATATTTTAAGTAATTTATATCAATATAGAGTGTTTGATTCATGAACACTTTATGAAGTGTTTTCATAAATCAAACACTAAAAATATATATTCATTTTAATATTCTATATTCAATTTGCAATTGATAAATAATTTTTGACCTCACGTTTTGAAAGAATAGCTTTCTTTCACAGTAACTGAAGGTATTGTCACATTTCATGCTACATTGAGAAAGGAGGTGTTTTAAAAACTCTGTATTTACGCCCGCAGTAGTTTATAAATTCGGAAAATTAATACAAATGACAAGTAAAAATTATTTCAAAAGGAAATTAAAGATATCGCTACAACAACACAAGGTTTGAATCATTAGAATTAACTTGAATACCCAATCAGATGTTCGTTTGTATAAAAAAAAAAGTTCCTATGGCTTTTTTCTTTTGATGTGCATCTTTCCCTAACAATTTTGAAAAACACTTCAAATAAATATACCCAACGGTATGCCAACTTCAGCACTAACCTTTGAAAACAATAGGTTGAACAGACATATTTACCGGTGATAGGGTTGATTAATCATGCTAGAACCTACAGCTTAACGTGGATTCCGAACCACAAAGAACATCCATGCCTAACCCAGGATCCGGCACTTGAGAACTAGCCACACAGCCATCAGGTGGATCCGATAATAAGGAATTTTGTACATTAAAAGAAATAACTTATAAAAATTACAGAGTTCTCACTCAAATCACAGAATGAAAATCATTAACTTTTAAGGACCTAAATAACGTTTTTCAAAGACCTTAGAAAATTTGGTTTCAGGCATCACGTCAATATAAGTTTTTAATTAAGTATATTCTATCAAAAAAGTTAGAGAAGTTACAAGTTGGCATGGGTGATACAAATATGCCAGAGAATTCCGTTACGGTGCGGATAAGTGGCGGGCACACAACTTCCGCAAAAATTAAGGACTTTTTAAAGACCTCTCGGCATTTTCAAGTACTTCCAAGCCCTTCAAAACAAGTTCGAAAATATTAGCACTTTTAATGAACGTGGGAACCCTGAATTAGATTCAGCAAATTGAATGCATTAGAGAAGTTTTCACGATTGAATATGTCATAAAATGGAGGTAAGAAACAGAAGTGAACGCATTTAAATGTTAGGGAGCAACGTTTCCCAAAGTGAGTCAATAATCAAAATTGTTGGTGGATTGCAAAAAAATTGTGAATAATAACTCAAGGAACTGAACAATTTACTATCAGCGGAATTGTTAACTTCCAAAACTTGACGAGGTAAAATAAGTATTTAAAATTATTCACTGGATTTCTTATCTTTGGTATGTCTACAAGCACTAAAAATACTTAAAAACAGTACGACTATAGCATTGCACTTTTTAAAATAACGCTATGTTGATATGATAATCGAGTTTAAAACATCAGATAGTTGCAATAATGGACAGTGCTCATGTTGGGAACCTAAGTCCATACAAGGAAACCTTGCACCTAATATGGTCAGTATGAGCACCTTTTAATACATCTCACTTTAATGAAAATGGCCAGTCATGGACAAAATTTCCAAATTTGCGACAAGACTATTTGAAGGATAAAGAAATCATTTTAGCTCTCTTAAGGTGGATAAATGATTAGGGCAGGATCTCTTTAAACAAAAATGACACGCTGGTTTATCTACTTTATAAGAAGAAGTTTGCCACGTGCAGTATCACTTCGGGCTCTGCTGGGCAACTTCATACTGAATTGCAAAAAGGGAGACTCATAGCACTCCTTCACCTGCCCTCATTAATAAAATTTGCTTTGTTTGATCTAGTTCACTGATGAGTTTGATAAGGAAGACTCAAAAATTAAATACATAATGCAGGTGACGAGAAGAAATGATTTGGATTATCTCTTAAGATAATCTTCAAAGGTAACCTATAGTTGAAAAAACACTTCAGGACAGTCCAAACAATAATATTTTTGTGTCGAGCTTCAAAAGGCATTGAGGAGAAGACAAATACCAGCCCCGTTGTAGCCATAGTAAAAGGTTCATTCTTAGTTTTAATACAAGATATTATTCGATCCGAAAGGAAATTAATCGGAAATTATCCGATATTGTTATTTCTATACTTGCTTCGATGATAAACTGATGTCGAGTTGGTTTTCTAAGCTTAACAACCTATATTTATGCACAATAACAGCTAATCAGGCCGCGACCTACAGCTTAAAGTGGATTCCGAGCCACAACAAACATCCATGACCTAACCCAGGGTTCGAACCCGGCACCTATGGCCTGCGAGGCCAGCGCGCTAACCCCACAGCCATCAGGTTGGCAACTGATGTCTAGTAAAATACTTATAGAGAGTGCTGTGCACTGTTTCCTTTTATTTCCTTTATGCTTCAAATCGCTGTTAAATTAACCTAGCTGTGGCTCGTGCTTGGATTATTGTTATTATTTTGGTATAAATAAATTTTGGGGTTTATTTTGATAGAAGATTTAAGGGTATTTTGGACAGCATGAGTATTACAGCCTATACATTAGGGGCTTGAAAGAAATGACAATTTAATTGCGAGCAGATTAAATTTCAATACTTTTAGAATAAAAATCTGACTGGTTATTTTGTAGGGGGAAACGGAAACAAAGGGAAAAAAATCCTAAATGCAACAGTGCACCCACATTAATTCAAATACTATCGTACTTGTGTAAAACACACACATCCGAGTCAGTTGCACAAAAAGATATCTAATAAACATGTCTAAAATAGAAAAGCCTTCTATGATCCTTCTTAGACCAAGTGAACTTTTCAAGCAAACCACAATTGATAAGTAAATATTTTTCAAAGTCAATGGCAATCATTTCTTAAGGCTCGCAAGTTTTTAAAACAATTTATGTCGTAAAAAGATGTTCCCATGTAAATTGGAATTACGATTACCCATTTTAAAAATCCTCCCTCCTTCTCCTTAATGGGATTTGGTACCCCTTGTTTTCACAAAAAATAATAAAAATTTAAATTTTCTATTTTTTGTGTGTTTATAATCTTTGAAACCTTCTTATTCTGACAAGTTTATGAGCTGATCTGATAGCTGCAATTGCACAAAACTATATTCTTACCGTCAATTTAGCACTGCTGCAATAGCTCCTTCGATATTTCGAAAGCATTTTTCTCAATTCGTGATTTTTGAAATTCCCACCTTACTCAAAATACTAAAACTTCATTGACATTTTTTTTGTGTCATTCTTGATATCTATTTGACAAAAATAGTCATGTATTTTTTAATAATAAAAAAACAATAATAATAATTTTTTACATGTAGGTAGGTAGGGTGGTCCAAAATAATGAAGGTCAAAATTTTAAGAGTCCTATCCTCTTATTTTGTTCCAATGTTGTAAAAAATAAAGCAGACCAAATTTTAGAAAATTTCAGTGATATTAAGAGGTAGCTCAATGCAGATGAAGTTCACACCACTGTCCCATAGCGAGGTTGTTTTCGAAGGTGCAAACTAAACACTAATGAGATTGTAGTTACAATTAACAGGAAATTGAAATGCTAGTTTTGTATAAACAAATAGTTTATGAAATATATTTTTAACTGTAGCTTCTTCATCTGAGAGAATAAATACCTCATGAGGGGTTTAACAGCAAAAAGAACTAAAACGAAAGTTTCTGATTGCAAGGCTTCAAAAAGAGCTACGGTTACGAGATTCTCTGACAAACACCAGAGTCGAATGACTAGCTTTTCTGATGCAACTTTGAATACTTCTTCATCAATATTTCTATAGTGCAATAGAGATTTTATCAAAATAAATTACTGAATGGTGTATTTTGAGATGAAGCTGCAATCCTAGCCTTTGGGTACACTTGTATAGCAAATATATATATCCTTTGCAATCCCTTTTCATCTCTTAAACTAACAGTGAACTGGCAATTCAACATCCATATATTAAGAGTACAGTATTTTCGATATCCATCGGAGCATGGTGCATTGCTGCAAGTGCCAAAAAAACTGATTCCGAGAGATGGAGTTTCACCTAGAAATACTAAAATCAGTTTCAAATATTTGGTAATCAATTCAGCTCCCTAATCTTGAAATTTAGTTTGGATCTGCTCAAAAGTATTATATCGGTTTTCATTTTTCCATGACAAATGGAATGTTTACATGAGTAAAATCATACCCATCACAACCCATTCAACCTTTCGGTAACAATAACCAACAATCAAGTGCCTCACTGCCTGAAAAGAATTATGATAAAGGCTATGAAAGAAGTTAATGGAAGAAACAATCCGGCAAAGCGTCCTGACATTAAGCTCAGAACATTTACGGACATGAAATTTGAGCCAAACTCATCTTGGTTGCAAAAAACAGACTTTAGTAGCCACTGGAACTTCTGCTGCTATTTAAATGTCACTGTTGTTTTATAATTATATCGTTTTAAAATTATTTTTATTTTGAAAAGTGCTAGAAATTTCCAACAAAATAAAATTTAATATTTTTATGAATTTGTTACTTTCTGCAATATGAAATACCCAAACATAAAACTTTTAAGGTGTTGAGCTACCCCTAAATATCAAAACTATGGGCTCAAACTTTACTTTTTTATATAAAAAAAAAAAATAATAAAGGGATAGCACCATTAAAAATCTTTAAAAAATAAAATCGACCTTTTATGGACCACCCTAAGGTACAGTAATTATTGTTTTTCGCGAAAACTATTTTACATATTCTAAATCAGATGTCTAAGAAGTATTTGATGAATTTTTTTTTTTTTTAATTAATTTTTGAAAATTTAGAGCACTATGAGAACTTTTTTTTTCTTCCCCTTTTAATAAAATTTTAATTTTTACTCAGTAATACTTCTAAATATGCAAAAATTATAATTTTAAAGGTTATTTTTGTTCAGCAGCAAGTGGCAATGCTGAAGCGTTTTTAAATCCTATATTCTAACTTCGATTGTGTGTGTATTGTGAGGGGAGGGGGGGGGGGGAGGGGGTGGCATTACAAAACCTCTTATTTTAAATTGTTAGGCAGACAATTTTTCACAATGCATTGTGAACATATCATATTTAATAACATTTTTACGTATTGAAGCATCAATAGTACTTCAAAAATTAAGACTTCCTCCACTTCAAAAAGTACTAAGAAAGGCACTATGCCAAAATATTGGTGTAGGAAAAACAACAACATGGTATTAAAAATACTACGTCTGATAACGCTGGGGAAGAGAAGGGGTGAAAGGTTGTGCCTGCTGGCCTAATCTGTGGAGGTCAAATTAGCCCAATGGTCGTCACCCAATCGAACTGAACCTTGTTAGATAGAATTAATGTTGATGACAATGCATTCTTATCAAGCTTTGGGATCTGTCACAGTCATTAAAAGATTGCTTTTACACACACATCTAAAATCGTTTCGGAATACTAATAAACTAATTTTCGCCATCGAATCGAGCTGAAAGTTGACAGTGCAAGTTGAAAAGTTGGGTTATGTTGAAAAGTGCTTATAATGCATATTCCTTGTACATAAGAATGCATTATGTCAAGTTTCGGGTGCTGTCACTGTCACAAAAAGGTCGATTTTAAACACGCTTCAATTGGTGCTTGGGATTACTAATAAACCTACTTTACCGTCATTCAGTGAAACTGAATCTTAGCAAATGGACTCGTTGTGGATGACAATGTATTCAATCAAGTTGTGGGGGCCAAAAAAATAAGTTAGTAAATAGTTAGGAATTTATCTTTTGTTCTTAGAGATCAAAAATTATGAAAACTCAATTTGAGCTCAAAAAGAGGCAATTGGAAAATTGGCAATACATATGAAGGATTTATATTTAAAACTTTGTTTTCATGTGTCATATTATTTATTTTCTTCTATAAAAGGGCTACTCATCGAAGCAATGATTGAATTATTTTAACTTTCCTGTAGTTTAACATACTTCAGTTTAAAGATATGGTTTGTTTATCTTCGACTGCAGGGTATTTTCCAGAGATTTCACAGCAACACTCGATATATAACAAAATTCAATTCGAAAAGGATATTAATTTTATTTTTAGAAAGAATATTCACTTTCGAAGTTATTTAAAAGAACAGTGCTCATAAGAATGAGTCTGGAGATTTTCGTACCAGCCATCGTTTTATAATTTATTTTTTGAAAACTCAAAACATGGCCAGTGCATTTGTTTGTTTTTGTAATGATCATGGGTCGGTCGGTTGGTTTCTTAGTTCAACGACCTATTTTTATGCACTATAACGGCTAATCAGGCCAGGTCCAACAGCTCAACTTGGATTCCGAACAGCAACGAACATCCATGCCTAAAGCAGGATTCGAACCCGGCACCTTTGGCATGCGATGCAAGAGTGTAAATACATAACGCAAGAGGAAGGTATGTATATTGACAAAGAATAATATTGAGCCAAAGTATGGCTGAAAGAGCAAAAGAGGAACCTTGAACTAATCAACTTTGTTAATAGATAAACATGGAAAAGATTCCCATAAAAACCTTATACTATTACAGTCAAATACCGTTAACACAAAATAAAAGCAGCTTCCCGTAAGTGTACGATAAAAAGTGAAATATAAGTAAAAAGTATGATTAAGTGTGAAATTAAGTTTTATTTATTTGTTTCACATGAAATCCCACATGAGCGGGAGAAAATTTGATTTTAAAACCCACTTTTTTTTTTTTACTTAAAGTCTTCGTTATCCGAGAAGTTGAAAAGTGTTATGAAATTACTATTTTGGCCTCAAGGTTGAACCCTTAAAAAGAGGGGAACTGCGTAAGGGTGTGACCACCACTAAGTTTAGAAACAAAACTCAGTCGCTTTTTGGAATTCGAAACTTGTCATTAATGACTTGGAAACTTCTCGTTAACAATTGGAAACAATATTTTTTTTTTAAATAAAAGTGATGAAAAAAAAAACGAAATTACAACCAAGTATGGGAATCGTCAAACAGCACTCATACGACAGTTATTTAAAAAATCAAGGAAAGATACAAACGGCTTATGCCGTAAAGTAATTTAGCCGCAAGGAAAAGAAAGCGGATTAGTAAAAATGAAGACGTATAAGTGGCACTCTTGCGTTGGATTATGGATGATAGCTGTCAAAACATTCTGACAGGAGCTGTTAAGCAAGAGAAGGCAAAAAAAATTTTAGTGGTGCCTAGGTGTAATTTTATTTGTTCCAATAGTTGGCTCACCAAGTTCAAATTGGAATTGACTGCAAACATTTTTACGGAAATTGAAACCGCTCTTAATGCAGACAACGGGGATTCGTCTCACCGAAATATGAACTGCTCTGGCAAAAGCATACAAACCCGGATAATTTTTCATACAGACGAAAATTTTCTTTAAAGCACATCCTTCGAGGACATTTTCCTAAGGGTGAAAAATTTTCGGGATGGGCAGAGAAAGAACAACTGCAATAGTTGCATACAACATGGATGGAACAATAAGAATTCCATTGCTTGTTTATTGGCAAGTCCGCCATACCTTGCTGTTATAAACGAGTGAAGGCTTCCCCCGTGGAAGGCAGGGAGGAATGGTGGAATTGTCACCAAGTGGCTTGTAAACCCTTATGATTTAAAATTCCACTAAATAAATAGAAAAATTTACCTTTTAGACAATTTCACTGCTCACTGATTTGCACATAAGAACACAAAACTATAAAATGTGTTTCTACCATCAAAAATAATTTTTGAAAAGGCAATATGGAAAAGAGAGGATCTAAAACACATTTGAATGCTTCGAATGCACAACAGAATTTTCTGTGGATTTGCAGGAAATAATACGCTACCTAAGAAGTACAGGAAATACGCTTCCTAAAAAGTACACGAGAAATAAATGAATATGCTATACCTGAGAAATACAGGAACATGCTACCTAAGTACAGAAATATGCTATTTAAGTACTGGATTAGTGTATAAGTCGACAACAATTAGAAATAGTTTCAAGCATGATGGAATTAAGATGTTAATCAAAACACTAGAAGAGCCTCAATCAAAGAATGATTCATTTGTTGACAAAGCTGAAAGTTGAGGAACTCTTTTAAAAGCCTTGTTTGAGAAATACATCTCCATAAATGGAAACATCTTAACTTTTGAAATTGTCACACAAGATATTACAGGCAAAAAATCAGGGAGGGGGGAGTTTCCTAATGCAGCAAGATAATGCCTCGTGTTCTTTCAAAAATTAAGAAGAGGTAAATACATTTAAAGTTACTGGTATATAAATTTACTTTTTTATTTGTTAATTTATATATATGTTCATACATCTAGTTAAACTATTGTACTAAATAAAGATTTTGAAATAGTATAAATGATATCAAAACAGCAACATTGATTGAATAAGTAGTTTTAAGATGGTTATAAGAAGAAATTCACTTAACGCGACGAATTTCGTTGGCCCCATCAACTTCGTGTTAACGGTGCTTGACTGTATTTTTCACCTTAAGATCCCCATAAAACTTTTTTATTAATTTAACAACTATAATTATTTATGTTGAATTGAACAAAAATATATTAACAATAAAATACAAAACAAATAAAAAAAAATTTAGTTTCAAAATTTATAAATTTTATGCACTATGCATTTGGAAGAGAATTCTTCGGACAAATACCAAAATATTCCATACTATTTTGATATTCATACTGTATGAAGCAAAGGAAGTTTAGGTTGGGTGGTTTGTACTCTCGCCGATCTATACTTGTGCACAATAGCGGCTAATCAGACCATAACCTACAGCTTAACGTGGATTCCGACATGCATGTCAACTAAGGATCCGAAACCGGCATCTTTTGGCCTTTAAGACAGAGGCGTTGACCACCAGCCATCAGGTGTGCCAAAGAATGTTCAGGAAATTTTAAGTTAAGAAAGGCGTATGCAGTCAATAGAAAATAATTAACCTACAGCTAGAATTAAATTACTATAAACGATATCTTAAAAACTCAAATTAAAGCAAATTTAATGATTATATTAATCAGATGTGTTTGTTTAAAAAAATTGACTAACATTTAAGGGAGCTTTTATTAACATTAAAAGAACTTTTTAAGTAATAATTACGTTTCATAAACCTCCAAGAGTGCTTTTCCCTTAGCGAAGCATTTGCTTAGATCAAATATTTGAAATCTTAATTGCACATTGTTTTTTAGGGCTACGTTAAGTTTTGACTGATAAAAGATGCATACTGTGATGAAATGATTTTGTGTTATATGAAACAAAAATTGATACTTAAAATTGGGAAACCCTACAATGATCAATATGCTTCCACATGTTTTCATCATATCAGCATATTTTTCGAAAGATTAATGGAAAAAAAGTAGGAACATTGTTCTTAAAAGGAAATGTTTAGGAAAGATTATAATACTAGCCACCTTCCAGCTATATTAAAATGTTCTCCATTATAAGAAAACACACGCACTTAGGAGCAAAACCCTCTGCCAATTCGTGACTTGGACATGGTATAAAAACGGTTTGCTGTATTAAACTTGAAACCCGGTCTTTTAAAACTCAACGCCAATGCTTATTATATTATACTTTCTATAGATAAGACGAGTAATGAAACCTTTAACACATTGAGCACCACGCGAATTCTTAAGGAATCCCCCTTCAGGCCACGCGCGCTGCTTAGAAGCGCTGGTAATGCGGTATAACAATACTAACAGATTGAATTTTACTCAATATAGCTGTGTAAATACATTAGGGCCATTGTTAATTATCGCAGTAGAAAATATTTACGTTTAGAATGAAATGCTTATAGACATTCATTCCACACGTTTACGCAGCGTTGCCAGACCTCAGACTTAAAATTCTTAGGTAGGCAATTTTTCATAAGGGTATTTTGGACATAGTATATTTAATAATATTTTTATTAATTGAAATATCAATAGTATTTCAAAAACTTAAGATTCCCTGCACTTTATAAAGTACTTAGAAAGGCACTATGCCAAATTATAGGTGTGGGAAAAACAACAGCGTACTGTCAGCCACTGACGACAGACACGGCCTAAACGGGAAAATTCAGTGTCAGCCAACAATGGCTGACGGAGCACGAAACGTGTTAACACGTTATTTGCATTGAATATCGTTTCTGGGACTTCTCTCCGGTTAAACAAACCAGATAAAAAGGTATTTCACTTGTTGCCAAGTGCATTTTTTAAACACGATTTTGGGGAGAAAAAAGAATGCCTTCAAATACTCATCTTCCACGAGGTTATGGAAAACTGAGGTAAAGGGAGATGTGTTGTATCAAATGTTGATTAAGAATAATACAGAGCAAAAATAAGGCTGAAGAGCAAGAGAGGAACCTTTTATCCAAGCAATTTTTCCGATAACCACATGGGAATGTTCAAACTTAAAACTTGTACTTGTCATTGGTTTTCCAGCTACCATTATTTTAGTTTAATTGAACAAAAATATGCTTGCAGTAAATAGAAAATGCGTACCTTTTTTTTTAATTTGGTCGTTTATAAATTGTATGCTTAATTTTTGGATAGCGTGACAAAAATCAATATATTAAATTGTTCTGTTTCGATATCCATACTGTATAAAACTAAAGTTCTTTAGGAAATTTTAAGTGAAAACTGACAAATGGAGCCAATAGAAAAGTTAATTAACTTGCAGCTTGTATTAAATTACGATGAACGAAATCATGCCTACCACTCATTTAAAAATAATTTTAATAAATGTAATGCATCCAAGAGTTTGTTTGCAAAAAAAACAAAAATTTTAAAAGAAACTTTATTTTTATTAAGGGCTAAGACCTGCCATAATCCACTAAAACTGAATTAGAATTAGAGTTTGGATTTAATATAATAAGCCCTTACTGAAACATTTGCTTAAACTTTTATGACATAATCTTATATTAGTAGAAACTTAAAAGGTTTTCTTCTTTCATTACGTAAGAACTAATAAAAAGTTATAAATAAAATAAAAGTTATAAATAAAAGTTAAAAATAAATAATAAATTTTACTAATCATAATAAAATTTAAAGTTTGAATAATTATAAAACTTTTAAGTTATATCACAAGATAATATAAATATATATATATACATTTTAATATAATCTAAACATCAACAATAACATAAAAGAACTTCAACATCGAAATCATAAGGACTACAAGTTATTAAAAAAAAAAGGTTAAAAATGAATAATAATTCACCAATTCTGATAAAATTCGAAGTTTGATTAATTACCAAACTTTAAAGTTAAATTCCTCTTGTCGAAAAGTGTTTTCTAGAGGAAATCCTAATATGGATCATTCCTTATGCTAGCTATGTTACAATCTTGTAGCCCAGTGCATTTTGAAACTACTTTATATAAAAACCTTGATATTTGGCGAGTACGTACGAAAAATATCACTTAATGAAATAACATAAGTTGTTTTCACTTAATGTCTATCTATGGTAAATGAAAATTAAAATAGGAAAATACAAAACCATACGCATTGACGTAAGGATTTCAAATACAAAATAAAATGGATTAGACGCTATTTTTGAGTATTTTTATTCATGCCATTTCGTTAAGTGATTTTCGTACCTACACACCAAATTTCAAGGTTTTATATAAAATAGTTTCTAAATGCACTGGGCTAGAAGATTGTAACATAACGTGTATAAGGAATGATACTTAATAGGACTTCCCTAAACGCATTCTCAGTCAAGAGATTTTTTTTCCTAACCCATCGAAATGTGCATTTAAAAATTCATCTCTATTTTTAAGAAAAACAGAAAACATGATCAGTGTGCTCTTACACAAGATGTAACGAAGATATTAATTTGTTATCAAAACCACATAAAAGTAACAACATCATAAAGAAACCTACTCGAAAATAATACGTCAGACATAATTGAACTGAAATGTGACAATCAAAAGGGATTTAATTGAAAATGTTAATAATTAATTTCCTTTTTCTTCAATAGCGCAATGAAGATGAAGATGAAAAATTTCAATGGAGTTAATTTTTGTAAAAAGACATAAATTTTTGAAACGTGCCCAAAATATATATTTTTTTTTAAAAATTCTGGTGCTTCAAAAATAGTCTGGTACACCATCAGCAGGACGGATAAATATTCCACATTCCACAAGTCCCACTAAAGATTAATTTGATATTCCTTTTTTTTTTATTATGTATTTCCTCCATACTATCACAAGTCGCCATATAAATACATTTTCAGAAATACAAGGAAAATTTTAAAATACTAAGCGAATTCAAGTCGAAAATCCAGGTGAAGTATTTCTCGACCTTATTATAAATCCGATTTAACACCAACTGCTTCTAATGATATGAATTACATACACAAAATAAGATTAAGATGATATAAGTTTACTACATCCGAGTAGGATACTTTCTAAGAATAAAACAACAAACACCCGTTATTTTTATCTGAAAATATTTTACTTCGAAGCTTTCCTTCCTTCAATTTTCTTTTAATTCCTTGTATTTTCAATGTCTGCAGTGCTACAGTCGGTAATTTTAATTGGACTGCGTTTTTCCCTACAGCCCTCGAGATGTCATTTCGAAAATACGGTGTTTAAGAGGTTTCTATGTTGTGTATTCAGAGTATAACAAGTGTCAAAACAATTTACAACATGTTCAAAGTTTCAAGAAACAAAAATAAAATATTCTGTGAGATTAGGGCTATATTTACTTTCAATTTGATAAGTTTTCCACAAGTTTGAACATGACCGAATCTAATAAAAGGTTTGCTATATTTACATTAAATACAAGAAAGCAGGGTTTAAGTAGAACTACAACTACAAATCCTTAAGATCTTTTTTCAATTTGGTTAAAAATCTCCATAAAAAATAAATGTATCAAAATGATGTAAACTCAAGTTCAAATACTTTTAAAGTATTAGAATCAACAATTGAAAATTGTTCAGCAAAAAGTTATTGGTGTGCATTCAAGAAATCTTTTCAATGGGTTCTAAAATAATTTAAGACATAACCAGTTGGTTACATTTCATACAGAGTCCACAAAAGCATCCTACAAAAACAACAAAAATTTCACTGACAAAGACAGCAGTGTCAGTATGATATCACATCACTATTAATGTATACACTATAATATCGTAGGATTAACCACAAAAAATGTTAGACAAAACTGTAAAATGTCCTTTGAAGGTAATTTTTATTACTAAAAAATTTTTACCAAGAACTTCCTCACCGCAACCTCATTAGGATGTTCATGCTCAACTAATGAACAATTTAGTTAATAGAAAGTTTTTTAAAAAAACAGTAGGTTTTCATTATGATCACTCAGTGTGTGTGTGTGGTGCCCAGAGAAGCCAGCTCATTAATTTAAATTTACCTTGTGTTCTTATAAAGTGCTCCACTAAAGAATAGGTCCGTCATATAACTTTCATTTATTTTGCAATTCTCAAACGCAAATACATTTTTGCTTGTTTTTAGGAATACGCATCAAAGAAAAAAGATATGCAAATTGACTGGTGCATTTTGATTGGCTTAACAATGTGCGTTATGCAAATTTGTCAAAATCCCGCCCACCAGTTGCACATATATAGGTTCAGTGCATATTTCGCTCCAAAATCCGTAGGTACTTAACACCGATTTGGTTTATTTTGTATTTCCTATAAGGAAATTTCTTACCTAAAAAATGGGAGTATGGCAAGAATAAACGTTATGGATGTCCTTCACTACTTTCTGAGAGGGGCAAACGAATAATTTCGAAAAAAGCTTCTAATTCGATGGTCTCTGCATGTGCAAAATGAATTGATTGCAAACTTAATGTTTCATCTAAGACTGTTAGATGTGTTATAAAGACTGGTCCATACATTGTTCTTGCAAATTTGAAGAAGGCACCTCATCTGACCAGCAAACACAAGGTTAAAATGCCAGAATTTGTCCGGGAAAACATGGACAGTGATTGGGGCAAGGTAGGATTTTCAATTCTCTTTCCATCTTTAAATAAATATCACATCTTTATCAAATTTATCCTTATTTTCATTTAAATATATCTATATCATACTCAGTGATGAGAAATTTTTTTTTAACTGAGCGGCCCGGATGGGTTCAATTCCTACTGGCATGACTTCAGAAAGGAGAAGAAATACTTCTCCAAGGAGAATTTTAAAGGAGGGTAACTAAATGGTTTGGGGAGCCATTAGTGCCCAAGTAACTGTCTCATTGGATTTCGTGTCATCTAAAATGGATAGTAAGGTATATCAAACCGTGCTTGAAAAAATTCTTTTGCCATATTTACGTCGGTTTCAACGAAATCGTCCCATCTTCCAACAAGATAATGCAATAGTACATGTAAGTAAAAACACGAAGCAATGGTTGTATACTAACACTAACAGAGTGAATGTAATCGATTGGCCAGCATGCTCACCTGACTTCAATCCAATCGAACATGTTTGGGGCCTTCTTGTACACAAAATTTATACGAATAACAAGATTTACCAATCGGTTGCTCAATTAAAGCAAGCTATTAAAAGTGCATGGAAGAATTTGGACAAAAATACGCTTAAAACCCTTTTTGATAGAATTAAAGAGCGAATTTTTGCTGCAATTCAAAAAAATTGTGGCCCAATTTAGTTTAAAAAAATTACATTGAACTATAATTATGTGGTAGGCTAAGTGTTATTTTTTTTTCTTCTTGTTTTTTCACTTTATTATTCAATAGCAAATAAAATGTATTTGTATTCGGCATTTTATATTTCATTTCGCTTGATTTTTGGTTGTTTTCAAAAATAATTACCTATAAATAATTTCAGGTTTGATTTTCTGAAATTGACTTTTAGTTTTGTGGAGCACTTTACAAATACTAAAGTGACGACCAACTACAGGCACAAGGCCCATCAAGGTTGGTCCAATTTAACTTTTTTTTTAACAATTCTTAAGTACAGATCCAGCTATCTTTTCTAACTGTTGACTCCGGTACTTATCAACTTGTCAATCACTCTATTGTAAAAATGTTTCCAAGCTAAAATGCAATTTAAACAGCTTGAATGCAAGACCTCTTGTCCATGCGTACTGAACTTTGAAATCACACTGTTCGGTAAATTTAAAACTGCTGAATCAAATCGCCTCTGGACCTTTTTTCTTCCAATGTATACATATTAAGGTTCCTTAATCTAGCATTCTAATTCAATATCGAGTTTCCTTTATCATTTTTGTGGCTGAACCTTTTTCAACAGTTCAATATCATCTTGAGATGAGACGACCAGATTTATACTGCATAGTCTTCCCGGTTCCTATTCGTTTCTTTACTCGCTATCCCACAGTGATGTCCAAACTTAAATTAATTGATACCCGTAGGTCAATAATATCCTCAGCCGCAAAACATTGCTAATCAATACCTATTTTTAGTAGGGAAAGATTTCAAAAGACAATTTAAATAAAAAAAATTAGCAGTTGACAAACTGGTTTTAAGAATGACTGATGCTTGCAGTTCTATAACAAATTGCAGTTGCCAAAAGTGGTTTTAAAATGAATAAAGTGCCAAAGGTTAAAAGCTTTGTAAGCATTGAAAATTTTCAAAGAGTATTGTCATCATATTTGAAAATAACCTTTTTCCTAATTAATTTTTAAGAGTATGCTTATAATTAATCTTTTGCAAAGGTTCACTCAGAAATTCACACTAAGATTTCTTATACGAAGAAAACTAAAAATTATTACCTAACTTTTAATATAATTTGTTGTTGTGTTTATAAGCTTAACTAAGCGCAACAATATATATTCGCATTATAAAAATGAAATCGTCATTTTAATTGCGATTAAAATTAAACATTTTCTTACGAATAATCCTACAGTCTTTAACTCTCATACACAACACAAATTTCAATTTCCTCTAATACCAAACCAGTTACTCACAGAATGAATTTACATCAACGAATCTTAATCTCTCAATCAATGGTAAATAATCAGCAAGTTTGTACGTTCTTTCTTCTTTTTTTAAATTAGGATTTTTTTTATTTTTTTTAACCTTGCAATTGAATAACCTAAATCTTAATCATGAGAACAGTAGAAGAGTATCATAGTATCATAGATTAATCGTATAAAACGCTTGGTGCAGAAGCAAAGTTACCAAATACTGCCTAAAGTAACAGGTTACATCAAATCCAAAATTTTCATGGCACAAGATTTATTTGTACTAGTTTACCCCTTTTGATAGTCAAAAAAATATATATATTTATAAGTCTCTTTTCTCGTAACAGAGGGTTTAACGTTTTACAAAAAAAAAAAAAAAAATATGCGTTTTCGTTTATTATTTTGTGTTTTTTTCCATGGATATCAGTTTAAGAATGAGAATGCAGTATCAAAAGATCGAATCCGAAAATATCATTGCAAATACATCCTTCAAGAAAATGGAGGAGATATTTCATGAAGATTATTAGAGTTAAAAATTTGAGGCAAAACATATTGCCATTTGGTACTAGACATAAAGAGTCATAACATTGGACAAGATGTATCAGATATTTATGTCACATAACAAATATTATTTTGTTACTTCAGTTAATTCCAGCATGAGCAGAAACTCCGAACGGGTGCAGTCTGATAAGGACAGGCCATTGGGAAACAACCCGAAATTCTACGCTGGCGCGTGATCGGCAAAGAACGTGTTAAAACCATCATTGATAAATTACCGTTTTTGTAATATTTAATTAACTTTTAGACAATTTTTTTCGAAACATTCCAATTTGCATTACAAGTAATACAAGGTTGTATAAATAAAACAAGATCACCCGATTGACAAGTCTTCCACACAAATTGTAAATTAATTTGGTCGGCATTTCAAATGAAAAAAAAAAACCTAACGACATGCACTTAAAATCAATAACTCGAAGCTTGAAAGAAAGAGGGAAAACATTGTACTGAAAAATAATTTGAAATCACATGCGATTTATAGAATAGAAAGAAATCGGGAAAACTGTTTCAATAAGAAACTCAATTTTAACACCATTAAAAGGGCATAACTAGAACAACATATGTCGATTAAAAGCATTTTTAAACTGTAAAAGCCAATTCAGAGAAAAAAATCGAGATTTCTTACCATTGAAATCCTTAAGTATGCTCATGGATTTCACACTATCATGCACGTAAAGAAAGCACAACATTGTGTGAAAAATAATTTAAGAATATATGTGGCTTTTGGAGAAAAATGGGAAAACTGATTAAAAAAAATCAACTTTAAAGCCACTAACAGGGACAACTTGATTAATATCTGTAGATTAGGAACATTTTTTAATTTAAATCGCCAATTTGGCAAAATTATTGATTTCTTATTGAAATCCTTAAAAGTTCTCATGGATTTCAAGCTATCACGTAAAGAGAGCACAACATTATGTAAAAAATAATTTAAGAACATGTGTTTTTTGGAGAAAAATGGGAAAACTGATTAAAAAAAACACAACTTTAAAGCCACTAACAGGGACAACTTGAATATGTATGTCGATTAGGAGCCTTTTTAAATTTAAATCTCCAATTTGGCGAAAATATTAGCAATTTCTTATCATTTAAATCCTTAAGATTTCTTATGGATTTCGCACTATCAAGTAAAGAAAGCACAACATTGTGTGAAAAATAATTTAAGAACATAAGTGGTTTTTGGAGAGAAATGGGAAAACTGATTCAATAAAACTCAACTGAAACGCCACTAATGGAGACACTTGAATAATCTATGTCGATTAGGAGCCTTTTTAAATTTAAATCGCCAATTTGGCGAAAATATTGGCGACTTCTTATCAGTGAAACCCTAAACAGTTCTAATGAATTTCTCACTATAAAGTAAAACTTTCACACTATCATGTAAAGAAAGCACAACATTGTGTAAAAAATAATTTTATAACATATGGTTTTTGGAGAGAAATGGGAAGACTGATTCAATATAACTCAACTTAAACGCCACTAAACACTTGAATAATATATGTCGATTAGGAGCCTTTTTAAATTGCAAAAATATTGGCGACTTCTTATCAGTGAAACCCTAAACAGTTCTAATGAATTTCTCACTACAAAGTAAAACTTTCACACTATCATGTAAAGGAAGCACAACATTGTGTAAAAAATAATTTTATAACATATGGTTTTTGGAGAGAAATGGGAAGACTGATTCAATATAACTCAACTTAAACGCCACTAAACACTTGAATAATATATGTCGATTAGGAGCCTTTTTAAATTGCGAAAATATTGGTGACTTCTTATCAGTGAAACCCTAAACAGTTCTAATGAATTTCTCACTACAAAGTAAAACTTTCGCACTATCATGTAAAGAAAGCACAACATTGTGTAAAAAATAATTTTATAACATATGGTTTTTGGAGAGAAATGGGAAGACTGATTCAATATAACTCAACTTAAACGCCACTAAACACTTGAATAATATATGTCGATTAGGAGCCTTTTTAAATTGCGAAAATATTGGTGACTTCTTATCAGTGAAACACTAAACAGTTCTAATGAATTTCTCACTACAAAGTAAAACTTTTACACTATCATGTAGAGAAAGCAAGGGCAACAGTGTGTGAAAAATAATAATTTAATAATATGTGGTTTTTGGAGAGAAATGGGAAGACTGATTCAATATAACTCAACTTAAACGCCACTAAACACTTGAATAATATATGTCGATTAGGAGCCTTTTTAAATTGCGAAAATATTGGTGACTTCTTATCAGTGAAACACTAAACAGTTCTAATGAATTTCTCACTACAAAGTAAAACTTTCGCACTATCATGTAAAGAAAGCACAACATTGTGTAAAAAATAATTTTATAACATATGGTTTTTGGAGAGAAATGGGAAGACTGATTCAATATAACTCAACTTAAACGCCACTAAACACTTGAATAATATATGTCGATTAGGAGCCTTTTTAAATTGCGAAAATATTGGTGACTTCTTATCAGTGAAACCCTAAACAGTTCTAATGAATTTCTCACTATAAAGTAAAACTTTTACACTATCATGTAGAGAAAGCAAGGGCAACAGTGTGTGAAAAATAATAATTTAATAATATGTGGTTTTTGGAGAGAAATGGGAAGACTGATTCAATATAACTCAACTTAAACGCCACTAAACACTTGAATAATATATGTCGATTAGGAGCCTTTTTAAATTGCGAAAATATTGGTGACTTCTTATCAGTGAAACACTAAACAGTTCTAATGAATTTCTCACTACAAAGTAAAACTTTCGCACTATCATGTAAAGAAAGCACAACATTGTGTAAAAAATAATTTTATAACATATGGTTTTTGGAGAGAAATGGGAAGACTGATTCAATATAACTCAACTTAAACGCCACTAAACACTTGAATAATATATGTCGATTAGGAGCCTTTTTAAATTGCGAAAATATTGGTGACTTCTTATCAGTGAAACCCTAAACAGTTCTAATGAATTTCTCACTATAAAGTAAAACTTTTACACTATCATGTAGAGAAAGCAAGGGCAACAGTGTGTGAAAAATAATAATTTAATAATATGTGGTTTTTGGAGAGAAATGGGAAGACTGATTCAATATAACTCAACTTAAACGCCACTAAACACTTGAATAATATATGTCGATTAGGAGCCTTTTTAAATTGCGAAAATATTGGTGACTTCTTATCAGTGAAACCCTAAACAGTTCTAATGAATTTCTCACTATAAAGTAAAACTTTCGCACTATCATGTAAAGAAAGCACAACATTGTGTAAAAAATAATTTTATAACATATGGTTTTTGGAGAGAAATGGGAAGACTGATTCAATATAACTCAACTTAAACGCCACTAAACACTTGAATAATATATGTCGATTAGGAGCCTTTTTAAATTGCGAAAATATTGGTGACTTCTTATCAGTGAAACCCTAAACAGTTCTAATGAATTTCTCACTATAAAGTAAAACTTTTACACTATCATGTAGAGAAAGCAAGGGCAACAGTGTGTGAAAAATAATAATTTAATAATATGTGGTTTTTGGAGAGAAATGGGAAGACTGATTCAATATAACTCAACTTAAACGCCACTAAACACTTGAATAATATATGTCGATTAGGAGCCTTTTTAAATTGCGAAAATATTGGCGACTTCTTATCAGTGAAACCCTAAACAGTTCTAATGAATTTCTCACTACAAAGTAAAACTTTCGCACTATCATGTAAAGAAAGCACAACATTGTGTAAAAAATAATTTTATAACATATGGTTTTTGGAGAGAAATGGGAAGACTGATTCAATATAACTCAACTTAAACGCCACTAAACACTTGAATAATATATGTCGATTAGGAGCCTTTTTAAATTGCGAAAATATTGGCGACTTCTTATCAGTGAAACCCTAAACAGTTCTAATGAATTTCTCACTACAAAGTAAAACTTTCGCACTATCATGTAAAGAAAGCACAACATTGTGTAAAAAATAATTTTATAACATATGGTTTTTGGAGAGAAATGGGAAGACTGATTCAATATAACTCAACTTAAACGCCACTAAACACTTGAATAATATATGTCGATTAGGAGCCTTTTTAAATTGCGAAAATATTGGTGACTTCTTATCAGTGAAACCCTAAACAGTTCTAATGAATTTCTCACTATAAAGTAAAACTTTTACACTATCATGTAGAGAAAGCAAGGGCAACAGTGTGTGAAAAATAATAATTTAATAATATGTGGTTTTTGGAGAGAAATGGGAAGACTGATTCAATATAACTCAACTTAAACGCCACTAAACACTTGAATAATATATGTCGATTAGGAGCCTTTTTAAATTGCGAAAATATTGGCGACTTCTTATCAGTGAAACCCTAAACAGTTCTAATGAATTTCTCACTACAAAGTAAAACTTTCGCACTATCATGTAAAGAAAGCACAACATTGTGTAAAAAATAATTTTATAACATATGGTTTTTGGAGAGAAATGGGAAGACTGATTCAATATAACTCAACTTAAACGCCACTAAACACTTGAATAATATATGTCGATTAGGAGCCTTTTTAAATTGCGAAAATATTGGCGACTTCTTATCAGTGAAACCCTAAACAGTTCTAATGAATTTCTCACTACAAAGTAAAACTTTCGCACTATCATGTAAAGAAAGCACAACATTGTGTAAAAAATAATTTTATAACATATGGTTTTTGGAGAGAAATGGGAAGACTGATTCAATATAACTCAACTTAAACGCCACTAAACACTTGAATAATATATGTCGATTAGGAGCCTTTTTAAATTGCGAAAATATTGGCGACTTCTTATCAGTGAAACCCTAAACAGTTCTAATGAATTTCTCACTATAAAGTAAAACTTTTACACTATCATGTAGAGAAAGCAAGGGCAACAGTGTGTGAAAAATAATAATTTAATAATATGTGGTTTTTGGAGAGAAATGGGAAGACTGATTCAATATAACTCAACTTAAACGCCACTAAACACTTGAATAATATATGTCGATTAGGAGCCTTTTTAAATTGCGAAAATATTGGTGACTTCTTATCAGTGAAACCCTAAACAGTTCTAATGAATTTCTCACTATAAAGTAAAACTTTTACACTATCATGTAGAGAAAGCAAGGGCAACAGTGTGTGAAAAATAATAATTTAATAATATGTGGTTTTTGGAGAGAAATGGGAAGACTGATTCAATATAACTCAACTTAAACGCCACTAAACACTTGAATAATATATGTCGATTAGGAGCCTTTTTAAATTGCGAAAATATTGGCGACTTCTTATCAGTGAAACCCTAAACAGTTCTAATGAATTTCTCACTACAAAGTAAAACTTTCGCACTATCATGTAAAGAAAGCACAACATTGTGTAAAAAATAATTTTATAACATATGGTTTTTGGAGAGAAATGGGAAGACTGATTCAATATAACTCAACTTAAACGCCACTAAACACTTGAATAATATATGTCGATTAGGAGCCTTTTTAAATTGCGAAAATATTGGTGACTTCTTATCAGTGAAACCCTAAACAGTTCTAATGAATTTCTCACTATAAAGTAAAACTTTTACACTATCATGTAGAGAAAGCAAGGGCAACAGTGTGTGAAAAATAATAATTTAATAATATGTGGTTTTTGGAGAGAAATGGGAAGACTGATTCAATATAACTCAACTTAAACGCCACTAAACACTTGAATAATATATGTCGATTAGGAGCCTTTTTAAATTGCGAAAATATTGGTGACTTCTTATCAGTGAAACCCTAAACAGTTCTAATGAATTTCTCACTATAAAGTAAAACTTTTACACTATCATGTAGAGAAAGCAAGGGCAACAGTGTGTGAAAAATAATAATTTAATAATATGTGGTTTTTGGAGAGAAATGGGAAGACTGATTCAATATAACTCAACTTAAACGCCACTAAACACTTGAATAATATATGTCGATTAGGAGCCTTTTTAAATTGCGAAAATATTGGTGACTTCTTATCAGTGAAACCCTAAACAGTTCTAATGAATTTCTCACTATAAAGTAAAACTTTTACACTATCATGTAGAGAAAGCAAGGGCAACAGTGTGTGAAAAATAATAATTTAATAATATGTGGTTTTTGGAGAGAAATGGGAAGACTGATTCAATATAACTCAACTTAAACGCCACTAAACACTTGAATAATATATGCCGATTAGGAGCCTTTTTAAATTGCGAAAATATTGGCGACTTCTTATCAGTGAAACCCTAAACAGTTCTAATGAATTTCTCACTATAAAGTAAAACTTTTACACTATCATGTAGAGAAAGCAAGGGCAACAGTGTGTGAAAAATAATAATTTAATAATATGTGGTTTTTGGAGAGAAATGGGAAGACTGATTCAATATAACTCAACTTAAACGCCACTAAACACTTGAATAATATATGTCGATTAGGAGCCTTTTTAAATTGCGAAAATATTGGTGACTTCTTATCAGTGAAACCCTAAACAGTTCTAATGAATTTCTCACTATAAAGTAAAACTTTTACACTATCATGTAGAGAAAGCAAGGGCAACAGTGTGTGAAAAATAATAATTTAATAATATGTGGTTTTTGGAGAGAAATGGAAAAACAGTATCAATAAAGCTCAACTTGTCACTAATGGGGCACAACTTGAACAATATATGTCGATTAGGAGCCTTTTTCAAATTAAATTGCCAGTTTGGCGAAAATATTGGCGACTTCTTATTACTGAAATCCTTAAAGTTCTCATGGGTTTCACACTATCACGTAACTTGTGCGAAAAATAATTTAAGAACAAATGTGGATATTGGAGAGAAATGGGAAAACTGATTCAATAAAACTCAACTTAAAAGCCACAAATGGGGACAACTTGAACAGGCTCCCCACTCAAATCACATAATGAAAATCAATGACTTTTAAGGACCTAATTAATGTTTTTAAGGACCTTTCAAAATTTATTTTCAGGCATCATGACTATATACAAATTTTTTATAGAGTATATTCTACCTAAACAGTTACAAGTTGGCGCATGCGTAATACAAATACGTCAGAAAATTCTGATACAGTGCAGATAAGTGGCAGACACGCGGGGATAGCAAGTCTGAGTTGCATTTTTGTAAATTTTTCAGTTGGACAACATACACAAAAATTAAGGACTTTTAAGGACCTCTAAGCATTTTCAAGGACTTTTAAGCACCTTTAAGCATTTTCAAGTATTTTCAAGGCCTTGAAAACAGGTTCAAAAATATTAAACACTTTTAATGACTTCCAATGACAGTGGGAACCCTGTTGAATATATATCGATTAGAAGCCTTATTAAATTTAAATCGATTAGAAGCCTTATTAAATTTAAATCGGCAATTATGGCAAAAATATTGGTGATTTCTTACCATTGAAATTCTAAACAGCTGTAATGGATTTCTCGCAATCACGTAAAGAAAACACAATATTGTGTAATAATTTAAATGAAATTTTTTGAAAAATAATTTAATAACACATGAGGTTTTGGGAGAGAAATGGAAAACTGTTTCAATAAAACTTAACTTAAACGCCACTAAAGGGACACAATTCCACAATTTGAATAACATATGTCGATGAGGAGCCTTTTGGAATTTAAATCGCCCAATTTGGCAAAAATATTGGCGATGTCTTATCATTGAGACCCTATAAATCAGCGTTAGCCACTAAGCGGCCCGCGACAGATTTTTCTGCGGCCCGCCAGCACCATAGAAGATTTTTTTTTAAATCTAATTTTTTTTTTACATAATTTTAATTTATCAAAAATAATATGCGTTTACTATGTAAAACAGAGTTCTCCATTACGTGCCCAAAGAAACTATGAAGAAGCTTTCAGCCAGATAGTTTTCATCCAGAATAAATACAGGAATAGCTCAATCGCATTTGAACAATTAAGATTGGCTTGAACAAATACTCCGAAAGATATCGCCTGTATCATAAATAAAAACTGAACGATTTCAACCGCCATCGTCTCATAATTGATATCGACTAAAACGGGCTAATCTGGAAGTACAGTTGAAATACTTTTATTAAAAGTTAAGTCAAGTCGCATTGTCACGTTGAAACAATAGATTCATTCCTTCTTTAGACTTTGATTTACTAATAATGAAAACTATTTTTTTTTTAATTATTTGAAGAAAAAAAAATAGTCAAATATCAATTGTAATTTTTTAAGGATAAAAAAAAATTACGGTGTATCCGGCCCGCGAAAAGCTCCAACATAATTCATGAGGCCCGCATCTCAGGGATGAGAGCGATCAGAGATCAAAAAGGAGGAAATCCAAAAATTCGTTTCAAAAGCTCGGGGAAGGAATACACAAAAATTCAACAACAAAAAGTATGCACGAAGGATGATTCAATAATTTTAATGATACAATGAAATTTCTCATACTATATAATAATTGCATTTCAAATATTAGGAGCTAGTGAAGTAATCTGTGAAGAAAGGGGAGCTAAGAGGGAAAATCTTTTGTTTAGATGTGAGGAAAAGTATACTTTTTAGCAGGAAAAACTGGTTCAGATCAGAAAAATGCGGATCCTCAAAACAGGGACTAAGAGAAGGATAATGTTACACAAAAAAACATGAAGGAGGATTTCCTCCTTCATGTTTTTTACACATACAAAAGGAGGAAAACTGTCATCCATGGCTTCTATAAGTTAGTGGTGAACGCTGCAATAAATAGTTCTAATGCATTTGTCCCTCTCGCGTGGCTCATGCGAGCACTCAAGGACATCAACGTCTAAAGGTGGAAATAAAGCTAATGTAGGACTATAAATTGGCACACAAGCCAGAATTTACTACCACATATTGCAAAAAAATTTGTGCTAACTCCCAAAAAGTGAATTTTTATGAGCACTTTTCAAAAACTAAGCACTTGATTGAAAATAGACGGTCATGGACCAGAATGCTATTTGAAAGATGGAGAACTCACCTCAATTCTCTCAATAGATACTAATGATCAAGGCAGTATTTATAATAGCAAATTTTGTGGTAAAATGACCACTCATAATGAGTTTACTCCATTCGGTGATTTTGTGCCAAGGATGGTACTTGTAGGATATTTCCATTTACCTTTTTCAATTACAATTGCCATTCGATTGAAAAATTCACGCATGTGACAAAATGACGTTATTTATACAAATGTCTGGAAGGCGAAGATAATAAAAAAAAACACTAGGATATTCAAAAAAAGCGACCAGTGGTGTTGGTGTGAAACCCTACAATTGACCACTAACAATTTATACAGTATTAAGTCCTTCGCAAATAAACGAAACCATCAAACTGCGACCACTTCACATGGACTCATTTAATTTATATATACATCAAGTAGATTACAATCGAATGAAATTAATAAATCTCATTCACTAAAATTGGCCCCTCTCGAAAATGTTTTAACTTATTATATTTCTAAGTGTATTCATATTTGTATGAAGAAGAATACACAACATTATGCTGTTACAAGAAAGCAATGAAGTCGTACTTTTGTATATGTCAACTACACCGAAATAAAGCTTCTGATACGTGTTTTTAGGAGAGGGGGAGGCAGTGAGTTTCAAAAAAATTAGACAGGAATTTTAGGGATAATCCCAAAAATTCGGGAATACTTAAGGGATAATTCCCAAAATTTTAGGGATATTTTTAAAATTTTAGGGATAATTCTTTAAATTTCTATAGAAAATTAAAATTTTAGGGATAATGAAAAAATATTTCTTTTGAAGCTGACAGACTCTTAACACATTCTTTCCAAACCTTCGTTTCAATACAGGCAAAAAAAAAATTGCCTATTTTCAAAAAATTGAATTTCGACCTACTTTTTAGCAAAAGAACAGTTGTATAATTAAACAATTATGCTATTCTGACGAACATACAAATTTAATTCAATCTAATTTTCTCATCTGGAGGAATATCGGAGGGAGTAGAGGGGGGGGGGGGGGATCGCGGGTTTCGGAGAGAAATCAGGGAATTTATAAGGATTTAAATTATCTTTAGGAATTATCTAAAAAAATTCCAAGTACAATTTTAGGGAGAAACAAAAATTTAAGGAATATAAAGAATTTTAAGGCGAATGTGCGGCCCCTGCGTTTTTATCTTCAAAAGATGGAAGGCTAAAAAATAAACGCCACCATAAATTGGAACTAGAATATGCAGTAATGAGAAGCTGAATCATAAATGACCAACTACTTTTTTAAATCTCTTCAAACCCTGAAAAAATTAATTAAATGATTTTCCTTGATATGTAATCAATCAAATGCACCATTTCACCAATAAAAGTAGCTCTTTCAAAAAGTACACATTTAAAAGGCACCCAATGGGGAAGTTAAGGATCATCCAGTCTTACCAAAGGGTAAAAAAAAAAAAAAAAAAAAAAAAACATTTTGGGCAATGTATTATTAAATACTTATTTAATGATGAACAATATTTTAATTGTATAAGATATAGTAGCAGAGTATGGTAATAGATTTTTTATCGTTATAAACTAAGATACACCATAGCACAATTTATAATTAGAAAATCAACTAATGGCCAAATAGTCCATTTAGAATCAACCAGTCCAACCTAATTTTTAAAAAAGGTATTTTTAACGATCTTAATATGTATTCATGAAAAGTCTTTTGGATAACATGTGTTATGAAAGAGTAAGTTTGAAAACTTAAAAACACTTGAAACAGGGCAAAAAACAGCATAATAATTAAAGTATATGCATTTGCATAAGTTTGTTATGAGAATGTATTCATTTACGTCTTTTACGAATCATACTAAATTTTCACTATAAATCAAATGGATAATTCATTAAAACCAGCAAATATATCAACACTGCTCATGCATATACAACAAGAATGCCAGGTTTTAACAAATAAAAATGTCAACAAACAAAATATTTCACTTAAAAAAATTGTGTTTTCTTTCACTAATTAGAAAAAGCTAATGGGATACAGTTCTAATTCATACAAAGCCAGCAATCAAATTTAAAAAAAAAAAAAAAAAACGCAATTTGAATTGTAGCATTTTTGCATATACGACATCATTTGATTTTAAAAATTCACATAAGTAAAAAAAATTCTTAAACCTATAAAAAAAAAAAATATCAACAAGCCAAAAAGTTCCATTATCGCTAAATAATTTTACTTGGACACAAAATAATTTGATCATAAAAAAGACACGGTAAAAAAGAAAAACAAAGGACATCCTATTCCTAATAAATAAACAGCTGCAATGCGTCCCAAAAGTTTATAGACATGTTTTTTGGATTTAAGAGCTAACTAAACGAGAAAGAAAGACGAAATAAATTATGCAAATAATGTTTATGCAAACAACTTTAAGCAGTCATAGATTTAATATAGAGAAATAAAAATATAAAGATGATGTTCCAAAACTATATCGACAAACAGTATAAAAAGCTTATTTAAGTGCTGAAAGCAAAAATTTGGATATTTATAGGTCATGTACTTGTGAAGCAATAGTTGCCTGAGATAAAAGCAAATCCGTCTTTCACTGATTGCAAAGAAGCCTCGCAGATTTCCCAATCCATCGTTTGAAAGATCTTGATATGAAAGTTGTGGACAGTGCAAGAAAAAATTGGATGTAGCAGGGTTGGTTTTTACCGAATTCTGTCAAAAGGAGACAATTTAAAAACAAAATCCTGTTCAATCAAAGAAAACCACTAAACGGCAAGACAGAGATTTCGAGATTAGTTTCAACCCAGAAACATGTCTGTAAGGTCGATTTCAAGAGAAGTGACCGTTCCAGTATTAAAGTCCAAGGTGCAACGACGGCTGCAGGCAAAAAAAAATTCTTGATTATCGCAAAATGTGTCGTTCGCCAAAGTTAACAAAACGGCTTAAGGACGCTCGTTTTCAGTGGGCAAAATGCAAATCGTATGAATTGAACAGATGAATGAGTGAGTGTTCTGTTCAGTGATGAAAAGAAGTTTAGTTTAGAGGGTCCCAATAGTTGGGCATATTACTGGCACGATATATGCAAGGAACCACAAACTTTTTTTCAACAGACAACAAGGAGGGGGTTCCCTCATGGAGTGGGGAGCATTTTCTTATAATGGAACGATCGATATTGTTTTTTTTTTAAAAAGGTCGTCAATGTTCCGAAAATTAACAGAAAACACTCGAAATGCAGATACTTCTCTTTGAAAAGTTGCTAGGAGGGGACAAATGGATTTATCAGCAGGACAATTGATCCATTCACGTGTCAAACACTTACATTGCAATGGCTTAGACAAAACCAAGTAACTGTCATGGACTGGCCAGCCCTAGGTCCTGACCTGAACCCAATGAAGAACCTCTGGGGAATAATAGATAGACAAGTACGGACTAACGGATGTCAATTAGCTGCAATTCAAGATCTAAAGCTACAAATTGAACGAAGTTGGTTTTCTATAAAACCAGAATTCCTTCAAACTCTTGTTTTGAGCATGCCTGATAGAGGTTTTGAAGTGATTCGGAAAACGGCTCAAAAATTTAAACGTTAAAGTAAAAAAAAAAAAAACCTTTGTCTATAAACTTTTGGGACGCACTGTGTGTCATCTTCACTTGGTTTTCAAGATGTCGAAGTATAAGAACTTCCAGGGAGCATATTTTGTTTGGTGGTGGCACTGCACCAAAAATGCCTAATTGCCTAATTGCAGTTCAAGAAAGCTATTCCAAATTATAAACTGAATCCAAAATAAGTTCTAAGAGAAGCAGAATGAATAGCTAAATTTCCTTATTAGCTACCTCATGCGTGCTCTCGATTCTGGTGGTAACAATTCAGATAGTGGCAATTTAACTTGATTTGCTAATGCTTCCAACAAAATATAATTAAAAATTAACTTTTTTTTTTTCAGCATTCCCTCCCACTCGTAACATATTCCTACAGTGTTGTTTAATAGAACGAGATCTTACAGGAAAATAAAATTATGTTTTTTGTATAATTGTCCAAAGAAAGAAGAAAAAAAAAGAAGGTTCTAAATAAGAGGGAACGTTGTTTAAGTGTGGTGCTGAATATTCACAATTCATAAATCGTAATTTGTAAATCAAAATTCGCGATTGGGAGGCATTCACTTGGAAACTGTTTCTTTAAGTAAACTTTACAATAAGTTATTTCTATCATTCACCATTTAATATTAAAAAATGTGACCAGAAGATGCATAAGCATTACAAAGTTTAAAAAAATGTTATTCAATTTTTTTTTTCTTTGCACTTTAGGTGTTATCTTTAGCCAGTTAATACTTAACGGTTCCTTCACATTTTTAAACATGTTTGAAAGACATCAGAAAAAAAAAATTAAGGGAACAAGTTAAGGGATTAAACACAAACATATATCAGACTGGCGTTATAGAAATTGCAATTAGCAGTTAACCACTTCTTAAATTGGCATTGTAATATAAAAGAGTACGAGTCTTACAGTCTGCTGAAAAAGTATTCAAACAAATGTTTAGTCTCTTTGGCATGTTTACCATTGGCATTACCATGTTTATTACAAAAGACATGACCACACAAGTTTTATTTTATAAGAATACTCACATGTGCCAAGGCTCTCGTCATTTTCAAAAGCACTTTCTTGGTAACGTGTGTGATTTTCACTCTGCTTCCTATTACAAATACCATGCTCTTCAGAGTACTAAAAACATGCATCTCCTCACAACCTCCCAACTCAGTGGCGTACGTAGAGTACGATCTCAGTGGCCTACGCAGGGTAAGAGATGTGCAAGACAATGTTTTTACCCTGAAACTTATATTGTCTCCTTGAATTTTTATACATAATTTTTATTAATTCTCGGGATAACTTATGCCCTCCCTCTTAGAGCATCTCCCAAATCACGCCACTTCCCTTTAGTTAAGGAGGCATAGGACACAAAAGTTAATTATTTCCAATTTTAAAGGTAAAATTCTGAAACTTTTAAGATAAGAGTTATACTGTATTAATATAAAATATTTTATACAAATATTTTTTTTTTTTTTTAATTTAGATTTTTATAAAATTTTGATTATTTTTATTTTTTCCATTTCTTATTTAAACTGAGTCATCAATAGAATTTATCTGAACTATCATTTTTGAAGTTAAAACTCCAAAACTTAACATTATATCTCGCCTTTTTTTTTTTTTAAATTGTAAGTTTTGAAAAAGTAAGTGTCGTAGGTACAGATGTAATATAGGACATTTCTTAAGAGTGATTTAATTTGGTTATTTCTTTTTCGGATAAAAACGGTTTCTGCCAACAGGTTCAATTTTAACTTATATTTTTATTTTATTTAATCGATTATTCTTCATATTTTAAGTTAACTTTATTTACGATTTCATTTTCATTTTCTTTTTAATCACCATATTTATGATTTTAAAGATTTTTTCGATCACCTAATGTCCTATACTACATCTGTCCATTGTCCTATACCTCCTTACCCAGACATTTCAGACTCGGGACACCAATTCCAACGCATCAGAAACACATCCGAGACTTCCATTATACCCCTTGTTCCCAAACAAATCCCACCCTGATCCCGAAGCGCGCTTCGGAATTTACCCTGACTTCCCAGAAATGTGTCCCCTCCCCTCCAATCCTGTCCTACGAAATTCCCCACGCATCATTTGAACGTAGAGTTACGTCCAAATTCGCATCGGATTCAAAACGATACGTTGGGAGTGGCGGCGATGTTCTTGCGGATAGAGATTATTTGTAAAGATACACGATGCATCTAATGAGTTTATTTGAGTTGAACGAACGTTCACTCGAGCAGCTGCTTATTATCCAATTTTTTCGAGAGGTGACCAGATTTTGGTTCATCAACGAATGGTGCTCTGAGATTTCTATGAAATGTAGATAACACAATTATTTGTATCGAATAAAAATGAACTTTAAATAATTTAATAAAAAACAGTTTAAAAAAAAAAACTCTTGAAGAAACTTACTGATTATTATTAAAATTGAATTATTATAAAATTATTTAAAATATTTAACAACACAAACTTCACAGATTACAATAAAAAAAAACTTACGAGAGAATTATTTGCTGATTTACCATTTTATAAAATCCAAAATAGATTCTCCAGTAATTGACCACATGCTAATAGTAATTGACCACATGCTAATAGTAATTGACCACATGCTAATAGTAATTGACCACATGCTAATAGTAGTTGACCAAAATGACACAAAAAGGAAGTAAATAAGGATTGTTGTGATTGTATTCTAATTTTTAATGGTTAAAATATATCCAATAACTAATGAAAGCCACTGGCTAAAGTTATAAGGGTAATCAAGCTTCCAATTGGATGTTAAAAAATAACAAATACAAAGGTATATCACAGGGCCTCATATGAGTGACTGACACTATTAATGAAGGGTGGTTTAGCTTCTCTGATTTTTGAGCATCAACATGAATAATTCATAAATGGTTTAATATAAATAATGTATGTAGATTATTTATGTTTGTTTTATATTAAAGTACAAGTAACTTTTCTTTAAACTAATAAACAAATTATGAATAATAGATGGTTAATTACTGATCAGGCTAAGTGTTATATTTTTAGTAAATGACAAAATGGTCAACTACTAAATTTTTACTTACTTGCATATTTTCAGGGAAAAACAAAGTGATAACAAAGGTTTATGCTTTTATTGCAATCTTCACTTACTATTTGTCCAGAAAAATAGATTTTTTCAGTAATTGAGCAATGGGGTTAATTGGTGTCGATAAGGATGTTAAGTATTAGTTTTTCAACTTTAGAATACAAAAGTAAGTCATTTTTAAACACTAAGATGGATTTTCTTATTGTATGTGTACATTAGATCTTTTTTAAATATATTAGGCTTGCTTTCTTGACATAATTTTTTTTTAAAAGTCAAGAAATGGTCAAAAGTCAATTTTAAGCATACTTCCACTTTACCCCACACGAATATTATGTAGGTTAATTTCAATGTTTATTTAAACTAACATAAAATGTTGTCTATTAGAATTTTATAAATTGTTTTATTTCCTGAAAAATTCAAAAAATCAGATCAAATGGTCTGTTGAAAGAGAAAAGCATTGGTCAAAATTAAACCGGAAAATTTCCAGATCACCAACACCCTTGTAATTATCAAAATTACTTTTCACACGTTAATTGAATAAGATATATGTTTAGTCCTATTTTTTAATATGAACAGTAAAAAATTGAAGTAGAAAACTAACTTAAATATCGATAAGAAATCGAGTTAAATAAATCATTAAGGAAAGGTTTCTTTCTAGGTTTAAGTATATATACCTAGGCTATAAGAATTCTGAAATCATTAAAATTAAACACTCATGGAAGGAAAAAAATCCTTTTTCAAGTACACTGAAGATGACTTGAAATTACACTTTTTCAAGTAACAGAAAAAAATGGGAAAATAAGAGAACCCCCCTCCCCCCCAGCCAGAAAATACAACATTCCTTATTCCCTTATTCTACATTAATTAATAAGCTAAGAGGGAAAACCCCAGAATTTAAAAAAATGGGCCCACTAACAATTCTTACACCCTCAGCAGAAGAAACTCTTCTATGTAATTGGATAAATGCCAATGCAAGAAAAGGATTTCCATTAGATAAACAGATGACTTTTTGAAACTGTTCAAGAATTAATATCCTCTAAATTTGATTTTTTTCATCTATATTTATTCAGAATTGGGAAAGAGTAGTAAAAATATGCATAATTATCTACCAATCTAACTAACTATGATAACCCAAGTTTATAAAACCATCATAGTATATTTTAAACTGATATTCCTGTATTTTCATTGATTATAATGATTATATTTATTTTTACTTCCTTTTTCCAATTCATTTAATAGTTTATGAATATTAGAGCATATTGTAACAGAATTTAACAATTAACCTTTGGTTTTAATCTGGAAAAGAAGTGGTCAATTACTAGCATGGCTGTGGTCAATTACTAATGTCTACTTGGTCAATTACCATGGCTGTGGTCAATTACTAATGTCTACTTGGTCAATTACTGGAAAAATTGCTTTTGGTAAGAAATTCTGATGATATTTTAAATTTTAAAAAGGACTGGAACACCACATTAATTTATTATTAAGCTTCCATAATCAATTGATATTTTGGCAAGTTTTGTAGTGTTAATGTGTAGAAACTTGCACTAAATGGTCAATTACTGGTAGGTTCACCCAAAACTAGTTTAAATTACGAATCAAATTAAAAAATTACTATATACGAAAAGTATTGCATAGAATATTATGAACGCGTTGAATATTATGAACTACTATTTAATAAAAACACTTCTTCAAATTATTAAAAAAAAAAAAAAAAAAAAAAAACTTTGGAAGATAATAACTGAAAGTGATTAAACATTTTATAAAACTCAAAATAATCTAGTTTAAATAACGAATTAATTTAAATAAATTACTGTAAAGGAAAAATATTGCATAACAATAAACTTGCTAAATAATTTTAAAAAACACAAATTACCAACCGATTCTCGACATTTTATAAAATCCAAACTAAACAAGTTTAAATTACGAATCAAATTAAAAAAAAATTAAAATACCATTATGGAAAAGAATTACATAAAAAATGAGTGTTAAATATTTTAAATAATTTTATAAAACTCAAATCAACTATTCCTCAAATAACAAAAAAAAAATTGTGGAGAGAATTAATAACTAAAAAATATGTTAAAGATAATAAAGATATTCCTGCTTCTAAAACTTTTCAGTTAGATATTTCTAGCTGTTATATTTTTCCAACGCCTTAAATTTATTCATAACTTGAATTACGCTTTGGATTTCAATCCATTAAGATTTTTGCTAGAGATCTCTTGCTAACCAAAAATCTGACGGAACAAAATGTTATTAAACTACTTAATTACTACATTCCATTTCAAGATCAGACAACCATTCGTAGATCTATCAAAATGAACTGCCACCTCTTCCAAATAGCTCAGAATGCTTTAATCACCCAAAACCCTTACCCCCACCCCGGTTGACAGATATTTACAATAAATTTCGGTACAGATGTTGTACAGGACATTTCTTTAGCGCGATTTTATTAGGAAGGGGTTTTTTTCCCGGATAAATTCTGTTTCTGGCAACTGGTTTTTATTTTTAGCAATATTTTAAATTTTTTGTGTTATTTATAATTTAATTTAGTATCTACGTTTTAGCGAATTTTCTAATAGCAGGGATTAGAGTGATCAGAGAGCAAAAAGGAGGAAATTCAAAAATTCGTTGAAAAAGCTCGCGGATGGAATACACAAAAATTCAACAAAAGAGTGTGCAGGAAGGATAATTCAATAATTTTAAAGATACAATGAAATTTCTCATGCTATATAATAATTAATTTCAAATATTAGGAAATAGTGAAGTAATCTGGGAGGAAAGGGGAGCCAAGAGGGAAAATCTTTTGTTTAGATATGAGGAAAAGTATACTTTTTGCAGGAAAAACTGGTTCTGATCAGAAAAATGTGGATCCTCAAGACAGGGACAAAGAGGAGGAAAATTTTACATAAAAAAACCAAAAAGGAGGAAAACTGGCATTCCTGTAATAGCCTAATGTCAAATGTCCTACACAACATCTGTTCCAGGATTGAACAAGAGAAGAATCGAAGTCAAAAAAAAAAAAAAAAAAAAAGAGTCCAACTCAAGTTCTACCAAATCTTTGGTATCTTTACAATATTTTAAAGTTTTCTGACAATTTATATCAATTCAGACTCGCCTGACTTCAACTCTTCTCAAGTAGAAATTTAAAAAAAGAAAAGTGTTTCCACTTACAGAACTCCAGGACCAGCTCCAACCGTGATTCTTCAAACACTTACCGTGAAGAAGAAGAACAAACCGAGTGTCCTTGCTGACATCACAGAACTCGATGCATCACGGTGGTGAAGATGTAGACGGCATCATACACGTGAAGACATCGACATCACCTAAAAAGAGTAAGAAATGAATAACTAAAAAACCAGCAAAGAGGCTTAAAACAGATTAAAATATCCAATGGAACGCAAAATTACTGTCTTGAAAGGAGTAACTCTTCTTCAATCTTGTTCAGTCTTCTTGTGTGGAACATAATCTTGCCAAAAACAGCTTTTTAATATCACTTTTCAAGTGTTCCGATTCACCCCACAAATCTCAAAATCGAGACGAGGCAAAACATAAAAATTCGTAAAATAAAAAGTTTTTAAAACCAAGTTAAATTAAGTATGGCATGCAGTTGTGGATGCTTATTCTTATCTAAAAATATATTAGTTAAGTCTATAGATGGTACATATTATTAATTACGGGATAAGTTTTGGAGAGGTTAAAACTCATTGGATTGTATCCAATGTCGTCACATTTCTGTAATTTGGAACAAATATCAGCAAAGCGAAGCATAGAAAAAGTAAGCTCTCTCGATCCCGATTAATTAATTTTAAAGAAATTCATGATAAAATTCAGGAAAAGAAGCTCCCTGATTATTTCCTGACAACAGTTCTAGAATATTGCCTGATTTTGCTGAAGACTTTTTTTCTAATTTTCCCTATTTTTCGAGAAATGTACAACATATAAATATAACATTTATGCTAAGGAGATAACATGGTTTAGATTGTATCTTTTTTTTTTAAATAGTTAAGGCAGTAACGAAAAGCTCAAATTATTTCGAAAACATGGAACTCCTAATAATTGCCACTATTCTCCGGGAAATTGGCCCCAAAGTACGGATAAAAGGTACCTTAAGACAATAGAAGACGTCGCCAAGATTTTTGCAAGATTCCTAAAAATTCCCTGACATTCTCATGAATCAGATATCCCTTATTTTTCCAGGTTCTATGGCCACTATGTGTTGTATTCGAAATCGTGTTCCAAGACACAAGAGGCATTCTATGATCCAATGTTCTAAAATGAGTCAAACGGAATAATTATATTCTAAAAAATATAAAAATCGTCATCAAATAAATCCTTTTTCAGTTGGAATTGTTGAATCAGATATGCCTTATTTTTCTAGGTTCTATGGCCACTATGAGATGTATTCGAAATCGTGTTCAAGACACAAAGTTCTAAAATGAGTCAAACGGAATAATATGTTCTTAAAAATACACAAATCGTCATCAAATAAAACCTTTTTCAGTTGGAATTGTTACTTTTAATAATAAATTCATTTAATCCAAAAAATTTCCGTGGCATTACACTTAGTTGAGAAAGACAAAGGAGTTGGCATTCTCTAACAAAGGAATTCGTCCTTCACTCGTCTGGAAACGCAGTTATTTAATGTTTGTCGTATTTAATTCTGCAACTATTACGTATTAGTAGTTAAAAGTGAATAAAATACACTCAACGAAGAACAATAATACTATTAATTAATAAACTAATATTACAAATTAAAAATAATATTCTTACCGCAACGGAGAATTCTAAAAATCAGAGATCGTGCAACGCAGTACACACATGAGCGAAATCCAGGGACAAAATGGTTCTAACCGTTTGCGCATTTTCTATGACAAAAGCTAGGATTCGTTGCAACCCTAAACTATTATTCCGCTCAATCCCGTAACCAATGAAATACTTTTCCGCGCCCAGTTGAACAACAAAAAACTTCCTGATTGGTGCAACTTTGCAGTGAAAAGACGCCAAAAGTTGGCGATAGTTCATGCGCCTGTACATTTCAAAAAGAAGCCAAACCTAGTCTTTTTCGCGTGGTTTTTTTCTCAGCGGACATTTTGTTTAAAATAAATATGGCACCAGACGATTAATTTATACGAACTCAATGGAAATGAACCCAATCTTCTTTTTGTCATTTTGGCGATAAAATATTTTATTTGTGCCGCTTTTAACAGCGTCTCTTGCTGTTAAGTTGTGAACCGATTTTTGGAATAAATAAATCTTATACATACAAAATATATTCTAAATGATTAACAACATAATTTTTTTTTTTAATCAATCATTTTAAAATAACTTAATTGATAGGCAATGTACTTAAATTGCGATGATAAAATGCAATTATAAGCAGTTTATACTTGTTGGGGGTTTAAAAACTAGCCCACGATTTTTGAAAGGTTCTACAAATTGTCATAAAAAGCTTAAAATTCGAAAATTTTTAATATTGTACGTTTCTCTTTCTTTTCAATCACTCCATCTTGAAATCGGAACGAGAAAGAATACAAATTAAATCGGATAAAATCCATTCGAACACACATTAAAAGAATGGAACAGAAAGTTTTCTTTAGAAGATGTCTATAATTGCGAAAGTATATACTATGTTTTCGAGCTAATTGTATCAAAATTATAAAGACAAAAAAACATAATTTGTTTTTTGAAAATTATATCAAGAAGTAGCAATTTCTATAATATTCTCTAAGGTTCAATTTATTTAAAACTAACTGAATACCCGTGCTTCGCTGCGAAATTTTACCATGTGCATTTTAACAATCAAAAGGCATTCTTGCATTCCCCATCTTGGGTGTTCGATCCCGTTTCGACCTCTGAAAATCGAACTTTTGATTCAAATTTTATAATTCTGACTATTGGAAGTAAGGTGTAGGTATATTCTTAACACATGAACCGTTTTGATCCCAATTCGATCTTATAAAATTAATTAATCGGGAACGAAAGAGCTTACTTTTTGCTGATATTTGTACCAAATTACAGAAATGTGATTACATTCGACTCTTTAAAATTAGTTAAACGATATTGGAATAGCTTAGGTTGGTTCTTTTCAGATTATCTGGCGCCGTCAGCAACACGATGGCTATAATGCGCCGAAGAATTCGTCATTAGACAAGCCAACATACATTTACAAACACCTATGCCTAACACGGGACTCGGAACCCGCAACCTCGCGGTCTAGAAGCTAGCACGCTAACCACTATACCGTTTGGTCAGCAGGAATAGCTTAGGTATCAAATTGCAGAATTGTGACTTCTAAATTGCAGAATTGTGAACGAGCGAGGGGTGAAGGGTGCGATCGCCCCCTCAATCGTTTAGGATTAAATATAGAAAACATAAAAATGACGAAGAATATTTGATGTGTTGCTTGTCATGACTTATAAACAAAAGTCTAGGATTGGCATCAAGAAAGCTCACTGACCTCAAGAAGGAGTCCATCAAGATTTGTGGAATCCGTATTGAGCGTCATTCATATACATCTCCCAAAAAAATCTCTCGTCCCAACAAATGTAGAGATGAAAAAGTCGAAGACAAAGCAAAACAGCAAAGTGATGTGTAACATATATCAGACAAATTCGGTTTAATTATTAATGATCATGAAAGTAGAAGTCTGTTCATAAGTGAACTTCAAGGAGATTACGAAGTTTGGCATGAGTTTTGGAAGAATGCTTAGGTAAAAAAAAAAGAGTTTTTCGTCGTTTCACCTTAATAAATTGATTTTGAAGGCGGATGGTAGAAGAAAGACTTTCAATATATTTTTTAATCTACTTTATGTTTGCGTGCCGTATGACTGCAAATTCCTTAAAATATCTTAAGAAAGGAGAAAAGCATCCTCATTTGTTTCAGAAAATCTCTTTGTTCATGGGTGTTTTTTTTTAAAACACACTTATATAGCAATATTCTTGTGGGTGTAAAACTTTGCTCACATAGAGTCTTCATACATTTTTCCATATAATTTAAAGATAACGAAGTCATTTAGAGAAAAAAAAACACTGGAACAATCGGGTTTTCTGCCATGCGCAAACTAGGCTCCTCTTCTGACATTTATTCAAGCCTGCAATTTTGATTACGTCTTGAAGGGAGTAATTAGACTCTTCTTCAATCGTTGAATCTTGTGAGGAACATAATCTTGCCAAAAACAGTTTTTTAATATCACTTTTCAAGTGTTCCGATTCACCCCGCAAATCTCAAAATCGAGACGTGGCAAAACATAAAAATTCATAAAATAAAAAGTTTTCAAAACCAAGTTAAATTAAGTATGGCATTCTGTTGTGGATGTTTATACTTATCTAAAAATATATTAGTTAAGTTTATAACTGGTACAGGTTATTATTTACGGGATAAGTTTTGGAGAGGTTAAAATTCATTGGATCGTACGCACGATGTTTCAGAATTTTTTTTTAAAAAAGGACAGTCTTGAAAACCCCATAAAACATGTTCCAACATTCAAAACATGTTAGCCAAATAAAAAAAATGTATAATTAATAAAACTGCTTTATTTGTGTAATTTCGTGAAGTTTCGTTCCGATTCACCCCGCTGTTCCTATTCACCTCATTTTACGGTATTGTAGTGAATAGAAACACAAAATCATCATCAGAAATCTCTTAATATGACAGAGGCGCAGTATGGCAAAGGTGTTGCCCTTGCGCTAATAAAACTCAACCAACCAACCTTTAATATGACAAGTATGATTTTGTCAAAACAAATCATATGTTTGAAAGCGTGTCAACTGTTCTCTTAACCTAATTCAATACAAGATCATCCAAATAGTTTTTAAAATTAATAATATTTTTCAATCTACTTTATTTTTGTGTTCCGTAAGACTTTAATACCGCTTTTAAATACCACTTTTCTTGTGTTCCGATTCCCACCCCCGCAAATCTCAAAATCGAGACGAGACAAAACATAAAAATTCGTAAAATAAAAAATGTTAAAACCAAATTAAATTAAGTATGGCATGCTGTTTTGGAAGTTTATGCTTATCTAAGAAAATATTAGTTAATTCTATAACATGTACATGTTAGTAACTACAGGATAAGTTTTGGAGAGGTTAAAACTCACTGGATTGTATGCACGCTGTTTCAGATTTTTTTTTTTTTTTTTTTTTTTTTTTTAAAGGACAGTGTTGAAACCTTCGCAAAACATAAGATTCCAAAAAAGCTAGCCAAATAAAAATATAAAAAATTATACAATTAATAAAATTGCTTTATTTGTATAAAGTAATAATTTCTTTGTAATTTAATGAAATTTCGTTCCGATTCACTCCGTTGTTCCTATTCCCCCCATTTTACGGTTAATACACATTCATAGACATTTATATTGATGTAATGGTTGACAAATTTTCAAAGAAGCCAAGATGGCTTAATTTTTCACTATACCCTGAACCATATGGTTTAATTAAAAACAACTCTAATTATTGTCGTAAATTCGCATGTAGCCAAACGTAGCGTCGCCTTTATGCGATTGAAACTTTTTACCTCTTTGTAAAGTATTCTGTATAATCAAATTAAGTTAATCCATGGTATAGTAATATAACTTAAGAACAACCAAATTTACCTAAACTACCCATCAAAACAAAATTTCCGCCCCCCCCCCACATAATAAAACTCTGGATCCGTCCTTGGTTTCAGCTTCTAGTTAATTAAGACATATTTTTGAAGACTTACCGATGGAAATTTCATGGACATCAAAAACAAATTTTGTTTTCAGCGAACAGCTGCCACCGACTTGGAAGTAACACTAACAAGGCCAATCAAACCGAAGTAAAAAAAAAAAAATGCATCTCTTAATCTCACTCTTTGCAAGTTGAAAAATAAACGTTTCGTTCCCGAAATTCGATCGGCGCAAAATGCCTTTGAGTTTGCTCTTGCTCAAACAAAGCTCCAAACCAACTAACCGGAAATTCGACCTCCCTTCTCTTTCAGGCAGATTATTGAAAATGTTTTCTGTTGGATTCCACTGCTGAAGATTTGAGCTATTCACCATTGTTTGGTTTGCTTTTCCATCACAATGGAGCAATATATAAAGCAATGTATGATGTTGAAACAAATTATTTTATAATGATGAGTTAGCTGCCCCTTACTTTTTCCATAAAATGTCTCCGAAATGAGTTTGCTACATAACTCATTATATAGGGGTATTTTCTGTATAAGTAGATCATGGGGGAAAAAAGTGGTGCCTTGCACCTTTAAACTCCAACCAACCCAAAAAAATGGTGTCTGTGGAAATCTTGAGAGGTGGTAAACTGGTCTGTCACCGTATATTTCCCTTATCTGCGGAAAGAAAGGCGTTGCGAATCCTCTCAAATTCCAAGTGTAGGGGTTTTGATATTTATTGGGGTGAGTAGGGTAGGACTGGAAAGGTCAATAAATAACTCGAGCGTAGTGGCATCAAGGCTGGAAGTTCTGATTCTTAGTTCAGAAAGTGCAGAAGGGAGGCAGTCCACTTTCACCAGAGGCTATAATTGTGCGCGTTTCCCTCAAAAATTGTGTTGGCTTAATTTTTTGTTTTATCATTATTCACTATACTAAACTTCAACTTAACTAGACATCACTTAGACGGTAGATCATGTCAGTGCTCATAGGTATTTAATCCGTTTTGGCGGAGTGAAGACATAATTCTCGCCAAACCTTAGAGCCTTTTGTTCTCTACAGGGTTGTGGTTTGGCGAACATTATGCTTTCAAGCCGCCAAAATGGATTAAATACCTATGAGCACTGACATGATCTACTGTCTAAGTGATGTCTAGTTAAGTTGAAGTTTACTATAGGTAAGAAAGGTATTACGAAGTTGTTGTTTTTTTATGTTAACTTCGTTTTTTTTTTTTTTTTTCTGTTCGTTGCGTGCAGATCTGTGGATGGCTAATAAACCACTTGGAGCCATCCGTTCTGTTTGACACTTGGAAGACAGATTCAAAGTCGAAGACAATGCATTCTATTAAGTTTTGGGGGCTGTCGCTAAAGGGTCGCTTTAACACACGCTTCTATTACAGTTCTGAATACCCAAAAAAACCTAATTACAATGAACGGTATAGAGGTTAGCGTACTAGCCTCTATGCCACGAGGTTGCGGGTTCGAGTCCCGTGAAGGCATGGGTGTTTGTAAATGTATGTCTAATGACGAATGTTTCGGCGCATTATAGCCCTCGTGTTGCTGACGGCGCCAGATAATCTGAAAACAACCAACCAACCTAATTACAACGATCTAATAGCGCTGAAATTTGACAGATTCGATGCAGGAAAGATTGCATTCTCTCAAGTTTCGGCGGTTGTCACTGTCACTAAAAGACTGCTTTTGCACACGCTTCAATTAGCTCTTTGTAATGCTGATAAACCAACTTCTCGTCATCCAATCCAGTTGAAACTTGGCAGTTTGTCGATGACAATGTTTTCTGTCAAGTTTTAGGACAATCAAGCAAAGGCCGTTGTTAACATGTTTCTATTACCATCCGTCAGACTTACTAGCTATTCCTCACATTCTATTATCCAGATAGCAAGCTTAATTCGAATGTGTTCAATTTGGCGATATTTAATAACTTAAACCCGTCCTCTATTAAGGTTGAGGTAGCAAAATCTCCGTAGGGATAATTAACTCACTTTCCGCCATCCAACAGAGTTGAATCTTGGCAAATAGACTTGTTGTGTTTGACAAAGTATATTCGATCAAGTTTTTGGGGCAAAAAAGTAGTTAATAATATCGGAATGGATCTTTTGTTCTAGGAGGTCATACACAATGAAACCTCAATCTGATCTCAAGAAGTTGCAATTGCACACAAATATTGGCGATGAATATGAAGGATTTATATAAAAAAGTTTGTTTTTATGGGTTATATTATTATAATTATTATTACTCTCAGAATGATAGGTATTTTTATTTTTAGGTGTTGGCCAATAGTGCTCATCGAGGTAAAGAATGGAGAATATATTGTTCATCCTGTCTATATGGGTAATTTGTATTAGCAACTTTCTTGAACAAATGTAAATTAAAAATCTATTAGACTCCAAATAGACCAATGCAGACCAAATGGTATAGTGCTTAGCGTGCTAGCTTCTAGACCGCGAGGTTGAGGGTTCCGAGTCCCGTGTAAGGCATGGGTGTTTGTAAATGTATGTTGACTTGTCTAACGACGAATGTTTCGGTGCACTATAGCCCTCGTGTTGCTGACGGCGCCAGATAATCTGAAAACAACCAACCAACCTGATTTCAAGAATGTGATCTAGAAAAAATGTTTGCGTACGAACAAATTGACTACTATAGTTTTCGTCAAAATTGCTCATGCGCCCAAGGTAGCTGCCATTGAAAAAAATCATGTTTTTTAAGGATTTGTGGCGACCTCAAATATCAGATAATGCTTCTGTGCACTGGAGTACTCTTTTGCACAGAGGTAATGCATCTGTCTCCAAACACCATGGTCCTTGGATCAAACCCCGACGCCCACAACGAAAGCTATCATACGCTTTAATGGTGACCCGGACGTGATGCACCGGACCTGCACGAGGCTATTAAAATTCCACTCATCAAAGTTTATTTCTTGTTCCTGGTTGGCAGTTACGCGTTGCCAGAAAAACGTAACTTGGTTTTTACTTTATTTTCCATATTGTCGTGTTCTATAGATTTACGTAGCTATAAGACGATGAACGTATATCTTTTCCTCATACGAGCTGTGTTTTATAACAGAGGCTAATTATGCTTGTAACTATATTTTGCTTGTAAATAACTGTAAATATTAAATGCTAACATGTCGTCAATTGTCTTGAGTTTACTCATCGTACTGAACCGCATATTGTAGGAAGTTCTATCCATACGCTTCCCCTAACAGATTGCTAAAAAACGGCTCCAACGATTTCGATCAAAATCGCTGTGGTAATGTCTCTTCAGATGTTCTAAACGTCCCCACCTCTGCAATTCCGTAAAAATACTTTAATGGCATATAAAGTTGAAAAACGAAAGTCTTCAACACAGAGTTCTCCTTGCTTGAGCATAGCTCATCAACGATCGTTTTTCTCCTCTCTTCAGTTACACTTATAAGAAAGGATAATATGAGATTTATGGAAAAGTATATCGCTAAAACCATTTTTTTTTTTTAAGATCGATACAAGAATTATTTAAAAAAATATCGCCAAATTGGCCATTTTTTCTAAGTGAATGATAAAAATATTAAAAAAAAAGGTAACACAAATCCACGTCAGAATTAACCCTTCTTTGCATGATTTTTTCTTTTTTTTTTTTAAAAATCAGGGTGATGTAATTAATGCTCTAGATTAAAGGAAAAATATTTAAAAAAATCTTGGTGTAAATAAAAATATGTATTATGTAAAAAACAATATGATGGAAATTTACATCATCATGCATTGTCACATATTTAGCTCAGTAATAAATAAATAAAAAAATATTTTTTACTAAATCTTCTTTATTCTGTATGATAATGTATGATGTAAAAATCTTCAATATCTCTATCATTCATGTTTACCTAAAAAACAACATAAAATGAACATTAACAAAAAAATGTTTACAGTACATTACAAGTGAAGTTACTGCATAATGATGTAAATTTCTATCACATAGTTTTGAGAAATTTATTCACAGTGTTTTGATATAAATTATATATAAAATAACAAAAACATGAAAACAAACCTTTTTTCCACTCATTTTCACTTTTATTGTATTTTATATCTCCGTTTATTTCCATAAAACAATTTAAAATCTCGCTCATTTCTTCCAGTCACAACAAACAGCGGAATGACAAGTTGTAGGCCTGGTAATTGACAGTGACGTTTGCTATTTTTTGACAACTGCGTTTTTTTGTACGCAATAGTCGCTTAAAAAGTTGCCAGCAACAACAAATTTACTGTACAAGGGTTTTGAGTTCCTTTTTTTGTTGACTAAATATTATGATGGAAATTTCCATCATCATGCAAAGAAGGGTTAAGATGTAATTGAAAGTTATGCGATGTTCCACACACCTAGTTTTAATATGTGTTCATGAAGGAAACTCAGCATAAAAACCATTTTTGTTTGTAATTTCTCGTTTGCAGCAGAATACAGCAGAAAGTTAAGCATTTAAATTTACATCTGCTTTTCCAAGAACATCTGGTTATGAAAAGTGATCAGAAATTAAACTGCATATAGTCTATTTTGTTTGTAATTTCTCCAAGATAATCCAGAGTATAATTTTGCATCTGATATTGAAAAACAAAAAAATCATATACCGATAACAAGTTAAAAGAAATGATGTTATCATTAAATTGGTTAGAAAGTGATGCCAACTCGTTTTCATTTTTTGCTTTAAATTTCAAAATTATGCCAGATAATCCTATACCCATCACTTTATTTTTTATAGTAATTTGTGATTTTTTTTAATCCTTTACATTTACTTCGATTTTGTGTGTATGTGCCGATAGGGGACAAATCTGCGGACGCTTAATTAAGCCCCTTGCCGTCATCCAATCGGCCTGAAACTTGGCAGACAGATTCGATGTCGATAACAATGCATTCTATAAATTTTTGGGTCTGTAACTGTCACTAAAAGGTCGCTTTTACGCTATACTAATAAACCAATTTGCAGTCATCCAATCGCACTAAAAAAAGCGTTGAACCGACCATTGTTGAAACTTTTTCCTGTGGTCGAAATTCTTTTTAATAAACAAATACTAGAATAACTTTAATCAGAGAAAATAAATGATGTTTGGACGTGAGAGCAGAAATTCACGTTCATTCGAAATCGAATTTTGGGCAGTTTTTAGGGGCAAATAAATACCCCAATGTGCCACGTTCCGCTATCCAATCAAGCCGCATCGTGGCAAACAGATGCGTTATATAGAAGATAATGTATTCAATCAAATTTTGAAGGCAAATAATACAATCCATAAAAACAGTTTTTAAAGAATCCTTATACGCATTGTTAATTTTATATTCGTTAACACAGCGCAGATATCAAAAACATTTCTATCAACAAAAATGGGCGTCAAACTACGTTTCAAAATTTATTTATTAAAAATGAACGTGAATTTATGCTCTCACATCCAAATATCATTTATTTATTCTGATTGAAGTAATTTTATCATTTATTAAAAAAAAAAAATTGGCAACAGGAAAGAGTTTCAACATTGATTCGTTCTATATCATTTTAACTCGATTGGATGACGGCAAGTTGGTTTATTAGTATTCCGTAAAAGCGACCTTTTAGTGACAGTAACAGTCGCGAATCTATCTGCCAAGTTTCAGCCCGATTGAATGATGGCAAAGGGGCTAATTAGTCCTCCACATATTCCGTCGCCATCGACAAAAATACAAAAGAGAAGTTAATATATAAAGGATTTAAAAATATGTCCCCACCCCCTCCTCCCCACGAAATGAGTCTAGTTACGGCCCTGTCATATTCTACCCTAAAGAAAAGAAGTTGCACTAGTAATATTAACATTAAAATATATTAGAAATTGCGTAAGCGTAAGGTCAAAATTAACTCACAAATTTGTAAGACCACCAAGTAGGACTTCAAGACGCAAAAATAAACACCAATAAAAAAATATATATATATAACCCATAAAAACAAAATTTTTAATATAAATCCTTTATATGCATTATCAATTTTCATATTCATTAACACAGCGCCGTTTCTGTTGTCAGCGTGTGCTTGGTGTTTGCATCTAATTTTAAATCAAAGGTGCCGATTTGGAATCCCGGAGTTCCACGTTAAGCTGTAGGTCCCGTCCTGATTAGCCGTCATTCTGCATAAAAAATAGGTCGTTGAGCGTACAAACCAACTAACAACCAACTAATTTTAAATATCATAAACATTTCTAGCAACAAAATGTGCGGCAAACTACGTTTCAAAATTTATTTATTAAAAATGAACGTGAATTTATGCGCTCATATCTGTCTAAATGTGTTTATTCTGATTGCCGACCGAACGGTATAGTGGGTTAGCGTGCTAGCATCTAGACCGCGAGGTTGCTGGTTCAAGTCCCGCGTTAAGCATGGGTGTTTGTAAATGTATGTTGGCTTGTCTAATGACCAATGTTTCGGCGCATTATAGCCCTCGTGTTGCTGACGGCGCCAGATAATCTGAAAACAACCAACCAACTATTTATTCTGATTAAAACAATTTTATTATTTATTTATTTAAAAAAAAAAAATTGACAACAGGAAATAATTTCTTCGATGATTCCAGCGGTGAGGAAACACCTATCGACCTGAGTTCGGCCAAGAGAAAAATCGGTATTTCAATTCCGTAAAGGCTGAACTCAGTTTGGCAGTATTGCCCTCGTGTTGCCCTTGCGTCGTTAAATCTCAAACAACTGAAAAAAAAAAAAAATACATTTTTAGCACGTTTTTCTCAAATATATTGCACAGGCAAATGGTTAAAAACGCAACAATTCATTTCTCCGAAGATCAACTGCGTAGACAGACATGTTTTCTACAGGCCGGTTTTCACTTGGAAGGGTCAATGAAAACTCATCTTTTAGTTGGTTGTTTACAGATTATCTGGCGCTGTCAGCAACACGAGGGCTATAGTGCACCGAAACATTCGTCGTTAGACAAGTCAACATACATTTACAAACGTCCATGCCTAACACGAGACTCGAACCCGCAACCTAGCGGTCTATAAGCTAGCACGCTAACCACTATACCGTTTGGTCGGCACTCATCTTTTAGAAAATTTACATAAATCATTAAATTGAATCAATCCAGGTGAGCGCTACGCTTGATTCCTCCAGACGGCACAAACTAAACTTAAACCATAGGGTTCGAGCAAATTGAAGTTGGCGAAAAGGAGGTTATTTGCTAAGCTATTCCAATGCAACTAAAAACTGTCCAGTGAAATCCAACAAGTCGATTAAAGTTAGTTGTTTTCAGATTATCTGGTGCAGTCAGCAACACGAGGGCTATAATGCACCGAAACATTTGACAAGCCAACATATATTTACAAACGCCCATGCCTTACACGGGACTCGGAACCTGCAACTTCGCGGTCTAGAAGCTAGCACGCTAACCACTACACCCTTTGGTCGGCACAAGTCGATTAAAAGCTCTTTTAGTGTGATTGGATGACGGCAAGTTGGTTTATTAATATTCCGTCTATATCTTTTAGTTCACCTTATTATTGACTAATTAAATTTCTTTTTCCAGGATTAATATAAGTCTTTTTCGAAAAAATAAAAAAAGTTGACAAATTTAGTTAGGGATATCTTTCGGAGTTTTTTTTTTCTTTTTCTTCTTGTTTTTAGTTTAGGTTTCAAAAATTAACGAACGAAAAGTATCGTGTAATTTAATGAACAATTCTAGAAAAATGCGCAGATTCTTTAGAAAACAACGCACAGCAAAAAAGCTCTATCATTGCTTTTTTTCGATTAACAGCAGAGGAGCCAGAAAATCACTCGAAAAGCAGAAAATCGCCAAAAAAAGAAGTTAAAAATCACCAAACCCTCCAAACCTCTCGCCAGACAAACTCAAAAGTAGCCAAATTAGCGAAAAAGTGCCAGGCCTGGGAAACTAATGTTCTGGTACACTGCAGATGATATTAATTTACAATCAAGCAGCTGCTGTTAAAAAAAAAACTCCATCTTTATGCAAACAGAATTGACTTATTATTGCACTTCCAGCTTGAAAGCCATCCATAAATCGTTTTCGAGTTTCTCACAACATATCAGATGCCGAACGAAGGAGTGGTGATATTGTTTTGTCTACGCATGAAATAGCAGGACCGGTTTTCCAGAACATTCACTAAATAATGCTGACCATCGTTTTATTCGAGAGCAGATGGTTAACTACAACTGTTTCTGTGGAATGAATAAAAACTAGCTGTGTGGAACATCCTACAACTTTCATTTATTACACTATAAATTAGTCACTTGCTGACATTCTCAATTTCGCAAAAACGAGGTTCTTTTCACCTTTAAAATAGCAGCCTTCTATTAGAGAATGCTATCGTGAGTTATGCGACCTTTTGGTTTTGAAGGGTCGAAATCAAATGATCCTCTAAGATATATCTATCTAATCAAACAAACCCTGTAAAAAAATATTTTTTTGTTTTCTTCGGGAGTTAGTAGTAGCAAATTTTCCCATTGCTTTAGCATTAGGTGGGAAATTGAAGCTGGACGGTATCGAGGTGCTGTCGGACCCAGCTTGATTGGCCGTCATTACGCATAAAAATATGTCATTGAGCTAACCAACCAACCGAACCACAAAGAACATGTGTACCCAGTGCAGGATTAGGAACTCGGCACCTTTAGTATGCAAGGCCAGAGCCAACTGCCATCAGACGGCTTCACTTCTTTTGATCTTACTAGCTCTAGATGTGGGAGTCATCAATATAGATAAACAGATGCAATTGGAGGGATAAAAAATACGGATTGCAGAGGATTGAAAATAAAATTTTGGGTTGTACACAGCAGAAATGTCAATAGTAGACCTTAATTAGTCATAATGTGCAAAAAATATATACTCTAACTCTTTAGAAGGTTTTTCGTATTCCCATCCAACTATAAAAGTGAACTGTTATTGGTTAATCATCCCATCAGCTTCGCAATCCTCGGCGCGTTTTTCTCTTGGCATTGACAATGGAGCAGTCTATCCAGTTGTTTGAGAGAGGTCGCAATGTTATACAACACGAAATATATTTAATGCCACACAAATTTAATCGAATTCGTGGCATTCTTTTCGAAAAGTTGATGAACAAAGTTATATGTTGTAAACATGGGTGCTTGCACCCCCTCCCCTGGCTCTTGAAAATTTTCAAAAAATGAGGGAAAAGATGTAAATTTCAAGTTAAAAAAAACAAAAAAAAACTTGCCGTTTATACTTTTATATTACAATGAGCATTTTTTTTTTTCTATTAATTTAGTCTACTTGCGTGACGATTTTTTGGTGTTTGTTGTCTATGATTATTAGAGGCTGATGAGTAGAAATGTTCATTCCTGTTATTGAATAATCATTTCCTGTGTAGTTCTCAAAATTCTAGAAAAATGTTTTGGTTTTTAAGTCATCAGATACATTATGTTGAAATCTATTTTTAGAATTCAATTGAACATATTCCGTTACTGCCTACGTGTTCCATTTTATTATTATTATTATTATTATTATTATTATTATTATTATATCCGAGACTTGGAAGAAATAAAAAAAATTTTATTCTTCCGTATTTTTTCATCTTCCAGCTCCTCTATTCTAAACACTATCTGTTGAATGCCATGAGATCTAGTTGGATGATAAAAAAAATCGTTAAAAATATATATTTTTACTATTTTGTATTTTTTTTTTCTCTTTAATAGGGTTGTGCTTTCAAAAATATATAATATGAATTTTAACTATTCTCAAAAAGTATAATTTGTATTGCATAATTATTAATTAACATTTCTAAAAAAAATAATGATTTTTATAAAAATCTAGTTTTGCACCCAGTTGCAAATATTCCAGGGAGCGCCCATGGTTGGAAAGAGGACAACTATGTATACTTACAAAAACTCGATTTTGATACACTTCTCTTGCGAATTCATGTCTCAACTGTCTTAATTCTATGAAGTTAAGAGGAAGACCTAGTAAGGATACTAGCTATGTTACAATCTTCTAGTCCAGTGCATTTAGAAACTACTTTCTATAACCACCTTGACATTTGGCGAGTAGATGCGAAAATGATCACTTAATGAAGTGACATAAATTAAAAATTCGAAAATAGAGTGCAATCTATTTTATTTTATATTTCAAATACTTACGCCAATGCATATGCATGGGCTTTCTAGATTTCTGAAATGTTCACCCGGGACATCGGCCCAGGTGTTGGCCTCGTGCCAATAAAACCCCAAACAACCAACCATTATTTAATAGCAGACCATCACTCTTCTATATAGTTTTCATTTTTCATACAGTACAGAAATAAATGACAAAGTAAATTATCCAAAATAATCCTTCGTAGTTAATTATTTTTAGACTTTTTTGGGTCATCGATGAAATCCAATTTAATTTCTACCGGGACGTGAAGTAAACCGGCCGGGACACCGCCATTTTGTCCGAAAACCCGGGACGTCCGGCAAGCGTACCTATGCAGTAACTCCATGGCCGACCAAACGGTATAGTGGTTAGCGTGCTAGCTTCTAGACCGCGAGGTTGCGGGTTCCGAGTCCCGTGTTGGCATGGGTGTTTGTAAATGTATGTTGGCTTGTCTAATGACGAAATGTTTCGGCGCATTATAGCCCTCGTGTTGCTGACGGCGCCAGATAATCTGAATACAACCAACCAAATACCCATGCCTTACACGGGACTCGAGCCCGCAACCTCGCGGTCTAGAAGCTAGCACGCTAACACTTTGCTACTAGAGTTCGCACTTTGGGTGTTCTCCACTTTGTTTAAATTGGTCTCTATGAAATTTTTCCGTAAAAGAAGATTTTCGATTTTTTTTTTTTTTTTTCGGTACTTAGGTCGTCTTTATTTTTTAGTCCTGAATTTATGTCATTTCATTAAGTGACCTTTTTCGTACCTACTCACCAAATTTCAAGGTTTTATAGAAAGTAGTTTCTAAATGCACTGGGTTGTTTTCAGATTATCTGGTGCCGTCAGCAACACGAGGGCTATAACGCGCCGAAGCATTCGTCATTAGACAAGCCAACATACATTTACAAACACCCATGCCTAACACGGGACTCGGAACCCGCAACCTCGCGGTCTAGAAGCTAGCACGCTAACCACTATACCATTTGGTCGGCTGGTTGTGATTCGGAATCAACGTTAAGCTGTATGTCCCGACTTAATTAGCCGTCATTATGCATAAAAATAGGTCATTAGGCGCACAAACCATCCCAATCATACAAAACGAAAAGATTCCTCTCTAGAAATAGTCTCAGTACATACAAAGCATCCGGTATTTAGAGGATGGGGGGACAAACGGTTTGTTGGTTTGTAAGCTCAACGATCTATTTTTTTTTATGCACTATTGTAACGGCTAATCAGACCGAGACACACAGCTTAATGTGGGTTCCGAACCTCAACAAACATCCCTGCCTAACACAGGATTCTAACCCGGCACCTTCGGTATACGAGACTAGAGAGCTATAACGCCGAATTGACCCCATTGTTGGATTGCCTGGTAGGGGGTGGGCATGACAAATAAGGTTGGTTGGTGATGATAATGGAGAGAGGGTGGAGCTAGTTTTATGAACCTCGGCTAAAAACTGCCCAAAGTTCGATTTCGAATGAACGTGAATTTCTGCTCTCACATCCAAACATCATTTATTTACTCTGATTAAAGTTATTCTAGTATTTGTTTATTAAAAAGAATTTCGACAACAGGATAGAGTTTCAACAATGGTCGGTTCAATGCTTTTTTTAGTACGATTGGATGACTGCAAATTGGTTTATTAGTATAGCGCAAAAGCGACCTTTTAGTGACAGTTATAGACCCAAAATTTGATAGAATGCATTGTCATCTAATCTGTTGGTTGGTTGTTTTCAGGTTATCTGGCACCGTCAGCAACACGAGGGCTATAAAATGCGCCGAAACATTCGTCATTTGACAGGCCAACATACATTTACAAACACCCATGCCTTACACGCGACTCGAACCCACCACCTCGCTAACCACTATACCGTTTGGTCGGCGCGTACGTGTTCTGAAGGTACAATTCAAATGTGTCACTGAAGCGGATAATTAGAAGCACTCCGTGATTAGAACGGACAAATTTAGCTGAGGAGGTATTTTTCAATGGGTAATATTTTTTAAGGCAATAGCTCGAGGCGCGCAATCAGGAGGAGGGTTTATAGGGACAGAATCCCTTTAAGTTCCCTAATATCCATGTGTTTTGTTAAGGTTGAAAAAAGAAACACTTAATCGCAAATAATTTCAAAAGAATCAATTATTCGAGCAGAGTTAGCCTACCGCGTCCCGTTGAAGTAGCTATTAGGTCCAAAAACTTTGAACTCAATAGCGGATTTGTAAATTTTCTAGCATTAACAAAATCATCATGCATTTTTTTTTTTTCCCTTTTTTTTTCTGTCTACTTAAATCCAGTGTTGTTTCAAAGAAATGCAAAAATACGGATGTTTCTTTTTTTTTAAATGTCATAGTGCTCAAGTGCTACATGCCCGAGTATTTAAAGAGCCATAACATATTGAAAATGATCTGAATTTATTAAACAAATTTTCACACAAATAAAAATCAAAACTTTAAAAACGCGCGCTTAAATTTTTTTTTTCAAAACACATATATTTTACTTTCAATTAATTACCCATGGGTAATTGAAAATATTTCTTTCGGTCAAAATAACAAAATTTCGGATTTTTTTTTCCCTTTTGTTTTTCACTACATTTTGAAACATCCTCACTTTAGAAAAGTTCTCAAGAAAAAATGTCTGTAGAATTACCGAACAAATTAACCTACATGTTCAAACTTGGTGGCTTGGTGTACGGGCTACTGGTAGCCATTTAACCTGTCATTACAGTTTTCGTGAATATAGTGCGCCGACCGAACGGTATAGTGGTTAGTGTGCTAGCTTCTAGACCGCAAGGTTGCGGGTTCGAGTCCCGTGTTAGGCATGGGTGTTTGTAAATGTATGTTGGCTTGTCTAATGACGAATGTTTCGGCGCATTATAGCCCTCGTGTTGCTGACGGCGCCAGATAATCTGAAAACAACCAACCGTGAATATAGTGCACGTGCAAACTTTAAAAAAAATCATGTTTTTTAGCATTTGCTAAAAAAGGCTCTAATGATTTTGATCAAAATCGCTGTAGTCAGTGCTAGAAGTGTGGGTAGACGCGGGGTGACGCGTCCCCTCACTAAAATACCCATGCGTCTCTCCACTTCTAAAACCACTGAAATCCATCCCCCTCGCTTCTAAAACCACTGAAATCCATCCCCCCACTTCTAAAACTACCGAAATCCATCCTTCCAATTTTAAAAAACATTTAATCCGTCTAAAAACTAGAAGGGAAAAAAGAAAAGAAAAAAGAAGGGGGGGGGGGAATAGTATTAACCTTTCATTTTCATTACTTCTGCTTTTTCTGGCTATTTGTTACTTACTTTCATTTTTGTTTTGTTTAAAATAGATTCAGTCAATTTTTCTTGGAAATGCGTGGCGAGTATCGGTGCCTGTTATCTGGGATTATTGAGGAGTGGATAGAAAAAGACATTTATTGCACTATTATTTCCTGTTTTGTCCTCGACCATTTACTTTAAAATATTTTGCGTTTTGTTGATTATTAGTAGAAAACCGTGTATTCCTCCAACTTAACCATTTACTCTTACTTCTGATTCTAAACGGCATTTGTATTCGTAATCCATCAAGTACAAAACAAGATGAGATTGGTATATTTGGCTTCAAAACTGTAAGAAAAATGACTCCCATACACTGCAGAACGTTGAGGAAGAAGCAGTGAAAAATGTGCAAGTGCTTCAAGTTGAAGAGACCACGTGGAGAGAGAATATAGCACGTGGCAGCAACAGTAAGCAAAAACGCCACTGCAGTAATGATTATCCAAAGTATTGGACGCATGGTACGCACCTTCAGAATGGGTAGGGTGTAATATTTTGCCACATGGAGACAAGGAATTTGACTAACGAGAATCCTTAAGAAAGCAGATTTAAAAAAAACGCAAAACCAAAAATTATCTATGAAGCCAAACAAGAAAGTTGAAAAATGCAAACATTTCCTTTAAGAAGGTAAAATATCATTTCGCAATTTTTTTACTTTCAATTTTTGAATGCATGATACAAAACTTGTATATACTATCATTGCCAAAATTGTTGAAACAAATTCATCTTATCACTGTCTTCCGAGTCCTGTTATTCAAAATTGTTTAATATTTTTTTTTATTTATTCCCAACTGTTATTTTCAGTTTTTATATACCAAGTATGCAGGGAAATGCGAAATGTAATGACGCTGAGAAAAAGTTTTAAGTCACTGAAAAAAAAACTATTTATGTCATAGTGTTATAAAAATGTATTATACTACTTTGTATAAAGATATAGGTATTTTCACTTAAAACCAACTTTTAACTTTGAAGGAACTAGAAAAAAAAATATAAAGACAATTTAAAAAAAAAAAAAAAATTAGAATTCCTAATTTAATTTTATGAAAGTACGCTTATTTAGAGGCAATATTTAAATCTGAATAAATAGTTATGTATATAATGTTGAATTATTACTTCACTTCATCTCTTCCTTCCAAGTAAAAAGACTAAGTCGCAGATTATTCATTAAAATAACAATACATTTTGGACCCTTGTTCATGTTGAAAATTGTTTCCTTTCTATACTAGTTAATTGTTATTTATTTAATTGTTATTTATTTAATTGTTATAAATTTATTGTTATTAGAAACGAAATTATAAAATTTGTCGTTTGAGGGGGGGGGGGATGGACTTGTCACCAACTTTTGGACGTCCCTCCCCCCTCCCCCCCCCCCCCCACTTCTACCACTGACTGTAGTAATGCCTCATAAGGTGTTCTAAACATCCCCGCCTCCGAAATTCCCGTAAAAAATGCTACAAAGGCGTAAAAATTTGAAAAACGAATGCCTCTAACACAGAGTTCTCTTTCCTTGAGCATCGCTCATCAACGACCGTTTTCCTCCTCTCCTCCACTTCACTTGCCCGCTTGATGGCTGTGCGGTTAACGCTCTGATCCCGCATGCCAAAGGTGCCGGGTTCGAATCCCGGGTTAGGCATGGATGATCGTTGTGGTTCGGAATCCACGTTAAACTGTAGTCCCGGTCTGATTAGTCGTTATTGAACATAAAAATAGGTCGTTGTCGTTAAGCGTATAAGCCAACCAACCTCTGGTTTACTTAATAGAAAGGATAATGTAAGAATTATGAAAAAGTACATTGCGGGTTTCATTAAAGTCGGATATGAAAATTATCGCTAAAAATATATTATCAAACTGGCCATGAATAATGAAAATATAAAAATGTTAAATAACACCCATCCACGTCAGTATTATAGTGAAATTGAAAGTTATAAGATGTTTGTTCCATATGCCTAGTTCTTTCTTTCTTTTTCTTTTTTTTGTTAAAGTTTAAGTTTCAATGGCTTTCTAAAAGAACATAGAAACAGTGTCAGAATTTTAAGTCTAACTTTAGAAACTGCTGACGATATGATTTGACGATGCCAGATGCTATTTCAAAACAAGAAAAAACATCTGCATGCAAAGAGAATGAACATGTTTTCACAATTCAACTTGAAGTTAGTTTATTTTCATTTGATGTCCAGAATCGTTTTCGTTTCTCAGAATAAAAATATCAAAAGCAGGAGTGTCGGTTTTCCAATCCATTAATTAATTCAAAAGCAGATGGTTTTACAAAACAGTTATTATGACATGCCCAAAACTTCCCTTTTGATACTTTTTTTTTTATGTTCGATTTTGTCGTGGAAATTAATACTTTTTGAGTAGTAGTGTAACCAAAAATGACACACAAAGACATGAAAACTAGGGGTGTGGAGCATCGCACAACTTTCAATTGCACTATAATATACGAACGTGAATTTGTGTCATCTACCGTTTTTTATATTTTCACCATTCATTTAGAAAAAATTGCCAGTTTGGCGATATTTTTTAAACTAATTCTTGTATGGGTCTTTTTTTTTAAAAAACAAAACCAAAAACTTCTCCAAATAGATGATTTCGGCGATATACTTTTCAATAATTCTTTTATTATCCTTTCTTATAAGTGAAACTGAGAAGCGGAGTAAAAGTTATTGTTGATGAGGTATGCTCAAGGAAATAGAATTCTGTGTTAAAAGCATTCGTTTTTCAATTTTTTACGCCGTTAAAGCATTTTTACGAGAATTTTGGAGGTGGTGATGTTTAGAACACCTTAAGAGGCATTACCAAAGCCATTTTGGACAAAATCGTTAGAGCCGTTTTTTAGCAAATACCGAAAAACATTATTTCTTTTTAATGGGAGCTACCTTTTGCGCATGCGCGATTTTGACGAAAACCTTAATGGTAGGTCCCTGCGCCATCACCAACCCTCACAACAAATGTGAACATCGTCGGTCAATTTGTTCGGGAGTTATGCTGACCCCAGACACACACACATTTTTTCTAGATAACTTTTTTGAAATTAGCATGTTCTAAAACGTGGAGAAATGCAAAAAAATTCGTTTTTTTTTTTTTTTACCGAATACTATACTTTCATTACCCTATGTGTACAAATGGGTAATTGAAAGTAAAAAAGTTGCTTTGGAATAATAATATAGCCCATAAAAACAAAGTTTTTAATATAAATCCTTCATAAGCATTTACCAATTTTTATGTGCAATTGCAACTTCTGCAGCTCAGATCAAGTTTACATAGTGTTTGACCATTCCGTACTACTATTTGCTAACTTCTTTGCCCCCAAAACTTGATTGAATACATTGTCATCTACAACGAATCTATTTGCCACGATTCGGCTCGATTGGATAACAGAAAGTGAACGTGGCTCTTTGGGGAATTTGTCACTGAACGCTAGACAAAATTCGATTTTTAAAAATTCCGCCTAAACACTTGAATTTTTGCACATACATACTTTATTAAGTATAGAATCTTTCTCCGTATGCATTTTTTGAAGTCTGAAATCCCAAATGTCATAGCGATTAATCGAAAGTCGATATTTGCACGAAGTGTGCATTTTTCTTTTCTGTTGCCAAAGCAAGCATAATGTTTTTAACAAAATTTAAAACTTTTTGTTTCAATTTTAATTTTACCACGATATACAGTCAAGAGTCAAAAGTGAACGTACACCTTCTATCTCGAATCAAATTCCTTGATGTAAAGGAAACATTAACTTGAAATTCGAAATTTTTTATGTAGAACAGATGTGGAAATTATTTTGTCGAAATAATCCCTATAGAAAATCGAATCCTGAAATATGTAAAAGTTCCACTTATAAAACGGCTAGGCGCCAAATTATAGATGAAAATTGCACGTTGTGAAACAAGTCTGCATGGGCGCCCCCAGGAGGGTGTAAGGAGGTGCACTTGCAATCCCCAGGCTCTTGAAAATTAAAAAAAAAAAAAAAAAAAAAAAAAAAAATGAAGGAAAGATGTAAATTCCAAGATAAAAAAAGGACTAATGCCATTATTATACTCTTATGTTACAATGAGTATTCCCCCCCCCCCCTATTAATTTAGTCTTTTGTTTCTTTCCTATGTCGCTTTTTATAGCTACTTGCGTGATGATTTTCTGGCGCTTGTTCTCTATGATTATTAGAGACTGATGAGTAGGAGTATTTATTCCTTTTATTGTATAATCATTTCCTGTGTAGTTCTCAAAATTCTAGGAAAATGTTTTGTTTTTTAAGTCATCAGATATACTATCTTGAAATCAGTTTTTAGAATTCAATTGAACATATTCCGTTACTGCCTACGTGTTCCATTTTTTATTATTATTATTATTATTATTATATCCGAAACTTGGAAGAAATAAAAAAAAATTTATTCTTCCGTATTTTTTCATCTTCGAGCTCCTCTATTCTAAACACTATCTGTTGAATGCCATGAGATCTAGTTGGATGGTAAAAAAAATCGTTAAAAATATATATTTTAATATTTTTACTATTTTGTATTTTTTTCTCTTTAACAGGGTTGAGCTTTCAAAAATATATAACATGAATTTTAACTATTCTCAAAGAGTATAATTTATAATGCATAATTATTAATTAATGTTTCTAAAAAAAATAATGATTTTGATAAAAATCTAGTCTTGCACCCCCTTGCAAATATTCCTGGGGGAGTCCATGCAAGTCTGTAATTTTGTACGCTGATAGAATATATCATTCCGATCATTTTAAGTAGTGGAGAATTTGGTGTGTTTGCTTCTTAAGGTATGCTAAACATTCCGAAAAGCGCATGCCTTCAACGGAGTTCTTTTTTCTTGAGCATAGCTAATCAATGATTTTTCTCCTCAGTTTCATTTATAAAAAAAAAAAAAAGGGATCATAAAAGAATTATCGCAAAAAATATCGTCTAACTGGCAATTTTTAAAAGAAAAAAAATGTCCCTCTAAGTGAATGATGAAAATATAAAGACTGTAAATGACACAAGTCCACTTTCAGTGTTGTAGTGTAATTCAAAGTTGCGCAATGTTTTACACCCCCTAGTTTCAAAAGAGCGATTCGAAAACATTCCTATTTAACCGTTGCCCTTTGAACCCTCGAGATTGAAGAAGGAGTGAAAAAGAAGTCGGATCTGTCTTGTACTCCGAAAAGATATAAAAAATAAAAAAAGAGGAGACCGCAAACACTTCCATAAATATCATCTGAAATGTTTCCTAAATTCCACCCGCTCTCACAACGAAAGGAAACGAAGAGGACTTCGGGAAACTGTCTGCCATCATCCTCCCCCCCCCCCTCTCCTTATGAAATTCAACGCGGCAGCGAGAGTGGGTGGTTTTAGTTGATAAGATGGAAATGACCTCTAGATTCCGCCAACATTTAGTTTGTTTACTCATATTGCGAAGAGAAACCACACCCGATGCTTTTCCACCCCCACCCTCCATAAAGATGTCAACTTGGGTAAAACTATCCCACAAGACACCTGTTGCAAGGCCCTTCAGACCACCCGGTTGTGGATTTTGTCTTTTTTTCTGTCTCACAGCTGCGAGGAGAAGGAAAAGGGATTCCGAACACATCAACATCTTTATGATGCGCTGTGTTGGGACGAGAAGATAGTCGGTGTTTATTTTGTTAAAAGACATCTCTCCCTTTTCAATTAATTATTGTCAAGAGTTTCAGTGCTGTAGCCCCTGTCCGATTGTGATGAAAATGGGTGCCTTTTCATTCCTGACTAATTTCAAAGACATACTCACTATACTAAATAATACTATTATTAAGATAAACTGATTGTTAGAATTGCAGTAAATGCATTCAGTTTACCATAAGTTATTTCAAGCTTGAAGAGGAGTAAGTGGGACAATGGACAATTCCCGCATATTTTTAAAAAAAAAACGATTGAAATTAGCTTATATTTTTGAAGAATCTCTTCCGGATGCAATATATTCAAACTAAAGTTCTTTTTAAAAAATTAGTTACAGTAGAAACTCGATTAACCGACCTAATTCGGACCAAAGGTAGGTCGGTTAAGCGAAAATTCCGGTTAAAAGAGTTGTAAAAAACAATAAAAAGTAAATGATTTTCGTTTATTGAATACAGGATTTTTAAATGTTTTTTTACGACATAATTGTTGGAAATTAGTTTTTGTTGTAATAATCTTGATAATCTTTGTTTCGCTGCTCTATCCCCGAGTCTTTTTGAAGGCTATAGTTCAGTTTGATCTGCATCCGAAGGTTGCTCTAACCATGTCAGTTCTTTAGAAAAACAGTCAAAAGCCTCACCATTACTTATGTAACTTTAGAGCAGCGATTCTCAACCTTTTTTTTTTTTTGTCGCGGCACACTTTTAACGCTTTCAAAATTTGCGACACACAAAAAAAAGATAAGTTTAAAAGTTGTTTACTTTACCTACCTATTATACTACCTATAATAGACTACTGTAATACACCTATTATACACTGTGTAAAATAGTTTATGATAATAATTTGGAATGTAAAATAAAATAATATATTATGTACTACAAAAACAACAGTACGTTTATTAAGGGATTAATTACAAATATACATTTCTAAAATTTGGCGGCACAGTGGTTGAGAATCACTGCTTTAGAGCAAGGGAAAAGATTATGGTTTACAAAGGAACAAATGATTTATTACTCATCTGGGAGATTTTTGATGTCGACTAAATGATTGCCGGTTAACAGAGAGTTCCGGATAAAGGAGGGACGGTTAATCGAGGTTCTGCTGTATTTAAATATTAAGAAAAGAAATTGCTCTGACCCCCCCCCCCCCCACCCCGTCTGATTGCAATTCGATCAAAATAATCCGCTAGAGCTGTGACGTCGAAACATCGTTCCGTTCATTTCATGGTTATCGTGAGGTTTCTGCCAAATTTTTGGGGGGTGTTTGGTAGACAATTGCTATGTTCCGTACTGGTTGGCGCGATTTGAGAGGAACTTGCAAAACTGGTTTCGGCTGCTGCGTTTCAAGTATAGTTGTATCAGATCAAGTGACGTCACATTCGCTTCGAGCCGAATATGTAATTTTCCCCGCCAAAATCTAACAAACAAACTTAGGTTGCAAGTTAAAAGAGTGCAGTGAGCAAAAAATTTTTGTGTTTATGGCCTTTTCGAAACACTTGGAATTGAATAAGAAAAAAATTAAAAATATCCATTATTTGAGATATTCTCCCTTCCAGTATTTACGTTTGTATTTTTTTTTATATATAAATCGCTAATGTAAAAAGGTTCATGCCATATTTTTTAAATTTTTATGTTCGGATGGATTTGTGTAAGGGCGATTGTAACGCTTTGCTTGACGTTAAAAAATAAGATGGTCTTGCCTCAAGAAGAAACTGAGAAAAAACGAATGTTGAAAAAAAAAAAAAAAAAAGCACACCAAACATCAATGATATGGGCTCAAGAATATCTCCATTAAAAAAAAAAAAATCTTGTCTAATACTAATTCTTTGATGCATATGAATTATCTATTAGATCACACGAATACATTCTACTTACCCATTTGCAGGAAATTATCTAAACAATAAGCTTTAATAAGAGTGGCTGTGACATATTCCAACAAACATTTCAAAATTACATTTCACTAAGGTGACCATACATATAACAACACGCGAGGTGGATTACATCCAAACAAAAATCGGCTCACTCAAAAACATAAAATATGAGGCACGAGCTACACAAACATTATCATTTACCATGGTTACAGCATTACACTCCCAAGTGTGTAATGCTAATTCAGATTATCTATATTTTGCATGCTTGTTTCGTTTGTTTGAGAGCCTACTTCTTTTAACATACAAACTGCCTGTTAAAAAGTAGCACACAGCTTCGAATTTTAGAAAACAAAAATACAGTTTAAAAAAAAAAAGTGAAATCCAAGAAAATTTCAGAAACAAGATTGGTTTCATTGTTGAAGTACCAAAAACCTAGATTTCGAAACAGCACTACAAGTATAAGGCATTCCAGATTCCAATGATCTGGACTGGCAGCTGAATTCACGGGAATTAATATGCATTTGATTCACCAATTGCAGATAATTTTAGAAATATTATATAGTGGAGTTATGCAAAGTGATTTTCTAACAACACCATGGATACAGGAAATGAAAGCTCTGATTCGGATATCAGAGATGCCGATCAAACGGTATAGTGGTTAGCATACTAGCTTCTAGACCGCGAGGTTGCGGGTTCCGAGTCCCGAGTTAGGCATGGGTGTTTGTAAATGTATGTTGGCTTGTCTAATGACGAATGTTTCGGCGCATTATAGCCCTCGTGTTGCTGACGGCGCCAGATAATCTGAAAACAACCAACCAACCGGATATCAGAGATAGCGTACCCTTTGACATTTTTAGGCACTTCAAAAATAAACTGAATGTCACAATATGCAAGTTCGAAATGAGAAAAATTAAGTTTTATGCATTAAAATATATTGCTAAACAACAAAATACAACTGTTAACCTGTTATTCTTTTATAAATGTATTAAAAATCATATCAAATTTGGTTCTAATCGTTTTGATTGTGGCATGAGATCTAAATTGGCCAAATAATCTCTAAAATATAGTAAAACAGATAAATATGGGTAAATCCATGTATGCCCCGCTTAAAAAAAACTGTACAGAGCAGTATGGGCAGCCTATTTAAATCCATACAGAGTGTACATCTTATTCCAGCAAGGGGAATCCACATGGGCCGATGTGGGCACATATGGGGGAAACCCACATGGGCTCGTATAGAACTCATGTACCCCAATTTACATGTTTCCCATATGGATTGACCATTAGGGCCCGTATGGTTAACCTACTTCTAAAAGCCATATGACAGTACTATCAGGGCATGAGGTATCAAAAAAAAAAAAAAAAAAAAAGTGTACGTGACGTAATTTATGTACGCTTCCCTAACAAAATAGCGATTTTCCACACATATGTTTTTCGACCCTTTCTACCCAAGGTTTGGCCCTATTATTGGTGTTGCCCTTGAGCCAGGAAATCAAATTCAACTAAGAGTTGATCAATCCGCATCCCTCGTTTCTGAGCTAAAAAAAATCCTTGTCCTCAGTTCTTTTGCTGAATTGCGCACGTGATGTATACAGTAGTCTAGCTCTTTGTATCCTTGAAGATAAGAACACGTGAGTCCCCTACAGAAAAAAAAGTCAATCCACTGGCCTTATCTTATCTCTGGAGCGAATCTTTGGTGTGACAACACCTGCTTAGAACCCATGTCGTGTGGTACAGGGTGTGTGAGGGGTCGAAGATTTAATTACATACTACAAAATACACACACAAAAAGAGGGGGGGGGGGAGGTTCCCGTCGGTCTGTAGGGTCTCCCTTCCCCCCTGTCTACGGACCTGTCAAGACCCCATTCTACCCGAGAAAGCTCATCAACTAAATTTATGACTCTGCATGTGCAACATCCTGTTTACTTGCTCACATGGGACACCTTTTTCTAGTTGATCCTTTGTCGAAGACAAAACCTACCCGGTATCTTCGCCTTCGCCCTTTTATTTTGTTAAAGTCTGGGGTCACTGCTGAAAGTCAGATGGGTAGTTGCATCTCTTTCTCTGGGGACAAACAAACGCGAGTGGTGCCGTAAAAAAAAGGTGTGAATAGGAACAGCGGGGTGAATCAGAACAGAACTTCATGAAATTACAAAGAAATTATGATTTTATACAAATAAAGCAGGTTTATAATTGATAATTTTTTTTTTACTTGGCCAACATGTTTGGAATCTTGGAACATATGTTTTGTGAGATTTTCAACACTGTCTTTTTCAACAACAAAAAAAATCATCACCTGAAACAGCGTGCATACAATCCAATGAGTTTTAACCTCTCCAAAACTTATCCCGTAATTACTAACATTTACCAGTTATAGACTTAACTAATATATTTTTATATAAGTATAAACATCCACAACAGCATGCCATACTTAATTTAATATGGTTTTAAAAACTTTTTATTTTATGAATTTTTATGTTTTGCCTCGTCTCGATTTTGAGATTTGCGCGGTGAATCGGAACACTTGAAAAGTGATATTAAAAAGCTGTTTTTGGCAAGATTATGTTCCACACAAGATTCAACGACTGAAGAAGAGTCTAATTACTCCTTTCAAGACAGTTATCAAGATTGCAGAAATGTCAGAAAATATCAAATGTCAGAAAAGGAGCCCTAGTTTCCGCATGGGAGAAAACCCAATTGTTCCAGTGGTTTTCTTTTCTCTAAATGACTTCGTTATCTTAAAGTTATAAAGGAAAAAGCAATCCATATGTATGAATTCTACTTGAAAAAAGTTTTACACCCACACGATTATTTCTATATCAGTGTGTTTTACAAAAAGTGCCCATGAATGAGGAGATTTCTGAAACAAATGAGGATGCTTTTCTCCTTTCTCAAGATATTTTAAAGAATTTGCAGTCATACGGCACGCAAACATAGAGTAGATTAAAAAGTATTATAGTTTTTAAGACTATTTGGATAAGTTAGGAGATTGGTTGTTTTCAGATTATCTGGCGCCGTCAGCAACAAGAGGGTAAATAATGCGCCGAAACATTCGTCATTTGACAAGCCAACATACATTTATAAACGCCTTACACGGGACTCGTTTAAATACGATCAGACATAAATTGTAACGGGTATCCGATTCATCACTTTCTGCTGGGTGAATCGGAACATGAAAAAAAATCAAAATAAATTAAAGTCCTAATTTTTTCAATATTTTTCGGGTTGATCCTCAAAGAAGAAGGTAAGACCCAAGTTTCAAAGTCAAAAATATGTTCTTTAACGTTCTTATTACACCCGATTTTTATTTTGAAAGTTGAAAAATGTTCCGATTCACCCCATTTTACGGTAAGCAAAACAGAAAATGCCAATGAAAACCTTTTGTGGGAAAATTTTATTTATTTCCTTCGAAATAGTTTCAATTGATTGATTTGTGTATTAGATTTTTTATTAATAACTAATTAATAAACGTTGTTAATAACTAATTAATAACAACTCGTATCTTTATGAATGTATTGTGATATAAATTAGTGAGAAATTAAATACGTAAATTAAGAGCATTTAGCTTTTTTTTTATAAATGGTAAGTTTTCTAAAATATTGTGAATTTGTATTTTATAATTAAAAAAATCAAAGGCTACAGTTGGGGTTACTGACTCGAACGCTTGGAACTTTTTTTTTTCTTCCTTTTTTTTTTTCTAGCACTACACCCTGTGTAGTGGAAATATGAAACAAGAAATATTAATCACCCACAACGCTATACATTTTGTAACACTCTTCTTACTAATAACCTTATTTAAGTAACACTAAAGCTTAGATAAAGAAGTCCAAAATTTTGAATTTGTTGTCTGTTTGGTTGTTTTCAGATTATCTGGCGCCGTCAGCAACACGAGGGTTATAATGCACCGAACTTTCGTCATTAGACAAGCCAACATACATTTACAAACACCCATGCCTAACACGGGACTCGAACCCGCAACCTCGCGGTCTAGAAGCTAGCACGCTAACCACTATACCGTTTGGTCGGCTTGTTGTCTGTTTGTGTTGATCGCAGGAACGCACCCAAAGGGAAGGTTTATTAGGGCTCAAGGAATCGCGGTTAGGTATGGATGTTCGTTGCGATTCGGAATCCACGTGAAACTGTAGGTCCCGGCCTGATTAGCCGTTATTTTGGCACTAGTATAGGTCGTTGAGCGCCCAAACAACCAACAAATTGAATTTAAACAAACAAGAAAAATTTCGTATTAATGTATAGTCTAGTTAATATGGATAATACAGGATCTAGATCAAATGTTGTGCCACATTGGGATGTTTTGTATAACTCGAAAACTGGATAAAAACCATTTTAGTATTTTGGCATATATAGGAGGCAGATTAAGAAACTGCAAAAGTATTTATAGTAAGTGACACAGATGGAATGAGGAATTTGTGCGTAGAAGTTGTTTTTTGAAAGATAAATATGGAAGCAAACTTGATGGAGTTGGTTGGTTGATTTGTATGCTCAACGACCTATTTTTATGCACAATGACGGCTAATCAGGGCAGGACCTACAGCTTAACGTGGATTCCTAACCATAACGAACATCCATGCCTAACCCGGGAATCGAACATGGCACTTTAGGCATGCAAGACCAGAGCGCTAACCACACAGCCACCAGGTGGGCTCAAACTTGATGGAAAACCCCTTCCACAGAAATTTTCTGGTTGCGCCCCTGCTTGATCGGCATTCGGATGATAAATGTTCAAGGACGGATTTAGACGTCAGTAAAGTGGGGAACTATGTTTATTATAACATTGCTGTATATTCTAACGGCGATAGTGTTCCGAAAAGAAGGGAGAGGGGGGGGGGGGGCGAAGGATCACAAGATGCTTCAGAGACAATATCTTATATTAGTTTCAAACACATAATTTCGAGTTCTATCTGTATTAAAAAAAAAAAAAATAATAATAAAAATAAATTTTAAAAAAAAGTAGCTAACGCCATTTTTTTTAGAATTTGTCCACCGCGTGCGCTTTTTCTGTCCCACAGCACGAAAATTGTTTGATTTAAAAGTGTGAAGTTTTGCAGAAGAACTGTTTTTCTATTTAATAAGCCCACCTGATGGCTGTGAGGTTAGCGCTCTGCCCACGCATGCCAAAGGTGCTGGGTTTGAATCCCGGGTTAGGCATGGACGTTCGTTGGTGATTGTTTTCAGATTATCTGGCGCCGTCAGCAACACGAGGGCTATAATCAGGGATGAGAGTGATCAGAGAGCAAAAAGGAGGAAATTCAAAAATTCGTTGATAAATCTCTCAGATGGAATACACAAAAATTCAACAAAAGAGTATGCAGGAAGAATGATTCAATAATTTTAAAGATACAATGAAATTTCTCATACTATATAATAATTACATTTCAAATATTAGGAGTTAGTGAAGTAATCTGGGAGGAAAGGGGAGCCAAGAGGGAAAATCTTTTGTTTAGATATGAGGAAAAGTATACTTTTTGCAGGAAAAACTGGTTCAAATCAGAAAAATGTGGATCCTCGAAACAGGGACAAAGAGGAGGAAAATGTTACATAAAAAACCAAAAAGGAGGAAATCCTCCAAAAGGAGGAAAACTGGCATCCCTGTATAATGCGCCGAAACATTCGTCATTAGACAAGACAACATACATTTACAAACACCAATGCCTTACATGGGACTCGAACCCGCAACCTCGCGGTCTAGAAGCTAGTATGCTAACCACTATACCGTTTGATCGGCATCTCACGCTCGTTGTCGTTTGGAATTCACGTTAAGCTGTAGGCTCCGACCTAATTAGCCGTTATTGTGCATAAAAATAGGTCGTTGAGCGTACAAACCAACTCGATTTAATAACAAACAAAAAATTAACCCACAAAAATAACAATTATTAATCCTTTATATGCATTGTCAACTTTTACGTGCAATGGCCCGTTTCGATAATGAGCTCGAGTTTTCATAGTGTTTGACCACTACGAAGAAAACCGTAGATTCCGCTTCAAATCTTGATAAAATGCATTGTCATCGACAGCGTGTCTGTCAAGTTTAAGTTCACTGGATGATCGCTAGTGCTCATAGGAGGCGAAAGTAGTAAGTAGATTCAAATGTTCGTGGAATTGCTTCCAATACTAGGTTTGCCTAAACTAGATATTTCACTACTCTATTAAAAAAAAAAAAAATTCTATAATTTTGAGTTGTTGCGTCACAATACATTTATATTTTTAGTACTAGTTATACTAGTTGCTGACATTAGTACTAGTTACTGACATTGGAATGGGATTTAAGTAGATTATTGTACACATTAACACATTACAATACATCAGTGTGCCGTGATGTATTTTGTCTGGATGGTCGAAAGCGATCTACAAGTTTTCAAACATATTTCGAAAACTTGCCTTTCTGTGTAAAAACTTATTTAATAATTTCTTTGTAATTTCATGTAGTTTCGTTCCTATTCACTCCGTTTTATGGTACGCATTTTATAAAATGTTAAGATATATAGCCAGGATGGTAACATTAAATTAATTTTAAGAAAGGGGGGCAACAACAAGACGTAATTTTAGGAGTTGGAGGTCGATCAAGCGTGACATGAGAGAAGGGGAAGTGTCAAAAAAGAAAATTTTTACGTGACGTAAACCTGCCCCTAAAACGATAGCTATTTCCACAAATAAAGCATACATGTGATTGGTCAAACAAAAAAAAAAACATTTAAATTTTTAATAGGTCGTTTTAGAAATCTACCTATTGTTGACATTGGAATGCGATTCACGTAGATTATCGAACACAATACTACACATCATCACTTCCGATCATCCGGTTGGTTGATTGTTTTCAGATTATCTGGCGCCATCAGCAACACGAGGGCTATAATGCACCGAAACATTCATTTGACAAGCCAACACACATTTACAAACCCCCATGCCCTTACACGGGACTCGAACCCGCAACCTCGCGAAGATAGCACGCTAACCACTATACCGTTTGGTCGGACCGATCATCCGGACGGAATGCAAGTTTTCAATTATATTCCGAAAAATCGCAATTCTGTGTAAAAACTTATTCATTGCAAAAAAAAAACTTACGCTTATATTTTTAAAATAAAGGACAAAAATTATCTTACCTTGAGCTTTTGAAAAATTACCACTCTTTCTATGTTCTTTGGCATTGCATAATTGCAATATCTATTCTCTCTGGTTCTCAACTTCGCTTCAGCTCAACTACCGATCATCGTCCTAGACCGACCATCCACGAATGTCAGTAAATTGTAAATTGATTCCCTTCCCTTTGGCACAAAAAACAGGAAGTGGAAGGACATGGCAACAAGTTCTTTTTTGAGTTTCAACCTCCTTGGTTTGAAGGACAGCGAGAAAGGGGGTCTTTTTACCCTCAAACTGTCTTATCATCCATCTCAGACACACCTCAAGGCCATTCTGACGTCTGAAGTGACGTATCACGTATCTCAGTTTTTCAGTACTTCTTTCAAGCAGCGCTGCCAGGTCTGGCGATTTTTCGCCAATTTGGCGATTTTTGAAGGCGTTTGGCGATAGGTTTTGAGGGTTTGGCGATTGGCGATTTTTTGGCGATTTAAAAAAATTATTCTGGCGAATTTCCACTTTTTTTTGGCGATTTTCGGATTTTCCAGTGATTTTCTGGATATTTGCTATTTTTTTATATATATACATTTTTTTTGTTTTGTTTAAAGCAGACTTAGTCAACCTTCCTTGTAACTGTCTGGTAAATGCAGGCACCTGTTGTCTTGAATTATTGAAGATTGGTTAGAAGGTACATTTATTGCACTATATCATTAAAATACTTTGGCTTACTTTTTGTTCCGGTTTTGTTCTCAACCATTTACTTTTAAATACTTTGCTGGACAACTCGGACATCTCACCACAGGACATCTCGCCACCGGACAAGTCACCACCAAGAAAGCGCGGATCGAGGGTGTTGTTAGGGGGAAAACGATTTTCTTACGAGGAACTGTCGAAGCTGAATGGTGGGACTTGCGTACGTATTCAAGAAGGCACAGCATTGAAGTTATCTTTTAACCCCTCCTCCCTGCTGAACATTGTTGGTGTTATTCAAATATTAACGAAATAGGGTGAACCTACCAGTAATTGACCAGTTAGTGCAAGTTTCTACACATTTAATTTTTTTTCTTAAAAAATTATTAACGGAATGTTATGAAAATTTCCCAAAATATCAATTGATTAATGAAGCTCAATAATAAATTAACATGGTGTTCCAGTCCTTTTTACAATTTAAAATATCATCAGAATTTCTTACCAAAGGCAATTTTGCCAATAATTGACCACAGCCATGCTAGTAATTGACCACAGCCATGCTAGTAATTGACCACTTCCATTTCCAGAATAAAACCAAAAGTTAATTGTTAAATTCTGTTATAAAATGCTCTAATATTCATAAATTAACTATTAAATGAATTAAAAAAAGAAAGTAAAAATAAATATAATCAATTTTAATCCATGAAAATACAGGAACATCAGTGTAAAATATAGTATGATGGTTTTATAAACTTTAGTTATCAAAGTTAGTTTTACTGGTAGGTAATAATGCGTATTTTATTCAAAAAATTAAACAAGCAAATCAAAATAATATAGAAAAGATTATATAATCCTATACTTTCAATTCTGAATAAATTTAGATGAAAAGAATCGAATATAGAGGATATTATTTCTTGAATAGTTTCAAAATCATCCTTTTTTCTAATGGAAATCATTTTCTTACATTGGCATTTATCCAATTACATAGAAGAGTTTCTTCTGAGGGTGTAAGAATTGTTGAGGGCCCATTTTTCTAAATTCTGGGGTTTTCCCTCTTAGCTTATTAATCAACGTAGAATGAGGAATGTTGTATTTTCTGGCAGTTTCTCTTATTTTCCTAATATTTTCTCTTGAAAAAGCGTAGATTTCAAAACCTCTTCGGTGTACTTGAGAAAGGATTTCTTCCCTTCCATGAGTGTTTAATTTTAATGATTTCAGAATTCTTATAGCCTAGGTATATGCTTAAACCTATAAAAAAAACTTCCTTAATGATTTATTTAACTCAATTTCTTATCAATATTTAAGTTAATTTTCTACTTTAATTTTTTCCTGTTCATATTAAAAAATATTACTAAACATATATCTTATTCAATTAAGGTGTGAAAAGTAATTTTGATATTTACAAGGGTGTTAGTGATCTGTAAATTTACCGCCTTATCTTTGAAAAATGCTTTTCTCTGTCAACAGACCATTTGATCGGATTTTTTGAATTTTTCAAGAAATAAAACAATTTATAAAATTCTGACAGACATTTTATGTACCAGAGTGTTAGTTTAAATAAAAATTGTAAGTAACCTACATAATATTTGTGTAGGGTAAAGTGGAAGTATACTTAAAATTGACTTTTGACCATTTCTTGACTTTTAAAAAAAAAATTATGTTAAGAAAGTAAGCCTAGTATATTTAAAAATGATCTAATGTACACATGCAATAAGAAAATCCATCTTAGAGTTTAAAAATGACTTTCTTTTGTATTCTAAAGTTGAAAAACTAATACTTAACACCCTTATCGACACAAATTAACTACAATGGTCAATTACTGAAAAAATCAATTTTTCTGGACAAATAGTAAGTGAAGATTGCAATAAAAGCATAAACCTTTGTTATCACTTTGTTTTTTCCCAGAAAATATGCAAGTAAATAAAAATTTAGTAGTTGACCATTTTGGTCAATTACTAAAAATATAACACTTAGCCTGATCAGTAATTGACCATCTGTTTTTCATAATTTGTTTATTAGTTTAAAGAAAAACTACTTGTATATTAATATAAAACCAACATAAATGATCTACATACATTATTTGTATTAAACCATTTAGGAATTATTCATGTTGATGCTAAAAAATCAAAGAGAAGCTAAACCACACTTCACTAATAGTGTCAGTCACTCATATGAGACCCTGTGACATACCTTTGTGTTTGTTAATTTTTATCATCCAATTGGAAGCTTGGTTACCCCTATAACTTTTGGCATTGGCTTTCATTAGTTATTGGATATATTTTAACCAATAAAAATTAGAATACCAACACAACAATTCTTGTTTACTTCCTTTTTGTGTCATTTTGGTCAACTACTGGCATGTGGTCAATTACTGGCGTATCACCCTATTTTATTACAGTCTTGATTAAATTAATGTTAGTTCAAGGTATTAATATTTTTAATAATATATGAGTTATTAAAATATGGAATTGTTATACTTCGGATTTTTTTTTTCTTTTTTTTCTTCTTCTTGGCGTAGAGATGTTTCTTTTTGACGAAAGAGATGTAGTAGTATCGAGAATATATAGACATTTCGTATATTTAATATGATGCAGGGTAAGACTGATGTGTCAGATGGTTGTCAGGCGCGGATCTAGAGATATATATTAGGAGAGACGGAGGTGCGTGTTACATAGGGAGAAAGTTTTTATTAATATCTTTAATAAGTTATAAGTTAATAAAGTATGGAATTTGTATATTCCGGATTTTTTTTTCCCCCTTTCTTTTCTTGACTTAGATGAAAGGAGATTTAATAGTATCGAGAATATATAGACACATCATCAGATAGGATAAAGGGTAAGATTGATGTCTCACAGGTGACTGTCAGGAGCGGATCTAGAGAGGCGGGGGTGCGTGTTGCGTACATATGGTGAAAGTTCTTATCTTTAATAAGTAATTAAAATATGGAATTGTTATATTTCGGATTTTTTTCTTTTCTTTTTTGGCGTAGAGACATTTCTTTTTGACGAAAGAGATTTAATAGTATCGAGAATATATAGACATTTCAAATATAAGACATGATGCAAGGTAAGAGTGATGTGTCAGATAGTTGTCAGGCGCGGATCTAGAGATATATATTAGGAGAGGCGGGGGTGCGTGTTGCGTACATATGGTGAACGTTTTTATTAATATCTTTAATAAGTTATTAAAATATGGAATTGTTATACTTCGGATTTTTTTTTCTTTTTCTTTCTTGACATATAGACGTTTCTTTTTGACGAAAGAGATTTGATAGTATCGAGAATATATACAAATAAGTGAGTTATGACACTTCAAATATTTGTTATAGGCAAAAGTGTCGTGTGTTTTAGATTATGTGTACACTACAACCAGGCAAGGATCTAAGGAGGTTTTATTGGGAGGAATATGCGAGTTGCTCACATGTAGCGTACAGTATAAGTTAAGAAATGGAGATGCACTAACTCACAAGCCTATCATCGACTTTAAAGTAGATATTGCATAACGCCAATGGGATTCAATCGTGAGACTATTTGAATGCTAGGCACACAACATGGTCAATAAGAGCTTTGAAATTTTTACCGTCGACGACGTTTTCTCGCCAACGTGGGTATGTTGACAAAATTATAAATTGTTTTCGACGACATGACTTAAAATCGTAAAAAGGAAAGGTTACTGCGTTTTCATACTATAGCGAGAATATTTAGCCATTTTCATTTCAACGCTTTCAATTCCTTCTATTTTTAGCTTAGTTAATGGCTGTGTTGTTAGCGTTCTGGCCTTGCATGCCGAAGTTGCCGGGTTCGAGGTTCGAATCACAGGTTAGACACATATGCTGTTTGTGGCTCGGACTCCTTGTTAAGCTGTAGCTCTCGCTTGATGAGCCGTCATTGTGCATAACAATAGGTCATTAAGCGTGCAAACCAACCTCCTATTTTTTTTTCATTTTGTTTTCTCTCTCTTTCCTCAGATTACACTAACACTAAATTAATATCAGTAGTTAAGTACTCAATCAATATTAACTGCAAAGATATATTTCCTTTTTTTTCCCTTCTAACTATTAGTTTCTTGAAATATAAATAACTGTAGAACATATATTAAGGAAGTTTTTAATTTATTTCAGTATTATGAATCATTATTTATAGTAGTCTCCATAATTTTGCAAATGATTTGATCCTCAATTATATAAATTGGTTAAGAAATTAATTTCTAAATGGTAAATTTTATTATTTTTTATTTTTTCATGGTTACTTTATGAAAATGTGAGAAAAGGCTATTTTATCTAGAAATTTAAATGAGGATATAAACAAAAAGATTGATTTTCAAATGGAAGTGTATTTATATCTTTATTGTTATATTAAACAGATTTGAAATTTGGGTTTTTACCTATGAAATATTTTTTGAAATATGAAAGGTGATTATTGATTATAAAAGGGGAATTTTTAAAGTTAAGATTTAAAAAAATATTAACAACTTAAGAAAACATATAACAAAACAAATCTTAACAAAAAAAAGCATTTAATATTTTAGTGTTGTGATACATTTTTTAATGTAAACTTTCCCACACGAGAAAGGAAATCTCTCATTGTTATAGAATTGGTTCTGTGTTGTTCGCATAATTCCTGCATTTCAATGAAGCATCTTTTCCGTCTTTTTTTTGGTGGGTTTCCATTAGCAGCCTGTTCCTGCCTGTAGCAATCTGCAGCCAATTCCGATTGAAGGGCTAAAATTAGTTTCCAAATGCTTGGATGGTCCTCGGATACCAACAATCTGAATCTATTGTTGAACCATTCAGTCAGATTGTTGGTTCGGTCCGCCCCGTTTACAGTTGCCTCACGGACATTCCACATATCTGGAGGGAAGCGTGGGGGGAATCTCCGTAGGACCATCCTATTTGTGAAATTATTCGAGCCAACCCTGCGAAACTCCCCGGAAACATATGTGGCATTGAAATATTCCACAAGATCTACAGCCTCCAAGGGAGCAGTTCTTCGAAGGGCTTCAATCCCAACTTTTACTTCTGCCACTGGAAGAAAGGCTAATCCATTCAACTGGCCGCAGAATTTCCGAAAGGAATTATCCCTTTTGTAATGGGCCACCAGTCCAAGGGATTGAATTTTCCTCCATGTGCTTTGACACAAGTGAAAGAAGCAAAATTGGAATTGGACAGCTCCAAAGACATTTCGTAGAGCTGCCATTGCAGCATATTCAAAATCCAAAATGAATTTTGAGGGATTGAGATCCCTCGCACTACATTCTTCAATCAAAATCTGAAAAATTAAAAAATATATATCTTTAAAAAGGACAATTTATGAGGTTCATTTATATTGCATTTTATTAAATTTGCTTATATTATACTGATGTGGATACTTGGCATGCATTGCCAGATCGCTAACAATACAGCCATCAACTAAGCTAAAAACCGAAGGAATTGAAAGGGTTGAAATGAAACTGGATAAATATTCCATATCTCGCTATAGTATGAAAACGCAGTAACCTTTCCTCATTGCGATTTTAAATCATGTCGCCGAATACCAAAAACAATTTATAATTTTGTCAACATACCACGTTGGCGAGAAAATGTCGTCAATGATGAAACTTTCAAAGCTTTTATTAACAACATTGTGTGCCTAGCATGCAATTAGCCTCATGATTGAATCTCTTAGGCGTTATGCAATTTCTACTTTAAAATCGATGATAGACGTGTACGTTACTGCTACACCATTTCTAAATGTTCTTAATGGGGGTCGGAAGGCTTTATCGAGTCCATCTTAAAAAGGCCTTTTTTATGTACCTTTACTCAGAATTACTCGTAGCATCAGCTTAAGATTTTGTACAGCCAATATTAAAACACTTTGACATAGACTAAGATATCCTCTTGTAAAACAAAAAAAAGTTTTGTTTAGGATTTATGATGTTTTGTAATTTTTTAATAAATTTTCCCAAAAAACCCAACATGGTTAGGATTTTTTTTTTTAAATCTAATCAACATTTCTGTAAAAGCATATGTCTGTTTGTGTAAAAATACAATATGTACGAGGAAAAAAAATTTCAAAGCAAAATATCAAGTAGATCCTGAGAAAAAGGTACATTGGTATGAAAAAACAGCATTTTGAGAAAACAGCGTTTAAAGTACATAGCAGACGGTGTTTCAAAAAAATATTTGAAAATACTTCGGATGTGCGCATTGCCCACCAAGTTAAACTATTTTGTAGATAACATTTCAAATATTGTGATGTGCTAAAAACTTCAAAATGGGTTCCGAAAAAAAAATTGCCTTCCGACCCCTCTTAACTTTTAATGTACGCTACATGTGATCAATTCGCATATTCCTTTTAATAAAACCTCCCTAGATTCTTGCCTGGTCATAGTGTGCACATAATCTTAAACATACATCAGTATTGTCTATATGAAATATTCGAAGTGGCATAACAAACTCATGTCCATATATTTTCGATACTATTAAATGTCTTTTCATCCACATAAAAAAAAGAAGGAAAAAACTCCGAAATACAAAAACTCCATATTTTAATAACTAATTACTTATAAAAGATATTAATAAAAAGTTTCCACACATGTACTCAACACGAACCCGCCTCTCCTAAAATATACCTCTAGATCCTCGCCTTACAATCATCTGACACATACATCAGTCTTATCTGGCATCATATCAAATATATACGAAGTGTTTATATATTCTCGATACTATTTTCTTTCATCTACGTCAAAAAGGGGAAAAAAATAAAATCGAAGTATAAAAACTCCATATTTTAATAACTCATTACTTATTAAAGATATTAATAAAAACTTTCCCCATATGTACACAACGCGCATCCCCGCGTCTCCTAATATATATCTCTAGATCCGCGCCTGACAATTATCTGACACATCAGTCTTACCCTGCATCATGTCTTATATTCGAAATGTCTATATATTCTCGATACTATTAAATCTCTTTCGTCAAAAAGAAATATCTCTACTCCAAAAAAGAAAAAAAAAAGAAAAAAAAAAACATCCGAAATATAAAAATTCCATATTTTAATAACTTATTACTTATTAAAGATATTAATAAAAAGTTTGACCATACGTACGCAATACGAACCCTCGCCTCTCTAGATCCACGCATGACAGTAATCTGACACATCACTCTTACCCTTTATCCTATCTAATATACGATGCGTCTATATATTCTCGATACTATAAAATGTCTTTTCATCTGCGTCAAAAAGGAAAATAAATTCGAAATATAAAAATTCCATAATTTAATTTCTCATTAGTAATAAAAAATATTAATAAAAACTTACCCCATATGTACGCAATACGCACCCCTCACCTACTATATCTCTCTAGATCCGCGCCTGACAATCATCTTACACATACATCAACTTGCTTTGCATCATATCAGATTTACGAAATGTTATAACTCACTCATGTCTATATATTCTCGATTCTATAAAATGTCTTCATCTACGTCAAAACAAAAAAAATCCCCGAAATATAATAATTCCATATTTATTAGACCATACTCCATTAGTTATTAAAAATATTAATAAAAACCTTCCTCACATATAAGCAATACGCCCCCCCCCTTCTCCTCCCCAATATATATCTCTAGATCCGTGCCTGACATTCATCTTACACATGCATCAGTCTTCCCGTACCAAATGTACGAAGTGTCTATATATTTTCGACATCAACAGTGGTGGTGGGGAGTCGGGGCAAGGCATCTACTATGTTGTGGTTGTGCCTTCTTAAATATGTACGCAAGTTCCACTATTCAACTATGCACCTCCCTAACGTTCCCCCCCTTTCTTTGGGGGTGACTTGTCCGGTGGCGAGATGTCCTGTGGTGAGTTGTCCGGGGGATGAGATGTCCGGGGTCGAGATGACCGGGGTCGAGTTGTCCGGGGGATGAGTTGTCCGGATCCCACTTAATTGATATCTATTTTTAGAATTCGGTTGTTCATTTAGAATATGGCCTATTTTTTAATTTTATTTTCATTGGGGAAACAATTTTCTTTGAATTTTGTATGTTGTATTTCTAAATCCTAACTTCGATTTTGTTTGGTTTTGTGTGTGGCTTACGAATCTGAGAAAATGATAACGACATATTAATCCACTTGCCTAGCTTTATCCATTCGAGCTGAAACTTAGCAAATAGATTTCGATATCGATAGCAATGCATTCTATCAAGTTTTAGGGCTGTCACTAAAAGGCCTCTTTTACACACGTTTCTATTTGACTTGGAGGAACTAATTAACCCACTTACTGTAATCCAATTGAACTTAATCTAAGTGTTGTAGTGTAAAATAAAAAGAGGTGGAAGAATTCGAAGTGCGTTTCAACTAATCACAAATTGTTTTCTTATTTCGTGCAAAGGATTTTTACTTATTAAGAAACTTGATTCGTATCTAATCTAAAGGTGTTCCCAGAAATAAAAAACGAGAGGAAGAAGCAGTCTTCCCACGTAGGTGGCACATGGAAAGCGACAAAAAGAAAAAAAAATTATTAATTATTGTAACTATATATTATAAGAAGTCAACCGATTCCCCGAAAATCCGTTGACTTCTTATAATAGTTATAATAATTAATTTTTTGGCCCTGAAGTCAAAGTCAATGAAACAACTTTAAAAACTTTTTAGCATGTATTATGAAATGAGTATCTTATTTAAATTGATAAAAGTTTAATAAAAAAAAATTAAAAAAATTGAAAATGTCAACATCAAAAATAAAGACTAAAAATTAAAATGTTAGATCAAACACCAGTCATTCATTTTAAGTTACTTGTTTCGTTCACATACCAAACTAATTGGAAATTCTCAAATAATTTACAAAAATGTATCACATATTTTTCACAGCAAAATATAATACATTAACAAAGAGATACCAATAGATTTGAGAAGTTTTTGACTATTGAGAAGTTCTAATTTAAGCCGATCCAATTGAAAAAAAAATGTCATAGGAAATAGTTATTTATGCAACTAGTGGGGAAAGTAATACTTTTACAAATAAGGTAAAATGCTTATTTGATGAGTGCGACCCAAAATAGAATATCGTAGATCAATCTGTTCGGGAGTTATGCTTACTAGGTCTACGGACGTACACCGACATTGTTCTAGACCATTTTTTTTAACTCAGAGCACATCCCAAAACATGAAGAAAAGCAAAAATCGATTTTTTTTTTTTTTACGAAACCAATACTTTTATTTCCCTGTTTTAACAAATGGATCATTGAAATTCATAAAAATAATTTATCTAGTTCCATGTAAAAGCATAAAATTATTGAAATGCAAAACTGTTCGTGTAACTAAGAAAATATGAAATATTGTTTCAAAATTTTCCATAGCGTGAAGGGAGTTCTGTGGTGATCTCAATTTTCAAAATATAAGTAGACCCGACAGGGATTGTGACAGATGTCCGATTATTGATGTAGTAACAATCTGAACTGTTAAAAAAACAAGTTTAAAATTTTTAACAAATTAAAATTTCCAAAGTCATAAGATTATTAAGAAAACTAATCAAATAATTCTTATTCAAAAATATAAATTCTTATTTTTATATCCAATTAAAGCATTGTAATCAGTCATGTTAACTATGTCAATATTTTTTTTTTTCATTTCTCTCTAAAGTTAATTAACTCTTTTTAGAAATAATTGTGGTTAAAGCTGTACTATTTACATTTTTATCTACCATTTTCTTCATCATTTCCAGGTTCGTTGTATTTTCTTCTATTTATACTGTTTCTTCCCTTGAACAAATCAAATTGAAAGTAAATAATAATTTGCAATCTTTTATTATTCTTATTGTTAAGTTTTAAATGACAAGCGTAAGCAAATAACCTATGAATATCCAAGAAAAATTTCCAATATTATTTCGAAAGCAACGAAATTTTTTTTTACTTAATGAATAATACGTGGCAGCCTAAACTGGGGACACACAGGCCTCACTAAAAGGCCGGGCACGGCGCGGATACAAGCCTCCTTTTGATAAATGTCGAAAGTGGAGAAATGAAATCTTAAGGAGGGTGGAATTTGTTCCTGTGTGTCTTCAGCTTAACTTTCTTAAATCCCAGCCCAGTTAATAGATAGAAATGGAAAGGAAAAAAGCCAAACCAGAATCGGTTTCGGCTCAAGATTGGAACAAGGGAAAGGAAATGGGTGTCCGATCCGAGCGAAGAAGTTCTGGGATGAGACGATCATTAATCAGGTTGTTGGGGAGGAGCCTTCGATACGCTCCATTTAACCTCATTAGAACCCTGGCCATGTAGAGACGCGTTTTGTATACATCCCCTCTTCCTCCGATCGCTCCAGAAATGTGTTCCAATACAAAGAAAAGGCGCGGGGCGATTCCCTGCTTGACACACAGAACAAAGGAACAATGGTAGCAATGTTAAAAGTTTAAAGTTAGTCTTTGCTTTCTGAAATTATTCGTTCAGGACTCGGACAAAGTTTTAGATTATATATTTTTCTACTTCATATCTAATCAGCGAATGGAGATTTTTGTTGTATTGTCTTATAGTGCTATAAGAGTTTTTGTCTCAATTTGGTTCTTGTAAGAATAGCGGCATAATAAGTGGCAAATTGAAGAAGACGTAAGTTTTCAAAATGATTGTAATGGTACCAGCTGTAAATTAATGAAAACCCATATATTATATATATTTTGATTAAAACATTTTGGCACCAGGAAATAGTTTCAACAAATGATCGGTTAAAATGGGATTTTATTAGTATTCAGAAGCGATTATAGAAGCATGTGTAATTGTAAAAGCGATCTTTTAGTGAGAATAACAGTCCCAAAATTTGTTAGTGACAAATGTCATCGGCATCAAATCCTATTTGCCAAGTTTCAGATCGATTGAATTATTGCAAGTGAGTTAAATTGGCCTCCGCAGAACATTTCTATAAGCAAAATATGCGGCAAACTACCTTTCAAAATTTAATCCTTAACTAGGGGTATGGAACATCGCACAATTTTTCAAATTCACTAAATAATACTGATCATTGTATTAAAATATGATACGATATGTTATTTACCATTTTCATATTTTCACTTATTTAAAGACCCACCTAATTGGTGAAGATATTCGATAGACATTACATTGTCCTTTCTTGTGCGGGAAACAGATACAAATCAATCGTTGGTGGGTGATGCTCAAGGGCAGAAAACTCTGTGTTAAAGTAATTCGTGATTATTTTTATTTTTTCCCCCTTTTAAAAAAACTTTTACGCTTTTATCGCATTTGTACGGGAATTTAGGTGGTGGGGAAGTTTCGAACACGTAAGAGGCATTAGCAGAGAGATTTTAATCAAAATAGTTAGGGCTGTTTTTTAGAAATTATTGAAGAACGAGATTTTTTCATGATTTTTCATTATTTCAATCTTATGAGCATGCGCGATTTTGACGAAAACCTAAATGGCAGGACCCATGGCCACCGCCAACCCATGTACCAAATTTGAAGAGTGTAGGTCAATTTGTTTGGGGGTTATTCTGACCACGTGCACACAGAGAGGCATTTTTTTTCTATACCACTTTTTTTTAAAAATCTGGGTGATCCAAAAAAAAAAAAAAAAAAAAAATTTAATCGAATGCTGTACTTTCATTACCCTATGTAAAGATATGATACGCAGATTTGCCCGCCATCGACATACACAGCCAACCATCCACACACAAATTCGAAGTTATTATAAGGGATTTAAAAATGGATCTATTTTAACTTAATGTCAAAGCCAGAAAATAGCACCAGAGATCTCTTTTGTCTAGTGAATAGAGAGAGTATCTGGCTGGAAAACCAAAGGTCTCACAATCGATCCCCAACGACCGCAAAAAAGCTACATGCTTTAAATGTCATTGTTTCCTCTGTAGTCATGGGCGCCCCAGGAGGGTGAAAGGAGGTACACTTGCACTCCCCTAACTCTTGAAAAATTAGAAGGAAAAAAAAAAAAATATGAGAGAAAATGTGTAAATTCCTAGATAAAAAGAAAAGCCCATATGCTGTTTCGATTTTTATGTTACAATAAGCATTTGTTTTTCCTATTATTTTAGTCTTTTGTTTCTTTTCTATGTCGTTTTTTATAGCTACTGGCGCCTATTGTCTAGGGTTATTGGAGGCTGAGTAGAAGTATTTATTTCTTTTACTGTTTTAATCATTTCCTGTATAGTTCTCAAAATTCTATGAAAAATATTTTGCTTCTTAAGTCATCAGAGTATACTATCTTGAAATCGATTTTTAGAATTCAATTAAATATATCCAATGCTGCCTTTGTATTTCATTTTGAATTATTATTTTTTTTAAAATTATTTTCTAAACTTGGAAGAAATATATTGTTACTCTTCTGTATTTTTGCATCTTTGTGTTCCTCTGTTCAAAACACTGTCTCTTGAATACCGTGAGAATTAGTTGAATGATAAAAAACCGTTAAAAAAATTTATTTTTTAATACTTTTATTATTTCCCCCCCCCCCACCCCCTTTTCTTAACAGGGTGGCGCTTTTAGATAATTTTGATTTCTTTGCTATATTAATTTAAAGGTTGCTTATGCATAGACTCTCTTCATCTGTTTGTCTTAAACAGTATTTCTTATAATAAACTTTTCACGATAAAATATCTTGTTTTCAACTATCAAATATCCTACAACATATTATTAAGATAAAACACATTCATAATGACAAGAAGAAAAAAACCTGACACTGCAGTAATAGTCCGAGAGGCGACTGCAAATTTTGGACCTCATCGAGCATCACTCTGAAACTCATATGGAATGTAGAGTTATGCTAGCTGATTAACAATCGCGTGGTCTGCCGAAGCGCATTTGGCCGGAAGTGTCCGAAAAGCGTGACCGAAAGTGCACTTTTTGGAGCCCAAAATACCTCATCGAACATCACTCTGAAATTCACAGGGAATGAAGAGAATTACCTACCGAGTAAGAATCACTTGGTCTGCCGAACCGCATTTGGCCGGAACTGTCCGGCAGACCAATCCGAAAGTGCACTTTTTGGAGCCCAAAATACCTCATCGAACATCACTCTGAAATTCACAGAGAATGAAGAGAATTACCTACCGAGTAAGAATCACTTGGTCTGCCGAACCGCATTTGGCCGGAACTGTCTGGCAGACCAATCCGAAAGTGCACTTTTTGGAGCCCAAAATACCTCATCGAACATCACTCTGAAATTCACAGGGAATGAAGAGAATTACCTACCGAGTAAGAATCACTTGGTCTGCCGAACCGCATTTGGCCGGAACTGTCCGGCAGACCAATCCAAAAGCGCAGCTTTGGGTACCTAAAGACGTATCGTATATCACTTAATTAAACTAATTCTACTTAAAATTTTCGGTGATATGCTGTTGTACAATTCATCTGTATATATATATCTGTATATATATATTTCTTGTGTGCGTGTGTATGTCACTGAACTCCTTCTAGACGGCTGGACCGATTTTGATGAAATTTTTTGTGTGAGTTCACAGGGATTCGAGGATGGTTTAGATTCACAATTTGGTCCACTGGAAAATGTTTATTTAACTAATTTTTCATTTATAAGTAGTTGTTAATTTTGAAATGTTTTACATTCGATCCGGTAGACTGCGCTACCATCGCAGCATCAAATATTAAATATTATTCTATTTTAATTTCAGTTTGTCCCGACAGTTGGCGCTGCGATCAAATTGAGAAAAATATTTGAAATTTTGTGTTATTATTGTGTTCGTTTAAGTCGTGTGCTAATTAAAATATTAACTATGAATAGAAATTGATTGATCTTTTTATCACATTTACGTGTAATCCAAACTGGGATGAAATTCAAAGTTTGTTGTTGCCAGGTCAAACATCGATGCATCGCCATGATATCACTGCACGTGTTTTTAAAAAAAAATTAAAATCTTTGATGAATTTGATTACACATCACTCGGTATTTGGTGAAACACGTTGTTGGCTTTACTCTGTTGAATGGCAAAAACGAGGTTTACCTCATGCGCATATTTTGATTTGGTTGGTGGATAAAGTACGCCCAGAAGAAATCGACAAAATTATTTCAGCCGAAATTCCAGATCCGAATGTTGATCAAGAATTGTTTGACATTGTAACTACTAATATGATCCATGGTCCATGTGGTACTCTAAACATGATGTCACCATGTATGGACAATGGAAAATGTACGAAACGTTTTCCAAAACCATGCCAATCTGATACTATCACCAATATTGACCGTTATCCATCTTACCGGCGTAGAGACGTAGACAATGGCGGTCAATCATATGAATTGCGTCTGTCAAAAGGTGTGAGAGTAGATATTGATAATCGCTGGGTAGTTCCGTATTCACCATTGTTGTGCAAAACCTATAAAGCGCACATAAACGTTGAACTATGCAGTTCAGTGAAATCTATAAAATACATTTGTAAGTATGTTCACAAGGGCAGTGATAAAGCTGTATTCGCTGTTCAAAATGTAAATGACAATGACGAAATTACACATTATCAAATGGGTCGATACATAAGCAGTAACGAAGCTATTTGGCGCATTTTTTCGTTTCCTATACCTGAAAGGGATCCTGCTGTTATACATTTGGCTGTGCATCTTGAAAACGGACAGCGTGTTTACTTTACAGAACAGACTGCACTACAACAAGCTTTAACGGCTCCAAAAACAACTCTTACTGAATTTTTCAACCTTTGTTGCCGACAAGATGCTGTTGGTCAATTCGCAAGGACATTAATGTATACTGATGTTCCTAAATTTTTTACGTGGAATAAACAATCAAAAAATTGGGAACCACGGAAACGAGGCATTCCAGTCCCAGGATTCACCGACATATTTATGACGAATACTTTAGGTCGAATATATACAGTTCATCCTAAGCAACGCGAATGTTTTTTTTTTGCATTTGTTATTGGTTAACGTTCCTGGACCAACATCTTTCCGATATTTGCGAAAAGTCAATGGTACTTTATACGACACTTTCTTTGATGCGTGTCGTGAGTTACATTTATTGGAGGATGATAACCATTGGGATCTCACACTTGCAGATGCAGCACTGAGCTCATCTCCACAACAAATTCGTCAATTATTTTCAATAATATTGACAACGTGTTTTCCGTCTGAAGCATCTGCTTTGTGGGACAAATATAAAGACTCAATGAGTGAGGATATTTTACATCGGATTAGAATTACTAATCAAAATCAAAATATTGAATTCTCCGCAGAAATATATAATGAGTCATTAATAATTATTGAGGATATTTGTATTCTTATTTCGAATATGCCGCTCATCCATTTCGGCATGCCAGCGCCGAACCGCCCAGCAGTAGATACCATCAACAGCGATGTTCAACGGGAACACCACTTCGATAGAACTTCTTTGGCTACTTTTGTTGCCAATAATGAACAATTGCTCACTGCTGAGCAACGAAATGTATATGATCAAATTAATGTATCAATTGCAGCGCAACAAGGTGGATTCTTTTTTTTTGGATGCTCCAGGTGGTACTGGTAAAACATTCCTCATTTCATTGATACTTGCGCGCATCCGATCACAAAATAATATTGCATTGGTTATTGCTTCATCAGGAATCGCAGCAACGTTACTTGATGGTGGACGGACGGCGCATTCAGCGCTTAAATTACCTTTGAATGTTCACACAAATCCCGAAGCAATGTGTAACATAAAGAAGCATTCAGGCATGGCTCAAGTTTTGAGAAAATGCAAAATTATTATCTGGGATGAATGTACCATGGCCCACAAGCATTCGCTTGAAGCTCTCGACAGGTCCCTGAAAGATATCAAGGATATAATACTAGGCTTTTCGGTGGTGCTCTATTGTTGCTGTCTGGTGATTTCAGACAAACATTACCAGTCATTCCACGCGCGACATATGCAGACGAAATAAACGCATGTTTAAAAGAATCTTATCTATGGCGAAGTGTCAGCAAATTATGCCTTACTATTAATATGCGCGTTCAACTTCAAAATGATCCATTAGCGTCAAGATTCTCTGAACAATTGTTGGATATTGGCAATGGTAAAATTGAATTGTATGTAGATACACAATATATTCGACTTCCAGAGAATTTTTGCAACATGGTGGCTACCAAAGATGAGTTAATAAACAGTATCTTTCCATATTTGAGACATAATTGTACTAATCATCGATGGCTACGAGAGCGAGCAATTTTAGCTGCGAAAAATTTAGATGTTGATGCCATCAATTTCAAAATACAGCAATTACTGCCTGGTAATGAAACTACATTTAAATCGATCGACACTGTTGTTGATCCTGATGAAGTTGTTAACTATCCTGTAGAATTTTTAAATTCATTAGATTTACCTGGAATGCCACCAAATAATTTGCGACTGAAGGTTGGTTCACCTATAATTTTGCTTCGAAATTTGAATGCTCCGAAATTATGTAATGGGACGCGATTAGTTATAAAAAAAATCATGGGCAACATTCTTGAAGCTACTATTTTGAGTGGAAAATTTCAAGGTGAGGTTGTACTTCTACCACGGATCCCAATGATTCCTTCAGATTCGCCTATACCATTCAAACGTTTACAATTTCCAATCTGCTTGGCATATGCTATGACTATAAATAAGTCACAAGGCCAAACGATGACAATTTGTGGCTTAGATTTAGAAAATCCGTGTTTTTCTCACAGTCAATTATATGATGCGTGTTCCAGAGTTGGAAAACCATCGAATTTGTTTGTTTATACGCCTCAAGGATTAACTAAAAATATTGTACATCCAATAGCATTAAGATAAATTAAGTTTTTGTAAATTAATAAATAAATGTTATAAAATAGTTTCAGTATAAGATTTTTTACCTTTACTTAAAACAAATTAAAGTTTGTATTTACGATGCTGTTATTGCCACACTCCACGGATAATATCCCAACCTGTAATCAGTCATTTCATTCACTTAAAATTTTCGGTGACGCCTAGAAATATCCGTGTCAATAATCATAGACAGTGGCTGCTATTATCCAGTCTACAAATTTCATCCGTGAAGTGCGGTAATAGATGCATCTTTTTAGTTAACACATCTTCTACATTTCACTTCACTCATACAGTATATGCATACTTACACACACAGTATATACTCACATGCTACCGATCGGTCGAATTTGTATAAGTGTACATGTAATGATGTTAGATATTAAAATAACTCTTGAATAATAATTTTCATCAAAACAGTCCAGATTGTTACAGCTTATTGAAGAATGTTTGAAATTTTCGAATTAACGACGTGTGTACAGAGCAACGTCTGTCGGGTCTGCTAGTCTTTATATACTTTCTTTAATGTCATAACCTTTCGGTAACATCGTAAATGATATCCAAGATCTGGAGACAGAATAATCTTTCCATACTTGATATTTTATTACTTCTGCGCATTTCGTTCAATTCCGACAATTTGTTTTCTTTTTTGCACAAAAAACAAACACTCATTTTGAGACATTAATTTGTATTTGAAAAGAAATAAGAAATTACCATAGAAAAATAAGACGACTGCTTAACATAACAATGTAGAAAGTTCTGATCAGAAATATCGGCATACAATCATTCAATTTTTAGAATGTGACTTTCATTTCAGCAAATGATTTTGTAATCCTTAGCCCAAATGATATATGTATATATTTTTACTTTCAATTACCCATATGTATATATACGTAGGATAATAAAAGTACAGCATTCGGTCAAAAAAAAAAAAAATTCCACGCATTTCTCCGCGTTTTGAAATATCCTGATTTCAAAAAACTTATCTAGAAAAAATTTCTATCTGTGTGTGTGTGGTCAGCATGACTCCCGAACAAATTGACAAGTGATGTTCAAATTTGATATGAGGGTTAGTGGCGGCCATGGGACCTACCATGAAAGTTTTCGTCAAAATCGTGCATGCGCATAATGTAGCTGCCATTGAAAAAATCATGTTTTTCAATGATTGCTAAAAAAACAGCTTTAACGATTTTGATAAAAATCGCTGTGCTAATGCATCTTAAAGAGTTCTAAACAACTCCACCTCCGAAATTCCCGTAAAAATGTTTTAATGGCGTAAAAAGTTGAAAAATGTATGATCTCAATACAGAGCTCTCTTTCCTTGAGCAAACCTAATCAACGATCTTTGATTGAAAAGTATATCGCCAAATTCACCATTTTTGTGATTCTTTTTTTTTCTTTCTTTTTTTTTTCCTCAAGACTATACAAGAAATATCGCAAAAAATATCGCCAAACTGGTCCTTTATTCTAAATGAAGGATGAAATTATAAAAACGGTAAATGACCCAAATCCATGTCAGTATTATAGTGTAATTGAAAGGTGTGCAATGTTCCACACCCCTATTTTAATAAGCTTCATCATATGACGTCCATGATCGTCCTTTATGATATCATATCCTGCAACACTCCATGCTGTCTTTGCATCGATCATGCGGGAGCGTGTTTGATTGATATTTTTAATTTATTCCTTAAGTTGTTATTTTGTTGCCGGGCAGTTCCGGCCAAATGCAGTTCGGCCGACCAAGTGATTCTTACTCGGTAGGTAATTCTCCTCATACCCTGTGAATTTCAGAGTGATATTCGATGAGGTATTTTGGCCCCCAAAAAGTGCACTTTCGGATTAGTCTGCCGGACAGTTCCGGCCGAATGCGGTTCGACAGACCAAGTGATTCTTACTCGGTAGGTAATTTTCCTCATACCCTGTGAATTTCAGAGTGATATTCGATGAGGTATTTTGGCCCCCAAAAAGTGCACTTTCGGATTGGTCTGCCGGACAGTTCCGGCCAAATGCGGTTCGGCAGACCAAGTGATTCTTACTCGGTAGGTAATTCTCTTCATTCCCTGTGAATTTCAGAGTGATGTTCGATGAGGTATTTTGGCACCCAAAAAGTGCACTTTCGGATTAGTCTGCCGGACAGTTCCGGCCGAATGCGGTTCGACAGACCAAGTGATTCTTACTCGGTAGGTAATTCTCCTCATACCCTGTGAATTTCAGAGTGATGTTCGATGAGGTATTTTGGGCTCCAAAAAGTGCACTTTCGGTCACGCTTTTCGGACACTTCCGGCCAAATGCGCTTCGGCAGACCACGCGATTGTTAATCAGCTAGCATAACTCTACATTCCATATGAGTTTCAGAGTGATGTTCGATGAGGTCCAAAATTTGCAGTCGCCTCTCAGTCTATAACACCGTTAAAAAAAATAGAGTAAAAATATTTAAAAATAAAATTTTAACGATTTTTTTAGCACCCAACTAGATTTCACGGCATTCAAAAGACAAGTGTTTAAAACAAAGGAACATGAAGATGCAAAAATACAGAAGAGTAACATTTTATTTCTTCCAAGAACAAAAAAATCAAAATGAAACACAAAGGCAGTATTGGATATGTTCAAATGAATTGCAAAAAATAGATTACAAGATAATATTATCTGAGGACTTAAAAAGTAAAACACTTCCCTACGATTTTGAGAACTACACTGGAAATGATTATACAATAAAACAAATAAATACTTCTACTCAGTCTCTATATAATCATAGACAACAAGCGCCAGAAAATCGTCACGCAAGTATGCTATAAAAAACGACATAGAAAAGAAACAAAAAACTAAAATAATAGAAAAAGAAAAGGCTAAAATAATAGAAAAACAAATATTTTTAATACATAAAAACATAAACTGCATATGTGCTTTTTTTATCTTGGAATTTTCACCTTCCTCTCATTTTTTAAAAAAAATTCAAGAACCAGGGGGTTGCAAATGCACCTCCTTGCACCCTTCTGGCTGCGCCCATGTTCTATTGTGTTATTATTATCATTATTATTATTATTATTATTATTATTATTATTATTATTATTTTCCTTTTGAGACTGAGGAAATCACCTTATCCCAAGCTGATTATTTACATGTTTCCTATAAAATGTAACTGTTACAGCTTTTAAAAAAAATCTGTTTAGTAGTTCATTATAATCAAATGTCTCTTCCAGGTCCACTAAATAGTTTCAGCTGTAGGGTTAGCCACAACCAGAGGAATCAAAGCAATCAGAAGCATAATAGCCAAAGCCACTCATTTCAGTTGGCAAATATTACAAGCACTAAGAAATACAAATACTAGTGGTTGACTTTTAAACTATTATATTAGTATTACTTCAATTTAATTGCTTCTGATGTAATTGAATATTTGGGGATTTTGGCCAATATGTTCTTGTCCATTCGCAGTGGCCAGTATTTTGTGAATTATCTTCTTCTTTTTTTCTTTTTTTTTTCTTCTTTTTTTTTTTTTTTTCTAATCCTTTATATTAAGTTTGATTTTGTGTGTATGTATGTTTTTTTGATGACCAGGCAAATCTGCGGAGGTTTACTTAACCCCCTTGCCGTTATCCAATCGGGCTGAAACTTGGCAGGTAGATTCGATGTCGATGGCAATGCATTCTATAAAATTTTGGAGGCTGTCACTGTCACTAAGAGGTCGTTTTTACGGAATACTAATAAACCAACTTGCCGTCATCCAATCATACTGAAATAGCATTTAACCGATCATGGAAGAAACACTTTCCTGTTACCAAAATTGTTTAATAAATAAATAATAAAATTGTTTTAATCAGAAATAATAAAATATATTTGGATGTGAATGCATAAATTCACATCCATTTTTGATGAATAAATTTTGAAAAGTAGTTTACAGCATATTTTGCTGATAGGAGATGTTTTCAATATTTAAAATTAGATTCAAATACACCAACAGAAACGGTGTTGTGTCAATAAATATAAAAATTGGAAATGCATATAAAGGATTTATATTAAAAAATTTGTTTTTATGGATAATATTATTTATTAATGCAAATTTCGATAAAATAACATATTTTATTAATCTATTTCAATCTCGACAATACAAATTTAATAATAGCAACAATGTTGTCGCACATTCATTATAACCTTATAACGAAAGCATTCTTGAAATCTAATTGTTACAACAATGATAGCAGCGCATTTTGTATCGTTTTCTTTTCGTTTTGTCATTTATGAGCACATTTCTTAGAGATTGGCATAACGTATTTTAAGTTATTTTATTGACTTGAGATTTATTGATTGGTAATTGTTTTTGAATATTGCAATGGCTTGCATATTGTCTTGCTTCAGTTGGATTTTTTGCTGCACAACACAGTGAGTATAGATTTCTTTTTTTATTCTTAACATCCCGTTGGTGTGACGGAGATATTATGTAAAGCGACCTGTGCCTTTTATTCTTACCAAGTTAGATCAAAATTGTAATTTCGAGGCGTTGTTGGTGTTACCCAGATACAGTGTTACGGCACACTTTGGACCCAATGTAGTTTTTGCACCAGAAAATTGCCAAACAACGTATCAACCCTCCTTGTCCCTCTCCCTGTTCTCCATGTATCCGTCCTTAGTAGAGTTGAGCACTTACTTCCTACACAAACATAGTATATCCCTTTCAAATTAGGTGTAAGTAGTTTTGATCTTGCGCTTTTAAGAAAAAAAACAAGAAAAAAAAAAACAACAGAATGTTAAAATTTTTAGTAGTGTTTTTTAATTATTCTTTTAAAACTAAGTTTTGAAGTGATTGACTTTTGAATGAGTTCCAGCTTGTTTTAAATTATATGTTCTGAATCGTATCATTTTATTATTATTATTTTTTTTTTTAAAAGACAGAAAACTTTGAATGTTCTTCCGGCTAATCATTATACAGTAATAATAATGCATAAGTGATTATGTAGCTGCACGATATATAATTTGTGCATTTTTGGTTAAGATTCCAAGTACGATACGAATTCTGCGCCAAGGTGATTTTCGCCAACAAATACCAACCACCGCCGTATTTTTAATGACAAGTAGCCTATGGTTGCCATAATTTGGTGTGGTTTTATGTAAGCAATTCTTGGCCAGAACCCGTACCGTACTTGGTTGGTTTGTACGCACAACGACCTATTTTTGTGCACAATGACGCCGAATCAGGCCTGGATCTACAGCTTTACGTGGATTCCGAACCACAATGAGCATCCATATCTAGCCCAGGATTCGAACCCAGCACCTTTGGAATAAGAGGCCAGAGCGCTAACCCAACAGCCATCAGATGGGCGTACCGTCCTTGGAAATGTTACCCTTTTTTTTATTTGTGTTGTGTATGGTTGGTTCTTATTATTTGACGATTGAGTTAATATTTACTGTACATGCCTCTTGGTGGCTTTTTTTAAAAAAGTCGTCAATTTGCAAATCACGTCAAAAGGCTCTATCACCAAATTCAAAATGACGTCAAAACACGCCGTGTTGCCAAATCCAAACGGCCCCTAAGGTTGTCCCTAAACCTTGAAGAGAGGTTGTTACATTTGGTACCGAATCGTCAACTTTCAAAAAGTCGCCAAGGGGTATCGTAGAGTAAATCTTAACCTCAAACATTGAAGTGAACAAAATGTTTCAGGCCTCTCTCTGAGTCTTCAATTTCCTACTGGCATGTTGAAGTGAGACAGCAGTTGGCAAGACGGCGGTTAGCAGTTGAAAAGGTAAATTTATGGTTGGAGGAGGTGGTACGCCAAAAGAAGCCAATGCCCATGATAGTGGAGGAGGATGAGGAGGAGGAGGTAGAGTAATTTATGGTTGGAAGAAGTGTTGCTCCAAAAGAATCCAATGCCAATGATAATGGAGGAGAAGGTGGAGTGATTTATGGTTGGAGGAGGTGGCACGCCGAAAGAAGCCAATGCCCATGATAGTGGAGGAGGATGAGGAGGAGGAGGTAGAGTAATTTATGGTTGGAAGAGGTGTTGCGCCAAAAGAATCCAATGCCAATGATAATGGAGGAGAAGGTGGAGTGATTTATGGTTGGAGGAGGTGGCATGCCGAAAGAAACCAATGCCCATGATAGTGGAGGAGGATGAGGAGGAGGAGGTAGAGTAATTTATGGTTGGAAGAGGTGTTGCGCCAAAAGAATCCAATGCCAATGATAATGGAGGAGAAGGTGGAGTGATTTATGGTTGGAGGAGGTTTCATGCCAAAATAAACCAATGGCCCATGATAGTGGAGGAGGAGGTGGCGTGATTTATGTTTGGAGGAGGTGGTGCGCCAAGAGAAGCCAATGGCCATGATAGTGGAGGAGGGGGAGGAGGTAGAGTGATTTATGGTCGGAAGAGATGGCATTCCAAAAGAAGCCAATGGCTATGATAGTGAATGTGTAGGAAGAGAAGGAGAACGAGTTTCTGTAGGCCATTATGGAAAAAGCAGAAAAAAATAGGTATTGATAGAGCGAAGAAATTGGCATTGTGGGTGGCTGGAGAGATAATGTAGATGATAACCGACTGGAAGTGAAGCAAGTTGTTAAGAAGGTGTTGGTTGTGAATTAAGAAATAAGAGAGAGAGAGATAGTACGAAGATGGCGTTGTAATAGAATATTCGTCAAAAAATTTCTTTCTCAGCAAAGTAAGCTTACTAGTGATATCTGTTCATTTGTGCCAGATGCCAGATGAGATTACGTAGTTTCGATGAAGGAAGTATACTGTCTTCTCAGAAACTGATGATAAATGAAGACAAGCACTCATTATAAATGAAGTGTTAAGGGCAATCTCAGCAACGAATGAGGGTTTATTTTTCATGTGAATTTTTCCAGATGAGGCATCAAATGAAGAAAGAAACCAGCTTCTGAGGAATTGCCGAAAACCTGACATTCCATATTAGGAACGAAGGCAGATATTGATCAAAAAAGAAAAGAAAAAGCAGCAACGACTAATGCTGCTTATTTGCCAGGTGACCTGTCACAGGCAAGGCCAGAGCACTTACCACACAGCCACCAGGTGGACGAAGTGTAGAGGAAAATCGAGAAGAAAGTGACATCACGATTTGGAAATATAAACTGTTACATTACAATTATTTTAAGTTTTAACAATGAAGTAACTAGCTTGGCGTATATAAACAAATCTGTTGTACAATTAATGGTGTTAATATCGTTGTAAATTTCAAACTTCTAAATGTATTTTCGAGCCATACCAGTAAAAAAATTGGCTTTCGCCCTGTGTTCTTTTTGTTGTTAGTCTTTACAATATTTATATATTTTCAGAATGGTGCAGTCACTTCAGTTTTGAATGACTCGAACCTTTATGAGTAATTCACTTGCAAAATCAACCATGCATTCCACAAAAGACAAATTGAGCAAAAAGTAATTTCCGATTTGGTGTTAGACTATTCACTCAAAGCAACTTTTTTTTTTTAATTCTATAATAATTTTATTTTATGATACAAAATACATTTAACAATTGCAACACATATAAAACATATTTAAAAAGGGTTTTTTAAATGCGTAAAATGTCAGACCTCATAAACTTTCAAAGAGCATAAATTGTAAGAGGCCGACTAGTGGAGCAAATGTGATCGAAACATTCCAGCTTTTAGGCGATTCTAGAGCGGAAAGACAAGCTCGGCAAAGCAAAATAGTGGACGGGAGAAGCTGAGGGAAGGAGAGGAGACCGACGGGTTTTGAAGCGGACTGTTATGTCTAAAAAGTCTCATGATGAATGGTAGAATACTTCTCTAAACACCATTCAGCATATTCAGGTATGATTCGATTACCAGGCCCAAAGCGGATCCTATACCATATTACTAAAAGATTCTTTTTAAAAAAATCTAGGGTGTTTTCATTGTTTTGATAACAACCTGCATCTCCCCCCCCCCCCCCCCCGGAAAAAAAACGGTCAATGGTGTTGTCAGAAAAAGTTATGAAATCTAATGTCGTAGGCTATCAGTTCTTGGGAGGCTATATTTATTTCGAAATAATCTAATTTTATATGTTCGAGCTACTTTGTACCCATAGCAGGGAATTGAGATTAATTCTGTAAAATCCCTAGCCAGCCGCCGACCAAACGGCATAGTGGTTAGCGGGCTAGCTTCTAGACCGCGAGGTTGCGGGTTCGAGTCCCGTGTTAGGCATGGGTGTTTGTAAATGTATGTTGGCTTGTCAAACGGCAAATGTTTCGGCGCATTATAGCCCTCGTGTTGCTGACGGCGCCAGATAATCTGAAAACAACCAACCAACCCTAGCCACAGTCAAGTGCTGATTGCCTATGGGATTGCTTTCAATAACTACTAGACATACGAAAAAAAAAAAAAAAATTCTTTCTTTATATATGAAATAGAGGATTACGAGCATTACATATGAATACAGAAAAAATGTGGTTTAAAACGACTTTTGCCATAAGTTTGAAAAATAATATTTGTAATCATTTTGAGTTAGATGATCTAAAAAATTGCCAGACCTAACCAAGCCGAGAAAATAGCTGCTACTGGTTGGATTACAGCGCCACTAGTCCTCTGCGGCAGAAAGGAAAATTAAGTACTTGTTTCCATTGTTTAGTTGTTTGTGTCTGGGGAGTGCCTTAATGAGGTCAGGATAAGTTGTTTAAGACTGTAAAAGGCGTACTCACTTGACCATGTAGGGTATGGTGTTGTCTGCTTAGAGCTATACAGGGGCGGCTTAAGGGCCGTGCAAACTGTGCAACCTCACAGGGCGCCAGCGTCCACCAGGGCGGCAATTTAATTCTTTTTTAATTATTTTTTTTGTGGCAAATTTTAATTTTTTTTTTTATTAATTTTGATTTTTTTTTTTTAAACTAAAGTTCTTCGATCATTTCGATGCTGGATTTTCATAGTTTTTCACTTGACTGAAACTACAAGTATCATTAACCCCGGAACAAATTCTTGATGTTGGAATTTCATTTGCTCAAAATTCGATTAGTGAGCAGAGTGACCACAGAACCGGAAAAACCTGGAAATCAGGGAAATGTCAGGGAGCTTTATGATTCTGGAAAAAATCAGGGAAATGTCAGGGAAATGTCAGGGAACTTCTTAAAATTTCATGAAAATCAGGGAAATTTTGTATTGTTTAAGGCACGTTCATCCATATTTTGGCGCTATTTACATGGAGATTTGTAGTGATTAGCCATTAGAAGTTTATTGTTACGGAATAATTTAAATTTTTCATTACCAGCAAAACTATTTCTTAAAAAAATGCATATTATCTCTTTAGAATACATGTTCTATTTTATCAGGGTGTCTAGACATCTGGAAAAACTAAGAAAATTGGGGAAATTTGGAAAAAAGTTTGCCTGAAAATCAGGGAATTTTTTAGAAATCTGTCAGGGAATTTTTTAGAAATCTGTCAGGGAATTATCAGGGAACTTTTTTTCTTGAATTTTGTAACCACCTTGGTGAGTGAGTGATATATGTCCCTTTTTATGTGTAAGTGTAACTGCCATTGCATTTGCATAGGACCATACTGCCACGCTTATCGGAGAAAAATGCAAAAAAATTTAATTATAAAATTATTTTTGTGTGGTTCTCTTATCCTTTTTAGATAGTTTTTTAATAATTAACTTTCTTTTACTCTCAACTTCATCTTGTATTTTATTTTGGATGGGCATTTTGACAAATATTGAAAATATTTGCGAATGATACTATAAATAGTTTTTATGTAATGAAATACAAAATTCTATGCAATAAAAATTTCTATAATATATTCTATGCAAAATGTAATTGAAATATAGCCAAATCGAATATTTAGAACTGGTTGTTAATAATGAAAAATCTTAACTTAAATCTGACGTACAAAGTTTGCGTAGATGTTACAATATCACTAGGCCGGTAGTTTGTAAAGGCGGCCCGTGTCTAATATAATGCCACACACAAAAACGGATGATGCTAATACATTTAGCATGTAAATGAGCGTGAATTGAAGGGTAAGAGTAAAATCGAATGAAGGGGTCGTTCTAAGCAAGTTACTTCCTTTTTAATGTCATAATTTAAAACGGTTTTGTTTGAAATTGCTTTGAAAACCAGGTTTTGCTTTTATAATTGAAATATTAGCAAGAAATGTATTCAATATCGAATAGTTAAAAATGACTTATGTTTATAAATTAAGTATTTTTATTTATTTTTCGATATTTTTTATGCTCCGCAATTATTTCACATTTTAATTTTGAAGAAATGCATTCATATATAATGCTATTATTTGTTAATTGAGATTTGGTTAGCCTTTAATAATTAAAATTATAAAAAAGGTCATTGTCTTGTAAAATTATTATTTAAAAAAAAAGTTTGAGTAAAATCCTAAAAAATCTAAAAAATAAATATTATAGTAATTTTTAATGCAATAATATGTAGATATAAAAAGTCAAAATAAAAGAAAATTGTTTCTGTTCGTTCGTTTTACGAAAGTTTGTCTACAATTAAAGTAACTCCACATATTTTAATACAGTTCTATAACTATATTTTATTCCGTTATACATAATCACTTTTATCCTTAAGGTGTGTCCTATTGAAATTCTATGTAAGTGTGTATATTTATCATTCGATTTCTAAAAAACACATTTTTGATATTATTCTTATTATAGTTATAGAATTAAGTATCACATGAAACTAATAATAATAATAAAAAAAAGTAAGTCAATGCGGTTTTTATATCCAGGAATGTCAATGTAACGCATTTTCTAGTAAATTTAGTTTATTATACAAGTTTCATTAACACTTAGAAAAAAAGGTACACTAAATTTTATTGCAATTTATGGAGGAATCAAAATTGTTCTGTGGCTAATGTATTTAAAATTTGCGGGATTTTGTTCAATTTTTTTAGGGGGGGGGAGGGGGGGGGGGGAGAAGGGAGGAATCCAGGGCGCCATAATTTTTTTGCACAAGTGCAAAACTTACTTTGAGCCGCTCCTGGAGCTATATGTAGTGATTGGGCACTGTCATCTATTGGAATGTCGCCCTCTTGGCGTTCTTGAAGAAGGGAGTCTGGTCTCCACATCTACTGTAGCCACGACACTGTCAGGAGGCGGTACTTGGCGGTTGTGTTACTGGTAAGTCGAAGTCTGTGATCCCGCCAGGATTGAGACATGAAGATGTCGGCCACGTACGTCTAGTTCAGACACAAAGAAATACAGTGCAACTATTTCAAAGGGCTCAGTGAGTTTTCTAAAAGAATTAGGTAGGAATTTTAGGGATAATGCCAAAAATTTCAGGAATATTTTAGGGATAATTCCAAACATTTTAGGGATATTTTAAGCTGTAATTCCAAACATTTTAGGGATATTTTAAGGGTAATTCAAAACATTTTAGGGATAATTCAAAACATTTTAGGGATAATTCAAAACATTTTAGGGATATTTTAAGGGTAATTCAAAACATTTTAGGGATAATTAAAAAAAAATGTTAGGGATAATTCCAAACATTTCAGGAACGTTTTAGGAGTTATTCCAAAAATGTTAGTAATAATTCCAAACATTTTAGTGATAATTTCAAAAATTTCAGGAATATTTTAAGGGTAAAAGGACTACTTTAAATGGTAACGTTCTCAACCAAATGCAAAAAATCCTACAAAATGCAGTCCAAACAAAAAATGTAGTTTCCCTACAGTTATTACTTTCTAAATACGGTATGTTTTTTGTTCCTAAGTTGAAGTTGAGAGCCATAGAGTAACATAGTTTTTTTTTTAATTTTTTTTTTTTAATAAAAATAGAATAGAAATATAATTAAATAGGTGCTAATAAGAAAGAGTTTTGAGCTTTTATGGTACTTTAAGTAAAGATATGTAATCTATAGGAAGATTTAAACAGTAAATAAAGAACATTTGAGATACTGGTGCCTTTTTTGACGGAAACCAAAGCCGCTGATGATGGTGCAAGGTGGCTAAAGTCTTTTTGCTCAAAACTTTGATCTTTTCAAAAATGTTAGTTGTCTTTCCAATAAAATTTTGAATAAAAGGAATATGAATTAGTAAATTGCTCATGTGAACTATTTAAACACGATATTATATTTGTTTTATTCTGTGAGTATGAATATTTTTTCACAATTTTATTTTTGATCTTTAAAATCCAGAATTTCTTTATTTTTAACACGTATACATTTAATATTTTTTCCCTAGCTTTTTTAAAAAGCATAAATAAATTTAGTGAGGCGTAAATGTTTTTTTTTTATAATAATCAAAATTACTTGCATATTTAAGGTTCAAAATTTTCTAATTTATAAAAAAAGTTTCACTTTTTTTTAGCATTTTGATACTCTAGGATTACCTTTTTCTCTCTCTCTTTTTTTATTCACATACTAATTTGCCTTCTTTTTCTTCTAACACCTTCTTATAAGCTTCTGAAGCTGTTTTGGGGATGAAACTATAGTTTTGACCAGTGGATTGTGTCGCAACCATCAATGAGTATTGCACGACCTGTATTTTTTCCTCGTAATAAAATGCAACCATAATTCATTCTTCATTGTAGATTGCAAGTCGATTATCCTGCAGATATTCAGGATGAATGAAAACAAATATATGTTAAGAAATGCTTCTGCTACTAAAAACAAAATGTATGAGTTATGTATAAGCTACAATAAAAAAAAGTAGAAACATATCCGATTCATGAATTAAAAACTCTGTTCACTCAATAGTTTATATAATTATCTAACAATACCATTTATTCGTAGAGACAATAATATTAAAGTTGGAAATGACGTCACTTTCTCCATATAATATTTTTACAATAGATAGTTATAATTTTCAAAAGAATTGAAGTGAAGTACAAATGAACAGTTTGTTGTTGTTTGATTTTGGTTCATATCATTTTTTGAGCATTCTGCCGGCAATTCTCGTAGTTTATATTCAAGTCAAAGAAACTAACTCCCAAATTTGACTCATTTGAAGTTTTTACAAGAAACAGTTGAATAATCTGTTCTTATTTTGGGTCTAGATATTTTCTTCCATCAATTCTAAACGATGTAGCGATATCTTAGAATTACATCTTATTCTGTATTTAACTAACTTGTATTTTTTTCAAGATTCTTTTCTGATATTTTAATGGAAGAAAAAAACATAATAGGTACTGACTTCTTTTATGTTTATCAGATTTTTGTTTTTATTATAAAGATTTTGTGGTGACGGTCTTCCAAAGTGAAAGTTCAAAACTACAATATCTAATCTGTAATTTTCAATTGATATTTAGTGTTTCAAGTAGTTATAATTAAATGCGATTATTAGCAAAACTTTCGTAAATTACATGAATTTTTTCCCTCTCAGAATCTTGCTAAAGTTTTCTATGACAAATACCTTGTGTACATTTGATAACATTTAATGCATGAATTTTTTCCTGAGTTTCGTAGCCACTCTGATGGGTCTCACTGCACAGTGTTTGTTTATAGCAATGCAATCGCACCAAGCTACAACGGAGTCTATGCTCAGCATTATTTTTAACCTAGTATCATGTTTGCCCAATCATATTCATCATCAGCCATTTGTCCATATACCTTTAGAAATAAATACAAAATTTTCCTATTTTATAGTGTAATCTCGGAAATTTGCAATGCCAGAAAGTTGAAATCTATGACATAGTTCTGCATTATGTTTATTTAACTTTTCATGACCAAATAAAATAAAGAAGAAAACTATCACCACGAAAAGAAATCCACCTATTCGTAAATTTTTTTTTGAACCTGTTTGTAATTCTTGCTATCATAAACTTAGTAAATCATTGCAATTTCTAGTGGAGTAGTTATTTCTTGGTGTACGACTTTATTTTTAATATCTTCTGATATCTAAAAATAAAATATGGAAAAGGTTTGAAAGATTATCTTGTTTAAAAAAAAAAAAAAAAAAAAAAAAAAGAGTTATGAAGTAGCATTCGGTAAATTCCTAGTTCACGTTTATTGGTTGGCGCACTTTTGAAAAGTTGGCGACAAAGCCAGAATGTCACCAATTCGGAATTCCAATAATAAAAATTGAGAAACGAACCAGCTCTATGATTTGTGGTATAGAAAGGTTGAAGCCAAAACGCGTCAATAAAAAAAATGGGGTTGCCAAATTTAAAACTGTATTGCCTACAAAACAGCGCCAAATCGGCTTGCCGATATTTTAACGTCAACTAGGAATAGACCTGGCATTCTTTTATTTTTACCCAAGCTTATTTTTGTTTTCAATTTGTCAAAAATGCGGTCCGGTGTCCGTTCCCACTTAATGCATGCACCGGAAAGACATTATGTGGATATGCTATTGCTTTTATAAAAAGAGATGTATGCTGATGTTCAATTGTTTTGATGTATCAATGTTTTATAGGAATTGTTTGATTTGAATTTGTTTTTATTTATTTAATTGCAGAATCAACAGGATGAATTAAAATTTTTTTTTTTGATTCTAACAATACAGTAGAGATTTCATGGCTGATTTCAGGCTTCCCACGGTCATTGAAAGTCATTAAAAGTGCTTAATATTTTTGAACTTGTTTTCAAGGCCTTGAAAATGCTTAGAGGTGCTTGAAAGTCCTTGAAAATGCTTAGAGGTCCTTAAAAGTACTTAATTTTTGCAGTTGTTTGGCCAACTGCAAAATTTATAAAAATACAACTCGGACTTGCTATCCCCACGTGACCACCACTTATCTGCACCGTATTAGAATTCTCCGATGTATTTGTATTACGCATCCATTAACTTATAAGTTTTTTTATGGTACTTTAATAAAAATTTATTTATAGACATGAGGCTTAAAAACAAATTTTCAACGGTCCTTAAAAACATTATTTAGGTCCTTAAAAGTCATTGATTTGCATTCGGTGATTTGAGTGGGAACCCTGGATTTTCATAAGATGATATTTCAATACCATAATTACTACAATTTTTCTACTTCAAGCAGATAATAATCTATATCTCTAAAGAAAAATGGAATAATTTAGCAGTAGTGCCTTGTGAATATTTATTATCAATTCGTATTACTAACTTTAAAGAGAAAATGGAAGTACCAATACCCACACCACACAGTTGTCTTAAATTGAAATAATTTGTGGAAGTTATTTGAAGTTGATTATAATAATAATATTCTAGTAACAATTATTTTAGTTTAAAATAAGAAAATCTTTTAATAACAGAGTGGCCACAGAACCTGGAAATGTCAGAGAATTTTTTAAAATTTCACGAGGGAAACTTTCTTTGTTTTGAAGGTACGTTTCCCCATTCATCCATATTTTGGTGCCATTTACTTGGAAAATTGTGATGGTAATCGTTGGAAGTTTAGTATAACGGAATAATTTAAACTTTTCATTGCCACCAAAACTATTTTTTAAAAATTGTCTTATTATCTCTTTTGCATACATGTTCTATTTTGATTTACATATCTGGAAAAGTTGGAGAAATTTGAAAAAAAGTTTGCTTTAAAATCAGGAAATTTCTTAAAAATCTTTATGCCCACCCTGAATAAAACTTGAAATGCTGTATCCCTACTTATTTTCTCTTTCTAAACAGGCTTCAACACTGTTTTGACCACCAGTGTCTTTGTGTTGTCATTCCTCTTCATTGGGGTGCCATTGTGGTGGAAGACTACGGAGGTCTACAGGTATCCTGTCCCTTATGCTGAGTGTCAAGGATTGCTATTAGAAAATGTAAGCTAGAGTACCCAATTTTCTTTCGATTGAATGCTGTGTTTTTAAAATGAATGGCCCTGTCTTTGAAACTTTGCAAAGTTCTGCTTTTGTGAATTTTTAAAAGATTTTCTTAAAAAAATTGAATTTTTCATATTTAGTGGGAAAATTCCAAAATTTATTCTCGTAAAAAAACACGTGGAGTAAATCGAAAGAAGTTTTTTCCCGATATGCATATTTAAAAAGTATGAGAGTATGTGTCGTATGGTTTAGTCTCAATGGGCAGTTTTTTCAGATACTGAATTGTGATTCTTTTTCAAATGTTAAACATTTTAAAGGACCAGTAAAATAAGGTTCGTATAGTCCTTAAAACTACTTATTTTTGTAAGTCCTTTTATAAGGAAGTTCTTATTTTTCATCTTGGATACTTAATTGGCAATGGACAATTCCCGTATTTTTAATTTTTTTTTATTCAATTCTAAATGTTTTGAAAAGGCAATAAACACAAAAATTTCCTCTCACTGTGCTTTTTCTTTTTTTTTAATTTGCAACCAAATTTCGCTTTTTAGTTTTGGTGGGGAAAATGACACATTTGGGTCGAAGCGAATGTGACGTCACTACATATGAAAAAACTTGTCTTGAAACGCAGCAACGGAAATTAGTTTTGCAAGTTTCTCTCAACGCGCGCCAACCGTTATGGAATATAACGATTGTCTACCAAACCAATTGCAAATATTTGACAGAAACCTCACAATAACCATATAAACGGAAGGATGTTTTGACATCACAACTATAAAGCAGCGTTTTGATTGGACAAGGCTATCAGGCATTTTGTTTTTTTTTAAAGAAATTTTGTTTGAATATTTGGAATAAGAAAGAAGCTCTTCATAAATATCAACTAATTTCACTTGTTTTTAAAAAATGCAGGAATTGTTCATTGCAATATTTTTTAGCTCTCCCAAATTAATTTTACTATATCCCACTTTTACCAATTTGAAACAGATCTTTTATATTTGTGGAGCAGTTTTATCTTCCATGTTGCTTAAAATTGCTGTTTTTATTTCAAGTGTGGATGGACTTCCATTAAAAAAGTATATCGAAAAAAATTGCCCATGTTATATATATATATATATATGTAATAAATTTTATTTAAATTGTTTCTTAGTCAATTTTAATTCTTATAATATAACGTTTTGAATTTATGAAAGAAAACAAGTGTTAGAAAACATTTGAGCGATGCAGATTTGTAAGGAGTCCTTAAAAACTACTTATTAAATCCTCTCTATCAGCAAATAGCTTTATATTAACTGGATTATAAGCTTTATATTAACTTGATTTTGTGTGTGTATGTGACTGTGTATGTCGATAGCAGGCAAATCTGTAGAGGCCTAAATAACCCCCTTGCCATCATTCAATTAAGCTAAAACTTGGCAGATAGATTTGATGTCAATAACAATACATTCTATTAAACTTTGGTGGCTGGCACTGTCACTAAAAGGTCGCTTTTATGGAATATTAACAAACCAACTTTCCGTCATCCAATCACGCTGAAATAATTTTTAACCGATCCTTGAAGAAACTCTTTCCTATTGCCGAAATTGTTTTAATAAACAAATAAGTAATGAATATGTTGTAATAAGAGTAAATAAAAGATATTTGCGTTTGAGTGCATAAGTTTGCATTCATTTTAATGAATAAATTTTGAAAAGTAGATTAACGCATATTTTGCTGATAGAGGTCTTTTTAATATTTAAAATTAGATGCCAACGCCAAGCACATGCTGGCAACAGAAATGACGCTTTGTTAATGAATATAAAAATTATCAAACATTAAAAAAATTTATAAAAACATTTTTATGGGTTATATTATTAATTTTCAAAAGCTGTATGAACCCTGTAAAAGAGCATACATTTCTTATAAATTGAACCCTATTGATTCACTGGATGCCAGGGCTCCAGAAAAATATTTTTTTCCTGCGTACACAAATGCTATTGCCAAAAATTTCCTGCGAGTCTGCGGGCTTTAAATTATACTGCTGAAGAAAATTAAATGTTACGTACTATTGAGAATTGAAAGTTGTTTAATTCAAAATCTTCTTGGCATTGATTTTGGAAGCACCACTCTGCAGGAGAAACATCGGTTTCCAATGGCACATTTCCACTTGCAATATTAAGTCATTGGTACTGGGTTGGCTTAAAGGTTAAGTTTGTAAAACGATAGCAAACACTGATGCTTGTCCAGCATGCCTCCTTTCATAACTATTTTCATTTTTGTGCTTTCGATTTAAATGCTGTGAATAGTTTTGCTCCAACATTTTTTGCAAATACAGCATTTTATCTTCATTGTCTTGCTTGGATAGCTCCTTATCATTTTAAAGAAAAATGTGGTTTCTTTTAAATTACAATGGAATATCCAAGAATTCTTTCAAATTAAAAAGAAGAATGAAGGAAATAAACTCAGTGTAATTAAATGTTTCAATAGGTTAAGATTCCAAAATCAGGAAATAAAAACCTTTACCCCCCTTATGTCAACACTTCTCCCTTCCTATATAGAAGTAACAGGTGGTGAACTATATGGAGAATAGCATCCCACCTCCCCAACCTCTCCCCTCCCGGCGTTACGGGAGTCAACAAGTCAACAACTCCCCCTTTCCCGCCCTGCCTAACTGGAATATTTCTCCATAAAAAAATAAATAAAAAAAAAACAAAAAAACACACGGCATTTGACTTTAATTTCCTGCGGGATCCGACGATTTCCTGCGTACATCGTACGCGCGTACGTCCATTTTATCGGACTCTGCTGGATGCTTAGTAGGATTGCTCTCATGATTTTTATGGATAGCTTTTTCTGATTGTAGGTGAAGCACACTGTTCCAGTAAAGCTGATAATCGAGGATCGAGAAGTGCAGCAAGGCTTGCTTTGGGAAGAATTGCTGAATCTCTCAAATGAGAAAAGCAAGGAATCTGTGTCTCCTGTCGTCTCCTTTCGGTGGTCTTTGAGTTCTGTGTCAGAAGAAGAGCAAGGACTAATCAGTCGTTCTCATAGCATTAGTGGTGAAGATATTTTTAAATTTCAAGATAATAACATTTTTGGTTTAAAAGAGGATACAATTTATATACCTCAAATGCTTTGCCAAGAAAAATAGAGGCTAAAAAAATATGTTGTAAATTGCATTATCAAAAATCTTACACAAATTAGTACTATTCATGAGTTGGCAATGCCAACATCATATTTACTATGTATAATAATTGAAAATTTACTTGCCAAAAATAATTTAATTAAATATTTGTACATTTGGGAACATTTAAAATTTATGTAAATATATCAAATTTTAATATTTAAATTGTGAAATTTTAGGTTTTCCATTGACCATTTTTTTAAAAATCTATTTAACATTGAAATATTTATTCTAATTACTATTATTTTTTATTAAATATTTGAACTAATTATCATTTATCTATTTATTAAGTTTTGGACTTTCACATCTTTCGATAATATTTTTAGATAAAAAAAATAAATTGTAAGGCCCTTTCATGGTGCAGAAAAAGATGCATGGTGCAAAAAAGATGTTTCTTTTAGATTTATTTTCTTAATCTGCATTTTATTTTTTAATCACTGCTCCATTATTACTTTCAATTAACTTGTTTTTAGTAATTTATTGTGATTTTATTTTCTTATTATCTGGATCTAAATTGGACCAGTTCACTGAATAATACAATCAAGTTTCATAATAATACTAAATTTAAATTTAATTCAAAATTGTTTTGATTCTTCATGCTTTGTGTTTATTTGACATGCATTATTATATCAAAATATAATTTCATATTTCAATTTCATTCTTTTAACAACAGATAAATACCATTTTGTTTGTCATATTTTGTTTCAATTTTACTTTCGCTATCTCTTTTAAATCCCTCCCATCTACATACGAATCACACCACTTATATTATGGAAGGTTCTGCTGCATTACTTATTCATAGTGGCCACAGAACCTGGAAATCAGGGAAATGTTGGGGAGCTTTTTGTTTCAGGAAAAAATCAAGGAAATATCAGGAAATTTTATAAAGTTTCAAGAAAATCGAGGAATTTTTCTGCCAACCAAATGGTACAGTGGCATACTAGCTTCTAGATCGGGAGATTGCGGGTTCGAGTCCCGTGTAAGGCATGGGTGTTTGTAAATGTATGTTGGCTTGTCAAATGAGGTTCCGCTCATTATAGCCCTCGTGTTGCAGACGCCGTCAGATAATCTGAAAAATGAATACAGGGAATTTTTCTATTGTTTTGAAGGTACTTTTTCCCATTCATCTGTATTTTGGCGCCATTTTCCCATAGAATCGTAGTAATTAGTAGAAATTTTATATTACAGTATAATTTAAACTTTTCGTGACTGCCAAAATTATTTTTAAGTAATTTGCATATTATCTCTTTTCACAAATGTTCCATTTGATGTTATACATCTTGAAAAATTGGGAGAAATTTGAAAAAAAGTTTGCCATAAAATCAGGGAATTATTTAGAAATCTATCTGGGAAATCAAAGAACTTTTTTCCTGAATTTTGTGACCACCCTGTTATTCTTAATTTAAATTTTCAGATGCTCTATTTCACTGTAGTTTTTACTTTATTTTTTGCTGCAAAAAATACAAGCTAAAGAAAAAAAAACTGATGAGTATTTTTCTATTAATTCCAGATCTGGATTCTACTCTTTGTTTGCGTGACACAAGTCCGAAAAGTACGAGTACACCGGAGAAAGAGTGTGGCCAATTGAAAATACTCGTACTGAACAGAAATTTCTCCAGTGCTTCTAAATTCACTATCGGAAAGGGTAGATTGGGATACATTGTAAATAGTGAGGGTGAGTCATTTTGAATGTACATAATATTAAAAAAAAAAAAAAAATGTATTAAAAGCATAGTAAATGTTGAAATTTCATTAAAAATCTTTGAAAATAGTACATATTTTCTTTAATATAGATTTGTTGCTTTCTGTCCTGGTTATAATGTTTACAAAATGAGATAAAGCCAATTGGAATAATTATTAGATAGTTCAGCCAATTGCCCTTCAAAAAGGCAACACTACTGGTGAGAAAAGTTCAAAGAAGTTATACATTCTTATTGAGCCTAAAATTTTCCATGTCACTTACATCATAAGAATTTCACTCATATTTCAATCGGCATATGGTCAAAAGTCTTAGTAATTAAAGTTTCATTTAAGAAATTATTTAGTTTTTTTTTAATATTTTGTAGCTTAGCTTATTTTTATAGCAGAATTTTAAAAAGCCTTTTAAGTGTCCGCTTGTGTTTGGCAATTTGGCACATATTGAAGCCCTTCCATTTGAAATATTTTTTGATGTGCCATAATTTATAATTTTTATATGTCATAACTTATGCTTTTGATATGCTATAATTTATGCTTTTGATACTGATTATTTTATCTTTATAATTTTCTTCTAGACTTTCATAACCTTGCGCAAGATATTAATCTGTTGGCTATGAAAATGGTTCAAGTGGAACGACTTCAAAAGCTGTATACTCCTGCTTCTTCTTATGGCGGGGACAAAATGGTTTGTTTTTTAATCAAGCCTTTATCAAGTATACATATTGGAAATGAAAAGAATCATTTCTAATAAATAAATAAATCATTTTTCTAGAAAGGCACTTTTTTTCAAAATTTTTTACAGAAACATTTTAAACACATTAAAAATTGTTAAATTGTTTGAAACTGTTCCAGAGTTGTAACGATAGGATATTACGACTCATATAAATTTACATTTAAAAAGTCTTTATTTCCTTTTGACAAAAATATCTTGTTAGCCCTTTAAAAGCAAGAATAGACATAATGTCATGCATGGGATTCGCATTTTCTCCTCTCAATCATTTGAGAAACGATTCTTATTAAATCCTTTATATTAACTTTAATTTTGTGTGTGGCTGGGTATGTCGATGGTGGGCAAATCTGCTGAGGCCTTATTAATTCCCTTGCCATCATCCAATAAAGCTGAAACTTAGTACATAGATTCGATGTCGATGGCAATGCATTCTATCAAATTTTGGGTCTTTTTTTATGGAATACTAAAAAACCAACTTGCTGTCATCCAATCTCGCTGAAATAGCATTTAACCGACCATTGAAGAAATTCTTTTCTGCTGCCAAAATTGTTTTAATAAATGAATACTAAAATTGTTTTAATAAATGAATAATAAAATTGTTTTAATCAGAATAAATAAAAGATATTTGGATGTGAATGCATAAAATCACATTAATTTTCAATGAATAAATTTTGAAAAGTTGTTTACCGTATATTTTGCTGATAGATATGTTTTTACTATTTAAAATTAGATGCCAACATCAAGCACACACTGGCAATAGAAGCGGCGCCTTGTTAATGAATATAAAAATTAGCAATGCATATAAAGAATTTATAATAAAAACTTTTTTTCGAGTTATGTTATTTTTCACAGTCATTTTCTCAAGATTAACTCTTTGATAGTAAAGTATCAATTTTAGTTCCCTAAACTCATAAATGAAAGTACTCTAATGGCACTGTGCTGCTTTAAGTGAGATAGGAATTAAAAAATGATTTGAAATGTGTCTCATGTTTTTCAAATTCAGATTATAAAGATGCTTTGAAAGAAATATTTTAGCAAACCTAATTATCTTAAATGTGAAGGTTTAAATGTATTTAATACGTGTGGAATTTTTTTTAGTTAATTGGTTTTCTTCTAATTATTTTAACAAAGAATTTGAACTGCTTTTTTGTTGCATTTAGTCGGACCCATTTTGAAACATTCAGTGAGTAAGAGGAATAAATCTAATTTAATTAATTGAAAGAAATGTTTTTTTCTTTCCCCCCCCCCCCTTTTTTTTTTAATATTTGGATTTATTTTTAATTTTTGAATTAATATTTGAACATCTCTTATTGATGAAAATGAAGGTATGATATTTTATGTACCCATTTAAGTAACATTGTATACCTACTTTTTTACTTCAAGATGAGTTTATTATATATATATATAGAATTAGGAACATTCATTATGTGAATACTTAGTTGCATTTTACCATTCAGTTTTTTACAAAGCTATTCCAAGCAGTTTTTAGTCATATCTACAAGGTTTCCACTGTCATTAAAAATGCTTAATATTTTTGAACCTGTTTTCCAGGCCTTAAAAGTACTTGAAAATGCTTAAAGATCCTAAAAAGTGCTTAATTTTTGCTGATGTTGTGTGAGCAGTATTTATAAAAATTCAACTTCTTACTTGCTTTTCTCCTCTGGACTGCTACTTATTTGCACCGCACCAGAATTTTCTAATATATATTTGTATTGCATAAATTTGCATGCGGTTTGGTTCGTATTTGCTGGTTGAAACAGAGTTTTAGTTACACACTGTATTCTGTGAGATGAACACACGAGAGCAGTGTTTATGTTTTGCAAGCCAAAAGAGGTCGCAACCAGTGCTCTTTTGGGTTTTTTTTTTATTAGAAGCAACTTATGAATTAATACCACTATTGCACATTTGATTTGGTATGGCTAGGACACAATGCATATGAAAAATAGAATTCAACATCATCTAAGTCTGTTCATAAGTGAAAATGCAAATTGTGAGCGAAATTTTTTGATATTAGCGCTATAGGCAAAGCAGCTGTAAATTCACATGTTAAAGGCATAATTGCTTGAAAACAAATTTTCGAGTCCTTTAACCCTTTAAATCCCATGGAGTCAGCGTTGTGGGTTTCACAAAACCCCAATGACTTTCCATTCATAAAAACTGGAAATGAACTCGCCCGACTCGTTCTCCTGTCTGCCACTCCTGGGATTCCTGTGGGGGGGGGGGTCACTGTCGACCATTAAAAGATCATTATTATATGTCTACAACCTGCAATAGGGTTGTGCGTTGGGTCATCTGCTTGATATGTCGGAGAATTTAGTTGGCGTCTTTTCAATGAAACAAACGCCACCGCTAAGTACATGACAAGATTCGCATAAAAGAAAAATCCCTGACTATCTTACTCCATGTCCAAAGGGTGGGGCAGTTTGACATTGAGTACTTTAAATCCATGTCTCCCCTCTACATGCCCTACAATAGCCTATTGTTGAGGACCGTCACGCTTTAAACAACTACTGCAGGGCAGATTCCCCTCACTTGGAAATATACGTTTACCCCTGCACCCGCCCAAAAGGCGACTAGCTGGGAATTTCTCTACAAGGCGGTATAGGGCGAGTTGGGATTTAAAGTGTTAAAAGTCATTGATTTTCACAAATTCAGTGGGAAATCTGTTATAGAATAGTAATTCCAAGTTGTAAACATTTTCGTAATTTTTTCAGCCGGATAAAAATAGGATGAGGTATCTGAGATCCTCGAAAAAATTCGACATCACTTTCAGCTTGATTGTACCTGAGCCTCAGGCATTAGAAGTGCATTGGAATATCGAAAGAGCAGTCGATGGTAGGTACTCTGTTGAACACATTTTCACGAAATTTATAGCATACATAGCTGTGTTTATTTGCGATATTAATAACGTAAGCTTTTAAATCCAAGCCTGTTTTTTCTTTATGCTTCAGATTATTTGAAAGACGTTCTTGAAGAAGTAGAGATGGTTTCATCTGTAAAAGTCAAGAGCCAGGTATAAATTATTTCTCTTTTAAATGATTACTCTCTCATTTAACCTCCTTTTTAATGATTTTTTGTTTAAAATGGTGTAAGATATATCATTTGTACATAATTATTAAATTTTAATTTTTATAAGCTTAGGTATTTTTTCCTGAGCAATGTTTTACTTATTTATCATAGAAAATTAATTCATATTATTCTGATATTAATTAAATCTTTTTTTTTTTTCTAAATCTCTTTTCACACAAAAGCAATAAATATCCTATCCTTAAATTTTACTTATTGCTAAAATAAAGTTTTTTTTTTTTTTTTTTTTTTTTGTGCGAAAATGCAGATGGCAATTTTGGAAGCATAAAGGTGCAATTGAGTGGTTGATATACAAAGTGGTACCCATTAAGTACATACACATTCTAGCATTGATAAATCTAAGAGACAGTACTATTTCTTCCAAGTATCCTAGTACATAGAAGTAAAACTAAATGACTTAATTTCTGAGTCAATTGTAAGATTTACATATCACAATCAAATTTCAACTGCTTGAGTATACTTTTTTTAAATTGTACTAAGTTGTATACCAAGATTTTTTCTTGAAAGATTAATACTATTGTTACTAACACTACATGTCTAACAGTGGTGTCCAATACTGTCCTTAGGTTTTGTATATGACATCTCTACCTATACACACCGAAATATCCAACAGCGAGAAAGGAAAAGAATATATCGTCCAATCAGAGCATCTTCCATCTCTCATCAATCCGATTGAAGCAAAACTAGGTATGCATGAGTATAAATTATTTTTTTTGTGTTATTCCAGAGTACCCATTACAAAAGTGTGTTTGTTCTAAGTCTTGTTTGTTAGGAGATAATTCAAACCAGCAAAGGTCTAAGTGTAAAATTTAATAATTTATGCAAGTTTTTCATTTTAGCACAAAAAATACTTATTTTTGTCGTTTTTTCAGAGTGATTAACTGCAGTGGGACAAACTCAATGATAGATTCTAAAATGAAACTTCTAGAATTGTTTCTTCTGAAATTTTGTTTCTTGAAACATGGAGAACATTCCAGAAATATACTTTGCTTTAAGTGATAATTAAGAAATAAAAAAAAGTTGCTACCAAGTGTGTATATCCTCCTGAGACCCACAACTGTTTGAAACATGATTTAAAGCTAATTTTTATGTATATTATTCTTTTGTGTCTATGTAACATACTTTTAAAGTTCAGAACTGATCCATGCACTTTAAGTATACTTAGACTAAAAATGACTGTCTCTTGAGCTTGCAAAAATTCTGAAATTTAATTGTTCAGATGTGAAATTTAACCATGAAAGGCTACAAAATAATGAGGAACTTTCACGTTTTTTGGTTTTATTTTTAAATAAAAGTAGAGAAAAAATCATGAAAAACAATACCATTCTTTCAAAAATTTGAGCTTGGATAGATAGTTAAAAAAATCTTTAGTTTTTCACTTTGCGATTTGGTGGGAAAAAGACACTTTTGCGTGAAACGTCAACGCGCAGATAATGAACCAGTCTAAAACCTGTTTTAGAAAGGGAATGAGAGAGGTTTCTTCTTCATTTAGCGACTTTATCTCTGCGTAACCATGTCAAATTTTTTTATGCGTTTTTGGTCACGTGACTTTTGCTTTGATTTCGGCTAATTTCAAACTCGATTTTTGATTAATTGAAAGCATAAAAATAAAAAATAATTGCACTGCTCAAATATATTCGTTGGATAACACTAGAAAATACAAAAAATATTAATTTCCCTCACTTGTGCAAGTTCCTCATTTCATGAGGACACGATACATAAAAATATTTTATAATTAGTGCAAACAATTTTTGTTCACTCTGAACATCCAGGCATCCGACAATGTAAGGTTGGTTGGTTGTATTCAGATTATCTGGCGCCGTCAGCAACACGAGGGCTATAATGCGCCAAAACATTCGTCATAAGACAAGCCAATATACATTTACAAACACCCATGCCAACGCGGGACTCGGAACCCGCAACCTCGCGGTCTAGAAGCCAGCACGCTAACCACTATACCGTTTGGTCGGCTCGACAATGTAAGGAAAAAGTCGTAGTGTCCATTGCTGGCAAGTGCTTCTCACCAACTTTTCTTGATGCCTCTACTGGTAGAGGAACTGTTTTTTTTTTTTTCGGTTTCTTTACAGGCTCTACTTCGTCATAATCAGTGGAACTATCATCAGCTGTTAGACTGAACTCTGCTATTTCATACAAAGAAAAATTATGCGCCCAAAATCCGACGTGGGGTCTCAGGAGGATATACAAAAATTTGTGATTTATATTCTACACTATATTTTAATGAAAAGTGACTAATCTTTCTTTACAGGTTCTGACACTTCTGTTCATCCCAACTTAAATTTTGTTCTTTACATTCCTACCAGGGATCAAACGCCACTACAAATACATGACTCGAAAGGTAAGTTTTTGAGTTTAAAGTTTTAATATAGATCTTAAATTAAGTATTGGAGGATAAATTGGTAATCCCAAGGTGCACCTCATTAAATACAAAAACAACACACTTGGGTATAGTCCGAGAGGCGACTGCAATTTTTGAACCTCATCGAACATCATTCTGAATTTTTTATAGAGATTGGAGAAAAGTTAGTAGATTACGAATCCACTGGTCTGCCGTGGCAAAAATGGCCGAAAGTGATCAAAAATCGCCTTGGAATGAGTTGAACTAAAATCGGATTGCCAAATGTGTCATAACTTGCCAAAAAGAGAACAAACTTTTTCGTCTGGCAACCCTGCATTTTGATTTAGAATGAGAAAAAGCGCAAACGATTTTTGATCTCTGGCTTGGAAAATGTGTCAAAAGAAAGCCAAATTGGCGACATCAGTTACGTCATCCGCGACGTAATGTTTATTGCCAACTTAGCTCCCTTTTAATAGATGCAAGTAGACCATCGCCAGATATCTGAATCGTCTGCAACCTTCTTAATTGATAATTAAAGAGTGAGGGTTACCAAATAAAAAAAAAAATGTTCATTATTTGGCAAGTTATGGCTCATTTGGCAATTGGATTTAGTTCAACTAATTAAAAGTCGATTTTTGACCAGTTTCGGCCATTTTTGCCACGGCAAACCAGTGGATTCATAATCTACTCACTTTTCTCTAATTTCTATAAAAAAATCAGAATGATGCTCGATGGGGTCCAAAATTTGCAGTAGCCTCTCAGTCTAGTATGTTAATTGACCTCTGAAGTTCAAACCTTATTTTTAAATCCTTTATAATAACTTTGATTTTGTGTGTGAGTGAATGTATGGTTGTCTGTGTATGTCAATGGCAGGCAAATTTGCGAAGACCTAATTAACCCCCCTTGCATTAATTCAATCAGGCTGAAATTTGGCAGATAAATTCAATGCTGATGACAACTCATTCTATCAAATTCTGGGGACTGTGACTGTCACTGAAAGGTCACTTTTACACATGTTGCTATAATCGTTTTGGATACTAATAATTCCATTTAACCAGTCATTAAAGAAACCCCTTCCTGTTGCCCAAAATTGTTTTAATAAATAAATAAAAAAAATTGTTTTAATCAGAATTAAATAAAAGATATTTGGATGTGAATGCATAAATTCACATTCATTTTTAATGAATAACATTTGAAAAGTAGTTTACCTCACATTTTGCTGATAGAGATGTTTTTAATATTTAAAATTAGAAGCAAACACCAAGCACATGCTGATAACAGAAACAGCGTTATGTTAATGAACATTAAAATTGCAGTGCATATGAAGGGTTTATATTAAAAACTTTGTTTTTATGGTTTATATTATTCATAGAGTAATTTTAATACTTAAGTTAAATCTAGATGTCAGTAATATTAATACTTCCAATAAATAGTTTTAGCATAAATGTGATATATAAGTAAAAAACAAGTCATCCAAGTTGTAAAATTAAGTATGTCCATCACCAAGTGACTCTGAAGGAAAGATTTACTTTTTTTATTTCCTAATTAAATAATATTAAATGTTTAATAGCTAAAATACAAATTGCATCAAATTTTCTCGAATTTTTTCACTGTGTTTAGGAAGGAAAACTATGAACAAAATTGGAATATTAATAAATAATACAAAATTGGTCAGTTTTGGCTTTAATTAGACCAATTAGTTTTAGAAACCTCAGTATTTGTGTAAAATGTATATATATAATCAAACCTTGTAACGCGAAATCGATGAGCAATCAAAATTGTTTGTGTTAAACGAATAAATTAACGTTGAGTTTTAAAGTACAGAGACATGCGTTTACTTTGCGTTAAATGGGGTTTTATCTTAAGCGGTTTCATGTTAATGGTGTTTGACTTTATATATCATTCAAATAATATTAGTGCTTTACTCCATGTAATCAGTGCTCAAGGTACATTGGAATCACAGCTGTATGTGACAAGGATATGCATCAAGTGAGAAACTATTGAATATTAAAAATCATGAAGTTTTTTCCATGATTTGTTAATGATATTAATTATCCCAAAGGGAATGAGTGTAAGCAAACAAAAAAAAATCTCTTTTTTTTTCTAGGGCACTCAATCGAGTCCAATGCCTTTCTGCTTCCTCAATGGGGCGGATTCATGGTCTACAATTGTTTGATACCAGAAAATTCATCTCTCCCCCATCGGGTGCATCTCAATACTCATGCCTTCATGAAAGTCTTCCTCACTCAGTTCCGTCTTCTGTTAGGTTTGGCAGAAAAGGTTACAACAGGATTTAAAAGTGTTATTTTTTTATTTGAGAAAGAATTTGTGACTTTTCAAATTGTGAATTTCTTTTTTTTACCTGCAATGATAGACTGGAGGAATTAAATGTTTCGGTGTCAGAAGTTATATGTAATATTTTTATTCAATTTATTCGAGGAACATCAAAACGGAGTGGATGGTTTTCAATGTATATTTTTTTATTCTTAATGTTAAGTATTTCTTCAAGATTTTTTGTGTGTTGCTTTGTAGCTACGCTGAGTTCCATTCAAAATTGTACTAGTTTCAATTTTGTTTCCTCTTTACCATAAGTGCAAAATTTAAATAATAAATTATTACTCATTGTCATTTGCCAAATTTAAATGTAACTGTTCTCGAAAAAAATTATTAGTGTTAAATAATGTTTGTAAATTTAAAAAATATGTAATTTTTTGACACCATTGGACCCTCTTGTAAAATTTAAATACTTTTTTAATTTGATATAAATTTCAAACTGTTTATCCATTTTTTATAAGAGGGAATGTGGGAGATAGTTTTTGCTCTTTTGTTGTAACTTTCTTGTTAAAGGGAAAGTGCAGGGGTTGTATTCGCCCTAATATTCCTTAAATTCTTGTTTCTCCCTAAAATTATACTTACATTTTTTTATAATTCTTAAAAAAATAAATATATAACCCCCCGAAAATTCATTGATTTCCCTCCAAAACCCACAAAAAAACCCAAATATTCCTTTAAACGAGAAAAGTGGATTTAGTTAAATTTGCATGTTTGTCAAAATAGTGTAATTGTTTCATTATATAATAGTTATTTTGCTTAAAAGTTGTTTGATGTTCTATTTTTTGAAAATCGGCATATATTAGCTGGTGTTGAAACAAGCTTTGGAAAAGAATGTGTCTGTGTTAGGAGAATATGTCAGTATCGAAAAAAATATTCCTAAACGTTTTTTAAATATCGCTACATTTTTTTTAATGTTATCCCTAAGATTTTTTGAATAATCCCTGAAATTTTTAGGAATTATCCCTAAAATTCATTCCTAATTTTTTTTAGAAAACTCACAGTGACTGAAAGTGTTATGATATCAGGGTTCCTACGGTCATTAAAAGTGCTTAATATTTTTGAACTTGTTTTCAAGGCCTTGAAAGTGCTTGAAAATGCTTAGAGGTCCTTAAAAGTCCTTAATTTTTGCAGATGTCGTCCAAATGCAAAATTTATAAAAATTCAACTCAGACTTGCTATCTTTGCTTGACCGCCACTTATTTGCACCGTATTGGAATTTTCCGACGTATTTGTATTACGCATCCAACAACTTGTAACTCTTTTGGTAGAATATACTTTATTAAAATTTTATATATAGACATGATGCCTGAAAACAAATTTTCGAAGGTCCTTAAAAACATTAATTAGGTCCTTTAAAACATTAATTAGATCCTGAAAAGTCATTAATTTCTATTCTGTGATTTGATTGGAAACCCTGGATATAAATTATTGATCTTAATTGTTTTGGAGACATTGTTGTGGTTACCACAAATATTGAAAATGTAAATCACTTGCTAGTTTATGGCATGGACAGTCTACCTTGTCACCAATGATACCCTACACTTTGATGTTTCAAATTTAAAACCCGAAAGGCGGTTGAATTTGTTGATTCAACAATAATTAAAATTCGTGTGATTCCTATAAATGAAGAAAAAATTAAGATTATCTTTTTTAACCTTTATGCCAACCTGACGGCTGTGGGGTTAGTGCTCTGGCCTCGCATGCCAAAGGTTCTAGGTTCGAATCTTGGACATGGATGTTCGTTGTGGCTCGGAATCCACGTTAAGTTGTAGGTCCCGGCCTGATTAGTTGTTATTGCGCACAAAAATAGGTCGTTGAGCGTACAAACCAAACCAATTAACCTTTATGTTTTTAAAATTACTAAATATATTTTAAGGATTTTTGCTACTAAATGATTCATGCTTATATTTTAGATTGTTATATGTGCTCAAAGTTCCATAATAATGCTTCTTGTTACTTATCATATAAAACTTTTAGTTTAGATTCAAAAAGAAATTTAAAACTGTTTGGAATTGTATATGTTAACATATTATAAGATGGTAAACTTTTAATAATTTTAAAAACTTATTCTTAATCAGTAATATATTTTTAATTTCGCCTTTTAGTCGTAATGATAAATAAAAATTGCTTATTTCTTATCTTATTATTATTTTTTTTTTATTTAGAGTGATCTTCTAGACAATAATTTTCAAATTCTTCCTGGTCCAGTTATTCATAAGTGGGTAGGTATTTTTTTTAATAATGAAAAAAAAAATTAAACCATTTTAATTTTGTTTGACAATAAATGCATTTGATTAATTTAAACAAGTTGAGTTGTTGCTGTCATTAGAAGGTCTATTCTACTCTAAGCAATGTACCCTAATAAAAATTACATTTTCAAATGTACTGGGTAAATATTTACGAATATACTCAGTAACTTACCTACATGGGTTAATGACATTCACTGACGTTGTGGAGAGGAAACACAGGGGAATGGCATTCCCTTACCTTTTTTGGTGGGTAGGGGGGGGGGGGGGGGACGATAGTGTATCGTCTATTAAAAAGTTTTTAAATTTGGATTTTTTTCTTTATTTGACACAAAACTCAATTTTATTAAAAAAAAAATATTTAAAAATTATTGTAAATAATCATTTAAAAAATTGTTGTGATAGATCTGTTTTAAGATTAAAGAAAAAAAAAGAGTAAAAAGTAGTGTAAAATATCAATGTAAGTTAAAAGTTTGACATTTTATTTAAATACATGTCAATATACACATTTGTTTATCTTTAATTCTTGTAGTGCTCATTTTCTGTTTTAAGATTATTACTATTTAAGTTGTCGATTTTGAGCAATGGTTTTCACCCCCCCCCCCCCCTCCTTTATCCTCCAAAAAAACCCTGTCAGCTGGCGTTCTATCACCTTTTCATTTTACACTACCCAACTGGTGACGTTTTGAAGAAAAGATCCCTTTGATTTGGCAATATTTAGTAACAAATATTGGCTGCAAACTTTTGAGCCAAGATACCAAATCTCTTAACCCTTCAGCAGCATTTCACTTATTTCATACAATATAAACAGTTTTGGACTTAACTCTTTAAATTAACTTTTGTTAATTTAGGGAGTTAAGAATTTAGTTTTGAAAAGTGAGTTTTAGTTTGAAAAGTTAGTTTATTTATACATGTAGCTTTTATAGTTATTGCTGTAAATACCAACTTCAGCTAGGAAGTCAAATTAAGATTGTACTACCACAGTATAACGTAGAATATAAAATACTTCAGCACTAACATAAACTATTTTCTTATTAATTTGTGTGTTCTTTTACCAGGAAACAGATTTTCTACTGCGTAAAAATGCCCAAGAACAGTTGTCAGTCTCAATATCGTCCCTCTCATCTCTAAGTCAGTTATTACAAACAATAGGCAATATAGTCATCAGGAATGATGTGGGACAAAAGGTGACTAACAATACTTAATTTTTTTATGGGTTATATTTTTTTAAAATTATAAAACAAAATTCGACTTTTTTTTTCGGATTTTTGGGTATCGGATCCAAAAATCAAAAAAAAAAAAAAAAAGGTTGAATTTTCTTTTAAAATTTAAAAATAATATTCAAACATTTCTTGATATTTCACAAAAAACTACTTAAAAAAATTCCCATGACTTTTTTAGATATGACTGAATTATTCTTCCTTGTATTGTTGTATTACAACTATATTACTAAACTTGTTATATTATTTTACTTCAAATGCTCATATATTTACTTGTAATTTTCAAATTTTGACAGCATTAAAAATGATTAGGCTTTTTAGTTATTATACTTAAGTTTATTTTTTCTTTTTCAGCTATATTTATATATACACAGGGCCGTCGCTAAGAATTTCATTTGGGGGGGCGTTAGACATAATTTTGCCGACTAAAATCAAGACAAGTACGGTGTAAATGTAGAAACTACCCATTAAGGTGTTATTCTATTATTAATTAAATTTTATTAATGCATAATTTTTTTTAATTAATATATAATTATTTGTTGATTAATGCGTGATTAATTCTTAATGAGTAAATAAATAATCGTTAATTTTTTTATTTAATTGTGAATTATTTTATTTAATGTGTAATTAATTTTAATTAGTGTTTTTAATATTTTATGACATTTTATTAATACGTAATTAATGTCATATTTTAAGTAAATTCTCATCACATTTTAGTTAACAAATTCAATTAATTTTTCATTTTTGTTTAATAAATAACCCTTTCTTTCCCGAACAAAGGGGTTAATTTTTCGAAGTGCTTTTTTGGGGGGAAGGGAGGCATTTATCATTTGCAGATAGAATGCATTCTCACAATCTTGAACCAATTCAGTAACACATGAGCAGTACAAAGGCTCCATTTCAATGCAGTTTTTTTTTAATTTTCAAATTGCAGTTTCGAAGAAATTAATTAAACGTGTAAAAGTTTCGTACGAGTTCACTACAACACAGAATAAAATAAATGAAAAATATTGATCACACAGGTGACTCTAATTTAGAATTGTAAAAAAAGTTAAACAAATTCTGGAAAAATTCTTCAGTGTAAAATCCTGGCAGATTATTGCTAAATCACAAAATACTGCGATTTTTATGATAGAGACAACGTCAGGGACATGCACTTACACTCCCTCCTGCCTTTCGAAAATTAAAGTAATGTGGAAGAAGTAATTCACAAGAACAAAATATATAGGTAATAAATTATCAATTCGAGCAAAAAATTATGTACAGCTATTAACTAACATCAAATTAGGGAGTCCAATTCCCATTTTCGAAAAATCTAGGATTAAACAAAGACTTTTGCTGCCTTATCCCTCCCTGTTAGCGATCTGCACCTCCCTGCAAATAATCCTGTCGGCGCTCATGGACAATATAATTGCATTTCAAAATACAATAATTACTAAAAACGTTTTGTTAATTTTTAAATACTTTTTAACATATTTTCCTAACCAAAAAATAAAAGAGGATTTTACTTTTCTTGAAAAGTATATTAATAGTAAAACTTAATTTTTTTTTAGCAATTTAACACAGAAATTTACTTCTTAAAAATAGTTACTTCGTGTTCATATCTTTTACCAAAACTGCTGGATTGATTTTAATGATTTTTTGAGGTTTTTCAGCAATAATTTCTGTAAATATTACTCGTTTTATTAATAATAATTATTTGTTTCAGAAGGAAAGTATAATGCTAATTTTCTCTAAGCAGGACTAAAAATGAAATGTATTACTTTAGCATTAAACCAAACTATAACATTATTTATATGTAAAAAAAATAATTAAAAAAAAAATAATATACATAAACCTCTTTCCTAATGAAGCAGAAATCAAGTTTTATAAAGTAAATTATTCTCAACTAACTCACTACCCTTATGAACTTCGAATTTAGAAGCAAAATATTCAGCTCAATAAAAAAGCAAACCATAATTTTCGGCACAAAAATCAAAACTAAGTAAGGAATAGTATACCCGCAAATTTTTTTTTTTTTGGAAAGAGGGAGGGGGCTATTTAAATCGCCAAAGTTATTATCTTGAGGAAGGAGAAGTTGCGCAAATGATCTTCTGAAGAAGAGAAACGTCACAGTCACCAGGAGATTACTAAAAAAAAAAAACCCATTTCCCTTTCCCACCGTTAAAGGTTATGATCCTAATGTGAGATCTACTGATCCAATTTGAAATATTTTTAAAGGTATTTTAACCAATCTAACTTATCTGAAACACGATGTCTTTCCGATGTTTCATGTATGAAGTGGTGAAATCTAGGATAGGTGTGAAATAGGGTACTCACTACTTCTAATAGACCGAAACCTGGTTGTAAGTCGGACAACGTCAGGCCGCAGCTATTTGACTACAGGAAACGTCAAGAAATTTAGATAGTATTATAACAAACCTTTCACTACTTTTCCAATGGTTATTTTGTTGCAATAAATGCGACATTGCCTTCCAATTTACATGGCATGTATTATTTCGGTAATACATTTGTGGCTGTCTCGTGTACAAGTGACAGATACAACACCTAGGCACTAATGGTCACTTTTGCCTAGTGGTTAGCCAGCCTGTCTTCTGATCTAGAGAGTCCCGGGTTCGATTCCTCGTTAGCGCACACCGCTTCATTGGTGATCCGAATATTCAAACATTTCAGTGGCACCATCTACTGCACGACCTCCGCACTACCACCTCAGCATCTCTAGCGACTCACTGTCACACGCAACGCACTCAACCCACACTAAACTCAATCACTCAACTCAATCGTTCACCCCTTCGCAACTCACTGGGAAGGGGCTATGTGGTGGTCTCGTGTACAAATGACAGATACAACACCTAGGCACTAGTGATCACTTTTGCCTAGTGGTTAGAGCGCCTGTCTTCTGATCTAGGAGTCAAATGTTCGACTCTCCATTACCAAAAAACCGTTACACATTTTTAATAGAAGAAGTACTATATAACATCATTTAAAGAATTCTACTTGACATTAATTGCAATAATTTGGCAAAATGTAATAGAAATATATTTCAACAGAATTGTACGCTACTTCCATTTCACTCAACTTCTCGTTCGTAATAAGTAAAAACTAGGGGTGGGGAACATCGCACAACTTTCAGTTGCACTATAATACTGACGTGGATTTGTGTCATCTACAGTATTTATATTTTCATCATGCATTTAGAATAAATGACCAGTTTGGAGGTAATTCTTATACGGGTCTAAAATAATAATAATAATAATGGTGCTGAGAGGAGAAGAAAAAACTATCGTTGATGAGGTATGCTCAAGGAAAGAGAACTCTGTTTTGAAGGCATTCATTTTTCAACTTTTTCGCCATTAAAAAATTTTTACGAAAATTTCGGAGGTGAGGATGTTTAGAACACCTTAAGAGGCATTACCACGGTGATTTTTATCAAAATCGTTAGAGCCGTTTTTTTGCAATCATTGAAAAACATGATTTTTTCAATGGCAGCTACCTTATGCGCATGCGCGATTTTAACGAAAATCTTAATGGTAAGTCCCATGGCCGCCACTAACCCTCATACCAGATTTGAACATCGTAGGTCAATTTGTTCGGGAGTTATGCTGACCACAGACGCACACATTTTTCTGGATCACTTTTTTGAAATCAGGATGTTCCAAAACGTGAAGAAATGCAAAAAAAAAAAATCGTTTTTTTTTTTTATTTTTTTTTTTACCGAATGTTATATTTTCATTACCCTATGTAAATATACATATGGGTAATTGAAAGTAATAAACCTCGTTGAATAACCTTATAAAATGTATTTTTTATCTTTACCAAAAAATAGGCAAGTTTTTTTCGAAATTGAAACTTCTCGCCAGACCAGTGTTGTACATAAGGTATGTATTTGATAAAAGAGGGCTCATTTTCCGGATGTTAAAATTTAGATGTTTTGAAATTTTCTGTAAGACTTTCAATTCATATGACGTACAATACATACTTTATGTAAATGACGTTTAATAGGCATATCATGGTTTTTGAGGCGTTACCTGATGAACTAAAAATATGTCATCTACTGTAACCCATTAGAGTTATCTATTAATTGGAAGAATATTGTCAGTTTCTTCCTGAGGATATGGTGTGTACTTATCAGGTGACTGAATTAAAAAACTTACGACAGTCGACTTGACGATTTATTCAATTGAATGTTCTGATCTTGAAGGAAAATTATTCATTCTGAAGAGAATTTGTGGAAATTGATATTTGTGCAACAGTACGGGGTACGGAAGTTATGTTCATATTTAATTTTATTTAGAAGCTGTTAGTGACGATATCATCTTAAATGTTCCTGCAAAAAAAGAATATACTTACTCCAAATTAAAATTGCCGACCGCCAACTTGGGCTGAATTGTGATCAGGATTTTTAAATACTATTGATACACTCGATTGAAATACTACTCGATTTTAATTATTTATATTTTTGTCTATTCAATATGTTTTAAAACATCCATCACTTGGCACTTTTAAAGGAATAGATGAAATTTTGGAAATTTGCCGAGTGCCGTCTTTCTTTTCTAAAAACTTTGGCGGGGTGAAATAATGAAGATATCTATGATTTGTGTTCACACGATACCTATTATATGTAGGCGGTCCATTAATGTAGGCGTTAAACTCAGGTCGGTATTTTTAATATTTCTGTTCGACATTATTTTTTTCTTTTTTTTTTTTCATATTTTTTTATTCAATTCGATTTTGTTGTGGATCTACTATAAAAAAAAAGGCTCAGTAATATTTTGAAAATTTGCCGACTGTTCAACTTTCTAAAACTTTGGGGGGGAGAGACGCCCCCTACGCCCCCCGTTCGCGTCGTCCCTGTTTATACACTAAACAGATGTATGCATTCAGATTTTCTATTTCTGCTATAAATTTTTTATAACTAGTTCTCAAAGTTGAAAATACAATTTTTCACTTATTTTTGTGTTGAAATTGCTATAAATATCGATTTTTTTTTTTAAACTGTGCTCCAGAATTTAAATTGGAATGCATATATTTAAATATTATTCAAGATCATATGTAAAGTTTTTGTTTAAAAAAAAATAAAAAAGTAAAAGTCTTAAAACTGTTTAAAAAATTGTAAATTTTTAAAAAATTGGGTAATTAATTTGATTATTTTAAATAGTGAAGAGTGTTTTTTATGATTGCTCAGCAAGAGAAAAAAGCTTAATTGTGCAAAAATAAAAAGTCAAAGGTATCAGAATCTTTGAGGGAACTCAGTAACTTTAAAATAAGAACAAATTAAATTTTGAGATTTTAATTACATGTTGCTCTATGTTTTTTTTTTTGTTTTTTTTTTTTGCCTTTCCATTGATATATTACTTTTGTTTCTATTCAAATTAGAAGTATGTTATATTTTGTTGTAAAAAAGAAACTATCAATGTTAATTAAAAACTTTTACTTTTAACTTTGATATTTTTAAGAACATGATATTTTAAACTTCAATATAACTTTTCTAACTAACTAGTAAAGATGTACCATTACTTTTTTCTGAAATTATAGTACATAATCTACAGATTAAACAGAGATTTAAGTTTAGTAAAAAAAACTATCAGAATTTTTATTATTAAATTTTTTAACTTTCCATTTTGTTGTTGTTGAGAACAACCTTTTTTTACTAAGGTTTAGCATTAAAAAATAATAAAGAAAATAACAGGACATTTTTTAACCTCAGATTAATCTGTAGGTTATGTACTACAGTTTAGTAAAAAAATTAATGGAATATCTCTTCTAGTTAGTTCGAAAAGGTATATTGAAGTTTAAAATAACACATTTGGAGGAAATCAAAGTTAAAAGTCTTACATGGTTAATACTGAAAGTTTGTATTTTTAAAACAAAATATAACATGCTTCTAATTAGAGTAAAAACAAAAGTAATGCATCAATAAAAAAAAACCAAAAAAAAAAAAAAACCTAGAACATCATGAAATAAAAATCTCAAAATCATGACATGAAATAAAAATCTCAAAGTGTCTTACTGGTGCACAAGACATGCTTCTAAAAACTGGATTTCAAATTTTCTGATGATTATCAAAAACATGTATATTTTAATTGCTGGTACCTCATTTAATTACTTATAATGTAGTTCTCTTGTTATCTTCTTGATTTTTTGTTTTCTTTAGATACACTTTGCTCTCTCTTCAACAAAAGAAAGTTTGAAACTTCTTTCCGAAGGTAACTTACTTGAAGGGTTTACTAAAGCTCAATCTGCTTTTGTGGCCTCAGGTATGACAGTACTTTTTTTTTTGAAGAACCCAACTTTGATTTACATTTATTTCTTTTGAAGTATTTTATGCTCACAATATAAAAACTATTCAAGTTTTTGTCAGGCTTACTATTCAAACTTTTGAGACTTATAATTTCAACAGTCTTGAGATGTTTTCATATTATATAAATGCTAGTAAAAAAGGAGAAATATGACTATCATATGCATATGGTCATGAATGCACCTTACAAACGTATGAATTCTGAAGTTCCTATATCTATGAGATGGCATAGAGTAATATCCATTCATATAGATCAGCGTTCGCCAATAAATTTTAGAGGCGGGTCGTGAGACATATGTTGGAGCTTTTCGCGGGCCGGATTTACCAATATATGTATCTTTAATTATCATCGATTTAGCAATGTATAGCACTTCTGAAAACTGTAAAAAAAATTAAATTCTTAATACAATTACAATTGATATTTGATTCTTTTTCTTCTTCAAATAATAATAAAATAATACTTTTTATTATTAGTAAATTGAAGTCTAAAAAAAGTTAATCTTTTGTTCTAACGTGACAATGGGACTCGGTCTAACTTTTAATAAAAGTATTTAAACTTTACTTCCAGATTACTCCTGTTTAGTTGATATCAATTATAAGACGAAGGCGGTCGAAATCGTTCAGTTTATTTTTTGATAGAGTCGATGTCTGTCTTAGTATTTGTTGCAGCCAGTCTTAATAAATTGTCCAAATGAAATTCAGTTAAGTTGTTCCTGTATTTATTCTTGATGAAAATCTTCTTGTTGAAAGCTTCTTCATATAGTTTCTTCAGAAACGTAGTGAAGAAATCTGTTCTACATAGTTAACACATACTATTTCGCACAAATTAAAATTATGTTAAAGAAAAGTCCATACCCTGAAATTTGATTTTTTTTAATCTTCTGTGGTGCCAGCGGACCGTAGAAAAATCTGTCACTGGCCAAATCCGGCCCGCGTAGTGGCTAACACTGATATAGATAAACAACTGGATCGACTATTCCGATGGAAGTGCAATTCAAAAAATGTCCCACTGGGTTGATGATGATGGGGGGACGATTATCCAATCAGAGTTCACTTCTATAGTTGGGTGGGAATGCGAGAGACCTTGTAAAGTCAGGGTTCCCACGGTTATTAAAAGTCATTGAAAGTGCTTAATATTTTTTAACTTGTTTTCCAGGCCTTAAAAGTACTTGACAATGCTTAAAGGTCATTAAAAGTCCTTATTTTTTGCCACTTATCCGCGCGACACCACAATTTTTTGGTATAGTTGTATTATGCATGCATCAACTTGTACATCGTTTCGTTCATATTTGCTGTTTGGTGGAGTAGAAATCGAGTTTACACACTGTACTATGACAGACAAGCACGCGAAATTAGTGTTTACGTTTTGAGAGCCGAAAGATTCAAGACCATCATCTAAATATGTTTATAAGGCAAAATGCAAAGTGTGCATGAAAGATTTTGATATTAATGCTCGAGACGAAGCAGCTGTAAAATCACACATTAAAGACCTGATGCACCAAAAAAAATCTGAGGTCCTTAAAAATATGATTTAGGTCCTTAAATTGTCTTTGATTTTTATCTGTGATTTCAGTGGGAACCCTGAAAGTGCTAGAGATGATTTTTTTTTTTTTGGTACTTTATTAATAATTAAGGTGCAGTCAGTATTTTTCATCCACCCATCGAGCTGGCAACGGCTTCATTATTCCAGCAATAAGCAGTCTATCCAGTTGTATATCTACAGAACCTGGAATTTCAGGGAAATCATGGAAATGTCAGGGAATTTCACTCTTCTGGAAAAATCAGGGAAATGTCATGGAAATTTTATAAAATTACCCTTTAATCAAGGAATTTCGAAATTTTTGAGTTTCCCTTCTTGCATGCCCCGTGCGGATATCTACCTTGGCTCGAGTCACGTGAAGTGGATGCTGTGATGTCATCGCGTTGAATACAGTTTTTTTTTTTTCATGTACTTTTTTAAGTCCGTCTAAAAAGCCCTCAATACCTGGCTACTTGGCTGATTTGGGAGAATGATGATTCCGAACTTTTTCTTATCTCAGCAACTAAGCCAAACCATCGATATCCCGCCCACAACCGCATGTTGATGTTTCGCCTTTTTTCCCTTTTTTTTTATTATCCGAGATGATTATTATGCCTGGAACAATTATTTCTGTTAGATTTCTGATGATTCTATAACTTAGCAGCGCCGCTATCATGCAATGAACAGGAAACAGCACGTTACATATATTAAAGAACATAACATGTTTTATTTGTGTTAATATTGAAATTAAAAAGAAAACTATTGTACTGGTTTTGCTTTACCTTGAAGTTAGCAAGTATGGCTGTAGTTGGTGAATTTTGTATTTTTTAATTAATGTTTTCCAATCTTTTTTATGCTCTAGTTCTAAAGATGTTTGTTTTGATTTTTAACATAAATTTATTACTCTGACTATTTAGAATTAAATTTACTTATTAAATTTTTTTTTTTTTTAAATTCTCCATTTTTTGGTTTTTTGAATTATAGTGCACATCAGGGAATTTTTGAAGCAATCTTCTGGAAATCAGGGAAATATCAGGGAATTTTATTTCTCAAATTCTGTAGCCACCCTGATCTATATCAATGGTAATATTACACAAGTTTAATGAAGTGGGAAATCAGTTAACTTATTGTCTGAGGTACAGGGGGATCATTATTAAAGTGGCCCTGTTTAAAGACATCTAGAGCATGTTCTAAAGAATACTACTTTATAAAATTTGATACACAAGATCATTGAGAAATGATATCTGAAAAAGCTTGAATTGACAGATGAAGGAAGGTTGTAAATGTTTTAAACCAAGATGAAAACAATGCAATAAGAGTTTGGCATATAATAGTAGTCATTGAATCATTTTCAAAAATTTGAAACTATTTTTTAGAAAACATTTTAGAGATCACTTTCCCATGATCTCAGTATAAAGAATTTTGTGAAGACGTGTTGGCTTACAGACATTTCTAAAGTGTATACTTTAATTGTAACCATTTTAGTTCCGATTCTTATATTCAACATGGTGAACTTTTGTTATCTTGGAAAACTAAGCAATGTGCTGTAATTTTATTCTTATACATTAGGGTCTTTTTTGAAAAGCTGCTTTTCTGTGGATATAATTTCATGTTTACAATGTAGCAGAAAGTAATCTATTTAGACTAATGTACAGTTTAGAACCATGTCCGTTTTTTGACGAAATACAAATACTTTTTAAACCATATTTATAAAGCAAATAATCACTTTATCCCCAATCTCACTTACCTAAAAAGAATTGCATAGTAAAAATTTGTAAGTTATTGCTAATTAAATATCCTCTTAATTTAAAAAAAAACATAATGCACACTGGACGTTCAAAGATTTAAGATGAGATTGTACACACATTTTTAAATAAATCGTTGTTAAACAGAGCAGAAAATAGTGTGAAATTCATGGAAGTTTAATTTTCTCCATTATTTAAATATTCAATTACCTAACCTCATAAAATAACAGAAAATTAATAGAAGTCCTATCAAAATTGATTTAATAGTTTGATTTGGATTATTCATCACAGCTGTATTCATAAGCTATGTTCCAATGCTACATAAATTATTCTAGAATGCTTTAAATAAAATGTTTCTATGGCCTTAGAAACCAACTTAAATCTACATTAATCAGCATTAAAACAAAAATAAGCCTATATAAGACCCGTTGCCCTTTATGGTATCGAATGGAACAAAGCATAAGAGGACCTTTTACTAATTTTTGACAGAAAAATTTTAAAGAATTCATTTGGACCAATAAAACAAAATAACAAATGGAGAATCGCAGATAATCATGAAATTTATAAAAAATATGGCGAACCCGGTATAATGAAAATAGTTAAAGCGTCTTGTATTAGATGGCTGGGGCATATATATAGATATGATAATGCATCCCCCCCAAAAAATAAAATAATTTTCAAATATAGAGGGCAAACGACGAAGGGGACGATCACCCACCAGATGGATTGATAGTGTTGAATAAGACGTAGAACAGATGGGAGTGAACCGATAGAGGGCTATTGTGGAGGATAGAGTCAGATGGAGAAAAATTGGAGAGACAGCCTTGGCCTGTAACAGGCTGCAGTGCTTGTGAAGAAGAAGCTTTAAATAAACATTCTAAAAAGTATTTTTGTTTATTCCAGATGAAGCATTCTTTGACCCCTCTTTGTTGGCCCTCCTATACTTTCCGGAAGACCAAAAGTAAGTTTTTTTTATTATTCACAAATGTAAAACTCATCTCAAGCACTGCAACACAAATATTGAGTAATTTGAATGTCTTTTTGTTCCAGATATGCCATCTACATCCCCCTGTTTCTTCCCATCAGTATTCCTGTCTTAACATCAGTGAGTCATCTGTGGAAGTATTGGAAGTATACTAAAGAAAACAAAATAAAATGTGAATAAAAGGGTTCATATATCAGTTTTTAAATGCAATCTCTGTCTGAATTGTTTCTAAAAACATAAGTAAGTGGATAAGTATCAACAATTTCTGCCCTGTAAAAGAGAGGAATATTTTATCAGCGCTGTAATATAGCTGCCTGTTTTCATTAATTTCCTCCTTTTGCTTATTCACGAGACTGAAGGAGCCGCATTGCAAAACACTGTCGCCGGGTACAAAACCTTGATTGCTCGAATTCAGAGACGGCTATTTTCTAACCTGACTTTCCTATTAAATTGCTAATATTAATTAGTATTTTTCTAGCTCAAACATTTATACCACAGAGATTAGTATTTAGAGTATCAGTGTTTTTTTTATGTACAAGAAACCAGTAATTAAAATGTTTGCTGCGTGCACATGCAAGAAAAATATGATTTTTTTTAAAAGGACAACTTTTCCCTCCTTTATAGGTAGTAACAAATTTCTTTTTCAAATATTACAATTTCCAATAAATTTCAGGTTTTTGTAAATCATTATATTGTTCTGATTATTTTCTTGCATAATCGTTAGCTTTTTTTTATAAATAATAATCCGGTAAAGTCAGGGAAATTTCTTTATTTTGAGGGTTAACAATAATTTTAGAGAAAACATACAGCAGGTACTGTATTCTCTAACATCCTATGGACTTTTTTGAAAAAATGGCTTCAAAAACCCAGAGAATAGACCAGAATTTGTTCCTTTCCTAACAAAATCCTTTACTCTACATAACTTTAGAAGTACTTCATAGCATAGAGTTAAGGTATGAAACCTTTTGACAAGTTTTTCTTAAAAATGAAGTTATGGCTTCGTTTGTAATGTATAGGACATAAAATAAAGGCGTTTTAATAACACATGTTTTATAGTTTATTTACAATCAGAAAGTTTAACAAATATACATATAATCTGGTTTTTGTAATTCATATATTTAATAAAATCACAAATGGCAAAAAATGATAGGTAAATTTACAATTTCAACAAAATGAGTATCTAGATTTTTGCAAGATCATTAACATATAAATTCAAAACAATTATATACAGTTCCTTTTAATAGTTATGTATAACTTAATACTGTTTTTTTTTTTAAAGTCCTTTAGTATTTTTAATTGCCATGAAATAAATGCAATATATATTAGTATGCATTCATATCTTGGCAATTGAATATTCAAAGGTACATTTCATTGAATAAAAAGGTCTTAATGCAATTTTGAACTTTCTGTTGTATGTATTGAAATGTAACCATATTTGCGACATGAACGCATAAACAAACTCAAGCACTGATAAAAAAAAAAAAGACAAACATTGCAGTAAAATAAATTAGGTAAAACTGGCAAAAATATAGCATCCTAAAAAGCATGTGCTGTTATCAATCATATTTGACTTGATTAAAATAGTTGCATGAAAACAAAACTTTCATAATACTAATGTGCAAATCCCAATCTCATAACTTAAAAGTCAATAAACAAAATTAATTTATAAAATGGGATACACTAAAATCACTATTTTTAATGGCTTTTCTATTTAACGTGTCCTATTATTGTAGCTATAATGGAAATTTAAGTCATAATCTAAAATACAATTTAATAAGTGTGTTAATCAGGTAGTACAAATGTATACATCATAACCCCGAATTCAGCCAAGAACACCAATAATGATTTTTATTGCATAATGACAATTATTAAAAATTAGTTAAGTAGACACAGGAGCACATGCTAAACGACAAATTTTATATTTTATCCGAGAACTGTTGTGGACAAGTGCATTATAATTTTTTCTAAAATGAATTCCAACAAAATTTGCAAATATAATGTTTAATAAAAAATAACCAAATCAAGTTTTAATGAGCCAGGCTGCCAAGGATGTAAAAAGTTTTAAATATTTAAAAGTGTGCATAAATTACCAATATTATTACATGAATGCCAAATAAATACTAAAAATCAGTCCAATAAAGTTAAGCTAACTTTTAAAATCAACAAATATCTATAAAGAAACAAATGGGTACATATACTCATTAAATAAATTGCAGTTTAAGATTTGAAATAAAATACCACAAAAGATAAAAAATACTCTTTGTAAATATCTAAATTATTAAATTCATTTTACAATTTAAAAAACTAAAAATTGCATTCTATATAAAAATTTAAAATTTGTAAACACTAACAAATTGCAACCTAATTAATACATTCAAGTTGTTCAAGATGAATTAGTTTTGGATCCACCAGATTTGTCTTGCAATACTGCTGCATAAATACTTATGGATGTGGATTAAAAGTACACACTTAAAAGTATTTTAAAAATGAAAAGGTTAATTAACACATATTACCTTTTAAAAATATATACTTTCAGTGGATAGATATTTATTGTGTTAACAAAATAAATAAAATTCTCTAAAAGTTTTAATGCAGGAGTATAACACAACAATCTGAAACATACAAATTATGTACAACTTTGTACAGAGTGCATTTCTTTCTCCGAAGAATGAGAAAAGTATGTTTATAAAATTCATAATTTTTTTTTTTTTACTGATTCTAACTCTTTACATTTTGGAAGCTTTTGATAACTAGCAAAACATTTCAATTCAAATAGGGTAATCTAAAAGTGCAAATTTGAATTTATGTATTGTAGCTATCAATTACAGCATATAAGTCTAAATGTTAATGATTCAAAACAAATTTCTATTAGTTCCATAAACAAGCACAGATTTGCAGAAGACTTCAACAATCAAGATCCAAAAATCTAAATTTTATTAACAAAAACAGTTTAATTTCATCAAGTGCAATCAAAAAGCTGCGCAAATCAGTTTTTAATTGTTTATATTATAGGCATTTTAGCCAATATATATGTCTTCATAGATTGGGCTTTATTCTGTGCTAAACATATAAGACATAAGTGGGTCTAAACTTCTAATATTGTCATTCACAAACAAGTCAAAATGTCTAAATTGACTGTTAAAATTTTAAGGAGTAAAATTAATCTTAGAAGCATAAATATAACAAAGTAAACAGGGTTCCCACTGAAATCGTACATTGAAAATCAAGGACTTTTTAAGGACCCAAGTATTATTTTTTAAGGACTTTCGATAATGTGTTTTCATGCATCAGTTCTTTAATGTACAGGGATGAGAGTGATCAGAGAGCAAAAAGGAGGAAATTCAAAAATTTATTAAAAAAGCTGGCTGAAGGATTACACAAAAATTCAACAAAAAAAGTATGCACGAAGGATGATTCAATAATTTTAAAGATACAACGAAATTTCTCATACTATATAATAATTACATTTCAAATATTAGGAGCCAGTGAAGTAATCTGTGAAGAAAAGGGGGAAATCTAAGAGGGAAAATCTTTTGTTTCGACATGAGGAAAAGTATACTTTTTGCAGGAAAAACTGGTTCAGATTAGAAAAATGCGGATCCTCAAAGCAGGGACAAAGAGAAGGATAATGTTACACAAAGAAACAAAAAGGAGGAAAACTGTCATCCCTGAATGTATGACTTGGCAGCTGCTTTACCCACAGCATTAATATCAAAATCTTTCATGCGCAATTTGCATTATAAACAGACTTTGATGATGGTCTCTGATTTTTTAGATAGCAAAAAGTAAACACTAATGCTTGTTCGTCATAGTACAGTGCGTAAACTCGATTTCTACTCCACCAATCGGCAAAAATGAACAATTATGAACGATGTACATTTTGATGCATGCTTAATACAAATAAACCAAAAATATTTGGTGAGGATAAGCGACAAAAAGTAAGAGCTTTTAAGGACCTATAAGCATTTTCAAGTACTTTTAAGACTTGGAAAACCGGTTAAAAATATTAAGCACTTTTAATGAAAGTGGGAACCCTGGTAAAGGTGATGGAAAAGTAAATTGAAATAAAACATTGCAGTTGAAAAAATGGCTTTACAGTTTCCACCTTATTAAAGTCCAGCTGACATAAGGGAGGGTCATTAAAAGAGTAGTGGTGAAAAATTAAAAGCACAACTATTTAAACATTGTGTTTTTCTATCATGCAACAGTAATTTTATGTGTTTCCTTCCACGCTGCAAATAAAGTTGTGAAAATATGCAACTTTAAAATTGCAATTATATTCTTCTTTGAGGACCTAGTGAATGGCGGGTAATATTGTTTCCCATTTTAGTAGTAGACTACGGTTTTAACTATTAAAAATTTTGCCCACGAGCAGCAGCGGAATTATTTTCATGAGTTGCAGATGGCACCCAAAGTGATGCAAGACAGTTAACTTTTTGTTTTAACCTTAACTTTTCAATAGGCTATTTTTATAAAATTTTCATTAATAGTTATGTGTTGAATTTCTTATCCATTGAACATCAAAACATATATAATACTTACATTTCTAGTAAATCCACCACTTTTCTCGACATTATTTGCAATTTTCAAAACCCGGGGTTGATGCAAATGTATCCCCTTACACCTCCCAGGTGACACTCCCGATTTTCCCTACTGTACTACAATAATAAAATTCCCCAAAAAACATGAGTAACATTTTAGAGTTGGGCCTGTGTGCATTCTTTGTTGGAGGTGTATTTGTAAAATGTGGACTTAAAAATCCTAAGCATATTGAGTCTCGGAAGTTATCGCTGCCTACAATCCATATTAATTCATTCACTTTTTAGTACACTGGCCAAGTGAAATAAGTAGCATTGCAGATTGCTTTTCCAAAAATAAAAGCAGCATAACTTCCTAAACGCGAAGGTTGTGATGCATAAAACTATAATGTTATTATTTAAAGTTCAAGTTGCGCAGCTTCTTGATTACACTTTTTTTTACAACTACGTATAAAACTGTAATTAAATAACTAGAAAAATGCAATTAAAGAACCAGATAAAATTTATAATTGATAACAGGAGTTTCAATAGTAAAAAATATGTAAATATACTTTGAAATACTAGAAAAAAAAAACCTATTTTCCTTTTTAGGGAAAAATAGCCACTATAAAAGAATAAAGCACAATAACAGTCAGTATAATAAAATGCTCAAATGTGAAATTCAGTCTTATAAGCAGTATACCTTAACAGATAGCGAGAGCTTTCTCACCTTCACCTGACCTTCAACTCTAAGTCTTTAAAATAGCGTCGGCAAAACACAGCTCCTTCGGCAGGCGGTTTGTCGTTCACATGCAGCTGAGACAGTTGTTTGTTCGAAAGCTTGGAATAGGATTTTCTGTACTCAAGATCAAAGGACACTGAAAATGGAAGGGAATCATTTTAGAGCCAACAGTTTGGGTAATAACAGGGTTCCCACTCAAATCACAGAATGAAAATCAATGATTTTTAAGGACCTAATTAATGTTTTTAAGGACTTATGAAAATTTGTTTTCAGGCATCTTGTCTGTATTTAAATTTTTAATAAAGTATATTCTATCAAAAAAGTTACAAGTTGGTGGATGCGTAATACAAATACGTCGGAAAATTTCTTTAAGGTGCAGATAAGTGGCGGTCACGAGGGAATAGCAAGTCCGAGTTTTATTTTTATGAATTTTGCAGTTGGACAACATCTGTAAAAATTAAGTACTTTTAAGGATCTCTAAGCATTTTCAAGGACTTTTAAGCACCTCTAAGCACTATCAAGGCCTTGAAAACAAGTTAAAAAATATTGAGCACTTTTAATGACTTTCAATTACCGTGGGAACCCTGAATAAGCATTTCTAAAAGACTTATTTATAAATATTTTTATATTAACTTCGATTTTGTGTATGTATGTTTGTCAATGGCGGGCAAATTTACGGAGGCCGAATTAACCCCCTTGCTATCATACAATCAGATTGAAACTTGGCAGATAGGTTCAATGTCGATGACAATGCATTCTACCAAATTTTGACGGCTGTCACTGTGACTAAAAGGTCGCTTTTACAGAATACTAATAAACCAATTTACCGTCATCCAATCGTGCTGAAATAGTATCTAACTGATCATTGGAGAAACTTTCCTGTTGCCAAAATTGTTTTAATAAATAAATAATACAGTTGTTTCAATCAAAATAAATAAAAGATATTTGGATGTGAGGGGATAAATTTACATTAATTTCTAATGAATAAATTTTTAAAAGTAGTTAACTGGATATTTTGCTGATAGAAATATTTTTAATACTTAAAATTAGAAGTCATCATATATTTTTAAGTTATCTTTACAAGAATGCACTAAATTGAATTCCGTAAAGATGATTTTATATATATTTCTTTAATTTGTTTTCAGTTGGTTGGTTGTATTCAGATTATCTGGCGTCGTCAGCAACACGAGGGCTATAATGCGCCGAAACATTCATCATTAGACAAGCCAACATACATTTACAAACACCCATGCCAACACGGGACTCGAACCCGCAACCTCGTGGTCTAGAAGCTAGCACGCTAACCACTATACCGTTTGGTCGGCAATTTGTTTTCAGGGGTTTTGTCTTTTGATTTAACTTTTTTTTAAAAATGTTTTTAGAACATAGCATATTGTGGGTTTTATATAGTTTTTGCTCAAAATATTTTTTTTAAAACTATTTTATAGAAAAATCAAGAAGAAAATTTATGTAATGAATTATAAGAAGTAATTTAATAAAAAACTGAAGTGATTTTTTTTTAATTTAAAATATATCAAATTTAGAAATTGTCAACATTTTGAAGTTTAATTAAAAAAAAATATTTGTAAAATTTTAATATTTAAAATAGTTTTTTGAGTTTCAAAGCCTAATGTAGAGTATCTCAAAACAGGAATCGCCGGGACTTCGGCGATTACGGATTTTAGAACATATTATTTATACACAAAATGAATGAAATGTTGTTGTTGTTTCTAATCTCCCTTTTGTCTGACGAAGTCAGACAATATCAGTGAAGCCATTGACATTAATGAAGTCTGACACTAGTTGTGGACAGTTATAAATGTCCTCCCAGTCCAGTCCAAAATGTGATGAATGAAATAAAACATATAAATGAATGAAATAAAACATATAAATGGAATAAACTAAGAAAAAACCTTGTATAACTTGATGAGGTTTTGAAAAACATTTGTTTTAAGGTTAGCTGTTTTAATGGCTTTGGCTAAACTTTTCTCCTGTTTCTTGAATCCCCATTATTTCCGATTCTGAAATTGTATCATTACACTAATCCTTTAATTGCAGGGCCTAATACTTTAACTGGTCCGTGGGGATTTTATCATCAACCACTTCGTTTTCACTGATAGACATTTCCGGATTTTTGAAGTCCGGATTTCCAATATTTTACTGTACATAAAAAATTTCAGAAAGGTAATTCTAAAAATAATGATTTTAGAATTTTGAGCCCTGGACCCCTCAAAACTTTCAACATTTTCAGATTTACCACTAACTTTTACGATGTATCTTGATTTTCCATGATTTCCCTTTTTTTGGACTTCCTGATTATATAAAAAAGTATAGTATCAACTCACAGTTGTTGATGTTCTCTCTGCCCATGGCCACAAAAGAGAGGAAGAGTATTTCTCTGTAGATGCTGTGGTGGTGCTTCCGGTGGGCCGACGTCTTCTTGCGTTCATTCATCAGGAGGCATATCGGGGAATAGAGGTCGTTGCACTGGAGACGTCCCAAGATCTGCTTTAGGGCACTGAATGAAACAGTGAACAAGTTCTTTATTTAGAAATGGCACTTCTGATGTAAGCGGTTATAAGGGAAATTTAAGAGATTTTGCCAAGACAGCAGTTTTAAAATACAAAATCTGCCAGAAGAATTTGCTCCAATTTTAAATTAATTACAAAAGCCCAAATAAATAACAATCGACTAAAATAAATGGATTGCACTCGCAATAATCCTTGTTTTATTGAAGGTTCCATACAGGGCTCAAATTTAGCCATGGAAAATATTCATCAACATCACCTAAGTACACAACAGTATTTGTTATAGACAAATGCATAACGTCATATGAAAAGTTTTTTTTTCAGATAATTGATTTTAAAAGTTAATTTACATGGACTTTTTAGAGACTATCAGCATATTGAATGTGGTTTCCCCTCATATCAAACAGTAAATCCCTAGTGTGGAATGATCCCACACTATTGGGAACTAGTTTAAATAAATCCCAAATTTAAAAAAATAAGTTACTGTCTGAACGTCGTTTAGGTGGACAATGGTTCAATCAATTTGAAAAAGATATTCAGAAAAACAAATTCCGTTTACAGTAACCATGATTTACATTAAATCTTAAATAAAATATAGTATTGAAGATATGACATGCTAGTTTATGTGTAGGTTGCTACCCTATAAAAATAAGACTATTGCTATAGTGGTGCAAAAACGCAAGCTTACAGCTTAACTCATGAAGGGAGGGAGGGAGACAATGTGTATCTGAATGTTAGAGATTCAGATAAAGAAATTTTGCCAATATATGAACCTCTAGCGACTGTTCTGTTCAACAGATCAAGATGAGATTTCAGGTTTAGTTATTCAAAGGTATGAACTTGAGATTCAGTGAATGGAAACAAAAAGGCTTTTTTAAAAAAATGAGTTTGCAATGTCAGTCTCCCCCTTCCCTACAGACCTAACGCTTTAATTTTTCAGCCACAATATCTGCTGGAATTTTGGTCAAAGAAGGATAAGAAATTTTATGACAGACATTAACATCAGCAATACAAGTTAATTAAAAAAGTTTGAAGGAAAAATACTGTGAGAGGCAAATGAAAACAATCAGTGAAGGTTTCAGGAACATCATATTAGATAAATTATTTATAGATGATGAACAGTGAAAGTTTAACGCATTAAACAACACAATATCACAGTTCACTCTTTAGTTTCCAGTACCGCAGCACTCCATTGATTGCAACCAAATCATCACAGAGAGATGTTTTCTCGTCAAAAGCCAAATTCCAACTCCTCCAAATTCAAAGTTGTTGTTCGGAAGCTCGCGCAACACAGACTGTCTGAACATGAACCGTTACGCTCGCTCCTGCAATATCTATTTTTTTTTTAATTATTAATTTTGTAATTGTAATGACCGATTTCAGAGGACAAATTTATAACAAAATTCTAGAATTTTGCAATTACAGCGCCATCTGTTGGCAACATTTGTAACTAATTTTTAAACTTCTGTTTCAGATTTTTACAGCTTTCAAAATAAGTATACTTTTTGTTTCATTCTTCTATTGATCTTTGTTTTTGAGTTATTTAATTTTAAAATCAGGGAGTCGTTTGCTGGACACTTTGTATTACTAATGTTATGTCAGATATAAAATTTCCAATTCTCTAAAATAAGATTTTCTAATGTCATCAATTAGAGCATTCAAAGAGGATGATACTGTAAATTTGAAATTTTTTAAAATAACCAATCTTAACTCACTTTTTGGATGCCTGCCTTTCATCAGTTAAAAGAGCTGTAACGAGTGATGATTGTTCCTCTATAAAAAACAGTAAAAGCGTTAGCTAAAGTTAAACCTTTCAGTTTTAATAGACAATTTAGAGGATCAAATTAAGTATTAAACTTTTAATTGTGTGCATAATTAAAAAATACGACTAAAGTTGTTAGATCAACAATGCTAGGTAACATGAAAATTGCAAGATACAAGACAAATATTATTGAGGTTTATACAAAAGCATTATATTTACATTTTATACTGCACATTAAATAACTAAACATAAGCAGCAACAATAATATTTGTTGCAAAAACAAATAATTAAAAATGCACTTGAATGATGAATACAAACAGCGTTTTCATCAGACATGCTACAGCTACTTTAAAAACAAAAAAGGGGGGAAAAAAAAAGGCTTAACATAACAGGGTGAGGATTTGCATTAATCTTAGTAAAGACTAAAGTCCAAATAAAAAGATAAAGAAATCTGTGTTTAAGCTGAATAGTAGCATGTCTATTTCACACTAGTTGTCAACTTTTTCATTATTAGTATACAAATAGAAAAAAAGATCACAATGTACTGAGCATCAGTCACAGAGAACTGACGGGTATATTTTCTGCTCAACCAAAATCCCCAATGATTTCTTTCCATATTATTAAAGGAAATTTTCTCACCTTTCTAATGGTGCAAACCAGAATGTTGTAACTCAACTACTATAGGAGATATTTTCCTAATTCTAAAAGTAACTTTGTGTACAATTTTTTAGTAATTTTTCTACTTTAAAAGGTTAAAAGACACATTTCTAACTATCTAACATTCAATTTAATTAAAAATTTGGTTTCCCCCAGACAATTTACTACAAATAGCGATAATTTAAGGTTTATTTTGTCATGAGTAACCTGAATTAATTTAATTTAGAATTAAATTAAAAAACAACAACATATTCAATAAAATTTTGTCGCAATAGTATTTTCAAGCTTGAAAGAGCTGATAAAAAAGAGCTATTCAAGATATGAACCGAAAATTTCAAATGAGCTATTTCTTTTATATAAGAGAAGCTTTGCAGCAAATTTCATGAAAATCTGAGTCGGTGGGTTACATGGCTTGGTTGAACTGATGTGGAATGACCTTACATGATAATTACAGTAATTTGTAAATTAATAATATACATTTCAATTATTTGGAACAGAAATTTATAAAAGGCACTAAGTTACCTATTTCTATCTGAATATTCAATCCTTATTTACCTGTTGAGCATCGAACCATGCAGATCAATTAAAATTTATTTTAGTGTTTGCGTATTTACCAAAAATTAGTATAATAATTATATTAGTATAATTAATACATATAAAATTAGTAAAAGAAGACCACTTTTGTGTTATTTTAAAATACTAGTTGACAGGATTTGAGTAACTTTTCATTATTTTTGTACAAGGTTTTTTTTGTTAAATAATCACTATTTAACAAATGCATTTTAAACCAAATTAACATGAACCATTTGCCTTCTGTATATGTACAGTAACTGCTTATTTCATCAATTTTCACTTCTCCTTTCCAGGTGCAATTTCTTTCCTACCGCTGTACTGGTTGTGAAAAGCTTATTGAAACTAGAGTGTTCCAACATAAAAACTAGTTTAAAAATTATGATTAATAGAACTTTTTTTATATGAAATGTGCAATTTATTAAAATATAAAATGTCTCACATTAAATTTAGTGGGTAAGTATATTTTGTAAAGAGTATATTTTTAAAGATCAAAATTTATGAAGGGTTATTTTTTTCAAAATTAGAATTTTGAATAGGATTAGCAAAAGATCCTAAATTTCTATAAAAAAGTTCTTGGGAGAAGGGAGGGAAGAATAGTAGAGTGCATTTTCCAGGCATATATTGCTATTTTTGGGAAAATGAAAAAGTCCCTAACCCACTGGAGGTCATGCACGTATATATGCGTCATTTGATCCTCAGTTTTTCTAGCAATACACAACATTTTAAAACTTATAAATAAAATTTAAAATAAAATAATTTTTAAATATTTTTATTAGGATGATAGCTTATAGCCTATCTAAAACAAATTAATAAAATATAATTAAAAAAAAATTATATATTTGAATTAGAAATATAATTTAAAACTTATAGCAGGGAAAGCAACCATAGAATTTTGCCCATTTCCTGGGCCATTAGTGGGTTAAATAATTTTTTATTGGTTAAATTGGTTTTTGCACTATTAACATAACAAGATTTTTTTTTTACATGTCTCAAACAATTTTAATGAAGTTCTAATTCAGTTAGGGCAATGTAGCAGGTAGCAAAAGTCTAGTGCTGCATGCTTATTACAATATCTGAAATTGAGAAATGCAAAAAACATTGTTTTTGTGCAAGCTGGGATAATCCGCAGACAAAAGTCTAAAAAGTATCAATAATGTAAGTGGTGCGGAATTCTTAGTAAAATCTTTTGTGAATGAATTGTTTCAGAGACTTCAAAATAGCAGGATATTTGAAATTGCAAGACGACAACAGATTTCTGGAAACCTGAAAAGATCAAATGCATTGACATGGTGGGTAGGTTTCTATGTTGTTTCCATTGCCGATTTTTCAAGCTAGCACAAAAACTTAATGACTACTCAAATTTAGACAATGCGACTAATATGTAGAGCTATTTTTACTTTGATAACATAAGGTGATGAATCACACACAATCTGATCACTATAAATCATTTATATCTTCCACAGTTAACATCACTTAATACACACACAAAATTTCCGGGAACTCTTTTTGATCATCCTACAAATCTTTACTTACTATAAGAAACTACACTTTTTGTATTGTATAAAAAAAATGTGTCGCTACAATTATCAGCTACATTGGGCACTAAAAGTAGGTAAAAAATAAAAAAATTTCCAATTAAAATCTTAAATTTTTTTCCAAACAGGACTTTAATAATATGATTACCCTCTGTATGGGGGATATCAAAAATATTAGTATTTAAAGTTGTGAGATTATTTTGCCCCAGCTCTCAGTCCAAATGGTTAGAACTTCAATTTGAAATACAGCAATTGTAATTCCCACAAAGAGCTGATGGTAAAATACATACCACTTTCTTGACGAGACCAAAGCATGTAAAATGGCTGCCCCATATCCTCATGCAATTTGACATTGTCCCAAACACATTGAATGGAAACGTTTTTGCTATCCGCTTTTTGCCACTCAAATGGAATCTTAGGAAATGAAAATATTCATGTTATTTCAAACACTATATTTAACTATTTATTAAGAAATTTTGCTAAAAATATTCAATACCTTTTTTCCTTTAGTAGTAGATTCAGAGGATAAAATAAGACTAGGTAGATGACTCATAACGCCAATACGCTTGAAAAACCATACCTGCAAATCAATTCAAAACAATAAGATTTTTTTAAAACTTTATATTTACTTCGATTTTGCGGTTGCGAGGTAAGGTGGCTGCCGTGCAAGTTTGTGGAGGCCTAGTTAAAAAACACTTGCTGCCATTCAAATGGGCTGAAACTTAGCAGATAGATATGATGTCAATGCATTCAATTAAGTTTTGGGAGCTGCCACTATCCTTAAAAAAATCACTTTTACACAAGTTTCCATTATTGCGCCAGAATACTAATAAATCAACTTGCTGTCATCCAATCGCACTGAAATTTGACATTAAGATTCGTTTTTGATAAGATTGCATTATATCAAGTTTTGGGGTCTGTCACTATCCAGGGTTCCCACTCAAATAACAGAATGAAAATCAATGACTTTTAAGGACCTATGTAATGTTTTCAAGGACCAAAATAATGTTTTTAAGGACCTTTGAAAATTTGTTATCAGGTCTCATGTCTATATATAAATTTTTATTAAAGTACATTCTACTAGAAAAGTTAAAAGTTGGTGCATGAGTAATACAAATATGTCAGAAAATTCTGATACAGTGCGGATAAGTGAGGGTCACGCGGAGACAGAAATTCTGAGTTGTATTTTTATAAATTTTGCAGTTGGGCACACAGTGTACGTAAAAATTAAGAACTTTTAAGGACATAACTTATGTCAGACTTATAAGCTTTTACTCCTGTTCTATTATCCAGATACCAAGCGTAATTCAAACATGTTCAATTTAGCGATATTTAATGGCTGAAACCTTCCCCTATTAAGGTTGACGAGGCAAGATCTATGAAGAGCAAATTAACCTACTTCAGAGTGGCCACAAAATTCAGGAAACAAAGATTCCCCGATTTCATCCGATAGACTTTTAAAAAAATTCCCTGATTTTATGGCAAACTTTTTTTCAATTTCCACAATTTTTCAAGATGTGTACATCAAATATATCATTTATGACAAAGAGGTAATATACCAATTTTTCCCCAAAAGTTTTGGCAGGAATGAAAAGCTTAAATTATACAGTAAGATGAAATATCTAACGATTACCACAATTCTCCGGGAAAATGGCATCAAAATACAGATGAAAGGGAAACATACCTTCAAAATAGAAAAATTGCCTGATTTTTGCAAAATTTAAAAAATTTCCCGATATTTTTCAGAATCAGAAAGCTCCGACATTTCCAGGTTCTGTGGCCACTATGTACTTGCTGTCATCTAATCGATCTAATTCTTTGCAGATAAGACTCGTTGTGGATGACAATGTATTTAAGTAAGTTTTGGGGGACAAATAAAAAGTTAATAAATAGTTCGAAATGGGTGTTTTGTTCGTAAAGGTCAAACACTATGAAACTCAATAAGTAGCAAACGGACATAAAAATTGGCAATACATATATAAGATTTATGTTAAAAACTTCATTTCTAAGGGTTATATTATTTATTTAATTTTTAAAAGAAAAATTCGGAAAAATTGGCCCTTAAAGCAACCAGTTTAGTCTACCTAATGGATTATTTTTATTTTCAAGGAGTAAAATTGTCCACTTCTATTTAGTAGTTGAAAATGCACGTAGAGAACAAATATGCATACTGAATTCAAATACTATTACAAATTTGAATTAAAACCTGTTCATCAGATGGATTAAAAATAGCTATGATGTCAAAAACAGCCTGTACTTAATTTCACAATAGTCATCAGGAACTAAGCATATTTTTTGCCCATAATTCAAATGGGCAAGGTAAATATCCCAGCCAATGAGTTAAACGCTGAAAATATGTTTTTTCATCTTAGCAGAAGGTTACACAAAAAAGTTTTTCTTGCGAATATATTCACACAACCCTATTTTTTTTTAATTACTGCTCAATATTCCAAACTCTTAAGAGGACATTCTAGTAAGGATCATTTCTTAAACACCCTATGTTACAATCTTTCTAGCCCAGTGCGTTTAGAAACTACTTTCCATAGCCACCTTGACATTAAGTGAGTAGAGTTTTATTAGTGAAAATGATCATGTAATGAAATGACACCAATTAAAAACTCAGAGATAGCGTCTAATTATTTTATATTTGAAATTCTTATGTCAATATATATGCTGTGGCTTCACCTGGTTTTGTGATTTGCTATTTTAATTTTCATTTATAATAAATAGATATTAAATGAAAACAATTTATATCATTTCAGTGAGTGATCCTTTTCGTACCTACTTACCAAATGCCAAGGTAGTTATAGAAAGTAGTTTCTAAATGCACTGGGCTAGAAGACTGTAACATAGCGAGTATAGGGAATGATCCTTACTAGGACTTCCTCTTGGGTCGCAGAGTTCTACAAAGGAGAGACTGGAATTTCCAGACAATCACCATTGGATGTCTCGTTACAAAAACGGATAGGGAAAATAAAATGCCAAAGTAAACCCACTTAGCAAATGCTTTCTGAATTCGAAAATGAACCCACTCTTTTATTGTTTCTTAGTAAATTAGTTGTGACAAATTTCTGGGACATGCACAATTTGCTATTTTAACCACCTAATAAAAAGCCATTTTTGCTAACACAGAGTTTCCACTTGTATTGAAGAAAAAATTCTAGGACTTTCAAGGACCTTTTAGAAAAAATTGAAGGACCATAAAATTATATACTTGTTAGACATAAAAATACAAAACGGAACCAGAGATTTTCGGTGGTTGCTTACAAATTCAAGGACTTCCAAGGACCATAAAGGACCAAATTTCATAAAAGAAATTTCTAGAGGACTTTCAAGATCCATGGGAACCTTGTTACAGTAACAATCTAAAAACATTTGAAATCTGTTTGGTGAAAGAAATTTATCGTCATTTCGCTAATTTAAATTTTTTAAAAAGAATATTCATAGGGGACTTTCAATTTTTCACCTCTTGGAACCCTATTCCTTCCCCAGTACCTTTTACAGACACAGTGTAGCTTTTAAGCAAAAAAAAAAAAAAAATTGAACTTCATGCGAAAGAGAGGAAAACCAGCAAAAAACATCAAACTTTCTCAAGAAATTTCAGAAGGCTAACACTTTTAAGCAATTAGACTATTTTGAATAACAGGTGAATTTAATTAAACCCGGATTTCTAATTTTTTAAGCTACATTCATAGTACGGAAATGCGGAAAATTAGGCCATGCCTAGTTTTACTAGTCCAATCGATTGAAAATCAATGACTTTTTAAGGACTTAAATGTAAGACCTTTGAAAATTTGTTTTCCCACATCAGGTCTTTAAAGTGTGACTTTACAGCTGCTTTTCCCAGAGAGTTAATATCCAAAATATTTCATGCACGATTTGAATTTTGCCTTATTAACAGACTTTGATGATGGTTTTTGATTTTTTGGTTGGCAAAATGTAAGCATTAATCTCACAATGTACAGTGTGTAACTTGAACCATTCGATTTCTACTCCACTAACCAGCAAACACAAGCCAAACGATGCACAAGTTGATGCATGCTTAGTACAAATACACCACAAATATTAGGTGCGGTGCAGATCAGTGACAAAAATTAAGGACCTCTAAGCATTTTCAAGCACTTTTAAAGCCTGGAAAACAAGTTAAAAAAATAATTAAGCACTTTTAATGACCACGGGAACCCTAAAATATCTTCAACGCATAGAAATCCGGGACTCAAAGCTAACAATCAGAAATGAGGCTCACCATGTTCCAGTATATGATGGGGTGCTGGTCCACGAATTCTGGTCTCGTCATGCAGTTATCCCCCTCGTGTTCCAGAACATTCTCCACCTCCTTCCTGAGGACCAAGGGGCTGAGGTAGGGCACAGTGAGTGGCTCGTCCAACTCACCTAGGGCAGAGGCAGAGAAACGCCTCAAGTCACGCTGCTTGGAGGGGTTGTCATTCTCGTCTAGCTTTGTGCCTTCCTCGACACTCCCCAAACGGGTTTCTTCCTGCAGACAAAGCGTGGTGAATTTAAATAACTCTAGAAGTGGTAAGTAGTTGAACTTTTGATACAAGTATTGGAGAACTTCTAACACAAGAGCTGTACTGAGCCTCAGCATTCTTAATGCAAGATATAGTTGAAGAGGGGTAAGATATATTTGAAGGGAGAAATGCAATTTTAGATTTCTTTCAAGACGAAACTGCTCCACATTTGCGTCCCGAATCTGAGAAAACAGGGATAAATTCCACCAGACAAACCGACACCAATGTAGGATTATGTCACGTTATGGTAGCATTCTGGTTGGAGTGATGTTTTCAATGCAGAAGCATAGTTAGGGGATTGAGGATACAAAATTCTTTGAAATATTTTTTTAGCTAATTAACAGATGACTCAATAGAAATTTTATATGGATTTCTTTAACAAGACCTAATAAATTTACTCATCAATTAATATTTGATAATAATTTCCTTTGTAGAATCAATTTAACACTAAATACAATTAGATCACATTAGCCAACAACCAGATAAGTTCAGATTTCAAATTCTTTAGAAAATGAAAAAATAAATAAATTATCATTATTACCTAATCAAAAAAAATGTGTATGATTAATATTTAAAACAATCAAATGTGTATACAATAATGTCTCTTCAATTACCTAGTGTTCACAGTATTTTAAAATTTAACTTTATATACAATATCTTTATGATAACAAAAAGAAGTTTCAATCTTATATGACTTCTAGTTCTATTAGAAATTTAAAAGTTCTCTAGCTTTACTTTAAAACTTGAGAAAGATATTGTGGGTTAAAAATAATGTAATAAAGTAAATATTCATGCACATCAAAGCACAAATCTGTTAGATTAAAACCTTGTCTTTATAGTCACAATTTTTAATTCATTACTATTCTGTCAAATTTTTTAATTTATGATATATCACAGAGTAGCATCTATGTTTCATATGTTAAAATTTTATTTAACATCTTTTATAATTTAACAAATAACATATGTTTAACCTTTTAGGTAGCCACTGTACAGAGTCCCACAAAAATAAATAATCAAAAGCAAGTTTTATTGTATGAACCATATCATTAAGAAACAAATATTGAATAAATATTTTAAATAGTAACTTAAGCAACATGCTCCCAGGAATAACAGGGTTCATACTCATTTTCAGAAAAAAATTCCCCAAGATTTCCAGAGCTATGTTTTCCCATCGCGAGCATCATTATTTTAAACCACATAAATATAGTCAAACCTCGATTACAGAAATTCTTCCGATAACTCGAAAAAATTATTTTTTCTTTAAGAATAACTTTCTGCAAGTCTATGTTATCGAATCATTCTGTAACTTCAATTCCTCGAGTCAGGGTTAAACAAATAGCACCGAAGAGTAGAATTTTTTTCCAGAGTGTTAACAACATTTTCCAGATATTAGAGGGGATTTTTCTCTTTTCCTCGAGATTTTAAAGCTGATTTATTTTTCCTGGGCTTTAAAGATTTTTCCTGAGGCGTATGAACCTTGAATACTTGTTAAGATATTAAATTTTAAATGAACAATGTATACAATAGAAATTAAAGATGTCAGCAGTTGCAAATGGAAGCTATCATGAATCCACAACAACCTGTATATATAAAATATCTAAATATACAATATATATATACAATATATACATATACAATATATATAATATCTTCATGAAAGAGCAAGTGACTCACGCAATTTAAGTCTTCTTTGATAAGTGCATTGTGATTTGAATCAATGTCACTATGAGCACTCTTTTTAGCTTGGGACTGTGGACGGTTGATGAAGGAATCGGGAGTGTCGGGACCACTGCCTGGAGAAACACTGTACACACTTTCGGTTGATTGAGCGGAATTGATATTGTTCGATTCGGAGGTGGTGGTATTCCACCTGAAATCCTGTAAAAACAAATGGTATAAGTTTGAGAAGAGGAGAAAATCAATAACAGGGTTTCCATTGAAATCATAGATTGAAAATCAATGACTTTTCAAGGACCTTCGAAAATATGTTTTCATGCATCAGGTCTATAATGTGTAACTTGACAGCTGCTTTGCCCAAAGTGTTCATATCAAAACCTTTCACTTACAATTTGCCCTACAAACAGATTTTGATGATGGTCTTTGGTTTTTTGGCTCGCAAAATATAAACACTAATTTCACATGTTTGTCTCACAGAGTACAGTATGTAACTAAAACCATTTGATTTCTTCTCCACCAATCAGCAAACACAAACCAAACAATGTACAAGTTGATGCATACTCAATACAAATATAGAAATGAGATCCAAATGAAATTTATGTTGGTTGGTTGTATTCAGATTATCTGGCGCCGTCAGCAACACGAGGGCTATAATGCGCCGAAACTTTCATCATTAGACAAGCCAACATACATTTACAAACACCCATGCCTAACACGGGACTCGGAACCCGCAACCTCGCGGTCTAGAAGCCAGCACGCTAACAACTATACCGTTTGGTCGGCAAATGAAATTTATGAAATGCTACATAAGCTTTTTTTACTATTATTAGAATCACATACATCTTAAAAACTGCAGATGTTAAAATCAGGTTTTATATATTTACAAGCACATTTCTTGAAATTCTAGTAGCATATTTAAGAGTTCAAGAATGGCCAAACAGATAAAAAAAAATTCTGAACACTTTTATTTGCGATATTTAAAAAATTTAAAAACAAACATCATTTTTATTAAAGAATACATTGAAACCTGAAATATTTGTATAGATCTCATATTTTGGCAAAAACTTTCCACTTACTTCAATAAATATGGACAGAAGGGGGACAAGTTTTGCTTTGCAGAAAGTGCACCTAGAAAACAATTTAATTTTACATAGTACAATTACAAGTATAACCTTACAATAATAATTCACTTTTTATCTTTAAATACAAGTATAATTAAAAAAAAAATCCAAAAAGGAAACAAGCTGATCAACTAGAAAAAAGAACATTTAATAATGTTGAGGCACATAATTTGCTGTTAAATTATTATTGATGGGAGAAAATCATTTTATAATGGGCAGTCGCACTATTTTTGAAATTGCATTTGCGATTTTAAGCGATATTAGTTTCTAAGCATGTTATTAATTTCAAGCCGCTTATGTATGAATAAGAAGAAAATTTGGGCTGCAAGGAGAATCAAAGAGTTCAGCATTTGGAATTCCATCTGTTAGCTTAGTTTTGCTTGCCTAAAAGCGTTTTTATAAACAAAAATTCAAAATAATAAAAATTCAACTTAAAGCATCTGGGCATATGACTAGGACTCAAAGTTAGGAGTTAGCACATTTCTTAAAAAGTAACAATTTTTCAAACTGATAAAATTAATTTAAATAGTAATTAAAATTTATTTAGGGTGGTCACAAAATTCAGGGGAAAAAGTTCCCTGATAATTCTGTGACAGATTTCTAAATAATTCCCTGATTTTACAACTTTTTTTCAAATTTCCACAATTTTAAAAAAGAGAGATAAAATGCCAATTTTTAAAAAATAGTTTGGGTGGTAATGAAAAGTTTAAATTATTCCATAACATTAAACTTCTAATGATTAACACCACAAATCTCCGGGTAAATGGTGCCAAATTACGGAAGAAAGGGAAAACATGCCTGAAAATTTTCCCGATTTTCGTGAAATTTTACAAAATTCCAAAATTTTCCAGAATCAGTAAAGCTCCCCGACATTTCTCTGATTTTCAGGTTCTGTGGCCACTCTGTTATCAATAAAAGCATAAGTCTAAAAATACATTATACGTTATCAAAACGTAGGAAAGCTATATCCAAACTTAAATATTAAAAGATCTTTCCAACAAAAAAATTGTCTTACATTTCCCTGTAGATCAGACTATGGTAGTACTGAGTACTTAAGATCCTTTTAATACATCATTCTCAAGCCAATAGGAATAACAAAAGAAATATAGGTTCCCTTATGGATAGAAGACTAATTTTGAATTATAAACTACTATTTACATCTTTTTTATTTCTCTAAAATGACAAAGATTAAAGTATTTTTCTTAGAAGAAAAATATCATAAAACCTAATCATAAATAACATTTGAAAAATCTCTGAAACAAAAAAGCAATAATTTGAAAGCCAAAGGTAACTAGTTTACAATTTAGGCTTTAAAACAAGGGCAAAATGGTATTTCTAGGAAATAATAGCAAAAAACTGTATTCACAATCCAATCGAAGTAAATACACTTCAGTTCTTATATTGGTAACGCTGGTTCCAGGAGGTGCAGCGAGTTTTCTAAAAAAATTTAGGTAGTAATTTTCGGGATTATTCTAAAAATTTCAGGGGAGATTCTAAAAATTTTAGGAATAATTCTGAAAATTTTAGGGACAATTCAAAAACATTTAGAGATATTTCTTTTGAAACTGACGTAGGCTCTTAACACAAGCATTCGTTCCAAAGCTTGTATCAATAATGGAAAAAAAAACTGCCAATCATCAAAAAATTGAGTGTTAAACAACTTTTAAGCAAAATAACAGTTGTATATTTAAACAATAACACTATTTTGACAAACATGCAAATTTAACTAAATCCACTTTTCTCATCTGGAGGAATATGGGTTTTTTAACAACGCATTTTAGAGGAAAATTAGGGAAATTTTCAGGGTTTTAAAATTTTTTTAGGCATCAAGCCAAACATTTATGTAGAATTTTAGGGAGAAACAAAAATTTAAGGAATATTAGGAATTTCAGGACAAATGTGACCCTAGCAGTTCTTAACAACTTACTGAGTATTTAAATTTGATTCATCAGCACTCCATCCTTCCATTATCTCTTCATCATACAGTAGAGAGGAGCATGTAAAACAACGTGAGCAGGTTGTCATGGTAACCTCAATGGCCGTCTTGTGAGTGGCGGAGTTGTCGCCCATATTGGCATTTTGCTTCTCAAACATCTCAAACACTTGTGATGAGAGAACAGGAGCACTAACTGTAGAAACACAATTTTAAAATATGTTTAAAAATAGATTATGCCTTCAATATTGATAAAATAGCCTGGTCAAACACTGTTAAATGTTCTATGTTGTTTTAACAAATAACGAGGGTTCTTTTTATAAATATAATTTTTAGGTGTGACACAGCATGCAAAGAAAATACAAACAGAAAATTATTTCTTACTTTCTAATAGAATAATTAAATATAGCCCCCCTCCTCCACACCAAAAAAAAAATATTAAAACTTATTTCTTATGGTTTAAATGGAGCATGATATTGAAGTAAAAAATTATGACTGGCATAAAAAAAATACATAAGAGAATAGATAAAAAAAGAAAAGAAAAAGAGAGAGACATAAATAGTATAAAGGAGAACATGTAAAAATTCAAGAATTTTTTTTTAAATTTTCAAAAAAAATATTTCACTACCAAATTGGAATAATGATTATTTCGATTTTAAGACTTCCACAAAAACTTAATTAAGTGGAGCTAGTGAAAAATACAAAAATGCAATATTTTCCATTCTAATTGGAAAATTATTTAATGTAATGATGGATGTTTTTCATGGATAAGTTAGGTAAAAAGCAACAATAACAAAGATATTGCTTAAATGATTCATCTACTACAAAGAAGTCCATTTGCAAAATGAATAATCCAAAACAAGTGATCATTAAAAGATTTTTTTTTTCCCCCCCCTAATAAGGCTTTAATTACTTACTTTAACAGTAATAAAATAAAATTTTAGTACTCAGATACTTAAATCAAATTATAGAGTAGAAAATCTAGAACAAAATCAGAATGCTAACTAATTTTAATTTTATATTAAGGGGTTCCAGTACCCAAACTTTGTCAAAAAAAAAAAAAGATTTTAAAAACTAGTTCATACATTCCTGAAAAGATTGATACTATTATCTCATTTCTCTGATGATTAGAACACACAACAAAATTATTTGTTAGTTAGACATCACTAATGGGACTAACGTATTAAAACATCTGCTTAATGTGCGTTTTTCAATCACTAATGCTTTTCACAGATGATGCAAATTCAATTCGATATATATCTCTTTATTCAAATTTTTTGGAGCATTTAATTTATATAGTTTTAAACATTTTCTCTTCACAAAATTCTATTTTTTAAATTCTGCTTTAAAATAAAACATTTAGCATAAAGGATAACATAAAAAAAAAAATTCAAAATTTTAACTTTTGAGATTTAAAAAAAAAAAAAAATTCTAATTCACCCATAAAAATTCTGTGAACACAATATTTCCTTTATGTAATTATGTATTACAGAAAGTTTTCACTTAATAAGTAAACACAATATTAAAAAAAAAAAAAAAAAAAAAAAAAAAAAATTATCTCAAATATATATAAATAGTATCTCATACATAAGATAAATTTTTAAAATAAAAATATTAATATATAATATTTTTTTTTATTTTTGGCGCTGGACCGACCCCCTTAACCAGGGTTCCCACTCTTATTAAAAAAAAAATCAAGGACCATAAAATTTAGACATAAAAATACAAAACAGAGACAGTGATAATTCAAGGACCTTATCATTTTTTCAAGGACTAAATTTCACCAATAAAAAACTCAAGTTACACGATGAATGGTTTCCAAATTAACCATAAAATGTACATAATGAAATAATCTACCCACCAACATGAGGTATGCTTCCTCTGTGGTCCCTACCGGGTGTCCTTTCTCTGCCTGCATGTTCCGCACTGAAGACGGAATCTCCGCAATCATTGAAGTTTGCGTAGTCCATGCTGATGCGATAGCCGTCATATGTTAATCCACCTGATTCACCATCATCGTACAGGATTAGGTCAATGTCCCCGTAGGAAGCTGACGTGTTGGCATCTGTAGGAAATAAAATAACTAATATAACAAGTATTATAAAAAACAGGGTTTGTACTTATTTTCAGAAAAATAAATTCCCTGAGATTTCTGGAGTCGTGTTTTCCATTGTGGTGTTAATTACTTTCAGCTAGATAAATATAGTCAAACATCAACAATACAAATTCTTCAAATAGCACAAAAAAAGTTTTTTTTTTTCTTTAAGAATAACTTTCTGCAAGTCTCTGTTATTAAATAATTCTTTAACTTCAATTCCTTGGGTTAGGGTTAAACAAATGAGTAGGATTTTTTTCAGAGTAACAACGACTTTTTCTAGGTTTTAGGGTGATTTTTCTTTTTTCCCTAAGATTTTAAAGCTGATTTATTTTCCCCGAGTTTTCGCTGTTCTCCCGGATGCGCATGGATCCTGAAAGATTAACTAATTAATGATTTATTGTATTGCTTCTAAATGTGTTTTAATTGAATTTCGATAGTTGATACAATTAGATTATAAGAGCAGTCCATGTTCACTTTACATATTTCTTTTTGGTGAGCATCATCTCATTATGGAGTTAATGGGAACAGAATTATATTGATTTAAAAACATTTTGATTTTAATATAAACCTGTAAAACAATTTCAATCCTGAATTAAGCTAATTAGTGAATCCAGTAATTTTATAAAGTATAAATAGAATTGGACAAATATTACAAAACTGTTCGGTACATATCCAAACAGCTTTAAAAAAAAAAAAAAAGCTATGGCAAACCTCTTTGTTCAACGCACAATATTTTTACTCACTTACTAAGCAATAATCTTTCTTTTTTGGTAAAAAGTTAAATAAATTGACTGGAGATTTGAAATTTTTAATAGTACTAGTTTAACATTTGACGACAGTCTCGCATTATAAACTATCAGCGAACTAGTCAAATTCAATGAAAATGTTTTTGAAAATGTAATCAACTTTTTTACAGTTGAAATGCAACAGAAAATTGAATTTTTCTAAGAAGAGAAGTTTTTGTTAAGTACCTACTCTAGCAGTCAAACATATCACTCAATATTATAACACCGTAATCCCAAACACCCTAGAACCCCTCTCACACACAAATAACTACTCACTTCTTGTTGGAGTATTTGTAGCAGAGAGTGAACTCCGGAACTCATTCAACTTCGAAGACACAGACGTCACGGCCGACTTCAAACTGTCAAAAAGAACATCCGAATGCTTTGAGGTTAGCCTTGAAATGCCAAATGCAGACAACGACGGTGATCCAGACATGTCGTTGTCAGAAGAGAGAGGGGGTGCAATTCTGGGAGATGCTGGTAGAGTTGAAGACCGAGACATGGTGGACTTACCGATGGACACTGGTGTCGCCTGTTAGCAAATAGTTGAAATAGTTCCAGTACATAGATATCAGAGTTCATACAGTTTTTGAAAAGTAAAAAATAAGGATATCAAAAACAAAACAGTCATAATTAATCGATTGCAGAAAAGTTAATTTTTTTTAACCAAATGGATAAAAAATTTGGTACAAATATTAAAAAGTTAGAAAGCCATTGCACACAGGCTTTCAGCGCATTGCTTCATGAAAAGAGAATGTCCAATACAATCCTAAAAATTATATTTGAAAAAAAAAAAAAAAAAAAAATCTAAGCCAGAACCAGATATTAAATATGAAATCCCGACCCGCAAAAAGTTCAATAGCCACGTTGTATTATCTACTTAAAAGATCTTAGCCCTAGCAACGTGGCTATTGAACTTTTTGCGATAGTGTTTCTGTAAGGTTTAGTTTCCAAGGCACTTTATATTATTTTTTAATACTTTTGACTTCTGGTCTATTTTGCTGGATGCATAGGGGCTTGAGTGCAGTTGATTTATCAATTGCACTTCAGAAACGCATCCATTTAAATCCCCACTGGCTTAAACCCCCTGACGAAGAAACTCAGTAGGGAGATTTCATATTTAATATCTGGTTCTGGGTTATAACTTTTTTTCCAAATATAATTTTTAGGATAGTTTTTAAACTTTTTAAAGACTTCTTATAAAGGGGATGAAGGATTAGAGATTATAGCACTCTAAGGTAAATTTTTCTTTTGTTTACATTTAGTCATTGGTTTTTCTTTTGAAGTGAATGGGTGTGGGGTACTACATCCAAGTTTGCACTGATGCTCAAATCCTTTTCTTCAAAAAAATCATCAAAAAAAGTGTTTTTGAATTTTTCACAGATGACGAATAAATTTATTGACAAATCACACACATTTTCTGTGTCATCAAGTTTGAGATGTTAAAGAGAATGTTTCGATCAATTGTCGTATAATCATACCTACAGGGTTTCTGCTAAAATAAAATGTCACAAATTCATGACTTTCCAAGACTGAAGCTGTCGTAGTGGTTATGCCACTTAAATATTAGTAAGTAAAATTATTACACTTAACAACCTCGTACCTAAAATAGTAAGTTTGAAACACTTCAACACCTAAACACCAAAAATTAACTTAACTAAAGATCAAAAACAACACCACTGTTTTTACCAGATAAAAATGTAATTTATTAATCATTAACTTATTCAAAAAACAACAGTTACAAGCTTCACACAAGATGAACCTTAAGGATTCATATTAAATACCCCAGGAGGGCAAAGAGGTTGTTCTTCGCTCAGGAGAGGTTGTTAAAAAAAATCAAATTAAACAAAACAATTAAAACTAACAAATTAAAATTAAACGGATAAATGAATCCGGTAAATAAATTCCTACTGGAAGAGAGCCCTGGCCGTTCAGAGATAAATCAAATTTCATTAAAAGAAAATAAATAAATTACACGAGTCTGTTATGGGATGAACAGACTACCTGAATGAACTAAACAGTTCCTTAAAGGCTGGTGGTCCGGGAGGATGGAAGTGGTCAAAGAGTTGCTGGGGAATTTTTTCCTTCAATGGCGGACATGGGAGATGAAAGATGCTAAGATGGCCTCCATCTTGGATTCGGTGGTTACTGGAGTATTTAGGCTACGGGAATGGCGGACATGGGAGATGAAAGATGTTAAGATGGCCTCCCTCTTGGATCCGGTGGTTACTGGAGTATTTAGGCTATGGGACTCATCCGGTTAGTTGCTTGACTGGGTAGTTGGTCTCAATGGCGGACATGGGAGATGAAAGATGCTAAGATGGTCTCCATCTTGGATTCGGTGGTTACTGGAGTATTTAGGCTATGGGACTCATCCGGTTAGTTGCTTGACTGGGTAGTTGGTCACCTCGAGTCTCTTTTGGGACCTTCGGGATGGTTTGGCTTATTACTGTAGAGGAAGGGTGATAAGAGAGTTGCGAATTAAATTGGAGTGAGGCCTCCTTCGAAGATATGGAGGGAAACCACTTCCCGCGACATGGCTGACTTCACGGCACATTCTCCTGCTTAGGGATCCGCACTCCTTTGCGACTGTGTTTAACGGCAGCAAAACCAAGAATTACCGTCCACGGCGACGCTCCTTCCCTTTTACGGCGATTTCCCAACCAATCAGACGTCGGGATTCGGGCTATTGCATCAGCTTTTCTTCCCAAAACCAGGAGTAAACCGGTTCAAGGACTCTCGTTTGTGGCCCAAGAATACACGGCGTCGTTCAAAATTTACCCAAGAAAAGATAACACAACGGCTCCTACTTGAATTCTCAAAAAAATACAACCTCTCGTTGAACCAAAAACAACCCCATCGGCCTCCAATGGATGGCATTTTAAAAATGAAAAACGCTAACACCTCGGCATATCTGTAACACATTCAGGCGCCGAAAAAATAATTAAGTACGATGTTTTAAAAGAATACTACGAAGTAAACAAAACTTCGAAAGATTAAATTTTTGAAGCAAGTGGGAAAAGATATGACTCTAAAAATGGGAAAAAGTAAAAAGATCGCCATTCAAAGGTGATATAAATTGTAGAACATAAAGAATAAAGTCCTTTTTAAAGTTTAAGATCAAAATTAAGAGATAAATTTTAAGTTTAAGTTAGAAATTAACAATGACATTTCCAGTCATAACAAAGCAAATAATCTTCCATAACTCAAGAAATCGAGTCACAAAATAATAATAATCCTTATGAATTTTACTAACACGAACATAGTAAGTAAATCAATGTACCATAAAATTACTTTAATAAAGTTTTATTTTAAATTAAGGGAAAAATCCTTGTTTCAGTAACTTCCAAATCAGAAGGAAAAGGAAAAAATAGTTTTCCATTCTTTGATATTTCAGTGTTAAAAAAACTAATCAATCTTTAATAATAAAGAAATATTTGAAGAAAGAATAAGTCAATAATAATAAATTATATCATTAAAAATCAAATATTTTGATATCAACAATGCAAAACAGAAGAAAGAAGACGGGGAAAAAAAATCAAAATGTAAACACAAGCTTATCAAACTGTTCATTTCAGTTCTCATATTATGAATTTTTTTTTCCACCTATGAGACCTTACTCGTGTGATGCCATAAATGTGGAGCTCAAATTTTTTTTCATTGGTCGAGGTTTTTAACTGTGACTGTTGTTTCCGTCAAAACGTGATAGATGAATTTTCGATGAGCTGAATAGCGATCATGGCGTTTATTACGTCACATTTCCTTGATTTTACTTAAAATGTTTAGGAATCCAAGAAATTCACAGTATTTCCATGACTTATGGTCATTTTTTTGCTCAAACTCATGACTTTCCATAACATTTCCTAACTTTCCACACACGCGGAAAACCTGTAACTGCTATCAGAAAAGTAACTTCCACTGAAAAGTACATTCCTGATTTCATCAATCGGGGAATTTTTCTTCCCGTCTTTATTTTTTAGGTTTATATTTGACATTTCATTTTCCTTACACACAACAGGAAAACATACCTTCAAAAAAAAAAAAAAAAAAAAAAAAAAAACTTTCCTGATTTTTGTGAAATTTTAATCTGATTTTTTCCATAATCAGAAAGCTCCCTGACATTTCCAGTTTCTGTGGCCACTCTGTTATTGCCAGTTGATGACAGTATGCATTGTACGGAGGGAATATACAAATATTGTTCAAAATTTACCTCTTCTGTATTGAGATTTCCCAGGCTCTCCTTGCGAGGCTTCAGTTTAGGAACAGAGTTACGAGCGCCACTGTGGAACGTTGAACTCCTGATAACAAAACAAATTCAAAATTGTTTTTATTGAGATAGGAAATACAAATTCAAAAGATTAAAAAAATATAACAATAAAAACCACTTATGCCTTTAAAACTATGGATTGCAAAACTTTGTAATTAAAAAGTATATGTTGGATGATTAATATTTTAATAAAAATCATCTGCAGGTCAGGTAATTTTTTTGTAAAATAAGTTTACTTAGTGTTAAACTCGCTAAAGCTCAAGAATTATACACTTAACCATTTTATTTTGGTACGTGGTTATTTACCAGTCAGAAACATTAAAAGCTGAATAAGAAGGAAACTGATTGGACGACTCAATTGAAATTTAGTAAACAACTGTTTATAAATGCCAAAACAAACAAGTATATTTAAAAAAATTGTTTGAAAATTTTATACTTCCTTTCTTCAAATTTCAAAAATAACTTTTTTTATTACATTGTCATGCATACCAAATTAAAGCCACAGTGAAGAAAATTTCAAAAATCTGTCACATGTGTAGCTTGCTATATATACTTCATCAATATAGCATTAAATGATTGAAAAATGCATATTTTCCTCTTTAATTCGTTAATGTTCAAAAGTTTCTAGCCATGTCATAGCTTTCAAAATACTTTATGTAGTATCAGCATAAAAAAATATGACAGGGGTAGCACGTGACAACATTGACCTGAACTATAGATTGAATAATAAAACAAAAAATACAGTTTGATAGTATTAAGTTCAAATTCATAACTTTTTCTTATGTTCAAAAGTTCAGGAAGCGCAGTGATTTAAAAAAAAATTTAGGTAAGAATTTTAGGGATAAATCCAAAAATTTCAGGAACATTTTAGGGATATTTCTTTTAAAGCTAACATAGGCTCCTAACACGGACCTATTCTTTGCAAAGCTTGTTTCAATACCCGCCAAAAACTGTTAATTTTTAAACTGAATTTAATTAAATCTATTTTTCTCTTCAGGAGGAGTATTAGTTTTTTTTGCAGGTTTTGGAGAAAAATCGAGGGTTTTAAATTTTTTTTTTTAGGAATTATAGAAAAATTAAAAAACTTTAGGAATTTTAGGGAGAAACAAAAATTTAAGGAATAGTAGGAATTTTAGGGCGAATGCGACCCCTAAAAGGTTTCGGCCATATTGACCTAAAGAAGAAAGAAAGGTCAATAATTTGTAATTAAAAATTTCCCGACATTTCCAGAATCAGAAAGCTTCCTGATTTTCATGTCCGGCGGCCACTTTGTCAGTTGGTGTGCGAGTATTCGCACCCGACACGTTTTTCCTCCAAATGCATTTGATTCTGAAATAGCCAACAGTAAACACACAAACCAATAAAGTAGCAATCTAAATCTACCTGGCCACCTTGTTTCCCTGCTTCCTCCTGAAGGACTCCCTGTACACATTCCCAATGGTGGTCGTAATGTTGGAGGCCACTCGGGGAAGACCGCTGCTTGCAAAGTCCCAGTTCATCCAGGCCTCTTTGATGGGCGTGAAAGTGGATGACAGGAAGTCCTGTTGCAGGGACAGTATTAGTTATTTGCAGTAGTGTTTACTCAACAGTGATTCTAGATCATGTCATTTAGTTTATGGTATACTAAGCACACAAACAATACAGCACATAGAAACAAAGTTTTTAATATAAATCCTTTACATGCAATGCCAATATTTCCCCCCAAAACTTGATTGAATACATAGTCATCTATAACAAGACAACAATCTTTTGAAAGCTGATGAGTCTGATGTAAAGCAATAAAAACACATATCTTTTATTTACAGTAGAACCTCGATTAACCGACCTAATTCGGACCAAAGGTAGGTCGGATAAGCTAAAATTCCGGATAATAGGGAGTTGTAAAAAATAATAAAAAGTATCTGGTTTTCATTTATTGAATACAGGACTTTTAATATTTTTTTTATGACATAATTGTTGGAAATAAGTTTTTTTTCTTTCTTTTTTTCAAGTAATATTTCAGTTTGATCTGCATCTGAATGTTGCTTAACCATGACAGTCCTTTTGAAAAACAGTCAAAAGCCTCACCATTACTTATTTAACTTTACAGTAAGGGAAAAGATTCCAGTTTAAAAAATAGCAAATGATTTATTACTCATTTATGAGAATTTTGATGTCGACTAAATGATTGCCGGTTAACAGAGAGTTCCGGATAAAAGAGGGATGGTTAATCAAGGTTCTACTACATTTTGATTAAAAAAAATTTGCCAACAGAAAAGAGTTTCAATAATGATCGGTTAAATGGGATTCATTAGTATTCCGAAGTCATTATAGAAGTGCGTGCAAAAGCAACCTTTTAGTGGATGACTTTGAACTGCCCCAAAATTTGATAGAATGCATTGTCATTGAGATCGAATCTATCGGCCAAGTTTCAGCCAAAATGGATGACAGCAAGGAAGTTAATTAGGCCTCCATAGATTCTACTGTCATCAACGAACATACAAAATCGAAGTTAATATAAAGGATTTAAAAAGGTGGATTGGGATAGTCAATGTTTCTAAAATCCACCTCTATATCCGTTTATATTGCAGTAGAACTGGTCATAAAAATACCTTGATAAAAATCTATATATTTAATAGGCAAGAGGATTTTTTTTTGCCACTGTTACTCCTCATAAACTACTGAACCAATTTTATGATCAAGATGACATTTGAATGAAATTTAACTATAGATTAGCCAAAACGGGCCAAAATTGCAAATAAATAAATAAAATAATAATAATTATTAATTTCTTCAATTCCAATATTTTTGATCATTGCACAACTAAACAAACCTCTATTATGGTAATGATTTTCAATAATATGAGCGGCAACAGTGTGTTGTTTAAAAAATTGCAACTAGATTTTTTGCTAAAGAAATTTTGTATCTTAGCAGGGGGTGCAGTTGAGTTTTCTAAAAAATTTAGATAGGAATTTTAGGGATAATTACAAAAATTTCAGGGAATTTTTTTAAAATTTTAAGGATAACTCATAAAATGTTAAGGATAATTCAAAAACATTTAGGGATGTTTCATTTGAAGCTGACATGTGTGCAGCGCCTAACAGAGACGTTCTTTCCCGAAGCTTGTTTCAATACTGACAAAAAACTGCCAATTTTCATAAAATTGAACTTGAAGGTTTCAATCAAAAATCAGGGGTGGGGGTAATTTTTTTTTAGGAATTATTGAACAATAAGTACAATTTAAGGAATAAACAAAAATTTAAGGAAAATTAAGAATTTTAGGGTGAATACGACCCCTGCCCTAGCTTAAACACTGCCTACTAACATCTGTAGAATCATAACTGTAGAATCTAAAACTATTACCTGTGAGAGGTTGTTTTCATCAGCTGTACTTGATGTGGACCCTTCAGAGGAAACACTGGACATCACACTGTGCTTGGATTCAACAGAGATCTTGCGCTGCTTTTCTATCGGAATGCTGGGAGACTTTGGCCTCTGGTTCGATGAAAGCTCAGACACAGCCTCCTGCTCACTGATTGCAGCATTGTCTGTTAGCAAACAGAAAAGAGTTATTAATAAAGTATGATAATAAATATTTGTTTATGACAGAGTTCCAGGTATGAGAGTGATCAGAGAGCAAAAAGGAGGAAATCCAAAAATTCGTTAAAAAAGCTCGCGGAAGGAATACATAAAAATTCCAACAAAAAAAGGTATACAGGAAGGATGATTCAATAATTTTAAAGATAAAATGAGATTTCTCATACTATATAATAATTACATTTCAAATATTAGGAGCTAGTGAAGTAATCTGTGAGGAAAGGGGAGCTAAGAGGGAAAATCTTTTATTTAGACGTGAGGAAAAGTACACTTTTTGCAAGAAAAACTGGTTCAGATAAGAAAAATGTCGATCCTCGAAACAGGAACAAAGAGAAGGAATATGTTACATAAAAAAAAAGAGGAGGAAATCCTCCAAAAGGAGGAAAACTGTCATCCCTGGAGTTCGCTGAAACAACTTTTCTTGCAGTAGCACAGAATTAAAAAATTCATTTCCGGGTATGGACTTTTCTTTTTATAAAATTTAAATTAGTCCAAAGTAGTAAGTGTTTTCTATCTAAAACAGATATCTCCAAATCTTCAATATTGCGATAGAAATCTAAATACTCCCAAAAAGTATTTCCTTTATAATAACATGGTAATTACTGAACAAAGCTCATGAAATATTCTATATTGACCTGAATTTTATAAATTGAAATAGAGGATGAAAAATGCAAACTCACATTCTGGTTCCTCGTCACACCTCGACAAGCCAGAGCTCTTCGCAATCCTCTCCTTTTCATCCCTCTTCTTATCAAACCCTTTGAGCGGAGACTCTATCCACTTTGCCAAGGGCTCCGAGCTGTCCTTGGCTGCCCTTATCTTACGGATGATCTGCGCATCGTTCCCGAAGCTGCTCGATCGAAGGAAAGGGACCTTGGGCTCCGACGATTCCTGAGTGTCCGAGGCAAGAGGTTTGCTGGGGGATCGCAAGTAACAGTTGCTGTCACCTGCACTCTTGTGGCGGCGACGCGATTCTGGTTCAGGGATGAAAGGCTTTGCTTCACCAGAAAGGCAGGTGCGGCTTGTCATCAGAATGCCTGCACTACTGTCCACTAGAAGGAATGTATGATAACAGGAGTGTACTCGGACATAAAATCGGCCCTGTGATTTTAGATTCATGCAGGCCCAAATTTTCAATATAATCATTGATTAAATTTTGATAATTATTGTTAATAATAATATTTGTTACTTAAATATTTGTATTTAATAGTTAAAAAATTCAATAATTAAATATTTTATTTATTAATTTTTTAAACAATTAATTTAATGAACTCAAATATTTCTGTCTCTAGTATTAATATTTTTTTCCATAAACAATGATAGTTTGTTGTAAAACTAAATTTTAAAATAAAGGATGTTGATGTATATAACTATAACTATTATGTTTATTATCCAGGGTGGCCACAAAATTCAAGAAAAAAAGTTCCCTGATTTCCCTGACAGATCTCTAAGAAATTTCCTGATTTTAGGGCAAGCTTTTTTTTTAAAATTTCCCCAATTTTCTTAGGTTTTCCAGATGTCTAGACACCCTGATCAAATAGAACATGCATGCTAGAGAGATAATATGCAATTTTTAAAAAAATAGTTTTGCTGGAAATGAAAAGCTTAAATTATTCCATAACATTAAACTTCTAATGGCTTACCACTACAAATCTCGATGTAAATAGCGCCAAAATATGGATGAATGTGCCTACAACAATACAAAATTACCCTGATTTTAATAAAATTTTAAAAAGTTCCTTGACATTTCCCATATCTTTTCCAGAATCAGAAAGCTCCCTGACTTTTCCCTGATTTCCAGGTTCTGTGGCTACTCTGTTATTTAACTTCTTACCAGACCGGACAATTTTCTACAGAGACTAACCAGACCAATGATTGCACCAGATAACCTTATGGCTTGTATGCCACTTTATGATAATCATATGGGGTTGAAAGCTGTGTGTATAGATTATGCAGGGCAAACAAAAACATAATTGTGAATCAAAGTTTATACTTATTTCCAGAAATCAAAAATGATTTTTTTTATGGTACTTGCAGATCTATTTTTAAGGACTTTGATTCACTTTCTTTAGCAAGGAAATGAAAAATTTACATTTTGGTTAATTAATACTACTGCCAAGAAATTTAATTGGTATTTATTGTGACACAACTTTTTTAATGACAAATGAACATAAGTAGGTTTTATGGTCCTTGAAGATTTATTTTTAAGGACTTGAAAAATCAATTTCTTTCTTTTGCAAAGAAATGTAGAATTTGCATTTTGGTTTATTAATACTGATACCAAGAAACTTAATTGGTGTGACTTAACTTTTTTAAGGACAAACATTAGTTTTTAAGAACCCTGTAAGTCAGTCTAAAAATAAATTTGATCAAATAATTTTATAGTAGCTTTATAATTTGGATGGATGCAAACACATTTAAGGACATGTGTTAATTTAAGAAAACTTGATATACACATTGTGTTGTTTGTTTTATACTGCCTTGATGGATCTTTGGACTAAAATAAACATTATAATTTGAAATTTTTTCCTTTGAGGATAATTTTTAACTTAAAATCAATTTTAGTTAATAACACTTTCTCGGGAAAAGTGACAGTGTTTAAGATTAGTACTTTTGATTCAAGAAAGATCATATCTAGTACATTAACAAAGGTATATTTGATAAACATACTTTTTTCACAACTTTTTTTTCTTATTTAAAACATATTTAGAAATATTTTGTCAAAAAAATCCTTTTGACAAAAACAAAAGCATTAATAGGAACAAATTAAAAATTTTCTTCTATCACAAAAAGAATATTTATTACAGAATTAGGGTTCGTACCTGTATAAAGAACAACTAGTTACAGCAATTATTATTAGGTACTTAAGTCTTAGATAAAAAAAATTCTGAAATTAAAACTAACAAGTAGATACAGGTTTTACACGGACCCTTCAAAATTTACCTGCACATTCTTGAAGCTGAGAAAGACTACCAAAGCTTGAAGCGGAGCTTTTTACGATACTTCCAACACGACAACGGAAATCATCAGAAGCCGAAAAATCTATTTCTTTAAATGTTAAGCTTCGGGCAGCCAGACACTTTCCTCCTGCAGTAGAGAACAATTGTTTTTTAATATTCAAGGCAAAATGAAAATTAAAATATCATAATATTTACATATTCTAATTTAGCAAATATAGTTATTTTTCAATTACAATAAATTTTGTATACTAGATTAAAATAGTATGTCCACAACCATATATAAAGTAACTATAGAAATAAATCTATTGGATATGTTTAACATAATAGAATTCTATATACCTGCTCAAACAAGTACATAAATAACACGAAAACATAAATTATATAAAAATAAAATAATTACAAAGCTTATTGGAACAGATTATGTGTATGTTATGAATAACATACAAAATTCTCTATAATGTTTGATGTTGGGTTTAAATTTGATATAGATATTTCTTACACAGTTATAGATAAATTTAGTTGTATGAAAGTTAGTTGTAGTATCTAAGCTTACAAGTGAATTGTATTCAAATGTATTAAAATATGTTTAATGGAGTTTGTAAAGTAAACGTTTTTCTTATTTTATAATTGCAGAATTGCAAAATTAATAGCTAGAAGTGCAAAATTATATTATTTTAAAAATGCATGTTTGTTAACGGATCTAATTTTCATGCAATATTAAATTTTTGCACATTTGCATTGAGCATGTTAGGGCAAGTATTTTGGCATGTTACATGGGGAAGGACACCTCAGAGAACATCATGATTTCTTAAATCCCTCAAGACAAAATAATAAACCATAATGGTCCTCTAAAACACTCTCTCAGCTCCTCCCATGCAATAATATTGTTAAGAATTTCTGAATATTTGTAAATATTTCGTAGTATTAATTATGTAAAAAGGAAAATTTATGTACATTTCGCATAAGGCAGGGCAAGAGTTCGTCTTTACTTCGCTTTCCTGCAATGTGTCTCCTAATGCTGGAAAACGAGTTTTACAAAGAGAAGGCGGCGAGAAATTGCCAAATGTCGACAAACTTGGTGACCATTTGGTGACATTTTCGATCCCCATGTACCTGTATAGGGCTTTTCGACTGCAATCTGGAAAATTCTCCAAATTTCTATCTCAAGAAGATTGACGAAGGATTGACTTTCTATATAAGGCCGGTTTGGAGTTGAGTTATCTAGTTAGTTGTCTCTCAGCGAGCATTCAGAGTAGTGAACTGTATTGCATTGTTTTGTGCGACGATTTTAGCAAATCTGTATCTAGTTTTTAACAGCTGTTTGAGCTCCATTATTATGTAAAGTGCTGTATTGAGTCTATTAGAACGGAAAGTTCTGGAGTTGTACAAGAATCTGCAATGAGTTATATCGGAATAAATTTCTGCAAATTTTTATCTGTTTTGGCTTTAAATCTTTCGAACCCATTCACGCAACAATATAACCCATACAAAAGCTTTTAGTGTAAATTCCTTACAGGCATTGCCAGTTTTTATATTCATAACCAAAGCGCTGTTTCTGTTGCCAGCGTGTGCTTGGTGCTGGCATCTAATTTTAAATATTAAAAATATCTCTCAGCAAAATATCCGCTAAACTACTTTTCAAAATTAATTAATTCAAAATTAATGTGAATTTATGCACTCACATCCCAATATCTTTTATTTATTTTGATTACAACAATTTTATTGTTTATTTATTTAAATAGTTTTGGCAACAGGAAAGTGTTTCTTCAATGATTGGTCATACGCTATTTCAGCATGATTGGATGATGGCAAGTTGGTTTATTAGTATTTCCTAACAACGACCTTTTAGTGACAGTGACAACCGACAAAATTTGAGAGAATGTATTGCTATCAACATCGAATCTATCTGCCAAGTTTCAGCCCAATTGGATGACAGCAAGGAGGTTTAGACCTCCGCAGATTTGCCCACCATCGATATACCTAGCCACAACACACACAAAATCGAAGTTAATATAAAGGATTTAAAAAAAAAAAATATCATTTGTCAATCACTTTAGACGTCATGTTTGTTAAGGCCTAATAAATCAATTTTGGAGATATACATTCAGTGTATACCTACCATTTTGTCTTTCTTGATCACATGGTGGGGAAACTTCCGGGTCAAGATTTTCTTTTTTGGGTTCTTCAGTGGATTCTGCCTCTGATAAAGTAGGAGGCTTGATTCCATCCACGTGGTTCATAGAACTATATCCTCGATCTGAAAGCCCATCTAAAGATCAAATATTTGAATAGCCTTTAATAAGCACACTTCATTATAGAAAAAAGCACATAGTAAAAGTAGACAGCATATTTAAGCTTTAGTTGAATTCATTTTATATTAACTTAAATTCCAACTTCAGTTTTTTTAAAAAAAAATTGCCAAATACTTTTTATTTCAAACAATTTGCCCAGATTTTAAAAGTCAAGATATTTGACGTTCATATTATCAAAACTCAGAATTATTTTGAAATATGTTAAGTGAACAAGATTTGGCCTAAAGGGTTGATGTCACATGTAAAAGAAAATCCCTCTAAATTTGAGATTTTTTTTTTATAAATAATTTTTTTTGTCAGGTTTGGTGACAAACTTGGTGAAGAATCTTACTGCTGAATTTCTATGGGTAATTCACAACACAATGTGAGCTACCCATAAAGTTACCATAAAAGCACTTCTAACAGAACCTGGCCTTTTAAGGGTAATTAAAACAAAATATCAGGGATAATTCCACAAATTTTAGGGACAATATAAAAGAAATTTAGGGATATTTCTTTTAAAGCTGATATAGACTCAAACACAGACATTCTTTTCAAAGCATGTTGCAATACCGACAAAAATTGCCAATTTTCAAAAAATTGAATAATTAGTAACTAAAATTTTAGAAAAGATTTTCTCCTCTGGAAGATTTATCTGGATTTTTTTCATGGGTTTTGGAAGAAAATCAGAGAATTTTGAGTTTTTAATTTATTTAAGGAATTACGGAAAACTTTAAGTACAATTTTGTGAATTTTCAAGGAATTTTAGGGCGAATGTCATCCCTGTAACTCTGGTTAGAACTTCCAGACGAATTTTACGTAATTTTACTAAATTTACCAAGATTTTCAAACTGTTACATTACACAAGTAGCATTAATAGGTTTTGCTTAAAAAATTGCAAACTGACATTTGAGAGCACCTGTACTTCTGATTTTATTTTGGTATGGGAACTTGGCTCCACAAAATATTTCATTTAACATAATCAGTCACAGAATGTTGATTCGAGACAGATGAACATAATTTTTGTAAAAGAATCTCTCTATATACTAGAGTGCAGATTAGACACATAATTAAAATGTTCATTTCTCCCAAAAATTATATTTTTAAGGAAGTCAGTTATTTTTTCTTCTTTAAAAATTAGTATTAGTTTAATGAATGGCATAATAATTTACGTTGGCTGGGCTTTTACTAATATATTAAACAGCTAAAAATTAATAGAAAAAAAATAACTTATGAAAGATGCATTATAGATCTTTGTGCCTCTTAACATTTTTTGAACAATAAGATTAAAAAAAAAATCTGCTCTTGCAAGAAATATTATCATAGTTGATTGATAATAATATTATTATTTATATTTTTGGTATATATTGTTGCACAAATTGTCTGTATATAGTGTAAATAGTGACATATTATTTTTAAACTCTATTGTAATTTATTTTAACTTATTTTATTTATCAGCAGCGATTATACAGGTTAGAAAAGGTGGCAACACCTAAAGCAATCGAGAAATTTCGAGATGTTTCTTGTTCAACGAATTGGCTGGAAATTTCGGGAATGTTCTCACGCGCCTGTTATATAAAGACTGGAGATCGGGAAAGTTTTCAGAATGACTTCGGACTTCGATGAAAACTGATCGCTTTGTTTACCTACTAGAGTGGACTTGTATAATGGCTGTTTTCGAAGTTGTTCTTGCTGAAGCTTGGGAGCGATTACACTGTTGCCTGTGAATAAATTTTGTGCCTGTGAAGAGTGAATAAATCGTAGTTTTCATCTTAAAAACTGTGCCATCATTGCCTCAAAGGAAAAATTCATAACAATATGTAGCTTTAGGACATTGTTGCTTTCTTCATTGATTGACAGTAAAAATATGAAAATATCAGGACATAAATACTGATTTATTTTCCTTCCGATTCCTGGCAATTAATTGTGAATTTTGTTTCAAATAATTATAAGAAGCCACACGTATATTTCTGCGATTTTTGCAGCCTTCACTTGGTACCAAAACATAAAATTACTAAAAGAAAAAATATTTTTTTCCCCTTCAAACTAAAACAATTAAAACTTAAAATCTATATTTAATTTTTCTCATTTGTCTGTGTTTTGGTATATATTAACTGGCTGAATTTCCTTTAATTCACAAAACTGTTTACTTTGTTATTTAACTTTTAGTGTCTTGTACGGAAATCTAAATAATTCTATGTTTACCTTGAGGTATAGAACACTAAAAATATTAGTCTATAATTACAGTAACAATGATAATTGTATTTTTTGTTGTTAGCCTCTGTACTATATAATTTTGTCAAAAATCAATTTAATTTTTTTTTTTTTAATTTTAAGAAAATAGTTCAATACATTTCTGAATAGAAGGATGTTTTTATCTTATTCCTTCGGTGATAAGAACACCTCAAAATTACCTGTTATTTAAACACCACTAATGGACGTAGCACATTGAAACAACTTTTTAAAGTGTGTTTTATGAGCACCAGTGTTTATCACAGAATTTTCAAATTCAAATTGATATATCTCCAAAGACCATTAACAATTGGTTCTACAAATTTTTGGAGCATTTAATTTATAAAGTTATAAATATTTTCTCTTCACAGAATTTTATTTTTTAAATTCTGTTTTAAAATATAACATTTAGCACAAAAGATAACAATAAAAAACATTTCAATATTTTAACTTTGAGAAATTTTAAAAAAAATTCTAATTTACCCATCAAAATTCTGTGAAGGAGATATTTTCTTTGTATAATTATGTATTACAGAAACCTTTCATTTTGAGAAAAAAATGAAAAAAAAATTTCTTGACTTATATAAAAAGGCACAAATATCAATTTATTATGAATTTTCCTTTATCTTTAATTTAAAAAAAAAAAAAACACACGATATTTAAAAAAATACATAAATTAAAAACATATCAATAGTATCTTATACGTAAGATAAGTTTTTAACATAAAAATAATTATAAACAAATCTCTTTATTTTTGGTACTGTACCCCCTTAAAACTTTGTGGTTTTATTTTAATCTAGAAACATCTTACCCGAGTTACTCTGATCATCTGCTAGGTTGCTTGCTTCTTGAACAAACTCTGAAGGTTGAGCGATCCTGAGAAGTGTTGTCGCGTCATCAGGGTTACTGCTCTCTGTACTCGTCCTGCTGAGTCTGTCTAGCTCGCCCTCCGAGCATAGGGATAGCGAACGCCTTGCCTTGTTCTTAAGGCCCTGGCGGAACTGAGCAATGCCCATTATCACATTACGCAGGCGGTTCCACATCAGCGTGCTACTGGTATCAGAAGCAGGCCACTTACACTCCAGAACAGCCTGGTGGTTAAATGAAAAAGAAAGTTGTTTTTTTTAAGTAGGAATATATGTAAAACCAACTGTTTCAGTTTAATAAGTTTAACCCTAATGGTAGATTGTTATCTGTCTGAAATGTTGAAAACAACCTTTTTTTTTTGTAAAAATTTGGGTGATCAATTTCTAAAATGAAAAAAAAATTTAGTCATATCTGTTACTTTCATGTCTATCCAAAATCTACAAAAAAAAACTAGTATATATGATTTGACATAAATTTGCATTAAATACTAAACTATTTGTATAGTATACTTGCACTATTTGCATTAAATTTTTAAAGGAAACATGCCCAAAATTAAACATTGTAACAAAAAGAAATATCGAATTGCAAAGCTTCGAATTTCATATTTATTTTTAAAACTAATAAATTACATTTATATGTACTAAAGATGGAAGCAATTAAATAGCAATATTTTACTACCAGGGGCGTAATGGCCGTACGGTGAGTGTCTTAAAAAATGGGCCGTTCTGGTATGGAAATTTCCAATTTTTTTTAAGTTTCTCTTTTTCCCCACTCTATTTTAAGGTTAAATATTATTCTTTCGGATGTAATTTTCTAATAAACATTCTAGCTAAACACCTAGTCATTCTTCATTTAGCAATTTAGATTTATTTGTTTTAGTCTTTGCACCAAACTATTAATGGTTTATGAAAACCAAATTCACATTTTAGAGCATGAACTATTCAGCAACACTAGATTGGACTTCTAGACTTTCTTGATAAGCAGGACATAAAATGCCCTATTTCATAAATAAATGTACCTTATTATAATAGCCATAGGTGATTGCGTTGGGTTGAACTCCGTGACGCTTCATTTCAAACAATATTTTAACGGCCAAAGTAGGCTGGCTATAAAGCCCACACAGAAGCATCAGAACCCGGTAGCAAACCTGAAAAATAAGGCAACACGTTGATACAACAAGTAAACCTTAAAAAGCACAATTTTAGAAGAAATATGAAACTAACAAGATCACATTCTATATTCATAGTTACTAGACATCAGATTAAATGATATTTTTTACTAAGTTAAGCCTGTATAGTGACTAAGGGGACTTAGTACACACAAAAAAATTATAAAAATATAAATTTTCTATTTTTTGCGTGTTTGTGATCTTATTCTGCCAAAATTTTCAGTTGATCAGATAACTGCAATTGCAGAAAAATTATATTTTCATGGAGAAGTTAGCATAGTTGTAACAGCTCCTTCAAAGTTTCGAATGCATTTTTCTTAGTCCGTGTTTTTTGGAATTCCCACCTTACTCAAAATGTTAAAACTCCATCAAATATAAATGAAATTATTTGAAATTCTTGTTGTATCATTCTAAAGATCAATTTGACAAAAAAAAGGCATGGGTTTTTGAATAAAATGTGTACTTTTTTTTTTACAAATTTAAATGTAGAAAAATTTCCTTTTTTTTTTAGCTATAGGTACAGTATTTATTGTTTTTCACCATAACTATTTTACTCATTCAAAATCTGATGCCAAAAAGTTTAGAGTATATTACTAAGAAATTTTTTTTTAATTTAAATATCATAAAAAAATATTCAAAAATAAAAAAGATAGAATTTAAAAAAGTTAATGAATTAAAAAAAAATTTAATTTAGTGAAATTACGTGAAATTTAAAAAAATAAATAAAATCTAGTTTTTCCCTGGCTTTCAAATATGTATAAATAATTTTAAAGGATTAAATTAAACAAATAATTTTAAGTGTACCAAGTCCACTTAAATAAAAATAATTTTCTCCTACTGACACGATTCATGCAAATACGGCTAATTAATACATATTTCGGTAAAATTACCTTTAATAAACAGACTAGTAAAATTAAAACCCTCAAGCAAAACTTTAATTTATCAGTATATTCATATTTTATATGTTTCTTTGGTGTACTATTTTATAAATAATAGTTTTGGTCAAATAGAAGCCCACATGTTACTTCAACAAAAAATATTTAATGGCCTTTTTTTTATACAAATATTTACAAAATGATATTCTTATATATTTACCTCATCTGGTTGACAAATTTTACTTTTCTGTATCTGTACAAGTATATCGAAGGCCAGCCTCAAAGCATTGCTTTTGGAAGGTGAGCTTTTTGCAAAGGAAGGCAAATGTATAAACCACAGACTAACACAATAACCAACGAGGCACCTACAAAACACATAATCAGTAATGGGACATACACAATATGTGCATGCATAAGAAGCAAATATAATTAAATGAAATTACTTTGCCCACATCACAGGAGTTTCAGAATGTTTTCTTGCTATCTGAAAAATTCAGAATGCAAATGCTATAGAAGTAAAATAAAAATCTCCCAAATATATAAATATTAAAATATAAATAAATTTAATGAAAATATGATGATATTGACAGTAAAATATATAAAATCTTACAATAATTTTTGGTTTTACATATTTACTATTAAATTGATTACCACCAAAATTTTTCTTCTATTATCAGGAATGAAAACAGTCAAAATGCAAAAAAGAGGAAAATATATACGCAGTGTTATTTTGAACTAGACAAAAATAGCTTAAAAAGAATATATTTGTGTACTAATGTATGTACAAGAATAGTGGTGCAGTAAGAAATTCTTTCTGAGGAGGGTTTTAGACAAGTTTAGTCTAATAAAGCCGTGTAAAGTCCACTAAAAATAATAAAATTGTAGGAAAAAACAAAAATTTCTCGGAAACAAAAACGGAAATCCTCAAAGACACGGAAGATTATCAGAACTTCCGTTATTCAAAAAACAACAACTCTATTAATTATTGTCAAATATGGGGACTGAATCCATGTTTCTAAAAGTGTAAAGGAAAAAAAAATATATGAATGCATGACATTTTCTACAGGCAGTATAAACATATATATATATATATATTTTTAATTTAATGTGTCAATGACATACAGGATTAACACTGTTATTGAAGAAAAAAAATCAAGGACTTTTAAAGACCTTTTTAAGAAAATTCAAGGACCATAAAATTACATACTTTAGACAATAAAAATACAAAATGGAGGAGGAAAAAAACCAGAAGAGGAGATTATTGGTTTTATTGATCGTTTAAAAATTCACGGACCTTATTCTTTTTTCTAGGACTTTCAAGGAAAAATTTAAGGACTTTCTAAGACAGTGGGAACCCTGGACATATTAGAATGCAAAACTACCACACGCCACTGCATATGAACTTTTGAACACTAAACCTTTTTGTTAAATATAAAAGGCATCATGCTAAAAAAAAAAAAAAAAGCTACAATTTTATACATTTTAAAGTTATTTCCTACAAAAAAAAAAAGCAAGTTCAGAATTTTTAGACATGACGAAAAACAATGTTAAATAAGACAACTCTGTGTTTAGCCACCTTTTGAGCACTTCTAATTTCTTGTTTACTTCTTCTCGCCATTGGACTGTTTGGCATAGGACTAGCTTGAGCAATTAGATTCAGAAGAGACTTGGCAGGATTCTTATGGAACAGCTGGGGCTTCAGCATTCCAAATTGCTTGTACCGGTACTCGAGTCCAACCGGTAAACCGACAGGCTCCGGCGGGGCCACAAAAACAGTTCGGTCGCTCATCTGAGACTCGTCTATCTCCAGAAACTTTAATTCACTGCTTTCAGACAGCTCCACTCGTTCTGTGCACTCGTCGAAAAATGCAAGACTGACATCTTTGTCGGAGACGAAGGAACGTTCCTCGATGAAACGGATAAACATTTGGGTCTTCATGACAAGGGAGAAAAATCGGCCATAGGCCTTATCACGACTCCTTAGAAAACCTAGGGAAGTTTTATTAATAAAATACTATGTTGTGGACAATTTATAAGGAAACAAAGTACATGCATTGATATTCAATACACTAAACGTTTAAGTCGTAAATAAATTTGAATATTGCAACTGAAAAGTATCTTCATATATTTATTTCAAATATAAAAAAAGTAAACTTTGTAAACACAAAAAAATCATTAATTTCATCTAGGAAATACAGTCGAACCCTGTTAACGCATAATAGTTTAACACAAAGTAAAAGCAGTTCCCTGTACAGTAAAACTTAAACTTAACATTAATTTATTCATTTAACACAAAATCGCATGTAAAAAAATCCAGCTTCAGAGGATACAAAATTTGCTCTTTAAATCACCTTTCTATTTTTAGATGAAACCTTGCACCATTTCCTAAAGAAGCAAGATTAGGTCTCATATGCTTTAAACAATTTTGAAGATTTAGACAATAAATGAAAACAATTTATGTCATTTCATTAAGTGATCTTTTTTGTATCTACCACCAAATGTCAAGGCTTTATAAAAAGTCGTTTCTAAATGCACTGGGCTAGAAGATGTCGTTTCTAAATGCAGTCGTTTTTAATACTAGTCGTTTCTAAATGCACTTTTAGATGAAACCTTGCACCATTTCCTAAAGAAGCAAGATTAGGTCTCATATGCTTTAAACAATTTTGAAGATTTAGACAATAAATGAAAACAATTTATGTCATTTCATTAAGTGATCTTTTTTGTATCTACCACCAAATGTCAAGGCTTTATAAAAAGTCGTTTCTAAATGCACTGGGCTAGAAGATGTCTTTTCTAAATGCAGTCGTTTTTAATATTAGTCGTTTCTAAATGCACTTTTAGATGAAACCTTGCACCATTTCCTAAAGAAGCAAGATTAGGTCTCATATGCTTTAAACAATTTTGAAGATTTAGACAATAAATGAAAACAATTTATGTCATTTCATTAAGTGATCTTTTTTGTATCTACCACCAAATGTCAAGGCTTTATAAAAAGTCATTTCTAAATGCACTGGGCTAGAAGATGTCGTTTCTAAATGCAGTCGTTTTTAATACTAGTCGTTTCTAAATGCACTTTTAGATGAAACCTTGCACCATTTCCTAAAGAAGCAAGATTAGGTCTCATATGCTTTAAACAATTTTGAAGATTTAGACAATAAATGAAAACAATTTATGTCATTTCATTAAGTGATCTTTTTTGTATCTACCACCAAATGTCAAGGCTTTATAAAAAGTCGTTTCTAAATGCACTGGGCTAGAAGATGTCGTTTCTAAATGCAGTCGTTTTTAATACTAGTCGTTTCTAAATGCACTTTTAGATGAAACCTTGCACCATTTCCTAAAGAAGCAAGATTAGGTCTCATATGCTTTAAACAATTTTGAAGATTTAGACAATAAATGAAAACAATTTATGTCATTTCATTAAGTGATCTTTTTTGTATCTACCACCAAATGTCAAGGCTTTATAAAAAGTCGTTTCTAAATGCACTGGGCTAGAAGATGTCTTTTCTAAATGCAGTCGTTTTTAATATTAGTCGTTTCTAAATGCACTTTTAGATGAAACCTTGCACCATTTCCTAAAGAAGCAAGATTAGGTCTCATATGCTTTAAACAATTTTGAAGATTTAGACAATAAATGAAAACAATTTATGTCATTTCATTAAGTGATCTTTTTTGTATCTACCACCAAATGTCAAGGCTTTATAAAAAGTCATTTCTAAATGCACTGGGCTAGAAGATGTCGTTTCTAAATGCAGTCGTTTTTAATACTAGTCGTTTCTAAATGCACTTTTAGATGAAACCTTGCACCATTTCCTAAAGAAGCAAGATTAGGTCTCATATGCTTTAAACAATTTTGAAGATTTAGACAATAAATGAAAACAATTTATGTCATTTCATTAAGTGATCTTTTTTGTATCTACCACCAAATGTCAAGGCTTTATAAAAAGTCATTTCTAAATGCACTGGGCTAGAAGATGTCGTTTCTAAATGCAGTCGTTTTTAATACTAGTCGTTTCTAAATGCACTTTTAGATGAAACCTTGCACCATTTCCTAAAGAAGCAAGATTAGGTCTCATATGCTTTAAACAATTTTGAAGATTTAGACAATAAATGAAAACAATTTATGTCATTTCATTAAGTGATCTTTTTTGTATCTACCACCAAATGTCAAGGCTTTATAAAAAGTCATTTCTAAATGCACTGGGCTAGAAGATGTCATTTCTAAATGCAGTCGTTTTTAATACTAGTCGTTTCTAAATGCACTTTTAGATGAAACCTTGCACCATTTCCTAAAGAAGCAAGATTAGGTCTCATATGCTTTAAACAATTTTGAAGATTTAGACAATAAATGAAAACAATTTATGTCATTTCATTAAGTGATCTTTTTTGTATCTACCACCAAATGTCAAGGCTTTATAAAAAGTCATTTCTAAATGCACTGGGCTAGAAGATGTCGTTTCTAAATGCAGTCGTTTTTAATACTAGTCGTTTCTAAATGCACTTTTAGATGAAACCTTGCACCATTTCCTAAAGAAGCAAGATTAGGTCTCATATGCTTTAAACAATTTTGAAGATTTAGACAATAAATGAAAACAATTTATGTCATTTCATTAAGTGATCTTTTTCGTATCTACCACCAAATGTCAAGGCTTTATAAAAAGTCATTTCTAAATGCACTGGGCTAGAAGATTGTAACATACCGAGTATAGGGAATGATCCTTACTAAGAATTCTTCATAAATATTTCTTAAGAGCGATTATTTGCTAGATATAGTGAGATAAAAGATTAGATGTAAAATATATCAACCCTGGTATGGTGTCGGTAAAGTAGGCAAACTTGAAAATATTATCCTTACTGAAAAGGAATTTATGATCCTGCAGAAGTTTCCATACATTGTTTTTAAGAAGCAATTCATGTTAGGATAAATAATCAGTTTGTAATATCTATTAAGGAGTGAATCTATTACTTAATTTACAAACTAATTCAACAAGACTAAAAAAGTGTGAAGGAAATCTTGGTGAGAAGCGAGTTAGATAGGGTAAAATTTAGGACTACTGATATTAAGATGCAAGATTTTAAGAACAAATTGATACAAATGGAATGTTTGAGGATTGAATTGATATAAATAGTCTGTAGGTTCTATTTACAAACAAGACATGGGCAACACTGGGAAAAACTGTGAGTATTTAACACACACAATAAATTTATTGAAACCATAAAATGCCCTACAATTAATACTTTTTAACTTTTAATCAGAGCTGACCCAAAATTATATGAAAAGAGACGCATACAGTTATTTTTAAATTAATGTCTATTAAAATACAACTCTTTCAATAATTAGGACAAAAAAAGAAGGGGCCCTCACCCGTTAAATCAAATAAAGAATTTGGATCGGTCGTTCCAATTGTTGGAGCGGTAGTGATTGGCAGGAGAAAGGAACGATACCCTTTCAAAATGGACGCCATGAAACGGAGAAATGCTTCCTGGATCTCTAACTCAAGCTGACGCTGAAAAAAAAAAGTTACTTCAATAAATTGTAGCAATCAGAAAGATAACTTAATCATCCATTTTTTTTAAAGTGGGGAATTGAAGTTGAGAAAGATAAAGTGGGGAAATGTCAAATCAAGTATGCTAAGAAACAATGCTGACTGGTAATATTAGATTTTTCACAAAGTAAGAACTGCACAATAGCTGAACTTTAAAAAACATAGCTACAACAATCATATTTCTCAGGGGAAAAAAAAGGGAGGTCTTTCATACTGAAATTGCTCAACATTTGCTTGGGAGAGGATGATCACAATATTTAGGGAAAAAAGTTCATTAATAAGATTTCTAAAATATTCCCTGATTTTATGGCAGATTTCCCCAACTTTACAGATGTGTAGACACCCTGATCAAATAGAACAAATGTATGCTAAAGAGATAATAACACGGCAGTTTTTTAAAAATAGTTTGGGCGGTAACGAAAAGTCTAAATTTTTCAGTTACATTATACTTACAACGATTACCTCCATAATTCTCTGGGTAAATGGCGCCAAAATACAGAAGAACAGGGAAACGTACCTTCAACACAATAGAAAATTTCCTAGATTTTCTGGAAATTTAAAATTTTTTTCCGACATTTCCCAGAATCAGAAAGCTTTCTGACATTTCACTGATTTCCAGGTTCTGTGGTCACTCCAGGGATGAGAGTGATCAGAGAGCAAAAAGGAGGAAATCCAAAAATTCATTAAAAAAGCTCACAGAAGAAATACACAAAAATTCAACAAAAGAGTATGTAGGAAGGATAATTCAATAATTTTAAAGATACAATGAAATTTCTCATGCTATATAATAATTACATTTCAAATATTAGGATTTAGCGAAGTAATCTGTGAGGAAAGGGGAGCTAAGAGTGAAAATCTTTTGTTTAGACATGTGGAAAAGTATACTTTTTGCAGGAAAAACTGGTTCAGATCAGAAAAATGTGGATCCTCAAAACAGGGACAAAGAGGAGGAAAATGTTACATAAAAATCCAAAAAGGAGGAAAACTCTCATCCCTGGGTCACTCCATAGTAGGCAGATCAATAATTAGCATGTAGTTACATGCCACAATCCGAGTTGTGCCAACTCATTGTATAAAGCGAAAATGTGCACATCTGATGCTAGGAATTAAACACGAATTGTGTCGAATGTTAGATGATTTATCTACTCCCGAGTCTCGAATTTGGCAGAAACACTTTCTTTATAAGACCATTAAGAAGTTCATGTATAATAAATGAAAGACTGTGTTTACAACTGATAAGTGTTCTTTAAAATTAAATCCATTATACTACTAACCTTAATCTGTCCGGCACTTAAGACACTTATAACTTTTCAAATGTTTTTGTCAGAAAGTTAAATATATTTTAATGCATATGGTTGGTATTAATTAATGACTTATAAGGGCAAAAAAAATTACCATCAGATTTCTCACTGAAGTCACAGAATGAAAATCAATAACTTTATAAGGACTTTTAAGGACCTGAATAATATTTTTGAAGGATCTTTAAAAATTTGTTTTCAGGCATGTACTTAATGTGACACTTTACAGCTACTTTGTCCGTAGCGCTAATATCAAGAACTTTCATGCACAAATTGCAATTTGCCTTACAAACAGACTTTGAAGATATTGAAATCCATTTTTCATTTACACTGCGCTTTAACCACAGCACATTAAATGTGCACTTTCCATGCACAGAATTTGTAAGTTGCTTCTGCTTAAAAAAAAAAAAAAAAAAAAAAATACAGCACGTGTTAACTACAAACTCTTTTGGCTCACAAAACAAACACTGCTCGCACGTGTTCATCTAACACAGTACGGTGCGTAACTAATACCGTTTGAATTCCACTTCACCAATCAGCAAATACAAACTAAACAGTGTACAAGTTGATGCCTGTGTACTACAAATATAAAAAAAATTCCAGTGTGGCACGGATAAGTGGAGATCCCGCAGGGACGAGCAAGCCAGAGTTGAGTTTTTATAAATATTGTAATCGGGCACAAAACATCCGAAAAAAAATTAAGGACTTTTAAGGACCTCTAAGCATTTTCAAGTACTTTTAATGCCTGGAAAGCAAGTTAAATACAATGCACTTTTAATGATCGTGGGGACCCTGATCATGTATATCGCCTATTGTAATCAGGACAGACACTTCAATATTTTTAATTTCTAAACAACTACATAACACTAGTAACCCACATATTTGATGAAGCATATTGATAATTAAAACCAATGTTCCCACTAAAATCACAGAATGAAAATCAATGACTTTTAAAGACCTAAATAACGTTTTAAAGGACCGTTGAAAATTTGTTTCAGTTAATGAGTGACTTTGCAACTGTTTCAACCATAGAGCTAATATCAAAATCTTACTAGCACAATTTGTTTTTGGCCTTATGAACAGATTTTGATGATGTTGCAATCTATTTTTCATACACACTATGCTTTAGCCATTTATTGTGCACTTCCTGGACGTGATATTTGTAAGTTGCTTCTGTTAAAAAAAACAAACAGTGTAGCTGGTCGTAAACTTTTTTGGCTTCTTTAACTCTTGCTGCACGGATAAATGGCAATCCCGTGGGGATAAGCAAAAAAAAGAGTTGAAATTTTATAAATACTGCCTTAAAAATTAAGGACCTCTAAGCATTTTTAAGGCCTGTAAAACAAGTAAAAAAATTTAAGGACTTTTAATGACTGTGGGAACCCAGAAAACTTACCTCATGTTTCTTTGTTTTAAAGTCAAAGTCAATTAGAGCAGAATTACTCGCAAGGAGTAAGGACGTGCATGTGTTACTTCTAACTGTGGCTAATTTTGCATAAAGGGCTTGTAAAGTATTTCTAAGAGCTCTGGCAGGACGCTGGAAATTCAAATCAAATTTAAAACACTATTCAGACAGTTCAAAATACCACAGAATTCTTACTAATCAAAATGTAAAATAAAAAAATAGATTCACATCATGTTTTTTAATAAATATGTATCTAGGTTTATATTCTATAGTAGGAACAAACACTGAGCTAGTAGCAAGATATAGTTTTAAATTTTATTAGAGTTACTTATTAATTTTTTCAAATACAATTCTTTATGCCGTTAGGTCTTATAAAAATGATAACTTCTTGATAATTAATGAATTAAAACCTAAAGTACTACAAAACTTATGAAATTGCAACAGAAAAAAATCCTGATTTTATAAGTAAAATCATTAAAAACACAAAATTAATAAATGAATGTTTATATAGTATGATAATGTCGTACAGAATGAAAAAGGTTTTAAGATGGCACAACTCACCTTCGGAAATAACTTCACGTTAAGATGTCTCTTTTCTTCGGAACTAAAATTAAAAGAAAGTAAATTACTCGGAGCTTGATTTAAATTCATTGTGAAAATATTTCAAGATGAACAGCACTACTCACATAAATATAGAATTTGTGTCTAAATCAACACAAGTAACATCTTGAGGTGGATCAAACAAATCAAAGTACCGGGAATCCACACCTGAAATGAACAATGACCAATTAGATAAAAAAAAATCTGACCTAGCTAAAAAAAAATATTAAATCAGCGCCACAATTGCCTTTCAAGTTATAGACAATACATCACAAATGATCAACTAAGATAAAGTCACTTTCAGAAATGTAATTTTGATTTTCATTTTTGGATTTAATTAGAAAATATGCAATATTGTAATTTAAAGTAACATTTATACTGCTGCTATAACACAAAAACAAAATTTAAACAGCAATTTATTACCAAAGTGGAATTAAAGGATACAACTACTACTTCTAAATATAAAATTCAAAAATTCAATTAACTAAGATAAAAAGCATTTTAAATATGTTTAAATTGTTAATTACAATTAAAGTATGAAAGTAAAATATCTAAAGTTACTTAGTAGTGTGATTATCTTGTGTATGCATGGGACATTTTCGCTCTTTTTTCTACATGTGAACAGATTAGAATTAAAAAATTGTAATAAATAACCTACAAATGGATGAGACACATTTATGTCCTGTGGAGCAGTGGGTTGATCTTGTTAAAATAATTGTTTTTCCATATAACTATGCCACTAACTAATATATAAAATTAAAACATAACTAGTAAAATATTGATAATAATTTCGCAGTTCCAATCCGTTTACAAGAAGGCATAAAAAAGTTCAATATATGATGCACATCAGAGAATTGCCTCCCAAAAAATTCTAAATACGCTGACTGATACAATTAAAAATTTTGTGAATAAAGACACTATATAAAAGCATACACATAACACGAATAGACACAAAATTAAAAAGTTTATTTTTAAAAGAAAGTTATAAAAAGAATAAACTCTTTACATAATTATATTGATATTAATATCACTTGAGTGTGATATTAATAAGTTAAAATACGACTGTATAAAATCAAATTCTTATCACACATAAAATTTAAAAGAAGTAGGTCAAAAGAAAAAAACAAGACAGGCATAATTAAGACGGTAAACTTACCCACTAAAAATGGCACAGGAGCGCACAGCACATCAGACAAACCAAGTGGGCAGAGAGGTATGTACGGACATTGCCAGTGGAACGGAAAAATCAGCTAATGAGAAAGAACAGACCAATGCATAAATAATAGAACATTGAATAATGAAAACCTTTAGAAAGCAGGTCTAAATAAATTTATTGAATTAAAAAAAGTTTATCTACTTTCAAACTAATTTAACTAATAAATGTTTCAAACATTAAAACTAATTTAAATTTGCTGAAATTTTTATGGACTGAACTTGTATGCAAGTAAAAATTCATCAAAACCCTAAAATATAGAAATTATCCATGTTTTTTACTAAACCTTATGAGTTTTATAATGAATAAAAAAATTTCAAAAGTTAGCAACTTTACTTAAGATTCTAGTATAAATTTATAAGTGTACCCAAAAGCAGAATTGTTCATTACGAGGTGCAACAACTGTTGCATAAATTGATCATTTATTTGCAGCAAGAGCAATACATTTTCTTGTCAAATGCAGTGAAACAGCATAATTTCTCAATACTGCGTAAGTCATAACTTTATGGCAACAGAATTGACAGGGAAAGAAGATCAAATATCATTTTTGGTTGGAATTGTGATTTTTTTCCTTTATAAAGTAAGACATTACAGAATTTTTAACAACTAATATAGCTCCATTGGCAAAATTTGACATTTTTTCAAAGAAAGAAATAAAAGTGCAAAACGAAAAGTTACTAATTGTAAATATTTATGTATATAAAAAAAAGTCAAACTTTTCTGTCTTAGCAAAGTTAAGAAAATGTACTTCTATCTACCTTTAGACAGACTAAAGTTTTCAATAAGGGAAAAACAAATTTAATTTAAGTATGCATACTAACATGGTATTTCCTTAAGTTTCCTGAGAATTCAAATTTTTATTTTTATCTGCTTAAGGCAAATAATTGTCAGTTACTCATGAGGAGCATATGTTCTCAATAAAGTAGTTTTCTATAAATCACCAATTAAAAAATCCCAGTTTTCCCCCAAAAAAATCTTATAATCACTTAATACTGGTGCTCGGCTAATAGAATTTGCCACACTCTCCAACGTGGGCTGCTATCACACAAACCCCCCCCCCCCCCAAAAAAAGTTGTGTTAGTATTGAAATACCAATTAAAACTTACACGCTTCCTACTGAAATCACAGAATGAAAATCAATGACTTTTTATAGACTTTTAAAGAATTAAATATTACTTTTTAAGGCAATAAAAAATTTGTTTTCATACACCAGGTCTTTAATGTATGACTCTACAGCTGCTTTTCCCAGAGCATTCAAATCAAAACCTTTCATGCATAATTTGCCTTACAAACAGACTTTGATGACGGTCTTTTGACTCGCAAAACATAAATACTAATCTCATGAGGTCCTCTCACAGTGTAACTAAAACCATTCGATTTCTACTCCAACAATCAGCAAATATGAACCGAACAATGTACAAGTTAATGCATGTGTAATACAAATATACCAGAAAAATTTGGTGCAGCGTGGATAAGTGAAAAAATTAAGGACTTTTAAAGACCTCCAAGCATTTTTAAGTACCTTTAACGAATGAGGGAACCCCATTACAGCCAAACTTAAACTGACGTACATGTCATTATGTAACCTTGTATCTGCTTATGGAAAAATTTCACATTTTTAAAACTTCCATAGGAGAGCGAGCCTACCATAACAACAGCTTCAGCAACGCTTGTCAGGACATCGGGCCGCAACGAATGAAAGAGAATTTTTTGTTCAGTCAGGGCGAAAAGGAGAATTTTAAGGCAGTTGTCTGGCCCCAAATTCTTCAGCAACTGGATGAAAGATGCACCGCTAGAAGAATTATCATACATGTTTGAATAATTATCGTATATTTTAACCTGTTCATCATAAACTTTGATTCAGTAATTTAAAAAAAAAAAAGCACATATATTTTAACAATTCTAATTTCTTTAAGATTTTGAAATTTATTAGGGAATGGGAACACAATCCTAAAATATTAGGGAGGAATTCAATTGTTAAGTTCATATAGCCTATAACTTAATAGCTTATTTTATACATACTTTATCTGCAATTTTTAAAGTTGTAATGTCCATCACATACACAGCATTATATGTGCAAAAATGAATTAAATAAGTGGGAAAAAAACACTGAAACATTAAACAATGTGTGTTTAGCAGTGACAATTTTAAAAGGATTTACAATATAAAGAGAAACGGATCTTTCAAAATAAAGCACCAATACAAAATAATGCAATTTATTGGGTAAGCCAAATCCCAGTTGTAAAATGAAAGAAATAAAAAAAAAAAACTTGTCCACTAATTTCTTTTCAACCTGTGCACTGTAAAAAATGGACCTTCAAAAAACAGCATAGGACACTTTAATTGGTGAAAGTTCACAGTTAAAATTGGCTTATAAATTGTACATTAATTAAACTTCTTTAAATGTAAAGTAGAAAAAATAATTTTATGCAATTTAAAAACATTTAAAAAGTATTTCAATAATACTAAATTCACAAGTACAGCCCATAAAATTGGTAAAGGATATGCTAAGCAAGTTAGGAGAATCATTTCCTTTTCAATTTGGAATGATTATTTCAATACGATAAATAAGCAAAGGATAATACTTTTAAAGTCTGAACAAAAAACAAATTCTATTAAACATAAATTTACTTTAACATCTTTGCTGTAGTTTCTTAATAATTTCATTTGCAGTTTTTTACAAAAAAAGAAAAACCCGCCCAAATGAAGCAAAACTGCCTCATTTTAAAAAGTACAAAAATTCAAAATTGTTTAGAAAAATTCCAAGATTATTTAAGAATTTTTCACCACAGTAGGAGCTCCTGTTTTATGTTTTGAATATTCAGAGAAATTTTTAAAATTCCAAAAAAGGGTTTCCACTCAAATCCCAAAATAAAAATCAATGACTTTTTAATAACTTTTAAGGACCTAATTAAAGTTTTTAAGGACCTTTGAAAATTTGTTTTCAGGCATCATGTCTATATATAATATTTTTTATTAAGTATATTCTACCAAAACAGTAACAAGTTGGCACATACCTAATACAAATATGTCGGAAAATTCCGATACAGTGCGGATAAGGGGATAGCAAGTCTGAGTTGTACTTTTATAAATTTTGCAGTTGGACAACATACACAAAATTTAAAGACTTTTAAGGACCTCTAAGCATTTTCAAGGACTTTTAAGCACCTCTAGGCATTTTCAAGTACTTTCAAGGCCTTGAAAACAAGTTCAAAAATATTAAGCACTTTTAATGACTTTCAATGACCGTGGGAACCCTGTAAAATAGCTGCATCAGTCTGTTTGCCATGACTAAAAAGCACCTATGTGGAAAGAATCTTTCTTGGTTTCAAGCAGAGGTATACATTACAAAAGTATACGTCAATGGAAAGGTATACTTACGTCAATGGAAGCTGAGTATCTCCAGGTTGTGCAAGTGTAATAGTGTAGTCAGATAACTGAAAACAAAACAAAAATTATCTTATATGTACAATAAATTGTAAGCTAATTTTGTTAAGTTTTAAAATGCAGGGGGAGCAGTGGAGTGTTCTAAGAAATTTAGGTAGGAATTTTAGGGAAAATTCTTGAAATTTTAGGGATAGTTCTTAAAATTTTAAGAATAATTAAAAAACATTCAGATATATTTCTGTTGAAGCTGACATAGTGTCCTAACATAGATATATTCTTTCCAAAGCTTATTACAATACCAACAAAAAAACTGTCCCAATTTAAAAAAAATTAAACTTCAAACAACACTTTAGCAAAAGAACAGTTGTATAATTAAACAATTATACTATTTTGACAAACATGAGAATTTAATTAAATCCACTTTTTTCACCTGGGGAAATTCAATATGGAGGAAAGTCAGGGTATTTTCGGGGTTTTCAATTTTTTTTAGGAATTATCAAAAAATATAAGTACCCTTTTAGAAATTTTAGGTAGAAACAAAAATTTAAGGAATATTAGGGCGAATGCGACCCCAGAAAATGCTCTAAATATAGATTAGATGGAAGACAACAATTAAACTACAAGCAAAGAAATTCAATAGCATAAAGTAATTTTATCAATGCTCCTTTAAACTCTTAAAACAATATCAATATAATAGTTAAGCTTTCAAAAACTTATAATTAAATACTAAACAGTTTATTATTAACTTTATTATTAAAAATACTGTATCTCATAGAAAATCATTGGGAAGAAAAGAAATTACTTGTGTCACATTCTGCTTAACGTTTCTCGGGAAAACAGCAAAAATAATATTCTCTGAACAAATCGATTATTTAATTTTGAATTTAATTTAATTTTTTATTATTTTTTTAATTGCAAAACACATCTTCTCAGTCAACTTTTCTACTTTAAAATCACTCAATCTTACTAAGTTAAGCACTATCAAATTAAGAAATTAGGTACCTGAATTAAAATCCTAGGCCTTTGTATTGACGGAAAAGGAACTTCAAGCATAAAATGAGATATAATTCTGAAAACAAGGAACAATTTAAAAAAAAATTCAATGCATGTCTAGTAGTTAATAAATCATTGGTTAATACTAAATTCATGTAATAATGGATGAAAGAGAGAAAGGCGATAAAATAATAAATCACAAGAATAACATCACTTGAGACATTCCACATAATTCCTTATATTTTTCATTGCACATATTTCTTTGTTTAGAGATTCTTCTTCCTTTTTCTTTTCAGACTTTTCTGTGCTATGCAATGTATTTTATTTTAAATTGGCCAAATACTAACTAAAATCATAATATCGATTACTTATATATAAGCAAAGATTCAACAATATATAAGCCTCAAAAATTTGAAAAAGCATATCACAAAATATCATAATTTATATCCCATTTGTGGCATGGAACAGATATTGTTATAAAAAAAAACTATATCTAATAGCTTGAACAGGGTCAATACACTTTTTTTATAAGTGAAATTCAAGGACTTTCAATGCCTTATTCAAGGACGACGTTACAATAAAATTTAAGGACCAATTTTACTGTTGCAGTGCCAATACAAAAATTGCATTTTTATACTTTATTTTAAATTAATAAATTTTAAGAAGTTTAAAATATATATTACTAAACAGCAGAGATGAAACAATAAGTATTGACACAATGCACGAGTTATTTGTGATCAACATGCATTTTGGGGTATGACAATCGAAGAAATTCTTTCTAATCCATTTTTTATAGTTCGAATTTTACAACCAAAGCTCGCCGAAGGAGCATTCGTTCGTACTGAACGTGATTTATTTTGTAATGGAAAAATCAATGACCATAAACACAGTTTAAAATCAGAATTACCATGATGAAAATAAACTTTTTTTAACGGACAATTTAAATTCATAGAAGAATGACGAGCGTCTCCATTCCGGCAAACACAGAACTATATTGGAAACACAACTAGCCTACACCGTTTAAAATGTGAACCACATGGTAATAAAGAAACAATAGGCAACAATTCACCAAAAACAAGTGATGCGGGGAACTGATCCCACTATGATTGACAGTAACAGAGAAAAGTGAGTCAGATAGGGAATGTGACATTAGAATTCTGGTAAGAGGGGAATTTTGCAATTTTAAAATTGAAAATGAGAATTTCAAGGATTTTCCAAAACGTTTTGGAAATAATCCATTTTACCAGGCTACTTAAAGCCTTGAAAAAAAAAAAAGAAAAAAATTCAAGGACTTTACAGACCTCTTTGGAAATAATCAAATTTTTTCAGGCTACTCAAAGCCTTGAAAAAAAAAAAAGAAATTCAAGGACTTGACAGACATTTTTGAAAATAATCCAATTTTTGCAAGCTACTCAAGGCCTTGAAAAAAAGAAATCCAAGGACTTAACAGGCCTTTTTGAAAATAATAAATTTTTCCAAGCTACTCAAGGCCTTGAGAAAGAAAAAAAATAAATTCAATAATTTTCCAGGACAAGTACGCACCTTGTTGAAGATTTAAGAGTAATTTAATGGTCAATAAGTTATATGTAAAGTGATATTTTCCTGATTTACTATCAAACCTATCAAAATGATATACATGTAACCTTTAATATGGTAAAACATCAAAATCTGATAAAATAGTTATTTGTATACACAAGTTCAAATTTATAACTATACAATTTTAGTACTACTTTTCTACCTTAAAAGAAAGGAAATAAAAAACGTACCTCTCTAAAGGAACTCTATGGGATCCAGTAACAGACATTCGATGCAAATAACGAAGGAATTTTTCAAAAGTATCAAAGAACGGCCACCGCGATAGAAGACAGATGGATTTATTGGTTTGTAAGCATTTACTTTTTCTGTCATCTTCAGTAACAAAATTTAACAGTGACCTCATAGCTTCATTTAATTTTATTTCTGAAAAGGGTTCGTAGAATGTGACAGCCGCACCATACACCTAGAAAGGGAAACATTTTTAAATTTCAAAGTCATCAAACTTTCTTTCAAAATGCAATTAAATTAATAGCGAAACTACAGACAGCAAGTGCAAAGAAAACTGTTAGAAAGATAAAACTATGTAGATAGAGATACAGTCAAACCCCATTAACATGAAATCTCGTTTCACGAGAAGTAAACACAGTTCTCTGCACTTAAAACTTAATGTTAATTTATTCATTTAAAATGAAATTCGGTTAACGCGAATATTTTCGGAAGCCCCATCAACTTCGTGTTAACGGGTTTGACTGTCGTTTAAATAATGTAACAATGTTTTACGAAAATGTCTTAGCAACTGGTTGAAATCTACAACACATAAGATTCATACAGAGTTCAATACATTTTCATATGGTTACATGCAATGTAGGTTCATTGGATTATCTCCCATTTAGTAAATTTTTTCAAAGTATTTGAACCTCAGCTTTATGCAGCATTTCCCTTATTTTTTTTTGTAAAAAATCCACTTTTATTTTTAACTGTCTTTCGAATACAGAAATTTCTTTGTTTAATACATTTTTTAGAACTAGGGGTGTGGAACATGAACAAGTGGTCACTTCATTTTTATTTGCCATGGATTGGTGTAAGTTAAAGATTTGATTTTTGCATGTTTTTTAATTTAAATTTTGTTTCAATTTGTTGAAAATTAGTATAATGGCACAAAAAACCACACCAAATCTGCAGTATTAGATTTTGTGTGATAAAAATTACATTATCCTTTCTTGTAAGTGAAAAAGAGGATTATCAGTCATTGATGGACGATGCTCAATTAAAGAGAACTCATTGTTAAAGATGTTTTTTTTCCCCTTAAACTTTTTACGACTTTATGGCGTTTCTACAGAAATTTCGGAAAGAGAGATCTTTAAAGCACCTTAAAAGGAATTTCCACAGCGATTATGATCAAAATCGTAAGAGTTGCTTTTAGGCAACTGCTGAAAAATATAAATTTTTCAATGGCAGCTACCTTATACACAGTTTGGACAAAAACCCTAATGACAAGTACTATGGCCATCAATAACCTGTATGCAAAAGTTGAACACTATAATCAATCCGTACAGGAGTTATACTGATTATGATACACACACAGAAATTTTTTCTGGACCACTTTTATGTACTCAGCATGTTCCGAAACGCAAAAATATCGAAACAAATCTTGACCAAATGCAATACAGTAAAACCCTGATTATCCTTACTAAATATTTATAGGATTTCTTTATCGTTTTACATTTTCCATTATATAGAACAAGAACAAGCGATTCCAGCAATCCTGTTAGTATGCAAAAAATGGCAAAACATTGCTGTAAAAAAACACCAAAATAATGTAACACAAAATACAAAGGACTTTTTTATAAGTAAAAGAACTCTTTGATTCAAATAAATGCATTTATTAAAATTAAATTCTTTTTAAATCCTTTATATTAACTATGATTGTGTGAGAATGTGTATGTCGATGGCTGGTAAATCTGAGGAAGCCTAACTAACCCACTTGTCGGTATCCAATTGGGCTGGAACTTAACAGACAGATTCGATGTTGTTGACAATGTATTCTATCAAATTTTGGGGAATGGCACTGTCACTAAAAGGTTGCTTTTACACACGCTGCTATAATCGGTTTGGAATACTAATAATCCCATTTAACTGATCATTGAAGAAACTCTTTTTTCTCTTGCCAAAATTGTTTTATTAAATAATAAAATTGTTTTAATCAAAATAAATAAAAGATATTAGAATGTGAGTGCATAAATTCTCTTTCATTTTTAATAAATAAATTTTGAAAAGTAGTTTACCGCTTATTTTGCTGAAATAGATGCTCTTAATATTTAAAGTTAGATGCCAACACCAAGCACACGATGACAACAGCACTTTGTTAATGAATTTAAAAATAAGCAATGCATATAAATGATCTATACAGTCAACTCGCAATGTCTCATAAGTCGAATAGATCTCGAAGTTTTCATTAGGTCCCAAGAATATGCCTAGAATAGACTACCGAGTTTGAAGAATTTGGCCTTGAACTTTGAGTTATTGCGAGTTGTCTGTCTTTATTTTCATGAGTTATATTATTTAATTGATCAGTTCATAAACATGTGTGCTCACCTTTTCAGCCGAATAGGAGGTAAGGACAAACGTGGAGAATACTGGTTTTGGCTGCTGAGCCTTCTTGGGCCAACACTCAATGTTGGCCCCCATGGGTAGGCAGAAGAGAGGAACAGAGGGGGGAAGGGGGAAGCTCTCATAATCTTCAAGAGGAAATCGACCCATAATACCTGAAACAAAGGGAGAATATTTTACAAAAAGATAAAAGATTTTTTTTATTTAATGAGATTATAGCTTGCTGAGATAAATTATAATTATTATAACATATATTTTTTTATGTTTTGTGTTAATCAACAAGTACCTCTGAATTAACGCCTAATTAGCTCACAACATGAAGTTACTTTAAGATCCAACTCATACACCCTTAATATATCAAACATGATTTAAAACTGGTCTCTTACCTGGTTTATAACACATCAAATCTGGTCTATTCATAGACTTTTTATAACACAAGAATACATCAGAACCAAGCTAAATTTGAAAAAACAAACAAACAAAAAACATGTTTTAGAAAAATATTACATTAAAAAAAATGATTAAGATATTGTATTAATGAATACAAGAAAAACGGAAACAATTAAACTGACTTCTAATATTTTTATACTCGATCTATAATATAATTAATCATGTTTAACTAAAATTAATGCCTCATTTAGATGGTAGACCCTCCAATGAGGTAACTTTGACAAATATACAATAAAGGAAATAACCTATTTAAATAGTTGGAAGTCAATTTTATATAATGAAATATAAAAGTAATACTTACTACTCCTTTATTTAAATTCTTATCTATCTTACAAAATGCATGAGGTGGATTTTCATTCTATAGAATAAAGGAAAGTTCTTAAGTTTTAGAGAAATAGAGTCATTTGGAAGAATTTGTAATGTTACAAAAACATACATTTAAGCTTAAATAAATCATAAAAAGTAGAAAAAATTCTTCAAATTTACAGATTATGTAGTGCTGACCTAAAGTATGTTATGGATATCAACAACTTAACTTGTCAGCAACATATCTCACCAATAACATAAAATGGTCAATAGGGGAAGAAATGCCAAATTTTCCAGATTTTCCGTAGTTTTAAAGAATTTTTACAATTCAAGCATGATCAATACTCTTACATTACCATGAATGATACAATTGTGAAGATTACATCAGCGTAACACTCAGTGAAAATAACGTAAATCTTGACAATAGCGAACGTATTGGTGAATTGCAAAAGTATTGGCAAACGATTGATAAAAGATATTTAGCATGGGTCTTCTCTATAGGGTTCAAAAAAGTCCGCAAAACGGTAAAAAACACGGAAAATAAGTAAAGACTATGGAAAATTCGTAGAAAGTTGGCATCTCTGATCATGACAAACCATTTTAGGGAATGAGAATTGTAATCCATTTATTGTTAGAAAAGTATAATGTACACAGGTGGGAATTCAGTAGGGATTATTTGCAGTGTTCTGTTTCAAGTCCCAAGTAGAAGAACAAGATGTAGACACAATATTTATTTGCAGCCATTCAGTCTCGATAAGCATGCCATAAAACAAAATATAATCTCTCATGCAAAGTCAATTATGCCTCTTTTTAGTAAACTTAAGATCCACACCTAACTGGCGTAATCACATCTCACCATCCATCTACCCATACAGACTTCAATAGCATCTGCCTTTCAAACACTTACAAGTAAAAACCAGAATGAAATAAGCAAATTAAATGTGGAACGAAGTGTTGCCATTCATAGAAGTTAAAACTAAACATTAATTTCTCCATTACGGAACTTGCTTGTAGTAGTAAAGAAAGATTGCATAGCAACAAATGACTGACCAGTAAATTTTACCAAGAAATTCATCAGAGGTAGGAAACATATTTAACAATTGATTATTCATCTTCAGGAATCGAAGTGTTTTTTAAAGTGTAGTCCCGGAATGATACTGTATAATTGATACTAGTATGAGGGAATACTATTGTGTATGAAGTAAAGATTTTGCGATAAAATTTTCCAAATAGTCAACAGAAGTGATGTACACTTCAAGTTGGTCACAAGAGAGAAATGTTGTTAAGGTCAAGGGATCGTGGAAGCCAAGTCAAAAGTCCGATGCACCCAGTCCAGCACAGAAAATATGTTATTTTAAAGCCATTTCCACTTCTTGAGCAGTTACATCATTGTTACGCTTTCCCAACTGAAAAAATGAAAGGCGACCCTGGTATACTATACTAAAACTCTTTTACATGATCTACATTATCATTCTTTTTATTTTCTTGGTAGAGTTTAGAAACACCTTGTATATGCCGAAGACCATAAACCAAGTAAAATTTTACTATTAAGTAAAATACTACACTATAAAATATAAAAGTAACTTTATAGATCTACTAATCTAAACATGCAAAAAAAAGAGATGAAGCACAGAGCCAGTCTAGTCTTCATAAACATACCTTATTTGCTAATATAATACAAATATCTGTCACAACTAGTTGATTGCAGGGGGCATTATCAGGGGCCCTCCGATACGTGATGAATGTTTTGGAACCACTGTTATTGACGTTGGCCGAGTAGCCACTGGGAGTGGTCAAGACCACCTCACTGTCCGCCATCACTTTTTCCTTGCCCTCGAACAAAACACTGAAAAAAGAACAGTAACATGTGAATCAAATACCAAATATTTTCAACTAGAAGCTTTTTTGGTAGGTTAGAGGACAAAATACTTCATTAGACAAATTCAATAAAAAAATTAGTCAAATTCAATTAAAGTGCAAACGGGATCAAAAAGTCACGCCCGATTAAAAAATTGAACAAAAACTATTATCCAGAATGATACATGGTTTTTTGAAAATAGTAGATTCAGTGCTTTTTTAGGAACATCAATTACCACAGTCAAATTGAACGTGTCCCCTTTGTAAACCACAGTATATATAAAGAAGTGCCCAAATTATAAGTGTGTAAAACAAAGCAAATCATGAAGAACGAGCACTAAAATTAAAAACTTTATAGCTAGCCACATAGGGGGCGCACTTTAAATTTGGCTAAGTTGATTGGCGTTATATATTACTTAAGTAAAGGGTCCCCACTGAAATTAAAGGAAGGAAATCAATGACTTTTCAAGGACTTTTAAGGACCTTCGAAAATTTGTTTTCAGGCATATCTTTAATGTGTGATTTCACAACTGCTTCGCTCATAGCGCTAAAAACCAGTCTTTCGTACAGTTTGAACTTTGCCTTATGAACAGACAGATATTTTATAAATGAACAAACTTTGTTGATGTTGCAATCCATTTTTAATATGCAGGGTGCTTTAGCCAAAGCACATTAAATGTGCATTTTCTGGACACATAGTTTTTGTATGTTGCTTATGCTAAAAAAAACAAAAAAAAAAAAACAAAAAAAAAACACTTGCTGCGCTGGTAAAAAAAATCACTTGTGACTCTCAAAAAAATACTGCTCACACATGTTTAATACGAATCTGTCAGAGAATTCCGATATGGCATGGATAAGAATGGGGATAGCAAGTCTGGGTATTTTTTTGTCTGAGTGTATTTTTATAAATTTTGCAGTTGGAAACACAACATCCTACAAAATTAAGGACTTTTAACGACCTCTAAGCATTTTCAAGTACTTTCAAGGCTTTGAAAACAAGTTAAAAAATATTAAGCACTTTTAATGACCGTGGGAACCCTGAAGCACTAGTGTACTTTTCTAAAACAATAAATCAATCAGTACTATAGTTTATGCACAGTAATTTTTTTTTATCTGGGTAAGATTTTTGCCTGACCCATTAGATCAACCATCCTCATACATTTGGCACGAGGTAGACTTCAAAACAAATCCTAAAAATACTGCTTGTGCAATATCATAAATATTTAAAAATGTTATAGTTAGCAAAATTACCATCTGCAGTTTTCAGAACTGAAAAAAGATAGACTGAGAGGTAACTGTAAGATTATAGAACATCATTCTGAATTCTTTATAGAAAGTCGAGAAATGTCAGCAGATCATGAATCTGCTGGGGCAAAAATGGCAGAGAGTATTCAAAAATCAACTTTGAGTGAGTTGAACTAAATCCGATTGCCAAATATGCCATAACTTGCCAAATAATGAGCATTCTTTTTTATATGGTAACCTACTGCTCTTTAATTTTCAATGAGGAAGAGTGCAGACAATATTTATTCTCAGGTGAAAAATGCTTCCATCTTTTAAAAGTAAGCCAAGTTGGCGATAAATATTACGTCACTAATGACATAATATTTACAGCCAACATGGCTGACTTTTAAAAGATGAAATATCTTGGAGCCAGATAAAACACAAATAGTCTGCAACCTTCTTAATTGAAAATTTAATAGTGGTGGGTTACCAGAAAGAAAAGAAATGCTCATTATTTTGCAAGTTACAACATATTTGGCAATCGGATTTAGTTCAATTCATTCAGTCGTTTTTTTTTTTTTAATAGTTTCGGCCATTTTTGTCTCAGCAGACCAGTGGATTCCTGATCTACAAAAAATTCAAAACAATGTTCAATGGGGTACCTAATCTTATAGTCACCTCAAAGACTTGTACCTGTATTTTGCATCCATTGAACATTTGTTCATTACTTTCTTAATGATTATGTACATTAAAAAAAAAATTGCATTTACATTAAACAAAAAAAATTTATGATATTCTTAAACATTGCAAGAAGTATTATAAATCAATATAAAACTCAATGACAATTTCAAATTGCTATTTCAGGGTGGCCACAAAATTCAGGGAAAAAAGTTCCCTGATAATTCCGATAGATTTCTAAAAATTCTCTAATTTTACGGCAAACTTATTTCAAACACCCTCAACTTTTCCAGATTTCCCAAATGTGAATATACTCTGATCAAATAGAACATGCATGTAATAGAGATAATATGTCAATTTATTTTTAAATAATTTTGGCGGGAATGAAAAGTTTAAATTATTCCGTAACATTAAACTTCTAATGATTACCACCACAATTCTCCAGGTTAATGGCGCCTAAGAATGAACAGGGAAACGTACCTTCAAAACAATGATAGCAAATTTCCCCGATTTTCATGAAATTTAAAAAAAATTCCCTGACATTTCCCCAATTTATATCCAGAAACAGAAAGCTTCGCGACATTTCCCAGATTTCCAGGTTCTGTGTACACTAAGTATTTTAATAAAGAAATGATAATCTAAATCCTACATTTACACAAGAAAGAGTACTGTAGCAATGTGTGCTAAAAGGGCGTCGAACCAAGGACTCCTAGATCAGCAGACAGGCGAGTTAACCACCAGACAAAAGTGACCACTAGTGTCTAGGTGTTGTATGTGTCTTTTGTACACGAGACCATCACAAGTACTTACCCAACATCCACCAAGGGCGGCTTATCCCTCCCTCGCTTGTAGCAAAAATAAATATTGGGACTCCGCAAGCTCCCATGGTTGAGGTCAGCAGGAAAACCTAGCGGTGTGAGCTCTATGCAAGTGTATCCCTTAGGAATGGACTCTCCCTGACTGCGAATGATGACAGTGACGTCAGTTATGGGAACCAAGGGATGCGTCGTCTTGGGGATGTTCCCGTCCCTGGAAAATTCATCCAATGGCGAAGCATTGTCTTGGAGTCCGGCAACCACAAAGTAGTCGGCTACTCTTTTATCCTCCATTCTTGAGCGTCACCATCGTTAGAGTGGAGGACTTGAGAGAGAAGGCGTGCCTGAAATAGAAGGTCATTAGCAACTACCAGAGGGTTGCTTATTCAGGGTTCCCTCTCAAATCACAGAAGGAAAATCAATGACTTTTAAGAACCTAAATAATTTTTTTAAGGACTTTTGAAAATTTGTTTTCAGGCATCATGTTTATATATAAATTTAGTACATTCTACCAAAAAAGTTACAAGTTCGCGCATGCGTAATACAAATATGTCAGAGAATTCCGATACGGAGCAGATAACTGGCGGTCACATAGGAAGCAAGTCTGAGTTGTGGCACACAACATCCACAAAAATTAAGGACTTTTAAGGACCTCTAAGCATTTTCAAGGACTTTTAAGGACCTCTAAGCATTTTCAAGGACTTTTAAGCACCTCTAAGCATTTTCAAGGCCTTGAAAACAAGTTAAAAAATATTAGGCACTTTTAATAACCGTGAGAACTCTGTTATTAAATACTATTTGGGTACTAACCATAGGTGAAAGTTACGAAAAAATTGCTTACAGAAACTTTATTTACGGACATTTCAACTCCACTATAACACGCCTGACAGGAGCAAATCTCTGCAATATAATCAGTGACTATAATATAGACATAACACGCGAAAAAAATGAACATCACAACACAATTCTCGGTAATAGCGCCAGCTGTAATCACTGGAACAGTTGCCATTTCATCTGCGCAACACTCCACAAAATAGTCATCACATACCAACTTAACTAATGCCAATAAAGGCTATAACATCAGAGAAAAATGCAGGGGAAAGTATTCATTCAATGGGGTTTTTTTTGGGAAAGTCTGAGCATATGCAGGTTCCGTTATGAATTCTTTGTTAGCTGTTGAAAAACATGAACTCAAATGCAACTTGTTCAAACTAAAATACTTCCGTAATCAAAAATAAATTTTTTTTACGGAAATCCGTAAAAATACTGAAAACTTTTACCCATAGTACTATCTGGTTATAATAGCTACCAGGGGATTTGGAAGTTTACAGAGGTGAAAACAGTCAAAATATCAAAGAGGAAAATATATGCAACTTTCTTTTGAACTCCAAAAATAGCTGAATAACATTATAATTGTGTACTAATGTGTGTGCAGAACAGTGGTGCAGATAGAAATTTATTAGAGTCAAAATTATTAGAGTCGGTAGATAGGAAAAGTTTTTTTTGCTGACTATTTTAAGCAAATATGTAAAAGGATATATCGTCCAAATAATGTTATACTTAAAATTGATCAGAGGTGTGAATAGTGGTGTAAAATATTTAGATAATAAAAATTTCTATACAAATAAGGCATAGAAATACCCGGTTTGCAATTAATTACCAAGTTATTATTAATTGGCAAGGCTCCAGCATATATATGCTGCTCTAAGGAAACCAATTTAGCAAGAACTTAACAAATTATTAATTGATCATGTGATTGCCATGGCATTGTAATCAATTAATTGTTTAAACAAACATGTTTTTGTTTTCTTATAATTAAAGTTTTTAAAATCTCAACAAAATTTAGCATCAGAATTTTTGTATTGTAGTTTCAGGATAGGTCAGGTTACAAGAGATAAATCATTTATTTTTATTTGGCTTTACATATTTCTTCCGGTTCAGTGAAACAGGAGAGGAAGTCTTTGATGGGTAATGCTCAAAAGAAGAGGACTCTTTGTTAAAGACAATTTGTTTTAAATTTTGTTATGCCTTATGTGGATTTCTAAGGGAATTTCGAGAAGACATTTAGATTACCTTGAAAGGCTTAACCACACCAATTTTGAATTAATGATCTTTTTAATTTTACTTTTATACTTAATCATACTTTTAAAATTTTGATGATGGTTTGGGAAGTTAAATATTGCCCCAATGGTACAGATATACTATTAATGAAGTATTTCTAGAGGTACAGCTTATGCATGGATATAAAGACACTTTCGAAACTTTTTTCACTAACTTCATCAATTGTCAAACCCAGAGGTTCACAAATTCCTTCAGATACTGACACAGACAAAAAAAAAAGTTTCATACATCTTAACATGTCCGAATTAAATTCAATGATACCTGGTTTTAAGACAGTTTCCATACAGAGAAATTCAAAATTTTCTCTACTATTATACAAGTTTTTGTGTAAAGGTTGAAATTTAAAATTGTTTATAAGATATTAATCATGATGTAATTTAGTTGGTTGTATTCAGATTATCTGGCGCCGTCAGCAACACGAGGGCTATAATGCGCCGAAACATTTCGTCATTTAACAAACCAACATACATTTACAAACACCCATGCCAACACGGGACTCGAACCCGCAACCTCGCGGTCTAGAAGCCAGCACGCTAACCACTATACCGTTTGGTCGGCCATGATGTAATTTAGAATTATAATGTATGAAAACAAAATAAGGTTAAAATGCGTTATACGCCACCCCCCCCCCCTTTTTTGGCGATTTTATGCAAGTATGATAATTTGGCACCTATATGGTTCCATTACAACTCGGCATCCATTTTGGTAAACCTGTAGTTAAATTCAGTAAAAGTGTCGATTCAACTTGGCAGCATTCTACAAAGTCTTTGGGGGGGGTGGGGTGGGGGGGCATGTAGAACATTTTAACCCAAAATAACGCAGATGTGTCTCTTAGAAAATACATTACAATTTTCATTCCTTTTTGCTTTCTAAATTTCATGCATTGCAGGTAGAAATAATCATACATAAATATGTAAAGAAAGTATGATAGATATCGTTTGCTTGTGCAAATTTATGCTAATGCCATGATAATAAAAATTTAGCAAAAAAATCAATAATTTTTCTATTTTACAATCGATTATTTCCTTATAATAATTTGTATTAAAACATATTTAAAAGAAATGTAAACAAAATTGTAGGCATATAAACTAAGTATAGTGCTTTTTGTGTTTAGATGACAATATTTTAGCACAAGGTAAACTTTGTCAATATTCAAGGATAAATTTCAAAAAGTTTCAGTCAAACTAGTTTTTCGTTACAATTTCTTAATGCAAATATTCCAAAGTGAAAGGTATTTTTAAAATACTTCAAATCCAGGTAAGTACGGTCTTAATGAAGTAACAATGGACTGTAAATAATAAGTTTATTAAAACCACAGAAAAGAATTAAAGAACGAGTCCAAAGAAAAAAATTAAAGGAGGAGTTGCATGAGCAAACACTATAGTAGTAATATATATAGGCACTGATTAAAAACAATGGTATTTTTAAAGAACATTCTCTCATTGGGAGTAGGGAAATAATTTAAACAAAATTTCATCATTTCATGTTTTAGCAATATGGTGAACAAATGTTTCTGATAAACTTTTGAATCAAAATAGTTCAGCTAGTGCATTTTTACAAAAAATTAAACAATTTTTTTTTAATTTAGAACTTACGAATCACAGTAGACTTTAATAACTATTTACAAACATATTACTGTTATGTTTCCACATAACTGTAAATAAAATACGCCATAATAAATGAATGACATCTATTTTAGCGCCATCTAGGACACACTCGTGGAACTATTGCGGTATTTAGTCAAGCAATTATTTTGAGCATTTGGCAATTTTTTTTTATCAATGAAGTTATCCTTTAGTGATATTTATGTAAAAAAAAAATTTCCGCCAGTTATTTATACATATTTCATTTCTTATGTCTTAACAGTTGATTATGACGTCAACCTAGAAAATCTCCATTTGCATTTTAATTAACTTAGTGTAACTTTTAATTCTTAATAAAGTTAATGAATGTTCAGGTTTCAATATTTTTAAGTACATTACAAATTTAATAGACGATTTAACAGATGTACTATGAACACATCCCTCTCGTTTTGTTTCCCACTAACTGTAACCAATTTTTTGATCGGCGGGCTGTAAATTTTTATAAATATTTTTGTCATTTCATCGCCATCTAATTTCCCTTTGAGGTTCGTTCCTTTGTTTCTTACTCGAGTAAGTAAATCTTATATATTGTCGGTTCTTAAATTAACTGCCTAATTTTTTTCTGATTTGAAAATCACGAAAGATGTATTTAATTTATTTGCTTTTTAATTTTATATGATTGAATAAAACCATATTCGCAATACTGGTTGTGAGTTTTAATTCTTCTGGATTTAGTTATTTGATTTATGGAATATATTTTCGTCTAGGTTCTTGAATCATCTGTTCTGTACTTTACTACTGAAGGAAATCAGTGAAAAGTAGTTTTAATTTAAAGTTTAATTGCCAACATTTGGTTTCATATGGGGGGACATAAATGAAACCAAAAGTTATGCAATATGGATGGTTAGGTTCTATAGAAGAATTTCATACTTCTGAAGAAAGAATAGTTATGTTATTTTTATTGAATTAGAATAATGCTATTTTGTCAAAGTAATAAACCTTCCCAAAATAAGAATAATCGAACTTTCTTTAATACAATTTTGTCGACAAGAAATTAAATCCAGACTAATTTTCCACTAGTAGTTACTTTATACTTTCCCACATTTATTTTTTAATTTTATAAGATCTTTAAAAACACATAGTATTTATGAAAAGTGCTTAGTATAGTTTTTATTCTGTTATAATTTGTTAAAACGCAAGAAAAACTTATGTCTTTCACTTGTAAACAGGGATAAGATTTTTCCGCCCTTTGGCCGATTTCCGCTTTTTTTTTATGTAAAATTTTCCACTTTTTCTGTCTTTGTTTCTAGGATCTGCATTTTTTCTGATCTTTTTGTTGTGTCTGGGCAAGAGATTTTCCCATATCGCTCCCTTTTCCTTGCAGATTACTTCACATATGCTTGACCGCCTGGTTATACTTCGTGCTGCGATTGATTATTGAAATCATGTAACCACCTTAGTGTTCGGGGGTAAAGCATTCTGTTTTATTTTGTTTTGCTATAGGTCTAATAAATTTTCCCTCTCATCTGATTTATACTTAATGAATAAAAAATTATTAAGTTATTAATTATTATTACGTAATATTTTCATCATGTGTTGATGTTTTATTTCCTATAAAATCTTTCGCGTTTAAGTTATGGTGCAAATTTCTTGCTTGCGCATTATTTTGGTCTTTTTGCTTTTTTGTCAACTCATCCCTGCATGAAGCAAACCATCAAAAAAGGGTCAGTTATGTATTTTGTTCATGTAGCTAACATTTTGTGTCATCCAAAAATTTTTTCCTCAGAGTGACCACAGAACTGGGAAAACCTGGAAATCAGGGAGGTTTCTGATTCTGGAAAAAATCAACGAAATGTCAGGGTACTTTTTAAAATTTCATGAAAATCAGGGAAATTGTGTATTGCTTAAGACATGTTCATCTATATATTGGTGCTATTTACATGAAGATTTGTAGTGGTATGCCATTAGAAGTTTAATGTTACGGAATAATTTAAACTTTTCATTACCAGCAAAACTATTTTTTAAAAAATTGCATATTATCTCTCTAGCATGCATGTTCTATTTGATCAGGGTGTCTAGACATCTGGAAAACCTAAGAAAATTGGAGAAATTTAAAAAAAAAAAAGCTTGCCCTAAAATCAGGGAATTTTTTAGAAATCTGTCGGGGAATTATCAGGAAACTTTTTCCTGAAATTTGTGTGCACCCTGTACCTCTTCTGTTAAATAAAGGTGAATTTTGTTTAGAAATGTGATTTATGCTGTCCAGTTACTAATGTCCAATGATTTTTTTGGCGATTTTGTGCCAAGTATGGAGTTGAGTAGGGCGCACTGCGCCAAATATGATAATCTATTGGAAAGGCTGGTGCCTGATCGATCTGGCTTGGTTGAGTTAGTTTTATTTTAGTATCGAAAGGAAACTTAAGTAATTTTGTCAAAGGTTTTATGTAGATTTTTATGCTGCGTATAAAGTGTGTGTGTTTGTACTTCTGTTAAATATGATGAAGGCTGGTAGTTGAGTAACTTGCAATAAACATGTTTTTTCTACTCGCATATTCTTTATTAGATCCATTACACATAAACTCTGAAGAAACATATGGTAACATGGCACCAATATGGTTCTATTCCAACTTGGTATCCGTTTTGGCAAACTTGTAGTTTGATTTCAATTCAACTTGGCAACATTTTGCAAAGTCTCCAATTTAGCAGTGTAAAACACATCCTATCCCAAATTTTATCTATCTAAAGCATGTATCTTGAAAATAATGTAATTGCAAAAGTTTGTTGCGGTTATGTTTACATTTCCCTTGTGAGAAATACAGCTTTAAGATTATTATTTCTTGTATTCTAGATCTTTAGTGATGTCTAGCAAAAAAGCACGTAAGGCAAAGCTGGAAGACAGTGACTCTGATTCGGGTCCCGAGGATGTGAGTAATTTACATATTTAAGTTGAAATTTGCACGAATTTTTTAATTTTTTTAATTGTGACCAATGTTAAATTTTTTTTCAGCGCACTCCTCCTTCTAAGAAACCCAAGAGCGAATCAAAGGGGGCATCTGCCAGCACTAGTAACGATGATGATAATATGTTTATGGTTTGTACATTCTGATTGTTATTTCTACTTTTGTAGCAATATGGTTTGGCTGTTTGAAAGTATGCTTTCGTTACATTTGGTAGTACAGAATAGCCAACGTAACCTGGAAATCTGAGAAATGTCAGAAAGCTTTCTGAATCTGGAAAAAATTCAGATTTTTTTTTTTTAAATTTCAGGAAAATTTGCTATTATTGTTTTGAAAGTACGTTTCCCCATTCATCCATATTTTGGCGCCGTTTACGTGGAGAATTTGGGTAGCTATCGTAAAAAACTTCATGTTACAGAATAATTTAAACTTTTCATTACTGCCAAGACTAAAAAAAAAAAAAAAAAAAAATGGCATATTTTCTCTTTGAAATACATTCTCAATTTGATCAAGGTGCCTACACATCTTGGAATGCTGGGGAATTTTAAAATCAGGAAACTTATTTTCTGAATTTTGTGGCCATCCTGTTTTGGTTTTGAGTAACTAATTAGAAATCTTTGCTGTATTTACGAAATTGTATACAATTTCCAGTTTTATAATAAAATCATTCAGTGAAAAGTATAAAAATGGTCAGTGGTAATGTTTGAGTACCTAAAGAATGGGTAGATACGGGAACTACTAAATATTAATTACATTGCTGCCAAAAACGAGGCATCAACTGGCATGTAGAATGTCTTATTTATACATTGTTGGCTGACGTCTCCAGTAGATCAAACACTTTCTATTGACTGGTGCATCAACTCTGCTCACCATCTTATCTTTTCTCTTTACTGGTGCTATTCTGTCTTTTTTATTTACTATTACATCATTGTGTTTTCTATTTACTATTACTTTCACCTATTTACTGATGCATCACTCAATCACATGCGCTCTTCCGTAACGACAGACGACGTAACGGTCGCTCCGCTAAAGTCACAGGACTGGCAATCTCAACTAGTCAGCTGACTGGTTTTTACTAGTAAGTCAGCCTTAATAGTTGTAGCTGCTGTATGGTAAATCCTTCAACTCAATGTATTCTTGCTTGCGTTTCATAGATATGACACGACAAGTGATGGCTCAGATGTCGGCATCTGGTCATCTGACCCAAGTTCGAGATTATGCCGCATAGTTGTTTCTACTAACCATTTTATGTTTTAAATGTCTCGAGTCTCCTGTTTATCCTACAGCTTGCCGTGACAGTGTTGTAGCTCATTGTAGTTTTTTATGCCAGAAAATATCTAAAAAATGTGATGTAATGACTATACATCCTCACTCTCAAAGTTCCTGTAAAAATCTAATAGATACATAAAAGTTGAAAAACAATGTCTTTAACATAAAGATCTCTTCTCTGTTTCACTTGCACGAAACAAATGGTGTAAACATTTCTTCAATTTGGTATTTTTATTTTTTACCATTGTCAAGTTGGGATATGTCTCGAATTTATTTAGTATAATTGAAACTTGTGTGATATTTAGCACCCCTAATTTCTTAAGTAACTTTTACAAATTATGCAAATGAAATCTATTAATTCTTTGACATCTGTTTTATTGATAGTTGTATTAATTTTTTTAATATTCTATTATAGATTTCAAAAATGCGATTCGCATGTGTAAGAGAATTCCGTGGAAAGGTGATGGTAGATATTAGGGAGTATTATGATAAAGATGGCGAGCTGAGGCCTGGGAAGAAAGGTAAATGGTTTCTTAAATAGCATTCATATGTTAGATTCATTGTTAAAATATTGAAGGATAAATCACATAAATATACTTGAGTTTCAGTTCCAGATTTTTTTTCATTAGATGCTATATTGTTTTAATATTTATCCAAATAATGAGCGTGCTTCTCTATTTTGGTAAGATTATTATGATTGATAGCCTTCTTTGATAGCTTCAAAATCTTGTTGTAGGGTCATTCCACACGAAATCAACCAATAAAAAAATAATTTTTCAACTCAATGTGTAGGAATGTTTTAATATTTTGTCTGCGTGTTGAACTTACTTCTGAGATGAAAACAGTGCGATTAAAAAAAAAATCCGTCGATTCCTTCCATAGTTACGAATTTTTTAAATTTTGAAAAATTCCCGAATATTGCATAGTTTCACAATCTTTAAATGGCTGTATCTTTGGAACTATTTGACCTAAAGGGTTGGTATTTGTGTCATTTTGTTCAGTTTTTTTTTTTTTTTTTTTTTTTTGTCTTTCATTGAATATATAACATGTTCAACTTACTTGAAACAATATTTTTTTTTGTAAATTTGTCTTATACATTTTTCAAAAACTTGAAAACGGAATTTTTAATTTTTTTGAAAAAAACATATTATATTTGGCCATCTCTTAAGAACATTTTCACCAAATTTCATGATGGTACTCTTATTCTATCATAAACAAAAAAATTATATCTGTATGTAGGTTTGGGTATTTTTAAAAAAAAAACTATTATCCGATGTTAAAATGTAATTTGAGTATAAATTCATGTCTAAAATAATAATATTTTCCATTTATGCAAGTTTAGCTTAGTTACTAAACAAAATATTAGTGTTTATTTTATTATATTTTATTTATTTGGTAAAATTAACCATTTTATAGCAAAATTTTTTCCAAACTGTTACAGTACTTTTATTACTATTCTACGGTAATAAAAATATCTGCTCTATATGTTTGTAAATTCTGTAAAACTCTTGCACATTACCATTTAAACTTAAGGATTGTAATAGGTAAGCAATATAAGGTGGTGAACTTCAAAAATAAACTGTTTACTTACATTCTAATGCTAAAAGTTTGCTAAGTTAAACTCCCACATTGCTGCAATGAAGCAGCCATCTTAAAACAGTATATTTTTTTTCTGGAGCAACATTTTTGTAGCTCTTATCTCCTGTTTCGGGACTTAGCATGTTCAATCTGTTGCAGTAATAGGATTCAATTTACACAAAATAAAGTTTTTTGGAACTGATGGTCTGCTTTTCTTGGATATATGAATGATATTGATGGTCCTTTTGGATGAAGGAAAGAAACTTTAACCTCTTCTTTAACTTGATCTTTTAAAAGAATCATTTTTTTTCCATTGACAATTCTTTTCAGAAAAAAAACAATTGATTGTTGTTTTAGATGTGTTATTTGTTTACCAAACTCTTGCTTAAAATCTTCAAGTGGTTTAGCAATGGTCTCAAAGGTGCAACAATAAACCATTGTTTATTTGTGATATTTTTCATCATTCATATCTTCTGTAAGACATCCCATCAGAGCGTCTTTAAAATCATCAATTTTGGAACAGTTTTCATAGTTGTTTAAAACCCATGACTGTTCTGGAGGGGATTGCACATAATGTTAACCATGCATTCTCATTATATGTTGTAAGAGGTTTATCGGATTTAGGTAGTTTGATTTTATGTAAATTACCTCTAGCAATCATCAATTTAATATTATGGTGTGCTATGCTGACATACACAGAATGTGTACCACTGACACCAGCAATCTTACAGTTTTTCGGTCTCAACTCTGCAAACTTTGAAAAGCCAATTAACTTCTCGTAAGTTTCCCAAAATTAGTCTCTTTTGTATATGAACTGTCTTACCCAAAGCATCCTTTCCCACAGAAACATAGTCCTTTTTCCCAGGCATTTGTCTGCTTACTTCATCATCGTCATAAAAATTCTTCACTGAAATAGTTGTTTGAGGAAGTAAACTTTTACCAAGTTTTGAGACTGGAATCGACAAGACACCTTTTTCTTCAAATAGTGTAACAAATGGCAGACTATTATTTCATCTAAATATTGATATTTACTTACATGACTAGAAAACAGTATTTTACACTCAAATGGGCCACATTCGATACTTAAATTGCCTTTTAACAACATGTATTTTTTTTTATATAAAAATTGTGCAGACAATCATACATGGGCAATTCTCTGTTTTAAGCACAAGATATTTTAGCTCTTTTTTCTACTCATAAATTAGAATTCTAAAATCATTATCAATCTAGCAATTTTGGTTTTGTTTTATATAGCTCTACTTGGTGACAAAGTTATCTGGAAAAATAATTATTTTAACTAGGTCACGTATGCATATATCGTCAGACGCCCGGGACACGTCTGTATCCTGTGCGTCAGACGATATAAATGCATATTTGACCTAGTTAAAATAATTATTTTTCCGTATAACTTTGTCACCAAGTAATATAATATAAAATGAAAACATAACTATTAGATTCACCTTAGTTTTATAAATCTTATCAATTTACGAGTAGAAAAAAGAGCCAAAATCTCCTGTGCATCAGCCAGAGAGTTACTCACAGAATTTTTTTTTCCTTTGATACCATGCGAGTACCATCTTGAAATTTTGCAAGAATGTTTGTAAAAGATGGTTAAATATAATATATTTTTTTCAAAAAAAATTAAAATTCCATTTTTAAATTTAAAAAAAAACAAACTTTTTTTAATTAAAAAAATGAATATTGTTTAAAAAACACTTTGTCACGTGTTACATATTTTATTAAAGACAATATAAAACTGAATAAACTGACATAAATTTCAGCTCTCTAGGTCGATTAGTTCTTGAGTTACAACCATTTAAAGATAGTTAAATTATGCAAAATTTGTGAATTTTTCAAATTTTCAAAAATACATAACTTTGAAACTAACTTTGAAAAAAATCTCAAAATATGATTTTTTTAATTCAATGTACTAATACTAAATTTACACCAAAAATGAATAAAATTCATTGACCTGCTGCTTTGACCATTGGTTGATTTGATGTGGAATTACCCTGTAATGATGTGTCAACAAAATCTAGTAACCTCTGTTACTTTTGTATCATGAAATATCCATTACAACCATTATATTACTCCATAACTCTTTTATTACTACAGCTAATTTATAAACCCAGGGTTTCTGGTCGTATGAAAAGTTATGAATTGAGCAAAAAACGACCATAAGTCATGGAAAAACAGTAAATTTCATGAATTCCGAAACAATTGTACTAAAATCCACGTGACTATGTGTCATTAACGACATGTTACGTTTTGATAGAATAATGGTCACATTTAAAAACTACAATCAATCCAAACATTTGTGAACTCCAAATTTGTGCCATCACACATGTAATGTCTTGTAAGAACTGAATTGATAAACTTGTGTTAACAATTAAATTTTTTTTTTTTTTTTTTTTTTTTTTTGTCTTTACGCACTGCGTTACAATTTTAAATTTTTGATATTAAAACATTAGATTGTATAATTAAATTTATTATTATTGGCTTATTCCTTCTTCAAATATACCTTTATTAATAAATAATTATCTCTTAACTCTGGAATATCAAAGAATGGAAAATTGTTTCTCACTTTTTCTTCTGATTTCAGAGGATCTTCACTACTAAAATAAGGATTGTTTGTAACTTTTTATAGAATAAAACCTTATAGAAATCATTTTATGGTTTGGTTCGTCTTAGTAAAATTCAGATGGTTTTGTGTGTGCAATGCAATATTTTTTTAGTCATAGAAAATTATTTGCTTCGGTCTTGAAAAGTCATGGATTCACACTATTTTATTTTGTCAGAAATAAATTTATTATAGTTTAATACAGTCAAACCCCGAGAACTTTAGTTTTTTCCTGGAAAGTATTCTTTCCTTGACGTTTAAATTACTCCCAGTAATCCAGATCTTGTGGCAGACCAAACAGTATAGTGGTTAGCGTGCTGGCTTCTAGACCTCGAGGTTGCGGGTTCGAGTCCCGTGTTAGGCATGGGTGTTTGTAAATGCATGTTAGCTTGTCTAATGACGAATGTTTCAGCGCATTATAGTCCTCGTGTTGCTACAGATAATCAGAATACAACCAACCAGATCTTGTGTTGACTGTGTTTCAGTGCAGTGTAGCTCTTGCACTAAAAATTTCATACACAACTCGCCAATCTAAATTTCTTGGAATATGCCATTAGTTGAACAGTTGTCATTGTGCATATAAACCTGCCAATGTATCCAGGGGTCGCATTCGTCCCAATATTCTTTAAATTTTAGTTTCACCCTACAATTGTATTTAAATTTTTCGATAATTCTTGAGAAAAAAAATTCCCCGATTCTGCGGAAAAAAACAAATAATCCTCCAGATTTGAAAATCTTTTTTGATATTTTAATTATTCGATTTTTAAAAAATTGGCAATTTTCTTCCCAGTATTTTAACTTGCTTTGAAAAAAATTTCTGTGTTAGAAGTCTAATTCAGCTTTAAAATAAATATTTCTAAATTTTTGGAATCATCCCTAAAATTCCTACCTAAGTTTTTTTTAGAAAACTCACTTTGCCCCCTGTGTATCTAGTCTATAAAATTTCTAACTTGGACTACTGTGTTTGCCTTTCAACAACTAATTTAAGAAATTTACCTAATGCTAATATATATATGTTTCTTAATAGGTATATGCCTCAATATGGAACAATGGCAAGCCCTGAAAGAACAAGTCGAAAACATTGATGCTGCAGTTAAGAAGTTCTGATTTAATGTGTTCAACTTCCTTTATTATAATTATCATCTTGTCATTCACATTTTTTATTTTCACTTTTGAAGTGTCAAAAGGCTTCATTTAAAGTCCATTAAATTTAATATCAATTGAATTTGATTCAGTTGTAAGCAAGATGATTTCAATAAAACAACTTTTGTAGTCCATCCAACGAGTTTTCTTTTAATTTAAGAACAAAGCATGAGCTCGTGAAGTTTTATTTCAATATTATAAAATAAGTGCCTTATAAGAAAACTAACCTTAAAATAACGGTTTATATTTTCCTCTTTTTTTAAAAAATATTTTCACCCTTGGGAAAAGTAAAGAAAGATGCACAATTTGCTACTTCTACCATCTAATCAATTTATCTTTGCGTGCAAGTACATCAGTGTTTGATGACTCAAATCGCAATTTCCGCTTTTTTTTTTGCCAAAATTTTGATTAATTGATAAAAATGCACATTAACATACCGAACATTTTTTTTTCTGTGTAGTCCTTCTCTAAAATTACAATTTTAACTGCAGTTATATGCAAAAATTTTGTTTACTTCAGCTTTAAATGGAACCTGGAAATTTAAAAAAATTGTTTAGAAAAGTCGGGGAATTTTGTTTTGCATTTTGAGTGGCCACCCTGTATGATTGTTGACTTAAATTAAAGCCCTATAATAATATTGGTTTGAATATTCTTATGGGTTTTTAAAAAATACCTGTATGAAAATTATATATCGCAGACCAAATCATCACTGATCTATTAGTCACTATTGTACCTCGTATGCAAGAGAGATAAAAATATATCCAATTTTAATTACATCAGATTAAAATACTATGTGCTGGAAGGTTTGCAGCAAAATTACAATGGTGCTTATTTATTATAGGAACCAAAGGTTGATGATAGCTTTTCTGTGCTGTTGCCAACACAAAAATTGACAATATTAACCAGAAGTGCAAAGATAGAAATTATTATAATAAAGTTAAATAAACATTTAAACAATATTGTGCATTGATGATACATTTTAATTGATTTCGTAAAATATTCATTAAAATAAGCCACAATTGTTTCGAAAACGGCATCTATTTAAAGTATTGGCAATCAATTTAAGCTGGAATTGGTGTAATCCCTTTATATCTCCCTCTAAGTGGTAAATATCTAGCGATTAAATAGTTACAATTAAGAAATAAATATTTCGTCTAAAAATTTTAAGCTTTCTTCCAAAAGAACTATACTATATAAGTTGTACAAAAAATATTTTATTGACAATAATATACATTAGATAAAGTACAAGATCATCCTAGTATGAGCTTGAAAACTATCACCACTCCATTCAGAAATATCAGAGGAACTGAAAAAAAAAAATATAAAGGAAATAAATTGCTTTGATCCAGCTCTGCTTTAGTGAACTTGATCATGCATCAAGGCTTCTGTGTCTAGGCATATTACATTCAAGTAAATTTCGATACATTTTTTTTAATTGGTGCAAACAATATTTAAATGTCAAACTGTTATCAGAACTATATAGAAATTACCTAATAATTAAAAAATGATATTTTTAAAACAAGCTCAATTTTAAATGTTATTTACCATGACAAATTACATTTTGTTATCATTCAAAATTTAACCACCAAATACATAAAAAGATAACATGGGTATTGCACTGTTTGGAACTTGAAAAATTAATGGTAAAAATAAATGATAGGATATTCAGATTTCTGCAACCATAATTCCATTTTCAGATTTGTAAGCTCAAGAAAGAAGTTTTTATTTAAAAAAAATCTTTTTGGTATCATGTTATACTATGGCCAGGGTTCCCACGGTCATTAAAAGTGCTTAATATTTTTGAACTTGTTTTCAAGGCCTTGAAAATGCTTAGAAGTGCCTAAAAGTCCTTGAAAATGCTTAGAGGTCCTTAAAAGTCCTTAATTTTTGCAGATGTTGTGTGGCCAACTGCAAAATTTATGAAAACACAACTCGGACTTGCTATCCCCGCGTGACCATCACTTATCTGCACCACATCAGAATTTTCCGACATATTTGTATTACGCAACCACAAACTTGTAACTTTTATGATAGAATTTACTTTTTTAAAAATTTATATATAGACATGATGCCAGAAAACAAATTTTCAAAGGTCCTTAAAAATATTAATTAGGTCCTTAAAAATCATTGATTTTCATTCTGTGATTCGAGTGGGAACCCTGATGGCATATAATCAAAGGTTTTTTTCTTAAGATTGGCATTTTGCTACAAACAATCACTGACCTTATGAATGGAGATGTCATACACCACAGACAACAAAAATTTCTTATGTTATCATAACCAGTACTGTACTATTGTGATTGATCACGAATTTTGGGTGAATGTAATGGTGATGTCATGACCTACTGTCAAATTGCGACATCATATTTGAAACTGTATTTATACAAGATCGGGGTAGAAACTTTTAAATCCACGTTAAATCATTTAATTTTGTTAAAAGAAAAGACATAAATGTGTTTAATATTTCTAATTCTTAACATATAATTGCGAATGAGTTTCCCAAAGCAATATCTTCAACAACAAAAATTACGCTTTAGTTTTTAAAATTTAATTTAAAAGTGACAAAAGTCAAAATACAATTGGTTAATAGTTGTCGAAAAAAGGATCCTGGGTAGTAGGGAGAACTAGGGATACCTAACCCAATTTATAGTTATGAATTTTTAAGGGTTCTTTTTACATTACTCATGGTTCGTACGGTCCTTAAAAGTCCTTAAAAACTCGAAAAAATTTCTAAGGCCCTTAAAAGTTCTTATTTTTTAAAAAAATCCTTAGAAGTCCTTATTTTTTCCAAGTTAAAAACCAATGTTAACGAAATTTGGAGATCATCATTTTAAAGTGTTTTCATCCTTCCTGCCTTTTTTTTTTGTTTAAAAAAAAACCCCACTTTTTCTCCGAAAATAGCATCTTTTCTGTTCTTTTCTGACTTCAAGAATTTAAACTACATTTAGTAAAAGTATAACTATATCTCAAAATGATTGGTTATAATCATAAGGAATTAAAAGAAATTTCATTCATTAATTTTAATATGCATTAAAATTTTCTTTTCATTCAATTTCTCCCCATCATATAAATCACAAAGAAAATTGAGGTCCTTAAAAAAGTTAACAAAGTACTTAGAAAGTCCTTAAAAAGTCCTTATTTTTTATTTTGAAAATCTGTATGAACCATGTTACTTATGTGTAGGTAAATACTTCAATTTGGGTCAAGGTATCCTAATGTATAGGGTTACTTGACCCAAGTTTTATTTGGGAATATACAATTTAAAACTAAATGTAAAGCATTTTCATTATATATGTAACACATTTGTTACAAAATAAATCGCATTTAATAGTCCAAGGTTATTACTTTTCTATTTGTGTTCAATGAGATCAATACTTTTAATTTGCTGCGTAACATTAATATGGTATCCACTTTAATTTTTAATAAACTAGGGGTGTGGTACATCACACAACTTTTTGAATATAATACTGACATGGATTTGTGTCATCTACAGTATTTATATTTTCATCATTCATTTAGTGAAAATGGCCAGTATGGCAATAATTTCTGTAGGGGTATTTTTTAATTAAACAAAAAAAGCAACATCTTTGCCAAACTGATGATTTTGGCGATATACTTATCGATAATTCTTTTATTATCTTTACTTATAAGTGAAACTGAGCAGAGAAGAAAAAACGATCGTTGATGAGGTATGCTCAAGGAAAGAGAACTCTGTGTAAAAGGCATTCATTTTTCAACTTTTTACTCGAAGCATTTTTACTGGAATTTCGGAGGTGGGGATGTTTAGAACACCTTAAGAGGTATTACCTCAGCGATTTTGAACAAAATCATTGCAGCTGTTTTTTAGCAATTACTGAAAAACATGATTTTTTCAATGGCAGCTACCTATGCGCATGCGCAATTTTAATGAAAACCTTAATGGTAGGTCCTTGTGCCATCACCAACCTGCACACCAAATTTGAACATCATAGGTCTATTTGTTCGGGAGTTATGCTGACCACATACACACAGATAGATATTTTTTCTAGATCACTTTTTTCAAATCAAGATGTTTCAAAACGCAAAGAAATGCAAAAAAAAAAAAAAAATCGTTTTTATTTTTTTTAATAGATTGTCTTTATATGAAACAAGAATAGAAATTTATCTTAAAAGAAAGTTTCTCCAAAGTTAAAAGTTGACCAACTATAACAGCATTTGTTAGTAAAAAATACTTATATCTTTATACATAGTATAATATATTTTTATCTATACCATAAATACCTTTTTTTTTAGTGAGCTGATTATAAAAGTTCAAGAAAAACAAACCATTAAACAAGAGTACTGCTACATATTTTTTTCTCATTCTAATCATTATTTAAGCGGACTTGGTACCCTTCAAACTTTATTTTTTGTTTAAGTTTTTAAAATTATAATTTTTACATATTTGGAAGTATTATTAATTAAAAACTAAATTTCATTTAAAAAAAAGAAGTTCACATAGTGCTCTAAATTTCCAATTTTTAAAAAAAAAATCTTCAAATTTTATCTTTTTCATTTTTCAATATATTTTCCTGATTTTTCTAAAAAAAATTTCCTATTAATAAACTCTAACTTTTTAGGCATTGGATTTAGAATTAGTCAAATAATTTTCCACACAAAGTACACACATAATGGACTAATTTAAAAGGTGATTAAAACTATAAAATTTGCTTATTTTATTGCTTATAAAAGTGCCGGGATTTAACATAATAATCATTTTATTTTAACTTAATAATGCTAGCAATGCTTTTCAGAAAAAGTACAATTCAATCAGAATGAAGCAATATATTTATAAGTAAAGTGTTTCGGTACCAAGATATCAATAATCAAGATTCATGCCGAGTGATCATGTTTGTGAAGTAATCTAAGAGGAAAGGGGAAATCTTTTGCCTAGACATGAGAAAAAGTATACTTTTTGCTGGAAAAACTGGTCTAGATTGGAAAAAACGCAGATTCTAGAAGCAGAGACAAAAAGAGGGAAATTTTACATAAAAAGCCGAAATCCGCCAAAAGGCGGAAAAATATCATCCCTGATATAATGTTTGATCTACTAGCATAATGATACTTAAAATCAACTGAAGGTAAGTATCTTACTTCTCATCACTGTTCTGACAGAATGAATTAGATTCATCAGCTGTCCTTTCACCCCTGGCTCTTCTCCGAAGCCTCTGCTTTGGTCTCGACCCCATCCAACTGCAAGATTAAATTAATATTTTTACTCAATTCTAGCTGTGTATGAGTAAAAATCAAACACATTACACTGTGTCTTCAAGAACACCTAATTGAACCCAAATATCTTTTTTGTCTTATTTAGTACTAGAACCTGGTTTCAGCAGAAAAGGATTCCATTCAGGGGTATAATGTAAAATAAAAGGTAGTAGTATGGCATGAAAAAAATATAAAAATTCAACTGGAAGTTACATAAAAATACAGTTTAACATTTTTTCAACACATTTTGCCACCACTATACCTCTGTCTTTTTTGTAAGATTAAAATTCAATCATTCTACTATCAATTTAATTTTTACACTGCAATCTAATAAGAAGGTTACTCAAAGGCTTTGTTTATCTATGTTTGGGATTTCTACCTAAAATTTCAAATGCTGCAGACAAATAGATCAAATAAAATATTATCTCGTTGAGACATGTTTTCTTCCCATTACTAAACTTATACAAGAAGTCCAATTACAATTTGTTAACTCAAACTACAAATCCTTGAAACGTGCAAGATATCAGTTTAAAGATCTCGACAAGATAAGAAGAATTACATTAACTTTTAACAAAATAGTTGGATTTGCTTTAAAATTTAACCAGAATGCTTTTATAGAAAATCTTTGAGAAGCTCACGATGGACGATTCCCGCATTTAATTTTTTTTTTATTCAATTCTAAATGCTTCGGAAAAGGCGATAAAAACACAAAAATTTCTGCTCACTACGACTTTTCTTTTGTTAAATTTGCAATCAAAGTTCATCTGTTAGATTTGGCAGGAAAAAAGACACATTCAGCTCGAAGCTAATGTGACGTCAAAAAATTTGAAATGCAGTAGCAGAAACCAGTTTCTCGCAAATCGCACCAACCAGCACGGGATATGGCAATTGTAAAAAAAACCCTCAAAACTAACTATTTGGCAGAAACTTTAGGATAACCATGGAAACGAAAGGGTCTCTTGACGCCACAGATAAAATGTAGTGTCTTAATCGGACTGGGTTTCAGGGAATTTTCTTTTCTTAATATTTAAATAAGTCATTTTTAAAGGAACTATTGTTTGAATATTTGAAATCCAGAAAGAAATTCTTCATAAATATAAACTAATTTCACTCATTTTTAAAAAATGTGGGAATTGTCCATTAGGTTTCAAATAGAGATATCTGGTTTAAATATCAAGTAAAAATTGTTCTTGTCCAAAAATGTAAAAAAAAAAAAAAAAAAACACCTCCAAAACTATAGGATCTTTAGAAGATATCTACAACCTTACCTGGGGAGAACCTCAGTCATTAAATACTGCTAATTATACATGCTTGGTATTTATCCTGTCTTCTAATTAACAATTTCACAAATAAAAAAAAGCAACAGAAAAATATTTATACAATTCATATTCTTTTAGAATTCTTAGATAAAATTATTGAGAAGTTATGGCATCATAACAGAAATGAGTGGTCTTTCATCAATAGTGACTATAGCAATACAACTCACCACTGACTAACATCTAATTTCTGCACAAGCAAACACCTGTCCAGTATACAAAGTTAAGTTTAACTGGATGATTTATGAATATTCAGGATAAACCCTTTAAATTTTATTAATATTAGAGTTTATAGTAAAAAAAAAATCTTAAGCTTTAATTCAGCAAACACTTTTTTGTAAAATTATAGCTGTTTTTAAAAGCACAGTTCTACTTAAAGGGATCTTGTTATCGTCAAATAGGTAACTTAGTTTTAAATGTCCAATTGCTTAGTAATTAATCTAAACCAAGTGAATTATATTATTGTTTGTACAGTAAATATAGTGACAAAAAGTTGAAATTGTGTTCAATTATAAATGGTTTGTTTATAAACTTGCACTGGAATACCTACATAAGCCATCTATCTTTTATAGGTTTCCTTGGCGATACCAATTACTTTCGAAATAGAAGCCTATGATAACTGTTCCATAATGTAACCATACAGTTAATAGTAATTGTTATAAAATAATATATTGTATTACTTAACATATGTAATGCATAGTAACTTTATAAACAATAACACATTTGAAAATGACATTTTTTCAACATTCAAAGAGAAAATTTGCTAAAGAACCGAAATTGATATGAATTCTGATTCTCTCTCAAATATTTAATAAAACTGTCTTGTAGAAAATAAGAATTGCAAAGGTCTTATATAAAAGAACAAATGCTAAATTAACGTTCGCAACTTTTTGTAATAGAATGTGCCATTCAGCATAAATGAGTAGAAAAACTCTGCGATTTAAAATATTGCAATTTAATACTTGAAAAAACCCTCATGTGCTATAGGATCGTGCAAATTTTTGATATCTTCACTTGGCTTTATTTAAAAAATAAATATCTTCGAAATGAAACTCATAAATCTCACTCACTGAAAAGTTTTATAGCAAAAAATTCATTCCAAATTGTTTTTATCTTAACTCCAAATAAAGCTATCAAAAATCGCCAGATTCCTATAGTGCATCAGTACTCTTTATCCAAAGCTAAACTTATAATCAAAAATCAAATAAACCTTTCGCAAGAAATCTTTCTTCATGGAGAACAGCAACAGCGTTAATACAAAGTAATGCTGCCTCAAATAAGTTATACAGTGATACAACCATATTGAAGAAAATGTAACGTTTTTAAGAGTAGCGAACCTTAGAACAAAACGTTAAAAAAAAAAAAACTTTAAAACCACAAAAAAGTTACTCTCAGTTTCATTTTTTTATTTACAGACTAAACAGGAAATTTTGTACGTCACTTCACTTTAATTATTTTCGTAAAAAAAAATATGGAAGATTTTACTTTATATTAAATAATTTACTATTTTTTTCTTAAAATAACGATGAAGGAATTTAATATTTATTCGCAAACATCACTTTTAATGTCGGTCTTTATTACTTTTAATATAAAATATCAAACAAGCTTACGTTAACAAGTTTTAGTTTTACTTCATTAACTTACATTCTGTAAGTTTCTAATGGCAACGTGTCTAGCCATTTTTTGTAAACAAAGATGTTTAACTGTTCTGTATCGAGTCCTTGACTGTATATGTTCCGAATTCTTAAACTTTACTTAATTTGAAATTAGTAAAAAAGTTCCTACCCATAGCAGCAGTATGTATCGTTAAAATATGTATTTATTTTATCATTGAAACAAAACAATTATAGACCTTGTCCTCGATGTAATAAATTAACAACTTGCATTATACACATGAAACTAATATAAATGTCATTTTAACAACAATTTTATTGCTGTGAAGTAATTGAAAATTCTGTCTATTCCTAGTATCCATTATAATGTCGCCAATTATTAGGTTCTGTAGTTTCCATTGTAGCAATCTTTTTTTAGAATCGCTCCTCAAACATTTGTATCAGTATTTTGGTTAAAATTCCAAGTCCGGTACAGATTATGCGCCAAGAATTGCTTACATAAAACTGCGCCAAATTATGGCAACCATAGCTAGTTCATTTGTCATTAAAAAAAAATTGCGGGCCAGCCATTTTTTGGCGAAAATCACCTTGGTATAGAATTCGTACCAGACTTGGAATTTTAACCAGTATTTTTTTTTATTTTTTCCATATTATATGTTTTATTGTTTATTTGTACATTTTATATGTTTCAGTTGTCGTTTGGTTTTAAAGGACTTTTGAATCAGCTAGCATCTTAATTAATTCATAGTTTTCAGTACGATTTTTTTAAAAAGACCTTCTAGTATAATTATTATTGGCAAGGAAACTGGAATAGCGGAATGCCTCCTTGTTCGAGTATACAATACAAGCAATGTAATCCTGCATGATTTCAACTTCTTATACTTACTATAGCAATTATATAAATAATTTTTTTAACTAATCATTTGATAGTTAAAAACTAAGTTTAAATTTTTTTGATGACAGGAATTACTTTTACGGTACTGTACTCATTTTCCACCATTTTTAAATTCCTTATATTAACTTTGATTTGGTATATTTGACGATGACGAGTGAATCTTTGAAGGCCTAATGAATGAACCCCCTTGCCGTTATCCAATTAGGCAGAAATCTGCCGATAGATTTGATGTCTATGACAATGCATTCTATCAAATTTTGGCGGCTGTCACTATCACTAAAAAGTCGATTTTATGGAATACTAATAAACTAACTTGCAGTCGCCCAATTACGCTGAAATATCATTTAAGAAACTCTTTCCCGTTACCAAAATTGTTTTAATAAATAAATAATAAAATAAATTGTTTTAATCAGAATAAATAAGACATTTGGATGCGAGTGCATAAATTCGTATTCATTTTTAATGAATAAAATTTAAAAAGTAGTTTACAGCATTTTTTTCTGATAGAGATGTTTTTTATATTTAAAATTAGTTGCCGACAGCACATGCTGGCAACAGAAACAGCGCTTTGTTAATGAATGTAAAATTTGGCGATACATAAAAAAGATTTTTATTAAAAGCTTTGTTTTTATGGGTTATATTATCTCTTTAAAGCTTCACTGCAGCTGAACACAAAAATGGATGACATAGAGTGTCCCCGTTGCAAAACCACCAAGTACAGAAACCCAAACCTCAAACTGATGGTGAATGTTTGTGGCCATGCTTTATGCGAGAACTGTGTTGAGCTTCTGTTTGTAAAGGGCTCTGCTGCTTGTCCCCAATGCAACATCCCCCTCAGAAGGAACAACTTTAGGGTACAGATCTTTGAGGATTCCTCAGTGGAGAAAGAGCTTGATATTCGCAAGCGAATACTAAGAGACTTCAACAAGAAGGAGGAGGACTTTAAATCGTTACTGGATTATAATAATTACCTGGAAGAGATTGAGACCATTATCTTCAACCTAGCAAATAATGTGGAGGTTAGAGTTAATTAATGAATATCTTATTTGGTACCTGTTTTACGTTATGTTCTACGAATAACAGTATTTTAACTCTGAAATCGGATGCTATTTCATTTTAACCTTTGGACTTAACATTGTGCGTTTTTGGTTTCTTAGCAGTTTATTTTGAAAAAGCATTAATTATTCTTACTTTGGAATTTTTATGATTAAAAGCTGTTTCAGAATTTTTAGGGACTTTCTACAAAATATTAACATAATTTGCAAAATTCTTTAATGTATATTTATTACTACCATACTATACTATTAATATTGCTAGGAATAGATTAATTGTAATTATCTAACAATTAGAGGCAGTTCAAAATTTATTAAATCCAAGGCAAACATTTTCTTTTGTTCTCTGCCAATTTGTTGTTTCCAGCAACAATATTTCAATTCTGCTATGATTACAATTAAAAAAAAAAAACTTTAAAAGGGGAAAAAAGGGATTTATTCTCTAACCAAGAAACATGCAAAATTTAGAAGCAATAATAAACTACTTGCATCTTATTTGTTTCTTGTAAGATGTCAGGCATAATCTAGGAAGAGTTATTTCTTTACTTTGTAGAATGAATATGAGCATGCATTGGAATGACATCTCTGTTTACTACCAACAGCAGTTTGTGAACACATGCTCATTAAAGTCAAGTATAACAAATTCACCTCACTTAAACAGCAGCCTTCTTACATGTGTCTTGGTAAACTTGTTGAACAGTTGTATAACACTATACTTTTTTACAAAGATTATAAACGCAGCATGTTGCTTAAACTTCGATTAAGGTAAAAGTTTAGCAATATTGCATTACACTACAAATTACGAAACAAATAACTACTACGAAATACTACAGAAATAACTACTTCAAATACTACTAAAAAGATAAATATTGCATTACATTACAAATATTTTTTGTAGAAATCCCCTTCTGAACTGTTTACATCATTTAGAAACACTTCATTCTCCAATGAATTAATTTAAATTTTCTAATATGTAATCACTGCAATTTTCATGAAGACAAATTCAGCTTGTTTAAGAGTTAAATAACAGGTATAAATTGTTAAACTGTTGCATAAAATGTCAGTCTGCAAAAATTAAAAGTCGGCTATTTTCTTTTCCTAGTAAGGATCATTCTCTCTACTCGCTATGTTACAATTTTCTTGCCCAGTGCATTTAGAAACTACTCGCTATAAAACCTTGAAATTTTGTGAGTAGGTACGGAAAAAGATCACTTAATAAAATAACGTCATAATGGCAATGATGGCACAGTTTTTACAGTATAAAAATATTTATTCTCTCTTCAGAAAACTCACAAAATTTATTCACAGGCAACAGTGTAATCGCTCACAAGCTTCAACACAAGCTTCAGCAAAAACAACTTCGAATACAGCGATTATACAAGCCCACTCCAATAGGTAAACAAAGCGATAAGCTTTCATCAAAGTCCAAAGTCAATCTCAAAACTTTCCCTATCTCCGGTCTTTAAATACTTGGCGCGAGAGAATATTCGCGAAATTTCCAGCCAATTCGTCGGAAAAGAAACGTCTCGAAATTTCTCTATTGCATTAGGTGTTGCCCCCTTTTCCTAACCTGTATAATCGCTGTTAATAAAAAATAAAATAAGATAAAAATAAATTACAATAGAATTTTCAAATAATACGTCACTATTTACACTATATACAGACAATTTGTGCAACAGTATATTGTTTTCATTTAATGGTGATCTATTATAAATGAAAATTAAAATAGCAAAAGACAAAACTAGGTGGAGACACTGCATGTGCATTGGTGTAAGGATTTCAAATAAAAAATAAAATATATTGGACGCTATTTTAGAGTTTTTAATTTATGTAATTTCATTAAGTGCTAATTTTTGTACTTACTCACCAAATGGCAGGGTTCTATGGAAAGTAGTTTCTAAATGCACTAGGCAAGAAGATTGTAACATAGCGAGTATAGGGAATGAACCTTACTAGGACTTCCTCTTAATGATGATTGCTATTTAACAGGTGGAGGCAACAAAGAGGATGATCGAGCAATACAAAAAGGAGAACAAGACTCTCATCACTAAAAACAAAGGAAAGTTGAGTAAGGAGGAGGAAGAATTGGAGGAACTTCTTGAGTACGAGAAGATGGAGGCTGAAGCAAGGAAACTCCAAGTCATGGAGGAAGAACTTGAAATGGAGAAACAGAAAAGAAACAAGAAAGAGGCACTAATCGATGACCTGATGTTCTCGGATAAATCGGCCAAAGACATTATCGCTGCACACACCCAGAAAAACGAGCTGGCGGCCAAAACGGTCACCCTCAAGAAAAGAAGTACTTTTTCTATGGGTAACAAATCCCAGAGTGTGTTTCTACCTGTGCCTAAGAGGAACGAAGAAGAGAGGTTTATGTATAAGGATGCTACGATGGAATTTTATGGACCCAGCCCATTCTCGCCTAATACGCTGATTAGCGAGGGATTTACGAGGCACGTTCGTAGCGCGTCCGAAACTGAAGTGGCAGGCGGGTTCCTCACCGAAAATGCATGTGATAGGGCGATGCAGGATGCTTTTTGTGGTATTTTTTTTGTGTTGTGACCCTATAAAGATTTTGTATATAACACATTAAAAATGTATTATTTTAAGGTTGATCGTTTTTTTTTTTTTTTAAGTAATAAGAATTTGATTTTTTTTTTAAGTAAAAGAAAACATAGTTTTAAAGCACCGTTTTACAAAATCTGAATCACTAGTACAGGTGGTCCTTTAATCTTCTCATTGTGGTTCTTGAATCTATAATTTTTCAAGCAATAATAATATAGCCCATAAAAAAAGTTTTTAATACAAATCCTTTATATGCATTTATTGCCAATTTTTATATTCATTAACACAGAGCAGATTCTGTTGCCAGTGTGGGCTTGTTTTTAATATTTGAAATTAGATGCAAACACCATCTCTATCAGCAAAATATCCAGTAAGCTACTTATCAAAATTTATTCATTAACACTAGAAAGACGGGAGCTTAGTATATACCTATATTGCCTGAAAGCAGTCAAAATGACTGCATTGTGAAAAAATAACTAATGCGCAAAGAAATTTATTTAACAGTAATTTTTAATATATTTTATATCACTTACAGTCATATAACAAATTATTAATAAGTATTAACAATAAAAAAAATGTATTTCAGTTCGAAAAAAATAATTTATACATTATCTGGACATTTTAGCCGTATCGATTACAGTATGAGATCATACACTCAGTGATCCTCCTTCCCATCTGAATTACGTTACAGCGCGTTCAAAGGGAACAAAGCGCGTGGCCAGGCCTGGCATAATGATTCGAATAACAAGTACGAATAACAATAACTTTAGTTATTGAACAACTGCAACTTATCAAGTATATGTCGAAATCGACAATTTATCATGAACTTGTATGTTATCATGTTATTCCAATCCAGAGCCGAACTGGTCTTTTCCAAGCAGTCAAAATGACAGCTTTTCGGCAATATAGGTATAACACACATATATATACCGGAAGTGAAGGGGGGGGGGGGCAACAACAATGATTAATTGACCCATTTATATGTTGTAGAAAGTCACAAAATTATAAGAAGCTGTTTCATTATTTAAATAATTATTTTTTTAATTGAAATTCAAAAGCAGTCAAAATGACTTGCTTAGGCAATCTAGTGTTAAAAATTAATGTGAATTTATCCACTCACATCTAAATATTTTGTATTTATTTTGATTAAAGTAATTTTATTATTTATTAAAACAATTTTGGCACCAGAAGAGTTTCAATGATCAGTTGCCGATCAAACGGTATAGTGGTTAGCGTGCTAGCTTCTAGACCGCGAGGTTGGGGGTTCCGAATCCCGTGTTAGGCATGGGTGTTTGTAAATGTGTGTTGGCTTGTCTAATGACGAATGTTTCGGCGCATTATAGCCCTCGTGTTGCTGACGGCTCCAGATAAACTGAAAACAACCAACCAATCAATGATCAGTTGAGTGCTATTTCAGCACAATTGGATAATGGAAAGTTGGTTTATTAGAATTCCGTAAAAGCAACCTTTTAGTGACCGCTCCCAAAATTTTATAAAATACATTGTCATTTACATCAAATCTATTCATCAAGTTTCAGCCCAATTGGATGACTGCAAGAGGGTTAATTAGGCCTCTGCAGATTTTCCCACTGTTGACATAACCAACCAAACACAAAATCTAAGTTAATATAAAGGATTTAAAAAGGATAATTTTGTGGTGTTAGGTGTGAAATACGTTGTTTCTGAATGAAAATGTACAGAAAAAAGCACCTATAAAACATAATACTAAATTGGTCAAGGTACACCTAACTCATAAAAATAGCCATGATATTAAGTGTTTCAAATAACAGCTTGTGTTCCATTTTAGAAATGCTACGAGAACATGCATATGTTTGTCTTCATTAAAAATCTACATGGAATGTAGGAAAACCTATAGATTTAGAAAATCTTGTCCTGCCTAATTTTATTTCCCAAAACTATGCAAGAGACCAGTAAAATGTGTTGAAGTTAAAGAAAATGACAGCATATTTATGTTAGCCAGATTGGAGTCCTGGCAAAGAAGTATAGTTTCCACAATAAACTGATGTTTCAAAAGTATGATGACTGTGTCCATCATAATTATAGAGAATGAAAGTTATAGCTTGTACTTCAAGTCTTTTGGAAGGGCTGTTAAAAACTTAGACTAAAAAAGTCTGAGATCAAGATATTCTATGAGAATTTTAGAATAATGTTTGATGAAAACTAGACTAACAAATACCATCTTTCATAGCTAAGAAGAAAAAAAAATACATCTAAAACTATTTTCAGGTTCTAATTCAATAAATTTTAGTTTCCAACAATATTTTAAGAAAAGAGCTGAACATAAAAATTATGTTTGAAGTATCAATAAAAGTTGAATCGCGTAGACAAGTTGGATTGTAACAGTCCCTGTCACTAAAAGGCCACTTCGACATTTTTCTATTGCAGTAGTTCAGCAGGTCCAAATATAAAGCATGTGCAATGTGGCAACATTTGAGGACTAGAAATCAAAAATGACCCAAGTACCAAAAAAAATCAAAATCTATTTTTATGGAAAAATGTCTTCAAGATCCAGCTGAAGAAAGTGAAGAATGCCCTAAGTGCAAACTCCATTAGCAATAGTTCAAATTCAATCTGGTACTTGGTCATATCCTTAGGTACCAGATGCAAGTGTTTTTCATTTTTCGGCTCTCCCGAAATTTTTTCTTTTCTGGACTTGGGTCATTTTCCATTTCTAGTCCTCATTTAATGATTGAAATCTTCCCCTTTTAAAGTTGAAGACATACAACAATAACCTTGTCAGTTCGAAGTTTTACATAAACTAAAATGTTACGAGTGTTTGATGATCAAACTAGTTCTAACCTGATATCTGTTTTGAGCCAAGATGTGAACTCCTCCTATATATAGACTGAGAGGCAAGTTTAGATACCTCATCGAACATCATTCTGAGTTTTCTATAGAATGTAGGGAAAAGTTAGATTACAAATCTACTGGTCTGCCATTACAAAAATGGCCAAAACCAGTCAAAAATCAACTTTGAATGAATTGAACTAAATCCAATTGCCAAATACGTCAATTTTTCCTTAAGTGTCTCAACAAGTGAACACATTTTTTCATCTGGTAAACCACCACACTTCTATGTTCAACGAGGAAGGGCGCAGACGATTTCTGAACCCTGGCTCGGAAAACTTGCACATTTTAAAAGTAAGCCAGACTGGCGACATCAGTTTACATCATAAATGGCGTAATATTTATTGGCAACTTGGCTCACTTTTAAAAGATACAAGTAGAAAATTACCAAATATATTAATTGTCTACAACCTTCTTAATTGAAAATTAAAGAGCAATCAATTAAAAAAAGAATGCTCATTATTAGCCAGTTATGGCATATTTGGCAATTCGATTCAGTTCAACTCTTTCAAAGTCGATTATTTTCGCCTCGGCAGACCTATTGATTCGTAATCTAACTTTTCTCCACGTTCTATAAAAAACTCAGTATGATGAGGTGCCTAAACTTTCATTCGCCTCTCAAACTAGGGATACTTGGAAAGTGTCTTCCAGATGAATTTAATGTAATACTTAAAAGTGCATCTATTAAGACGATATCCTAGTAAGGATCATTCCCTATAATCGCTATGTTACTATCTTCTAGTCCAGTGCATTTAGAAACTACTTTGTATAAAACCATGAAATTTGGCGAGTAGGTACAGAAATGATCACTTAATGAAATGACATAAATTGTTTTCATTTAATGTCTATCTATTATAAATGAAATGAATAAAATAGCAAAAGACAAAATCTGGTGGAGCTTCTGCATCGACATAAGGATTTCAAAAATAAAATATATTAGACGTTATTTCAAGGTTTTTAATTTATGTCCTTTCATTAAGTGATAATTTTCATACCAACTCACTAAATGTTAAGGTTCTTTACTAATTAGTTTCTTAATGCAATTGAATTACTATGTCCCAAATTCAGTCATTCAAAAATCACAAAAGTTTTAATAATGAATAGAATAAGTCAACGAGAAAAATATTTTACTTGACAAAGTTAATGTTGATTAGCTGCGGTGAAAAATTGTTAACCCCTATACAATATTATTGAATTAATATTGTGATGTAGGTAAATGCAGAGAAAAACCAATTAAATTACATTTAGAAAACTTAAAGACCATGATTCTGAAAATGGCTATTCAAAATAATTACTTTAAAAAAAAAACAATACTCAAAAAATGTTCTTTATTCAATTTAACAATAAAATTTGTTAATACCAATACTTTATTCAATTTTCAAATACTAAAATATACAGCTACTTAAAAGTCACACAATTTTTTTTTATAGGAAGATTCGATTAATAAAACAATCTTTACGTTTTAGAGGCAGTCTTCCTAAAAAATAAAAAAAATAAAAATTTCAAAATAAATTATGTGAAAATGACATTTGAACTTATTGTGTAACATAGAAATAAAATCAAGTAAATACATCAGTACTTCTTGGTGTAAAAAGAAAAAAAAAGCTTATGTTTACTCATTATTACCTTGAAACTAGCACAGAATAAGTCCAGAACAAGAGACTTGTTATTGCTAAATTTTAGGTTTCATAAAATGTTTAAAAACATGCCAGCATTATTTTAGGGGAAAGCAAAAATGTGTAGCACAGTATGTTATTGTTAAATTTGGCAATCAGTTTTCAAACCAATTCCTCATTCAAAGTCGATTTTGTTTTTTCATGGTACTGTATGTGTTTAAATAGTTTGAAATCCACTATGAAGACCGCTTTCAATTGTTGAATGGTAACAAAAGCTTTATTTCTCTTTGGAAGCTTGCTGGAGAAAAGTATATAAGACGTCGCAAGGCCAAGATATATACCTAGAAGATTGAAAATCGTCCATGCTTTTGCATATGTACAAAGAGAAATAAGCTTGTGCGCCATTCAAAAATTGAAGAATGAACTTCAAGTTTTGGATGGTGGAACAAGCCAGAGAAGTGGATTTCAAAGTTCCAATGAGTCTCAAAGCATTTAAATTAATACAGTACCATGTAAGTCTCGATAGTAAATAAAGAGCTAAACAATTTCATCCTATTTTAACTTTCAATTGCCCATATGTTTACAAAGGGTAAAAAAGGTATAGCGTTCGGTAAAACAAAAGTTTTTTTTTATAGTATTTCTCCACGTTTTGGATCACCCCGATTTCAAAAAAGTGGTATAGAAAAATTTCTGTGTGTGCGTGGTTAGCATAACACTTGAACCAATTGACTTAGGATGTTTAAATTTGGTGTGCGAGTTAGCGGTGGCTATAGGACCCACCATTAAGGTTTTCGTCAAAATCGTGCATAAGGTTGAAATCATGAAAAAAATATTTTTCAGCAATTGCCAAAAAACGGCTCTAACAATCTTGATTAAAATCTCTGTGCTAATGCCTTGTAAGTTGTTCTAATCATACCTACCTTCGAAATTTCCATAGAAATGCGATAAAAGTGTAAAAAAATGAGTGCCTTTAACACAGAGCTCTCTATTTTTGAGCATCGGGCATGAATGATTGATTTTTTCTGTTTCACGCACAAGAAAGGACAATGTAATGTCTATCGAATATTAATTTTGCCATTTTGGCAATAATCTTCCCATGTAAAAATTACTGCTTAAAATATTGCCAAACTGGCCATTTTTATTTAAATGAGTGAAAAAATGAAAACGATAAATAACACCATATCAAATTTTAATGGAATAACCAATATTATAGTGTAAATGGAAGTTGTGTAATGTTCCACACCCCTAGTTTTTCTGGCAGACTAGTATATTAACTACTGGTATTTCTTTACATTCAATAAAAAGTTCAGAATGATGTTTAGTAGACATACTAGAACTTGCAGTCAGCTTTTGACCAACAAACAATAAAAGTGAGTATGGTAGCAATAAATTTTTTTCAATGTTAATTTAGACAGTAACTTTAGTAAACAAAATTTATAAAAGTTTGAAAATTATAAAATTGTTATTAAATTCATTTCTTTGAAAACGTAGTAGTATGATGTTTGATGAGTAAAATAATTTACATAAAAAAAAATTACCTTTTACAGGGTGGCCACAAAATTCATGAAAAAAAGTTCCCTGATTTCCCTAACAGATTTCTACAAAATTCCCTGATTTCACAGCAAAATTTTTTTCAAGTTTCCCCCAATTTTTTCACGATTTTCAGTATGTGTAGGCACCCTGATCAAATAGAACATGTATGCTAAAGAAATAACATTTCCAATTTTTTAAAAATAGTTTTGGTGGTGATGAAAATTTTTAATTATTCAGCAATATTAAACTTAGAATGATTACCACCACAAATCTCTGGGTAAATGGCGCCAAAATACAAATGAATGGGAAAACATGCCTAAAAATTTCCATGATTTTCGTTAAATTTAAAAAAGTTCCCTGATTCTTTCCAGAATCAGAAAGCTCCCTGACATTTCCCCAATTTCCAGGTTCTGTGGCCACTCTGTTTTATGCCGAATTTAAGTAAAAAAAAAAATACAAGAATTTATGTACTTATGAATTTGTTTTCTTCCATTTGAAGTATCGAACTTGAAAAAATTATTTCAATTTAGTACTTACCTCATATTAATATTAAAAGTTGCAACTATAGGATCACAATCTAAAGAGAAATTTTGCCAGGTTTTAGAAATTAGAAAAACATCATTTTCTTTTGTATGTGAAGACTTCTTCGAGTTTCCAACTGTTTTGGGCGAGTCTAACATGAAAAAAAATTGTCAAAGATAAGCTAAAATAGTTCAAGACCAATAAATATCATAAAAATAAATTAGAGTACTCTAATCACCAACCTGCATTGATTTTTTTATGAAACTTGGAGTGCACTGCAATTCGATCCTGCAAGTAGAAACATAAGCTTAAGCTAAATTAGGAAAAATTTATAAAATGTATCATCCTATTCAAAACTTGTATTAACACTTTAAGTGATTTAGCCAAAAAGAAATTATTTAACTTTCCTTCCATTAACTTGAATCGAAATGTTTAAAAATACAACATAAAACTATTTTTGTGTTTAATTTTGTAAGCAAATATGATTGCCTAAATAATTGTCTCACTGAGTTTTCAATTTTTATGGAAACAATTTTTTTTATCTATTAGTTACTCAATGGCAAGGAATTTAACAAATAAAGATTTAGGGATGTCTGATTCCCTAATTCAATTATAATTAAGATGAAATTCAACCAGATTACCAGTTTAAATGCACATTAAAACCAAATTTACCATATGTAAATGAAATTAACTTTCTAATAGTACATAATAGTACGAAGTATAATTACTTAGTAATCTTTCACAAACATAAAAAAAAAAAAAAAATAAAGTACAAATTTTCCTAAAATTAAATGTAAATTTATAAAGCACAAAAATAAATTATTTATCTGCTAAAACATAGATTAGTTCAAAATATAATTTAGTAGCCACCATAAAAATATCTCAACAAAATGCAGCACAAATTATGTTACTTTAAATTATAACACCCCACATTACTTTTTATTAAATTCTTCTAATTAGGCTATTACTACTGCTGTTAACATATTGTTGACGGGTCACGAGTTAACTTGTGTTTTCATGTCCAAATGTTGCCTACCAGCCACGAGTACACTCGTGATGTGCTTTTTTTTTCCATATCACTGTTGTTTCTGACTTGTACCTAACTTGCATCCTTTAGGGTCCAAAGCAAATCACATTTTCGGTGCCCTATACAAAATTTTGAAGAGGGAGCCCAATAGTTATATTGACAGTGTTTGTCAGAAGAATTTTCGTCTTTAGTCTGCAATTTTATTGATAACCATTTTGTAAAATTCAAAATCACACAACAAAAATCAACCAAAATGTAATTTTACTTTTTCCCGAGATTTAGTTGCTTAACGACTGCTACTTAAAATCAGTTTAAGTTTATTGTTTATTTGTGTTCAAAACGCGATTTAAAATCTTTAAAAAAAAAAAAAAAAACAGTGTTCAATTTAACTTTGAAAATTTTGGGGCCCAAGCCTGGCCAATTACAAAATAATAGCCGGTGACATGAGATAAATTCTCAGTAAAATTGCAGGTCAACAATGTGTTAAAATAGTCGACTTTACAACAATATTTTGGCAAACATTATTTTAGGAAACAACAGCAGTATAGGAGAATCGAAAAACTGACATTTACTTCAATTTTAATTTGCCTTGTGTTAAGAAAATACTAAATTTTGGAAAACATATTAATGCAAATTAAATTGCAAGTCTTAGTGGATAAAGAGGGTAGGTGATATTTTTTTAATCTGAATTTTTGCAATGAATGAAGGTGATATGTGTTGTGTTCTGAGTTGTGTAGATGGACACATGAGACAACAAACTCTCTTGTGTTTATGTGTGATGCAACAAAACAGTGTATTTTGCAATTGCGATGAAGCCTATCTGCGCCCTGTCCGAAATAAAAAATGTCAGTCTACTCACTTCGTTCTGAGCGTTAGATTGTGGAGCTTTCTTGTCTTTTGAATTTCTACCTTTCAGCATCCTAGGAGGAGGGGAGTAGGCAGGCTTGTCGTGACGCACCCTGTGGTCAGCAGGGGAGAGATTCTCTGTATACCTTATGTAGTCATTCTGAAGGACAAATATTTTATAAATTTCATTAGAACTTTTTCTGCTATTTTAATTTCAAAGTACAGATATCTTAACTATTAATTGTAGTCTAGATGTGTTAGATAAACAGTTTCTTTCATTTACTTATTGTTTGTCTTAATATTTTTTACAACCCCTTTGAAGACATTGCCCTTGCGACAATAAAATCCAATCAACCGAACCTGTGATTGATCCAACTTTTTAAACTATTGTTTACCTTTTGTATCAGCTGAACTTAAAGTTGTGATGTAATTTTCCTTCATAAAAGGTTTGTTTTAAATAATATTTTATTGTTGGGTTATTTTCCTGAACTTTGAATGGTCAACTGATATTTTCTAGGCTTGCACTCTTCTTGGTATTAAGCAAATAGGTTTGCAACGACATTATGCAAATATGTTGGTGAGAGAAGGAAAAGTTTCTTGTGAAAGGCAGCTCGTATCTGACTGCCTTGGAGTTGGGAGTTTTTGATTACCCGTGTTACATAAATTTTAAGATTTTATTTTCAAGCCCTTCTTGTCCTCAATTATTTTCCACTGCAATTTCTATCTTAGACTAATTAAATTATAATCTCATTTTTTAATCTCCTGAAATTATATTAAGATGCAGGTAGAAAAAATCAAAATAAAGATATTATGATTTTAATTTCTTGTTACAAAGAGTGAACAAGGAGGGGCGATATTGAATTTCCATTATAACATCCATTCACAAAACATCATGCAAACCAAAATAGTACCAGGCTTAACAACAAATAAAACCGAGCACTAAACTTAAAGAAATTCATAGCTAAATTAATTTGTAAATTTCCTAAAAATACAAAAAAAAAATTACAAATTAAGAATACGATTTCTTGCTCATGAGTAATTGATATTTTTATTTATAAATGCAGACGAAAATTAAATTCCATGATTTAATAAATTTTTTAGAAAATGCTCTGATAAATCCTTGATGTTTCAACTTTTCTGATAATTTCTTGTCCAATACTTTCCAAAATATCAATTTAAATACATATGTCATGATTCAGGAGCCTGAAAATACATTTTGTTTGATTGAGATTGAATATTTATGAAACTTTATTTTTTGTTGTAGAAAAGCACACTACCTTATACTATAGTGATTAGTCTTAACAAAACATATTAATGTATATTAGAGTTAATATAACTACTATTCATTACATCCTGCAAACCAAAATAGTACCAGGCTTAGCAACAAATAAAACCTAGCACTATGGTAAACCATAAAAATACTAAACTTAAAGAAATTCATAGCTAAATTAATTTGTAAATTTCCTAAAAATACAAAAAAAATTACAAATTAAGAATACTATATCTTGCTCTTACGTAATTGATTATTTTTTTTATTTATTTATTTATAAACGCAGACAAAAATTAAATTCCATGATTTAATAAATTTTTAGAAAAATGCTCTGATGAATCCTTGATATTTCCAACTTTCCTGATAATTCCTTGTCCAATACTTCCCAAAACATCAATTTAAATACATATGTCGTGATTCAAGGAGCTTGAAAATACATTTTGTTTTAGGTTGAATATTTATAAGACTTTTATTTTTTATTGTATAAAAACACACTACCTTATACTATAGTGATTAGTCTTAACAAAACATATTAATGCACATTACAGAGTTAATATAACTACTATAGGCGAATAAGACTCTAGGTGCAATTAAAGTTTAGAAAAAAAAATATTGATTTGTAAGAAGCATTAAACTCGTTTCAAAATAAAAAGTAATTAAAAGGAAGTTCTAGTAAGGATCATTCTATACTTGCTATGTTACAATCTTCTAGCCCAGTGCATTTAGAAACTACTCTGCATAGAACCTGGAAATTTGGTGAGTAGGTACGAAAATGATCACTTAATGAAATAACATAAATTAAAAACTCGAAAATAGTGTCCAATATATTTTGTTTTAGATTTCAAATCCTTACTTCAATGCATATACCGTGGCTCCACCTGGTTTTGTCTTTTGTTATTTTAATTTTCATTTATAATAGATCGACATTAAATTAAAACAATTTATGTCATTTCATTAAGTGATCTTTTTCGTACCTATTCACCAAATGTCAACGTTTTCTACAAAGTAGTTTTTAAATACAGGTATAGGGAATGATCCTTACCAGGACTTCCTCATAAATTCGAAGTCTCATCTTGACGAGGTTATTTTTAATTACACTAGTTCATTTTGCTTTGAAACAGCAGTTAATTTTAACAGATATATTTGGAAAGTTTCTGGCATAAAAAAAACAAAAAAAAAAACCAATAAGTGTCTTCAATTTAAAAAAAAAAAAATCTCATTGTAGTTTAAAAAAAAACCATCAGCCATTTAGAAAGATATTGGCATGTTTTTTAAAGCACATAAGAAAAATAGAAATGTTTTACTTAAGAATTTTTCAAAACGACTCTTTAAACTCTTCATCTCAAGTTTGACAGTGCACTTAATCATAACAAAAAAAGAATAATTTTTAAACTAAAATCATAGAGCTTAATTATCAGATTAATTTTTTCTTGTTTAAAGTGCATCTCAATTCAGTGCTGACTACTTTGCTTAGGTTTAAATATGTACCTCCACAAAATAGATGTTCGTTAAAACATTATTTGAATACTTTTTACTAACCCCTAAAAAATAAGCGACAAAGAGCTCCATTTCAGGGACCAGCCCAAATGAATAGTTCTCATATAGCAGATTCAAAAATTTTTTGGGTCACAGCTTATCAAACATTAATTCAAGTTCAAACCTTGGCATCACATAAAAATGTATTAGTTAATTGTTTAAAGTTATATTTTAATATTAATATTTTGCTGGCAATAAAATCATAAAAGTAACCAAATACCTTGTCGTTACACACAATATACAGTTATTCCACTATAAGAGTTTGACATTTGACCTCACCTTCGTCATCTGAGCAAACAACTGTTGTTGTTTTAAAGCGTGCTTTTCCATTTCAGATGTTCGGTTTGCTATCCACTTCTTCAATTGCCTAAAAAATCAGATCAAAATATAAATATTTAGATATAATAATAAGTGCAAGGTAATAAGAATAGATACGTTAAAATGCGGAAAGTGTAATAAAATATGTTTCATTTCATAATAATTTCATTTTGTATCCTAAGGCAGCGGTTCCCAACCCAAGGGCAGCGGCCCAAGCTTGGCACTGGGCCGTGGACTCTGGTCAAGAGTCTAGGTTAAGTTAAATATTATAGTAGTTTCAGAGGTAGAGATCGAATAATTTGATTTTTGATAGCAATTGAGTCTCTCAATTGTTAACAATATTCCAATTATTCGATTATATTCTTCGATGGTTTAACGAATGTATTCTCTTGGTGGAAGAGAGCAAGTGGTTTGTCAGTGGGGTGTCAGTCGTCAAGGTCAACGTTATCTTTCCCGTTTCCACGAATTCCGAAATTGTTTGGACCCGTTTATCAGTGACAGTGGTTACGTGCTGATGCGTCGTAACATTGTGTCTGTTAGAATTAAATACTATTGCTTCACGTCAATATGGATGCTTGGTTTCGGACAGGGTCTTGCCATAAGGTGAAGCTGTCAAGTGATGAAGGAAATCCCACATGTGATTCTACAAGAAGTGATATTGTTAGTAAGTTGATGTTGAGTCCAAGTTGCTCTAGAAACTAAAGAAAACTAAACCATATTTTAGTAAATATAACCCTGTTTTTTAAAATGCGGATTTGTGTTCTCTGGTGCTGAGGAAGAACCAAAGCCTCTGTATGGGATTTGTTTCAAAACGCTATCTAATGAATGTATGAAACTCTCAAAACTTGAAAGACATCTATCAACTAAACATCCTGAATGTGTAGGAAAGTCTCTCAATTACTTTGAAATCAAGAAAAGAAACTTTTCTATGACTAAATCTACCATGGACAAATCTTCAAAACAGAACCAACTAAGTACCAGGGTATCTTATAAGCTGTCTATGTTATTCGCGAAGAAGGGGTCAGCTCACACCGTGGGAGAATTTATTATACCCGCGGCAAATATAATAAGTAATGCTTTGTTTAATGAAATATGCACAAAAAAGATAAATGAAATTGCGTTATAGAATACAACTGTGAAAAGAAGAATTGATGAAATGTAGGAGAATGTGAAAGAAGCTGTCATTACTGTTTTGAAACAGAGTGATTATTTTACACTGCAACTTGATGAAAGTACTGACGTTGCTGGCCAAGCTAATTTATTAGCTTTTGGCTGTTTGAATTCAATGGCAATATTGAAGAAGAAATGTTAATTTGCCAGTTTTTGCCGATAAAAACAACTGATGATGAGACAACAGCGATGAGATTTTCAAATCTGTTAACAGTTTGATAAAAAAAATTAAGTAGATTGGTCAAAGTGTGTAGGACTAACAACTGATGGGTCATGTGCTATGTTTGGAATTTACACTAGTTTAGTCACCAGAGTTAGGTCAGTTGCTCCCTTAGTTAAATGGACACATTGTAGTATACACAGAGAGGCTCTTACAGTTAAAGGTTTGGGCGAATGTATAAAAAAAAACTCTGGATGATGCAATAAAAATCGTCAACTTTATTAAAGCGAGGCCTAAAAATTCCAGATTGTTTGCTGATTTGTACGATGAAATGGGCAGTGAGCACAAACAGCCTCTATTTCACTACGAGGTTCGGTGGCTGTCGTGAGGAAAAGTATTATCAAGATTGTTTGAACTTCGCGACGAACTCCAAGTTTTCTTTATGGAGGGAGAAAATGATGGAAAACTTGTAATTACAACTGTGTGACTGATGAAAACTGGTTGAAACGGTTGGCAGATTTGGCAGATATTTTCAGTGCCCTTAACTTTCTTAACTTAAATCTGCAGGGAAAGGAGGTTCATAAGTTTTTTGTACAAGACAAAGTCGAAGCAATGATAATTAAACTTCGACGGTGGGCTCTAAAAGTGGAACAAGATTCCTTTGCCTTCTTTCAGTTCTACATGATTTTTTGGAAACCAGCAAAGTCAAAATTGATAAAAACAACAGCTACAGTCATAAAAGATACCTCAAATCTTTGGCCTCCAACCTCAGGTAATTTAAAATAATTTATTTTCTTAATTTATATAATATTTTTATAGGCCTAATGAAAACATTAGTTTTCTTAAAACAGTAACTTTTCAAACAGTACAATTTTTATAAAACTAATCTTTATTTATTTTTATTTATATCATACTGTTATATACATTTTACTCCTCATTTCTATGAATGATAAATATACTAATTAGAGCAGTAAGTCAGCCTTTTCATATTTTGGAACTATTTCCCAAAAATTGAAGATGAAATCCAGTGGATAAGAAATCCATTTGAAGAAGATTACCTAAAATTTTGTTAAATATCTTCAAGTGAAGAAGACTCGTTAATTGAGCCATCATGTGACCAGACTCTAAAATCATCTTTTAAAACAACACCATTGGTTACGTTGTGGATAAATGTTCGCCAAGAATATCCAGCAATTGCAAAAATTGCACAGAGACATTTGATGAGTTTTTCGACAACTTATCTATGTGGACGAGCCTTTCAACTTTACTCTTTTTGAAAAACAAGTACAGGAATAAATTGAATATTGAGAGTAATTTGAGGCTAAAACCATCAAGTTTTAATCAAGACATCGATTATCTCGTAGAGGACAAACAATGTCAAAAATCCCATCGATTTTTTTTTTTTAAAACTTTGACCACTTGTTCTTTAGTTTTCTTCCAGTTGTGACAGCAAAGTAAATAAAATAAAGTTCCTTTTTTTTCATAAAAAATATAGTTACTAATTACTGACTCACTCATGTACATATCCTATTAGTTAGTGGGCCTCAGAGTTTTTTTTATAAATAGGTAGGCTGCACAACTAAAAAGGTTGGGAACCGCTGTCCTAAGGAATGTATATTTATTAAAAACTTTGATGAAAGAATTACGCATTAAAGGCACCACAAAATTGCCACATTTTTACTGTAAGAATTTTTTTTAATAACCAATATATTCATATAGATATACTATGCCACAGGGTTTGAAGTGAAATTATCTTTACTTAATCTGTTAACTTGGTTTTAAAAAACTAAAATGGCTAAAAATAACTAGAATTTGAAAAGAATGTGTCTGAGTATTTGTAAAAGAAATCCTTTTAAAGACTTAAAACTAATTTTGACAAACATGCACAGATCAATAGCTCCTAAGAAATTGATAAAAATATCCGCCAACTGTTTAAGAATATTTTTAATTAGTTTTGAAACATAGCATTTTATTGTTTACATGATTTATTTTAAAATGTGATGATAAATAAGCCAAAGGACAAAGAGGCTGAAACAAAGGACTAAATGAAAGAGTTACCAATACTAAAAAGACTTCTAAGAATTAGGCATAATCAAACATACATATTTTATACTTTAAAGATACTGTTATTTAATAGTGGATGCAAAATACACATTGGAATTGCCAATTGATCAAGATTCATTCTCTGCATTTTCTAAGAAATTAGAATATATTTTGTTTTTAATTAAGAACCACAAGCAGATTACCTTTAGAATAATTTAACGCATAAAGTTTTTAAAATTAATCCTTTATATGTATTGCCAATTTTTATATTCATTATCATAGCACTGTTTCTGTTGTCAGCTTCTGCTTGGTATTTGCATCTAATTTTAAAAATTAAAAACATCTCTATCAGCAAAGTATGCGGCAAACTACTTTTCGAAATTTATTCATTAAAAATTAATGTGAATTTATGAATTCCCATCCAAATATATTTTATTTATTTTTATTAAGACAATTTTATTATTCACTTATTAAAACACTTTTAGCAACAGGAAAGAGTTTCTTCATTGATCAGTTAAATGCCATTTCAGTGAGATTGGATGATGGCAAGTTGATTTATTAGTATTCAGTAAAAGCGACTTTTTAGTGATAGCTCCTAAAATTTGATAGAATGCATTGTCACTAACAACGAATCTATCTGGCAAGTTGCAGCCCAAATGGATGATGGCAAGGGGTTTAATTAAGCCTCCGCAGATTTACCTGCCATTGAAATACACACAAAACAAAATCAAAGTTAATATAAAGTATTTAAAAATAACAATAACTTACTTCACAAAAGGTATGACCATAAAAAAATTATTTGGATTCAAACTCATATTAGCTTTTGGTGTCTGATCCTTTCTTGCCACAGGCAGCTGATTGACAGAAAACCATTCACATCCCTGAAACAAATAAATTTTTTTTTTTTTAAACCCATCAGATTCATCATTTTTAAATGGGAAATTTATTTCATTTCAGTTCAAGGTTCCCACCGAAATCACAATATGAAAATCAATGACTTTTGAAGGACTTTTAATGACCTTCGAAAATTCGTTTCCGGGCATGTCTTTAATACGTGACTTTACAGATGCTTCGTCTGTAGCGCTAGTATCAAGACCTTTTTATGCACAATTCGCATTTTGCCTTACGAACAGACTTTGATGATATTGCAATCCATTTTTCATATGCACTGCGTTTTAACCATAGCACATTAAATGTGCACTTTCCGGGCATAGAATTGGTAAGTTGCTTCTGCTAAAAAAAAAATACAGCACTCGTTGGTTGCAAACTTTTTTTTAGCTCACACAACAAGTACTGCTCTCACACGTTCGTCTCACAAAGTACGGTGTGTAATCTCTGTTCAATATGTATAAAACCCTGTTCAAATTCCACTTCACCAATCAGAAAATACGAACCAAACAAAGTACAAGTTGTCGCATGCGTAGTACAAATATACTAGAAAATTCCAGTGGATAAATAGAGATAAGTTTATAATAGAGTGGATAATAGAGACAGAGTTGAGTTTTTATAAATATTGTAATAGGGCATACAACACCAACAAGAATTAAGGACTTTTAAGGATCTCTAAGCATTTTCAATTACTTTTAAAGCCTGAAAAATAAGTGCAAAAATATTAAACAATTTTAAAGAACTCTGAAATTAAATAAGGTTGAATTAGAATATAAGAAGGGTTACCAGTGTGATTTAGTAACCAACATGGCAAGGTTTTTCGTTACAAAATGTTACCAAACACTCGAGTATGAATCTTGGTTTTGCATTAATGATTTCAATTGAGAGAGAATTGCATGCTATTTTGCAAAATTTAAAGCATAAGCTAACAACAAAATATTTTAGAGATATGACACAAAAAAAAGTAAGAACAAAAAAAAAAGATTTTTTTAAATAAGTTTTAAAAATTAATTTATTTCAATTGGAAATATCTACCTTAGGAGGTTTCATATTTTAAAGTGGAAAAGTTTACTGATCTCGTTTACCAATTTTATATTGTTATTATCAAATCACTTATTGAATGAACAATAGTTAAATTTATAAATAATATAAACATATTTATTCTTTATACATATGAGAGTGTTTTGTTTAATTTCATTAAACTATTAGTATGCACCATTTTTATCATTAAGTTTTCAAAATTCAATTAACAATGGCATAAAACATCAATGTATAATTTTTTTTCTCTCCAGTAATACTGTCTGAGTAGGATAAATGAAAGAGTATGAACAATATTTTAAACATAGCATAATCTAACCTTGATTTCATTCCTGGTTTTAGGATGAAAACTGGCATTAGGTGGTACATCTGTAATGATGTACAACCTTATTAACTGATCATTAAAGTAGTGCTCTAGATAGACATCTTTATCAAGAAAGTCTGTTATATCAAATCCTGTCTCTTCCAAAACCTAGTATAAATAAATAAAGCACTTTTAAAAAGGGCAGTATTTAAAACACTTTTTAATAACAGAAAAAAATTATTGCTTGATAAAGTAAAAATGAATATAATGCTTTTAAAAATGGCAAGTTCAAAAACACATCTTATTAACAAAATAAAACTATGGAAGAGTTAAAAAATATAGAGTTAGATGAAAACATTTCAATAAACTCACTTCTCTTATTGCACAATGGTGTGGCTGTTCATCTTTATTTACTTTTCCTTTCGGAAAACCCCAGCTAGCTTTATACACAAAACTTTGAACCAGTAAAACCTAAATAAAAAGATTAAGCATTTTGTAAACAGATATCATTTTCTTTTAATAAATTTAAATAATTATTATATTATGAATATAATTTTTTTTTTTTTTTTTTTTTTTTTGGTATAATGAATTCTTTAGTCTAAATCACAATTAAATTGGATTTAAATACAACATATTTTTTTACAGTATTTATTTTTAGAAGTGTAATGAAAGCATGCCCTAAAATCAGGGATATTATGCAAATGCATAAAAAATAAGTTATTTATTTAAAATAAGTGATAAAATGTTATGTGTTCGATTCAATAATCAAAAATGGCCGCCACCTAAAGCCAAAAAAAATATCCTTAATGAAAATCAACAAAAAAATTAAAACTACATAACTTTGTGACTAGCTCAAGAAGCAATATCTTTTATGAACGAATTTAGCAGTATTTAGACAGAAGCCATGATTACATTTTTGAGGTCTTGATCCAGCAGAATGGCTCCAAATGTTGGTACTGCCTTCTTGTACTCTCGCCAGTCTGAGATAACAGTATCCACCTCAGATGCACTATACTTCTGAAGAAAAGGGATGTGACCGAATACTAGGTACTCTGTCAAGGCAAATGAAGACAAAAACCTTAACATTGCTTTTCATGCAAGTTCAGTCAAACCCCATTAACCCACTGACGGTCATAGGAATGGGCGAAATTTCCCAGTTGTTTTCCCTGCAATAATTTTTAAATTATATTTATAATTCAAATACATGATTTTTTTTAATTATTTTTTATTTATTTTGTTTTAGATAGGTTATAGACTATCATCCTAATAAAAATATCTAAAATATATCTTATTTTAAATTTTATTTATTAACTAAAAAATGTTGTGTATTGCTAGAAATACTGGGGATCCTAAGACGTATATACACGTGCATGACCGTCAATGGGTTAAAGTGAAATCCCATTTTTACGCAAAATATAAGTAGTTTCTTGTATGATGCTTAAACTTAATGTTAATTTATTTACTTAACACAAAACCGCATAGCACAAAATCCCACTTAAGACGAAGAAAATTTTGCCTTTCAATTACACATATGTACATAGGGTAATGAAAGTATAGGATTCGGTAAAAAAAATTAATTCATTTTTTGTTGTTGCTTTTTTTGGAACAGTCAGATTTCCAAAAAGTGATCTAGAAAAAATGCATGTCTGTGGTCAGCATAACTCCCGAACAAATTCACCTAAGATTTTCAAATTTAGTATGCGGGTAGGTGATGGCCATGGGACCTGCCCTTAAGGTTTTCGTCAAAATTGCACATGCACATAAGGCAACCGACATGTTTTTCAATGATTGCTAAAAACCGGCTCTAATGATTTTGATCAAAATCAATGTGGTAATGCCTCTTAAGCTGTTATAAATACCTCCACTTCCACAATTTCCTGAAAAATGCTTTAACAGCGTAAAAAGTTGAAAAACAAATGCCTTCAACACAGAGTTCTCTTTGCTTGAACATAGCTCATCAACGATCGCTTTTCCTCCTCTCCTCAGTTTCACTTATAAGAAAGGGATAATATAAGAATTATCCAAAGGTATATTGCCAGAAGCAACATTTTGGTGAAGTTTTTTTTTTTCTTTTAAAAAAAAAGACTAATACAAGAATTATTGCAAAAAATATCACCAAACTGGCCATTTTTTTTAAACGAATGATGAAAATATAAAAACGGTAAATGACACAAATCCACATCAGTAACGTAGTGTAATTGAAAGTTGTGCGATGTTCCACACCCCTAGTTTTTTAAGGCTTCATTATTTAAAACAAAATTTAAATGTGTTACGAAAACATTCCTCAAGTTGAAACAATATGAAACAGGCAAAATGCATTAGCAATTTACGCATTTGCATATTGAATCTTGCCGATATGAGTCAGAAACAGCAATCGTTATCTAGAAATGAAGCAAAAAATTTGAAACGAAATTGATGATAAATTCTTTTTTAAAAAAATTGCAGCCAAGTATGAAATTGGCAGCAACACTCTATCAATAATTTTAAAAAATGGAGAAAAGATTGAAGAGACTTATGCTGTAAATCAATTTTAATCTGCAAGGAAAAGGGTGAGGAATGGCAAAATAGGAGAAGGGAATTAAGCAGCAGTATTAAATATACTTAATACGTTGCTAGTAGTTTAAACCTGTATTAATGAGATGAAAAAGTTGTTAGACGGTTAACACGATATTCGGTTAACGGAAAAAATTTTGGCGGTCTCTACGAATTCGTATAAACGAGATTTGACTGTAACAATCATCTTAATTCTATGCAGTAAAGTGCAAAACATAAAAGTATTCTATCGAAAGTGTCCAGATGGAAAATAATTTCAATTTCCCTGATAATTTTAGATCACCAACAATTTTGCAATAGTTGAAATGTAAATAAGGGAAAATAAATTTTCGAGAACTGGTTGCACAAAAAATAAGTTTTTAAAAATTTCATAAAAAGTTATTAATGTTAAAAATGTTTTTCTTTTAAATTTTAAAATTTATTTGTATGGTTTTTTTTATTATAAATAGGCAGGTAGGAAAAATATTATTCAATAAATTTCTTGCATGAATCATCGGCTGTAGAATATCCAAGAAAAACAGAATTCCAAAACCTTACTTGCACTTCATTGCAGCCTTCAGGCCAGTACCTTACGATTAAATCCATTTGGCTTTGCTGGGAAATTCTGTTCATAGCTTTATCCATACACATTACAAATTTGGTACTTTTGCCTACTTCACTTAATAGTTCTTTCTGGAAAATCAGAGACAAGCCAAACGCTATTAAGTTGGCCGTTTTCGAGCTGCCTAATGTCATTTTTCTAAAAATTTTACTATCCGGAAACATCACTTTAAATATTTCTCCTACGTCTTTAAAACTGTTATTTGACGAATGTGCCATCACCAATTTCATCTCCCACACTATTTTGAATTCAAGCACCTTATCTTTAGAGATAAAATTCAAAATACCGGAATTACTCTTGGTTTCTAGTGTCACAGCATTACTTTGTACAATGGATATTTCGTTCTTTTTTTTATCCTTTTGAGAAATTAAAAGAATGGTCAGATTGCTGTTCTTGACGACATTCCGGTGTTTGGCACTCTTTTCATGGCTACTGACAGCTTGTCTTCCCAAATTGCGCAAGCTAAACGTTCTCATGCACAAACAGCATCGAGCTTTATAAAGGTCGTTATTCGCACTTTCAATCCAAGTAGCAAATTGCAGATTCTTACCTGTTCCTTTCATGTTGAATGATGTTTTCCAACTCATTTTTAAAAATAATGAAATAAATCGCTGGCACAAAATTTTCGAACGCACCGCTTAAAATACTTTCCCTTATGCGTATTATCGTTATCAAAACAAGAAGTTTATAAATTGTTGCCAGATGTATAATATGAAGCCTTGTTCTTAAAAAAAAAAAAAGTAAACAAATTGTTTTCGGCCTTTCCAGCAAGTGCTAGCGATGGTTCTGGCAACACATATTGAAACGGGCGATGGGCATGGAAAACCATAGAAAGAAAGGCGTGTTTAACTATTTTTTTAAGCTTCAAGATAGGTTGTGCTCCGAGTCGCGTCACAAAAGCGTTTTTTATTTTGTTATTAGGTCACCAGAAAAATGCAAAACAAATCGAAGTCGAAGAGTAGGATTTTTTTTTCCAGAGTAGCAATGATTTTTCCAGGTTTTGGAGGGGATTTTTTGATTTTTCCTGAGAATTCTCCGAGATTTTAAGACCGATTTAAATTCGCTGAGTTTTCCAGGTTTTCCCTGCGGTGTACGAACCCTGACATTAATTCAGATAGTTAGATTATAGTTAAGAAATTGAATTGCATCAAAGAAATAAGTTCTAAGTAATCTCTAAATAAATATAATGCATTTTTCCAATATTTTCAGCATTTCATCAACCCTTGTTTGTGACGTTCTCGTTTTTGACAAGACATGAAAGAAGAGTCAATAGAGTTACATTTAAATTAGTACTTTATTTGGCTTTAAAACATATATCACAGCACCAAACCCGGAAACTAATGAAGGGGAGGGGCAAGAAAACTGAAACGAGCTCACCCATGTGCTGCCGCTACTCATTCAGACATTGCTGTGCAGGGACGGTCGTCAGCTCAAAGGGTCATCCACACGCTACACAGGCTAGCGATACACAACTTTAACAACAACCTTTAACAAACTGCCACATCCCAACAACAGGCCGGTGTTATATGGGTTTGGTGCCCATGCGCACTTGGCAACTGTGCAGTGATCAACGGCGCATCGTATAGCTCAACCTCCGGTAGAGCACACCGTCACATGTTGCAATGAAAGCTATTACTTTATATTGAACTGATTTTTTGTATACTTATTACAATACCTTAGACCAACCTTTTTTTCACTATGACGAAAAACTTCCCAACAATTATTTTGTTACATGCTAGTAGTTAATATTTTCTTCGCAATTATTTTATAAATTATACATTAAAAAAACATAACACCACTTATGCCCTATAAGGGAGAGGAAAAGGATACTTATACGCAAGAAATCTTTTAGTGCTGCCTTTGGAAGTTTTGGGTTTTCTTCACAATAGAAATCAAGATAAAACCAATGAGCAAGTTCTATCTGGAAACATAACCGGATGAGATCCACTCGTTCTTCTTCAGGAACATTGATGATAAAACGACTACGGGAACAAATTTCATGTTAGCAACATCGCAAATAAAATCATAACATTTTATATTATAAATATTAAAAAAATAAATTTTGAAAATTGTGTTATTTTTTATTTCTAAACCCAATCATATTCTAAGAGCAAATATAATATAACCCATAAAAACAAAGTTTTTAATATAAATCCTTTATATGCATCGCCAATTTTTATATTCATTAACAAAGCGTTGTTTCTGTTGCCAGCAAGTGCATGGTGTTGGCATCCAATTTTAAATAAATAAAACATCTCTACCAACAAAATATCCGGTAATCTACTTTTCAAAATTTATTTATTAAAAATGAATATGAATTTATGCACCCACATCCAAATATCTTTTATTTATTCCAATTAAAACAATTTTATTATTTATTAAAACAATTTTGGCAACAGGAAAGTTTCTCCAACGATCAGTCACTTCAAATCTCATTTCAGCGCGATTGGATGACATCAAGTTGGTTTATTAATTTTCTGTAAAAGCTATCTTTTAGTGACAGTGACAGCTGCCAAAATTTTATAAAATGCATTGTCATCGACACTGAATCTATTGGCCAAGTCTCAGCCCAATTGAATGATGGAAAGGAGGTTATTTAGACCTCCGCAGATTTGCCCACTATCGACACACAACCATCCAACCACCCACATACACACAAAATCAAAGTTAATATTGTTGCGTGGATGGGTTCGAAAGACTTGAAGCCAAAGCAGATCAAAACTTGCTTAAATTTATTCCGATATAACTCCAGAACTTCTCGTTCTAGTAGACTCAATATAGCTTTTCACACAACAATAAGGCAAAACAGCAGTTAAAAACTTGATACACAACTGCTAAAAATCGCAGCAAAAGACAATGCAATACAGTTCACTTTCGGAACTCTCTGAATGCTCGCTGAGAGACAACTAACTCAGTAACTCCACTCCACTAACTCCATCACCTACTCTCTTGGGCTTATATAGGAAAGTCAATTCTTTCGCGAATCTTCCAGAGATAGAAATTTGGAGAACTTTCTAGGTCGTAGTCGAAAAGCCCTATACAGGTACATGGGACCAAAAATGTTGCCAACAAGTTTAATGATTTCTTGCCAAATTTGGCGACCAAAATTAGTCACCAGTTTGGCGAGATGGTCATTAACCATAATGTTAAATGGCCTGCTCCTTGAAAAACTCGTTTCCCAGCATGATCCCTGTAGAACTCGTTTTCAAGCATTAGGAGACGCATTGCAGGAAAGCGATGACAAACGAACTCTTGTACTGCCTTATGCAAAATGTACATAAATTTTTCTATTTACATAATTAATACAAAGACATATTTACAAATGTACAGAAATTCGTAACAATATAAAGGATTTAAAAAAAAAAAAAATCAACCATTGCTTACATTGCGAGTCTAGATAGTTTAGCTATTTTCAGTTCGACTTCAAAATAAAATTAATAACTATTACATTATATCAAGTTCCTATACTAAAAAAAAAAAAAAAACATAAATTAAAAAGGCAGCATTTTAAAGAACTTAATCGTCCAATATCGCTTTAGATTTTGTAGACAAATACAACTAATTATTTTATTGCAGTTGACCCAGACATTCCAAAACTTTGTTAAAATCATGAATGGGGAGATTTGCAGACATTCTAAGATAACTGAAATCACTTTCAGATGAAGATGATGTTGAAGAGTGAGATTCACACTTTGATAGAAACATCCATAAAAACAACATATTTATTGAATCAAGACCAAAGACATTTTGAGCTATTGTGCATTTCTAAAATGTAGATGCTTGTAAAAAAAGTATAAATACCCCCCAAACTGTTTTAGATACTAATATTTAAAAAAAAAAAGTTTTGTTAGTTTATGTACATGCACTGATTTTTACTAAAATAGATTTTTATATATGATTCTTGAAAACTTGAGATATCTTGAATTTTTATCAGGGTGACCACAAAATTCAGAAAAAAAAGTTCCTCGGCAGATTTCTAAAAAGTTCCCTCATTTTACGGCAAACTTATTTTCAAATTTCTAATAGCAAATAGAATATGTATGCTAAAGAAACAATACGGCAATTATTTTAAAACAGTTTTGGCAGGTAATGAAAAGTTTAAATAATTCTGTAACATTAAACTTCTAATGATAACCACCACAAATCTCTGGGGAAAATAGCACCAAAATACGAATGAATGGGAAAACGCACCTTAAACAATAATAAAAAATTTCCCTGATTTTCCTGAAATTAAAAAAAAAATTCCCTGACATTTCCCAGAATCAGAAAGTTCCCTGACATTTTCCTGATTTGCAGGTTCTGTAGCCACTCTGTTTATGCACTTTTCTTTAAGTTACAAAGAGCAAGAGTTGATTGTATAAATTAAATATTACATCTTCACAAGAAAATTTACTGGTAAGCTATATAAACTTATTAACAAGATAAACTCTATTAGATTTAAAATCTTTACCTGCTAAGATCATTAAGTAGATCATTTGGGATGTAAAAGTTTGCTTTCCTGGGATTATTAGTTTCCATAATATCTGAAAATAAATGCATAAAGTCTCATTAATACAGAGATTAGCAAAAGCGAACGCATATAGTTCAGATATTAAATTCTGTCAACCAAAGTTAGTTTTTTAAGATCAACATTCTTACACTATTCAGAATTATCACTTTTAATTTAACAAATATTTTAGTTTGGTAAGTCAGATTTGCAAATTGCAGTTCTTTTAGCTGATAATCTAATGAGTAAAAAAAACAAAACATTAAGTACACATCAGAAATGTAGTAAACAAGGTAGAATGACGATCCCCTGTTACCCTGATAGAGGACACAGCATTTCCTTTCGCAATCATTTTTAACTACATGCGTGTGAAAGTAAAACCACCTCCCCCCACACTAATTATTTCAAAAAAGGAGCAGCGCATCATTTGAAAGTTTGCAAAGAAACTGGAAATAGATAAATTGATTCCTCAAGGAACAACCACTGATGCACATTTCTGCTACAATTATTTAATAGATGACCAAGACAGATGAATTAGCAATGGGTAGCGGCAGCATATTGATCTGTGACATTTAAAAACTAGAATTTATGCATAAATACTAATTTTGCTGAATTAATACATATTTTGGTTCAGATTTACTGTACTGCCCCCATGGCGACTATTAAAAAAAAATTCCTCAAATTGAAAATGACGTCAAAAGACTGTTGCCAAATTCGAAATGTCGTCAAAACACGCTGTGTTGCAAAATCCAAACGGCACTCAGCTAAAGAAAACACTGGAGTGACGACCTTGGCTTCTTTTACAAGCAACCTGCCGTGCCGGCGTGAATGTGGACAAACACATTGCACATGCGAGCAATTAAGGCAAAACACTTTGAGTCGCCTATTTAAATTACTAGCGGCGTTCGATGTTGTTAGCCAAAAGCTCTGTGAATTTTCTGCAAAATAGTGACGTATGTCTTTTAAAGTTATATTTTATTTATTAACAGCAACAATACAGCTTAGAAAAAGCTTGTTTACATTAGTATAAATCGGGAAATGCTGAGGTTTGAGTGTTTCCGTATAGTGATCGTTAAAACAAAACTGGATTTTTCGAGAAATATCATGTACGTTAATATAAATAAGAATGCGGTGTGAAATCTTCAATCAGTCATTGAGTTTCTGACTTTTTTTAAAAGGATTTGAGCTTTTGTTTATTTACTTTATATTGCATTTTAGAGCGATTCGAAATTTTATCAAGCAAAGCTTGTGTTACAGGCATAGTGATATTACTGTTGTTCCATTTCACCAGTGAGTATATCTGCATTATTCATACTTTTGTTATTAAGATTGTATAGAATGTATAAATTTATATTTTAATATATTATGTGATGGCATATTTCATAAGCTACTGAAAATTAAATTGTAATTCAATTTATGATATGCTCAAATAGAAACTGAATATTGCTTCTGACACAAATTGTATTCAAATACTTAGTAAAATAAATTGCAATATCGATATCAAATGTCTGCAATAATTTGGTTAGGATCTGATTACCACACGATGTAGCAATTTTTGTCATATTCTGAACTTACTTCAATAACTGATCTACAAAGTATATTTTCATCTGATCTATAAATTATATTTTCTTGAGAAAATATAAGGATGTAATACTGAACTGAGCATTAATAATGTCTATAGTGTGCAGTACTAGTTATCATAGCTAATTTTAATGAATAAGTATAGATAATTTAATTAGCTTAAAGGAAGGATTTTCATACTTCAAATCAGATGCATGATAAGATTTCTAGGTGTTATGCTATTCAAATTCAATTAAAGTAAAACTAACCCTTTGGACTTGTTTATCAATTAATATTGCAATAAAATTGACATTTTCCATTTTAAATATGTTTTACTACTCAATTTAATAGACATATCTCTATTAAAAAAAAGTAATAAATTTTAATAGTAATGTAATAAATTTTAAAAGTAATGTAATAATTTACTAATTTTAAATTTGGACTCTAAATGATTATAGTCAAAATGAACAAGTTAAAATATAAATGGTTTCTAAGCCTTTCATCATTCAGGAGGATACTCATTGCTCAAAAAGTTTCGAAAAAAGAATATGTTAAAGTTCTGTACAACATCTTGCAGGTGCACAATTTGAAAAACTTTTTATTTATTGTCTGTCCTTTAAGTTCATTAGTCTAAAGGTCTATTATATCGCAGAGTTCATCCTAGGCATTTTTCGAGGGGCGGCGCGCCCTGCCTGCCTTTTTTCTATAAAAATAGCGCCCTTCTTGACCCTTTTCTATAAAAATTGCACCCTTCCTGCCCTTTTTCAGAAAAAATTTCATCCTGAAAGAATTCGAAAAACTTTCGTTTTTTCCCTCCCAACAGTACGCAATATGTGGATCACCCCTACTGAAATCGGCTGTCGTGCATGCGCATTCATGTTCAAACGCGCAAGTTTATATCATGAACTGAAACCATTGAGTAGATGTCTATATAACGTGCTTCATTAGTAGGTGGATTGTAGGGCGCCGTCTTACAATTTCCCAAGTGCACATTAGTAAACTCTGATGGCCATTTTGTACGTGTTTTGATTAAGTGTATTTCGCTGGATTTTTACCATGCCTCCTTCAAAATAGTGAAGAAAGGAATTTGAAAGACTTGAATAACTTAGTTAAAGGTTTATAACTATTAAATGTTTACACTAAGAATTTAAAAAGAATATTTCCGTTTGGACACGCGTAATCGCGATGTCCTCCTGTTAAATTTAGGGGGTGTTTTCGGTAATTTGCCTGTTACCAATTAATTTCTAAACATCAGTTTCATATTTAAAATTAAACATAACAGGAATGCAACCAAAATCCCAGATTATTTCCGATTTTTAAAAAAATAAAACTTCTATTATAGCTTACATAATAGCGGCATGCACGGCAAAAAAAATCGCCGGTTTGACGCTAAACTTGATCCGATTTTGAAAATAAAAAAAATGCAAAAATTTCAGGACATAGTCTAAGTTCTTTAGTCAGAATACTCCTTGTGATATCCCACAATGAATAATGTTACATTTGGAGAAACTCTATTCTTCATCTGACAATAGCAAAACTAAGAGATGAAGTTTAAGGTTGATTCATTCAAACTTTAGAAAATTTTGAAAGAGTGAAAAGTTCTTATCTTAACACATTTTCATTATACTAAAACATTCTTATCTTAATTTTACTGTATTATAAATTGATAATTTTATAAAAATTACTATTTGATGAAAATGTTACTGTGTATATTGCACTTTAATTTTAATAATTTTCTCAGTCTCATTCCAGTAGAATTAGGACTGAAGCATTTTATCAGTATTTTGATATCTTTTGAGTTTCTGAGCGAGTTTTTGATTCACGGATTTTTGCATTATAATTTTTTTTCTCCAGAATATTGAAAATTATTTATCGTGGTAGAAAAGTATAACAATATTGAAATTGTGGCAGAAAACGCGTATTTCTGCAATTTGCCATATAAGTGCCCTCGTAAACAGGAAGTGCCCTTTTTTTGGAAAATAGCACCCTGCCCTTTTTCATTTCTAGGATGAACTCTGTATATCGTTTTGAATGCAATACTTGAAAATAAACGGGATGAAAACAAATTGACTATGTATTTCATCAACTGTTATTTTATGATTCAATAATTTATTTTAATGTTTTTGACAACCAACATTGTTTCCATTTCTGTAATATGACAGCAAAATTTTTCAAAAATAGTGTTTTAAAATTAAAGTCATTGTTAGTTTTATATTTAAAAAAAAAAACAAAAAAAAAACACACATTTATTTCCAAAAATTCTAACGTCCAAAAAAGGATTGAAATCTCTAGGATAACATGTGCTTCTTCTTAACACTTTATGGGCATAGTTTGATTGGATTTAAATTTTTTAGGGGTAAAGGCAACACGTACATTTGGCAATAGGATTTTAGAAAATAAAACAGATCCATTTTGCACATAAATTTTATTGCGAATGCAGCTATTGCACTGTTTCGATGTGGTTCTAAAAAAGCCTCAAAATGCAGTACTGAATATCCAAAAAGTGAGATATTTTTAATCCTGCCGTGTCCCAATGAGCTAAAATATGCATTTGCAATCAAATTCACATACTTAGCACAATTTCCCGAATATCCATAAAAGAATTTCTATCTAGTAAACATGCAACCTAAGTTAGATCCTGTAACCTAAATATCTATTTTACTTGATTTGGCATATTTCAATTCTCATACGAACAGTATTATTTCCAATAAAAATAATACCTTAATATCCTGACTTTGGAAGTAAGAATTCTACTCCAATAAAAAATAATTTGCATCTGTAAAAAATTTGCTGATTGCAAGTGAAGAGCCAAAACTTCACCCATAATTATCAATGCATGAAACTATGGGGAGGAACTACTTTTCTCCTTCACGTTCTTTGCTTTTGCCTTGATGCCCTCCCACACTTGCTAAAGGATGCGATTCAGTTTCAGTACGCTCAGTCAGCACTCCCGTTACGTATTCTTTAGATCAGTGCCAAACAGTAAATCTGTGCTCATAATTTCACATTGTAACCATTTTGGAATAGATGTAGTATAGGACATATGGGGTTTTCTTATATTTGGAGATCAGGAAAACCGCTCAAATCAAAAAAGCCAAAATTAAATAAAATGAAAATATAAATAGTAATAAAATTAAGCTAAAATATAAATTATAATTAAAATAAGAAATAACTTATAATAGAATTAAAATATAACTTAAAATAAAACTCGTTGCCAGAATCCGCAGTTATTCTGTAAAAAAACTCGCCAAATAAATATCCTAGGTACATCTGTACCAACCTTTTATCTAAACAGTTTTATACAACCGAATTCAGTGTTCAAATGTTTTATTTTAGCCCCAAACAGAGCTTTACCAAAATTCCAGAAAATTGCTAGAAGCAGTAGCAAGTTCTTTTGCTTCATTACTAATGTAATCGACATTCATTAACTTAACATTGGAGCTGGGAAAAAATTATTACTTACCAATTTCTTTTGTTGTCAATATTCTTTGTCAAGTAAATGAAGAGAGTGTTTTTTAACACATTGATAAAAATTCACCCAAATTCAATACATAAAATAGCGTATTTAATCTTGGAAAATAGTAAGTACCGTTAGATCACAAATTATTCCGTAACAGTATTAACTTGGTTCTTTTTCTCGGTAATAGTTTTTTTCATAGTAGGATACATAATGTAAAAAGCAGACACGAAACCTAAAGAAGAAAAGAGGACAAAATTCAGTAAAGAAATACGACCTCGTCGAACAAACATTTCTATTTAAGTTTACTGTAAGTCATGCAAAGTTAGTCAACAAACAAAACCAGAAACAAGCACTGAGATTTCCCCATTGCCATTTTCGAAAGCACATACAAAAGAAAATTCACCACTGAATTGTAAAGCTCTACTTTTAAGACGTCACTTTTATAAGCAATTTGTAAATAAATGCCTATGGAGGGTAATTTTTGAAAGGGAAAATTTCCAAAATGCGATAAAATAAAGCAGTAAAAATGCTGCAAAATATTTCTTACTTAGGGGTGTGGAACATAGCACAACTTTATACTGACGTGGATTTGTATCATTTACAGTTTTTATATTTCCATCATTCATGAAAAAATTGCCATTTTGGCGATATTTTTTGCAATAATTCTGGTATGGGTCTTTAAAGAAAGAAAAAAAAAACCTTCACCAAAATGATGATTTTGGCGAAATACTTTTCAATAATCCTATATTATCCTTTATTATAAGTGAAACTGAGGAGAGAAGAAAAAACGATTGTTGATGAGGCATGTTCAAGGAAAGAGAAATCTGTGTTGAAGGCATTCATTTTTCAACTTTTTAAGCCATTAAAACATTTTTACGGAAATTTCGAAGGTGGGGATGTTTAGAACACCTTAAGTTTTGAACCACAGCGATTTTGAACAAAATCGTTAGAGCTGTTTTTTAGCAATTACTGAAAAACATAATTTTTTCAATGGCAGCTACTCTATGCGCATGCGCGATTTTGACAAAAACCTTAATGGTAGGTCCCATGGCCACCACCAATCAGAACACCAAATTTGAGCATCGTAGGTCAATTTGTTGGGGAGTTATGTTGACCCACAGGACACACATTTTTTCTATATAACTTTTTTTTTCTAAATCAGGATGTCCAAAACGTGGAGAAATTATTATTATTATTATTATTATTATTATTATAACCTATTGCTATTACTTTTATTACTCTATGTATACATATTGGTAATTGAAAGTAAAAATTGAAGAAATAAAAACGAAATAAAAAGCAAAATCATGGATTTTATTTTATATTGTCAAAGCATTGTTTAAAGTTGTTTTTTTTTTACTTTCAATTACCCATATGTATACATAGGGTATTGAAAGTATAGCATTCGATAAAAAAAAAATTCGATTTTTTTTTTTTTTTTTTTTTTTTCTTGCATTTCTCCACGTTTTGGAATACCCTGCTTTCAAAAAATTGGTCTAAAAAAATTGCTTGTCCACGTGTGCGTACAGTCATCATAAATCCCGAACAAATTCACCTACGATGTTCAAATTTGGTATACGGGTTAGAGGTGACCTTGAGACCTACCATTAAAGTTTTCGTCAAAATCGCGCATACGCAGAATAGGTAGCTGCCATTGAAAAAATATTAGCAAATGTCAGGTTTTACACATGGGGAACCAAAATCAAAATGCGTCTTACAACTTACTATAGGCATTATAATAAATGATGCTAACGTTGTCAGTGATCTGGGGGTGTTGATTAGTAAAGATTTTAAGATGGGACAACAATGTAGGGCGGCTAGTGACAAGGCAAATAGGATGTTAGGTTATATAAAAAAAGTATTTTAAGATCTAGTGATATCATGCTATCATTGTATAGAGGTTTAGTTAGGCCGCATCTTGAGTATGTAGTACTGTTTTGGTCACCTTATTTAAAAAAGGACATTGATTTACTAGAAAAAATTCAACACAGAGCAACAAAAATAATTCAAGGTACTTCGGGCATGGCATATGAGGATAGATTGAAAAAATTAAACATGTATACACTGCAGTAAAGAAGGGCAAGAGGGGATTTGATCCAGTTATTTAAATTTATTGCACATGGTGAAATTAGGGGTTTAGAATTTGTCACCGACAATAGGACGCGAGGAAATGGGTGCAAATTGTTCAAATCTTAATTTAATAGGGAAGGGCGAAAACACTATTTTTACAATAGGATTATCAATGATTGGAATGATTTGCCAGAAAATGTTGTAAATTCAGAGAGCGTAAGGAGTTTTAAGAAACAGTTAGATATCCACTGGGGGATCATCAATAGGCAATAATTGGATTACACTGGCTAGGTAAGTAACTTATATTTTGTACTTTGTATATATTTAATTTAGGTTATTTTGTTACCATATTTGGTTACTTATGTTTGCGAACTGTTGGCTTTTATAAAATTTGTCAGCTTGCATTATGTATTGCATTTTTCCAGTATGATTGTCAAACGCTGTGTCAACTTTGTGTATTGTATTGTATTATGTATATTGCATTGTATTATGTATATTTTATGGTATTGTGTATATTGTATTGTATAATCCTGTAACTATTGTATATTGTGTCGGCTTGTATATATTGCTTGCATTATATATTGTATTTTTCCAGTATTATTGTCAAACGTTGTGTCAACTTTGTATATTGCATTGTATTATGTGCATTGTATTGTATTGTGTATATTGTATTGTATTAGGTATATTGTATTGTATAATCCTGTAACTATTGTATATTGTGTGCATGATCCTGTAACTAAGCTATATATTGTATGTATGATCGTGTAACTATCGTATGCAAATTATTTTCTATTTCTATATACGTGTATATATATATTTACTCGACCAACCCTGTTTGGGCCTTGAGCCTGTTTTTGGTCTTAAAATTTGTATTTGTATGTTTTTTAAACAAAAAAGACTTTTATATGAGGATCGGTACCCCCAGAAATTATCCCAGAAGTTGGAAATTTTAGCCTGCGTAATTGATTAAAACGTGTTAACAAATTTCGGAAAAACTTCTTTTGCTCAATTTAAAGAAGGGAGGATAAACTATTCAACAGTTTAATTAGAAATAAATACTTATTACTTTCATTAATTCATGCGTTAACCAAGGATAAAATAAACGTATTGGTTTCGGTGAAAAAAAAAATATGTACAGTTTAGTAGAAGCCGTGGTCCATGGGACCTCGTATTAAGGTTTTCGTTAAAATTGTGCTATCGATAAAGTAGCTGCCATTGAAAAATGTATGTTTTTCAGTAATTCCCAAGAAACAACTCAAACGATTGTAATCAAAATCAATATGGTCATAGGCGCCCCCAGGAATATTTGCAAGGGAGTGCAAGACTAGATTTTTATTAAAATCATAATTTTTTTTAAAAATGTTAATTAATAATTATGCATTATAAATTATACTCTTTGAGAATAGTTAAAATTCATGGTATATATTTCTGCAAGCGTAACCCTGTTAAATAGAAAAAAGTATAAAATATAGTAAAAAAAAATATTTGTAACGATTTTTTTTATCATCCAACTAGATCTCACGGCATTCAGGAGACAGTGTTTAGAATAGAGGAACTCGGAAGATGCAAAAATGCAGAAGAGAATTTTTTTTTAATTTCTTTCAAGTTTCGGATATAATGAAAAAAAAAAAAAAAAATCAAAATGAATCACGAAGATTATATTGGAATATGTTCAATTGAATTCTAAAAATAGATTTCAAGATAGTGTATCTGGATGACTTAAAAAACAAATCATTTTTCTAGAATTTTGAGAACTACACAGGAAATGATTATACTATAAAAGGAATAAATACTACTACTCATCAGCCTCCTAATAATCATTAGAAAACAAGCGCCAAAAAATAGTCACGCAAGTAGCTATAAAAAACGACATAAGGAAACAAAATATTAAATAGAAAAAAAAAATGCTCATTGTAACTTAAAAGTATAAACGGCATGTGTGCTTTATCTCGGAATTTACATCTTTTCCCTCATTTTTTAAAATAATTTTCAAGGGCCCGGGGGGGGGGGGAAGTTCACCTCATTACACCCTCCTGGGGGCGCCCATGGATATGGTAATGACTTTTAAGGTTTTAAGGTGTTTTAAACATCCCAATCTCCGAAATTTCCGTAGAAATGCGATGAAGTTGTAGTGAAAAGCGAATGTCTTTTAACACAGTAGAGTTCTCTTCTCATGAGCGTCTCCCCTCAAAGACTCTTTCTTCTCTGTTACACTTACAAGAAAGAATAATGTAATGTTTATGAAAAAAAAAACACCATATCGCCAATTTTGCCGTTTTAAAAGGCGGATCCCCCCTCTCCCCTTTTTTTTTTTTTGTCATCGTAAAAATTATCACGAAAAATGTCGCAAAATCACCAATCCATGAAAACTTTAAATCCAGTGACCAGTATTAATTTTTCAAAGTTGTGCGATGTTTCTCCTAGTTTTTTCAATTAAATTGCCTGCTTATTAAACCACTGAAAATAAGTGTTTCAACTTTGAGTTAAAAAACGACATCCACTTTAAAATAACACACATCAAAGAGCATGGTTGGTATTGAACCACGCACCTTCTGATTACTACTTAAAAACTGACTTAACTTAACATAACTTAGACATTAGATCTTCACCGCGCACATCGGCAATTCATTCATTTTGGCGGTGCGAAGGCACATTAAGTCCAACAACCTTGTAGAGAACAAAAGGCTATAAGGTTTGACAAGAATTATGCCTTCACTCCGCCAAAATAGATGAATTGCCTATGTGCACGGTGAAGATCTACCGTCAAGTGTTGTGAAGTTAAGGTGGAGTTTAGTATAGTCTGCCCTCTTAATGACTGCCCCAGTGAAGATTGCATAAACTTCTCTTAAATTGATAAGAATTAAGTCATTTATCAAATTTATAGAGAAAGTTGTTTTGAAACACAAGACTGTTTTTATTAAATCCTTTATATTAATTTTGATTTTGTGTCGGTGTTGGTTGTGTATGTTTGTTGCTGCCGGGTAAACCTGCGGATGCCTAATTAACAAACTTGCCGTGATCCAATCGGGCTGAAACTTGGCATATTAGATTCGATTATAGTAGTTAGAAAATGCCGATCCTGAGCCATGGATCGACCGAGCGACGGGATGGGACGAGGGACGATGACGTCACCGGAAGTGGGCGTGACCGGATATGACGTCACAGGAAGTGACATCACAGGATATGCCGTCACCGGAAGTCACGTGACCGGAAGTTGAGTTGAGTTGTTCCCCTCCTGCTGTTGTTTTAGTTTCATTATAAGCTGTTTGTGTATGACGTCACAGTAGGTATGACGTCATAATGTGTTTTATATTAAAGTTTTGAGTGATGGCAACACTTTTTTTTAGTTTCGATTTACCTTTCAGATGGAGTTGAGTTGTTCTAGGGCTGCTTCTAAACGAATAAGTTAGAGTGATAGATATTTATACTAATGACGTCATAATTTGTTTTATATCAAAGTTTTGAGCGGTGGCAACACTTTTTAGTGTCGATTTACCTTTAAGATGGAGCTGAATTGTTCTAGGGCTGCTTCTAAACGAATAAGTTAGAGTGATAGGTATTTTTACTAATGACGTCACAGTGGGTATGACGTCATTCTATGTTAAGATTTACGTTTTAAGTGGTGATAACATTGGATATATACCAAATTTAGTTTTCAGGTGTTGGCAACGAGTTCGGATCGGTCAGCTAAATGCTCGCTTGTGACTGATAAGTTTTAAACTTGTGACCAAAAGTTAACTCCTGGTTGTCTGTTTGGTTTTCTAGCGAGTTACTTACATATCCTCTAATCAAGTTAAAATACCTGCAACAAAGTTACACAAATAAAAATGTTAAATTTGAAAAGTTAATAAAAGGAAGGCCATTTGCTAAGGGTCTAAAGAACCCTAACCCCGAGCTACACGTGACATTTCAATATTTTACCAAACAATTGTTAAAATATCGACTATCGGACGTTGCCTTCATGGTAACTCATCTACCCACCCCCCTTCCCTAACTAATTTTGAATAAGTTAAGACTTTAGAATTACAATTAATAAATTTTGAAAAATTATTTATTAAAGGTGAGGACCCACCTCCAGCCCGATACCTCTTTTAGGAAGAATTGGTACCGTCTCACTCCACCCTATCAACAACAACAACAACAACAACAAAAAAAAAAAACTTATTTCAAAGAACGTATATTTCCTTGAAATATGAGGTCACTAACCAACCATCCAATAATATCTTTTAAGAAGACATCATTACCTTAAATCCTAAACAATTTTAAATTTTAAAAAATCTGAAAAGAAGACTTGTGAGAACGTATATTTCTCTCATGAATTAAATTTAATGGTCACATACAAAATCCTGGAAAAAAAAATTAACGCTAAATAAGTTTTTAAAAAATTAGTTAAAGTAATATTTTAGTTAAATTAAGGCTTAAAGAGATAAAAAAAAAATTAAGGATTAAATGAATGATTTAAGGAATTTTGAAGTGACCATAGGCATAGCTGGTTATGCCATCTTCCAGCAGATACCGCTTGTCGTCATAGGCCGACAAGGCTCTCTTGGTTTGTTGGAGTGAGAAGATGTTTAAAAATTCACTTACCGAATAATCGAAACGAAATCTGCGAAGCTAAAATAACTGTGAATAACTACACAAGTACGAACAAAATCGCGATGAGAAAAAAAAACACGAAGTATTAAACACGTCTTTCACACTCAGGTATCTAAGTAGAAATGGCGAGACGGCAACCGGTAGCGTCTATATATGAGGGGTGATCACGTGACTTCACCGACCAATCAGGTTTCACGGTAGAGGGCGCTGCTTGGTTCTAACCGATCAGAGCGGGTGGGGAGCGAGACTAGGCATGTTTCAACACGCTTCAACGCGTTTGCGAGTTGAGTTGTTGTGTAACGATCTTGCTTGAAACAGTTAAAGTGATAGATAATTTGTTCGTGACGTCATAGTGTAGCGAATGGGTTTTTAGCGTAGACAGTTGTTTCAATTGGAGTAATTATGAAATTTATTAAATATAAAGATAATATTTAGTAATAATTATCAGATTTTATTATTATTATTATTATAAAAAATAAACTTATAAAAAAAGTGAACGTGAAAATTTACTTTACGAATAAAAATCATGTCTTTAAAATGTGTACGAATATCACTAAATAGGAGAAAAAAGTAACATACTTAAACTCTTTACGACAAATAACTTTAAAATTAACGAAAAAAAACTTACTTTACACATAAAAATCACTTTAAAATGTGTAAAAATATCACTAAATAAGAGAAAAAAAGTAACTTACTTAAAATTTCTAAGATAAATATTTAACCTTTACGCGAAAATTCCCTTCATGTATAAAAATCACGACTTTAAAATATAACATGCAAGAGAAAAGTAACGTACTTAAACTTTCTACGACAAATAACTTTAACATTAACGTAAAATTTTACTTTACACATAAAAATCCCGATATTAAAATATGTAGAAATATCGCTAAATAAAAGAAAAAAAGTAACACACTTAAACTTTGTACGACAAATAACTTTGACATTAACGTAAAAAATGTTCTTCACATATAAAAATCACGACTTTAAATTTGAAATGTAGGATGAAAGTATAACATACCTATAATTTCTACGACAAAGAATTCAAACATTGCCGTTCATGTCTTTAAAATGTATAATGACAACTCTAACTTTTAGAAAAAAGAAACACTAAAAATTTATAAGGCAAAGAATTTAAATTAACTTTACATGTACTATCATACTCTTATATCAACGATAAATAAGATAAAAAAAAGAAACTCTAAAAATTTATAAGGCAAAGAATTCAAATAATACGCGAAAATTTACCTCACATATAAAAATTATGTCTTTCAAATGTGTAAGAATAACGCTAAATTAGAGAAAAAGAAATATTAAAAATTTATAAGGTAAGGAATTGAAACAATACGCGAAAATTTATTTCACACATAACATTTTTATCTTTAAAATGTGTAAGAATAATGCTAAATTAGAGAAGAAAAAAAAAATAACATACTTAAACTTTCTTCGACAACAATTTAAACAATACGCGAAAATTTCATACACAATTATTTTCTTAGGTTAATGTTAAATAATGGGAAATTTAACAGAATAAAAATTTCAAAGATAAAGAATTTTAACCTTTACACGAAAATTTACTTCACATATAAATATCATGTCTTTAAACTTTAACGTGACAATTTACTTCTCATATACAATTAAACTCTTAGGTTAATGTTAAATAAAAGAAAAAGTAACATACTCAAAAATTTCTAAGATAAACATAACGTAAAAATTTCGTATCATGTGTTTAAAATGTAACATATAAGAGAAAAAAACTAACATACTTGAACTTTCTATAGCAAAGAATTTAAGCATTAGCGTAAAAATTCACTTTACATATAAAATTCACATCTTTAAATGGGAAGATAAGCAGGTGACGGTAATTAGCCAATCAGGGTAGCGGTAGGTGATACGCCATTCGCCGGCATTTTTAGATCGGAGGATGAGTCACGCTAAAACTTGTTGGAACAGGTCGGGAGATTTGTACAGCAAGAACAACAGCATCGACGCGCAAGCAGCGGGTGATGCTCTGATGTGTCAGCAGGTCTTTGAGATTATCGTTTTCCTACTTTGCCGTTTTCATAATGAAATGTTTGTGAAAACTTGGAATGAATAAAGTGGATTTCAAAGACATATTAGTAAGTGAAGATAGAATTCGCATGGACTTTCTTCCAAAAAGTATGATTCACTTGGAGAATTTAAGATCATTTCTACTTGAAAACTTTTCTACTATTTAAAACATTGAATATTGTTCAAACTCAGTGGGATTATATGCTACAATACGGGTAAAACTTAACAAAATTGTTACATAGAAGAAAAATAGTAAGAGATTTAAAATAAATATTAGTTATAGATACTCCAAAGAAAAAATTTCACCTCTACTTTTCAATCGGAAAATCAATACAAGTTGGAAATTTATGTTACTTCAAGAAAGACTTAGACAATTTACTTTGTAATAATATACGTTAAGGTGTCGTATTAACTCGTGCAATACATGCTGACTAAGGTTTATTTTACTTGAAAGGTGAATTGGGGGAAAATATTAAATAAATTGTAGATATTAAATACATTGTAGATATGCATTCAAGTTTTGAAAATCACCTGCAAGACTTTTAAAACATCTTAAGATAAATTGAAAGAAACTTTTTATACTCTGAAAGGAAATCACAAGTAATTTAGTTTACTTTTTTCATGGTAACACTCATATTCAACGACATGTTTTTAAAATTTAACCTTCTTTACATGATAATAGTTATAAATTTTTTCAATCTCAGATGCGATATACTATTATTTCTAACATATATGTCACGAATTGTGTAAAGTTTTTAAAAGAGTATATGCAAATCACCAATCAGAAACATAAAAATCTAACATCAATCAAACACACTAAAATAATAAGATATTTTCCTTAGTGGAAATAGTTAACTACTCATATGATGGAATGTACTTAGAAAATTTAAATACTGAAAAAAGTTTGCTAGGCAAACTTAAAGAATATATATTTTTTTTCTTGTGAAAAACTAGCATAAATTTGAAAAATATAGAGTTTGTTACTACGTAAAATTGAACATCATCTGGACAAACTAAATTATACATGAATTTTTTTTTTATTTGAGAGGTGCTGACAATATATCATTAATACAGAGATTTTTAACTTCCACCCATAATTTCTAAATAACTTATACATAAATTTCAGAAAACTGAAACGGAATGTGTTTTACAAGACGCTTATTTTGTAAGATGAATATTCAATATTAATATAACTGAGCAAAGTTCATTACGGAAAAAACTTGTAAAAGATACTTATATTTTGAAAATAGTTTGAAATATCCTTTTAAATTTATGAATGCTCGCTTTCGAAAGACACAAATAAAACTGATATTACACATGATAATTAACACATGCATAACATTAATCAAACAAAGTGGAATTTTTATTGCTTGTGACCGATAACTTTTCAGTGAAGCAGAACTTACATAGGAAATTTGTGCAAACTTTTTCAACTTTTAAACCAAGTATTATGTAAAATTATAAATTACGATAGGAAATAGCACACTTCAGAATCGGAACAAGTCTTCTAGTTAAGCTAAATTTATTTCTCAAGGAATTGAAAGCATACCAGACAACTCCTTATCATTTCGCATCTTTTCTCATGTTGCAAGAAGACATACTTTGTAAAAGATCGTCGTTGCACTTAACAAAAATCAGTAAAAATAAATGTATTTTCTATGGCAAAGATAAAACTTCACAACTTAATTACTGAAATTTAGCTAAGTTGCATATGGTTTATTCACATAACTCGCATATGCTTCGAATGTTGAAATATATTTGTCAGTTGAAATCAAACTAATCGAAAATAAATGCTACCTACATTTTCAAGTCGGAAATTACTATTAAATAAACTTTACATGTAAAACATTGTCATGTTAAAAAGAAAAATCTACAAAAATGTAAATGATAATTTTACTGTTGGTACATAAATGATGAATAATTTATGATTTTATTCTAGGCAAACGTTTTATTGTCTAACAGAGAACTTAAACTTTAGCAGAAAAACGAAAAAATACAATTTTTATATCCTATCATACTTGTCGAAAATTGAATTTATTAGCTGTTGTAATAGATTTTTATTGTCCAAATTTCTATAGTTTTTCTTCCCGGTGCAATAAAATTAAGTTCATGTGTAATAAGTAGGTTTTTTGATGAATCTTATAAATTTAATGAAATTATTATGACCTAAGAGATTGAGTGAACTGAATAAATCAATGATGTAAATTTAAACAGTGACTTGAAATGATACATACTATAACTGTAAAGAAGTATGACAAAGTGATAGATGAAGTAAAAATAGAAGTTGAATGAAATGTGTTGAAAAAAGTTGAAGACGACAAGAAATTCGTAATTGAGAATTATCATTGACTTATATTAACTTCGTTTTTCTTGCTTATGACAAGAAAATACACTCTTTCTTATTAAGAACCAACTTGATATCTTATCATAGAATGACAATGAAGAAATATTTATACATTAAAAAAAAAAAAAAATACCAAACTTAGACATAGCAAATTTCTTGAAATTCATGTATAATGCGAGAAGTTTTACTGGAAATATAGAAGATACAACATTGAAAGATGTGAATGTTTCGAAGTACTTTATCAGAAATAAAAAAAAAAATGCGCTGAGATTCGCTATAAAAAATTTTAGGAGAAAGTTTAAACAAAATTTAAAATCAAACATGCTTTTAAATGGGAACACAAATATTAAAACTATAGCACATTAAACAATTTATATTACGTCATCTCAGTTGTATCAAACTGAATAACATGAAAAACAACCACAAACTGAATAAACATGAAAATTATCAATATATGTGGAAAAGTTTCCTTTTTTCACATATAAAAAAAATAACACATTGACGTACGTTAAGATCACGAAACATGCATAATCATATACCGATAAGAGCAACCAATGTTGCGGGGAGATATTCACATGATGGTCAATATCCCATGAATAAATTGAATGATTGAATTTATAATGCTAATTCCAATAGTATTCCACGTAACTTCAACTTCATATGTTACACTATAGATATATTTATTTTTCAAATATATTGACTTTCGAAAAATCATCCTTCAATACAAGAATGATCATAGTAAGAATAAAAGAAAAGATACTAAGCATTGATTTAAAGTGTATTTATTTCAACTTAGCAACAAATCATATGCTTGAAACGAAAATTGCTTCGAACCAAAGTATAACCATCCAATTTCATTGATTCCTACAAGGACATTTTTCTCATCTAGTAATTGAATTTTTTTTTTTCTCATACACATTATAAGTGATGTCCAATCAGGTGTAGAATAGTTGAAGATATCCGACCTCTTTCTAAATATTAATAAGTCACTGTTGAAAAACTTATAAAAATTTCAATTTACACTTAAAGTTTTTTTTTTTTTATATATATTTCAAAGAATTTTTTCAAATCAATATGTATATTTAAATACTGAAACTTATTCACTTCAATAAATGTATGTTTAAGTTATAAAACTCTTCGTATGTATTGAAAAATTGTAACTTTTCGTCTTCTTCGTATAAATCGATAACTTATACACTAGTTCTTCATCAATTAATCTTCTAAGTAAATCTTTCAAAGGTAAAAACATACTTATAGCTTTGCATTTGTAACAAGTTAAATTGTGCATGTTTCATGTGAAAGTTACAAAATTTCAGATATTTTCATGGAAAACATATAAAATTTTAATTTCACGAGAAACATGTACAATTAAACATGTTACAAATGCAAAGCTATAAGTATGTTTTTAGCTTTGAAAGATTTACTTAGAAGATTAATTGATGAAGAACTAGTGTATAAGTTATCGATTTATACGAAGAAGACGAAAAGTTACAATTTTTCAATACATACGAAGAGTTTTATAACTTAAACATACATTTATTGAAGTGAATAAGTTTCAGTATTTAAATATACATATTGATTTGAAGAAATTCTTTGAAATATATATAAAAAAAAAAAACTTTAAGTGTAAATTGAAATTTTTATAAGTTTTTCAACAGTGACTTATTAATATTTAGAAAGAGGTCGGATATCTTCAACTATTCTACACCTGATTGGACATCACTTATAATGTGTATGAGAAAAAAAAAAATTCAATTACTAGATGAGAAAAATGTCCTTGTAGGAATCAATGAAATTGGATGGTTATACTTTGGTTCGAAGCAATTTTCGTTTCAAGCATATGATTTGTTGCTAAGTTGAAATAAATACACTTTAAATCAATGCTTAGTATCTTTTCTTTTATTCTTACTATGATCATTCTTGTATTGAAGGATGATTTTTCGAAAGTCAATATATTTGAAAAATAAATATATCTATAGTGTAACATATGAAGTTGAAGTTACGTGGAATACTATTGGAATTAGCATTATAAATTCAATCATTCAATTTATTCATGGGATATTGACCATCATGTGAATATCTCCCCGCAACATTGGTTGCTCTTATCGGTATATGATTATGCATGTTTCGTGATCTTAACGTACGTCAATGTGTTATTTTTTTTATATGTGAAAAAAGGAAACTTTTCCACATATATTGATAATTTTCATGTTTATTCAGTTTGTGGTTGTTTTTCATGTTATTCAGTTTGATACAACTGAGATGACGTAATATAAATTGTTTAATGTGCTATAGTTTTAATATTTGTGTTCCCATTTAAAAGCATGTTTGATTTTAAATTTTGTTTAAACTTTCTCCTAAAATTTTTTATAGCGAATCTCAGCGCATTTTTTTTTTTATTTCTGATAAAGTACTTCGAAACATTCACATCTTTCAATGTTGTATCTTCTATATTTCCAGTAAAACTTCTCGCATTATACATGAATTTCAAGAAATTTGCTATGTCTAAGTTTGGTATTTTTTTTTTTTTTTAATGTATAAATATTTCTTCATTGTCATTCTATGATAAGATATCAAGTTGGTTCTTAATAAGAAAGAGTGTATTTTCTTGTCATAAGCAAGAAAAACGAAGTTAATATAAGTCAATGATAATTCTCAATTACGAATTTCTTGTCGTCTTCAACTTTTTTCAACACATTTCATTCAACTTCTATTTTTACTTCATCTATCACTTTGTCATACTTCTTTACAGTTATAGTATGTATCAGTTCAAGTCACTGTTTAAATTTACATCATTGATTTATTCAGTTCACTCAATCTCTTAGGTCATAATAATTTCATTAAATTTATAAGATTCATCAAAAAACCTACTTATTACACATGAACTTAATTTTATTGCACCGGGAAGAAAAACTATAGAAATTTGGACAATAAAAATCTATTACAACAGCTAATAAATTCAATTTTCGACAAGTATGATAGGATATAAAAATTGTATTTTTTCGTTTTTCTGCTAAAGTTTAAGTTCTCTGTTAGACAATAAAACGTTTGCCTAGAATAAAATCATAAATTATTCATCATTTATGTACCAACAGTAAAATTATCATTTACATTTTTGTAGATTTTTCTTTTTAACATGACAATGTTTTACATGTAAAGTTTATTTAATAGTAATTTCCGACTTGAAAATGTAGGTAGCATTTATTTTCGATTAGTTTGATTTCAACTGACAAATATATTTCAACATTCGAAGCATATGCGAGTTATGTGAATAAACCATATGCAACTTAGCTAAATTTCAGTAATTAAGTTGTGAAGTTTTATCTTTGCCATAGAAAATACATTTATTTTTACTGATTTTTGTTAAGTGCAACGACGATCTTTTACAAAGTATGTCTTCTTGCAACATGAGAAAAGATGCGAAATGATAAGGAGTTGTCTGGTATGCTTTCAATTCCTTGAGAAATAAATTTAGCTTAACTAGAAGACTTGTTCCGATTCTGAAGTGTGCTATTTCCTATCGTAATTTATAATTTTACATAATACTTGGTTTAAAAGTTGAAAAAGTTTGCACAAATTTCCTATGTAAGTTCTGCTTCACTGAAAAGTTATCGGTCACAAGCAATAAAAATTCCACTTTGTTTGATTAATGTTATGCATGTGTTAATTATCATGTGTAATATCAGTTTTATTTGTGTCTTTCGAAAGCGAGCATTCATAAATTTAAAAGGATATTTCAAACTATTTTCAAAATATAAGTATCTTTTACAAGTTTTTTCCGTAATGAACTTTGCTCAGTTATATTAATATTGAATATTCATCTTACAAAATAAGCGTCTTGTAAAACACATTCCGTTTCAGTTTTCTGAAATTTATGTATAAGTTATTTAGAAATTATGGGTGGAAGTTAAAAATCTCTGTATTAATGATATATTGTCAGCACCTCTCAAATAAAAAAAAATTCATGTATAATTTAGTTTGTCCAGATGATGTTCAATTTTACGTAGTAACAAACTCTATATTTTTCAAATTTATGCTAGTTTTTCACAAGAAAAAAAATATATATTCTTTAAGTTTGCCTAGCAAACTTTTTTCAGTATTTAAATTTTCTAAGTACATTCCATCATATGAGTAGTTAACTATTTCCACTAAGGAAAATATCTTATTATTTTAGTGTGTTTGATTGATGTTAGATTTTTATGTTTCTGATTGGTGATTTGCATATACTCTTTTAAAAACTTTACACAATTCGTGACATATATGTTAGAAATAATAGTATATCGCATCTGAGATTGAAAAAATTTATAACTATTATCATGTAAAGAAGGTTAAATTTTAAAAACATGTCGTTGAATATGAGTGTTACCATGAAAAAAGTAAACTAAATTACTTGTGATTTCCTTTCAGAGTATAAAAAGTTTCTTTCAATTTATCTTAAGATGTTTTAAAAGTCTTGCAGGTGATTTTCAAAACTTGAATGCATATCTACAATGTATTTAATATCTACAATTTATTTAATATTTTCCCCCAATTCACCTTTCAAGTAAAATAAACCTTAGTCAGCATGTATTGCACGAGTTAATACGACACCTTAACGTATATTATTACAAAGTAAATTGTCTAAGTCTTTCTTGAAGTAACATAAATTTCCAACTTGTATTGATTTTCCGATTGAAAAGTAGAGGTGAAATTTTTTCTTTGGAGTATCTATAACTAATATTTATTTTAAATCTCTTACTATTTTTCTTCTATGTAACAATTTTGTTAAGTTTTACCCGTATTGTAGCATATAATCCCACTGAGTTTGAACAATATTCAATGTTTTAAATAATAGAAAAGTTTTCAAGTAGAAATGATCTTAAATTCTCCAAGTGAATCATACTTTTTGGAAGAAAGTCCATGCGAATTCTATCTTCACTTACTAATATGTCTTTGAAATCCACTTTATTCATTCCAAGTTTTCACAAACATTTCATTATGAAAACGGCAAAGTAGGAAAACGATAATCTCAAAGACCTGCTGACACATCAGAGCATCACCCGCTGCTTGCGCGTCGATGCTGTTGTTCTTGCTGTACAAATCTCCCGACCTGTTCCAACAAGTTTTAGCGTGACTCATCCTCCGATCTAAAAATGCCGGCGAATGGCGTATCACCTACCGCTACCCTGATTGGCTAATTACCGTCACCTGCTTATCTTCCCATTTAAAGATGTGAATTTTATATGTAAAGTGAATTTTTACGCTAATGCTTAAATTCTTTGCTATAGAAAGTTCAAGTATGTTAGTTTTTTTCTCTTATATGTTACATTTTAAACACATGATACGAAATTTTTACGTTATGTTTATCTTAGAAATTTTTGAGTATGTTACTTTTTCTTTTATTTAACATTAACCTAAGAGTTTAATTGTATATGAGAAGTAAATTGTCACGTTAAAGTTTAAAGACATGATATTTATATGTGAAGTAAATTTTCGTGTAACGGTTAAAATTCTTTATCTTTGAAATTTTTATTCTGTTAAATTTCCCATTATTTAACATTAACCTAAGAAAATAATTGTGTATGAAATTTTCGCGTATTGTTTAAATTGTTGTCGAAGAAAGTTTAAGTATGTTATTTTTTTTTTCTTCTCTAATTTAGCATTATTCTTACACATTTTAAAGATAAAAATGTTATGTGTGAAATAAATTTTCGCGTATTGTTTCAATTCCTTACCTTATAAATTTTTAATATTTCTTTTTCTCTAATTTAGCGTTATTCTTACACATTTGAAAGACATAATTTTTATATGTGAGGTAAATTTTCGCGTATTATTTGAATTCTTTGCCTTATAAATTTTTAGAGTTTCTTTTTTTTATCTTATTTATCGTTGATATAAGAGTATGATAGTACATGTAAAGTTAATTTAAATTCTTTGCCTTATAAATTTTTAGTGTTTCTTTTTTCTAAAAGTTAGAGTTGTCATTATACATTTTAAAGACATGAACGGCAAGTTTGAATTCTTTGTCGTAGAAATTATAGGTATGTTATACTTTCATCCTACATTTCAAATTTAAAGTCGTGATTTTTATATGTGAAGAACATTTTTTACGTTAATGTCAAAGTTATTTGTCGTACAAAGTTTAAGTGTGTTACTTTTTTTCTTTTATTTAGCGATATTTCTACATATTTTAATATCGGGATTTTTATGTGTAAAGTAAAATTTTACGTTAATGTTAAAGTTATTTGTCGTAGAAAGTTTAAGTACGTTACTTTTCTCTTGCATGTTATATTTTAAAGTCGTGATTTTTATACATGAAGGGAATTTTCGCGTAAAGGTTAAATATTTATCTTAGAAATTTTAAGTAAGTTACTTTTTTTCTCTTATTTAGTGATATTTTTACACATTTTAAAGTGATTTTTATGTGTAAAGTAAGTTTTTTTTCGTTAATTTTAAAGTTATTTGTCGTAAAGAGTTTAAGTATGTTACTTTTTTCTCCTATTTAGTGATATTCGTACACATTTTAAAGACATGATTTTTATTCGTAAAGTAAATTTTCACGTTCACTTTTTTTATAAGTTTATTTTTTATAATAATAATAATAATAAAATCTGATAATTATTACTAAATATTATCTTTATATTTAATAAATTTCATAATTACTCCAATTGAAACAACTGTCTACGCTAAAAACCCATTCGCTACACTATGACGTCACGAACAAATTATCTATCACTTTAACTGTTTCAAGCAAGATCGTTACACAACAACTCAACTCGCAAACGCGTTGAAGCGTGTTGAAACATGCCTAGTCTCGCTCCCCACCCGCTCTGATCGGTTAGAACCAAGCAGCGCCCTCTACCGTGAAACCTGATTGGTCGGTGAAGTCACGTGATCACCCCTCATATATAGACGCTACCGGTTGCCGTCTCGCCATTTCTACTTAGATACCTGAGTGTGAAAGACGTGTTTAATACTTCGTGTTTTTTTTTCTCATCGCGATTTTGTTCGTACTTGTGTAGTTATTCACAGTTATTTTAGCTTCGCAGATTTCGTTTCGATTATTCGGTAAGTGAATTTTTAAACATCTTCTCACTCCAACAAACCAAGAGAGCCTTGTCGGCCTATGACGACAAGCGGTATCTGCTGGAAGATGGCATAACCAGCTATGCCTATGGTCACTTCAAAATTCCTTAAATCATTCATTTAATCCTTAATTTTTTTTTTATCTCTTTAAGCCTTAATTTAACTAAAATATTACTTTAACTAATTTTTTAAAAACTTATTTAGCGTTAATTTTTTTTTCCAGGATTTTGTATGTGACCATTAAATTTAATTCATGAGAGAAATATACGTTCTCACAAGTCTTCTTTTCAGATTTTTTAAAATTTAAAATTGTTTAGGATTTAAGGTAATGATGTCTTCTTAAAAGATATTATTGGATGGTTGGTTAGTGACCTCATATTTCAAGGAAATATACGTTCTTTGAAATAAGTTTTTTTTTTTTGTTGTTGTTGTTGTTGTTGTTGATAGGGTGGAGTGAGACGGTACCAATTCTTCCTAAAAGAGGTATCGGGCTGGAGGTGGGTCCTCACCTTTAATAAATAATTTTTCAAAATTTATTAATTGTAATTCTAAAGTCTTAACTTATTCAAAATTAGTTAGGGAAGGGGGGTGGGTAGATGAGTTACCATGAAGGCAACGTCCGATAGTCGATATTTTAACAATTGTTTGGTAAAATATTGAAATGTCACGTGTAGCTCGGGGTTAGGGTTCTTTAGACCCTTAGCAAATGGCCTTCCTTTTATTAACTTTTCAAATTTAACATTTTTATTTGTGTAACTTTGTTGCAGGTATTTTAACTTGATTAGAGGATATGTAAGTAACTCGCTAGAAAACCAAACAGACAACCAGGAGTTAACTTTTGGTCACAAGTTTAAAACTTATCAGTCACAAGCGAGCATTTAGCTGACCGATCCGAACTCGTTGCCAACACCTGAAAACTAAATTTGGTATATATCCAATGTTATCACCACTTAAAACGTAAATCTTAACATAGAATGACGTCATACCCACTGTGACGTCATTAGTAAAAATACCTATCACTCTAACTTATTCGTTTAGAAGCAGCCCTAGAACAATTCAGCTCCATCTTAAAGGTAAATCGACACTAAAAAGTGTTGCCACCGCTCAAAACTTTGATATAAAACAAATTATGACGTCATTAGTATAAATATCTATCACTCTAACTTATTCGTTTAGAAGCAGCCCTAGAACAACTCAACTCCATCTGAAAGGTAAATCGAAACTAAAAAAAAGTGTTGCCATCACTCAAAACTTTAATATAAAACACATTATGACGTCATACCTACTGTGACGTCATACACAAACAGCTTATAATGAAACTAAAACAACAGCAGGAGGGGAACAACTCAACTCAACTTCCGGTCACGTGACTTCCGGTGACGGCATATCCTGTGATGTCACTTCCTGTGACGTCATATCCGGTCACGCCCACTTCCGGTGACGTCATCGTCCCTCGTCCCATCCCGTCGCTCGGTCGATCCATGGCTCAGGATCGGCATTTTCTAACTACTGATTATAATGCATTCGATGAAATTTATGGGGCTGTCATTCTCACTAAAGGGTTGCTTTTACAAGTGCTTCTATCTCTGATCGCTTCGAAATACCAATACATCTCATTTAACCGATCATCGTTGAAAATCTTTCCTGTTGCCAAAATTATTTTTATTAAAATAAATAAAGGATAATTGAACGTGAATGCATAAAATCACACCCATTTTTAAATCTGAGTTAATGATATGCTACAAAGAATAACAAGACGTTGTAAAAATAGTCAACAAGAAAAAGTTATGAAATCTAATGTTTGCCTCTAAGCGACTAATGTTTAATTTTTTGGGGGCACGTGTACAATCGGCAGAATAAAGTTTTTATAAACCAGTATGGCCAATATGGATTGCTTATGGGTGTTCCTCCCAACAATCCCAATTTAGTTCATTGTGCGCAAGTACCCCAAAGAAATTAAACGCGGCCGCTTTGGGTGGCAAACGTTAAATTTCATAACTTTTTCTGGCTACCCACTTTATTTGGCTTTTTTATTTTACAATATCTAGATGTTTTTTTTTTTTTTTTGAGATTGTTATTATGCGTGAAAATGCAAAAAAGCGTCTTTCTGGGAATGGAGCTCTGCACCTCTACCACTTTTTTATAGCTATACTTTTTTTATTTTGAAAAGTGGAAGAATAAATTAACATGTTCAATTTTTGTTTTATTAGTCTTAGTTTTAACACTTGTAAAAGTGTCTTCTTTAACATGTTTTTTCCTTTTTGGTTCAGGCCGACCAAACGGTATAGTGGTTAGCGTGCTGGCTTCTAGACCGCGAGGTTGCGGGTTCGAGTCCCGTGTAGGCATGGGTGTTTGTAAATGTATGTTGGTTTGTTAAATGACGAAATGTTTCGGCGCATTATAGCCCTCGTGTTGCTGACGGCGCCAGATAATCTGAATACAACCAACCAACCTTTTTGGTTCAGCTCTCCGATTTTTTTACATTAATTTGTATATAGAAAAATAAATTCAAATAAGACAGATAAATAAGTTTAGCATTTTTATTTTTGACACGGGAGTTAACATATTTCTTTTGTGAGCATGTTCATCAAGGGAAGCAATTTTTCCCGTTCATTTACATTTCTTTTATTGCAGAATCAATGAATGAGCTTTCGTCGTATAATATCCATGGAGATAGAAATAAGACGGGAAGTAAAAATCTGAAGCATTTAACTGTAACCTAAATGCTTGTTTCAATCAAAAGATTCCGACATGCGGTATCTCTCTTCGAATTAATTTATATTTTTAAACTATATATGATTGCTGTAGAAATTGGGTCTTGTGTAACCTATGACTGAACAAATACATACTACAATAAAATATTTTATTTTTTTAAATTACAAATTTAATCTAAAATATTGTATTGAGTAATAATACATCAATTTCTCTATTTTAATTGGTATTGCCAGAAAAGTTTACTTTTCACTGTTATGTCTACATTAGTCGAATGTTTTTTTTTTTTTTTTTTTTATGTAAAAGTCATTGCTGTTTTAGATAAATACAGTTAAAATTAGTCATGAATCATAATTTTGGATACTTTATAATACATTAATTCAGTTAAAATTAAACTAAAACTGCATGAAGAAAAATCGTTAATGTTCCGAAAATTTCCCCAAGGAATTTATTTCATTGGTAACTTATGTGCAATTTTACATGTCTATATGTATAATACTAATTGTTTAAAGATGAGAAATGTTTATTGTATTTGAAAAACCTTCCCCTCTGAGTCCGACGTTCGCTAGTGCAGCTTTTGGTTGATTCAAGATGGCTGACGTCTCTCTACAGTTGCTTCAGTCTCTACTGTGGGGCGAGATAGTTGAAGCCTTCTCCTCCTATTCCTACCTCCATGATAAAATCCTCAGTCCATTCACCTCAAAGTTGTCAGATCGTAGTAGAACTGATAAGCGTCCACGTACCCAAGGCTCTTCATTTTCCCTGCCTTCGGAACTACTCCGATCTCTTGGAAGCCTAGTTTTCTGCAGAGCCGAAGTGAACCCTGGTTCGAGGCGTACACTAAATTAAAGAAGCTACCCTCGTATCCGAGATCCTTGGCAATAGTCAAGTACTTCCTGAACAGAACTTCACCGATTCCTTTGCCTCTGTAGTCCCTATATGGTACAAAAAATAATTTCAGTACTTCTCCTTGGAGGAGCGACCTCGTTAATAACAAGGTAACTTTAAGCCCTTCACATCCAGAGAACATGTTTATATAATTTATGGTTTTCTTTCGATTGAGCGAATTTATAATATTTTTGAGAAAAATTAGAATTACTACATTACAATAGAGGTCAGAAATATCGATCAAAATAAATATCGATACTATGTCGTTACATAGAAAAAAATATCGACAAAATATCGATACATCGATACATGATTTTTTTATTTGATTATCAATAACAAGAACAAAGAAACAAAGTTTTTCGGGGCAAATTTCTACTTTTCATGATTGCTTTTTTGTAAGGTGACTACTTTTTCAACTGAAATGGATCTATTACAAAAAAAAAGTTATATTTTCGCTTAATTGGTGCAGTGATTTTAAGAAAAATTTAGATAATTTTCAATAGCTTTGAAGTGTATGGAAAATATTGAATATTGGTACCATTTTAACTATATCTCAGCCAAGTTCAAACTTTAGTTTTGAAGTTTTTGAAAAGGGAATAAAGAAAATCGAAAAAACACATGGAATTTACGATCATCAAAAAACTAAAAATGTTTGAAAATATCGATATATCGCTGACTTTTATCGATATATTTAACATTGATATTTTTTTAGAAATATCGATAAAAAATCGTTGTATCGATATATCGCCGACCTCTATATTACACACGTTGACTGCCACAGAATTTAGCACAATTCAGGTCAAAAGAGCCAATGTGATTTAACCTTTAACTGCTGTATGCAGTCTGACAGACCGCGAGTCATTTTTTGTGGAATACTTCCACACTCTACAATATTTCAACTTTGACTTATATATTAATTTTTCCGATACTTTGTTTCTTAAATTTAAAACTTATGTTCACTAATTTCTTTGGCGCAGTATGAACCACGTGTTGCGATTGCGCTAAAATTATCAAACCATCGTCCAACCACTGCACTAGTCAAAGCGTTGATTGGAGAAGAGATTAAACCAGTGGTGTGAGTTGAATACAACTCATATGCTCATATGGCAGTCAACGTGTTAAATACGATATCTATAATAGTTAGTTAACTTTAATAGGAGTAGCTTAAGTGATTTAAAGTTACATTTTTGTGTTTTAATTTCTTTTAATATTTAATAAAACTTATTTTGATTCTTAGTGGAAACTACACTTTAAAAATTATTTCGTAAGTCTAAATTTAAATAATTAAACTATATTAACAAACATATTAAACTAAACAAACAGCACAAACTGATCATCAGGTTGTTTAAATTACATCTCTTCAGGGGGACGGGATCATCCCCAGAACATCCAAATTTGATCCGAAGATAGAAAAATGACGTCCCGGGGATAATGAAATGTCCGGCGATTGAAGTCCACCAGAAAATACCACGGTTGTCCCTGATGCGGATGAATTTTGGATGTGTAAGGGTCTAACGATTCCTACTTGATTATTATTATTATTATTATGGTTTGCCGGCTTAACGACCTATTGCTATACACAACGACTTCTAATCAACTCGGGAGCTACAGTAGCGTGGATTCCGAACCACAATGACATCCATGAATCGAACCCGGCACCTTTGGGATACGAGGCCAGAGCGCTAACCACACAGCCATCAGGAGGGCCTGATTCTTTTAAGACCTCCCAAAATAGAGGTTCGGACGGTCTGGAGACATCCCTCGGATTACGAAGACAATAACGTCCTTTTTATACCTTTAGAGGTCAAAGTTCTGACTGTCTGAAAAGTGTAAGTCCCTCGTGTAATCAGGTACGATAACTTACTTTTTACGTCTTTTTCGGTCCTCTAGAAATCAGGGTTTGGGCGGTCTGGGGACATCCCCAGAATTAACCCTTTGCGCTCGAGAGACGCCTCTCAGGCGCCACATGATTGGATGCCGTAAATCAAAAAGACCACTAGGTTTGATGCGGAAATTCGATGAAAGACTAATGACTGTGTTTAGTTTTTTTGAAGTGGATTCGCAATCGCGATCCTAACTAAAAATGGCACGAAACGACTCGAATTGATGGGTTCTTCTCGCGGAGAAAGCCTCGAGTGCTAAGGGTTTAATTCTTTGATCTCGTAGGACGACCAGGACGATAACTCCTTTACATCTTCACTTTATTGTCAAACAATACTATCAACATAGATACAGTTTTGTAGATAATGTTCTCTAAGTAATGAAAAAATAGAGTGTTACTTAATGTCGGATAATTAGAAAACAGTTTCTACTTTTGTTACAATTTTAATAAAATAGATACTGAAATTTATTCTAAAAATTATTTGTGTTTGTATACATAAAGAAACAATTTCTATTAGAGTTTTGACGCAAATGTAATTTTGTTTATGGAAAATTGCAGGACGGAGAGGGGCAAAAAATATATCTTCGCATTGATTTAAACAAACGACAAAATCAATCCCACCGACACTTATCACGGACACAGCGGTTATCGCATCAGCAGAATCCTAAGTGAAAGTACCCATTACACAATGCAAATCTCAGATAGCGCTTGTGATGGGTACTTTTGCTTAACCTTCAGCTGATGCAATATAGCCGATATGTCCGTGATAAGTGTTGGCATCAGAAAAAGCCTTGGCATATACCGTTAAAATGCAATTGTAGATATTGCATCAGCGTAACACTCAGCTAAAATCATTTACACTACAGCGTAAATCTAGGCAAAAGTTCCCGCTATAGCAGCGCAAATCTCAGAAATAGTTTCCATTACATCAGCGTAACGCTTAACAAAAATGACCATCACACCACCAACATAAATAACGGTGACAGAAGCGCAGGTAAGTTTGGGGAACTTACTTAGCTTACGCAGTAGTTAGACTTGAAAGCAAACGCAACACCCTCTCCCCTTTCTAATGAAATATTAGAATGGATTTGCACCCATCTCAAGAATTATAAAAAAAATTCGGTTAAAAAAGGTGAGATCCGTGATTTCTCTGCACTACTGTACCATATTTGTCATATGTGCAGGGAAATATGATCTAGAAATAAGACACAATATGGAGGGAGTATAGGTAGACTCGATGATGCCGCGACGAATACAAATCGTTTTCAGTTTTGTTTAGAGCAAAAATGTTTGTAAAGCAATTCATTTAGTTTCGACGACAACAATTAATTAAAATCGAAGAAAATAACTGAACGATAGCTATAAACCTGAGGTAGTTTTTGATTACCTTACCTGTGAACGACGAACCCGGCGTTGCATATGTGGGAAGACCTCCCCGGGAAGTTGGGCTTGACATAAAATGCACCCACGATTTCCCCTTGTGAAGATCGAGCCACGAAAACGTCATCCGACAGGTAGTATTTCTCGAAATGCTCCCGATCCATGGACTCCTGAGGATATGTTTGACCTTCATCGATGATATCTTTCACTATGGAGTAGAGACCATTGTAGTCAGTGTTAGGTTGGAACGCGTCAAGAACGACTGTCTCGTTCGTCTTCGGCAGGATTATTTCTTGTGGAAGGTAGGACAAGGACACACTGAGAGGAGGTCTATTGATGACATAAGCCATTCTCGTCTTCTGAAGTAAAGAAAGATTTTGTAAGGTTGAAACCATTTAGATACTGTGTTTTTTTAAAAATCTTTGATTTTATTTTGATTGAATTTTAATAGAATATTTACACCAGGATTGTATACTTGTCGAGACTCCTTTCCCCCCCCCCCCCCCACGCCATTTTTTTTTTTACAATATCAGTTTTGAACTATACTATATCTGATCACGATGAGTTAGTTACCTAGGCATTAAACAAAAATTAAAAATATGCGAGTCTTTCTCTCTCTCTCTTTTTTTCTTTTCTTTCCCCGACGTCTCAGCTGCCAAAACTATCAAAACCATCATTTTTTTTAACTGTTTGAATCGGACCTAGAAGAGTTTTAAATCGTTTATTCAAAATTATTAAACATAATGATTCTGAACATCAGTTGTGGTTCCTACAGCAAGTTCAGCCGGACTACGTCGAAATGTATTAGTTCAAAACTAAAATGATATATTTTAGTAATTTTCTTAAATGAAGATGGAATTTCTACGGCAAGTGTACAAAAATCCGATAAATAGCAAACCTGTGACCTAAATACTCTATTCAGGAGAGAAAAAAAGACACTTCAAATCAACCCGAACTGGCGATCTTCCACCTAACTGCAGCCAGCTCGAGAAATCACGTTTCGGCTGCAAAGTTGCCATAGTAACCCAATTGAACCTTTCCCTCCACTCAGTATATACGGTATGCGGGAAGATACAGCCGGTTCGGACTTTTTCAACTTCAACTGTACTTGCGAATACGATGAACTGATTGGCTCTTTTTGAATCAGCATGGGTGAGTTTCATCTCAGCATGGTCGTAAATTTCAGTCATCTTGGTATGAGCTTTTATCATGGTTGTGTGGTAGTTTTTATTTATAAAAATTGTTTTATTGACCACGTTTTCGTAGGAATTAAAAAGGGAGTTTGAAATATACTCACTTCCAAAAGTTTAGCACAGAGCGATAAAATGCTAAAAAAATGTACAAGTACTGCTTTGATTGACACGAAATGCTGCAAGTAAATATAGCTCTATGTTTATTTATGAAACAAAACAAAGAATTACAAACAGAGATACAAAAAAATATTGAATTTTCATAAATTATAAGATGACGTCATATTTGCGTCATTCACAAAATGATGTTTAAATACAAAACAAACAACAAAAAACGACATTAATAGGGCATGTGACCACTCCTCACCTGCATACAAAGTATACAGCGTGTGATCATGCTTGTTACGAGGTGATCAACCACCACAGAGTCCATCAGTAATTGCCATTCCTCTTGTAGGGCTGTTTCTAAATTTCTGAGAATGGCTGGAAGTAAGAAACGTCTACATACAGCACGGTCGAGAGCGCCCCAAAGATTTTCAATTGGATTAAGGTCCGGCTTGTACGCCGGACACCCCATACGTGTAATCCCTTCACTCTCCAAAAAGCCATCAACGATATGGTAGCTCTATGGGGCCGCGCAATATCGTACATTTAAACGAAAGACAAGGACTAACTGCTGTAGCGTACAGTTTCACAATGGGGTCTAAGACTTCATCTTGATACCGTACAGCTCGTCACAGAAATAGAGCTTCGCCTGAAGATGTGGAGGTCGGTGCGATATATCCCAATGAAATCCCTGCCCAGACCATGATGCTTCCACCGTGGAATGCGGGATGTTCGGTGATGTTCTGGAGCTAACTGCGTATGCCTTTGTTCCCTCCAGACCCTGACACACTTATCATCCGGTTGTAGGGCAAATCTAAACTCATTTGTGAACATAACGTTGCCCCAATCAGACACAGTCCAATTCACATACTGGTGACATCACTTTAATCGTGCCACTTTGGGAAAATGAACACAAACTCGTGGTACCCGGGCGTACAGACAATTCATAAGTAGTCTTCGACGAAAAGCAGTGGCAGATATCGTCTTATATACCAATGGCCACTGCAACCATAGATGTCATGCGCGTGGAGGGCGATCTTCGTTTACGCTTGGCTACAATAGCAATATATCGATCTTCCGCGGGGGTCGTAACCCTTGAACGACCGGCTACAGGTCTTCGAACAACTGTTTGGCTGATTTGGAATTGTTTCCATAATCGTGAAATGACGGAACAATTAACACCGAAGAAAAGCGCAACATCTGTGATAGACTGTCCTGCTTCATTGCGTACGACAGCCCGCCAACGCTTAGAATCTTCCATTCGTCTTCTGGAAGCCATAGAAATACGTCTAGCTTGAAAACAAATCGTACGAATGATCTAAATACCTTTCATCAGCACTTACATGCCACTCCTGTAGCTCTTCACAATGCTGGCTTCTTATACAACTGCCTGTTTTGCATGGTTATTGACGCGAAACCGTGATTGGCTGTTACCTAACATATTTGCATACTTCCTTCTACCTTTGCAGCAAATTTCAGCTTCTTTAATTCAGATTGGAGTACGGAAATAAAAAATTTCACTTGGTTTTAAATTGTTTACATAGCAATTTAATACAGAAAGAAAAAGAAAAACATTACTTCAACAATTATTAAGCTGTGGATATACGAATTCAATTTGAGATGGATGGTTTTAAGGGGATATTCGTTGGTCACTACTACTTTAAGTTAGACCTACCTCGCTAGGAATCGTGCCTCTAGTTGGTCGACATTTTTGTATTCATATATTTCCACTCAGTGCCTCCCAGAAAAACATAAAAGGGGACGGAAGAGGAGGAGGAGGGGCGCAGCAAATGAACGAACAGTTGCCACGAGTGGCAGAAATATAAACAGCAGTGGCGCCACCAGAAAATTTCTTTGGGAAGGGTTTTCAATCTAGCCCTAAGTTTGCTCCCGTATTTCCTTGTAAATAAAAAAAAAAAAAAAAATCCATGCAGAATTTTCTCATTCCATATTTGTCACATGTCATCAATATTTTTGTAGTTTTTTAATCTGTCTCTTACATATGACAAAATATTAAAATGGTTTTTGTCCAGTTTTAGAGTTGTACAAAAACAACCCAACATCGGACTAGATTTTATCCAAACCCCGTATTATCATATTTTTTAGATTATAAATTAGAATGAAATTTTTTCACTTACATAAATTCAATTAGAGAAGGGGTAATATTTTAGGTAAATGGACAAACACCAATATCAGGCTGATTTCTATGACAGGGGTGAGTGTAATATATTTTTATTATATTTTAAATACCGGGGAAAACCCTGTTTCAAATGGAGCTATAGCATTGAAACAGTATAGCTACATTTGAAACAGGCCTTTCAAACTAATTATTAAAACTATTCAATTATAAAAAATAATTGTTGCACAAATTGTCTGTATATAGTGTAAATAGTGACGTATTATTTTAAAATTCTATTGTAATTTATTTTTATCTTATTTTATTTATTAACAGCGATTATACAGGTTAGAAAAAGGTGGCAACACCTAAAACAAACGAGAAATTTCGAGATGTTTCTTTTCCGACGAATTGGCTGGAAATTTCGCGAATGACCTCTCGCGCCAAGTATAAATAAGACTGGAGATCGGGAAAGTTTTCAGATTGACTTCGGACTTCTACGAAAGCTGATCGCTTTGTTTACCTACTAGAGTGGACTTGTATAATCGCTGTTCTCGAAGTTGTTCTTGCTGAAGCTTGTATTGAAGCTTGTGAGCGATTACACTGTTGTCTGTGAATAAATTTTGTGCCTGTGAAGAGTGAATAAATAGTAGTTTTCATCTTAAAAACTGTGCCATCGTTGCCTCAGTGGAAAAATTCATAACATTATTAATCATTGAAAATAGTTTTTAAGTCTAAATATTTCAATAATAAAATGTATTAATTAGTAAAAATATTTTAATATTATAATTAATTAGTGAAATGTTTTATTATTAAAACAAAAATTATTGAAATTTGATTAATGATTATAATTAAAATTTGGGCCGGCATAAATTTAAAAAGTCACCGGGCCGGTTTTATGCTCCACTACGCCCCTGTTAAAACCGCATCAGTGCAGCGCATTCAATGAGTTCTAGATAACCTGTTCGCTTAGTATAGCATTCTCCGGAGGTTGGCAAGCGTTAGCGAGCAGAGAAGAGGAGCACCCTAATTTATTAAAAACTTGGTTTTTATGAGTTTATTTTTTTTACCTGATTTATGCGCGATACGTTCCGTGTATGCTATGAGTTAGATGCCGTGTAGGCCATGGGTATAGCCATGGGTTAGATCCTAGGCTCTAATATAAAGATATGTGTAATACGTATATAAAATTAAGCTTCCTACGAGATTAGAAATAGTAGGTGAGAACAGGCAAGATTTCGCAAATGTAAATTATTTCACATTTATTGGAAAATCTTTATAAGGATACTGGGTAAAACTATGTACGTTTTGCCATCATTCTTTTGAATGCGATATTGTCAATGTTGATGACGCAACTGCTTGCTGGATGGTTTGCGAATAGTAGATTTTATGTTGGACTATGCATTTGATGAAATGAATGTATAATTGTAAGATATAGGCATTCATAAGGTTGGTTGTATTCAGATTATCTGGCGCCATCAGCAACACGAGGGCTATAATGCGCCGAAACATTCGTCATTAGACAAGCCAACATACATTTACAAACACCCATGCCTATCACGGGACTCGAACCCGGCAACCTCGCGGTCTAGAAGCTAGGACGCTAACCACTATACCGTTTGGTCGGCACATTCATTAGGAACCTGGTAAAATGGTAAGCATAGTTGAGCGGTTGAGCCAATGTGATGCCGTACTGGTATTAGTGTGTACATTTAATGGGTTTTACATTTATTTTTTTATGTATAATTGTAAGATATAGGCATTCATAAGGAACCTGGTAAAATGGTAAGCATAGTTGAACGATTGAGCCAATGTGATGCCATACTGGTATTAGTGTGTACATTTACTGGGTTTTACATTTATTTTTTCATGTTTACAATTTACATGGGAAGTGATCTGGTTGTCCCACTTTTAAAGTATTTTGGTCATCGATTGAGCGTTAAATTATAATTCTATCGATGATGCTTTAATTTTTTTTTCCTAATAACCGGAAGACATTATTGTATACAAAGTAAAATTGTCATTAATGAAAAAGAAAATTATTGCAGATTTTCGTAAGAATATAGTGTAATTAATTGCTGATATATTGTAGCGGACAATAACAATGCTTTCTACAAGTGTCTATCCCTTTTCAATAATATATTTTCTAAACTAAGCTGTAAGAATGAAATGTACTATATTTAATTATAACAGAGGTTTTATTCAGATCAGACAAGTAAAAGCTGATAATTTGACGTTTATCGAGATTTGTATTGAAATAACTGCTATTTGTAGTAGAAAACGCGGTGATTTTGAAATGATTTACAAAATGGCGTTTCCAGTGGAAGGAGTGACAAAGCGCAAATACCATCCATCACTTTCTACAATCCAGGAAAGAGACGGAACTCGAGCTTCTAGCCGATACAGCAGTCTCCGGAGGGATCACATACGCCGGGATGCTGGAAGCAAGACCAGAAGAGGTGGCTTTATTCATCGCCTGGTGCATCGCCACCAACCAGCCAAAAGCAGCTGCCAGTGCCACCCCAGTCATCAACGCCCGAAAAGATACCGGGAAGTGGACACGTTTCAAACGCTTTATTTCCAAGCACATTCGTTGCTGCTTCTCCGGCTAAAAGAACTCATGATAAACAATTTGTGACTTTACCGATCTATGACTTCCTGGATTTGAGTTCCCAACTATGACTCCTGATTGTGACTTCCCGATTATGACATTCCAATTGTGTCTCCGTGACTAAGTCTTTGTACGTATCACTTGCCTTATAACTTAAGAACTATGATCTCCTGACATTTTCATAATATGATTTCACGACTTGAATGTGGGCTTTGTGTATGGAACACAAAGTACAGCAGGAAATATACCTACTGGGGAACCCGCCTGCTTTATAAAAAAAAAGGGGTAACGCGTTCATGAACTATACCTCCTGGGTGAACGTGGAAATTGGTTCAATAAAAATAAATTCTTTAAATGCATACTTAATAGGCACTGTTACTTACTAACTTATTATATAAAAACGTGGCTTACGATTTTTGTATAGGCGCACCGAAGTTTTTTATTTGTTCCATAGAAATTTTAGCAGTCAAAACACATAGTCATGTAAAAAAAAAAAATGCATATATATATATATGTTTTTAGGAAAGCAATAACGCTCCAAAGTTGCTCCTGTATAAAAAATAAAATAATGCATATAACATTTTATGATTAAAATCAATCTTTATAGGGCTGAACCGACCATTGGAAATAGGGATTAAGATGAAAAAATCGAATATTTTCAATGAGTTTTTGTTTGTATTTAAGTAAATAAAATTTTAAAGTCACTATGATAAAACACAACTCCTCTATAAAACAAAGTAATATATATATATATATATATATATATATATATATATATATATATATATATATATATATATATATATATATATATATATATATATATATATATATATATATATATATATATATATGTGTTTTTACAATTCAAATGAATCATGAAGGCTGTACCAACTACTGAAAATAGGAGTTAAGATGGAAAAATCTAATATTTTCAACTGATTTTGTTCAGTCTTATTTTAATTATGAAAATTTTACAGCCTCAACGATAAGACATGACTCCTCTATAATACAAATAAACAGTATATAGCTTTTTACAATTAAAATAAATATTGAGTGCTCTAACAAACTCTAAAAATGGGGATTAAGGAGGAGAAATCAAATCTTTCCAATTTGTGCTGAGCTATATAGTATTGTTGCGTGGATGGGTTCGAAAGATTTGAAGACAAAGCAGATCAAAACTTGCAGAAATTTATTCCGTTATAACTCTTCGCAGATTCTCTTACAACTTCAGAACTTCTCGTTCTAATAGACTCAATACAGCTCTTTACACGACAATAGAGCACAAGTAGGTAGAATATGGGGCTCCGACGCCAAGGAGGGATGAGGGATGGGACGGGGGACGATGACGTCACCGGAAGTGGGCGTGGCTATGACGTCACCGGATATGCCGTCACCGGAAGTGGGCGTGGCTATGACGTCACCGGATATGACGTCACCGGATGTGGAGTTGAGCTGTTCGACTCCTGCTGTTGAGTTGTTATCCTCCTGCTGCAGTTTTGGTTTTGGTTTCGTTATAGGCTTTTTTCTCGTGACGTCACAGTGGGTATGACGTCATAATATATTAAAATTTATCTTGTTAAAGGTGGCAACACCATTTAGTTTCGATTTCTGCTAAGTTTAGGATGGGATGGGGTTGAGTTGTTTGTTTCCTTCTCCTGAATGAAGACATTATACTTATAAGCTTTTATGCTAGTGACGTCACAATGGGTATGACGTCATAATGCGGAAATCAATACGAATTTAATCTGTTTTTGTTGGAATAGATCCGAATTTAGCTTGTTAGAGGTGGCAACACCTCCAATAATAGATGACGTCATCATCCCTCGTCCCTCATCCGAACGGTTGAGTTGTAGGGTTCCTTCTCCTGAATGAAGACATTATAATTATAGGCTTTAGTGCTAGTGACGTCACAATGGGTATGACGTCATAATGCGGAAATCAATACGAATTTAATCTGTTTTTGTTGGAATAGATCCGAATTTAGCTTGTTAGAGGTGGCAACACCTCCAATTTTAGATGACGTCATCATCCCTCGTCCCTCATCCGAAGGGTTGAGTTGTAGAGTTCCTTCTCCTGAATGAAGACATTATAATTATAGGCTTTTGTGCTAGTGACGTCACAATGGGTATGACGTCATAATGCGGAAATCAATACGAATTTAATCTGTTTTTGTTGGAATAGATCCGAATTTAGCTTGTTAGAGGTGGCAACACCTCCAATTTTAGATGACGTCATCATCCCTCGTCCCTCATCCGAAGGGTTGAGTTGTAGGGTTCCTTCTCCTGAATGAAGACATTATACTTATAGGCTTTTGTGCTTGTGACGTCACAGTCATTTAAACCCGATTTTAACGTGTTTGAGTGGAAAATTTAGCATTTAGAGGTGGCAACACCGAAAAGCTCGCTTCTGATTGGCTAAGAGGATTAGGTAGTGGCGTCATCTATTGATATTGAATAAATTTAAAAGTTAAATAATGATTTTTGTCAATTATTTCTTCTACCAGAACCGGGGTTCGAACTTGCATCCTTTCTCTCCAAAATGTCTTGGTGGCTCAGTTGTCTGTTGATTTGACAACTGAGCTACCAAGCCATACTATTTATAAGGTAATGCCTCTATACGAATGTGTTAGGTGGAGTTGAGGTGTTGTCCTCCTGCTACAGTTTTGGTTTCGTTTTAATTATAGGCTTTTTCTCGTGACATCACATTTTGTATGACGTCATAATATATTAAAATTTCGCTTGTTGAAGGTGGCAACACCATTTAGTTTCGATTTCAACTAAGTTTAGGATGGGATGGGGTTGAGTTGTTTCCTTCTCCTGAATGAAAACATTATATAAGCTTTTAAGCTTGTGACGTCACAGTGGGTATGATATCATAACATGTAAATAAATACGAATTTAATATGTTTCTGTTGGAATACATCCGACTTTTGCTTATGAGAGGTGGCAACACCTCCAATTTTAGATGACGTCATCATGCCTCCTCCGCAGGGGTTGAGTTGTAGGGTTCCTTCTCCTAAATGAAAAAATTATACTTATAGGGGTTTATGCTTGTGACGTCACAGTGATATGACGTCATAACATAGAAATAAATACGAATTTAATATGTTTCTTTTGGAATATATCCGAATTTTGCTTATGAGAGGTGGCAACACCTCCAATTTTGACGTCATCATGCCTCGTCCTTCATCCGCAGGGGTTGAGTTGTAGGGTTCCTTCTCCTAAATGGAGACACTTCAGCTATAAGCTTTTATCTCGTGACGTCACAATCATTTAAACCTGATTTTAACGTGTTTGAGTGGAAAATTTAGAATTTAGAGGTGGCAACACCGAAAAGCTCCCTTCTGATTGGCTGCAGCAGGAATACGAACTTGTCTGATATCGCGTGATGGTGACTCATCCTGTTTGAACTTGTTGAAGCGTCACCGATTAGAGCGTAGAGGGGAGATAAACCAATCACAGTCATGTGAGAGGGCGCTGTTTCGACTATCAGCCAATAAGAAGAGAGCAACTACGTCACTCTCAGATTAGATATCTTGCAAAGACACCATTTCGCTCCTGTTGCTTGCTAAGTGAAGTTGCTGCTTTCAAAGTACTGTTTGAAAATGTCTTCTAATTTGAACATCGATCTCATCGAGAACTTTTACGATACTGCAAAATCACAGCAGTTGTTTGATGAACTGCTGAAATACGAATTTGAGGATCTTCAAATGAACTTCAATGGTAGAAGTTTTATTCCTCAAAGAAAAGTACTTGGATTCGGTGATAATGAACTTTCATATGCTTTTTCTGGAACTTGCGTCATCGCCAAACCGTGGACCTCTACCCTGCTGGATATGAAGAAGGATGTGGAGAACAAGACTGGACAAGTCTACAACTATGCCCTCCTCAACATGTATCCAAGTGGAAATGCCAAGATTTCTGCTCATAAAGACGATGAAAAAGACTTAGATCCATCCTCTAATATCCCAACTCTAAGTTTCGGAGCTACACGGACTATGCAGTTTGCTCGACCCAAATTCCAACCACACAAAGTGCTGCTAAAAAGTGGATCCCTGCTCCTGATGAAGTCACCTACCAACCGCCTATGGACCCACGAGATTCCTGCCGATCCTAGCGTGACGGAATCAAGAATCAGCATTACTTTCCGAAACATCATGGAAAGACCTCAAGATATTGTTGAGTTTCCACACAAGTCCCCTTCTCGAAAGCGATCGATCGATGAAGCAATCACCGAAGAGGAAACAATTCCCGATGACGACTGGATGACTCGCCTTTATGCCTCTGTAAAGAAAACCAACGAGTGCCTCAAGGAATGGAACCTTGGGTTTGATTTCATAGTGTCCCTTCATCAATACGACTCTCGTCTATTCATTCACATGTCTCAACATTATAGTCAAGGAAGTACCCAGAAAATTGTGATGAACATGGACACCTTTCAGGACTTTTATAACAAACTGTTTCACGTGAACACGAAATATGCAGCTAGTAGCGTTGTGTGTAACAATCAACTCCTGGTTCTATCACATAAGGGTGAGTTAGTTTTAAAACAACTCTTTTATTTTAAACTTAAGGAAAGTTCCATAAAACTGGATGAAAATTATCTTGCTAAAATTAGAGATCTCATGCCTGAAATATGTGAAACCATTAAGGACTCTCTTATAAATTTACTGCGAGTTGAAATTCTTAATCATTGTGATCAAAATGTAAATATACCACCCAATATAGACTTATTTCATGAATATGTTTCTGCTTTTCGATGTGAAATAGAAAGTAATGTTTTAAAATTGTTTCGCTGTGATGCTTGTGCTATTGATGACCCCTCGCAAGGAAATCATGTCTGTATAACTACTTCATTGCAAGATCAATCTTGGTGTGTTGGAGACGATGCTATACTTGTACTCAATGTAAAAAATGTGATTGAAACCTTACAATGTAAAAATGTCATACAATTCTTTAATGAAGATTTCTTTAAATGTATATCATATGGTGCTTTGAAAGATTATTTGAAATTGTAAATAAAAACTATTCAATTGAAATATTTGTGTGACTTTCTTATATGAAATAATATATTTTTTTAAAGCAACATCACTTTATTGAATCATAATTTAAAATGTGACTTATAAGAAGAACTAGCATACTTAAAATTTCAAAGACAAATAACGTAAAAATTTGCTTTACACATAAAAATCTTGACTTTAAAATGTGACGTGTAAGAGAAAAGTATAACATACCTAAAATTTCTATGACAAATAATTTTAACCTTTAAGCGAAAATTTACTCCACATATAAAATTCATGTCCTTAAACATAAGAGAAAAAGTAACCGAAAAGTAAGAAAAGAACTATGACAAACAATTTAAACATTACCATAAAAATGCAATTTACATAAAAAAAAAAATATTCATGTCTTTAAAACGTTTAATGACAACTCTAACTTTTAGAAAAAGAAACACTAAAAATTTATAAGGCAAAGAACTTAGACAATACGTGAAAATTAACTTTTCATATACTATCATACTGTTATGTCAACAATAAATAAGATAAAAAGAAACTCTAAAAAATTTACAAGGCAAAGGATTTAAACAATACGCGAAAATTTATCTCACATATAAAAATTAAATCTTTCAAATGTGTAAGAATAAAGCTAAATTAGAGAAAAAGAAGCACTAAAAATTTATAAGGCTAAGAACTTAATCAATATGCGAAAATTTATTTCACACATAACATTTTTATCTTTAAAATGTGTAAGAATAATGCTAAATAAAAGACAAAAAAGTAACATACTTAAACTTTCTACTACAAAAATTTAAACAATACGCGAAAATTTACTTTTCATACATAAATACTCTCTTAGGTTAATGTTAAATAAGTGAAATTTTAACAGAATAAAAATTTCAAAGATAAAGTATTTTAACCTTTACACGAAAATTTACTTTACAAATAAATATCATATCTTTAAAATTTAACGTGACAATTTACTTTTCATATACAATTATACACTTCGGTTAATGTCAAATGAGAGAAAAAGTTACATACTTGAAATTTCTAAGATAAACATAAAGTAAAAAAAAAAAATTAGTTTACGCATAAAAATCACGTCTTTAAAATGTGACGTAAAAGAGAAAAAGTAACAAACTTTAAATGTCTTCGGCAAATACTTTAAACATTAACGAAAAAAATTATTTTACATATAAAAATAAATTCTTTAAAGTGTAACATGTAAAAAAAAAAAAAAAAATGTTATATGCTTAAAATTTCTAAGATAAAAAACTGTAACTTTTGCACGAAAATTTACGTATAAAAATCATGTGTTTTAAATGTAACATATAAGAGAGAAAAAAAATTAACATACTTAAAGTTTCTATAGCAAAGAATTTAAATATTAGTGTAAAAATTTATTTTACATATAAAATTCATGTCTTAATACGGGAAGATAAGCACGTTACGGTAATCAGCCAATCAGGATAGCGGTAGATGATACGACACTTACCGGCAGTGGTACACAAGAGGATGAGTCACGCTAAATCTTGTTGAAACAGGTCGGGAGACTTGCACAGCAAGAACGGGAAGATAAGCACGTGACTGTAACCAACCAATTAGGATAGAGATCGACGCGCAAGTCGCGGGTGACAGCAAATTTTTAAGATTTTCATTTCATATTTTACTTTGCTGAAGGTTTGACTTTCTAAGACTTTTTTCATAATGAAACGTTCGTGCAATTCTATACCATCTTTTGCTAAAATTACTTGGAATGAGCGAAGTGGATTTCAAAGACATCTTAGTCAGTGAAAGTAGAATTCGTATGGACCTTATTCCAAAAAAAAAAAAAAAAAAAAAAAAAAAAAAAAAAAAAAATATGATTCCCCTGGAGAATTTAAGATCAATTTTACTTGAAAACTTTTCTCTTATCTAAAACATTGAATAACGAGTAGAACTTAACAAAATTGTAACAAAAAAGAAAAAATAGCAAGAGAGTTAATATGAATAATAGTTATAGGTACGCCAAAGAAACATTTTTACCTCTACTTTTCAATCGGAAAATCAATACAAAAGTGGGAAATTAGTGTTACTTAAAAAAAAAAAAAAAAAAAGACTTAGACAACTTACTTTGTAATAGGATACAATAAGGTGTCATAGTAACTCCTACAATCAATGTTGAATAACAATTATTTTGCCTATCAATCTAAGAAAGGTGAATTGTGGAAAAAAATATTTAATAAATTGTAGATATGTATTCAAGTTTTAAAAATCGCCTCCAAGACTTGCAAAATATCTTAAAAATTAATTTGAAAGAAAATTGTGAATTATATGTAAACTACATAACTTTATTATATTCTAAAAATAAAATCATAACTAATTTAGTTAACTTTTTTCATGATAACACTCATATTCAATGATATATTTTTAAAAATAACCTTCCTTAAATATTAATAGTTATAAATTTTTGTCAATCTCAGATGCTATACGTTATTATTTTTTACTATATCTGTCTTGAATTGTAAAATTTTAAAAAGATTATATACAAATCACCAAATAGATGCGAAAAATCTAACATCATTCAAACAAACTAAAATAATAATATATTTTCTTTGGTTGAAATAGTTATCTACTCATGATATAGAATTTATTTAGAAAATTTAAATAACAAAAATGAAAAGTTTTTTAGGGAAGTTTGAAGAATTTTTTTTGTTGTTGAAAAACTAGCATAAATTTGAAAAATGTAGAGTTTGTTAGTATGTGAAATTGAACATCACCTGAAAAAACTAAATTATACATGAAATTTGCAATTTGAAAGGTGTTGGCAATATATCATTAATATAGAAATTTTGAACTTTCACCCATAATTTCTAAATAACATATACATTTTAGAAAACTGAAACGGAATGTGTTTCACAAGACGCTTATTTTTAAGACAAATGTTCAATATTATTATAACAGAACAATGTTCATTCCGGAAAAATTAGTAAAAGATACTTATATTTTGAAAATGGTTTTAAATATCTTATTAAATTTATGAATGATCACTTTCGAGAAAGAAAAAAAAATAAAACGTATATTATTCCTCATGCTAATTAACACATACACAAAATTAGTCAAACAAAGTGAAATTTTTATTGCTTGTAACAGATAACTTTTCAGTGAAGTAGAATTTACACAGGAAATTTTTGTGAACTTTTTTCAACTTTTAAACCAAGTGTTGTATAAAATTAAAAAATTATTCAGATTCGGAACAAAGTCTTGTAGTTAAAATAAATTTATTTCTCAAGGAATTTAATGAATACCAGAGAAGCTCTTATCATTTTGTATCTTTTCTCCTCCTTCAAGTAGATGTACTTTATAAAAGAAACCGTCGTAATACTTAACAAAAATCAGTAAAAGTGTATTTTCTATGAAAAATACAAAACTTCACAGCTTAATTACTGAAATTTAACTAAGTTTCATAAAACACAAATATGCTTGAATAAATGTTGAAATATATTTGTCAACCATATAAAAATACACTTTTACTGATTTTTGTTAAGTATTACGACGGTTTCTTTTATAAAGTACATCTACTTGAAGGAGGAGAAAAGATACAAAATGATAAGAGCTTCTCTGGTATTCATTAAATTCCTTGAGAAATAAATTTATTTTAACTACAAGACTTTGTTCCGAATCTGAATAATTTTTTAATTTTATACAACACTTGGTTTAAAAGTTGAAAAAAGTTCACAAAAATTTCCTGTGTAAATTCTACTTCACTGAAAAGTTATCTGTTACAAGCAATAAAAATTTCACTTTGTTTGACTAATTTTGTGTATGTGTTAATTAGCATGAGGAATAATATACGTTTTATTTTTTTTTCTTTCTCGAAAGTGATCATTCATAAATTTAATAAGATATTTAAAACCATTTTCAAAATATAAGTATCTTTTACTAATTTTTCCGGAATGAACATTGTTCTGTTATAATAATATTGAACATTTGTCTTAAAAATAAGCGTCTTGTGAAACACATTCCGTTTCAGTTTTCTAAAATGTATATGTTATTTAGAAATTATGGGTGAAAGTTCAAAATTTCTATATTAATGATATATTGCCAACACCTTTCAAATTGCAAATTTCATGTATAATTTAGTTTTTTCAGGTGATGTTCAATTTCACATACTAACAAACTCTACATTTTTCAAATTTATGCTAGTTTTTCAACAACAAAAAAAATTCTTCAAACTTCCCTAAAAAACTTTTCATTTTTGTTATTTAAATTTTCTAAATAAATTCTATATCATGAGTAGATAACTATTTCAACCAAAGAAAATATATTATTATTTTAGTTTGTTTGAATGATGTTAGATTTTTCGCATCTATTTGGTGATTTGTATATAATCTTTTTAAAATTTTACAATTCAAGACAGATATAGTAAAAAATAATAACGTATAGCATCTGAGATTGACAAAAATTTATAACTATTAATATTTAAGGAAGGTTATTTTTAAAAATATATCATTGAATATGAGTGTTATCATGAAAAAAGTTAACTAAATTAGTTATGATTTTATTTTTAGAATATAATAAAGTTATGTAGTTTACATATAATTCACAATTTTCTTTCAAATTAATTTTTAAGATATTTTGCAAGTCTTGGAGGCGATTTTTAAAACTTGAATACATATCTACAATTTATTAAATATTTTTTTCCACAATTCACCTTTCTTAGATTGATAGGCAAAATAATTGTTATTCAACATTGATTGTAGGAGTTACTATGACACCTTATTGTATCCTATTACAAAGTAAGTTGTCTAAGTCTTTTTTTTTTTTTTTTTTTAAGTAACACTAATTTCCCACTTTTGTATTGATTTTCCGATTGAAAAGTAGAGGTAAAAATGTTTCTTTGGCGTACCTATAACTATTATTCATATTAACTCTCTTGCTATTTTTTCTTTTTTGTTACAATTTTGTTAAGTTCTACTCGTTATTCAATGTTTTAGATAAGAGAAAAGTTTTCAAGTAAAATTGATCTTAAATTCTCCAGGGGAATCATATTTTTTTTTTTTTTTTTTTTTTTTTTTTTTTTTTTTTGGAATAAGGTCCATACGAATTCTACTTTCACTGACTAAGATGTCTTTGAAATCCACTTCGCTCATTCCAAGTAATTTTAGCAAAAGATGGTATAGAATTGCACGAACGTTTCATTATGAAAAAAGTCTTAGAAAGTCAAACCTTCAGCAAAGTAAAATATGAAATGAAAATCTTAAAAATTTGCTGTCACCCGCGACTTGCGCGTCGATCTCTATCCTAATTGGTTGGTTACAGTCACGTGCTTATCTTCCCGTTCTTGCTGTGCAAGTCTCCCGACCTGTTTCAACAAGATTTAGCGTGACTCATCCTCTTGTGTACCACTGCCGGTAAGTGTCGTATCATCTACCGCTATCCTGATTGGCTGATTACCGTAACGTGCTTATCTTCCCGTATTAAGACATGAATTTTATATGTAAAATAAATTTTTACACTAATATTTAAATTCTTTGCTATAGAAACTTTAAGTATGTTAATTTTTTTTCTCTCTTATATGTTACATTTAAAACACATGATTTTTATACGTAAATTTTCGTGCAAAAGTTACAGTTTTTTATCTTAGAAATTTTAAGCATATAACATTTTTTTTTTTTTTTTTTACATGTTACACTTTAAAGAATTTATTTTTATATGTAAAATAATTTTTTTCGTTAATGTTTAAAGTATTTGCCGAAGACATTTAAAGTTTGTTACTTTTTCTCTTTTACGTCACATTTTAAAGACGTGATTTTTATGCGTAAACTAATTTTTTTTTTTTACTTTATGTTTATCTTAGAAATTTCAAGTATGTAACTTTTTCTCTCATTTGACATTAACCGAAGTGTATAATTGTATATGAAAAGTAAATTGTCACGTTAAATTTTAAAGATATGATATTTATTTGTAAAGTAAATTTTCGTGTAAAGGTTAAAATACTTTATCTTTGAAATTTTTATTCTGTTAAAATTTCACTTATTTAACATTAACCTAAGAGAGTATTTATGTATGAAAAGTAAATTTTCGCGTATTGTTTAAATTTTTGTAGTAGAAAGTTTAAGTATGTTACTTTTTTGTCTTTTATTTAGCATTATTCTTACACATTTTAAAGATAAAAATGTTATGTGTGAAATAAATTTTCGCATATTGATTAAGTTCTTAGCCTTATAAATTTTTAGTGCTTCTTTTTCTCTAATTTAGCTTTATTCTTACACATTTGAAAGATTTAATTTTTATATGTGAGATAAATTTTCGCGTATTGTTTAAATCCTTTGCCTTGTAAATTTTTTAGAGTTTCTTTTTATCTTATTTATTGTTGACATAACAGTATGATAGTTTATGAAAAGTTAATTTTCACGTATTGTCTAAGTTCTTTGCCTTATAAATTTTTAGTGTTTCTTTTTCTAAAAGTTAGAGTTGTCATTAAACGTTTTAAAGACATGAATATTTTTTTTTTTATGTAAATTGCATTTTTATGGTAATGTTTAAATTGTTTGTCATAGTTCTTTTCTTACTTTTCGGTTACTTTTTCTCTTATGTTTAAGGACATGAATTTTATATGTGGAGTAAATTTTCGCTTAAAGGTTAAAATTATTTGTCATAGAAATTTTAGGTATGTTATACTTTTCTCTTACACGTCACATTTTAAAGTCAAGATTTTTATGTGTAAAGCAAATTTTTACGTTATTTGTCTTTGAAATTTTAAGTATGCTAGTTCTTCTTATAAGTCACATTTTAAATTATGATTCAATAAAGTGATGTTGCTTTAAAAAAATATATTATTTCATATAAGAAAGTCACACAAATATTTCAATTGAATAGTTTTTATTTACAATTTCAAATAATCTTTCAAAGCACCATATGATATACATTTAAAGAAATCTTCATTAAAGAATTGTATGACATTTTTACATTGTAAGGTTTCAATCACATTTTTTACATTGAGTACAAGTATAGCATCGTCTCCAACACACCAAGATTGATCTTGCAATGAAGTAGTTATACAGACATGATTTCCTTGCGAGGGGTCATCAATAGCACAAGCATCACAGCGAAACAATTTTAAAACATTACTTTCTATTTCACATCGAAAAGCAGAAACATATTCATGAAATAAGTCTATATTGGGTGGTATATTTACATTTTGATCACAATGATTAAGAATTTCAACTCGCAGTAAATTTATAAGAGAGTCCTTAATGGTTTCACATATTTCAGGCATGAGATCTCTAATTTTAGCAAGATAATTTTCATCCAGTTTTATGGAACTTTCCTTAAGTTTAAAATAAAAGAGTTGTTTTAAAACTAACTCACCCTTATGTGATAGAACCAGGAGTTGATTGTTACACACAACGCTACTAGCTGCATATTTCGTGTTCACGTGAAACAGTTTGTTATAAAAGTCCTGAAAGGTGTCCATGTTCATCACAATTTTCTGGGTACTTCCTTGACTATAATGTTGAGACATGTGAATGAATAGACGAGAGTCGTATTGATGAAGGGACACTATGAAATCAAACCCAAGGTTCCATTCCTTGAGGCACTCGTTGGTTTTCTTTACAGAGGCATAAAGGCGAGTCATCCAGTCGTCATCGGGAATTGTTTCCTCTTCGGTGATTGCTTCATCGATCGATCGCTTTCGAGAAGGGGACTTGTGTGGAAACTCAACAATATCTTGAGGTCTTTCCATGATGTTTCGGAAAGTAATGCTGATTCTTGATTCCGTCACGCTAGGATCGGCAGGAATCTCGTGGGTCCATAGGCGGTTGGTAGGTGACTTCATCAGGAGCAGGGATCCACTTTTTAGCAGCACTTTGTGTGGTTGGAATTTGGGTCGAGCAAACTGCATAGTCCGTGTAGCTCCGAAACTTAGAGTTGGGATATTAGAGGATGGATCTAAGTCTTTTTCATCGTCTTTATGAGCAGAAATCTTGGCATTTCCACTTGGATACATGTTGAGGAGGGCATAGTTGTAGACTTGTCCAGTCTTGTTCTCCACATCCTTCTTCATATCCAGCAGGGTAGAGGTCCACGGTTTGGCGATGACGCAAGTTCCAGAAAAAGCATATGAAAGTTCATTATCACCGAATCCAAGTACTTTTCTTTGAGGAATAAAACTTCTACCATTGAAGTTCATTTGAAGATCCTCAAATTCGTATTTCAGCAGTTCATCAAACAACTGCTGTGATTTTGCAGTATCGTAAAAGTTCTCGATGAGATCGATGTTCAAATTAGAAGACATTTTCAAACAGTACTTTGAAAGCAGCAACTTCACTTAGCAAGCAACAGGAGCGAAATGGTGTCTTTGCAAGATATCTAATCTGAGAGTGACGTAGTTGCTCTCTTCTTATTGGCTGATAGTCGAAACAGCGCCCTCTCACATGACTGTGATTGGTTTATCTCCCCTCTACGCTCTAATCGGTGACGCTTCAACAAGTTCAAACAGGATGAGTCACCATCACGCGATATCAGACAAGTTCGTATTCCTGCTGCAGCCAATCAGAAGGGAGCTTTTCGGTGTTGCCACCTCTAAATTCTAAATTTTCCACTCAAACACGTTAAAATCAGGTTTAAATGATTGTGACGTCACGAGATAAAAGCTTATAGCTGAAGTGTCTCCATTTAGGAGAAGGAACCCTACAACTCAACCCCTGCGGATGAAGGACGAGGCATGATGACGTCAAAATTGGAGGTGTTGCCACCTCTCATAAGCAAAATTCGGATATATTCCAAAAGAAACATATTAAATTCGTATTTATTTCTATGTTATGACGTCATATCACTGTGACGTCACAAGCATAAACCCCTATAAGTATAATTTTTTCATTTAGGAGAAGGAACCCTACAACTCAACCCCTGCGGAGGAGGCATGATGACGTCATCTAAAATTGGAGGTGTTGCCACCTCTCATAAGCAAAAGTCGGATGTATTCCAACAGAAACATATTAAATTCGTATTTATTTACATGTTATGATATCATACCCACTGTGACGTCACAAGCTTAAAAGCTTATATAATGTTTTCATTCAGGAGAAGGAAACAACTCAACCCCATCCCATCCTAAACTTAGTTGAAATCGAAACTAAATGGTGTTGCCACCTTCAACAAGCGAAATTTTAATATATTATGACGTCATACAAAATGTGATGTCACGAGAAAAAGCCTATAATTAAAACGAAACCAAAACTGTAGCAGGAGGACAACACCTCAACTCCACCTAACACATTCGTATAGAGGCATTACCTTATAAATAGTATGGCTTGGTAGCTCAGTTGTCAAATCAACAGACAACTGAGCCACCAAGACATTTTGGAGAGAAAGGATGCAAGTTCGAACCCCGGTTCTGGTAGAAGAAATAATTGACAAAAATCATTATTTAACTTTTAAATTTATTCAATATCAATAGATGACGCCACTACCTAATCCTCTTAGCCAATCAGAAGCGAGCTTTTCGGTGTTGCCACCTCTAAATGCTAAATTTTCCACTCAAACACGTTAAAATCGGGTTTAAATGACTGTGACGTCACAAGCACAAAAGCCTATAAGTATAATGTCTTCATTCAGGAGAAGGAACCCTACAACTCAACCCTTCGGATGAGGGACGAGGGATGATGACGTCATCTAAAATTGGAGGTGTTGCCACCTCTAACAAGCTAAATTCGGATCTATTCCAACAAAAACAGATTAAATTCGTATTGATTTCCGCATTATGACGTCATACCCATTGTGACGTCACTAGCACAAAAGCCTATAATTATAATGTCTTCATTCAGGAGAAGGAACTCTACAACTCAACCCTTCGGATGAGGGACGAGGGATGATGACGTCATCTAAAATTGGAGGTGTTGCCACCTCTAACAAGCTAAATTCGGATCTATTCCAACAAAAACAGATTAAATTCGTATTGATTTCCGCATTATGACGTCATACCCATTGTGACGTCACTAGCACTAAAGCCTATAATTATAATGTCTTCATTCAGGAGAAGGAACCCTACAACTCAACCGTTCGGATGAGGGACGAGGGATGATGACGTCATCTATTATTGGAGGTGTTGCCACCTCTAACAAGCTAAATTCGGATCTATTCCAACAAAAACAGATTAAATTCGTATTGATTTCCGCATTATGACGTCATACCCATTCCCTACTAACCATCTTTGTCACAGTTACGTCACTGCAACGAAGTTTTTCGTCGCAAAGATCACGGTCACAATGTGACTTGCATGGGATATCGCAGCGATGTCGCAAAAGTTCACGTCACTTTCGACTTCCATGTGATATCGCTGCGACATCACACTGTGACGAAGTTGCGATGTTACTTTGTGATATCGCAGCGACATCCAGTGATATCCCAAAATAATTTTAGAATGAAATGCGATTTTCGCAACGAAAGTCTTGTCGCGGCGATATCACATTGTGATCAGTATGTGATCTTAATGATTTTGGCGACATCTGTGTGATTTAGGCAATTTTCGCAACGCTTCTAAGTTAGTGTATATATTATATACCCTTTTTTCATTCATATAGCCTATTTTAAAGGCAGGTAATGAGCACCACTTTTATTTTTCATAAAATATTTCTTCTCAACATATTATTCTTGCAGTAAATCCCGATCATCAGGAAATGCTGGGAAATTAGAATAACTGAATTTTTTGTTTAATTTAAAGTCGACGGTTTTTTTTTTTTTTGCCAATTTTCATTATAGCGACATTTTAAACTATAAAGAAACGTAAAATTAAAATCTTCGCAAACCGAACCTTTAAAAAAATTCATCATGGAATTTTTAGTTGCAAATCGTATGTTATATTTTATCCTTCCAGTCGGTAATGTGAAATTTATAAAAAAATTTAAATCATTTTCATAACTTAAAATCCTTTCAGAAAAAAAAAAGCATTGAGCATTTTAAAATATAAAAAACAAAAAAGTCCGATAAAGCGATTTCTAAATCGACCCGTTTTCGGCATGATTTAAAATGCCTATGTGTTCTATAAAACAGCGGTTCCCAACCTATTGTGGGCCGCGAGTAGTGTGGTACTGGCCCGTGGAAGCTAATCAAGAGTCTAATAATCCAAGATAAATATTACGGAAGCTTCAAGGGTAGAGAAAGGAATAATCGAGTCACTCGATGATTAGTAACAATCCAATTATTCGATTCTATTCTTCGACGGTTTAACGAGTGAATTCTGTTTCAAGAAGATTAACTAAAATATAGAAAATATCTTCAAGTGAAGACTCGTTAATTGAATTATCGACACCATTGATCTCGTTTTGGATAAATGTTTGGCAAAAATATCCAGTTATTACCAAAACTGCATTAATTGCATTACAATTTATAAAAAGAACTATTTTTTAATCCTTTAATTCTAAAATTTTACTAATTACTGATGTACGCACGTATTGTATTATTTAATGAGTCGCAAAGTTTTTTTTACAAAATAGGTGGTCCGCACAACTTAAGAAATTGCGAACCGTTGCTATAGAATGTTGGATTTTATAAATTACTGGTAACAACGTATAGAACATGGAAATGAAATGCATATCGCTACGGAATTCTAGACATTTAGCAAAACATTCACTTTTGAAATTGATTGCACTATCATTGACCAATCTAAACAATAAAATTATTAAACTGAAACAAAAAATTATAGATGCGACAAATTTATTTTGAGATTCCGTCTACACCAGCAGGCGACGCAACACGAGATCAATTTAAATTACCCCCTACCATGCAGTATTCGTTTACAGCCCGCGGTTTCTTACCATCTTTATTTACCCTCGGGGTGATGAATGGTTATAAGGGGTCACTTTAACTCGGATATCCCTTTAGGTCAGTTTAGTATCTGGTCTCCAGCCCACTCGCTCCCTACTTTCTTTGTCTCGCTTGCAAAATTCGAGGAACGGAACAAAGAACTAAGGGAGAGTAATGTTGTACACCTGTTCAGTTTACTGGTCGCGTCTTCGAAGGGGAAGAGGGGGGGGGGGGGAGTGAAAAGCGCAGTTGCCTTTCTCTTGCTTCGATCTCGACTGAATCTGATTTTCTATTTTCTTACATGTTTTATTGGATTCGACTTTTTCCTTTCCATTTTTATCTATTAATTGGACTGACTTTCCAAATAATATTGAAAATTCTTCTTTGATATTCTGTGGTTATTGGCTAACGCTTGTCATTTAAAATTTAACGAAATGAACAATAAATAACTGCAAATAATGATTTATTTTCAATTTGAATTTGTTCTATAAAGGAAACGGGGGGGGGGGGGGTACAAATAGAAGAAATTCAACCCAACTGGTTAGTTGTTTTATATGCTCAACGACCTATTTTTATGCACAATGACGGCTAATTAGGCCGGGACCTACAGCTTAACGTGGATTACGAACCACAACGAACATCCATGCTTAACCCAGGATTCGAACAAGGCACCTTTTGGCATGCGTGACCAGAGAACAAACCACACAGCCATCAGATAGGCACCAACCAATTTGGAAATGATGTTGAAAATGGTAGATAAATATAAAAATAATACAACTTTAACCGCACGATTATTATTTCTAAAAAGAGTTAATTAACTTAGGAGAACAATGAAAAATACATATTGACATTTAAAATACTTTAACTGGATTTTGAAGCGAACATTATTTCCTTTTATTATTTCAGTAACGAGTTAAGTTTAACTCGATGACTTACGACTCAGAAAAACGATTTTCAGGATGTTCCACGTTTTGGAACATCCTGATTTCAAAAATGTGATATAAAAAAAAATTTGGTCTGTTTGTTTATGGTCAGCATAACTCCCGAACAAATTGACCGACGATGTTCAAATTTGATGTGAGGATTGGTAGGGGCCAAGGGACCTACCAATAAGGTTTTCTTCAAACCCGGCATGCGCATAAGGTAGTTTTCAGGTTTTTCAATGATTTCTAAAAAACGGCTCTTACGATTTTAATCAAAATCACTGTGGTGATGCCTCTTAAGGTGTTCTAAACATCCCCACCTCCGAAATTCACGTAAAAATGCTTAAATGGCATAAAAAGTTGAAGGAAGGGAAAAAAAGGGGGGAAAATTCAACACAGAGTTCTCCATCAACGATCGTTTTTCTCCTCTCCTCAGTTTCTCTTAAAAGAAAGAATAATATAAGAATTATCGAAAAGTATATCATCGAAAACACTATTTTGGCAAAGGTTTTTTTTTTTTTTTTTTAACGACTCATATAAGATTTATCGCCAATCTGGCCATTTTTTCTAAGCGAATGAAGAAAATATAAAACACAAATACATGTTAGTATTATAGTGTAATTAAAAGTTGTGCGATGCTCCACGCCCCTGTTTCCCGGTTGCTGTGGAAGATGTAATTTCGATTATAAAATTACGTTTCTTTATTTTAGACTATAATTATAATAAGAATAAGTAATAGATTTACATGGATTCCAGACAAACAAATTACATTGTATTTCGAAAACTAATATATATTTAATGCAATAAACGATACAATATATGTACATTTCTTCTGGATTTTAGAATTCTGTATTACTGACTGCCTGAATTATTACTTGAATTACTGACTTTTTTAAAAATATTCCGAATGTAACGGATACTGGAATTTCTATTACAAACCCCTTCCCCACTTCGTATGCAATTAAACAAGCCAGATTTATTTAAATACATATTTAGATTTGAGCGTTTTCCGGACATATGATGCTAATGAAAACTGAACGCAAAATTTACTTGAATATGAGAAACATTATTTGCAAACATGTATATTCATTTGGATATAGAATATTTGCTACTTGAGGAAATTTACATCAACTAAAATCCATCATAAGTCAGCTTAAATTTTAACAAATACTTCCATGATTTGTTTTCAGCAAATGAATGACAAGATCAGTTCAAGCAAATGAATTTAGTTTAAGAAATGAAATGTATTATTGTACCATTTTTTTAATGCATAACTCGAGAAATGCATTTTTCAAAATGAGTGGCAGATTTCTTTTTTTTAATTTGGCTTATTTCAATTTTGATCACTCGATAATCTCACTAAAGAACCATCTCTGCTTTTTCAATCTTTGAACTTTAATTTCAGATTTCGAGAAATGAACTTTATTTTACATAATATTAATTTTTCCAAAATGGTATGTGTTAACTATTAAGAACAGTGTTCTCCACTACGCTGCCCGTAGTAGCAAGTCTGACAAATAGTATTTTTTTTTTCTCTTGAGAGCCTGAGAGAAATTGATATTGACTTACAATTGATATCTCATAACTGATGATATCGACAAAATCAGCAGAATATAAGAAGGTATAATTTAAATATATTTATTCAATGTTATGCCAAGTCACATGAAGACACACAAGCAAGGTTTTAATAAAAGATTCACTTATATTTTAGATTTTAATTTAAGATAGTATAACGAAAATATTTTTTTAATTATTAAAAAAAAATCAAATATCAATTACTTTTATAACAACGTGCAAAAAATAAAACTTTTTATAACAATTTTGAATAAAAAATCGTGGCGAAAGTTGCACTTTTTCGCACTAGTGTGAAAAAATACTCTCTCGCACGCCTAGTGCTCAAATATTATATAGGTTTGGGTATTGAAAAATATATTTTCAGAAGAAATTCATTGACTGGAGTTGCCAGCATTAACAAATATATGTATTAAAAATATTTTTTGCTCGTAATTATAAAAAATAGTGTATGCAACACGTGGGAATATACTTTTTCAAACTCTTTAAATTATTTGACTTGCGCTAACGCACTCGTTAAATAAGCATTTTACCTCGATTGAAAAAGTATTATATTCCCAAGTATAGTTGCATAAATAACTATTTTTCGAGATAGTAAAAAGTTCATTATTTTTTCCATTTTTCAAAAAATATTTTTATTGTTGGATCTATTCTATACCAATAATTACATTTGTGATCTTGAACATACACAGTAAAAGTAATATGTATTGGCATATTCGGTAAAAATCTGCGGTCCACAAAAAACTTCAACATATAACTCATACCGCTCGTCTCTAAGGCTGGGTTCGTAAAGTCGAACTGAAAAAGTGAGTTATGTAGCCTGAGGCAAAACCGTGTAACTAAGCGTTCGTAATCTTAACTGGTTTTGTAACTGTCCGTTCGTAAAGTCGATTTTTTTTAACTAGTTAAGTTGGTTATCGAACTTTCTTAACGAAGGTAGAAGCTGGTTAACTTTCGGTTTATTCCGTTCGAGCTGGTGTTTCCCCCCTCCCTTCCCACTGAAAATACTTTGTTTTGGGTTTGGACTTGGTAAATGTGTAGGTTTTTCGAATGTTTTGATTTGGCGTGGAAATTATTATATTAGTTATTGTTTTTTTCTCAATTTTTTGGATTTGCACGAGTTTTGAAGAGAAAATTGGTTTCAATAAAATTTACTTTGTTTAACATGTTTTTTTATTATTTATATACACAAACTTGATACTTCTTCGGCTTTTTTTTAAAGTAAATTTATACGATAACATTGCTTATTGTATATTTTGAAATCTTGTTACTAAAACTGAATATTTATTGTGCTCATATTGAAACTTATTCTAATAGTAATGAAATTTTTTAAACGCAAATCCCATTATTTCTGTACAGATAGTGCTGATTCCAAGTTTTCTTTTCTATAATACTAACTTGAAACAAATTTTAATATGTTGGCCACCTCATTAAAAAAGCTGTTATTTAATTAATGTTGCATTACATTTAGTCTTTAAATTTGTTTCAATTTTATGAACACAGAACTTTTGAAAATGTCTTAAAATGTAAATAAAAATACATTTATGAGACTAAATTTTACATTAAATTTCTGATAATGTTTTGTCATTCCTTATTATTACTTCTATATGTAATTGATCTGGAGCATAGCCAGAAATTTTCCTTCAAGAGTGGATATGCATAATTATGTGCAAAGAAAATATTTTAATATTTATACAACATGAACATTATGTGTTTATTAATCATTAGCAAACTACAATTCTATGTATTTAAAAAAAAATTCTATCCCATTTAAAGATTTGTCTTTTTGAAATTGTTTTGACTGTTTCAAAAGAGTTGATTGATCAGGTTAAAAATTGCCTTGGGCTTTTGTATTGAACCATTGTCAAGTCATTATTTCTGTGAAAAGGAGATACTTTCGTGTAAGTCTATGAAGGGGAAAATTTCCCATATTTGTGTTTCGAATTGGTTGTTGATGTTTTATGGTGCAAGGGCTTTACCAGGTCCATTCTTGCATATTTCGATTTGGAGAAAACATGAAAAACTACCAAACAGTCCGACAACCGATATAGGTTAGTTTGTACACTCTGCGATCTATTTTTATGCACAATGATGGCTAATCAAGTCTGGACCTACAGCTTAATGTGGATTCCGAACCACAACGACCCAGGATTTGTATCTTTGGCATGCAAGGCCAGAGCGTTGACCACACAGCCATCAGGTGGGCCAACCAATATGTACTAACACAATTGTTGCTGTGCTTCAAAAGAAAATAAGCAGATTAATGTTACTAAAATATAATAGCAAATATTTCAAAGAATAAATCTGGGGCAACGGACACTTAAACCAAATGGATGTATATGAAAAATTGTTTAAATTTTACTATGCATATCATAATTGTAACTTTTTGAAAATGTTTTTTTAGACAATGAACACCTTAGTGAAGATTTCCGCGAAGATGTACGAGATTTGAAAAATACACATGCTATGTCAATAATTCAAAATAATTGTTTAGCAATGTTTGTGATGTCAAATTATATCTTAGACAGTATTTAGTATGATAAACTATTTGAAAATTTTTAGTGAAAGCCTGCTTTGAAAAATTAAAATCCATGTAGGAAAATAGTGATTAAAAAAAGCTATTAGGAGGTGTAAAAGGAAAAAGATACTATTTAAATTGCAGGAACTGCGCAACAACTCAGTTTTTGGCCATCAATGTAAAATCTTATAATAGTTAATTTATAAATAACTGTCATAATATAGAGTAATTAGAAATTAATAAAAAAAAACTACTAGAAGCACATGCACCATTATTGTTAGAAATAGTATAATTAAAATATGTACTTTTGTTTGTTACCATTTGTGAAAAGGAATGCCAAGTAGTAAATATGAAATTGTAGAATAATTTTTTAAGCTTTAAGATACACTTTTTACATGTTTCTGCAGACTTGAATAAAACATCTCAATTCTAAAACAAGCAGTGGTAAGATACCCCCATATTCAACTATAAATTTTATAATTTTTTAACTTATAATAAAAATATTAACTAGTAAGGAAATAATTTATACTTCCTAACTCTAAGATTGAACAAGGGTCCAAAATTTATTGTTTTTTTAATGAATATTCTGCAATGTAGTTTTATACTTGGAAGTAAGATTAAGTGAAGTAATGATTAAACATTGTACACAAAACTGTTTATTTGGATTTAAATAGTGCTTGTAAATGTACATACTTTCATGAAATTAAATTAATAGAGAACTCCAAAATGTTTTTTTAAAAAATGGCTTTTCTTTTTATGAAACAAGAATAGAAATTTAACTTAAAAGAAAGATCCTTCAAAGTTAAAAGTTGACCAAGCATAGCAGTATTTGTTAATAAAAATACTTATATCTTTATACAAAGTAGTTTAATACATTTTCATAATAGTATAATATATATACACCTTAAATCACTTCTCAGTGTCGCTACATTTAAAGATTAATGTTATTTTTCATTAGTAGTTTTTAGGCAGATTGAGTGTTTTTAAAAGTGTGTGTGTGTGGTGGTGGGGGGATGGATTTCGGTGGTTTTAGAAGGGAGGGACGCATGGGTATTTTCTCGAAAAGCAGGGTAATTGATGGTGATTTTATTCATGGTAACAATTTTAGCACTGCATAAGCTTGTTTGAGGATGTGTGGGAAATAATTGTTTTCAATGTCCGTGAAAGATCATTTCTTGCAAGGTATCATTAATCTCCAAAATATTTGTGTTTTTAGTCCCTCCTCCCATCTTTAAATTTTATTTTTCAGCCAAGTAGAGACATTTTACAGTAAAAATTTTAATATATCAAAGGCTGAAAAACATAATCTGAGTCGTGACAGTAAAAAAAAAGCCTTTTTATGTAGCCAAGAATCTTTTTCGAGGTGAACAATTAAAAAGATGTACTGTTGTGGGTGAAGTTTTGGCACTTAGTTTACCTTTATTTAAGTTGTGGTTTTATGTGGCAGGTTAGCAAAATGAGATTTATTTAGTGTTTTGTACTGAACACCCACACGCTAGTATATAACCTTTTTGCTTCCAAAAGATCACCGTTCGGGTGTCCTCGCCCTTTGAAAAATCATAATTCACTCTAGCCACCACCTCGAATATAGGGAAAAAAAAGTTGTATATGTCTCGATTGTTAACTTTTTTTCCTTTGCAACTAAACGCTAAAGCAAAGATGTTTCCAGTGGGGACATAACACTTTAACTCCTTACGTAACGTATATAATATAAAACGTTGAAAGTACAATGTAAACAAATTAATTGCGATTTAGCAATTAGCAACAATAATATAAAAATGTGGAAGTAGGGTGCAAACAAAATTCTTAAAAAGGGAAATGCAGCTTCGATTAAATAATATCGGTACTCATCCGTTAGAAGTGTACCAGATAAAAACCGCCAAATTGGTGATAACTCATCCAGTAAGAATGCGTTACATGCCCCTTCTCCCTTTTTCTTTGGCGATTTTGCACCAAGTATGGTTCCATTACAACTTGGCATCCATTTTGACAAACCGGTACAATTCAGTAGTGTCAATTCAACTTGGCGGCATTTTGTAAAGTTTCCAAGGGGAGGGGCGTATAGCGCATTTTAATTACTCTTCGAAACAACCATCTAGAGGTACTCAGAAATCGAACAAAACAACAACACCACCACCAATTCAGCTAAAAAAATCTCTTGTGGTATCTTTTATACTGCTTCTGTTCCAAACTTGCTACTGGTATCGGGATTGATATGCTTTTTAAATTTGGTGATTTCCAAGTAAACAGTTGCATTAGTGCAGAAGAACTAAAAAATATTACAAACAGCATTTTTAATGTGCTGAAGACTTTTTCCATTTCTGACTATTATTGAATAGCAAAATCTCCTTCCAAGCTTTTTAATGTGAAATATTTCATGTGTTTTAAGTTCAATTTGAGATCATCTTTCTCTTTGGGTAACAATATGGTTTCAACTTATATTTTAATATCTTATTCATATTTGTGTTTATCCTTTATCATTCAATCCAATTGCATATTGTTACACATATTTTAGCTCTTGCTAACACTAAATCATCAACAGTGCATAAACTTCAAAAGTTTTAATTTAGTTCTAAACACAAAGTCTTTGTTTTTTTTATGTTAAAACAGCTTGATACATTCTAAAAATTAACCAATATTTTTGTACATCTTAATAAGCAGATGATATTTATATTAAAAAAAAAATAGCATTTTAATTGATATATGTAAAATAATGTTCATGCGAATTTTATATTTGTACACGAGGCAATCAAAAAACGAAACGTCCCTTCATTTTTTACGGTAAAAGTGCTCTTTTGTAAATTTTAAACTCTTCCAATGTAAACAAATAGCAGACGTCGCTTTTCATAACTGGACGTTCGTAAAAGACGCCGAGAACTGACTTAACGATTTAAACCGGTTTCAGTTTAGTCGGGTTTCGTAACCAAAAAAAATTACGTTTACGAACGCACCCTTAAAGTTAGAGGTGAATGCTGCTCTACAGTATTTAAAAGAATATCGTGCTGTATTCAGAAAATAAATTCATTGTGTGAGCTTATGTTCTACTTGCAAATTTCCGAAATTATATATTTACGTTTAATAATGAACGTGAATGCATTCCATTGAAACGAGTTTTACAATTTGTTATATAACCCAGCCTTTCAATAAAGAAAATATACAACACATAATTGAAAAAAAGAAAGAAAAAAAGAAATGGAATGAGCGTAAAATCGGATATTTGTAAATTAATTAAGAAGTAAAATTTTTCATTCAATGATAAAAGAAAATCTTTAGAAGCATCTGGTAATTCCAATGTATTCAAAACAACTAATGAAAAATACAGCTTTAAAACATATTCGAATTTTAAACCAATCAAAAACGTTTATTTTATTAATTTGTCTTCCAAGCAACTATATATGACGTCAGAATATAAATTATCTTACTTTTAAATAAATGTAATGGCAATATTCTGGTTCACTACACAAACACATTGGGTTAAATATTATGCATTTTCGAATTGGGTAAGTTAATTTATACATATTTATTATTATTATTTAACTTCAAATTGCTATTATAATAACTTTTTATAAATTGTTTTTAGAGAATTAAATTTTTGTTGAAAGCAATACATGAGACGAGTGTAAAAAAAGTATTTTCTTGCACGCCTCGTGCTCAAATATTATACAGTCTTGACATTGCATTGAAATGACACATTTTTAGAAGAAATTCATTTACTGGAGTTGCCAACATTAATAAATATACGGATTGGAAATATTTCTTGCGCGTAATTATAAAATATATTGTATGCAACACGTGGGAAAATACTTTTTCTAACTCGGTAAATTATTTGACGTGAGCAATCACACTCGTCAATAAGCGTCAATTAAACTTATTTATTCAAGTTGTAATTAAAATAATATAACAAGCATCATTATCCTGGTTTGCTGTTATTGTATTCCTTATTTACCAGGACAATATTGAAACTTGCATAACTAGAAGCTGAAACATTCTGTTTATGTTATATTTTCTAAAAGTTAATTTTGCTTATATCACAATATAGAATATATAATAATCTTCTACTGGCCTAAGTATTTTCTGTAGGTATCTGGAAAATGAATATTAATTAAACATAACTCTGAGGACAAAAGAACTTCACAATTCTACAACAAGGTCATTAAAAGTGCTTAATATTTTTGAACTTTTTCTCAAGGCCTTAAAAATGCTTATATGTCCTTAAAAGTCCTTAATTTTTGCAGTTGTTGTATGTCCAATGGACGATTCCCGCATTTTTAATTTTTTTATTCAATTCTAAATGTTTTGAAAAGGCCATAAACACAAAAAGTTCTGCTCAATGCGCTTTTTCTTTTTTTTAAATTTGCAATCAAAATTACCTTGTTCGACGTTGGCGAGAAAACAACTCGTTACGCTGGAGAAACTCTTCTATGTAATTGGATAAATGCCAATGCAAGAAAATGATTTCCATTTGAAAAACGGATGATTTTGAAATTATTCAAGAAATAATATCCTCTACATTTGATTCTTTTCATCTAAATTTATTCAGAATTAAAAGTATAGGATTGGATAGTCTTTTCTATATTATTTTTATTTTCTTGTTTTAATTTTTTGAATAAAATATGCATAATTATCTACCAGTATAACTAACTTTGAAAACCCTCATACTATATTTTACACTGATGTTCCCGTATTTTCGTGGATTAAAATTGATTATATTTATTTTTACTTTCTTTTTTTAATTCATTTAATAGTTAATTTATGAATATTAGAGCATTTTATAACAGAATTTAACAGTTAACTTTTGGTTTTATTCTGGAAAAGGAAGTGGTCAATTACTAGCATGGCTGTGGTCAATTACTAATGTCTACTGGGTCAATTACTGGCAAAATTGCTTTTGGTAAGAAATTCTGATGATATTTTAAATTGTAAAAAGGACTGGAACACCATGTTAATTTATTATTGAGCTTCATTAATCAATTTATATTTTGGGAAGTTTTCATAACATTCCGTTAATAATTTTTTAAGAAAAAAAATTAAATGTGTAGAAACTTGCACTAAATGGTCAATTACTGGTAGGTTCACCTTATAATATTGTTAGAATATATTACCCCTCGAAAAAATGTAATAATATTTTATATGCAAACCCAACATATGTACTAATTTTATGTAAGTTATGTGTAAAAACTGAAATAAAATTATTCAAGGTCAAATAAAGTAATTATATATACAAATTTATGATTAAGATTTTTGACAGGAAACTCTAGTAACATGAATATTAATATTATTGTAAAGTACATTCCTGAGAATTGTTTTAACAATGATGTTTAATGGTTTTGCCTTTAAGTTGTCTTTTGAACACATAACTTCTATTCGAAGCCATCGTCAAATGTTATTAACACAATTTTAAAAATAAATTTAGTTGAAAGAAGGTTGTAGTTGCTGAATCGTGATTCAAATTAAAGCAGTGTTTATCATCGAAAAGGTAAACATTGACGAAGGAAATATTCACGGGCCAATTGTGATTTACCAAGTAAGTGACGCCAGGAAATAGCTAGGTCAAAGCCATATGATTTGTTCAAACACTTGGGCAATTCCATGATAACGGACTAACATTCTAGTGTTATTTTAACACAAATACAAACCCACTAAGGAAAGATTTTTAATTTTGACTGAAAATGGCACTTATATAAATATTTAAAGGGTACATGATTCTTATTCTGGGTATTAGAATTTGTTGCCATTTAATTAGAGTGCACCATTTGGTTATAAAGTCAAGGTAACGAACTAACTGAAAAACAACATAGTTCTTTTGTTCATTCAAAAATTTAAAAAGTTTGTGAATTATATAATGTAAAATAAATAAATGATGTATAGAATGAAAGAGTAAGTGGTAATGGACAAACAAAATCATAGTAATGGACTAACATACAGTAGGTAAAAAAAAAATCTCCGTACAGAAGTCAAAGTTGCAAATAAATTAGCATAATTTCTATAATCTTTTGCTTCATATCACCAGTAACTACTGAAATATGTTTCATTTGATTCTTTAAAATAATTTTATAGTAAATACCTGTTTTTACAAAATGCAGCAAGTATTTAAATTGAAATATTTAGGAAATGTTGCTAACTGCCATACAAAAAATGTTTCAGTATGCAATATGTAAATTAATTCTGAAGTCTTCCACAACAGATTTGCAGTAAATTTTTAAAATATGAAGTGTACGCAAGTGCCTTGAAGACATGATAGCAGCAATTGTTTAATTTTACCTCGTAGCTGATCGTCTTAAAATGGAGTTTCGAAACCTAGTTGTCAGTTGGCGATTCAGTTATGAAATTATGGATTATCTATGAAAAAAATTGGGGAAATCTTTTATATATTGAAGCCTATAGTACAATATATTATTAAAAGACACCATGAGCTTCAAACTTTTGAGGATAGAGATCGATCCGGAAGACCTTCAAAGCTAAAAAGCTTGCTTAAAAGAAATATCCTATAATAAGGTTCAAGATAATCCGCAAATAAGTTCACCTCAAGTCACACATGGCTTAAAAATTGATAAAAAAAACATTGAAAAGAATTCTCAAGAGACAATTTTTGTGCATTTGTTACAAGATTTTGTGTTTAAATTTCAAGATACACTTACCGATCCCTACTTCCTTCTACAAAATATACATTGCTGACAACAGCAGCCCTTATACACCACCACACCATAATGCCTCCTCCACTGTGTTTGACAGTTCCACATAAATTCTAAATTAACATTTGTTGATTTGGTTTTATCCAGACCATAACTCGATTATCTGACCCTTGGATATTAAATTTTAATTCATCATTAAAAGAACTGATTCACAGAAAGATAACTGATAACTTGCATGCTTTTTTGCAAACTCAAGGCGCTTTTTTCTGTTACAGGTACTTATTTAAGGATTCTTACGGGCTGCAAGTTCATTCAGACCCGCTATTTTAATAATATTTCTCACCGTTTGAGATGTCCCTTCAATATTTTTATAAATTTTTAACCCATGTGCGACTTAAGCAATATCTCCAAAGTATTTCAATTTAAATACTTGCTGCGTTTTGTAAAAACCGACATTTATTTTAAACTTATTTTAAAGAACCAAATTAAACATAATTTCAATAGTTTGAAGATATGAAGCAAAGGAGAAGAAATTATGCTAATTTATTTGTAACTGTGGCTTCCGTACTGAGACTTTTTTTGCCCACGGTATGTGTCTGCAATCAAATAAATCTGGTGACCAAGCACAGAACATAAACTTAAGCATTTAAATATTTATGAAAAATAAACTAAAATTAAGATAATAAACAAAATACTATATGCAGTTACAAATTTCAAACTTTTGATTCTATGTGTTAAAAATCATGCTGTAATACACAGTTGAGAGGTGTGGCTGGATAATAAAAGTTTAAGCCTCTTAAAACTGATTTTTAGATGGATTAGTTTGGTAGATGAATGAGAATTTGTCTTCATTAAGACTAACGTTAAGTGCTCGGCCAATAAACTAGTTATTCTTTCCAATATGCAGCATACCACTTTCCTGAGGTAATATTCATCATGTGACTATCACTTTATTTTTTACTTGTTGTACAATATCACTCTCCATTTTCTTTGATGTATAGACAACTTTACCTTGAAGCTTGGCGTCCACTATCGCTGAGCAGAGCGGAGTGGACTAGAGCCAATTACAAGGCTGCCAACGTCGATTGTAGCACAAGCCTTGTGCTACAATGGACGTTGACAGTCTTGTAATTGGCTCAAATTTAATCCGCTCTGCTCAGCAATAGTGGACGCCAAGCTTTAGGGTAATTAGAAGTCACTGAGCAGTTAATGAAGAAACTGATCCGACACAATGCACTCTCCGTGTTAGTGGAATTGGTTGTGCATCACACCAGATCTTATCCAATTCCTCAAGGCATTTTCTACCTTTTGTTTGTAAAAAATATTACATTGACTTTTGTATTTTTTGGCAAATTCCGCCGATATAATAAATTTAGCAAAGGTATTTGCATCCGTAACAACACCATAATTCATAAACTATATTTTTTAGAGTACCTTCCCGCGAGAGGCCACAAAAAAATGACAGTTTATACGTTGCCCTGCTCCATCAGGAAATTTGTTGATGAAAATTTTTTTATGCTTTCTTGGTATGTCTCCTCAATTAATAGGAAGTTACAAAAATGCTCTGCGATTTATCATGAAGGATAGAATAAAACACAATAGCATAGCAAAATACCTTTTCTAAGTAGCATATACAAGCTGTATATAATATAACCTGGTTTTGTTCCCAGTGGGTACTTTAGACCTCATCTTGTTGAATTATAGAAAACTTATTGCTAAAATCAATTTTTGATTAGTAACTTTTTGCAACATATTGAAATAGCTTGTTTTTTTGTTTTTTTACGTTGTGATGCCATAAAAAATATGGTAATTGTTTTTGAGGTTGTACATTATTATGTCTTGTGTGCATAACAAGGCATAATTTTACCTCTTCTTCTGTTATCCGATAAGCGTACTGCAGCTTAGTCAAGACATCATCTCTAGTTTAATTCAAACATATATCTTATTTCCTTTTTGAATTTATCTTAGCAATCATCCTATTTTAGTAAGAGTGCCTTGCTGGTTTTCCGAGCTACATGTGAAGCTGTAATGACCGAAGATGAAAGTTCACTATTCAAAATGTTTCATCTCGTGTTAATGATCATCAATTCAAAGTGTATGACTTTTTCTAAGCTTTAGGATCAGACCTACTTAAGTGTAATATTACTCTTAAGTAAGGTTATTTGTAAAACCTGAGATATAAAATATCTATAGTTTTGTGTTTAATAGCATTCTTTCCTGGTTTCATACGGCTGTTATGACGCTGGTACAACATTTTATCATATAAATGATCTGTTATCCAAAAAGTCAGTCAACTAATTTTTACTATTTTGTAGTCAATAGGTCCTTGCCATATTTGAAAGAAAGTTTCTCAAAAGCACCTTTGGGGAGAATTTAGTTGATGGTTCATGGAGAAGACAAACCAACACTGATCTGACATGGAACAAGAGCCTGCTAAACCAGATGGGTGAAGCAAGACTTTCCTGGTCAATGACGTAGAGCTGAAGACGATTATGTTAGTCAACAGGTAAATTACTCTTTTGATAGCAAAACTAGTTTTCTGGCTAAAAATTTTTTTAATGAAAAATGCCATTATTGTTCATGTAGTTTTACTCATTTTATAATTTTTGCGCAGCAAAAGTGTGCATAAAAATTGCTTATGGTTCAAATATATTTGAGTCATAAGCTTCAATTTCATTGACTATCCATGCACAATATTAATTTTTAACTAAAAATATGTCAATTTAAATTCTTTATAGTTTTGAAATTACTATATATGTATTTATATATGTGTATATGTATATATTATATATGTGTGTATGTATATATATATGTGTATGTATATATATGCATATAGATATATGTATATATGTGTATATATATACACATAGGTGTCAACTTTTCAAAAAACATGGGGGGGGGGCAAGTTTTGACGGAAGATGAAATTTTTCGAAAAATTATCGAAATCTATTAATTTTTCGAAAATCTAGGTATGACACAACTTCTCATATAATACCAACAATAAACAGTTATTATAATTTATTTGGAGAATGGAGGGAAAAAAAGGAGATAGTGTTACAAAAATCAGGGTAGGCAGCCTCCCCAGAATTTAAAAGTGGGGAGGCCAGCCCCCCCTGCTCCCCGTACTTTACGCCTATGTATATACATAACAAAAGGAAAAAAATGAAATTACAAATGTAAAATCAAAAACATCAAAGCTATAGAAATACAACAAATTACCAGTACATATGCTAATAGGTTAAAAAGATGCCCCATGATACAATTCCAAATTTCTGCTGTTTTTCATTTTATTTTGTTTGTATGTATATATATATACCTCAAAATATTTACGTAATCCATGAAGCAAGAATCCATGGTGAAGTATGGCTGCTGTCAACATTTTGCAATACTAATTGAACATAACAGCATTAATTTCTTTCAAATTTCAAGAAATTGTAGTCTTCAGATATATCTTCTATGAAATGTAATTGATTTAGAAGAAATACAATAATGCCACTAAGGAAAAAGTTAAGCCTGAGGATGTTTTTTTTTTTTTTTTTAGCTTTTGAATTCTCTAATTGACCATATATGTTATGCGTGTGTTATTGTCTATGTATGAAAGTGAAATTAGTTTTTCTATATAAAGACTGGAGTACTTACTTTAAGCAAAGTTTGAAACAACATATCATAGAGGTTAAATTGTGAAATAATTAGTTATAACAGTTGTCTAGTTATTCTGTGATATAACTAGTTTTTGTATAAAATTCCTAATGATAGACAATTAGATAGTAAAATAAAAGCACGCTATAATTTTTTATTTTATCTTTTGTTGCAAAACTCTAAAAGTAACAAAAGGTATAGCAGGCATCTTCTTCGAACAGTCGTTTGAACCCCCTCAAATTACCTTATTATTTTAAAATCACTTACTGTTGCCAAATTTATTGCTTTTAATAATAGTGTTCTCAAATATCAATTTTGGGGAATTAGAGGTCCCAAATGGTTGCTGGACGTAACAACTTTCAGTAACAAGTCAATTTTTTTAGCAATAATTAAAAATGGACAAATATTTTTTGTCACTAATTAGGAAGTACTAGTCTGATAAAACCTCTGTTATCAGAGTGAGTCATAGATAGACATAAATATCAGCATTAGGTATTGTATTCTTTTACTAAGAGATGTATTGAACCTTGATTCGAAAGGCAGAACTTGGCATGGCTCGGATATCTGGTCGTCTAGTGATAAGTTGTATCTGTGAATCCATTATTCAGTTCAATGGAACTTTTTTAATATATAAGTTATATTTTTTAAGAAATAATGGAGGGATATGTTAAAATTAAAAACTGTTTTAAAACCATTTTTTTTTTTTTTTTTTTTTTTGTCCTTTTACTTTCACAGATGAAAAGAGGATCATTTCCAGCTCGAGTTAACATATTTCCTACTGCATATTCATTAAAAACCAAAAAAAAAATAAAAAATTGTCAAACAGATAGCAATATGTGCAATTGTAAATAAACTATTTGTTAGACGCAGAGGTGTGTTAGCTTTTTAATTGGTATACCATTTATCAGTTTTAGTTTTGCAAAGGTAAGGGAAAAAGGATTTAAAAGAAAAAAATCAGAAAATAGTAAGTCATACTATTCCAAATAAATTTGTTGGTAATTAATGGATTACAGTGATGAAAGCTGTAAATAATCACTTGTAACAATATCAGAATTGAGTATAATTATCAATTATTTATGTTGGCATTACACGTTTTAATTACTATTATAACCTTGTTATGAATACTTAAAGTTGGCACAGAATTTCTGTTTTTATTTTTATGAACTAGCATCTTGTGCTATAATTGCATTAGATTTTTAAAATTGCATTGTGAATGGCAATTTTAAAAATGGTGTATTTTAAACTGAAATTTAAGAATAACCTATTTTTAATTTTCTAGGTCCAAAGCCTACACCTAATGCTCTGAAACACGGAGAAAGAATACTACATTGAAGGAAGTGGCATAATTCCTGGCAGTCAGATTGACAGATACCTTGCCGAAAAGAAAAAACATTCTGCAATATTTAGTGTAACAAAGAATATGTTTGCTTTGTGTTCAATAAAATAAACTTATTACCTTCTTATGTTTTTACTCTTATTTTAATTGCATATTTCCATTTTTGCTTGATTTGTTCAACCTGTTTTTAGTTTTGTATTTTTCTTTTATGCTAAACTTATAAAATGGAAGATTTGCCCAAAATGGCAAAACAACATTGTAATCAGTTTAAAAGAAAAATTGAGATGCATGAGATACATTACATTGTGCTTTAATAGATTTAGTCATGTTTTGTCTTATTTTTAAGATATATATTTAGCTGAGAAATCTATTGGAATGGATAAATTCTCTTGGTTAAAGGCTAATTAGGTAGTTAACTGTTTCATTGGTTTTTAATATAAGAGACTAGTTTTTACTTCCCAAAGTCTTGTTGAAGACGAACAAATATTTTCTAATGCTATGATTCTTTAATTTATTATACCATTAAGTTCATGTATATTAAGTTTAGAAAAAGTTCATACTTTTAGAAAATATTCAAATATTTTCTAATACTATGATTATACCATTAAGGCCAGTCATTAAAGTAATGATTGGCCTTGATAGTATAAATTATATTACCATAGTATTAGAAAATATTTGACGTAAAGAAAAGGTACTGAGCCTCTTCATAGTGAGAGTAGATACTTGAAGCAGATATAGATAGTTGATAAAAAAAATTAATTGTGAATTTTTTGTATAATTATGTTGCAGGAACAAGGCTTTTGTTGTGAAAATCACATAGATGTCGCCAAAATCACTAAGATCACAATGTGACATCGCAGCGACAAAGCTTTCTTTGCGAAAATCGCATAAATCACACGGATGTCGCCAAAATCACTAAGATCACATTTAGGTCACAAAGCGATATCGCAGTGACAAAGCTTTCGTTGCGAAAATCGCATAAATCACACTGATGTCGCCAAAATCACTAAGATCACATACAGATCACAATGTGACATCGCAGTGACAAAGCTTTCGTTGCGAAAATCGCATAAATCACACAGATGTCGCCAAAATCACTAAGATCACATTTAGGTCACAAAGCGATATCGCAGCGACAAAGGTTTCGTTGCGAAAATCGCATAAATCACACGGATGTCGCCAAAATCACTAAGATCACATTTAGGTCACAAAGCGATATCGCAGTGACAAAGCTTTCGTTGCGAAGATCGCATAAATCACACGGATGTCGCCAAAATCACTAAGATCACATTTAGGTCACAAAGCGATATCGCAGTGACAAAGCTTTCGTCGCGAAGATCGCATAAATCACACGGATGTCGCCAAAATCACTAAGATCACATTTAGGTCACAAAGCGATATCGCAGTGATAAAGCTTTCGTTGCGAAGATCACATAAATCACACGGATGTCGCAAAAATCACTAAGATCACATACAGATCACAATGTGACATCGCAGTGACAAAGCTTTCGTTGCGAAAATCGCATAAATCACACGGATGTCGCCAAAATCACTAAGATCACATTTAGGTCACAAAGCGATATCGCAGTGACAAAGCTTTCGTTGCGAAGATCGCATAAATCACACGGATGTCGCCAAAATCACTAAGATCACATTTAGGTCACAAAGCGATATCGCAGCTACAAAGCTTTCGTTGCGAAGATCGCATAAATCACACGGATGTCGCCAAAATCACTAAGATCACATTTAGGTCACAAAGCGATATCGCAGTGACAAAGCTTTCGTTGCGAAGATCGCATAAATCACACGGATGTCGCCAAAATCACTAAGATCACATTTAGGTCACAAAGCGATATCGCAGTGACAAAGCTTTCGTTGCGAAGATCGCATAAATCACAGGGATATCGCTAAAATCACTAAGATCACATACAGATCACAATGTGACATCGCAGCGACAAAGCTTTCGTTGCGAAAATCGCATAAATCACATGGATGTCGCCAAAATCACTAAGATCACATTTAGGTCACAAAGCGATATCGCAGTGACAAAGCTTTCGTCGCGAAGATCGCATAAATCACACGGATGTCGCCAAAATCACTAAGATCACATTTAGGTCACAAAGCGATATCGCAGTGACAAAGCTTTCGTTGCGAAGATCACATAAATCACACGGATGTCGCCAAAATCACTAAGATCACATACAGATCACAATGCGATATCGCAAAAATCGCAAATTCGTCCCCAATGTCACAATGTGACGAAAAGCGATATCGCAGAGATATCACAAAGTTACGTCGCAAAACCCCCTCTAAAACGGACATTGGACGACTATGTGACCCCTGTGTGATATCGCGTTGACATCGCGTGATCTCTATGCGATATCGCTTTTCGTCACATACTCGTCACATGGTTATTAGAGTTGTGACGTCACTAGCATAAAAGCTTATAAGTATAATGTCTTCATTCAGGAGAAGGAAACAAACAACTCAACCCCATCCCATCCTAAACTTAGCAGAAATCGAAACTAAATGGTGTTGCCACCTTTAACAAGATAAATTTTAATATATTATGACGTCATACCCACTGTGACGTCACGAGAAAAAAGCCTATAACGAAACCAAAACCAAAACTGCAGCAGGAGGATAACAACTCAACAGCAGGAGTCGAACAGCTCAACTCCACATCCGGTGACGTCATACCCGGTGACGTCATAGCCACGCCCACTTCCGGTGACGGCATATCCGGTGACGTCATAGCCACGCCCACTTCCGGTGACGTCATCGTCCCCCGTCCCATCCCTCATCCCTCCTTGGCGTCGGAGCCCCATATTCTACCTACTAGCACAGCAGCAGTTAAAAACTTTATACACAACTGCTAAAATCGCCGCAAAAGACAATGCAATACAGTTCGCTTTTAGAACTACTCTGAAGGCTCACTGAGAGACAACTAACTCAGTAACTCCACTAATTCACTGCCGGCCTTATATAAGAAAGTCAATCTTCGTGAAACTTTTAGAGATAGAAATTTGGAGAACTTCCCAGATCGTAGTCGAAAAGACCTATATACATGTACATGGGGTCCGAAAATGTCTCCAAATGGTCGCCAAATTTGGAGACAAAAATTAGTCGCCCAAACCGTCGTCAATTTGGCTCTATCTCGCCAACTTGGCAAGATTGCCATTAACCATATTGTTAAATAACCTGCCCCTTGTAAAACTCGTTTCCCAGCATGATCTCTGTAAAACTCGTTTTCAAGCATTAAGAGACTCATTGCAGGAAAGCGAAGACAAACCCTTGCACTGCCATATGCGAAATGTACATAAATTTTCCTTTGCATTACTAATACTACGAAATATTTACAAATATACAGAAATTCGTAACAGTATAATAAAATATTACAGCTACGAAGAAAAAATAATTAAACGAAAGAAAAATTTAACGACTTTAAAAAGAGTTGCATACAAAAAAAATAATAATCAAAAGTACGCAACAATGATTTTTTTTTCTTTTCTGTCAAATTGTTTTATAGTTCCTCCATTACCATTTTCATGTCCAATAACAGAGACCAAATCTTCAATCATTAAATTAATACTAGAAATCTAGAAAGTTGTAAAATTCTTAAGGCATCTATTGAAAAATGATGAATATAGCAAACATTTTAATCCTTTGTACTCCAGGCCTTTTTCGCGAGGAGAAACCAAAAACTCGAGACGTTTCCTGACATTTTTGGTTGATTCGAGGTTGCAGATCCGATTCAAAGAAACTAAACACAATCCTTGCCTTGCATCGAATTTCCGCATCAAACCTAGTGGTCCTCTCGAGTTGCGGCATCAAATCATGTGGTGAGTGAGAGTCACCTCTGGAGTGCAAGATTTCAGTTATAGCTATTCAGAGGTATGAGCTCGGGATTCTGTGAATGGCAACAAAATGGCGCTCACGGTTACGGTTACAGAAACTCTAAATTTTCGAATGGCAACTCCTACTTTTCCTGTCGCAAAAATTTCAGCGCATGTGGAAACCCTAAAGAGCGTTGGAACGGTACGTGTATCACAAAAACGGACGCGTTATGCACGCACAAAAAACAGCTCTTCGAACAGCCAACAAAAACGCGGTGCAAGGCTGAAAGTTGCATATGACAGAGGCCAAAGTTCATATGGGTACAATCAAAGGCAATTTTATCTGTTTTCTGAGCTGAATATCTGGCGAGAGGCTTCCGTGTGTACCAATCGTGTTTCGGTTGGCCGTTCGCAGAGCTGGTTTTTTTGTGAGTGCGGGCATAACAGGTCTGTTTTTTGTGATACACATACCGCCGTTCCAACACTCTTTAGGATTTTCGAATGCGCTGAACATTTTGCTACAGGAAAAAGTAGGTGTTGTCATTCACAGAATCTCGAGCTTATGCCTCTGAATAACTATACCTAAAATCTCATATCGATCTGTTGAACGGAACGGAAGCTAGTGGAACACTTTAAGAGGCAAAACCACAGCGATTTTGATCGAAAGAGTTAGAGCCGAAATGCATAAATTTTTCAATAGCAGCCCTTCTTATGGGCAATTGCGCATGCGCAATTTTGACGAAAACCTTAATGAGAGGTTCCACGACCACCACAAGAACCCGTATGCCAAAGTTGAACATCACAGGTCAATCCGTTATACTGATCAACGGACACACACACACGGACATTTTTTCTAAAACCTTTCTATTGAACTAAGAAAGTTCTAAAACGTGTAGGGAAAAAAAAAAAAAAAAAAGACCCCCCCCCCCCCCCCCTCATCTAATACTTTCAATACCCTATAGTAACATATGGGTAATTGAAAGTGAAATTTGAAGTGCAAAATGAGGGAATTCGAAAAAAAAAAACCCTTTCAAATATACTTCATCTTTTAAACAAAGTATTTAGAATCGAAAATAATAAGCAAGATTTTAAAAATAATATTTAAATCATTCATTACATGCTAAGAATAGCAATTCGAAGTGAAGAAAAGTTTAATGTTTTCCACTCCCAATAATTTTACGTAATTGATTTTCGTGGACTGTAATTGTTATAAGAGTTCTTTCCAAAAATAGTAAAAATCATACCTAATAGTAAATGAGGATGAACAAAATTTTACACCTACTTTTTACACAAACGTTTGGAAGTCCGACACATCGCCCAAGTTCTATTTACGGGCTTCACTCAATCATTAAACTTGATAGCCGCAATCGCTCTTCTTTGCGCCAGCTTCGAAGGTCAAGGGGGCAAGGTCAAACTAAATGAAGACATTTTAGTAAGATTAAACGATGTCCTCCGGGTACTCTCATCATTCAAGTCGTTTGTGTGTAAGCAGCGGTGTTCAGTGTCAGCTGGTTACGTATAAATACATTCGGTTCGGTAGAGCCCTAATACGATTTTTTTTTATAGAGGCAGAAAAAAACCTACACCTGGCGTTTGAAAATTAAAATGAAGAAAAGTGGTAAAGTGAACAATGATAAAAAAAAAAATAAAAAATTATGGGTTTCAAGTGATTCATTCTAACAGAAAATGTATGCACAACAAATCCATAGTAATAAACCAGTCTGGGGCACTATCCTTGTAGCTTTATAAAAAAAAAACTTCCAATATGCATAGTACTTTAAAATTTTAATCATAAGTAGTTTTGGCTTTTTAATTGTGCATTTTACTAACATTATTAAAATTTTAATTAGTTATTTTTAATCAATTTTTAATTTTTTTTTTTTTTACAAAGTGACTTCCAATGGGCATAGAACTCTGAAACTTTAAGCATAAGTAGTTTTGGCTTTCTTATTTTGCTTTTCACAAACAGAATGTTAAAATATTCTCAGAAGGATGAGGGGGGGGGATTGTATTAACGGGGAATTTTTTTTTTTGTTTCTTGCAGGGGAAGGGGTTTTAATAATAAGGGTTGACATAGCAAATAATCTTTTAGAGTGAGGCGAGCTTATGTTTCACATCAATGAACATATCAGCACCAGTGAGCAAATTTGTTTACATGGCAATGAACCTTTCAGCGAGGCTGCTTCTCAAGCTATATACAACGAAAGGTCCCCGCAGCACGTAGCCCTTCAACTGGTAATTAATATTTCAGTAAGAAATCCTAATTACTTTTTAAAAAATCAAGGTTTCAACAAAAATATTGTGCAGCTTTGTACGCACTGTTTGTAATGTGCACAACCAGCAAATTATCCTGGTGCAGCTCTTTCGAGTATTAAGACTTGTACCCTAAAAGAGAGGTCTTTTGAAGTCAACTGTCTCAAATTTGTGTCTTAAAAAGGAGAATATGTATACTGAAAACTCCCATCAGGTAGGTACATAAGAAGACACAAAACAAATTACTGATTTGCTTTACATACACTAAAGTTGAAAGTCTCGGAATTTGCAACACTTCTTAAATACAACAGTTTTTTTAGTCTAGGTTATCCAGGAAGAGTTAACTTAAAATTATTTTGAATGGTACTTAGTTTATTAGCAACTCAAGTGAATATTACAATGTGACACAGAAAAAGAAGCTTAAAGTTGTAAAATGAAAACATATTTTTATTGATTTACAGTGTTACAACTAAAAGTATAGAATTGTACAAAAGGAAACCTGATAATGTGAATAAAGAAAAACCAAAAATTAAAGATACATTTTCCAACTTTAAAACTAAAACTATTACAGTATATCAGAGAAAAATGGCATTCACAATGCTGACCAAAAATACACTTGAAAGTGTATTTTAGCAAGTACTTAATTACTCATAAGTAAGGTTAATGAAAAGTAATGCAGTTTCACTATGCAACAAAATCTAAAATATTTTACAACAATATGTAAAAAAAAAAATATGATGGTATAGACTGGATAGGAAACATGCAACAAAGTATCAGAATATAAAATCTGCTCAATTATACAAGAAATTGGTCTAAACTAATATTCAGGTTTTATGTAATGACTTTCTTTAGAAATGTTTTCTTGAACTTGTGGTTCAATAGTTTTCTATGTATAAAGCAAGGACAATACAGAAAAGTCTCACCAAATTTTTAAAATTACAAAATAAATGTATTTTAAATTTCATTGGAATATAACAGTAAATAATAAGTTCAGTATCCAGTTTTTAAATAGTATTTTAACTTAAAACAGGATCTTTTTTACCCAACTAATACTTGCAGTCTGAACGCAAATCATAAAGCAAACTTCAAACACATTATTTTACAATGTGCACAATCATTTTTTGATTGTAAGAAATACAACGAAAAAATCTAGTCTTTTACATTTTCAAACTTAAAATAAAAAATCACAAGCCATATTAAGGAATGCTCATTTTCTTTAACATCAAGCTCTATTAATGGGCTTTATTCATAAATATCTAAGTTTATAAACTCGAAGTTTTAATGGTATCATCATAGGCACTTGATAACTTTTCATAGTTGAGATTCTCAGAAATTTTAATTAAGATATATAATTGACTAGGATCTTAAAAGTGTTCTTGTCATATAAATTAAAATATATAACTTTAATAAAACATATGAATTGTTAACAAATGAATATTTAATATATAATATAATATAGTAAGGTTCCCACTGTAATCATAGAATAAAAATCAATGACATTTCAAGGACTTTTTAAGGACCTAAATAATATTTTTACAAGCACCGTCGAAATTTTTTCATTCATCAGGATCTTAATTTATGACTTTACAGCTGTCTTTGCCCAGAGCGTTAAAATCAAAATCTTTCATGCAACAGTTTGTATTTTGCCTTACAAACAGAATACGATGGTCTTTGATCTTAATGTAAACACTAATCTCACGTGTTTGTCTAAAAGAGTACAGTGTATAACTAAAATCATTCGATTTCTATTCCACCAATCAAAAAACATGAATGAAGCGATGTACAAGTTGATGCATGCGTAGTACAAATATAGTAGAAATTTGCGATGCAACGCATAAAAGTGACAGAAATTAAGGACTTTTAAGAACCTCCAAACTTTTTCAAATATTTTTATGGACCTTTAAGCATTTTCAAGTACTTTTAAGGCCAGGAAAACAATTTAAAAAATATTAAGCAATTTTAACAACTGTGGGAACCCTGTACAATTTACAGTGATCTTTTAAAAAAAAAAAAAAAAAAAAAAAAAAAAAAAAAAAAAAACCTCAGCTATAAGATGTAGTCTTGTGAAACGTAAAATTTTGCTCTCAGAACATAACAAACAATATTAAAGCACAATTGAACAATACTGATTTAAGTTTCAGTAAAATAATTATCTAAATCAAAATGTATGAAGTATATGATTAATCAATCAATACAGTAATTCACAAAACATAAAAATAGAACAAATTGCTAAAAGTTTCTGGCAACATTAAACATATTTGTTGAAAAGTAAATTTAACGCATTTGAAGCGTTACGAGGAATAAATTTTAAAATTTTAAGTTTGTATATAAATATATTAACTCTAAAATTCATATTTTAATATTTTCCTTAGTTAAATATAACTCAAAGATTAAAGTATTGGTATCAAGAGCCAATACTGATACTTATGTATATTTTAGTTTTAAAACAGCACACTCAATTTAGAGCATAAACAAGTTAGAAATTCATTCCAATCAGCTTTTTTTGTGAATCTGTTTCTGGATTGCAATAGGAGAAAAACCATAAAATAAGTAAAATATGCACATGAGTTGAATAACGCTAGCTAGAAATTAAAAAATTGTAAGAAAAAGAAAAAAAAATTTAAACCAAAATATAGTTATAAGACTTTATTTAATTCAATTTTAATATTGTAATTCTTTTAATCAAATGACACATGCTTATTAAAATGTTGCATTTTATCATTTCATTTGATTCTGTAATTATATATTTAAGAAGGTAATAGGTACTATTTCAGAACATGTTTTATTGTATGCTGGCTGAATACTTTTGCAACAAACAAATATGTTTTGATTTTATGGGTTATGCTATAAGGTGAATTTTGTTCATTTCTATAAAAAGGTATTAACATAAATCACATAATACCTAAAGACGACAACAATTAATTACACTAAAAAGGCATTTTCCAAAAATAGTTGAAGTAACTCGTAATTTCTAAAGAGCATTTACGTTACATGGGCAAACCTATTTTTTTTTCATGTGGCAACATGGCAGTGACTGCATCATTTAGAAATACACCGTTTTATTTTTTCCCAATATCAGGTACATGGATATTGTTACTAAAAGACAAAATATTTCCTTGGCAAGGAGAGTTGTACACTACCATATCAAACTTTACAAAAAACCATTACTTTTAACATAAAACTTAAAAATGCAAATAATTCAATCTTATCACATTTTACATTACAAGACAAATTGAAAGAAAACTAACACAATAAAAATTCAAAAAACAACAACAAATAAACTAATCTATATACAGTGATGACATATAAGGATAGGAAAATGAAACGAGTAGCTTACAAATGTAACATTTTGCATTTTTGTTACTTTATTGTTCAAAGAATAGATCTATTAAAGAGAAAACAATTTTATATTATTTATTTAATGTAGAAATACATTCAACAAGATATAATAATTTTATTTTTAACGTGAATATTTCTAAGTATGTTAAACATTTTAAATGTTTTTGATAATATATAGTAATTTTATTTTCAATGTTAGTGTTTTGTACAAAAATAAGTATTCCATCTCGAACATAAAAAAAATTAAAAAAATCATTATAAAGTTTAGTATTGATTAGAACACAATAACAAATATCAATGTATACAAAAATTAACTTTATAAAAGAAAAATAAAAAACAACTTTTTTTTCTAAATCAATAAAATATATTAATAAACTACTTTAAATACTAGCTAAAAATTATATGACAATTTCTTAGTTTTCATTGAATAATCACCTTTCATTGGAATAATTATAATATAATTATTTTTAGTTGTAGGATTAATTTAAGCCGATTTTTTCAAAATATATACACATCAAGTGCACTTGACAGAAGACAGCTATATTTTAGTTTTTAGTATGCATTAAAACAATTAGTATTTTCTAAAGCAATAATCAAAATCAATGTAAAATATATATGAAACACATTTTACTAATACACAATGATTTTTATAATAAAAGTTTCACTATTAATAGTAACATACTAGAATTTATTTGGTTTCAAAATAAAATACTTCAGACATAATTCAACAATTTCATCTTAAGTTTTAACGTTCATCTTTACCAATCGGTGTTTTTTTTTATTGATATAAAAGCAAAATACTTTTGGCAAAATACAATTTATATTTTTGTTTAAAATTTGAAAGAATAAAGTATAAGAAATGTAGAACTTTCAATAATTTTATCTAGATCAAATAAAGTCAATTATTAGAGCAACTTAAAAAGGAGAAGCTATTTACGGAAAGTTGTTCATAAAACATCACTTGACTAAAAAAAAGGATAAATACAATGTAAAATTTTGATATTTAACAAAGCTCATAACAGGTTTAACACAATATTTGGAAGTAATGCACAATGTATTGAAACACTTACAAGCTAAATGCACCCTGCATAGCAAAAAAACAAACACCTTTTATTTTTACCATTTTTTCAGAATTTATACCCAATTTTCCAATATTTTTTAAAGCATCAAAGCTGTTCATATGGTTGGATAGAAGGTCACATTCAATAATAGTATTGAAACTTTATCTAAGAAATACTTTCTAATTTATAAACTAATCTTAATGCAAATAAATCAAATATCATTATAATACAACCTCTTATAATGTAAACATACATTTACATACTTAATGGGAAACTATGTCAAAACTATTCAACAGAAGAAATTAATTAGAAAAAATATATATATATATATCATTTACATTACATTATTTTATACATATAACATTTAAATTCAGTGTTGATAAATGAATTATTTAATAAATACATTTGTTCAGTAATATATTTGTACATTGGTAAAATACACATTTTTAAAGAACCAAATTTATATTGACAAAAAATTAAAAAGGGGGTGGGAGAGATTGTCTTCATTAAGTCAGGATACTTTAAGAAGAAAACACTCTAGGACATATTTTCTATTATAATTCCTAAATACGATGAAAACATAACAATACATTTTAAGAACTTAGTGAAGTACAAGATTTGTTTTTCCGATTGGCTCCAAAGAACAAATTTATTGGTTTCAATAGATTGCAAAACATACAAAATATAGATGATTTCAATAAAAATCGGATAGATCACTACCATATTTTTGTGGCAAATTCTCTAAGATACACAAACAAAGCACAAGTGAAGGCAGTTCTAGTGTTAGTAACCACATAAAAATTGTAAATAATTGCAAGAAATATGTCTTCAAATGAAATAAACTTTGTCTTTAAATAAAAACTGATTACACAATATAAAATAGTTGCCTCTCTTAGCTGAAAATTGCCACCTATATCATCTGATATTTAGCAATCTTGAATCTCCTTTTAAATAATACCATTAAGATGCAACAAACTTTTAATTTAATAAAACTTATAATCTAAAATTTTTTTCTTTGAAATTTACAATAATGCAAGAAAAACTACAGGATATGGTTGGTTGTATTCAGATTATCTGGCGCCGTCAGCAACACGAGGGCTATAATGCGCCGAAACTTTCGTCATTAGACAAGCCAACATACATTTACAAACACCCATGCCTAACACGGGACTCGAACCCGCAACCTAGCGGTCTAGAAGCTAGCACGCTAACCACTGTACCGTTTGGTCGGCACTACAGGATATGGAATTTATGAAATGTTTTCAAACAATATATAAAAAAAAATTTCCCATTTAAATTCTTGAACATTCTCATATTAGTCACCATGACCATATTTGCATTTTTTAAGGTAGAATTATATTATTATAATATAAATCAATACATTGGTATATTGTATTAGCAAGGATTGATACACCTTATAAGCAAGGCTCATTAAGGAATTGTACAGCATATAATGCATATATTGAAAATCATGTTATAATGATAATTTATAATCAGTAGAAATAATGCTGATGTCTTTCGAATTGCCATATTGAAACGGTTAAAGGAAAACATTAATCTTTTTCTTAATCTTCTTATTTTGAAGGTATATCTTATGGAGAAATGAAAAAAAAAAAAAAAAAAATACATATTTCTAAGTTATCATTTTTATTATTAAAACACATGCATTTAATTTTGTACTTGCTATACTAGCTATGTTACATTTTAAAGTAAACATCACAATTTGTTTAATTTTTTTATACGATTACAAAAACATTAACTGAGATATCTTATTATATTTTCAAGAAACAGAGCAATAACAATCCATTTTAATAAACACAAATAATTATATTTGAATGTTTTACCAACAAATGAATGCCTAAAAATCAATAAACCAGATCTCTAATGAAATGTAAGCACAACAAAATGAGTCAGTAGGGAAATTTTAAAGCAATATCAAAGTATGAATAGGGAAAAGAAAGACTAGTGCAATAGGTATAAACTCTACAATTGAATAACTAATGAATTAATTACCTTTGTCTTAAAATAAACATATATTATGTTACATATGAACAGTTATACATTTAAAATTACAAATGTAGACATATCAGCTTTTCAAAAGCCTTAAATTATAGGGTCAGTGTTTATAATTAATCACTGAAAACTCTAACTCCATAAAAATAATCTATTTCAACATTTTGAGCTTTAACATACATAAAATTTTCCTTAAATATGAACTGTGTCCAAAAAAACAAATCAGAAAACAATTGTGTAGCAATTTTAATACAAATTACATCCTTTCCATTAACATTTAAATATAATATATTATTGCAACCTTTACGACAAAACTCTAGAGTAACCAGGGTTCCCAATTTTATTAAACAAAAAAATTCAAGGACTTTTTAAAAAAAATTCAAGTACCATCAAATTACATACTTTAAGACATAAAAATACTAAATGGTGGCGGATAAAAAAGGAAGGTGGAGATTATCATTGGTCGCTTAAAAATTCAAGGACTTTCAAGGACCTCATCTTTTTTTCAAGGACAAAATTTCATCAAAACATTTTTAAGAACCATGGGAACCCTGTTAACAGGTGGCAAAATAAATTACGTCACTTTTCCTTGAGTTACTTTTGAAATATCTACTTTTCAACAATTTAATAAAACATATCTCCTTTCTGTAAACACAAAACTTAAAAATAAAATAATATAATAAACTCTGAAATACTCTTTCCATAAACTCTTTATACAAATCATATTTATATAAGATCTTTTAATAGTTGCTCACAGTGGAATAGATATGTGATAAAAGTTTATAGCTCCTAACTTTTCAATATGAATTACTGTTAATATATCATCTGCTGAGAATATTAATGACACAATTCTGAAATTGTCAACTTTGAGCAGCTGGCACTTAATTTTTCTTCACATAATCTATTAGAAGAAACTGAAAATTTGTTACATAATAGCAAGATTTTCAATTGTAAAATGTCCATTATTATTTCTCTACTTTTGTTAACTAGTGCTAAGTTATAAAACTTTCATAATAAATCATGGCAAAATTACTAAGCAATTAGCTAATTATATATTACTATGTATCCTTAATATGTTTCAATTGTCACAAAATTACATTTTTGTAGAGGTGCTTAAAAATGAATCTTATACTAAGTAGTAATTTATTGACAGCCTAAAAAAAAACCAAAGAGAGGTTGCATTATGTAAGATACTGCAGGAGAAATATAAAGAAAAAAATCATAAAAGTATAACAATTTGAATAGTGTCTAAATAAATCACCAAAAATCCAAAATACCAAAAGATCATAAATTTATGTTTTCATTAAGTTAAGTTTAAAAAGTAAGCTGAATATTAATTTCTTAATTGCTGTCATTATGGCTCTTTCTTTATTGCCCGAAATTGTTTTTGTTTAAAAAAAAAAAAAAAAAAAAAACTCTTTTTCCAAGATTTTTTTTACTTTTGCAATGAAAGTGATTTCTGTCTCAAAAAGGCATTTTCGAAGTTGCGCCACAAATGTTCTCATCAAATGATATAAGCATATAACTACATCAGAAAGACTTTTAAACTTTGGTGAGTATAAAAGCCATAGAAAAATTATCAATTTCAAACCAGTGCAGAGCATTTTGTGCAATAATGAAAATTCCCACCATGCAATTAAAGGCACAAGATAACATCAGATGAGTAAAAAAAACAAGGCTAATTTCACATGGAAGATGACTCTTCGATGGTCTTAAGAACGGGGTGGGACTCTAAGGAGCTACATTTATAATCAGAGGGATATGTTACTCCATTATCACAATGATATTTATCATAAAAGATAGAATTTTTACACCCTGATATTCCGCTGTTGCCCATGGGCAGTTTCTCAACCGACTCTCTTGCAGTCTTGTCTACTTCTGTATAAAACGTTGACTTCCCAGAAGTGACTACAGGACCTTCCACCGAATTCCGGCCATGGAGCAGCTCCAGTTCAGTGTGCCTCTGTTTTGCGTAGCATGTCGAACACAAATAACTGGTAGACGGAGCACTGTACATGGTGCATCCAGGATTGATGCACTGCAGCGTTGTCGTTATTTTGTTACTGTAGGAAGACCCGTTTTTAAGAATTTTGTCGTTTTCGTACCGGCTGATGGCAGAATTGAGATAATTTTGGATCAGCTTCTTCTGGTACTCGTGTTTCTTTTCAGTGTCCAAGATGGCTACGACGACTTGTCGTGGATTTAAGCTGCCATCCACTGTAGCTGCCCGTGACATCATGGGAAGCCCGCTCAGAGTCCTTTTGTTCTTCAGCCCATCTCGCTTGATGGTCGTCGTTTCGCCTTTGAACGATCCACCTCTTTTTGCCATGTTCTTTAGTTTTTTGCTCATACTGCGCCCAATGCTACCTGTAAAATATATCAGCACTGCATTTTTTAATTAGTTTCCATGATGTGAGAGTTGAAAGCTAGAATTTTTAGTTGAAGATTTTTTTATGGCAATATTTAAGAAAATATTTTGTTGGCTGATTAAAGCAGTAGAGAAAGTCCACTGCTCCCAGGGAATGTCAAAATATTACTTGCAATTGATTTTTTTTCAACTTGTCTGTGTAGATTGCAACACTTCCATGTTTTAAGAAATGTAGCCTTACAATAAACTGGTCAAGCAATAAATGGTAATTTTTTTTTTTTTGGGGGGGGGGGGGAGGGGGCTAATTATAAATTTATATCTCAAACCCGAGAAAAAAGGAAAACATGATAAAACACAGAGATGAATAGGGTGGACTGGCAACTCTGTTATCAATACAAACTTAACCACAATGCACCTTGGCATCTCCTCAGTTGAAATGCGGAACAATCAGAATACGCAACAGGAAAGCGTTCACCATGCATCACAGTCTCAGCCGCATTAATATTTTGTTGACGTATGTGTTCTCTCGTTTTTGACTGAGGTAAATAGCATCTTTTGCTATAAGCTTTTTGCACTTACTGACTTGTCTCATCTGTCATGATATTTATACTATAAAAACGTTTGTAGTTGAAAGCTCATATTGGTAGTACTTAATTATATTTTACTGCTCTTTACAAATTATGCGATTCTGATTATTGAATGTTTAGCTCTTTTAGCGCAGGAAATTCTGTCGAACCCAGGTCTAGGTTAAGCATAGGATCAAGAATGTTTTATGTTTCTTATTTAAGTAACTTAAATTTAAATGCTATACATATTTCTAACAACTTAAAATTTTCCTAAATAACATATATTATTTAGTTAACATATTATATCAAATTTTGAAAATTATCGACTCATTTATAAAATGTAAAATCTTGTCAATAAATATTTTAGGTAGACATGTAATGTTTTCGAGTGGCCAGGCATGTAAATTGGTGGAGAAAAAAATCTTCTAGCAAGCTGCTCAATGAATTAAATGAGATAATCTGTTGCAATCACTATTATATCTATTTGTTTGGGTTTTGATGGAGCAGAGTTTTAAAAGTTCAACTGCAACAAACATTTCAGATGCATTCACATAGTTTTTATACAGTAGTTTAAGTCATTACTTAGCAATCTTATCCATAGATTATCAAAGATAGTATTTCAAAAGTCCTGTTGCCATCCCAATTAGTGTTCCAAACTATCAATTAGTGTAAAAAAAGGGAACATTCCAATATATATATATATATATATATATATATATATCGATTATTTGTCAGACACTCCTCATTTTTGGTTAAATGCATGACTGATCATATAAATTTGTGGAGGTGTTTAGGTACCAGTTATTTAGGTTGTATAGTGAAATGTATTAGGTGGATATTCAGTTCCATCAGCAGAATTAAAAGGTGGGAATAATGATTCCAAAGAGGACTGCAAAGAAGAACAACCACACATTTATGGAAAAAAAATCAAATCTAGAAAATGCTCATCAGACACCAAACATTTATTTTCTAGACAGTTTTTACAATTGCCCATGCATTTCCGAAAGTTGCCTGCAAATCTTTCGATATTAAGATATAAATACAAGGAACCATATGTTTAACAGAATTCCCACTCTAAATGAAGAAAAAAATTCAAGGACATTTAAAAAAAATTCAAGGACAATAAAACTATATACTTTAGACAAAAAAGTACAAATGATAAGTCTAAAATGTTCATCATTATCATTCAAATGTGCCATTGCATTCTTTTTTGATACTTCTAGGTGAATCAATCCTATGGTCTAGTAATGCAATAAACAGCAAAGTTGACACCCTTGAAGGATAAGCGTTGAGAAGAAAACCGAGGCAGAGATTATCGGCAGTCGCTTAAAAATTCAAGGACTTTCAAAGACCTTATTCATTTTCCAAGGATTTTCAAGGACTAAATTTCATTACAAAAATTTCAAGGACCATGGGAACTCTGGTTTAAAATATATATAGGCAATAGAGAAAACTCACCAAACTGTTTGGCTACCGTCTGGAACTGTCGAGCAGCTTTGCCCTTCTTACTCTTCCCCCCCGTACACGACATCCCCCTGTCGGGCGAACTGTCGTCCGATTCATACGGATCATATGACTTAGCACTGGCAAGATGCCCGTTCATTTCCGGTCGTTGCCTCATTGTTCCTTCTGGCGGCCACTCGCATCCGATCTCAACGCTCTTGATATCGAGACGGTCGTTGAGCAGTGCAAGCTTTTCCTTGTCAGTGAGGGTGAGGCGGGCAATGACCCACGGGTCATCCTCATCCTGGCCCCATCTCACCTCTGGACCCGGGTCAACAGCAAACTGAAGTGGCAGGAGGTGGTTGTCAGGATCAGTTACTGGAATGGCAGCTGTGGAAGGCATTGGGTTGGTCAAAAGACATGGAGAAAAGTATGAGATATGCAAGTATTGTGGGAAAAAGAACTGTAAGTAAATTGCTGCAGTTACACACAACACGTCTGATATCCATTCCAAACTTTTGACTGAATTTTGGAATGGGAATATGGCATAAATGGTGATTATTACATTATTATTTTTTGCAATTTGTGTGGGTATGTTTTAATGCATATGAAATTGTTAATTAGAAGCAAAAGTACAGTATTTAAGAGTTAGTGATAAACTTATTAAGTTTATGACCTGTGCCAACCTTTTGTTTCTTAGCCAATAAGTTTTTTTCATGTTTCGTCATTTGGTACCTCAATCATGACAAAAGTATGGCAGTTGTTGCCAGTTTAGTTTCTACATAATAGAAAGCTGCGACATTCACTATGAGCTGTGATTACACATGAATAAACTCCCTATAAGAATAGACTGAGAGGCGACTGCATGTTTAGGTACCCCATCGAATATTATTCAGAATTTTTTACAGAACGTGGAAAAAAGTAAGTAGATTATGAATCCACTGGTCTGCCGTGGTATAAATTGCCAAAACTGGTCAAAAATCAACTTAGAATTAGTTGAACTATATCTCTTTGCCAAATGAACCATAACTTGCCAAAAAGTGAACACTTTTTTTCATCTGGTTACCCACTGCACTTTGATTTTCAATTAGTAACAGCGCAGACTATTTCTGATCTCAAGTTCAGAAAACTTGCATTTTTTAAAAGTAAGCCAAATCAATTACATCATCAGTGGCATAATATTTAATGCCAACTTGGCTCACTTTGAAAAGATACAAGTAAGCCATTGCCAGATATCAAAATCGTCTGCTAAATTGAAAATTAAAGAGCGATGGGTTACCAAATAAAAAAGAATGCTTGCAATGTTATGGCGCATTTGGCAATCAGATTTAGTTCCACTAATTTAAAGTCGATTTTTGATCAGTGTCGGTCATTTTTGCCACAGCATATCAGTGGATTAATAATCTACTAACTTCTCTCCACATTCTGTACAAAATTCAGAATAATGTTCGATGAGGTACCTAAAGTTACAGTCGCCTCTTGGACTACAAGTGATCATTCAGTACAATAAAGTGATACCTCTTGGTTCCGAGTACTCCTCCCCTCCTTCCTCTTCGTCCATGGGTACCAGCGCTGAGAAGTGTGCCGAGTCAAAAGTGAGGCAGAGCGGGGATCGGTGGCACTCGGAGGGCGGGCACTCGAGGGGCAGGTAGATCCCTCCGAAGGGAATCGGGGCAAAGGGCTCCCCACTCACGTCTTTGAGGACGGTGTCCGATATTACAATGATAGCTCGCTTTAGAACATGGGCAAGGGCGAGGACATGGAGCTCCTCGAGACTCTCATATACTTCGTACTGGCAGTCGCTGCTTTGGGATCCTCCACTGCTAGAAAGGGTAAACTATTAGCATTAGGTTGTATTAGGAAGTAGAAGCAATTCTTTGTAAATATCATATAGGGAGATAAGAATGAAGGAGAAACAATGTCAGGGGACGCAGTGAGTTTTCTAAAAAATTTAGGTATGAATTTTAGGGATAATTCCAAATTTTTTTAGGGATAATGCTTACAATTATCCCTAAAATTAGGGATAATTATAATTAATTTTAGGGATAATTAATTTTAATTTTAGTGAAAATTCTTAAAATTGCAAGGACAATTTTTTTTTTAATTTAGGGAAAATTTTTTAAATTTTAGGGATTATTCTCAAAATTTAGGGATACTTCAAAAACTTTTAGGGAATTTTTTTTGAAGCTGACATAGCTTTAAACCTAGACAAATTCTTTCCAAAGCTAGTTTCAATAACAGCAAAAAACTGCAAATTAAAAAAAAAATTAACATCAAACAAGATTTTAGCTATGTAACTAAATAATTATGCTATTGTGACAAACATGAGATTTTAATTAAATCCACTTTTCTCATCTGGAGGAATAACTGGGATTTTTTCATTAGTTTTAGAGGAATTCTGGGAATTTTTAAAGTTTTTTTTTACTTTTTTTTTAGGAATTACCAAAAAATGTAAGTACAATTTTAGGGAAAAACAAAAATTTAAGGAACATTAGGAATTTAGGGCCAATGAGACCTCTGCAATGTTTATGTTTGCTTTTTAGAAAACGGACATGCAAATTTTACATTTCCCATTTTACAAAAAAGTGATACTTTATGGATTTCTTCTTTTGATAATACAAGGAAAGCATATCTATAATTCCCATTATTGCCTTTTTTTCAGTTATTGTCTATGAGTAATGGGATAAAGTTTCTTAAGCTGCATATCTCAGGGTATCAACTTACCAATACTTTATTTCTTCAAATTTATTAACGAAACTAATCAGTCTCGTACCTTTTAAAATAGAGTACATACATAGAATGATACGTTACACTATTTTTAAACAGTGGTAAGACATAGTTTAAGCTACAGAGCATTAAGTGAACATTACACTGAGTTGTTACCTGGAGCTGCTGAATCCTTCGGTGGAATTCTTTTGTGAGTTTCTGGGCTCTGAAGAAGATAATTTCAGGAGACTCCGCCATTCACGCTCCCACTCCTCCTCACAATAAATGAGGCCAGCCTGGTAAGAAGAAAAATAATTCAATTGGAGAGTTTTCTTCAATTTATTTTTTTGTTTGCCAAACAACAGTTTGCTAAACGGATGCACAAAGAGGTGGCGATGAAGAATAAAAAATATACAATTAATCTAGACCAGCAGTTCTCAACCCATGGGCCATGAGTAGCGTGGTGCTGGGCTGTGAACGCTGGTCGAGAGTCTAAACCAAGATAAAATAGTATAGAAGCTTCAGAGGTAGAGAAGGGAACAATTAAAGCACTTGATTCCTCGATTGTTAGCAATAATCAAATTATCCGAATGTATTTTTTTTTTGGTTTAACGAGTGAATAATGAGTGAATTCAACAGCATGGCTAAAACTATCCAGTTTAAATCCAGATATTGACTCTCTCTCATACGGTACAAACAAAGTAAAAAATCCCTTTGATTTTTTTTTCTAACCCTGACCATCTTTTTTTTTTTTTTTTAAAGTTTTCTTATAGTTGTAACAGCAAAATGAATACAGTAAAGTCCTTTTCTTTATAATTTTTTTTTTAATCCAGTATGTTTTACTAATTACTGATGCACGCACATGTCATATCACATTCTATAAGCTAGTGGACCTCAAAGTTTTTTTTTACAAAATAGGTTCGCCGAGAGACTGGAAAGGTTGGGAACCGCTGGTCTAAACTTTCAGTTTAAGAAATTTAATAGAACCTATTTTCAAACTTGCAAAACATTGTACATCAAAATAATTAAAATTCTAAATTCAATAATAGAACATTAATTTTTTTTTTTTAAAAACTTTTGTGAAGAAAAACAAGTGTGTTCAGAGGCGATTTTATTTCGTATCAAAGAACACAGCAGGGTTCAGCTCCATCAAGATTATGAACATACTCAAGCTACCAATAAATGTCATCAATACCCTGTCAATGTCTGTTGAAGTGCAAATAGACTCAACCTGATAATGAATGATTTTAAAAGATTCTGAATTCAGTAGTGAAAACAAATAGAGACTTAATATATTTGCAACAACTGTAAAGATTGTCCAATAAATGAGGGGATACAAAGATAAAAAATCCAAAATTTATGTAGTTAGAGTGGTGAAAAATGTGTATAAAAAGGGCTATTCTTCCAACTTTTTAAAATTCTTCTTCCTCTTTCTCAATGCTAACAAAGCTACAAGATAAGCAACGTCATCAATTATTTTACAAAATGGCTCATTTTGTTCATACTTTTTGGTACATCAGAAAATTGTCGACTGGAAAAAACAACAACTTTCCTTTATTGAGAAGTTTTATTGCGTGCCAACATATCAAGTGGTAAAGATAGCAGACTAAAATGTAAGAATTCTAGTTTGATTCCAAATGAGAACGTGTCTTTTTCTTTTTTAAATAAATATTATTAGTATTACAGAAATTTTGCTCTATATAAACTTTGATTTCAAATCTAACGTAAAATAAATAACTCTTGCAAAAAGAATCCAAACCAACATTAATATATGTTTACTATATTAAACTACTTTGAAATCAAAATGTTTTTTGCACATAGGTTTAATATTTGGTAACTAAAACAAATTCCCTCATACGCCATAAGTTCAAACGATGGAGATTAGTAAATTACCAATAATAAAATTTCAGAGTACATGCAGTTTCATTATGTTCAAAAGCACATCAGCAAAAAAAGAGCATAGTATTGAATATGAGCAAAATGTAATTTGGCAGGTTCATGTCCGATTTCCCATTTTTTTTTAAGATTGATTTCAGGTTGTCAAAAGAAAAACAGATTGAAATGTAAACATGCAAAAAAAATTCTGTAAAAAATATGCCAAATTACCAAATGCTTTTAAATCGTAACACTATACAATTTTTTTTAATTTTATTATAAGCAGATTTCGAAATTATATTTGTGCTGAAATGTAAGAAAACAAATTATTTGCAATGCCTGCAAGCAATCCTATTAAATATCAATAATGAAACACTCTCCCTCTAACTAATAACTGCCTAAAACTCTTGTCTATCAATACTTACTGACAAGTCCTTTTCTGAAATTAAATTTTGTAAAAGGGATTAGTAAAAATTGGTATTTTTATGCCTAATGTAACTACTAGATGAAATAAGCATACTGCTCCATCAAAGAATATTAATATTTCATTATTTTTAAATGTTATAGTAAATATGAGATCAATGTTTTTTTTTGTCATCAAGGATTTAAAAAGAATGCAAAACTTCTCACAATCAAAGCAATACGTAAAGATTATTTTTGCTAGAATGGAGTATGGAGTAGAATAAAGTCCATTTCATTAACATCCAAAACTTTAATTAAAAAATAAAGAAAATCACAGTTTTAAAATAGAGCAACACCTTTGCTATCTCTACTCAAAAGTTCAGTTTGATATTTTATCAGACATAATTCGTACAAACTTTTTGCTTCAAATTTTAATGTGCCACAGGACATTCTTCTAGTTAGTAGTAGTGTTCTTACCTCTTTGTTCTGCAGAGCTGTTTGCCACCTCCATCTTCTGTAGAAGGCATCTGTGTATGTACTGTTCATCAAAAGTGAATGTAAGGCTTTTCTCAATGTGAGCAAGCGATCATGGAAGCCCCACATACCTGCATATAATAAACACATTAGGTCTTTCATTATTACAACTGTTCCAATGTTCTATGAATAATGCAAGCTTTACTAGTTTATAAACACTTCTTTAAATGTATGTACAAGGATAGTTTCTTGGCAAAATGAGTTTTTCCAAATGATTTCCCTTGCTTTAAAGAAGCTACTTAAAAACTACAAATTGAAGGAAGGAACAAAATAAATGTGATGTCAAGGAATATAGTTCAGTATCATACCTACCAACATTAGCATTAACAAATTAGCACAATTTTTACGGAATAAATATTTGCATTCTTACGATTCATGGAAAAGTCAAATAGCAGCAATACTTATGAATGCAATACCACAAAAAATTTGTACAACATGAAATTGCTCTCAAATGTAATAAACTGTTACACTTTAGCGGAATAGAAATTATAAAATTAAAATACTAACCAAGATTTAAAAATAAATAAAATTTAAACTTTATGATGAAATCATTGACGAGGTTTATGATTTAGTCTACATTACACCCATATAACAGTTTTATGACACAAGAACTGTAATGAAACATACAAGGAGGTGGTATGAAAAAAGAGTTTTATCGAATTTACAAATATTAATTAAGCATGATCTTGTGTTTGATGGATAATTTCTGCATCAGTAAAACTGAAATATAATGTAATGTTCTTTCCAAAAACTACTAAAAGTTTAAATAAAAAAATGTGGCTTAGTACTGAAAATTTAAAAAAAAATTCATGAAACTCATATTTAAATGTCACATTATTATTAAATAATATAAAATTGAAAAAATATAAAATAAACGGTTTTTGGGAAAATGCGAAATACACCATGAAATCCATACCATTTTTTTAGCTGTTCGTACAACTGTACAAAATAGTAGAAATTCGTACATTGTACGGATAATCCGTGCAAGTAGGCAGCTATGCAGTATCATTATTTTATTTTCAAGGAAATATTTTTTTAAAGAATCATCAATGTTAAAATTTTGAAGTTGTAAATAAAGAAGGAATAAAGGGATTTAAAGATTTTTAAATTTTGTGAAAAGTTGCAATGTGTTGTACTTTATGCTATTTTAAGCATCTTATTCCTGAAATTTTGGATTAAAATCAAATAAAGCAGTCAATAAATATAGTATAATTATCACAACATATTTTACTACGTATACCAGAATATATCTACATTATTTACATACAAAGACATTATTATAATTCCTTATAAACACTATTATACAATAAATACAGTAACGATAAAAGATTCACTTTGAAAAAACAAAAGGACAAACACGATTTTGACTTAATTATTGCAGTGTGGTCGAATTTATCAACACATTTCTTTCAGTTTATTCGATATAAACAATTGTAAAGGCAAAATGAAAATCTGCCTAAAACATAACTAGTAATAAAAATCTGAATTTGTTTAATTATTTAAAATGAAACAAACTCTTAAGAATGTTTCCCGATAAAATAACGGATGAAATAAACTTGAGAAGTAAAATAAATTAGGAACAGGATTAAATTCTAGATATTTAAATCTATGTTACCTAAGGAAGCTGCATGAAGGAGACAATTACCATCCCCTGTAGTAGAGAGAGGCCAAAGCTTTCGACTAATTTTTCTAAAATGCCACCAGTTGAGTCGACCTTAAAAAAAAGCATTCGTTAAATAAAGTGGTAACATTATTCAAAATCCTATATTAAGTTTTTTACTAATCACTAAACATGTGCACAACCAGGGTATGGGTTTTTAGAGTCAGACCTCCCAAGAATTCTTAACATCCTGGAGCTTTGTAATGATTGAATATGATTGATATGAACACTTAGCAATCATATAAAACTTCAAATACGTTTACCATTATTCAGACAGAGTTTGCCTACTATATCACATTAAAGTAGCTATTACGTCCAAGAACTTGGAAATAAGTAACGGATTTGTAAATCTCCTAGCATCAAAAAATCATTAAGCGTTATTTTTGGTCTACATCAGTTCAATATAAAGTGTCTTTTAAATGAAATATAAAAATATGGATGTTACAAATGTTGTTATAACTGATATAATGTATCGGTGTTATATGCCCTTATATTTCAAGTGCCATAAATATATAGTAAAATCAGCCTAATATTGGTGTTTTTCCGTTAACCTAAAATATTACTCATTCTGCAATTGGTTGGTTTGTATGCTCAACAACCTACTTTTGTGCACAATAATGGCTAATCAGGCCAGGACCTACAGCTTAACGTGGATTCCGAACCATAACAAACATTCATGCCTAACACCAGGATTCGAACCAGGCACCTTTGGCATGCAAGGTCAGGGCGTTAACCTCACAGCCATCAGGTTAGCTGTTCTGTAATTGAATTTAAATAGAAGAGAAAAATTTCATACTAATTTACAATCTAGAAATTATGGATGATAAGGGATCTAGATAAAATGTTGTCCCATGTTGGGTAATTTTGTATAACTCGAAAACTGGAGAAAAACCATTTTAATATTTTGTCATAATGTAGATGAAAGATTAAAAAAACTGCCAAAGTATGGATGACAAGTGACAAATATGGAATGAGAAAGTTTTGCATTGAAGTTGTTTTTTATTTAGAGAAAAACTGGAGCCAACTTAGGTAAAACCCCTCGCACAGAAATTTTTTGGCACTGCCTCTAAAGATATTTCAATTACAATTGCTTTTAACAGTAAGACATATAAAATAACTTAAAACAATACTCATAAAAAACATGCCAAAAGCAAGATACGTATTCACACTAAAGCACCAGTATCGATTTACAGGAAATTAAAAGATAAATCTTACCAGCTTGTTCTAAAGACACCAATGTGGCTGTCTCGATCAAATCTTTTTTCAAATATTCTCTCAAGTTATCAGGGAAGACTGAAAAGTCTGGAAGGGAGAAGGAGTACTCTGGAACTTCTAGCTTTAAACTGCTCGGCCGGGTGCCCTGCTCAACGGAAATAAAATCTTCGGCAAACTCTTTTCTAGCTTGCGATACTAAAGTGAAGTTATCGGTCGCTCTGGATATGCCTCTGCTGAGTTTTTTGTCTGTGGAACAAAGTTAGAAAATTCAACAAGTGGGATAAAGCTGTGGGGTCTTTTTTTGCAAAATGCTTAAGAACTTTCACAAATGCTAAATGCTTAGCTTTTTATCTAAATATTTGAACACAAAATTCGAAAAATCACTATTTTTGTTATACGAAAATCAGTCTTTGTTCTAAAAAGAAAAAGTAAGCTGCTGAAGTTGAAAAGTATTATTCCAGTTGATATTTGTATAAAATAGCTTTAAATTTAAAGTTCATGATTTTATAGTAAAAAGTACATTAATTAATGGAGATTAAACATCAAGAGTATCTAATGGAGCTCATAATCCTTTTCACATTTTTCTGAAAAGAAAATTGTGACTTCAGCTTTTTTTGTTAATGTAATTGTGTACACCAGTTAAAACACTGGTAGACTGCATTATTTTAACATAATTTAAACTATGAAACTGAAATTTAGTTTCATTTTAAGTTTCTGATCTTATCATACAAGGCAACCAGAAAGTTCCAATAAATATAATTTTTTCCAATAAATATAGATGTTATTTGATATCACAGGAGTGAACTTTTTCTTTAAAACATTTTTATAACCTTTTTTTTTTTTTTTTTTAAAAAAACTTTTATTTCTTCTGTACATGATATTGGGATACTAAATGTTTCAATAGTTGACTTCAAATTCGTTTTTACACATTGATTGCATAAATTAATCATCCATATTACATTAACTGGACAGCCAAAATAACTATCTCAAACAATGTTTTTGAATCAAAACGATAACTTAAAGTCATTTGTAGGTGATATTAATATTACCTAAGAATTTTTTTATTTATATATACCATTTTCATCAAATTCGAATGCTTGCAACTTTTTCAAAGGAGGGCGAGAGCTAAGAGTTCTAATAATTGGTCCATTCTCTGAGCTGTTCTCGTTTGAATGTTCTGCAGAATGCGTCTTGGTGTAAGCTGCTGCTATCTCGGCCTCTGATGGTGGGACTTCTCCGGGCAGGATTCCCTTCATCACATAGTATGCAGAAAGAGCAGAGTGTAAATTCCAATCATGGGCTACAATATAGAAAATAATACATGTTGTATATGCATCAAATACTATATTTTGTTTCAGTAAGGTTATGTAACGCAAAATAATTAGTGTACTTTAATTTAATTACGCTGTGCCCTACAATTTACATATAGAACAGCAGTGTTGGATGTGATTTTTTGATATAGACTTTTGGTCAGAAATTTCAAAGAATATTTGCAATTTTTGATTAAAAATTTTATGTGCAGCACACATGCAGCATAGCAGTTTTGTCTGTGATAGTTACAAACAAACAGAGAGCAATCTAGTAAGCTCTAATTAAAAGTTTAAAACCTTTTTTAATAAACTATTTTTAAAATGTTTAATTTTTGTGCAATGCTGTCTAATTTAAATTTGATTTAGAAAAAATCGGCTAAAACAGTCAAAAGCATGTGTTATAGCTAAAAAGTACTTAGAGAGAATCGGAAATGTAAAGCCTCTTGGAAATAAATATTGACTTCTTCAGAAAAACAATATAATAAATAAAGAACACATTTGATGAATATTCATTTGAAGAAAATGGCACTCCCTAGAGACAAGAAAGAAATTTGAAAACAAAATTGGATTTTTGTTCGGGATTTCTTTTTGTATATTTACTCCTATAAATCATCTGAAATATATTTATCAATAAAGCATTTGCTTCTTTAAGGAAATTTCCTTTTCAATGATATCTGGCATGCTTCTCCAAAATTCAAAATTTGGAACAGAAATTTTTATGTTTATGTGAAACTAACCATATCCCAATTCAACAATAAATTTCAATTAAAGAGCTTTAAATTTTGATAGCTGCAGTTTTCTATATGAAAAGCTTTTTACAGCAAATTTTAAAGTGAAAGTTCTTAAGATCAATTTTGAGAGAAAAATTAAAGAGATATAAAAAACTTATAAAGCTGCTCCAATAACCAAAATATTTTATTTTTAAATCCTTTACATTAACTTTGATTTTGTATGTTTGTCGATGGCGGGCAAATCTGTGGAGGCGTAATTAATTCCCTTGTCGTCATCCAATTAGGCTAAAACTTGGCAGATAGATTCGATGTCAATGCATTCTATCAAATTTTTGTCTGCTGTCACTATCACTAAAAGGTCACTTTTATGGAGTACAAACAACCCAACTTGCCATCACCCAATCGCGCTGAAATAGCATTTAACCAATCATTGAAGAAACTCTTTCTTGTTGCCAAAATTGTTTTAACCTTCTGAGCGTCAAGGTAATGGGCACAAATGTACAAATTTTTTTCCGCAATATATTTAAAATTATATTTTTGATTCAAATACTATATAATTTTTAAAAATTATTTTTTATTTATTTTGTTTTAAATGGTCCTGATAAAAATATTTATTTCAAATTTTATTTATACATTTAAAAATGTTGTGTATAGCTGGAAAAACTGGGGATCAAAGGACGCATATATACGTACATGACACTCAGAGACCCCTATGACCCTAAATAAAAAATAAAATAAATTGCTATAAATAAAAGATATTTGAAAATGAGTGCATAAATTCACATTCACTTTCAATGAATAAATTTTGAGAAGTAGTTTACTGGATATTTTGTTGATAGAGATGTTTTTAATACTTAAAATTAGATACTAATACCAAGTACAAGTTGGCAACAAAAACGGCGCCATGTTAATGAATATAAAAATTGCCGATGCATATAAAGGATATATATATTAAAAACTTTGTCTTTATGGGTTATATTATTCGCACCTTATTAAACTGTCTTTATATATATCTCTAAATAATATAAAACAAATAGAAAAAGTTGAACTTGCCATCTAATAGATCAGTTGCTAGTCCAGGATCTGCTGAAGTTCGAGCCACGAATTCTGACAAGATTACATCCATGATAGGCGCTATCCACAAATATAATGGAGCTGTGCATAAAAGATTTGTATTACTAAACATGGCACTGACCGTTCAGAATATTACAAAAATTATTTTACAGTATATTATTTTCATAATACTACAGGGTTCAGTAAGTTTAAAAAAAAAAATTACGTAGAAATTTCAAGGAAAATTTAAAAATTTCAGGGATAAATTGTCAAAATTTCAAGGATAATTCTTAAAATTTTAGGGATATTTTTTAAATTTTAGAGATATTTAAAAAAAAATTTAGGAATATTTTTTTAAATTTTAGTTTGGTTGGTTGGTATAATTTTCTAGCCCAAAAGCTCAGTAAGGCCATACTGCGCCAAAACATCGTAAGTCGGACTCTTAACTAATAATAGTCCAGGTTAAAAATATTCTAAAACATATTTACTACATGAAGTAGTTTAAGTTAAAAGTAGATAAGGAAATATAAACAGACAAAGCATTAAATAAAATGGTAAAAAAACAATTTCTAATAAAATATTTAAAAAGGTGAATATGTGGAGATGATCCTAAGAGGGTTGATAATGTTGAATAAGTATTATGAAAGTGTGTATTGAATTAAAAACTGGACAATCAATTAAAATATGTAGAACAGTAAAAGAAACATTACACAAGGTGCATGTGGGGTCACCCTCTGCCAGCCGAACTTTAAAATTTTAGGGATAAGAGAAAATAACAGTTATATAATTAAACAATTATATTATTTTGACAAACATGAAAATTCAATTAAATTCACTTTTCTAACCAGGAGGAATATCAGGTTGGGTTTTTTTTTGTGCAGGGTTTGGGGGAAAATCAGAGAATTTCTGGGTTTTCAATTTTTTTTTATAATTATGGAAAAAATTAAGTACAATTTTAGGCAGAAACAAAAATTTAAGAAATATGAAGACGAATGCTACATCTGTAATACATTAATTAAATAAACTTAATAGTAAAGCACCTGAAAAATAGACAATAAATAATATTATTACAGTAAAGATTAAAAAAAAAAAGTGAATAACAGGTTACAATGCCACTTTATTTTAAAATCATAAGATCTAGGTGAAGAAGAACAAATGATTTTTTGCAATTAATACACATTCTAAAATTATGAATATATTTTCATACATAGAATTATAAATTTAATCAAATTTTTTTTATAATTCTACATATCTATATCTCCATCATAAGACGAATAATTGTAACTTTGACTTGAATTACTGTCATGGTTTTCTTGAGTAGAAATCGAGGACAAGTTTTGAATAAACAAAGGTATGCACATTTTTTCTGTGATGCCAAAAGATCAATAAGAAATGATAAGTGTCACTCAATCGTGATTTTGTTTTAAAAAAGCAATTTTCATTGATGCTTATGATCTCTAAGAAATGTGATTTATACAAAGCTAACTACATTTTTCTATGTACCTAGGACGCAGTTGTAACATAAAAAGAGAATTTTTATGAAATTCTCTAAACAAATGAGAAATATAAGTCTCATGCAATTTAATAGTTCTATATTCTTAAATTTTCTGACTTAGGGGTTCAAGAAATACTTCTTTTTAGTCTTGAAGAAAGTGGATTTGAAAATTTAGCTTTAAAAACCACTACAAGAATAAATAAATAAATAATCGTCCTTCGTAATTCAAGGTCAACTGTTAAAACTTATCTAGAAAATAAGTGTAAGAGTTTCGAAGGTATATAATATTCGTAAGGCAAATAAAATGTTCAAAATTAAAATACTAACAAGAAAGCTTTCTTTCTATGAATGCATTTTCTTTTAAAAGGGTACTATGTACATTGGGTCAGTAAAAGTTAAACATTTCATAAATTGAAGAACAAAATAATTTAAAACGTCATCAGGAACATTTTATAGAACATTTTCAATCTTAATAATGTATTCGGACGATATTTAGAAGTTAAAATGCTTTTATTGTGATGAGTAATGATAAGTTTCGCAGTTCTAAACATCATCTACTTGAAAATCAAATCATACAAGTACAAATAAACAAACAGACAAAAACAAAACATATAACCATGAAGTACAAATACAGTTAAGACAGAGGTATGAATTTTACTTAAGGCCATAAAAATACAAAAAAAAAAAAAAAAAACTTGTCCGAAAATCATTAGCAAAATGCTAATGAAGGCATATTAAATTGAAATTAATAATTATTCTCTAATGTAATCGTTTTTTTTTTTTTCATTTTTAGTCTGGTCTCTGTGAAAGTAGATTCAGTGTTTTTAAAAGATTTAATGCTAAAAGCCAGATAATTTGCAACTATAATTCACAAAAAACATTAAATAAAGATTAAAATTTCCCTTTAAAAATCACAGGTTATTTAACGTTTGTAAGTTTTTTTTATTAATTTTTGCTGCCATTTTTAAATTTTTTATTTTATTCTGCTCCAATGAACTGGGCGTGGTTACGATTTCCCTCTCTCTTCAATAGCCAATAGCAAGCAAGTTTAGTTTGTTGCTTTTCATTTTTATGATCGTTCTGATGCTTTCAGTGAGTAACTTTTTTAAATAAAAAAACTTGAATTGGAAGATTATTATTCATTCAATATTGAAATTGTTTTCATTTCTGGTGACGTTTAATTCTGAAGGTTCACATTTTTTCTTCTCATCCATATTATTACAAACATGATTGTTGTCCCATTGACGATGTTTTCAACTCCGGCTTACGATGTCCATCGTTTATAAATAGAAATCATTATTGAAACTGTTTGTAAAGAACTTAACTTCCTACAATTTTAAAAACGCTTTAAAATCATATAAATCCTCACTGGCAGATAAACCAATTATTTCAACATACATATTTCGGTTCAGCGTATATACATGCTTACAATCCCCTATAATGTCATGAAAATCTTTAATTGGAATGTTCTTTGGGTACGCTACATTTTTTCTTTTCCAGTAAGGATCCACAATTGTCCACGAAATTTTTATCAAACAATTTTTTGATCTGTATAATGTTTACATAAAGAATGTTGGCAATAGGCTTAACATTTGTTTTTAAAAGCTTATCAAAGTACATTAAAATGTGCAACAATTAAAATTTTAATGTGCGTATTGTTCTTGAAAAATTAAGATTTTTTTGGTAGTTGAATAATTGATAATAATAGTGAAACATTTTGAGAATTATTGTTTACATGACATAAATCCTGAAGATTAATTATCTTAATTGTCATAGTGTGCATTCGTTGCATTAATTTGTTTACATAATGTTTTACCAAATGATATGCATGCTTAGAAACTATTATACACATTAAGAAATTGCTAAAAGTGTTGATATTGTGACAAATAATTAATTTCATTTTAATGTGTGCAACTTTAGTTTCATGCTGAAGCATTATATTATGAATGATTGGTGAAATTCCAACTTACAGTACACTATAGTCAACCTTATAATGTAAAAATTGGATTATTATTTATCAACAATAAATGTTGAGAAAAAAATCATATGTTATACAACTATAGATTTAAATTTTTACTGTACATTAAAAAATAAACAATGTTTATAACTTATAAACAATCACTTATAAACAATGTTTATAATATAATATTATTTTCTAAGGTGATGTTCTTTGTTTTTCTTTCACTATTATAATGTTTTTCTTTAAAATAGTTCCTTTTTTAAACGAGCAAAGTTCATCTGTGTACTTCAGTGATTGAAAGGAAATACGTATGTCAGCTCCAAAAACTAAAGAATACTGTTGTTCAGTGTGACAACTTGATAGCTGACAACAAGATACAGATTTATTTATGACCCAGTGCCTTTTTGGAAACTTATTACGTAAGGACATTTATCAAATAGTTTGCTTTGTAATTGTAGATAATTTGTTTGTTAAGTGAAATATTACATTTGTTGGTTATTTGAAAAGTATTTAGGAACTCTTATATTTGCCAAAGTTTTGCATGACTGTTAAAGTTATTTCATTGTTATTAATTAGGTAAAAACTAGTTTTAGTTTTTTATTGCATAATAATTGAATTACAAACATTTCAAAATCATTCCTTGTAGTTTTTGCCCGAGTTAGAAAGGCACAGTAATCTACAAGAATTGGCAATTCTTGAAAACTTTCCTTGACTAAATTTAAAACCATAGACATATAATAAACACTAGACTGAGCGCTCCCACTTCAATTATACAACAAGGGTGAAACCATCATAAACCATACGAGACGAGTCCTTTTGGGAGCAGGATTGCATATTTGGCAGCTTTCTCATCACTTTGGCGTTGCCATAGTTAAATAAAGGATTAATTTGATGGTGTAGTTACCTTGTGTGTTAAATTGTTGGTTGATTGTATTCTGCCAGAACAATCGTTATAACCTTTTTGATCACGTGTGTAAAAAAGTTGTGAAGTTGTACTAGGTTTCCTTGATAAAATTTTACAATTTCAAACAAATAGTAAATAAACTACTCTTTTCAGTTTTAATTATCGATAATTATAAAAACCTTTTTAAGATTTATAATTTAGTAAGGTTTACTTAAAGAATTATTTTTAGACACTTTTATCGTTGTATACACAAATAGAGAATGCAAATGTTGTAAATTTACCAAGTATAATATTATATAAGTAGTAAAAATTCTTCCATCATTTTATTAAACAAATACTTCAATTAATGATAATTGTACCGAAAAGCAAGTATTGTAAAATTACGAAAAATGATATCAAATAAGTAAGTTAATAGTACAAGAAATAGCACAGCAAAGTACAAGAAATTAAACCCAAGAACGATATGTGCTTTAATTAGATTCTTAGTACATCAGACTCTTGGGACATAACCAAATTTTAAACTAAAACACCTTAACAAAAAAACAGACACTTGTAAATAAAGCTGGATGGGTTTGTCAGCTATTTTACTGGTTATTTAGTGTTGTGGTTTTTTTTTTATAATTATTGTGAAAGGGATTTTAATTATTAATCATTGTCTAAAGAGTTATTTTATAAACTTTCATAAATTCTAATTCTAGCAATCCTATAAAATAATTTTCTCAAAAATGTGCATCTCTAATAGATATTTTAAAAACCTTTAAATAAGGACATTTTGGTGTTAGCACTTCTATTTAAGTTTTTGCAAATCTTCTGTATATGATTTCAAAACGTGATATAATCTTATTTTGAAGTATTAAAAAAGAATAGACTCAATCAGTAATTATAGTTTGTGATTATTTATGACTTCATATTCCATAATTCGTGTATTTTAGTCAGAAATTAAATTAGGATCATTATTGGAAATGGTCTCTATTATAAGGTGGTGCATAAAATTTGTTTAATGCAGTTCTTTTTTGTAAAGGAAGTATCTGAAAACTCTTTCACCAGATTTGAATAACGTTTCAGTATTTGATCCATAATATACTAAACCACCTCTATTTTTTTGCTCAGTTAACTTATAGAATTTTGGGTTTTTTTTTTTTAAAGATTGTATACATGAAATGCATTTTACAGTTTTTAAGCTTTTTGATTATAAAACCAGCAATATAGCTGACGACATCACTGCTAAAAAAAAAGTTAATCCCTGGGAAATGAATGATATGTCAGTCATAGACTTATCTTCAATATTAGTATTAGTGAGTGAAATTTTATAAATTTTTTTATAATATTGATTTGTGCTTGAGGAAATAGTTAAAATATTTGTATTATTTAATGGCAGGCAGTTGTTAGATGAAGATAGATTTCGATGAGTTAACATGCTAACATAAGCAGTCCTGAATTGCTTGGCAGTTGGGTTGTTATTACTTCCCCCCCTTCTCCTAATGTGTAAGATTTTAGCAGTACAAACTGGAGAGCGGTAGCACAAATGCGTTGGTAAAAAAAAAAATTGTGATTGCCTGGGGAAAACTGTCTTGCCGTAGAAAAATAGAATCTTCACAGTAGCGCAAGAAATATCAAGCTCTTATCATAAGGGAATAGCAGGATATGCTTATAGATACATAAAAAATTAACACATAAAACAAAGTTTTTAGTATAAATCATTTATTTGCATTACCAACTTTTCAGTGCAATCGCAACTTATTACAGTAATTTTAAGCTCATAACTTGTGAGCATTACCAAGAGAAATCATCAATTCCAGTGCCATAGATTTATTTTTTTGGCCGCCAAACTTAATGGAATGCATTGTCATCAACAACAAATCTATTTACCAAGTTTCTGATCGATTGGCTGACGGCAAGAGCCCTCCGAAACAGCAAAAAACATGTTTGTAAAAGCGGCCTTTTAATAATAGTCCCCAAAAACTTGATCGGGTCTTTGTCAATGGCAATGCATTCTATGTGGCAAATTTCAGCTTGATTGGATGTCGGCAAATTTGTTAATTAGCCCTCTACAAACACACACTAAACAAAACCGAAGTTAATATAAAGGATTTTAAAATGTATAAAATAACTTATACTTCCAGTGTACGCATAAAAAAAATTACTTTTTCGATGATTTTAAAGAAAAGATCTTATTTATATCTCAAATAAAAACAGAAAAGTAAATTTAAATATTAATATTTAATAATATATAATATTCTGTACCATCCAGTATTCTAATTATGTTGCATCCAAATAATAAATTGGATATTTTGTTGAACATCCACCCTAATTGCTGAATACTCACCATTAATAACTGGAAGGGGGGGAAAAAACCACTAAAGTTTTATTATAAATAATCACAATATGCAAATATCAAACAATTTTATAAATTCTCTTTTTCTACTTTGAAGATTACAAATATTTCAAAATGAGTTAAATCAAATAAATTTATAAAACATAAGCTATCTTAAACTTTGATAAGCGTAACGCTCTTCATTTCGTTATGCGCCAATCAAGCAAAACGCACGGAAATTCCCTCTTGCCACTTCAAAGTGAAATTAAAAACATTAAACAATCACTACTTTCAACAAAAAACAGAAAACACCTTAGCCTATATTTCAATTTCATTATGAACTACAATTTTCAGATGGTAGTCACTAAATAAGATCCATAATAAATCAATTGAAGATAGCTTTCCCAGAATGCGAAACAAAAACAAATTATTGCGAGCACTACAAAACTTTAAATATAGGGAAAATTTATAAAATAGCACATACTTGTGAAAACTTATTGAACCCCCTTTCTGGAATTTCTCATTACAACCAAATGCAGAACAATATTGGACCATTTTTACTGGATTCAATGACTTTCCCTAGGACACATTTCAGCGTTTGCCATTGAAATGAATGTTTTTTTTTTCTCCTTTGTTCGAGGAGTCCAGGAATGAGAGTTTTCCTCCTTTTTGTTTTTTATGTAACATTTTCCTTCTCTTTGTCCCTGTTTCGAGGATCCGCATTTTTCTGATCTGAACCAATTTTTCCTGAAAAAATTATACTTTTCCCTCATGTCTCAACAAAAGATTTTCCCTCTTGGCTCTCTTTTCCTCAGAGATTACTTCACAAGCTCCTAATATTTTAAATGTAATTATTATATAGTATGAGAAATTTCATTGTATCTTTAAAATTATTGAATCATCCTTCATGCATATTTTTTTGTTAAATTTTTTTGTATTCCTTTCGTGAGCTTTTTTGACAAAACTTTTCGGTATTGTCTCTTCCGCTAGCTTTTTTAACGAATTTTAGGATTTCCTCCTTTTTGCTCTCTGATCCCTCTCATCCCTGGAGGAGGAAATGGTTTTCATATTCGTTGCATGAGGTAACCCTAAAATTGTGGTCTAGTTAGTATTATAAGTCTATGTTTAAAACAGATATGTTGAAATTGTGACCCCCTAATCACTGTCCTTAACAATTGCTACAGCAACCATTGATATTGTTAAACAGGGCTCATACTGTCATTAAATGTGCTTAATATTTTTTAATTGGTTTTCCAGGCCTTAAAAGTACTTGAAAATGCTTATACAGGGTTGCCACGGTCATTGAAAGTCATTAAAAGTGCTTAATATTTTTGAACTTGTTTTCAAGGCCTTGAAAATGCTTAGAGGTGCTTAAAAGTACTTGAAAATGCTTAGAGGTCCTTAAAAGTCCTTAATTTTTGCAGATGTTGTGTGTCCAACTGCAAAATTTATTAAAATATAACTCGGACTTGCTATTCCCGCGTGACCGCCAATTATCTTCACTGTATCGAAATTCTCCGACATACTTGTATTACGCATCCATCAACTTGTAAATTTTTTGGTAGAATAAACTTCATTAAAAATTTATATATAGACATGCCTGAAAACAAATTTTCAACTGTCCTTAAAAACATTATTTAGGTGCTTAAAAGTCTTTGATTTTCATTCTGTGATTTGAGTGGGAACCTTGTTATAGGTCCTTAATATTTGTCACTTATACACTCCACACTGAATTTTTTTTATATATATTTGTATTAAGCATGCATCAACTTGTACATCATTTGATTTGTATTTGCGGATTGGTCGAGTAAAAATCGAATGGTTTTAGCTACGCACTCTACTCGATGAGACGAGTGCATGTACGTTTTGCGAGCCGAAACATCAAAGACCATGATCAAAGTCTGTTTATATTGCAAATTGCGCATGAAAGATTTTGATATTAACACTCTGGGCAAAGCAGCTGTAAAGTCATGCATTAAAAACCTGAAGCATGAAAACAAATTTTCGAAGGTCTTTAAAAAATGTTATTTAGGTCCTTAATAGTCATTGATTTTCAATCTATGATTTCAGTGCGAATCCTGTTCAACTGTTTGATTTTATCTCTAAACAGTTACCAAAACTCTCCTGGTGCTTATTGTGCATCTATGCTACCAGAGATTTGGTTAGTAGTATTTGTCTTGTAATATTTGCTTCGATCGAATACTAAAAGATATTTTTTCAATTGGGACAAATAGTTTCGGACAGGATTTGAGTAAAAAATACAAAAATTCAGAGTTGCTTGTGTTAGTCTCAAATATAATATTTTGGCCATAAATATTTAAAGCTTTTTAATGAAATCATGTGTACTTGAAAAAATTTTTGTCAGTAAAACTTATTTAGGTTATATCAAACATTTATAATATATATTCTTTTTTTTTTTTTTTTTTTTCCCCCCAGAAAAAATCTTGTTTAATAGAATAAATTTAAAATAAGTTGAGCACATTAATTTTTTTTTTTTAATAAAAACTTAATTCAAAATTTATATTAAAACAATTGGTATTACTAAACAAGTTAAAGTAGAGATTTGATAAGAGATTGTTTCATTAAAAAATATTTGTTTTGGTGATGTTTTTTTCTAAACATATTCTGTTTCATACCAAAATGACATGTTTAGGATAGCGTTTCCCTTTTGTTTTACACCACTTTAGTGAATATTCTATCTTTCCTGAAAGGCGCTTTTCAAGATATCCTCCCACTTTTTCAAATGACCCAAGTTAAAGACACAATCAATGGTTTTCTTTGGAGTGCTCAAGTACTACTTTGAAAACTCAATCCATGCTCAAAATTGCAGAAATAAGTCGCAATTGCACAGTTAGGTCATTCTCTGGAAAATCAGAAATTTTATCATAATTTTTTTTAAAAAAAACTTCAAAAATCTTGATACTATAACAGGAGATATAATCAAGAGTTATAAATACACTATTATAATGGTTGAGATAAATACACACTTTTACTGTTTATAAATGTCATAAAAAGTAGTCCTTGTATTAGGCAAGGGGTATTAAAAACAAGATAATCATTTAATGAAGTTATATTAAAAATAAAAAGTGTGTCTTATGCATTATCGTATTTTTTTCAGTTTCAATATAAATACTGTATTTTAATTTTAACTGCTCAAAAGGTAGATGCAATCAAAAGATATTTTGAAGGAGAAAGTTGTCTTATTGCATCTCTTAATTGGTTTCAATAAAAATTAATAATAACCAAGAAAGCTCACCAGTGACTTTAAAAAATGAGATTAAACTTTTTAGCAGGTCAAAATTTCTTATTAGTAAAAAAAAAAATTTAACTTTGTACCCAGGGTTCCCATGGTCATTAAATGTACTTAATATTTTTTAACTTGTTTTCAAGGCTTTAAAAGTACTTCTTGAAAATGCTTAAAGGTCCTTAAAAATCCTTAATTTTTGCATATGTTGGGTGACCAACTGCAAAATTTATAAAAATACAACTAGGACTGGCTATCCCCGTGTAACCGCCATTTATCTGCTCCGTATCGGAATTTTCTGACGTATTTGTATTATGCATGCACCACGATGCCTGAATTTTTTTTTTAAAAGGTCCTTAAAAGTCATTGATTTGAGTGGGAAACCTGTTATCATTGGTTACCAACCTTTAATATTTATGGGTCATTCCCCTGAAACAGGAAAAAAAACAACATTATACCACTTTGAAAACAAGTACGAAAATCATGAATTGTGTTTTAATAATTTTGTCCAGGCTATCCTTCTCGTCATATTGAATATTTCTTTTAGAAATGTATTTAAAAATAAATCAAACGTCCAAAAATCATTATCCTAGCTTGTCACTAGAGCCATCTATGTTGTTATAAATGTTAAATACATTAATAATAAAACTTATTTTCCAACAACAATTAATTTAATGCATTTATAATTATGTGTTTTATACAATGGAAAATCACTTTATTATTTTTTCTTATTTAAAAAATTACTAAAATGCATCTCAATGAAAAAATCATCATTTTCTTGGCATACTGCATTACACTCAATATTTTTACTGCGGAAAGCAGATGCATTCCATTTTTTGTGCCAATTCCAAGAACTTTTATTTCCTTAGTTAGCTGTGTGAATATTTATTCTCAGTTGGCACCATCGTTTTTATGAAATTTTGGAAGATCTATTCCATTAGAGTTATGTTTAATTTGCATCATTTTCCTGACATCTACACAAAAAATATAGATATATAGAAAAACTTTTTATATTGCTTTATAGAATATATAATTCAGTCACCTTTTAGAGAATATATACATTAACTTAAATTTTTTTCTAATACAATGTGCCAGCTTCTAATTAAATCAATTTTATTATTGCCCTGGCATTTAAAGAACACAATAACAAAAAACCAGGATAATGATGCTTGTTATTTATTCAAAATACAATTAAAATTGATATAAGTTAATCAGTACCTCATTACTACTGTAATTAAATTTGAAAATTTTATTTTTTTCCCATTTTAGTTGGCATTTTTTTTAAATCGCCTCATTTCAAAAATTGCTGTATTATGAGCACCATTGTCTTGGCATAGGGATTTTTTAAAATATTTTTTCCTATTCACAATTAACAAATTTTTGCTCAGCTGGTATTTTTTTCTTGTTGTATAAAACCAAAACAATAACATAAAAAATATATGATACACTTATGTACGTACATATACATAACATACATTAAGTTCGTATAACATAATATACATTTTAAAAAAATGTTTTAATATTGAAAAGTTTCCTGTTTCAGAATAAGGACCCTTATACTAGTATATGTTAATGTAGCTGACACCTCTTAGGCATGGGAATAAAGAGTTGAAGTCCAAAATGACAATTATTTTTTTCAGTTATTTAAATGTACATATACTATTACAACCTGCAATTGATAATTAAAATTTTGTTTAATTTGATCTTTTCACTATTGCTGCTCTTTAATATTTAACTCCTCTTTTATAGATTTTAATTAAAAAGTTGTTTTTTTTTGTTTTTTTTATCTAGGTTTCTGTTGAATTTTTATGCTGTGAAAAAATGAACAACACAATTGTTCCACCAATAAAGTAAGTTTTTTTTTAGTGAGCATATACGTGAAATTTATTTAAAAGAGTGAATTTACTGTCTTTCAATATTTTTTTGAGGTCATAAGTTTGTAATTTTAATTAGTTTATGAGTAGAACAAGTTTGTAAATTGTCCTGTAAATCAACCAGAGAATCACCCATAACTTTTCACGTGGGATGTACAAGAAAATCCGAATAAAAAAAAATATCTTTGTATGTAATAGAAAGAATATTTGCAAGTACTGTATCTGACAAAGGAGAATTATATTAATTAACCTCATCTTTCCTATGTGTTCACCTTGACCCAACAGTATCAACATTGGCTGTTGCATTATAAACTCCAACCAATGGATAGAAGAGACTGAAGCGGATTGTCTCAGTTTTTAGCCAGTTTTGTCCTGTATTGGTTGTAACATGAACATCAGTGTTTATATTATTGCAAGTGTGTATTACACACTTGCACTAATGTAAGTACTAATTAGCTCATGTCCTTCATTTTTAGACAAATGCCTACAAGAATTTTAAATCTTCTTAGAGTTTTTAAGTTACTGCATCTGTGAGTATTTGTTGAACAATATTATTGCATCTGTAAATTCACTTTCTATTCATGAACTCAATATTTAAACTAATGTTTGCAGTTCTAAAACAGATTACGTTTTGTTACTCTGTATCAACATTGAGGTAAGATAGTATTTCAGCAAAATCATAATTTGCTTTAAAGCTCGCTCATGACCCTTAAGTGTTTTTCCACTGATTTCAGATAAAAATAATTTTAAAAAAAAAATAGATATCTAGTAGAAACTATTCCAGTGCTTACTGCAGTGAAGAAAGTAAAAAGATACACCTTTATGTATTCACTTAATTTTATATTTCAGTCCTAAATTTGTCTTTAATCTAAATTATTGGCCCAATTATAAGGTTTTATTATCAAGAGGAAATTATGGCTTTCGTTTGGAGTGTTATTTTCCTCTATCTAAATAATTTGCGACTCCTAACTGCCTAATAGTAGCAACAGGGGTCGCTAACGTCCTATAAATCTAATATTTTTTTGAAAATCGGAAAAATTTCCTCTATTGTCCCATATTTTACAATTGTCCTGTATTTCTATGTTGATTCAACATATATTTTCTTTGCATTCATAATAAGAGCGTAATAATTTAAGTAATAATTTATTTATTTTCGTATTCCTTGCCGCTATCGTAAGTGAAAGAGACCTAACAAAAGAGATATTAGTAAGCGGCTGCGCCTTATCTTTTGTGATGTCACGTGACTGCAACTCAATTCAACTGGAACAGCGAGAGTTGTAAAGTGTAAACATGTGAACTTTCTCATAGTACACGGTCTTGAAATTCTAACCTGTTTTCTCTTCCAAATTAGTAAATTAATGGGTCGTAATGCAGAAAGATATGCAGAAACAAAACTCTGCCTTGGGAAGAAACCATAAAAGCAACTTATGATTAACTTGAAGACTAACTAAAGAACGACATTCCCAGCACTCAGTCAATAATTGATAAAGGAAACAAAAGGGTTAATATTTAGTGTTAATGCAATATTTTAAAAAAAGTCGCTAAAATTTAAATGATGTCAAAACGTTGTATTGTCAAATCCAAACGGATTGCCGGAAAATCAAGTCAACGAATTGCCATATTCTGCGCTAAATCTTCCACTTTTCGCCGCCAATCCATCCAACACCGAATAGTAAATCTGAACCAAAAAAAGACTGCACATCAAACAGGGGTTAAGATTTACTGTACGCCTCCTCTTGGCGACTTTTTAAAAGTTGGCGATTTGGCGCTGAATGTGGCATCCCATCGCCAAGGTTGTCCGATAACCCTAGCTATCGTTTGGATTTGGTAACACGGCGTGTTTTTACACAATTTTTCTATTTGGAGACACATGCCTTTTGATGTTATTTTCAATTTGACGATTTTTTTGAAAAGTTGCCAAGGGGGACCGTACAGTAAATCTTAACCCAATCAGGTATTAGAAAGAAAATACTTGAAAGAAATTGGGGTAGCTGAAAGCACTTATAGATGCTGGAAGCAACAGACTCAAGATTGCAAATAATGTAATTAATAAAACTTGATTTATTGATGACTACTAAGGATGGAATATTGAGGTAATAGCAAATAAAGGATGACATATTCGGGATAAGGGGATTTCTTTTTTAATAGAGTGTGTTCTATTCTCTTAAATTCAATATAACGAATTTCAAAAGGGGGCACTTATTTTCTATGTACTTTATTATTGATATTCCTCTTGTAAAAGAAAATTTATGCTAATTGGTACTGTGTGAAAGTCCTCCTACTTCAAGTACGTTCGTCTTACATGTTCGTTTCAATAACGTTTCATTTAAAATTTTAGTTAATGAAATATATAACGAGTTAATTTTTAAGTTCAGTAGCAACTGTGTGCAGTTATTTGATGTTTTATATTGACCTATATATATATATATTTTGAATCCTATATATTCTTATTTTGTCACTTTGACCCTTGTAGCAATTGCATCTCTGTCATAACTATCTCCTTTTTCAGGCGTCGCAGGGGCCGTCCTAGAAAGAAAAATGCCAGTTTCCCCGCCATCAACAAATTCCCTACTTTCACTCCCCAGACAAGCTACAGCCCTGTAAAACGCAAGGCTGCCCAGTCTCCCGACATAGAGATCATCTCCCTTAATGGCGACATACCCAAAAAGCCCAAAGTGGACGACCCAACCGATCAGCCAAAGAGGCTACAGCCCCCGAGGCGAGCTAGGTTCACTGAGTCCTATGGTGGGACTGCGGATGTTGTTATGGTGTCGGCGTCCGACGATGACTCGGAGTCGGAAAGTGACTCGGATTGCAGTCCCATCCCTTCTCCTGTGCCCAAGATCAGGTAGGTTGAAACTCTTTCTGTTTAACGATGTTTATTCATATTTTTAAATGGTAAACTAGGTGTTTTTTTTTTTTTTTGCAGACTTTTTATTTTTTATCCTAAAAAAACTAAGCCTATGTTTTGGATTCATTATAGCAGTATTTTTGTTGATGAATGAACTCTCTTGAGAATATTCAGAAGAAACAAGTAAAAAATTGAGTTAAAAATCTTATTTTATATTGATGGAAAGAATTTTGTTTAGTGGAAGCTAAAATTGGTTTGTTATAGTATTTTTTAAACAGTTTAAAATTTCTCATATAGTTTACAAATTTTGCCAATGTTTCGTAAAAATTACAAAATTTCCCTGCCTTTTGTAAAAATTACAAAATTTTGTTAAAACCCAAACTGTCTTGTATTTCCAAGTTGCAAGTAAATGAATGATTTTTTAAAACATTTTTCAGAATTTATTCTCCAAGAAAATAAATTCTGAAAAATGTTTTTAAAAAATAAGATTCTAAAACTTTCACATAATTTTATAAATATTTTAAGGATTTCGCCCCAATACAATAAAAAATCATTTGTAATTAAAAGAAAACTTTGCAAGTCTGTTACTTGTTAAACATGCTAATTCTGTATGCAAGCAGCGCTGATAAAATAATATATTTACTCTTACTGAAAATGACAATTGTCGTCTCGTATAGTTTACAAACTCACTAAAATACTGAAATGGCAAAATAACGCCCGATTTCAATGCTTATACAATTTCATTTTTGGAACTAGACTTCCAATTTTTTACATACTTGACAAATATTAAAATACTAACATATCCCCAAAGTAAAAAATTCTTCGCTCGATCATATTTAATTGGGATTTAATTTTGTAATTATTGTCTTATAACACTAGCCGTAACACAATTTGTTCTATATAACTTAAATTGCAAATAATACATTCTGATTTTCTGCATGTAACAAACTACAACTATTAACTTAAATCACTTTTTTTTTTAAATATAATTGTTTTAAAAGCTTTTTAAAATGGCAGTTTTTTTTATAAAACAAAAATATTTAAAATTACACTAAAAATCAATTGTTACATGGATGTATTTGATTTTTGTATTTTTGCATAAGAATGCATAGATTTTTGTGATTGTTTACTAAAACTAAAATTATCTTGTTCCTCACAATTTATGTTTAAATTTTGCTGTAATAATCTTTTAACATTACGAACCTTCACAAAAAGCTGTTAAATTTTGGATTATTTTAGGATAAAAACACGAAAATGCTCATTTTCACAATACATTTCAATTACCAATGTGTACTGCTATACATTGATAATTGATGTACATTGGTAATTTAATTTACTTTTGCACTTAATATGTAATTTTTGCATACAATATTTCCCCTAAACTCATTTATTCGACCAAGTATTCTTTCCAGTTTTGTTCGCTGTTTTTCACTTCAACACTGCAATGTAATGCAATATATTTTACTCCTTTTATGTTCATCGATCAAAATGAAAGGGCCACAGCTAAGAACTATCCGAGTACGATTTTTTTCGAAAACGAGATTTTCCCGCCGTCTACAAGATTATAGCAGATAGTTTAATCACTCGGAGTCCTCTGGCAAATAAATATCATGGTACAAGATATTTTGAGCCACCATTTACCACAACCCTGATACAAGCCCTGAGAGTTGAATCGTTAAATAAGCTTTTCTAGAAAATTGAGAAAAACAAACTCTGGTCGTTCTTTGCTGTAGCCCCTCAATTGTGATACCTTACTTTTCTATGGCATTGGTATCAAGTTATATTGTTCTGCCCTGGTGGTATTTTGTATGCTTGGTATAAGTATTTATGTAACGTATTTGAATTTTATTTTATTTTTCACTATGCCTTAGGTCTAAGACAGAGCAGGAGGAGTACGACTCCAACATCGAGAGGCTGAAGAAGGCTCTTGGTGACGAAGAGATGAAGCTCGTTCTCCTTCGTAAATTGAGGGAGAGCCAAAAGTCGAAGCGGGGGGAGTCCAACTCAAGCCCACTGCCTGCAACCCCCCTCGTCTCCTCCTCACAGAAGCCAGTGATGCTGAAAGGGGGAGTGCAGATACAGCCACTGCCCAGCAAGCAGCTCATCACAAGCAACAAGTACCTAGCTTCCAAGAGGGTGAGTTGGCTTTCGGACATGTTTGGGATCTTCCATTCTGCATGCAAATAAAAACCAGTCGAAAGGCATTTCTTATTTGAAATTCGAAATCAAGTTGCATTTGATGTTTGGTAGACCTGAAAATATCTACTCGCCACAGGTCGATTAAATGGGGTGATGAGGCAACTAAATGAATTAATCAGCCCCCCCCCCCCCCCCTTATCTTCTTTTTTTAAGTTTTACTGAATGTACTGAAATTTCTGTAAAGTTTTCAAATCAAGGAAAATACCTCTTCCCTTTTTTAAATTTTTGTAATCCCCTGTTGCCATTAAAACCCATTCATCCATCATATGAATTCATGAACTGAAGTAGTATCGCGCAAAAGCAAGTGAAATACGTCTAAGTTTGCAATGCTTGTTAGTCAAAAATCATAAGGTCAAATAAATAAAAAGTTTGCGATAAGGTGGCTGCTAAACTAAAAGTATTTACCAGCCACTGGCTGCTATCTGAAAATTTCAATTTTCAAGTCTAATGACTTGGGCACTATGTAGCTCTCAAGTTGTGCATCCCAAAGAAGAATCCAAAAGTTCTTTATCATTTTGCTATGAAAGTATCCAGTACTGAATCTTTGGATAAAAAATGCACTACAATGTCAAAAGAACAGGAACAACAGCAAAAAATCCCAAAGGGAATAAAAACCTATTTGTTTGACGTACAATTAGTCTGCAAGTTGAGGTGGAAAAAATCAACAGTTCTTGTCGGATTAAATGCGCTTGATTTTTTTTTTTTTTGCAAAACTCGGCAGATATTGAGATTATTAAAAAAAAAAAATGCTTTTATCCCTTTCGTTTTATCTGGGAATGTACATTACTACCCCTTTCTATTTATTAAAAATATATTAACTTAAAATTGAAAAAGAAAAGAAAAGAAAAATAGTTTATTACATCTTACCTGCACAAATTAAATTTTTACATTACGCAAGCAATGAACCCTCTCCTCTGCTCATACTGTAATTTATGTGCATCCCCTCTGCTCTGGCACCATGTACTGCTACTTGGCAGCTCAGATATGAACACTGCTTTAGTCTAGGTTATCAAATTTGAATATTTCTGGTAATTGCTTCTGTTCTGGGTTTTCTCCTATTATAACGCACGATTGATGCCCAGTTCCTCCTTCTACATCCTGAGAGGCTCCTGACCCTAAACTATAATAGTCTTGTGAGTGTTTATTTCATGTATTAAATGACTTTTTCTTTGTAGAAAAACTTATCCTAGATCCTTCCATTATTTGTTCTAAAATAGTCAACTTGTATAATGCAAAAAATTGGAGTAATCTATATTTATAGGATGTGAAGCAAGAAGCCATATCTAACAGTAATAGTTTATTGAAGCAGTCATCTTCAACACAATTCAAGCCAATTCAGCCATTGTTCAAGCCCCATCAGCAGCCATATAAACCCATCAAACAAGAAGTTCATCAAGCAAGCACAGCATCATCGACTATCTCATCTAGTTCTGTGGAACAACTCAATTCCAATCATTTGAACCAGTATCCACTTTTGAAAAACTTGTCTAACCAAATCACCATTACGGCTGTAAGTATCTTAGCATTTGTTCGATGGTCCTTTTTATTAGCTTTAAAAATAGATATCTCATATATGATATGCACTATTTCTGGATGCTCTGCCATAAAGGGAAAGTTGGAAATGTAACTATTGGAGAAGGTGACGATTCTAGAACTTCCTCGGAGAACTTCCAAGTCTTCAGTGTCCTTAATGCTGAGTCAAGTGTTTAAGCAGTGTACGATCCAGTGAATCTTTTCAGGATTGATCTAAAACTGTGATAGGATTTTCTTGGCAGAGACTTTTTCAGACCGCATTCGACTTGAGTGAAAAATAAACAGCCTAGTAAATTTCTGTAGAGCAGTCTTGTCTGTTTCTTCTTCTGTTTCAGGACTAGAGTTTTGAAAGAATAGTCCTTTGGTTCCTTAAAATACATTTAATTCTTGGCGTTTCCTAAAATTTTCAAATCGAATTTTTCTTCCAGTTTATTCCCCATTGAATTTAAAAGAGTTCTAGTTCTACCAAACTGTCAACATACATTATATATAAATATATACAGTGTGGTCATAAAGTAACTTTGCTGCTATATGGACCTCTAGCAGCCGTTTCTTTCAACAAATCGAGATGATATTTCAACTATAGTTATTCAGAGGTATGAGCTCGAGATTCTGTGAATGGCATCCGTGCATGACACATCCGTTTTTTGTAATGTACAGACCATTCTAACGCTCTTTAAGATTTTCACATGAGCTGAGCATTTTGTGACAGGAAAAAATGGATGTTGCCATTCAAAAAATTTGAGTTTTTCTTACTGTAACCGTGAACACCATTTTGTTGCCATTCCCAGAATCCTGTGCTCATATCTCTAAATACCTGAAATCTCATCCCAATCTGTTGAACGGAATAGCCGCTAGAGGTCCATATATCGGCAAAGTTTCTTTATGACCCCCATGTGTGTATTTATATATATATTTACCCATTTTAACCTTTTAAAATTTAAATCATTTAGAGTTTTTTGTATTTCTTGAAACCATTCCTGTCTGCTCTAATGTATGCCATAAATCTCTTAGGTTTTGCCTCTTCTTTAAATCCTTGCAGTTGGGTCATATATATTAATTCAGAAATCAGGGCATATGAATATTTGTTGTAAAGTTGGCAGTGTTCCCACTTATAGAAAGAAACCAAAATTGTGAATAATACTCTTACAGCTGGAAAGTTCACCGCAGGACTAAATACTTCTTCATAGTGCATACCTTTTACTTGGTCAAATCCTTTTACTACCAGTCGAGCTTTGAAACGCACTACTTCATTATTTTCATTTGTTTTAGTTGTAAAAACCCATTGGTTGCCCAAAACTTTGACATCCTCGCGATCTTCTACAATATTCCATATGTTATGGTTCTGCTTGATTTGATATTCTTCCCGATTAGCGCTTTATCACTTGTTTGCTTGTTGATGAGTTAAAATTGTAAAGTATCTTAACATTTTCTACTCGTGCATTGCTATTTAGACATTCTACTCATTGGTTAACAATTCCTGAATAAATATTCTTATCCCTGAAGTTAAAAACTTCTGGATTAAACTTTATGTGGTGTACCTGGCAATATTCTTCTGTGACGTTATTGGGTCCAAGTCTGACCTTTTCACCTTGAGAAAATAGTTATCGAATCTAGACTTGTCTTTCCTAGGTATAGCTTCCCTGAACCAGGTAACTTCTTAAAAAGTGGGGTGGGGACTTTTAAACAATTAAGGTCTTTTGAGCTACTGGGAACTGTTATTTTAGCCCTAACTCTTCAAAATACACGGATGAGAGTTTTCCTCCTTTTGGTTTTTTATGTAACACTTTCCTTCCATTTGTTTCGAGGATCCACATTTTTCTGATCTAAACCAGTTTTTCCTGCAAAAAGTATAATTTTCCTCATGTCTAAATAAAAGATTTTCCCTTTTAGCTCCCCTTTCCTCACTGATTACTTCACAAGCTCCTAATATTGGAAACGTAATTATTATATAGTATGAGAAATTTCATTGTATCTTTAAAAGTATTGAATCATCCTTCCTTCATACTTTTTTTTGTTGAATTTTGTGTATTCCTTCCACAAGCTTTTTTGACGAAACTTTTGGTTAACGTCCCTTCCGTTTGCTTTTTTAATGAATTTTTGGATTTCCTTCTTTTTTCACTATAATCACTTTCATCCCTGATAAATTAGGGTTGCTTAAAGGGATTGGTTTCTGGATATCTGCTCGAGGATAATTAACTACCTTCCTCTAATCGTATAACTAGATTCTGTAACCCTTGGTTCGTACCATGATACTGTGCTTTGCCCGCATTTGTAACTTTTTTCTATGTTGTTTGGGTAATCCTACATATACTGGTGTACCAAAGGTTTTAAGGTGTTTTTTATTGTCTGTTTTTGACCACCATAATGACAAGGAGTTTTGTTCTGATTTCCTTCACATACACTATTCTAAGTATAAGATAAGCAAAGTAGGGCTTCCGATCAAGATTAGTCTTCTAGACCGCTGTCTGATTAAGTTGAATGCCATCTACAGCTCTGTAAATCAGGGTTGGCCAATTGACTTTTTTCTCAAAAAAATTAAACAATTGTTTTTTTTTTTAAAGAATAATTTAAAATGATATTTTTATTTGTTTATTTTTAATGAGATTTTTTAAATTATTTGTTGTTGTAAATAACTTTTTTAAAATAAATCTTATAATGAAAGACTATTGGAAGTTTTTATAAGTATCAACAATAAGTTTTTATATTAATCTAATAGATTTATTAATGTTTTATAATTATTAAAATTATTAATTAAAATTAAATTATAGGCTGCATTTTGAATTTGTCTCTGAAATTGAGGTTTTGTGCTTTAATTACTTATTTCTAAACCTTAAAAATATCACTTTGTACAACGTATCACCATAACTGATGAATCTAAGAGCAATATTCCATGTTGATGCAGTAAATAATTACTATTGTATTGTATTGTATCCATTGAATTTAAAAAAAATTATCTCTAAATATAATATGATTTGAATGTTCAGATAAGTAGCAATTGTTTATTTAGTTAGATTAAATTTTTTTTCTGAAGGAATATTATTTGTTATTTGAACATTAATTATTCTAGTTAATGTCAAATTTTATTTATAAATATGTATACATGTAATTAAAAAAGGATTTAAAAAAAAAAAAAATGTTTTTTTTTTCTAAACCCTGGTGTAAAATAAACCTTTATTCCACACCGTTTTATTTCGGACTTATTCATTTGTTCTTATTTGTTCTTTTGGTATTAATTCCCTGATCTTCAACACACTCTAATGTTCAAAGTTTTCTGACCGTGGAATCATTCTGCCCGTTTCTAAAACTTTGTGAAACAACTAAAAACCTTTATTTTGTCACTAAGATGGTACACTGTAATCTTTTGTGAAAAATTGTCAATTATAGACAAGAAATACAACAGATTGTGCAGGAATAGTCTCACAGAGATCCATGTGCAAGTTTTCTTTGGATACAAAATTTATGCTTATGTAATGGCAGGTATTGCTGAGATTTGCGACTCCTTTTTGTAGTAATTCGTCTAGTCTTATGTTATGTGATAGAAACTATGTCCATGATTAGTGCTTGATTGAGAACCACTTTTGCCATTTGGTTTGAATCGATGCAGAGTTACTAATATTTTTATATAATTTTGTGCATGAAAATTAGTCTCAATTGTCATTTTTATGTAGAATCCGTGTTTATAATTGGAATTTGTGTAAAATTGTTGGTTGCTTTTTATTTTATGAAACAAGCTTAAAGACATAAATAATAGCTTAAATTTAAAAATTGAAGCTACTTTTTTTTCAGTTCAGCCTCTTGATAATCGAGCTTGTCAGGCGACAAGCAAAATATGCGATATGATAAAATGCAAAAAACGGGAAATCAGAAAAAAATCGTAACAAATGCGTGATATATCCGAATGCGCAATATAAAGAGGGGCTATTGTACTTAGATTGTAACTTTAAAGTTAGAAAACTGAGTTTAATTAGATTTGCCTGTTTGTCAATATGATATAATTGTTGCATTAGTTTGACTTGTTGAAAACCTTTCTTTTGTGTGAAATTCAGCTTCTTTTTTTTTCCTTTCTGCTTTTGAGCTCTACCATGTTGATATAGCAGTAACTTATGTCAGTATACCAGGCGTCAGTATTTTGAATGCCAGTAACCATTTTTGTTGAAGAAGACTGTGTTGTGTTATAAATGCATGTGGGAATTTTTATATATATATATATATATATATATATATATATATAGCTTTTATACTACTAAATAGTATCTGCACACTTTTAAATTGCTTAATTTTTTTTGCTTTTGAAAGTTTTTTTTTTTTTTTTTTCTTTTAATAATTTAGCATAAATTTGATTTATTTCACATGAAATTGTCCATTTTAAGTTTTTTGGTATTATATCATTATTTTATAAGAGCCTTTTTGTGTCTACAAATATTCGTGGACTTTATTTACTCTAAATGAAATAAAAATTTAAGGTTGGTGTTTCTACAAATGACAGATGTACTGCAGCGAAAACTGTAACTTTTTTAAAATTGCAACTTATGGATAATTTGTTAAAAAACGTTTGTAGGCTATTTTCTGAAATTTAAGATTTTAATTAATAATGAATGATGTATATGAATGTTCAGCATGTATGATATTTTTATGATTACTTTTATAAGTTGAAATTATTTGTAGTGAAAATTTAAGTGATGCAGGTTGCAAAAATGTTAAATGTGGCAGTTTAAATTTTGATTATAGTACTATAAGTGTTGCATATTATAGTTTGTACTTTGAGATATTAACAGAAAGTAAATCAATATTAAAATTTATGTTCTTCTGTGAATATATGCTTGTTCAAGTAGAAGTAAAGTACTTTGCATTATACCTGAAAATAGACAAACCTTAAAGTTTACTACATTGCAGAACACTCAAACAGTTTAAATTGTAATAAATTCTTAAGTTAACTTATGATAAATCACTTAATTTGAGCATTATATTGCAGGTGCCTCCATCAACGAGCTCCTCCAACGGCAGCAGTCGGCATCAACAGCAGCAGCAGCAACAACAGCAACAGCTGCAGGAAGAAAAGAATGATGCTGAGACTCTGCAACAGAGACAGGCAGCTGCCAAGCTCGCCCTCCGAAAGCAACTGGAAAAGACCCTCCTCCAGATTCCCCTGCCTAAGCCCCCTCCCCTCAAGATCAATTTCTACCCAGCCCCCAATAGCATGGAGTTCCTCTGTCTCATGGGCCTGGACTTTGTGGTAGATTTCCTCACCAAGAAGGGTTCTACACCTGGTAAGGACCCACTGCGGTGTGCCCAGTGCAGCACAGACTTCACCTGTGCATGGAAGTGGAAGGAGGTGGATAAGAATGGGAAGAAGGCATATGATGCGTTCTGCGAGGCATGCATCACGTCCAACATCCGCAAAGGCCTTAAGGCACAGCACACGAACAATCTCAAGTCCGCCTTCCTCAAGGCGCTTCAGCAAGAGAAGGAGATCGACAGGCTCACCATTCACACACTGCCCAAGCTGCCTCCCAAGTTGCCTCCTCAGCCGAGAGAGACGCCCAAGTCCTCCCACTCCCGTCATGGTCGACATGCATCTGAAGCTGCCTCGTCCGGCCGCCAGCCGTCTCCCGCTCACCAGGGCTTATCAACATCTGCTTTTTCCATTCCGAAGGCAGGTATGGCACTGCCGTACATTCCGAAGGGCCAGCAGGGTATCAACCATGCAGCACTGGCACAGTTGTCCAAGCTCAGTCCACAGTATCAATCGCTGCTGCAAGCACAGGCTCAGCAGCTACTGGCAGCTGGGGTGCCGTTGCACCCTGGTGTTTTGTCACTTTCACCCTTCATGACGCCCGTCCCAAATCATCACGGACGGGGGAAGTCGTCTGGGGACAGCAGAAGTCGCCACTATAGGTCGGACAGGGTTCAGTCGCCCAACATACCTCCTCACACGTCCTCTTCCAGCTGGAAGGCCTGAATTTGAGTTTTAATGTTGGAGAAATTTTGCTACAGGACCCATGGTGGGGAGATAGTCTTTTATTGAATGGGTCTCTGGAACTGTGAGGAGTTTCTTTGGTGTAGATTGAACATACAGCCCATAGGTATAGGAATCGGGTATCACTTGCTTGTACTAACTAGATGTTGCGCTGAATGTTAAGGAATTGATCCTTGTCTGCTGTAGCTATTTTTTTTAGAAAATCGCTTATTAAATATTCATCTGGGATTTCTGGAAATTTGTCACAATGCCACTAAAATAGATATAATTTGTTAGATGTTGGAGGGGTAAATTATTTTGACATGGCACCATCTAGTTATTCCATCACAAGTGATACCAAACTCTTATGTCTATTGTTCGGCTAGACTTTTCACGAGAGAAATTTTGCAACTGATCGGGTCATGTTTGAGTGTGAGTAAATCAAAGTTTGTTTTTTGTGAAGTTGTTGCATTGTGTGTTGCAAAATTGCTTTAGTGCAAGTTCAGCATTTTCGGGCGTGTGTACCTATTTATCATTGATTGTATCCATGGAATTTATTTTTGTCTCATGTGTGTACGTGGGTGGGTCCATGTCGCCATTGCCTTCAGAATAGCTTTTATTTTTCTACTTTTTTTGCGGTCTAATTCGTGTTGGAAAAATATTGCAAAGCGGTTTTCATAATGAAGCGTGTTACTCAGAGACTGACAGTCATAATAAGTGGAGCTTGATTGTGATGCTTGAAACAATTCTTCATTGAACCTCCACTGCAGACAACTCTACACAAATTTGACAAAGAGGATTGGCTAGCCAAAATCTCTTGATGTTCTGTTTAATTATGTTTCTTGCTTTCTTTTGTATATAGATTTAAAAATATATAAACTGACACTTTCAACTTCTTGGAAAATCATGTTACACTAAAAGGTTAGTCAAGATTTCATTTGTAAATTTTATGTTTGGACTGATTGAAAATGTTACCAAGATTCTTTTAATAATTTGTATTATATACAAATATTTACCAGTTATTTATCTTTCTACCCAGCCAAATTTATAATTTTGCTTATTAAAATTATGATTATCTAAAAAATATTTTTTCAGAGACATGGAATAAAAGTAATGCTCTAATAATTTTTTATTCTTAATAAAAAGTCGGTTTTAAATGTGCTTTGTTGGTGTCTGCAAACTACAATGAAATACTAACACAAACTTCTTTTGCAAGATACCCATGGTTTCAACCAATTTAAGTTTTTTTTTTTTTTATCTCTCACAAACTAATGTAATGCCTGGTTAATATTTTCATTAAATTGAATAAATGGAATTTCTAAATTTGAATTGCATTCAATTAGATTGACATGATAAAAATTTATATTTAATTCATATTAAGTATGCTGGAACCAGCCTCTATTCACTTAGCCTTGTAAGCAGGAAGTATACCCATTTTGTAATTGAACCTTTAAAAAAAAAGTCATTGCTAAATATTTTCTATTTTGTTAATTTTATTGCAAAAATAACAGTTCCACATTATTTTATACACTTTTAGTTTATCTAATATTTTACTTAAACATGACTAAAAGCAACTAACAATTCTTGCAAGAAGTTAAAAGGACTGCTGTGTCAATACTTAATTGACCATCTATTTAATGACTGAAAGCAACTTTTTCTTTTTATGCAATATTTCCTATTGTTTTGGATTGTTTTCTTTCTTTTTTAATTATCAAAATGAATTTATCCCACTTATTTTCTTTAATGCTGAAGAGAATATAGTTTAGAAGCAATTGGGGAGGGGAATTAAAAAAAAAATTAATATTTTTCCTTACAATCTGATAATACATGATTTGAAAAATTGTTATAAGGTTGAGGTTTTTTAAATATTGCAGACATTACTTTAAAAAAAACATTAATGCAATAATTTTCTTTTCAGTAAGTAACCATACATATGTCAATTTAATATACCGGGTGTCAGAAAAGTCACTGACTCATTTGAAAAATTCATAGAAAAGCAACAAATTGTCGTATGAATATGCGGTTTGCACAATAATACTTCACAGGTTCACATCTTCACAGGTTTTGGCATCGTAAAAAAAATTACTTGAAAATTGTGTTCATAGGTAGAGCTGTACCGTCACAGTAAAAAAAAATGAAGTTTTTGAAATGTGTAAAGGCCTTTTCAGACACCCTGTATTTCTTATATAAAATACCTCAAATGTACTTCTATAAAAATACATCAATTATCAAAATCTTGTGAAGTTTTATAGTGTAAACTTTAAGCTACTGCTCTGTGTACATTCAAGGTCACTTATTACATTTCGAAGCTTTTGTGTTTGGAAATTCAACAAATATGTCTTGTAAGTGAATCTTGTGTACGTCATATTTTCTTTTCGCTTTTACTATTTTCTTGAGATTCTTTTTCGAATTATAAACTCTGGTGTATCGATGAAGAATCATCATCTGCTCATTGAAAACAAAATGGATTAAAAGTCATGCGAGATTCATCTGGTTGTACATATTCCTCAATGTGAGACGACATTGTATAAATTCAGTTTGTAGTACTTTTTAAACATGCTTACTCCTGTTGTTTATTTAAAAGGTAAGAAAAACTCAGATATTGTATTTTAACTTGATAACATTTTACGAAGAGAGCCTATATAAACCAAACGAGAAAACTACGTTTTGGTTTATATGCTATGCAGTTTTGTAAGACCATTTCCTATGACGTGATTACCTGTTTAATAGTGCTCATTAAGTTTTAAACCATGTGCTGGTAATTGTAGTTCTCACCATTTTAAAAAAAAATATTGAATTTGTTACATGAAAATGTAAATAAGTTAGTTAGAGTCGAACCAAATATATATTAGCATTTGAAAATAAATTTATAACTTTCCATGTTGTGTGTAGCTTTTTTTTATAAAAAATATGCAATGAAAAAAAAAAAGACTTAAGTTTTGCGAATTGATAATCTTTGAATAAGTAAAAGAGAAAACAAAATTTCGCAAAAATATATTTATCTCGTGTATAATAAATGTTAACATCTCTATATATATAAGGCAAAGCCCTCACTCATTCACTGACTCGCTCACTAATTCTCCCACTTCCCACATGTCCACAACTCTGAAAATTTGTTCAAATATCAACAATGGTAAACATAGAAAAAGTAAGCTATTCTGATCTCGATTAACCCACTTTTAGGGGTTAAACGAGGGATATTCGAATGTCCTACTTCCCATTTCGTCACAACTCTGAAAACTGGTGCGAATATCAACAAAGACAAACATAGAAAAGTAAGCTATTCCGATTTCTATTAACCCACTTTAAAAGGTGGAAAAGGGGTTAACCGATCCAAACGAGGAATATTTGAATATACCACTTCCCATATGATCGCAACTCTTAAAATTGGTACAAATGTCAACAATGATAAACATAGAACAAGTAAGCTATTCCGATCTCGATTAACCCACTTTAAGATGTAAAAAAGGTTTAAACATTCCAAACGAGGAATATTCGAATGTCCTTCCCATATCGTCACAACTCTGAAAACTGGTGCTAATATCAATGAAGACAAACGTAGAAAAAGTAAGCTATTCCGATCTCGATTAACCCACTTTAAGGGGTGGAAAAGGGGTTAAACGTTCCAAACTAGGGATATTCGAATGTAAAACTTCCCATATGGTCACAACTCTAAAAATTGGTATAAATGTCAACAAAGACAAACATAGAAAAGTTAAGTTATTCCGAGCTTGATTAACCCACTTTAAGGGGTGAAAAATGGGTTAAACGTTCCAAACTCGAATATCCCACTTCCCATATGGTCAACTCTAAAAATTGGTATAAATGTCAACAAAGACAAACATAGAAAAGTTAAGCTATTCCGATCTTGGTTAACCCACTTTTAAGGGTCGAAAAGGGGTTAAACGTTCCAAACGAGGGATATTCGAATGTTCTACTTCCCATTTCGTCACAACTCTGAAAATTGGTACAAAAAAGATAAACATACAAAAAGTAAGCTATTCCGTTCTCGATTAACCAACTTTAAGGGGTTAAACGTTCTAATCGCGGGATATTCAAATGTCTCTTTCCAATGTACTATTCACAATTATAAATTTTGTTAAAAATGCCAACAATGGAAAGTTCCTATTTTGATAAATCAATTTTTCGGGATCGAAATGTGAGCAAACGTCTGAAGTGTAAGTAGTTAGAAAATGACAGTCCGGGGCCATGGCGGGATGCGGGATGGTATGGTATGGTATGGGGGCGTGACCGAAAGGGGGCGTGACCGGATATGACGTCACAGGAAGTGACATCACAGGATATGCCGTCACCGGAAGTCACGTGACCGGAAGTGGAGTTGAGTTGTTCCCCTCCTGCTGTTGTTTTAGTTTCATTATAAGCTGTTTGTGTATGACGTCACAGTAGGTATGACGTCATAATGTGTTTTATATTAAAGTTTTGAGTGGTGGCAACACTTTTTTTTAGTTTCGGTTTATCTAGCAGACGGAGTTGAGTTGTTCTAGGACTGCTTCTTAGCGAATAAGTTAGAATGATAGGTTTTTATTGCGTGACGTCACAGTAAGTATGACGTCATAATGTGTTGTATATCAAAGTTTAGAGCGATGGCAACACTTTTTAGTGTCGATTTACCTTTAAGATGGAGCTGAATTGTTCTAGGGCTACTTCTAAACGAATAAGTTAGAGTGATAGGTATTTTTACTAATGACGTCACAGTGGGTATGACGTCATTCTATGTTAAGATTTACGTTTTAAGTGGTGATAACATTAGATATATACCAAATTTAGTTTTCAGGTGTTGGCAACGAGTTCTGATCGGTCAGCTAAATGCTCGCTTGTGACTGATAAGTTTTAAACATGTGACCAAAAGTTAACTCCTGATTGACTGTTTGGTTTTCTAGCGAGTTACTTACATATCCTTTAGCCAAGTTAAAATACCTGCAACAAAGTTACACAAAAAAAAAAATGTTAAATTTGAAAAGTTAATAAAAGGAAGGCCATTTGCTAAGGGTCTAAAGAACCCTAACCCCGAGCTACACGTGACATTTCAATATTTTACCAAACAATTGTTAAAATATCGACTATCGGACGTTGCCTTCATGGTAACTCATCTACCCACCCCCCCCCCCCCCTTCCCTAACTAATTTTGAATAAGTTAAGACTTTAGAATTACAATTAATAAATTTTGAAAAATTATTTATTAAAGGTGAGGACCCACCTCCAGCCCGATACCTCTTTTAGGAAGAATTGGTACCGCCTCACTCCACCCTAACAAAAAAAAAAAAACTTATTTCAAAGAACGTATATTTCCTTGAAATATGAGGTCACTAATCAACCATCCAATAATATCTTTTAAGAAGACATCATTACCTTAAATCCTAAACAATTTAAAATTTTAAAAAATCTGAAAAGAAGACTTGTGAGAACGTATATTTCTCTCATGAATTAAATTTAATGATCACATACAAAATCCTGAAAAAAAAAATTAACGTTAAATAAGTTTTTAAAAATTTAGTTAAAGTAATATTCTAGTTAAATTAAGGCTTAAAGAGATAAAAAAATAATAAAAATTTAAGGATTAAATGAATGATTTAAGGAATTTTGAAGTGACCATAGGCATAGCTGGTTATGCCATCTTCCAGCAGATACCGCTTGTCGTCATAGGCCGACAAGGCTCTCTTGGTTTGTTGGAGTGAGAAGATGTTTAAAAATTCACTTACCGAATAATCGAAACGAAATCTGCGAAGCTAAAATAACTGTGAATAACTACACAAGTACGAACAAAATCACGATGAGAAAAAAAACACGAAGTATTAAACACGTCTTTCACACTCAGGTATCTAAGTAGAAATGGCGAGACGGCAACTGGTAGCGTCTATATATGAGGGGTGATCACGTGACTTCACCGACCAATCAGGTTTCACGGTAGAGGGTGCTACTGACTATCGACCCGTCAGAAGGGAGGGGAGCGAGACTAGGGATGTTTCAACACGCTTCAACGCGTTTGCGAGTTGAGTTGTTGTGTAACGATCTTGCTTGAAACAGTTAAAGTGATAGATAATTTGTTCGTGACGTCATAGTGTAGCGAATGGGTTTTTAGCGTAGACAGTTGTTGCAATTGGAGTAATTATGAAATTTATTAAATATAAAGATAATATTTAGTAATAATTATCAGATTTTATTATTATTATTATAAAAAATAAACTTATAAAAAAAGTGAACGTGAAAATTTACTTTACGAATAAAAATCATGTCTTTAAAATGTGTACGAATATCACTAAATAAAAAAAAAAAAGTAACATACTTAAACTCTTTAAAATAAATAACTTTAACATTAACGTAAAAAATTTACTTTTCACATAAAAATCACTTTAAAATGAGTAAAAATATCGCTAAATAAGAGAAAAAAGTAACTTACTTAAAATTTCTAAGATAAATATTTAACCTTTACTCGAAAATTCCCTTCATATATAAAAATCACGACTTTAAAATATGACACGCAAGAGAAAAGTAACGTACTTAAACTTTCTACGACAAATAACTTTAACATTAACGTAAAAATTTACTTCACATATAAAAATCACGACATTAAAATGTGACATGTAAGAAGAATTAGCATACTTAAAATTTCTACGATAAATAATTTTAACATTTGAGTGAAAATTTACTACATATATAAAAATCATGTATTTAAAATATCGCTGAATAAAAGAAAAAAGTAACATACTTAAACTTTCTACGACAAATAACTTTAACATTAACGCAAAAATTTACTATATACATAAAAATCACGACTTTAAATTTGACATGCAGGAGGAAAGTATAACATACCTATAATTTCTACGACAAAGAATTCAAACATTGCCATTCATATCGTTAAAATGTATAATGACAACTCTAACTTTTAGAAAAAAGAAACACTAAAAATTTACAAGGCAAAGAATTTAAAATTGAACGTTAAAATTAACTTCACATGTACAATCATACTCTTATATCAACGATAAATAAGATAAAAAAGAAGCTCTAAAAATTTATAAGGCAAATAATTTAAATAATACGCGAAAATTTACCACACATATAAAAATTATGTCTTTCAAATGTGTAAGAATAACGCTAAATTAGAGAAAAAGAAATACTAAAAATTTATAAGGTAAGGAATTGAAACAATATGCGAAAATTTATTTCACGCATAAAATTTTTATCTTTAAAATGTGTAAGAATAATGCTAAATTAGAGAAAAAAAAATAACATACTTAAACTTTCTTCGACAACAATTTAAACAATACGCGACATTTTCATACACAATTATTTTCTTAGGTTAATGTTAAATAATGGGAAATTTAAAAGAATAAAAATTTCAAAGATAAAGAATTTTAACCTTTACACGAAAATTTACCTCACAAAAATATCATATCCTTAAGCTTTAACATGACAATTTACTCTTCATATACAATTAAACTCTTAGGTTAATGTTAAATAAAAGAAAAAGTAACATACTCAAAAATTTCTAAGATAAGCATAACGTAAAAATTTCATATCATGTGTTTAAAATGTAACATATAAGAGAAAAAAAAAAATAACATACTTGAACTTTCTATAGCAAAGAATTTAAGCGTTAGCGTAAAAATTTACTTTACATATAAAATTCACGTCTTTAAACGGGGTGATAAGCATGTGACGGTAATTAGCCAATCAGGTTAGCGGTAGGTGATACGCCACTTGCCGGCATTTTTAGACCGGAGGATGAGTCACGCTAATACTTGTTCAAACAGGTCGGGAGACTTGTACAGCAAGAACAACAGCATCGACGCACAAGCAGCGGGTGATGCTGCGGTGTGTCAGCAGGTCTTCGAGATTATCATTTTCCTACTTTTCCTTTTTCATAATGAAATGTTTGTGAAAACTTGGAATGAATGAAGTGGATTTTAAAGACACATTAGTAAGTGAAGGTAGAATTCGCATGGACTTTCTTCCAAAAAGTATGATTCACTTGGAGAATTTAAGATCATTTCTACTTGAAAACTTTTCTATTGTCTAAAACATTGAATATTGTTCAAACTCAGTGAGATTATATGCTACAATACGGGTAAAACTTAACAAAATTGTTACATAGAAGAAAAATAGTAAGAGATTTAAAATAAATACTAGTTATAGATACTCCAAGGAAAAAAATTCACCTCTACTTTTCAATCGGAAAATCAATGCAAGTTGGAAATTTATGTTACTTCAAGAAAGACTTAGACAATTTACTTTGTAATAATATACGTTAAGGTGTCGTATTAACTCGTGCAATACATGCTGACTAAGGTTTATTTTACTTGAAAGGTGAATTGGGGGAAAATATTAAATAAATTGTAGATATTAAATACATTGTAGATATGCATTTAAGTTTTGAAAATCACCTGCAAGACTTTTAAAACATCTTAAGAAAAATTGAATGAAACTTGCGAATTATATGTAAACTATATAACTTTTTATACTCTGAAAGGAAATCACAAGTAATTTAGTTAACTTTTTTCATGGTAACACTCATATTCAATGACATGTTTTTAAAATTTAACCTTCTTTACATGATAATAGTTATAAATTTTTTCAATCTCAGATGCGATATACTATTATTTCTAACATATATGTTACGAATTGTGTAAAGTTTTTAAAACTGTATATGCAAATCACCAATCAGAAACATAAAAATCTAACATCAATCAAACAAACTAAAATAATAAGATATTTTCCTTAGTGGAAATAGTTAACTACTCATGTGATGGAATATACTTAGAAAATTTAAATACTGAAAAAAGTTTGCTAGGCAAACTTAAAGAATATTTTTTTTTCTTGTGAAAAACTAGCATAAATTTGGAAAATGTAGAGTTTGTTACTACGTAAAATTGAACATCATCTGGACAAACTAAATTATACATGAATTTTTTTTTATTTGAGAGGTGCTGACAATATATCATTAATATAGAGATTTTTAACTTCCACCCATAATTTCTAAATAACTTATACATAAATTTCAGAAAAACTGAAACGGAATGTGTTTTACAAGAGGCTTATTTTGTAAGATGAATATTCAATATTAATATAACTGAGCAAAGTTCATTCCGGAAAAAACTTGTAAAAGATACTTATATTTTGAAAATAGTTTGAAATATCCTTTTAAATTTATGAATGCTCGCTTTCGAAAGACACAAATAAAACTGATATTACTCATGATAATTAACACATACATAACATTAGTCAAACAAAGTGAAATTTTTATTGCTTGTGACCGATAACTTTTCAGTGAAGCAGAACTTACATAGGAAATTTGTGCAAACTTTTTCAACTTTTAAACCAAGTATCATGTAAAATTATAAATTACGATAGGAAATAGCATACTTCAGAATCGGAACAAGTCTTGTAGTTAAGCTAAATGTATTTCTCAAGGAATTGAAAGCATACCAGAGAAGTCCTTATCATTTCGCATCTTTTCTCATGTTGCAAGAAGACATACTTTGTAAAAGATCGTCTTAGCACTTAACAAAAATCAGTAAAAATAAATATATTTTCTATGGCAAAGATAAAACTTCACAACTTAATTACTTAAATTTAGCTAAGTTGCATATGGTTTATTCACATAACTCGCATGTGCTTTGAATGGTAAGTATGATTATAACTTTTCACTAAATCTTGTAATACGTCAATGTATCTATGAGTATTTTTAGCAGTAAAGTACTTCCACATTTTAGTTTTAATACTTCTATTCCAACGCTCGACTATGTTTGCTTTCGACAAATTATATGTCGTGAAAAATCTAATCCCCTTCTTTTTTAACAAGGTCTGAAATAGATTATTCTTAAATTCCGTTCCCTGATCAGTCTGAAGTGATTTCGGAGTTCGTTGATCGAATATTATTTGAAAAGCCTCAACAATATCTATACCTCTCTTTCGTTTCAGAGGAATTAGCCATCCACACTTTGATAGCACATCAATACAACTCAAAATAAAGAGATAACCATCATTAAACTTTTGGAGACTTGACATATCCACCAAATCCGCTTGCCATTGCTGATCAATGTTATAAACAATCACCCGATTCGTAGGAAATTTATGACGAATGGACTTGTGTAGAGTGTACGCATCCACCCCCGTTAGCCATTTCTGTATCGTTTTCTTGGGAATCTTTCTTCCTGAGGCACGGTATAATGCATCGATACCACCGAAACTTGCTACATGACCCGGGTCTTGATACGTCGCATTCATTACAGCAAGAAATTTTATTAACTCTTATCTGTATCCTAAGTCTTAACATTTTCACATTGAAATAGATAAGTTTCCAGTTTCATTGAGACGAAGCGTAAAATCGATAGCGAATCGATCACTACTACTTAAAAAATAAATAAATAATAATGCAACACATAAACAAATACACAAGTATGCAGTATTCACAACCTCACTCGATAGAACCATACTTGCAACTACCACATTCAACTATAAACTTTACCTTATAAAGAACAAAACTTGATAAAATTAATATCCTTAAGATCATACCAATACCTTAAAATTCCTTGAAACTCCGTTTAAATGCAAAATTCCCACTATATCCCCTCTGTGACGTAGCATAAATATTTTTCAAGCAAGAACGCTATCTTCAATTCCCACCACGTGGTAATTTTTCTGCAAGTTTTAAAATTAGTTTAAATTATATTTTATAATTATTCATCAACTATTACTTAAATCTTTCCATTTCAACAAGTATCAACGTTAAAAACCCACGTGATAATTTTTCTATAAATAAATATTCATTTAATAAATAAGCGCCAATACCTTATCTGTTTAAATGCTAGATTCCAGCCATATCATCATTATGACGTCATGTGTTAAAAGCCAATGAGTTTATATTTTGCAATCATTATCAACAACTCAACTCGCAAACGCGTTGAAGCGTGTTGAAACATGCCTAGTCTCGCTCCCCACCCGCTCTGATCGGTTAGAACCAAGCAGCGCCCTCTACCGTGAAATCTGATTGATCGGTGAAGTTACGTGATCACCCCTCATATATAGACGCTACCGGTTGCCGTCTCGTCATTTCTACTTAGATTCCTGAGGGCGAAAGACGTTTATCGTGTTTGCTTAGTATTTGCTTATTGTGCTTGTTTATCATATTTTGCTGCTACTTTAGCTTTTTTCTGATTTCATCTGAATTATTCGGTAAGTAAATATTTAGTATTTGTGAAATGTTAGTATCTTTTAAGTAATATATATATATTAAAATGTGTTAAGTATGTTAAAGTAGTCGATTCATGTATTACATAAAAATTATTTCCAACTTGTATTGAAAATGTATGTTTTTCTTTCGATATTTATATATATATTTTTTAAATTTCAGTTATTTATAATGTCATCATCACGTTCTCCTTCTCCCATGGATATCGTTATGGAAGTTAATGACCAAGTAAGTGTTCTTTTAGTAATATATTTTTAAATTATGTTTGAATGCTTATAGATTGTATTTATTTCAAAATTACTTACTATGTATCTAAAAGAATATTCTTTAAATAAGGTTAAACTTGTTGCTTTTAAGTAGATGAATGTTTAATGTCTAAGATAAATTTTAAACTGTGTTATTTAACGTCGCATAATTGATTTGTTCACTTAAAACTTTCTCAATTATATTTAAAATTCATGTCAATAATATATTCCTTAAAACTTTTTCTAAATGTTGTTCATTAGTATAAGATTCACGCCATAATTTGTATTACATTTGTACTTGGTATTTTTTCTAAATGTCATTCACTTGAATATTAGTATTAGATTCACGCCAAAATTTTCATTGCTTAGTAATTTTCAATGTTGTAACTATTCAAAGTCGCCCCAAATTCACGCTGAAATTTTCATTACTTTTTGTACTTAGTAATTGTCAGTGCAGTAACTTTTCAAAGTTGCCCCAAATTCAAGCCAAAATTTTCATTGCTTTTATACTTAGCAATTTTCATTGTTGTAACTATTCAAAGTCGCCCCAAATTCACGCCCGATTTTTCTCTGACGTAAAAAACTTAGAATAATTTCTCAATATCTTACTTTAGGAGGTTGTTGTTGAATCTACTGGTGCTGCTGGGCCTTCTAATGCTGCATCCACCTCACGCGGTTTACATGTAAGTATTATTTCAATCATTTAGGTGAAATAATATTAACTTTTAAAACATGTTACTCAAAATTTCTATTTTCAACAGGTCTGTACCATCTGTCAGAAGGGTTTTACACAGAAATTTACTCTTACCCGGCACATGAAAATCCATCAGAAAACTGTAAGTATTACATTCTAAAGATAAACTATTGTTTAGAATATGTTAAAATAGCTTATTTAAATGTTAAATAATTTTCTTAGGTACTTGCTGCTGGACCCTCACAACATGCTGCATCCTCAATTGCTGGACCTTCCAATGCTGGGAATTCCAATGTTGAAGCTCATGTAAGTATTTTTTTTTTTTTTCTTGGAGAATGAATTTTTAGAATTAATAGTTTTTCAGAGAAGAATTTAACAGTTTATCGAGATTTAAAATATAGTGCTTTCAGATTGATGTATTTTACAAGTAGAAGAAGAGAAAGTTTTTTTTTTTTTTTTTTGTAATAAAATGTGTTTTAGGAAAAGACAAATTTTAAATAATATGTCTACTATTACTGTGAAATAATGTCATGTAACTTATCACAGTTTTATTGTCAACAGATATGTCACATCTGCGAGAAGACCTTTGTCCAGAAATGTCATCTCAATAGGCATTTGAAGAATCATGCTGGCAAGAAGAATTTCACCTGTGAGATATGCCAGAAGTCCTTCACACGTAATGCTGACTTAATCCGTCACATGGAGAGTCATCAATCCGCCACCCCTCATGCCTGTCCTGATTGTGGAAAGAGTTTCGGTCGTAAGGATGTTATGATGCAACATCTGCTCACCCACCTTCGAGTTGCCCGAGTAGGAGGAAATCAACCAGCACCCTCTGCACATAGAAGGAGGAGAGTTGAGGTGAAGACGTCTGATGTCTTTGCCACCCGTCATTTATTCCCGAGTGAAGAGGCAGTTGGAGACCTGCTTCTCTTCATTAGGGAAAGCACTCCCCAAGTTCAGGATGTGCTACAGGAAGAGTTGGGAGAGAAGAGGGCCATCAAGTGGTATGTTGTATCTAAAATCCGGTTCGTTCGTAAGAGTGATGAGGGAGATGAAGAATTTGCCACGCCCTATTTCCGGAGCAAGGTGCAGATGGAGCTGGATGACAGCGACCTCCCTGAACACATCGATCAAGCCTTCGCCAAAATCAAGTCCTCCTTCGATGAATTCATCGAGCGGGGATCTGGATGGGTCCTCGATGAAATTATTCATTTGGAGGTGAAGACTGCCACATACCAACCTCTAGCCCCTGCCAGCCACTTCAAGTTACCCAACAAGTTAGCAGCGAAGCAGGCCGTCCTCAACATCCAGAATGAAGACACTAAATGTTTCATCTGGTCTGTCCTGGCTGCCCTCCATCCAGTTGCTCATGGTAACCATCCGTATAGGGTCGACCACTATCTGGAATTCGAGCAGGAGCTCAAAATGGGAAATGTAAGCTGTCCCGTCCAACCGTGCAAAGTTCGTTTTGTGGAGGCACTGAATAATCTGAGAATAAACATCTACGGCTATGAAGATGATGAGATACTACCTCTATATATCTCTAAGAGGGAGGATCCTGAGGTAATCAACCTCCTCTACATCATAGAAGGAGAGAGGCAGCATTACTGTCTAATTAAGAGTATGTCCAGGCTTCTCACCAACCTCACTAAACATGATGGAAAGTGTTTCTATTGTTATAGCTGTCTGCATCGTTTTACCAAGGAGGAGACTCTCAAAGCACATGTCCCGTACTGTAATGAGCACTCACCCCAACACATCAAGATGCCGACTCCAAAGGACTGTGTACTGAAATTTAGTCAGTACAAGTTCACCCAGAAAGTCCCGTATATCATATACGCGGACTTTGAGGCCCTTGTAGAGAAGTTGGATGACACCACCCCCTCCCGCACTATGAAGATAGCTACCCACGTCCCTTGTGGATATGCGTACGTTATAATAGGTCCAGATAGTAAGCCGACCAAACCCATCTCTGTCTACAGGGGAGAAGATGCAGTGGACCACTTCATCAGTAGTATCATTGCAGAGAAGGACGAGCTGGCGGTGAAGCTGACCACCATTGTCCCGATGAAACTCACTCCCCAAGACCAGCATGCTATTAATGCTGCAACGCACTGTGGCCTCTGCAAGGGCCGACTAGGAACTGATCGGGTGAACGACCACGATCACTTGACCGGTCAGTTCCGTCAAGTGCTCCACAATGAATGCAACCTTGCTTTCAGGTTGCGGAAAATGATTCCCTGCGTCTTCCACAACCTGAAGAATTATGATTCGCATTTGATCATGCAGGGGCTAGGGAAAGTGGCTGACCATGACATTGGAGTCATCCCTACAACGATGGAGAAATACATCTCCTTCTCCATCACTAAGAAACTTGACAAGATCCCGGTGACTCTCCAGTTTATTGACAGTCTCCAGTTTCTGAACGCATCGCTTCAGAAACTTGTCGATAATCTGGAGAGAGACAAGTTTCACATTTTAAAGAGATCTATCGCATCTAACCATGGTACGTAATATAGTCAATGTTAATATTATATAAATGTTCTCTTAACAATATCATTTAATTTTTATTTTTTTTTTCCCTTAGATCTCTTGCTGAAGAAGGGAGTGTACCCTTATGAGTATATGGACTCGTTCACTAAATTTCAACAAACATCTCTGCCACCTCAGCAAGCCTTCTATAGCACCCTTACAAACTCCTCCATCACCGATGCAGATTATGGTCATGCTCAAGTTGTTTGGGAAGCTTTCGGCATCAAAGACCTTGGCGAATATCACGACCTGTACGTGAAGACGGATGTGCTCCTCCTCGCAGACGTATTCGAGAATTTCCGCCGCCTAACTCTGGACTTTTACCAGCTAGACGCCGCCCACATGATGACGTCTCCGGGGTTAGCGTGGCAAGCCGCTCTCAAGATGTCAGATGTCGGTTTGGATTTATTCACCGACATCGACATGCACCTCTTCATAGAGAAGGGTATTCGGGGAGGAGTCTCCGTCATCACCCATCGTCATAGCCAGGCAAACCATCCAGGCTGTCCTGAATATAATGCTGCTGAGGAGAAGAAACATATATTGTACCTGGATGCCAATAACCTCTATGGTAAGCATGAATTTACTTTAAAACTGTCATTTTTTTATTTAGCTTCTATGTTAATATTGAATGATTTAATTGGATTTTTCTTTCAGGTTGGGCCATGTCTCAATACTTACCTGTTGGTGATTTTCAGTGGGTGGACCCTGAAAATATCTCTACTAAAACCATCTTGGACCAAGCAGATGATGCAGATGAGGGCTTCATCCTAGAAGTGGATCTCGACTATCCTGCTGAACTCCACGATCTCCATAACGATTATCCTCTGGCTCCCGAACGCTTCACCATAAAGCCAAATATGCTGTCTCCTACCGCCCTCGAGATTTTGGAAGAAATGCAGATGAAGCCAGCTTCTTCCAGCGAGAAACTCGTTCCGAATCTTCAGTCAAAGAAGAATTATGTTATACACTATCGTAATCTGAAGCTATATCTTTCCTTGGGACTGAAACTAACTAAAGTTCATAGAATTCTAAAATTCTACCAACAACCTTGGCTGAAGGACTACATAGCATTTAATACGGAGCAGAGAAAACTGGCCAAAACATCGTTTGAAAAAGATTTCTTCAAACTTCTCAACAATGCGGTGTTCGGGAAAACAATGGAAAATCTGAGGAATAGAGTGGATGTTCAGTTGGTGAACAACCCACATAAAGCCAAGAAACTGGTCGCGTCTCCTGCCTTCCATGCCTTCACTGAGTTTGATAACAGCTTGGCAGCAGTACAAAGAAAAGTGAAGAGTCTCACACTTAATAGACCCATTTATGCTGGTTTCGCCATCTTAGAATTGAGCAAGGTTTTAATGTATGATTTCCACTATAATGTCATCATGAAGAAGTATGGAAGTAATGCCCGCCTACTATTCACCGACACAGATTCACTCACTTATGGACTCACCACCCCAGATCTGACTGCTGACTTACATCAGTTAAAGGGATTTTTTGACTTTTCTGACTATCCACCAGATCATCCCCTACACGATGTGTCTAACAAGAAGAAGATCGGCTACTTTAAGGATGAACTTAACGGAAAATCTGCTTTGGAGTTTATAGGGCTTCGTTCCAAAATGTATTCCATTTTAAGCGAGTGTGGTGAGAAACAAACGGCCAAGGGAATCGCAAGAGCAGCTCAAAGACAGCTAAAACATCAGACCTATAGAGACTGTCTTCTCAATCGACAACCTTCGTCTGTGGTTCAGCATCGGATCGGTAGTGAAAAACATCACATTTTCTCCATCCAGCAAAGAAAGCGAGCGCTCTCGGCATTTGATGACAAGCGATATCTGTTGGAGGATGGTATAACTAGTTATGCCTATGGTCACTACAAAATTCCTTAAATTTAATTCTTCTAACTTAATTTTTCGCAATTCATTAACTATAGTCATTATTTTTACTAAAATATTACATTAACTTAATTTTTATAAAAACTAAAATTAGTATATTTTCAGGATTTTGTTAGTGACCATTAAATTTAATTTTGGGAAATATACGTTCCCCCAAGTCTTCTTCAAAAAACTGGACACTCTTAAATTTAATTTTTAATGTAACTCTATTCTAGAAATAGTTTGTGTCCAACATTAATCTTTTAGACTAAAACTTTAAAATTGTTAAGAGGTGAAGATATCTTCTTAAAGGATATCATCGGATGGTTGATTAGTGACCTCAAGTTTCAAAGAAATATACGTTCTTTGGAATAAGATTTTTTTTTTTTTGTTAGGGTGGAGTGAGGCGGTACCAATTCTTCCTAAAAGAGGTATCGGGCTGGAGGTGGGTCCTCACCTTTAATAAATAATTTTTCAAAATTTATTAATTGTAATTCTAAAGTCTTAACTTATTCAAAATTAGTTAGGGAAGGGGGGGGGGGGGGGGGGGGTAGATGAGTTACCATGAAGGCAACGTCCGATAGTCGATATTTTAACAATTGTTTGGTAAAATATTGAAATGTCACGTGTAGCTCGGGGTTAGGGTTCTTTAGACCCTTAGCAAATGGCCTTCCTTTTATTAACTTTTCAAATTTAACATTTTTTTTTTGTGTAACTTTGTTGCAGGTATTTTAACTTGGCTAAAGGATATGTAAGTAACTCGCTAGAAAACCAAACAGTCAATCAGGAGTTAACTTTTGGTCACATGTTTAAAACTTATCAGTCACAAGCGAGCATTTAGCTGACCGATCAGAACTCGTTGCCAACACCTGAAAACTAAATTTGGTATATATCCAATGTTATCACCACTTAAAACGTAAATCTTAACATAGAATGACGTCATACCCACTGTGACGTCATTAGTAAAAATACCTATCACTCTAACTTATTCGTTTAGAAGCAGCCCTAGAACAATTCAGCTCCATCTTAAAGGTAAATCGACACTAAAAAGTGTTGCCATCGCTCTAAACTTTGATATAAAACACATTATGACGTCATACCTACTGTGACGTCACGCAATAAAAACCTATCACTCTAACTTATTCATTTACAAGCAGTCCTAGAACAACTCAACTCTATCTTAAAGGTAAATCGAAACTAAAAAGTGTTGCCATCGCTCTAAACTTTGATATAAAACAAATTATTACGTCATACCTACTGTGACGTCATACACAAACAGCTTATAATGAAACTAAAACAACAGCAGGAGGGGAACAACTCAACTCCACTTCCGGTCACGTGACTTCCGGTGACGGCATATCCTGTGATGTCACTTCCTGTGACGTCATATCCGGTCACGCCCCCTTTCGGTCACGCCCCCATACCATACCATACCATCCCGCATCCCGCCATGGCCCCGGACTGTCATTTTCTAACTACTAGTGTAGTAATACGAATTTCTGTATATTTGTAAATATTTCGTAGCATTAATTATGTAAAAAGATAAATTTATGTACATTTAGCATAAGGCAGTGCAATAGTTTGTCTTACTTTGCTTTCCTACAATGTGACCCTTAATACATACCTGCCAACTTGTACGAATCATCCGTACAATGTACGGATTTTTACTATTTTGTACGGGTGTACGAACAGCTAAAAAAATCGTACGGATTTCACGGTACTTTTCGTTTTTTCCCTAAAACCGTTTTTTTTTTTATAAATATTTTTTTAAGTCACCAACGAAACCGAAACGATTTTCCAAAGCTGCCGCGTCCGTCAAAATATTTATTCACACTCCAAGATTGCGCATATGTTCAGCACTAAAGCTCGTTGGCGAGGATGCATTGTTTTCTTTTCTGTTGCCGACTAGATTTGGCAAACCAAACCACTGCTTCGATTTTTCGGGCTTTACAGATTAATAAAGAAGCAGAAAACCGATAGTGCTTTAGTTTTTTAATTCTACCTTCTTTTGGACTGGACTCCAAAACGTAAATAATAGTACTGGACTTGCGCGTAAATAATAGCACAAAACACGGCGCCGGGGATGCACTGTTTTCATTTGTGTTGCCAACGGGACCTGGCGAACCAAACAACTATTGCTTTGCCTCAGACTTAAGGGATTAACAAAGAATCTGAAAACCAAAAATGCTTTAGATTTTGGTTCTTCCTTCTGTTTGGACCGTACAATAATGTTGCGTGTATATAATAAAAGTACTTAAGCGCGGCGCCGGAAATTCATTGTTTTCATCTGTGTTGCCGACGGGATTTGGCGAACCAAGCAACTGTTTCGTTGTCTCGAACTTTAGAGATAATAAAGTAGAAAACTGAAAGTGCTTTAGTTTTTTTTTTATTCTTTCTTCTTTTGGACCGTACTCCAACGCTGCGCACTAAATCGCGACGCCGCCGTTTTCAATTGTTTTGGCGGCACTCACCGAACGACTGTTTCGTTTTCTCGGACTTTAGAGATTAAAGCACTTTCGGTTTTCAGCTTCTTTGTTAGTCTTAATTATTTATTTTAAAATATCCAAGTTAAACAATCCTGGTGTAAAATTCCAGAAAATATCAAGTTTTTTTTTAGTTTACTTCAAACCAAGCGGTTTACTTCTAATCATCAGAAATTCAAACAAAGAAACAAATTTTGCATTCTGCTCTATCTATGCATCTGATATTAAGATTTCTCATGGAGGATTTACTGATGTCGAAGTTCATATCAATTTTAAAAAGCACAGTGACAACATCAAATGTAATAATACGAATTCGAAAGCCTGCATAATTGATATTTGTGCGTGTGATTAAACACTTTGAATACCACCAACTCATTGTATGTTTCATTAGAGTTTTTGTGTCATAAAGCATGTTTTATTTAGGTGTAATGTAGACTAAATCTTAAACCTCATCAGAGATTTCATCGTAAAGTTTAAATTTGATTTATTTTTAAATCCAAGTTAGTTTTTTTATTTTATAATTTCCATTTTGTGCTAAAATGTAACAATTTGTTATATTTGAGAGCAATTTAATACTATGCAATTTTTTAATTTTTTTTTTTTTTTTTTGCATTTGTAATAGAATTTCTATTTCTATATTACATTCATAAATATTGTCGCTATTTGACTTTCCATGAGTCATAGGAATGCAAATATTTGTTCCGTAAAAATTGTACTAATTTGAAAATGCCAATGTTGGCATGTATGCCTTAATATGCTTGAAAACGAGTTTTACAGAGATAATGCTGGGAAGCGAGTTTTACAAAGATAAGGCTATTTAACATTATGGTAATGGCAATCTCGCCAATTCGGAGAGATAGAGCCAAGTTGGCGACGATTTTAGCGACTAATTTTGTCGCCAAGCTTGGCGACATTTTCGGTCCCCACATGTACATGTATAGGACTTTTCAATTACGATCTGGAAAGTCCTCCAAATTTCCATTTCTAGAAGATTCGCGAAGTATTGTCTTCCTATATAAGGCCGGCCGTGAGTGGAGTTAGTTAAGTCAGTTGACTGGAGTTACTGAGTTAGCTGTCTCAGTTCGCATTCAGAGTAGTTTTAAAAGCGAACTGTATTGCATTGTCTTTTGTGGCGATTTGTAGCAGTTGTGTATCAAGTTTTTAACTGCTGTTTTGTGCTCTATTGTTGTGTGAAGAGCTGTATTGAGTCTACTAGAACGTGAAGTTCTGGAGTTATATCGGAATAAATTTCTGCAAGTTTTGATCTGCTTTGGCTTCAAGTCTTTCGAACCCATCCACGCCACAACTGGTGTCAGAAGTGGGATTTGAATGCCGATAACCAGAGCAATGGCGGAACAAGATGAAAATTTAAACAGCTCTTTGCCTTCATGCAAGAAATGAAGAAGGAAATATCCAAAGGGCAGGAAGCAATGAAAGCGAGCCAAGAACCAATGAATGCGAGCCAAGAAGAGATGAAGAAGGATATCCGATGGGCAGGAAGAAATGAAAGCGGGCCAAGAGGAAATGCAGAAGAATATTGCTGCGATCTCTGCCAGACAGGAGGAATTAAAGGGTCATCTTTTAGCAACTATGGAAGAAAGCGTGAAACAAATAGAAGACAAATTTGAAGAGAAATTCGAGAATGTCGAAAAGAAGTGTAATAGTTTAGAAGAAATATTCGAATTCAAGTTTAATGATTTGGAGAAAATGTAGAGATTCTGGAAGAGAAGAATCTAGAAGAAAATTTGAGTGAGATAGAAGAAAAGATAGACCGAATGTTAGAGAAGAGACTGTCGAGCAGAACTGTTTCGGAAGATTTGAAATGTGTACCAGTTACCTTCCGACCTTCAATTAAGCTTTTGACTTACGATGGAAAATCTTTCTGTATAAGACCCAATTCACAATTGTCGCCAATGCCAACGGATGGGACTCTGTGACAAAAGCCTGCCAGTTAGCTGCATCTCTGCTAGCTGAAGCTGCAGATATACTACAAATACTTTCCGAAGAGCAACGCTTATAGACTTCAACGCACTCTCAAGTGTATTAGAACTGCGGTTTGGCGAAAAATGTGTGAAGTACTACAGCAGGCTGCAGTTGAAATCTCGCCAACAGAAGGCTACCGAAACACTCCAGAAGCTCGCCACGGATGTTGAGAGGCTCTCCCATCTCGCCTTTTCAGACTGCCCTGCTGAAACGAGAGAAATCCTGTCTCTACAGTACTTCGTCGATGGCATCAGTGATGTTAGAGATACAGAAGGCCCCACGAATGGCAGACGTCAAGGATTTAAAAAGTGCTTTAGTGTATGCCATGAAGTACGAGGTAGCCCAGCAAACAACTTTAATCAAAATCGTTAGATCCGTTTTTTAGCTATTGCTGAAAAACATGGTTTTTCCTGATTTCAAACTTATGCGCGTGAGCGATTTTGACGAAAATCTTATTGGTAGGTCCCATGGACACCATTAAACCCGCACACCAAATTCGAACATCGTAGGTTAATTTGTCCGGGACTCATGCTGACCACGTACATACAGACAGACATTTTTTAAGCTTGGTGTCCACTATTGCTAAGCAGATCAGAGCGGAGTGGATTAGAGCCAATTACAAGGCTGCCAATGTCTACTATAGCACGAGCCTCGAACTACAATGGATGTTAACAGCCTTGTAATTGGCTCTAATCCAATCCGCTCTGAACTGCTCTGCTCTGCTTAGCGATAGTGGACGCCAAGCTTTTAGAGTCCACTTTTTTGAAATCGGGATGTTTCAAAACGTGGGGAAATGTAATTTTTTTTTTTTTGACGGAATACTGTACTTTTATTACCCTATGTAATACATATGGGTAACTGAAAATAATAATCTAATCAGCAGCACCATCAAGGGCGCAGACAGAATTATTTTCCAGAGGTTGCGAGATGTTTTAAATTGGTTCGAGCCTTGATTTTTAATTGGATTTGGAAAATAGTTATATTAATACATCAGGGGGGTAGTCAGAGATTTTTTTCAGGTGGGGATATTATATTATGTGTCAACAAATCATAAGAAAACCATTTAAATCTGTCATTTGAAACGAAAATAATTTTTTGTGATTTAATAACAAATAGATTTTTTTTGGGGAGGGGGGATATATCCTCATATCCCTTTATCTGGCTACTCACCTGCTATAAATTTCTGTTCCCTTAAATGCTTTGAAATTTCTTTCATACTCATGTTGTCCATTGATTCATGCTCACCTGATCCTGTGGGGCTAGTGCTCTGGGCCTCTCATGCCAAAGGTGCCAGAGGTTTGAATCCTGGATTAGGCATATGGATATTCGTTGTGGTTTGAAATCTACGTTAAGTTATAGGTACCAGTTTGATTAGCCGCTATTGTACAAAAAATAGGTCGTTGAGGGTTCAAACCAACTGTTGATTCATACCACTTTACATTTAATTTTCAAATCCATGAGGGTTGAGCACTACCAGAAGTGTCTAGATCAGTATCCTTTTCTTTCCACTCCATGTCTAGGGAGAAAATGATATTGTTTTTTCAATAATGAATTGTATACTCATAAAGATAAATGTGTAAATAAATAATTTGGCATATTTATGGTTCGAGTGGATCAGTTTTGACTGTATTTTTCAAACGGAAATATTTTACTTGTTCAAAAAAAAAAAAGGAAGTCGATGCACCACAGAATAAAAATGAAAATTATTACCCCGTTTCTTATTTTCTGCCTTGAAAAATATCATACCTTCAGCTTGATATATTCAATTACAAAGTTGAATATTGTATTCTTTCCTATTACAAGAACTTTGACGTCATAAAAAAATGCGCTATAAACATTTATAGATTTTTTTTATTCAATCTGTTACATACCAGATAGTATTATTGAACAAACCAAACAAACTGGATTTGAAATTCAAATTTAATGGCTGAGTGTTTTAGCTTTTTCTCGTTATTTAAATAATAATGAATTCGCCATCTTTAAATACCAGAGTTGTTTCCTCTGCATCCGATAGCTTTCCAGAAAAAAACGTGAAGGTGAAGTATATTTTAAAATTTCACATTTCCGTTTATATAGTTTTTGGAATTGATACGATTATGTATGATTTAGTTTTAAATCGGTGATATTACTTTTTAAAATCTTTATAAATAACTCATTTAGATATGGTTTAGAGTGTCAATAAATTGAAATACGTTTTTTTTTTTTAAGTCTAAGGTCAACAATTTTCTATATAGTATATAAAGCTTTACTTTTTTTAACGCATATTCTTTGAAAAATTTACGACTGCCCAAAAGTACAATCTAAATATCCCCTATTCCCCATTATGAACTTTTCTAGGTCTTGCACAGCATTAATAAACTATAAAAATGCTAGGTCTATCAAGGTGCCTTATGGAACAATATACATTTCCTTCCCGTATAGAATTTTAAATTGTGATTCGGAATATTGCTTCTCAATAAGTCATTTGTTATTGTATGTTTAACTAATTGTAATTTTTTAAAATTTGTACCCAATGATATAAATTTGCCACGTAACAGCTTAAAGAGGTTCCCTATAGTGTTTAAAAAAACAACACAGAAAATCTGGTAAAACTTCCAAGTACAGTACAGATTCTGCGCCAAGAATTGTATACATGAAACCGTGCCAAATTATGGCAACCTTAGGCAGTTCACTTGTTTTTTTAAAAAAATGTTGGCGGTTGGCATTTGTTGGTGAAAATCATCTTGGTGCAGAATCCGTTTCGTACTTGGAATTTTAACCAGAAATCAATATTCTTTTGTTAAATGGGTACCAATTGGTGCCAAGACTAAATGTTTACACGTTTAATTGTCTTGTATATGTATCGCCAAACTTAAATGTTTACGGTTTGACATACAGGGTTGCTATAGCATTATTTTACAGGAATTTTTTTATAGAAATGGTTTTTCTTCTTTATAGAATATCTTGTCTTTTATAGAATAGTTTTTTTTTTTATTGGAATTATAAATGATTTGAAGATAGTTAATTTGGGGGAGTTAGGTCTGCAATTTGGCAGCTTTTATTTGGTATCCAGCTTATGGAATAGTATCGAGAAATCTTGTGTGGGTCAGTGGATTCAAAACAATTCGTGGGGTCACTGGATCAAATCCCTGTGTTGTAACACTTCTATATTCATTTTCAAAAACAAGTAAACATGGCTGTGCTTATGAGTCAATTTTCAGGATTCAGTTCTTTCAGGTTTTCTCCTGACTTGTGTGCATGAGGTAAGAGTTCAGCTAAATGCTTGTTCTTTGCTTTAAAGCCTATATCTTAGTTACTTGCCTTTGAAAAATTAAGTGCTCGGGTGAATTAAATATCACTGTGGAGTATTGAAAAGTAAACTCGTACTCAGTAATTTTTAAATCCTTTATATTAATTTCGATTTTGTGTGTGGCTGGGTATGTCAATGGCGAGCTAATTTGCGGAGGCCTAATTAACCCCCTTACCGTCACAAAATCAAGCTGAAACTTGGCAGATAGATTCAATGTCGATGACAATGCATTCGATCAAATTCTGGCGACTGTAACTAAAAAGTCGCTTTTACAAAATACTTGTAAACCAACTTGCCGACATCCAATTGCGCTGATATAGCATTGAAGTAACTCTTTCATGTTGCCAAAATTGTTTTAATAAATAAATAATAAAATTAATTTATTCAGAATAAATAAAAGATATTTGGGTGTGAGTTCATAAATTCATATTCATTTTTAATGAATAAATTTTTAGGACTAGTTTACTGTATATTTTGCTTGTAGAGATGTTTTTAATATTTAAAATTAGATGCCAACTCTAACTACATGCAGGCAACAGAAACGATGCTTTGTCAATGAATATAAAAATTTGCAATGTATAGAAAGGATTTTTAGAAAACTTTTTTATCTGTTATATTATTAGCTTTTATGCCTGCCTAAAATTTCAACTACCTAAATAAGCTGTGATTGGCCTTTTCTTTTATTCCAAACAATAATTGTTCAGCAAGTTTAAATTTTATTTTCACAATAAAGGAAATACAAAAGTTTATTCTCAGGATCGCTACACATTAACCACTTTAACAGTAATAAAGTGCTGAAGTACTTCATTTTATAAAAATTAAATGTATTGTTAATTCATTGAACCAGTAACTTTATGCATTTTCTGAGTTTATCCAAAGTAGTTAAAATTGGATTTTTACTATTTTTGGTATTGTAATTTTTTTTATTTTCCAAAATCTTGCAGCTTCCAAGCATAAAAGATTTTACAATAATAAAGCCAATTAGCAGAGGAGCTTTTGGGTAAGATTTTTTTAATTCAAATTTCTAAAATAATTTATTTTATGATTGAATAATCTTGTATGGAAACAGTTTCTGTATGCAATGTGCTTTCTATTAAAGTTTTATTGCAATTTAAAATTTGTTTCATGAGGAAATCTAAAGCACTATAATCTTTGGTTCTTACGTTTCTTTCAAATCTCACTCTTTTCTATGGACACCATCGTTACAATGAGTTTCCAGGCCTAATTTTTTCAGTAGTGTAAATGCAATATTATAGAAAATATGTGCATTAGGGCGCGTCTTATTTTCAAATGTGTTAATTTTTTACAGGACATACTTTCATTTCGTTCCATTTGATGAGCAAAAAATTACATTTTTTTTATTAAAATCAAATGATATTTAGAGGTTGCTACCAGCTCTGCTAAATCTGCCAAATTTAGCATTATGCAAGAATTGCGATTAAATGTTTCATGTATTTATTGAAATATTTCATTGTTCAGCCAGCAGTTAGTTATTGAGTCATTATATATATTATGCTTCAAGTAGCTTATATTGATTTTAGTCCAAGTAACTCATATCAATTTAGTAGTAACATATCAATTTTAAGTAAAAAAAAAATACTAAAGCTGATATTTTAAAAATACTATCTTTACAATACTTTAACAATCATTACTTTATTATTTTTTTTCTTCTCTTTATTTCTAATTGTCAACCTTGTTTTTGCAATAAAAAGAACTACATCATACTCTGTGAAAGTGCATTAATGTAATCTTTTTAACTGTTTCTTAACTGTAAATGCAACCATTTAATTGTTTATGTTTACTTTCTTCTTATGCAACTGCATGTGGTTTTTCTTTGCTTTCTAATGATTTCAATCAGCTGCTGTTATTATTTGAAACTGCTGTCATACTGATGTATTTTAAATCTTTCTCACTATTTGTGTGATTATTTGAATTATCTACAAGTCTTCTAAATCATCAATATCATAAAGGCAACACTTTGTTGTCTTTAATGATAAAACCTACTACAAGAAAATAAACCATGATGAGGCATATAAGCCAAATATCATCCTCACTGAATCACAGAAAACTTCCATCCAAAAGAGAAACCATGTCTAGTTTTCATTTCAAGTATATTTTGAAGCAAAATATTAAAAATGCTAGTCATTCAACAGCTATACATGTCATGGAGGTTTGGGCTAAAGCCAGAATATCAATAAAATTAAAACAACACATGGTTGCTCAAATAAAATAATTGTTTCATGATTGAGCAAGCTTTAAGTAGTTAGTGTGTACAGGTACATCAAGGTTTGTACTCTTTGGGCAAAAAATTTCATGACTTTTCAAATGTCCCAATTTCTTTTGAACACAAAAATTCAAAATTTTGTTTCCTTATTAACATTTCATAATAAAATGTGCATACACAGTGTACATTAGGGATGAGCTTAACAGTTATTGTTAAATAACTGCAGTTACATTAAAATTATTAGGAAATAACGAAATATTATAACCGTTATCCGTTATTTTTAAAGTAAAAGGTAAATAAAAATAAATACATGGAATAAATAAAACATACCTGTTTTTCTACAACATTCTCTTTAGATATCAGTTAATCGATTTTAAATTAGAACATCTTTCAATATAAATTTGTAAAAATATCAAAATAAAAGAAATCATTTATAGTTTTGAGGTTATTTTATAAGAATTTTGTTTTTTTATTTTTATGATTTAACAATAAATTGGAGAAAGAATTTACAATACAACATAATTCATAACTGATACATATAAAATTAAAGTGATTTTTAAATGAAAACACATTTTGAAACATTTTACGTGCACAGGCTTTAAAATTATTACTTACATATAAATTTTATGTAATATTGTGAGAAAAATGTACATTTTCAGAGGAATCTTTGAAGTATAAAAAATATATGTTTTAAATATAGGGATATTATTATTATTTCAATAACTATATTTTTGAAATTATTGTAAATTAATTATGGCGCGTTAAAACTATTTACAGAAATTATGTATTTTATAAATAATTGTGCCGTCACGACCACATTTATGTATACATAAATTCATGAAATAAAAATTTATAAACAAAAATTATAAATTTAAGTTACGATATTAAACCCGAATAAAAATATTTTTAATAAAAAATTTGAAGTAAAATTCAAATATTATAAAGTTAATCAAACTAAAAAAGATAAATGTCATGTTTATTTAAAAAATTCAATTCATAATTAATCAAGAAAAGCAATTTTAAAAATAATAAATTCCCTTTATTTAGTTCAAATTGAAAAATGATCATAAAAAAATTAAAAACCTCTCAGGTAATGCGTTAAATATAAAAAATATATGCATAAACAAATTTTTGTTTAACATTAAAACCTATTTAACTACACTCCAAATTTACTACACAATCTTTTGATTATATCGATTTGAAATTAGAAGCTTGCTTTACAAGGAAAAGAACATAATTTATTTTCCATCAAAAGGAAAAACTCAAATCCTACGCTCTCTTTATTTTTTATATATAGTATAATTTTCTTATTCCAAAACAATAGCGAAAAATTTTCTTACCTCCAACCAATACGAAAGAAACACAGCGAGTCTTTAAAAGTCTCATAAGAAGACTGAAATGAAATGCGAACGAACGTTCAAAACCTCTCCCACCAAAGGAATTCTTGTAACATAAAAAAAAAGAGCCTTCCGCAAAAACACGCATGCATTTCTTCCTAAATCCTTAATCCTAATCCCCCACCTTCTTTCCCCCATCTCTGTCATTTAAACCCAAAGAATGTTGCGTCAGATACTCCCCCCCCCCCCACGCACATTCCTCTTCACCCTACCACTCATAATGTGCATCAAATCATAACGAACTAACAAAAAATCAACGAAAAAAAAAAAATCGAAACGAAATTTAAAATACCATCTTGAAAAGCAGCGCTAACAAAGAATGGTCTAAAAGTTATTCCAATACAAAAACTTCTGTCAATATCTTATAACAGTTATATCTACTTTTATTGAAAATTATGTCAATATCAACTGATACCAATCGGACACGTTAATCCATTCAGACAAGTTATTTCGATGGATACAATTAGTTATTCCAGGAATAACGACCAGGATCCTAATATCAGAATCACGATAAAAAAATATATTTTTCCGTTCACCGTTATTAGAAAAATATATTTTTCCGAATCACCGTTATTAGAAAAATATATTTTTATTTCGTGATTCTGATATTATGATCTTCAATAACAGAAATATATGGACATACTAGCGCCATCTATTGCATTTATAATAAATGAATAACTGTTACTTAGAAAATTAGGTAACTGTTAATTCGCGTGAGTTTAAGTATCAATAACTTTTAACTGTTATTAAAATATGGCTCATCCCTAGTGTACATTGTACACACTGCATATGTTTGTAATAAGTTTATTAATGATTATATGTAATAAAAAAATGCTGTCAATGGAGATTTTTCTTTTTCTCAAATTTTTATACTTTAAAGTAAAAAAACTTGATATTTTCCATGTTACTGGTGATTTCAATTGCTGGTAGCAACCCCTAAATTTTATTTAAATACCCTAAATTTTTACACATATGTTTTCTCACCAAAAGGAATCATTTGAAAGGGTGTCCCATTCAAAATTTAAAAATTAATTTTTTAGTGCCATATGTGACACACCCTAATGTGCATTACAAGGCAAGGGTAGCATTTGAACAAATCAGATAAAATAGGAAAATTCATGACTATGATAGAAGATTAACAACATATTTCATGTAGTCCTTTTGTATAATTTATATCTAGAATTCTGTTATATTAGACTTTATTTCTTGATGAATTCATAAAGCAATGTGAAAAGCCTGTTTTGACATTAATTCTTATTAAATGGGGATCCAATGAAAATATACCGAACTTTATAATTTCTCATCTCTCGTCTAAACATCAAATTATTGCTAGCTGCATAATTATGCATACTATTCTTATGAAACGACTTGCATTACTAAAAAACTTCAACAAATTCATATAATTTTGACATCATGTGACTAATAGCTTTTGAGTAACATTCACATTTTATTCTATTCTCTGATTCAGGCTCCTCTCATAAAATACATTCCTTCAAGATAAGATATTAATTGCATAGCTCTTGAAATCTTGAAAGCACCTACAATCTGGATAAATTATTTCTCAGAATCCCTACACATTAACCCCTTTAACAGTTTTGTTTAAACAGCTCAATTTTTTTACACGAACAAAAGACTGTAATGGTGGTTGTATCTTAGACAACATTTTGTGATTTTGTTTGGTATGGCACATATTTTTATCTTCTTATTTCATTAACATGTTGCACTATAAAAAATTATTTTCATGAAATATGTTTGAACAGTATTTGATATTGCAACAGCATTATCCTGCTACACTCATTTTTGTTGTCGGTTATTGCATTTGTATCTAAACCAAAACTTTTTTACCTGGTTATATCTCTAGTGTTTAATTTAGACATAAGATAAACAAAATGATAAATTTTCTCTCGATTTCTCTCTCAAGTGAAATTATGTATATTTAATTGTTTATTACAGAAAAATAATCTATTTCTTAACTTTTTTTTTGGACTACAAGTAGTTAACTACTTTGTGTGTGTTGTGCATAATCTTGATCTACATTTCTTGCAGTAAAGTGTTCTTGTGTCATAAAAATGAGAAACCCGATAAAATATTCGCTGTAAAGGTGATGAAGAAAAAGACGATGGTGCATAAGAATATGATGAAACAAGGCAAGTATTGCCTTTATTATTGTTTTTTATAAATTTTGGACTTAATATTGGCGGCATCCCATTTATGACCTTTTTTTTTCAGTTCTGACTGAGAGAAACGCCCTGGCTCTCAGTCGCAGCCCCTTTGTTGTGCAGCTGTTTTACTCCATGCAAACAAAAAACAACATTTATTTGGTAAGTTATTGTAAGAATCTTTGTACTTCTAATGTCTTGTTCTAGTAAGGTTTGTCTGTGAAACGAAAACTATACAAGACTTTCAACTACCATGTAGTGTAAATGATATTGGTACTAACATTGTTGTTATTTAATACTAATGTGGTTATTATTTAATACTTACATGGTTGTTATTTAATACTTACATGGTTATTATTTAATACTAACATGCCTGATATTTAATACTAATATGGTTATTATTTAATACTAACATGGCTGATATTTAACACTTATATGGTTATTATTTAATACTAACATGGTTATTATTTAATACTAACATGGTTATTATTTAATACTAACATGGTTATTATTTAAGAAGTGTTTAGCCTATTTGTGATGGTAGGAAAAGATTAATGAATTGTCTGTAAATTTGTACTGTTACATGAATTTTTTGTATATGATTGTAAATAATGATGTATTTCTTTTAAAGTTTTATTTTATTTGTTAACTGCGATAATATAATAATATAGGTGGAAAAAAGGTGGCAACATCTAAATCCATCAGGAAATTTTGAGGCATTTCCATCCCATGATTGGTTGACTGGATTTTTCTAGTAATTTCTGCCTCGAGGGTATCAACAAGATTAGTTGAATTTTGGAAACTGTTTTGAAAGGAGTCGAGTTCTTTGTTTATTTTCGTGTCTGGATTATCGCTGTATCCAAAGTTATATGCATCAAAGCTTGTGTTGAAGCTGGATAATAAGTTTACTGTTGCTCGGATAAGTTTTTTAATTCTTCGAAAGAAGAATAAATTATAGTTTTTATTTGGTAAACACTGTGTCATCATTTCCTTTGTGAAAAGGGAGTAAATTTGTGGCGATACCTCCATTTCGTGAGTGACTTTTTATGTTTGTAACAACTTCAGGTGAATCCTGTGGTTCAGATATAGCATGTGTTTAACCATTGTGAAACTCCTTACAGTGATTCCTCGAAGAATTCAAATCTCCAACAACATAGGATATATGGAAATTACTGGGAATTGTGATAGATTAGGGAATTTTAAAATTGAAAGTTGATTTCGTATAATAAATTCCAGATAAAAAAAAAATTGAAATTTTTTATCGGCTCATTTATTTTAAATGTGCCGATTCAAATACTCCTAATGGATGAATAGAAGAATTTGCAATACAGATGTTTATCTTACTCATTCTGATTTAACAGTCTTGACATGGGACAATTACACTATGAGTAAATTAAATTATATTGTATTAAAGTAAAAATCATTAACTGTTTCTTTTTCTTTTCTTTACCATTTTAAGTAACTATCTTTTCATACCTTCATTTCATTCAGCACTTAAAGGAACAATTTGCATTTATGGTTTGAATAAAATAAAGTTTATTTTTTCCACAAATATGGCTGTAAATTGAATTAAATATATAATATCTAAAGTCAGTTGTAATGCAACAAGAGTGATGATAAGGTAGGTTTGGTCTAATTACGTATTTTCTGGCTTTAGGTGATGGAATACATGATTGGTGGTGATGTTAAGTCTCTTCTTCATATCTATGGTTTCTTTGATGAAGACATGGCTATCTTCTATGCGTCTGAGGCTGCACATGCTTTGGAATACCTACACCAACACAATATTGTACACAGGTAATTCGATGCAATGTTTTCTAATTCTAGAGCTTTTGTCAGAGAACAAAATTTCATTATCATGTTAATATATGTTAAAATGTATTGTGTTTATTAAACTTTAGTGACAGAAATTATATATTTAAAAAGATAAGGAGAAGTATTAAAATTACCCTGTTTTTACTCAAATTCATTATACAGTAGAGTATTGATTAACTGAATGGTGATCAATCGAAACGTTAGTTAATCAAACCTGTTTAAAATATTGTGATTTATTTTAATTTTGACTTAGTTTGATGTAGCGAAATGTGTGATGCAAAATATACACATGTGTTTAATGTCATCGTTTCTGTATTTTATATTGTTTCTATGGCACTGGTACATTATTTTCTTAAATGATTGGTTATCCAAAAAGTCAGTTATCCCAGCATTCAATGTCAGTTTAATCCTAAATTATTTCTATGTTCTACTTTATATGAGGATTCATTATCCAAAACACTAAAAAAAAAAAAAAAAAAGTATTAGGTGTAGATGCTTATGGTTTTGTTGATTACATGTACGTCATTGAAACTTGTGATGCAGTCAAAAAGAGTTTAACTTAATAATAAGCATGAATCCTAATCATATGCTTTATAGTTATTTTTATAATTTTATTTAAAATCATACATTAAAATTAAATTTTTTTATTTAGTGTGACACCACTAGTAGATAAAAAAAAGTCAATGCTGCAGATTTTGTTTTTATTACAGCTCCTCTACTTTAAGTTTTGGAATTAAACTGACATATTTACCACAATCTTTAATAATTGTCCTATTACGAATAAGAATGAAATCTGCTGAAAATAAAACAACCAACAAAATCTTGCAAATATTTTATTTGAATTTGTATTTTTCCCAGTACTTGATCAGACCAATCTAGTTTTTGCTCAGAGTAATTCCAGTGTTTGATCCCACTAATAACTATTATCTGTAACTCTTAGTATATAGTAACTATTGCCTGTAACTATTAGTAACTGTTGTCTGTAACTATTAGTATATAGCAACTATTTTCTGTATAACAAATTAAGTATTTAAATTAGGATAAAAAATTACTTTATATATTTATCTGATTATTCATCTTCTACATGGTGAACCTGTTTATTTTTAGCTGGAATCCGATTGAGTAATTTTCATATTTTTATTGAGGTTTCAATCAACAAATTGACTAATTTTTTTCCTCTGCTCTTAAAAGTCTGCGTAATGCTTGTTTCATAGTTGTGAAATTTCCTTGTGCAGATTCAAATAACAATAAAGAGTATTTCTAAGATAGGTCGATTAACCATTATTATAAATTTGTGTGTTAAGTATGTTTCCAATATTTCAGGGACTTGAAGCCTGACAATATGCTAATATCTGCAACGGGGCACATCAAATTAACAGATTTTGGCCTTTCAAAAATCACAGTCATTAAGCGTAAGTGTAGTTGAGCAAATTTTTATTTTGTATCAGAGATCTGAAACAATATATTATGTATGATGTTTAAAAATACTATGGGCTTGGAATCCTTTCCGTTGTACATTTCTCTTTTGTTTCAGCCATCAATGCAAAAGACCTCCTTGGATCTCCATCATGTTACACAAGTGGAGAGAATGAAAGCCTTCCCAATCGCACGCCAGGGCAGTTGCTGTCACTTACTTCGATCATTGCATTTGTACAAAAGCTATTTTATTCACTAATTTTGTTGTAAAATATACATGAATGAAATGGAATTTCTTTTTGTTGTATAAGGGTTAGGACAAATTTTTGGAAGTTACAGGGATCGCATTAGCCCTAAAATTTCTAATTCCTTAAATTTTTGTTTCTCCTTAAAAATTCTAAAATTGTGCTTAAATTTTTCGATAATTCTTTAAAAAAAATTTTACAAACCTCAAAAATTTCCAAATTTTTCCTCTAAAAAACCCAGATATTGCTCCAAAGGAGAAAATCTTTAGTGAAATTTTAATTATTGACAAACAATTTTAAATTTTAGCCAACTCTTGTTAGTTTAAGTTTCAAATTTGAACAATATTCTATTTGAAAAACTTTGAATATTACTTAAAAATTAAGTAAGTAGATTTAATTAAAAAATAGTATAATTGTTTGTTTATATAACTGCTGTTTTGCTAAAAGTTTGTTTGACGTGCAATTTTTTGAAAATTGCATCTTTTTGCCTGTATTGAAACATGCTTTGAAAAAAATATATATGTGTCAGGAATCTATGTCAGCTTTAAAAGAATTATCCATAAAATTTTTGGAATTACTCATAAAATTTTTAGAATTATCCCTAAATTTTTTGGAATTACCCCAAAAATGTTCCTGAAATTTTTGGAATTATTCCTCAAATTCCTACCTAATTTTTTTGCAGGATTCCCGTGGTCATTAAAAGTGCTTAATATTTTTTAACTTGTTTTCAAGGCCTTGAAAATGCTTAGAAGTTCTTTCAAGTCCTTAATTTGTGTAGATGTTGTATGCCCAAGTGCAAAATTTATAAAAATACAACTCAAACTTGCCATTCCCGCATGACCGCCATTTATTAGAATTTTCTGGCATATTTCTATTACGCATGAGCTAACTTGTAACTTTTTTGTAGAATATACTTTAGTAAAAATTTATATATAGACATAATGCCTGAAAACCAATTTTCAAAGGGCCTTAAAACATTAATTATGTCCTTAAAAGTTATTGAAAAGTCATTCTGTAATTTGAGTGAAAACCCTGTTCTAGAAAACTCATTGTAGCCCTTTTAGTTCTTGCTTTTATTGTTGTTACATACTCAAAGCAAAATTTTAAACACGTTACTATAAGATTCATTTTGATATGTATTGAGCATTAAAAGTTCAATAGTTTGTATAATTTGCATCCATTTAATTCAAGTGATTTTTAAAAGTTTTACTGCTTTTCAATATTTTGTAATTAAGTAATTTTATTTTTTGATTTATATCTTCTCCTGACTCAGTTCTTCAACAACTTCTTAAATTTAAATTTCTGGAATAATGAAGACTGTTTATTTACTTGAACTGAAAGTTTCCTAATACATGAAGTTTAATTTTTTATTTGAATTTTAAAAGAGGTTCTAATATTAGATTAATTAATCAAATATGATTGGAATATTGAAATACATTTTCTGATGTTATTGGAACCAATGGTTTATTGTACAAATTTGTAAATAAAACTAGGAAAGTTGAAGAAAATATAGCTAAATTAAAATTTGTATCAAAAGATGGTTTTTCCATGTATTACATGACATTTGGCATACAGATTAGACATAAATACCGAAATTATATAAATGTCTATAAATAATCAAATCTAAAAAAATTAGACTTATTTTAAGCATTGTTTAAATATATATATATATATTTAAATGTACTGTATAGGCTGGAAGATTGATGAAAACATTTTAAAATTATAGTCATTTAGTGCTAAAAAAAAAAAAACTTGTTAAAAACCGTCATTTCAAAATTCAATCGAACAAATCATAAAAATCAGGCATGTATATAGCTAATAACTACTTTTCGAGAAAGTTATATTTGTCAACCTAAAAATTAACTTAAGTGCTTTGATAAGGAATAGGTAAATTAATTTAAATACTTTTATATTTAAGCTTTTTTAAATGGATAACATACGTTTCGACTGTCTAAACATTTAAACAAGGAAATATCTTTTATATTTTATTATTATTTTTTAATTTATATATACATTGGATATTGATTACCCTGCACATGAATAATTGCTTGAAGTATTACTTTATTTTATTTTCAAAAATGTCCATAAAAGTCTTGTGTTTGTAGGCTCTATTCCCAGATGAGTTGGTATCTATTTTTATATTTTATTATTTGCTTAAATGATGTTCGAAATCAAGTTCATAACCTAAAAAAGCTCACAAATTGGCACCAGACTAATTTGTTTACATCTTTTTTTTTTATAGTCTGCTAAAAAGAGCAGCTTCCCTATTAAGAGTTACGCCAGTCCTACCTTCACAGATGAAGTTGCCTCGGAGCCAAGATCAAGCGTCTCCGATTCCATCTCTGCTCCATTACGGAGGCATAGTGACAACTACCAAAGCTCTGATTTCTTCAGCAAAATGATTTCTCCCTTAGCTTTGAAGTTTGAAACGCCAAACAAAGTTGAAACTGAAAAACAGGATTTGAATATTGGTAAAAATATTTTTTATCTTAAATATTTTTATTTTCTTCTCCATTGCTTACTATTTCCTTCTCTTTTGACGGCATTCAGCATTTAATCCTACCATATGCATCTTAATATTCCTAGTATTTGAAAATAATTAAAGTGCATTATTTTTTTGCACATTCATGTATATATTTTAACCGTTACAATCGTTTTAATTTTTGTATCTTTAAAACAATAAATGTTAACAAATTTAACAGTTTTATTTTCTAAAAACTACTAATTAATATAAAATTATTTCTGTCTAAAATTTATATTGTTAAATGTTCAATAAAAATGTGTGCGCTTTTGTGCAATATCACATCAGAGAAAAATGTGAAGATTTAGACTAGCATATTAATTTAATACTGTAGTGCATACAGTACAGGGCTGCCACAGGCGACTAAAAAGGCTACTAAAGCGACTATTTTAGTGACCAGGCGACTATGGCAACTATTTCAATGAAAAAAGGGCCCAAAACGACTATTTTGAACAAAACCTTCAACTATTTTTGGGCTCAGGCGACTATTTTTTTAGAAATTGGATTTTGTCCGATAGTAGGACGAAAAAAAAATCTCCACTAAGGTACTAACAATTTTGTCAAAATGGTGATTTTTTTTAAAGGGGGCGGGAGAGCGAACACTACCGAAGTCGTTGTTCATATTCGCGGGTAGATTGGTCACTTTGTTAGTCCGACGATAGTAACCTCACGCAAGATTGTTGTTTTTGACGGCAACCGCGGTCATTTTTGACTACCTGTTAGATTCCAATGTTTTATCTTTCGGCGTGCAAGGCAACAGCATACACAATTATATTCTCAAATATCAAATTATTTCGCTTTATTTACTCTAAACAAAAATGAATTTGCCCTGAACGTCGGATGAAAGTGCCATCAGTATGAACAGTATTGAGGCTATTAGACGTTATATCCGAGATTTGTGCCGGAGTGACGAACGATTTCGCCTTGTAGGTCAATCGATGCAGAATGATTAGAATTTCAATGTTGTAGTTAAATTTATGATTAATAAAATAATTTAAATTTTAAGCAATTTATTTAATTACTTTGAATGTAGCTTAAACAGGGTGGCGACAAAATCGGGAATTCAGGGAAATGTCAAGGAATTTCGAAAAATTACTCTTTAATCAGGGAATTTTGAAATTTTCAAGTTACCCATCTCGCGTACCCCTTGTAGCTTGTAGGTGCGGATATCTATCCCGTCATTGTTATGCTTGGAGCAATTATTTACACATATAATTTCGCGTCCGCCGGCGTCTTATTGTTAAAAGAAATCTTCAAACTTCAATCTGTCTACATCCTTTACAAACATGATTTTTTTTCTTCTTGCCTTGCGTTTTCTGTCAACAGAATATATTAGAACCCTAATTATTTATGTATTATTTCTTTTAGATTTTTAGTAATCCTATTATTTAGAAGTGCGAACACTAGTAGATTTATTGTTTTAAAAAAAATCTTCCAACTTAAATCTAACTGCATCCTTTACAGACATGATTATTTTTCTTCTTGTCTTGTGTTTTTTGTCAATAGAATATATTGAAACCCTAAATTTCTTAATATTTCAAATTGATTCCATCATATTTTTTCGTTTTTATTAAGCCTTTACAGCACTGTGTTATAGATATGGAACAAATCTATAGGCATTCATAAGCAAAATGGGTTAGATCCTATACTTGATTTTTTTTACTTCAATTCTGACATTTTATTTAACGTAATTAACTGAAAGTGATATGTTTTTTTTTTATATGTTTAATATAAATCAAACAAAGAATTGAAGCATCCTCCTCCCCCTCCAAAAAATAAAATAAAAATTGAATGCTCTACTGTATACATTCAGGCAAAGGGTCATGGAATTTTTAAAAAAAGTCCTTGCATCCCCCCCCCCCCCCTCCCCCTGCCAAAGGCTGTACTTGTCATGTTTTATGAAAACGATTTTTTGCCTCATTTAATATGTACTTTTGTGGTTTAAGATAGTATTTTTGTTGAACAAATTTTTTTTTCTATATATTTATGAGTAATTAATTTTTATAAGATGCTGTTGATTTCAAGACTTTCTTTCATGCATCATGTGTTATTTATCTTTTCTCAACTTCTAAATCCAAAACACATAATTTTTCATGAAATATATGTACCTAGTGAAATTTGTGACTAATGAAAGCAAAATGCTGATTATTTAAGTTTCATGCTCATGCATGCCCAAGTTTAATAAATAGTTAGGATACTGTTTAAAATTTATGTTATGAACAGGATACAGCCTATGACATATATTAAAGAAAATAACATGTTTTTTTTTTGTTATTTTTTAAATTAAAAAGAAATATATTGTACTAGTTTTGCTTTTCCTTGAAGTTAGCAAGTATGGGTGTAGTTTGTAAATTGGTTTATGTGAATTTTGTATTTTTTCTTAATGTTTTCCATTCTTTTTCATGCTCTAAAAATGCTTGTTTTGATTTTTAGCCTAAATTTATATTTTGTTGCAATTATACTTTTCTGTAGCCTTTCTGTTAAAAATTTAAAAACTGGCCGTAATGAAATTCGATTGTCATTGCCAATATATAGTACAATTGTTTAAACATGATACTTGTTTTTCGGAAAAAAGTTGTTTGACTTCGGAAGTTTAAAAAAAGTTATCTTGTTTTGCCAATCGATTTTTACCGTCGCTTTTGCGTGAAGTTTAGCTTTTTTTTTGCTTAAGTGCTGTCTGGGAGTAAGGTTAAGTTGCCAACTTCCATCGCAGTATATAAATATGATAGCACCGCACTCAAGACACATGCCTTTTACCGTATGAGATGTAATGTTTTAGACACTATTTTGAATCAAAAGAAGAGTGTTTCTGGGTTTTCTGTAAATCAACTGTTTTATTCTGATCTTATTAAAAGTTATGAAAAGTGAGGCTACTATTTTCATCACCTGAGACTACTATTTTCAATGTGTGAGACTACTATTTTGGCTACTATTTTTAACATTTGAGGCTACTAAAGCAACTATTTTCAAAGCTTACAGTCAGTGGCAGCCCTGACAGTAGTACGATGTAAAGTTTAGTTATATAGTTTTTCACCTTAACGGGTCTTGGTATCCTTCAAACTTTTATTTTTATTTAAGCTTTTAAAATTATAATTTTTACATATTTGGAAGTATTACTAATTAAAAACTAAATTTTATTTAAAAAAAAAATATTTCATATAGTGCTCTAAATTTTCAAAATTTTAAATTTAAAAAAAAATAAAAAAATCATAAAATTTCAGATTCTATCTTTTTTATTTTTGAATATTTTTTCCTAATTTTTTTTAAATGTTCCTAGTAATTTACTCTAACTTTTTAGGCATCGGATTTAGAATAAGTAAAGTAGTTTTTGAGAAAAACGATAATTACTGTACCATTAGGTAAAAAAGTTTAAAAAACAATTATTTTAAACATTTAATTTTGCAAAAAAAAGTAAATTTTTATTTTATTCACAAATCCATGTCTATTTTTATCAAATAGACCTTTAGAATGATACAAAAAGAATTTCAAGACATTTCATTCATATTTGCTTAAATTTTAGCATTTTGAGTAAGGTGGGAATTTCAAAAATCACAAACTGAGAAAAATGTGTTTGAAACATCGGAGGAGCTATTGCAGCTATGGTAAATTCTTCATAAGAATATAGTTTTTCTGCAATTGCAGTTATTGGATCAGCTCAAAAACTTGCCAGAATAAGGAGAAGGTTTCAAAGATTATAAACACACAAAAAATAGAAAATTTATATTTTTATTATTTTTTGTGAAAGCAAGGGGCACCAAGTCCCTTAACTGAAAATTCTGAGACATGATTAAAGTATTTTAACTAACTTCATCATTTTAAATGAGTTTTTTTATTTGGTACATTTAAAGTAAACAGATATGTTTCATTGTAAAGTTTTGTAAAAATGCTCACGTATTACTAGTTACAAACACCATTTTAGTTACAACACCATTAAGTGTTACTATAATTTGCATTTTGGTACTAAATTTTCAAATCAATTTCAAATGTTACTAACAGGTGGCGCTATACACTGCAAATGAATAAAGAGTGCTTTGAAGCTAAGTTTTAATCAGTCTTTGGATAGTTCCACTGTTAAATGTGAAAGGAAGGTTATTGGAACGACTGATTGCAGAGGACAAATTTATAACATTTCTAGAATTTTGCAACTACAGAGCCATCTGTTAGCAACATTTGTAACTAATTTTGAAACTTCTGTTTCCGATTTTTACAGCTTTCGAAATTACTGAACTTTTTGTTTCATTCTTCTATTCTTCTTCGTTTTAGAGTTATTTAATTTTAAAATCAGGAAGTCCTTTGCTGGACATCCTGTATGATAAGCACTTTTTTTGAAAAAAAAAATATATAGTTATTGGAAAATGATCATTACTGCCTTTTAAAAAATCAGTTTAGTTTCCAGAAAAACTCTCGAAAGATTTGACTCCTTTGGATCTAACGCCAGTTCCAGCTACACACCTTATTGCCCGAGGAAGAAGAGAAAGATCCTTTCAGCAAGATCAAACAAAAATTTCCGTGAGATGCGGTCGTTGGGTTCGATCACTTCCACAGACTATGTTAAAAGCAGGAGGAAGAAGTTAAGATCTATGAAAACAACAAAAACGACCAAAAGCCTTGATGCAACATCAAAAAAATTTAGAAAACGAAAGCATTCGTCCAGTCCAGAAGCAGTTGAGGATGTCCCAGTGACCACACTCAGTGGCGTGATGTCAGATTTGAGGTTTTCCAGTTTCACTTCCGATTGCCCTGCTGATTTATCCAGTAACCACCATACTGACGACAGTGTTTTTTCAGATTCCAATAATGTCGTTGAATCCGTTGGAATAAACGAAGTTATTGCTTGCGATTCTTTGTTTTCTTTTGCAGCAGATCACAAGCCTTCGGAAGGAGAATGCAACAGACAGGAAACGCCAAATTGTGAATTGATTACTTCTAAAGCAGGTCTTAGTGACCCACTGTTTTCCGAGATGGGCAGAAGCTCTAGGAATGGCACACCCCATTGTACCAAAGTATGTTCCGATGGAACGCCATTTTCACCGATGGATACCTCTTCTACAGAAAAGGGAAAAGTTTTCAGGTTTGAATCTCCCAATCAAGGTACAAAGAAAGCTGAAGTACGCTTCAATTGCGCGTCCTTTCAAGAAATGAATACTTTTTCCTCTGAAAAAGGCAGAATTAACTCGAACCTCAATCGCGCTCCATTTTCAGCGACTGACGCTGTTCCAAAACTTAGAACACCCAGTCAGGATACCAAGAACACAGTGATTCGCTTGTCATCTACTCCAATGGAATCGTCTCCCATCGGGGGTAGTGCTTCTTCTGCTGATGGAACACCCCAACAAGCACAGAACAGGCGTCTCTGTCCTGAAAGAAATGCGCTTCCAAAGAAATCGGTGAACTTCTATTTTAAGAGCTGCACTTCCACGGAACAGGAAAGCATAGTGAGCAGCCTATTCAGCAGTGAGCATCGCAGTATCGCTCTTTCTGACCACTTTGAGTTGAAGGGTGCTCAAACTGAAATTGATGCATTACAGTTTGTAACTCCTGGGCATAAAAGTGAGCATCCTGCTTTGGCGGTAAGAGTAAAGTATTTTTACTGTTTTGTATCTTGAATATAAGATATGAATCATCTTTATAATCTGTTTATTTTAAACAATTCCAATAACTCTGGCACTTTTTTAAATACTTAGTGTGTACAGCTAGCAAATGATCACTACAAATGAGAGGATTATAAAAACATAATACATGTTGCACATCCACTAAAAATTCTTTACTGTAGTGCACAGTCGCACACAGCATGGACTTGAAGTTGTTAGAAAATAGCCCTTGTCAGTTTCAAGTCGTATTCAAAATGAAACTGACTTGTACCATTTTTACATCTTCAGTTCCATGAAATATGTGACTCTTTGCACATTTTAACTCAAATATGATTTTTTTAACTACGTCACTTTTCTGAGGGGGTGTGCAATGTGTCGTTTGAAGTGAAATAAAATTATGAACTTCAAATAGGGAAACTCATATTTGCTCTCCCAAATGCAAAGATTCTTAATATTTTTTATGCTCTTGCATAATATATAACAAAGAAAAGTACTTCATTACATTAAAAGTAGAGTGAAATGGAGATCAAAGTGTATAAATTATTTATATTTTTCGAAGATTTTCGTTTCGCACTCTCCTAAAACATACTCGCCGACCAAACGGTATAGTGGTTAGCTTCTAGACTGCGAGGTTGCGGGTTCGAGTCCCGTGTTAGGCATGGATGTTTGTAAATCTATGTTGGCTTGTCTAATGACGGATGTTTCGGCGCATTATAGCCCTCGTGTTGCTGACGGCGCCAGATAATCTGAAAACAAACAACCTAAAACATACTCTATTTTTAAAATTTCTGAATTTTATTTTTAATTAAGTTCAATTACTTTTTAAATGTGTTTTGCTTAACTTTGTAGAGCCCTCTCCCTCGGACCCCCTACCGCACCCCGAAGAGCGTTAGACGAGGCCCTGCCCCCTCCAACGAGAGGATCCTCGGAACTCCAGACTATCTTGCTCCGGAACTTCTATTGCACAAGGAACATGGTAATTCTCAAAACTTGCATTTTATGTTAAGCATCTAGAGTCGGTTCATGTGAGAGCGTAATTAACTCTTGCGTTAATTTTGTGTTTAACCTATTATGGTCTTTGAGCTAAACATTAAAAATTTATTAAATAAATTCACCTCTATAATAAGGAGATCTTGTCCTTATCAAGCTGTGCTTGCATACAAAACTTGAGAAGGACAAGCTCTCCTTATTTTATAGGGGAATTTATTTAATAAATTTTTAATGTTTAGCTCAAAGACCATAGTTGGTAATTGAGCAAATGAATTGACTTGTATTGGATTATCCAGAATGCTTTGTGGTAGTTATTTATTTACCTCTCATTCATTTAGGAATTTTACAGAGTGACTGTAACTTAGACATTACTAAATAAAACTCTCATCAAGCAAAAAAAATTAACATACCACAATGGGTTCTGTGAACCTATAAATTTTTAGTGTGTATTTTTAATTGTCCCCCCCCCTCCCAATGGAAGCTTTTAGTCTTTGAGCCTTAAAATTAATATTTCTTGTATACAAAGTAATAAAGCATTGCTGCACAGGAAAATTTCCATTTTGTTTGTTGTAAAGCAGCTACTTTTAAAGAGGGGGGGGGGGGGGGGAGAGGAAGAAATGTGTGAATAAAACTTTGTGGGATTATAAAATTTTTCTTTAAAAAAGTGTATGTTTTATCGGTTTATAGGTGTTCTCTTTCAAGTTGTACATTAGTATATTTGGTTCATGGTAGCTTTGTGGTTAAAATGTTGTCTTTCCTTGTAAAATGGTACATGTTTGTTTCCTAATGTTTCTGTACTTTGCAACCTGAGGTCTACTCAGACTCACATCAATGAGTACTAGAAGAAATTCTGATTAAGAAAGGCAGCTTCTGCACAGTACTGACCACACTGCTATCTTATTATTCTGCCATCTTCATGAGATTATGTATCCTTTACACATCATGACATCTTGGGATCGCGTCAGGCTGCTCTTGTATTGCTTTTTATGTTTGTATATCGGTTTGCTATGCGCTAAAGGTAATGGAGTTATTTCTGAAAGTTGATGTTATGAAACTATAATGTAGACAGTAAAATTTTATGTCATACATACTAACATTTTGTTTAATAAAATAAATCTAAATATCTGCTATGTTTTTTTATTTAAAAGAATTTTTTTTGCAGGATTTCCAGTAGACTGGTGGGCATTAGGGGTGTGCTTGTATGAATTTTTGACTGGCATTCCACCATTTAATGATTTAACTGCTGAAGCTGTTTTCAGCAATATTTTAAAACGTGGTAAGTAAATTAGTAGTTAATCATAAATGTAATATGATTTTTTTTATCCCATAAAATAAAACCCTTGTATCTTAGGTACGGTACTATTTGACATTAAGCACAGAGAATAAGAACAAATTTGATAACAGTTAAATAAATTTTAGCTTTATGATGAACTGTGAAACATATGACCATACAGGTCAGACATATATTTTTGTCTCGAAGATTTTATTTTGTTGTGCCTCAATTTCAGGCATAAAAAAAAGGGCAGCAGAAAGCAGAATTCTAAATAGTGAAGTGAACTAATTTTTCAAGAAGATCAGTCTTTATGTACCTTGTAATCTCTGATTTATATATTTGGATAGCAAATGTTCAAGTTTATTCAGCATTTCGAGATTTAGAAAAAAATATCGATTCATATGATTTTCGGTCGCTCATATGATTTTGGCACTACCTAATTTTTTGAATGATAAAATTACAGCTTTTCTGTGGAAATTAGTAAAAGTGTTGAAGTCTGGTTAGGTAAAAAACTATCTAATATTAAACAAAACATCTGTTATTTTCATGGAGGTTTAAAGATTCAATGTATTGAGTTTTTATGTGTGTGTGCACGTGCCCGCCAACCACTTTCTTACGACATCAAACATGTAAGCTCTAAAAACTACAATTTAACTTAGACTTATGTGTTTCTCTTTGTAGTGTGTGGGCTGAAATACTTTTTTAGCTTTTTCTTAAAGTTTTTAAGGGGAATTTGGTATCCCTTGTTTTCACAAAAAATAATAAAAATATCAATTTTCCATTTTTTGCATGTTTATAATCTTTGAAACCTTCTCCTTATTCCGGCAAGCTTTTGAGCTGATCCGATAATTGCAATTGCAGAAAAACTATATTTTTATGGAGAATTTAGCATTCTGCAATAGACCCTTTGCATCCTTGCAAACGCATTTTTCTCAAATCGTGATTTTTGAAATTCCCACCTTACTCAAAATGCTAAAACTTCAGCAAATATAAATGAAATGACTTAAAATATTTTTTGTGTCATTATTAATATCTATTTGACAAAGATAAGCATGGATTTTTTGAATAAAATAAAAACTTTTTTTTTTTACAAATTTAAATGCTGAAAAATACCCGGTTTTTACCTATAGGTACAGTAATTATCGTTTTTGTCGAAAACTATTTTAGTTATTCTAAATCCAATGCCTAAAAAGTTAGAATATATTACTAGGAACATTTTTTTTTAAAAAAATCAAGTAAAAATATTGAAAACTGAAAAAGAAGATAGAATTTGAAATTTGATGATTTTTTTTTTTTAAATTTTAAAATTATGAAAATTTAGAACACTATGTGAACTTTTGTTTTAATAAAGTTTAGTTTTTACTTAGTAATACTTCCAAATATGTAAAAATTATAATTTTAAAGGCTTAAATAAAAAAAAAGTTTGAAGGGTACCAAGTCCCCTTAAAGCTTCAAAACAATGAATTAAATTATTATTATTATTATTATTTTTTTTTTTTTTTTTGTGGTGCAGACATTCCGTGGCCAGACGGTGAGGAAGCTCTCTCTGAGTCAGCTCAGAGTGCCATCAATCTTCTGCTTACTCCAGAGGTCTCTCTACGACCAGGCGTTAAAGGTCAGTGCTTGCGCAACATTCCAAAAGTTCTAACTTTCAAGCACTAAACATATGTGTACATAACTTAAAATTCCATAAGTCTAATTATTTTCAATGGATATTTTTACATTTTCTGATTTGCATCAGAAATTGTAAAAATAGGTTGTTTTTTTTTCTAAATAAAGATTTAGGCTTTATATGCAAGAAGCGTGACCTCCAGTAATAGGGCAGTTCTGCATTCTTGCAAATCATAATCACGGAACTATTGTATGTTCAGACAACCCAAAATTACCTGTTTAATGATCATTTTTGCCTCTGCTTCCTCTAGTATTTTCTCTACTGCAGATACTTATGTTGGTGTGTGATGGTCATTTTCTCAGAGTGTTATGCTGATGTAATAGCCATTATGGCTGATATTTGCACCAGCATGTGTTGTGCTCTAACGCTAATATTTTGTTTGTGTTTTTACTATTTTTCATATTACTGAATAACATCCAGTATTGTCGAGATTTGAGCCGGTGTGGTGTGTGCTATCGCCGATATTTAAGTTATTGGGATAATCTTTTTTGCAGAGCTTGGCGTTAATATGATAGTTGCTATTGTCAAAATTTGCAATAGTATGATGTTTATGTTGGAGTGATGGTCATACTTTTCAGTGATTGCTGATATAAAAACCGTTTCATGATGAGTGCAAGAGCGATGATTGATTTTGCCGTTTGTTTTGTTTCAATGCCGAATGACATAATTTTTAATATAATTTTCTGGAAGGAAAATTATCCCAACTTTCTGTATAATCCTTGTTAAAAACTGTAATATTAACTGCAATTGTATGTAAAACTGTTTGTTGTTAATTTTATATTTTTACTAAAGGTATGACGTGTTGCGGGTACGAAGGGCAAACTCAACAAAAGGTGGTTGTCAGAAAAATGTATTGGAAGAGTTTTTTATCTATTGATTTCCCCATGCTTGGTGTCATTCTCTGAGTATTTTGAGAGGGAAAGAAGGGCAAATTCAACGTAATAAATATACCTGTAGCATACCTATTGAAGCACATTTTTGGTTGAAATTTAAAATGCTTCTGGTTGAATTTTATGTAATCCTACTAATCTTATTGAGATTTGCAAACTGATATATGACCCATGCTTGTTGCATTTATAGATTAGGTTTAATGATTTTAACTTTTTCAGACTTGTTGAATTTTTCTATAGGAACTTGTCTAATCAAGACCTTTTATTTGGCATATATCTGTCTGTAGCATTTGTAGTTTTCTACAGAAATGTTGACCTGGATCTTTTATACTCCTTAATCTTCATTGATGTAGTATCGAATCTAAATGTATTTCTCCATAAGTATTTCTGCAATAAGTATTGTATAAACTTCATTAATAGTACAATTGAAATTGTAATGTATTGTAGTTAATGTATGTTAGCACAGTTTTGCACTCTGGTACATTATACGTTGTTGTTTTTTATTGTAAAAATTTTTAGGTGTTTTTTGTAAGGAAAAATAAACTATTGTAAACAACTCCAAACAGTTTATGTTTACAATAGAATGTATTGCATCTGAAATAGTATAATAATTTCTCTTTATAGAACTGAAATCATGGCCACTTTTTGAAAACATTGAATGGGAAAATATCTTGCATGTGAAAGCTCCATTTATACCAGTTCCTGATAGTCAAACGGATACCACATATTTCGAAGGTAGATTGTTTAACGTAATTTTTTGTCAGTTTATATAAAATTGGCATTTTAATGTTTATTTTAGTCAAATTTAAAACTTTTTAATTCGGATATCTTATTTTGCCGAGCAATGGACCACTTTATGCCAGAGCCATTTTCTACCGTGATTTGCAATATAATTGATATTGCTACTCCCTTAGAATGCAATACTTTTTAGGCCACAATATCTGTACAAGTAATACTTTCAAACATATGAATTTTATACAAGGTTTAACACAAGAAATGAAAGTTCATTAACAAAACGTATAAGGAAAATAAGTGGGTGTTTTTTGCTTTTTTACTTTTAATTACCCATTTGTTTATATTGGGTAATAAAAATACAGCAATCAGTCAAAAAAAAAAAGTGATTTTTTTTTTTTTTATATAATCATTTTTTCATATTTTGGAACATCCTGATATCATAAAAGTGGTCTAGACAAAATGCCGATCAGTGTGTACGTGATCAGCATAACTCCCGAACAATTTGACCTACGATGTTAAAATTTTATGTGCGGGTTAGTTGTGGCCATGGTACCTACCATTAAGGTTTTCGTTAAAATCGTGCTTGCGCATAAGGTGGAAATCATGAAAAAATCATGTTTTTTAGCAATTGCTAAGAAACAGCCCTCACGATTTTGATTAAAAACTCTGTGCTAATGCCTCTTAAGTGTTCTAATCATCCCCACCTTCGAAATTCCCGTAGAAATGTGATAAAAGTTTAAAAGTGGAAAAATAAGTGCCTTTAACACAGAGCTCTCTGCCCTTGAGCATCGTCCACCAATGATTAATTTTTTTCTGTTTCATGCACAAGAATGTAATGTCTATCGAATAACATCGCCATTTTCCCGGTTTTTTTTGCCCTCTTACAAATTATTGCCAAAAATATCACCAAACTGGTTATTTTTATTTAAATGAGGTAAAATATGAAAATGATAAATAACACTGTATCAAATTTTAATGCAATGACCAATATTATAGTGTAATTGAAATGTGTATGATTTTCCACGCCGCTTGATTTTATTGCACTGTAAAAAGTTTTTATAGACTAGCTGATAAAAAAAAAAAAATTCAGGTAGCTTTTAAAAGCTAGCTAAAAATATTATTAAAAAAAAAAAAAAAGACACCAGTAATTTTATTTACAAATTTTTAATGATTTTCTTCTACTAGTGCTATACTTGGCAAACCAATTTATTTGCTTGTTTGTAAAAAGTATAGCATTTGGTCTATGAGACATTAGACTGATGACCTCTTAATTCATTGGTCTTTTTCTTGAAAAAAGACAAAAAAGTGGGGTTATTTTAGAGTGACTTCTTACTACTCATTTTAAGTATTAGTAAAACAATTCCTATTTTTGCAAAAAGTTTTTTTGCAATAAAAATTTTCTTTTAAAATGCAAACTTTCCTTAGAAGTTTTTTTTTTTTTTTTTTTTTTAAATATTGCCATTATTAAATAATTTATTGTCTATTTGTCTGAATTTTCGTATGAAGTGTTTTAAGGTTTTTTTTCATTTCAGCTCGCAATGAAGTGCAGCACATCAAAGTGTCAAGCTTCGATTTATAAGCAAGAAGTTTTTTCAGTGGAACTTGATTTATACTGTAGTCATGTAATCAATACTAATTAGAAGTATTAGCATTATGTCACGCAATATTCTTTCAAAAATAATATCCACATAATATAGTATTTTAGTTTTTTAAAAAACAAACTTTTAATAATTGTAAATAGTTTGTGAATTGCTGAACAGAATTTTCATTGTGAATATTTCCCTCTATTAATGAGTGAAATATGATGTTTGTAAAATGTTGAATTTGTATTTTGTGTCTCTAACTTGTGTCCTTTGAAAATTATAATTGTAATGATTGTGTAAATAGAAAATCTTTTTTAATTTTTTTTTTTTTTTTTTTCTTCAACAAAGTGTTAGTCAACCTACTTTTTATATTACGATATTGATTGATCTATATTAAAACAACCAAAAATAATTCACAATGAGAGTATTTTTTTAAATTGCATCTTCACATAATCATTGTTCTTTTGTTTCTGCTTGAAAAGATTTATACCTTTTCAGCATAACTCAATCACCAATACTGAAATTCGAAGTATCCCGCAATTTAAAAAAAAAAATATCTTGCTTATAATGGATTTTTCTTAACTGAACTTAACATGGGGAACTGTTAGTGATTAAATGTCTCCGAATTGAACATACTTGATACTTGGAGCTGATGTACCACAAACAAAACATGTGTACCTTTTAGTCATGGGAGAAAGTTAGGAAATTTGTTTTTCAGGGAGTTGGTAGTAAAAGGCAAGTTGTAGTGAAGAAAACTGACTTCATTTAATGATTAGTTAGTTGTGCACAAAATTACACATTAACCATTTCAGAGACCAATCAATTCAATACATCAATTAAACGTACAATAATCAAATTAATTAAACTTTAGTTAAAAAAAATTGTAATTATAGGATGTCCAGCAAAATTTCCTATAAAAATTAAAGCATACTTCAAGGCTCATTACAAAAATTTTCAAGGCCCCTCCTGCAACCATATGGTGGTACTAATTGTACCACCATATTTTTTAAAGTATACCCTCACCCAGTTATATGCTGGGATAATATTAGAAATTAAAAAAATTATGAAAGTAAGAAATAGCTAATCATCTTACAAGAATTAGATTATTTGGAAAACAGGAAAAGAGGATTTTTTGAAGACCCTTTCTTGAGAATAAAAAAAAAAGAACGGTATAAAATTGTTCACCACATGATTTTTCAAGCTAAAATAAACAATTGATATACAATTGCAATTTAGTTTAGAATTCTAAATAAGGATACACTACATACAGTAAAATTAGGTAATTGGGACTAATTTCTCGCACAAAATTAAATTCAAATTCTAGTCATTGTGCATTGATTCAAATCAAAAGATGAAACAGATAGTCACACAGACACTAATCACAGACCTAACTGCTGTCACTTCAGTGAGATCCTTGACGAATGACACCAATACGGTGTCACAAATGTCGGAAATATCTACTTTAAATCGTGTTAAACCTAGGTGGAAATTGCCACTACTCCAACGTAAATAACGGCGATAGCGGACACCATATCGGCACAAATCTCAGCAATTACAATTAATGCAACAATTGTCGAAAATGAATATCACACCAACGTAAATGTCATATCAGCGCCCAATAAATCGTTGGAAATATCTGCAATAGAGGTAATTATATCAACATAATACTCTGCGAAATGTCTACCATAACCACTTAAATTTCTGTGATAGTAACCACTACAGAGGCGCAAATCTCTGAAATAGTGGCTATTATATCGACGCAACACTAACCGAAAGTGAACATCTCGACAAAGTCTGAACGTACGCAGTTTCCGTGGTTGTCAGGTTTGCATGCAAGCCCAATAAAATTGTAATGCAGATTTGTATTGATCTCATGAATGATCGAAATTTAAAAAAAAATAAAAATTATCTGCGTTTCAGCTAAACTGTGACAGGTTCAAATCTCTGCAATAAAGTCAGTGATTGTTATACACTATCTGGCCAAAAGTATCCGGACACCCAGTGCTATAGTCTTAGAGCGTCCTGAACCACATATTAATATGATGTTGGTCCCCCTTTTGCATCGATGACATCCTGCACACGTTTGGGAAGACTTTCCACCAATTTTTGATAGGTGACCCTAGGAATTGGCTTCCAGGCGTCCATCACAGCTGAAGTGAGTGCTTGCAGTGAAGATGGTCGATTTGGCTGGCTACGTAATCTGCGCTCTAATTCGTCCCAAAGGTGTTCTATGGGATTTAGATCGGTGCTCTGAGAAGGCCAGTTCAGTTTTTGAACACCCAGTTCGTCAAACCACGTCTGTGCAAGTCTCGATGTGTGAATGGAGCAGTTATCCTGTTGGAAGAGAAATGGGCCTTCCCCGAAATATTGCCATAGAGTTCGGAGTGCAGCATTGTCCAGAATGTCCACATACATCTCAGAGTTCATGTTACCAACCACAGGAACTAACGGACCCAGGCCAAACCACGAGAAACACCCCCACACCATTATGCTTCCACCACCAAACTTAACAGTCGGCACAATGCAGTCACTATAGAAACGTTCGCCGGGCATCCGCCAAACCCAGACGCGTCCATCCGACTGCCAGACAGTAAAGCGAGATTCATCACTCCAAAGAACAGTTTTCCACATGTCCACAATCCAATGACGGTGAGCTCTACACCATTGCAATCGATGCTTCGCATTCTGTGGAGTGATGTTCGGCTTGTGAGCGGCTGCACGACCATGGAATCCCAAGTCTTTTAACTCTCGACGGACAGTCCTGCTGCTAACATTAACGCCTGATGAACTTTGGAACTCCTGAGAAATTTCCACCAACGAGGACTTGCGATTTTGTTTCGCTACCCTTTTCAGAGTTCTGCGGCTGCGTTCACCAAGTGTTTTCGGTCTACCGGTTCGATTTTCTTCCGTTTCACTGCCTTGACGTTTCCACTTAACAATTACATCACTCACAGTGGATTTAGGCTTCTGTAGAATATCCGCAATCTCACGAACTGATTTCCCACAAAGGTGGCATCCCACTATTCTGCCACGATCAAACTCACTAAGCTCCTTTGACTTACTCATTGCCTCACAAACGCATAAATACAATCTGACAAACCACTACCAACATTTTTATAGCTTTCAATTACGTATCGAATTGCGTCACTCGCCAGCACCACTTTTTTAAGGGGTGTCCGGATACTTTTGGCCAGATAGTGTATCAGCATAACACCCGACGAAAATGATTATCACAACGCAAGTCTTGGCAATAGCGACCTCTGTAATGACTGGAATAGCAGCCGTTTCATCACCGTAATGCCAGGACAAAATAGCCATCTCATACCAATGTAAGTAATGCCGATAAAGGCTAGGATATCAGAGATAAAAGCAGGGTGAAAGTTTTTAAGGGAAATTTGAACGTATGCAGGTTCCATTATAAATTCTTTGTTAGCTGTCCTTTTTGAACTCAAGTATAACTTGTTTAAACTAAGACATTTCTGTAATTGAAAATAAAAAAAGCTATAGAAATCCATAAAAAATATTGAAAATGCTAAGGTTCACTAGAAATAGAAGTATTATATAGATTTTAAAATATTAAAAAAAAAATTAGTTATTTAAATATTAAGAAAAGAAAATGCCCGAAAACCTCGTCCGATAGCTTTCCGATTAATACGCTACTTTACAGCTGTGATGTCAAAACTTCCTTCCGTTTCTATGGTTATCGTGAGGTTTCTGCCAAATAGTTGGCGTTGGTTTGGTAGACACCGTATCACGTACCGGTTGACGCGATTTGCGAGAAACTTATAAAACTGGTTTCCGCTGCCGCGTTTCAAGCCAAGATATTTCTGATCTATTGACGTTACATTAGCTTCGAGCTGAATGTGTAGTTTTTCTCGCCGAATCTAACAGGCGGACTTTAGTTGCAAATTAAAAGAAAAAGCTCCATGAGCAGAAATTTTTGTGTTTATTGTCTTTTCAAAGCATTTAGAATTGAATAAATAAATAAATTAAAAAAAAATGTGGGAATTGTCCATCTGCTAGCGCTTGTGGCCACTAATAATAGAAGTGAGATTGAATACAAACGATAACAGGGGGGGGGGGGGATGAGAGGCTAAGAATTTAATAAAAACTAAAAGTGTGGGGATGAATTATGGTGTAGTTAAATAATATCTATCCGCCATCACAGATTACCTCTTTACAATTTCGAAAATGATCCAAATGTTGCTGTGTCACTATGTGGAATTGTAAAGAATGTAATTAAGACTAGGGGTGTGGAACATAGCACAACTTTCAATTACACTATATTACTGATGTGGATTTAATTGTGTAATTTGCCATATTTTCCTCATTCATTGAGAAAAAAAATGGCCAGTTTGGGGATATTTTTTGCGATAATTCTTAAATGCGTCTTAAAAAAAAAAAAAAAAAAAAAAAAAAAAAAAAAAAAAAAAACGTCGCCAAAATGAGAATTTTGGCTTTATTTCGATAATTCTTATATAATCCTTTTTTTTTAAGTGAATCTGTGCAGAGGAGGAAAAACGATCGTCGAGGAATGCTCAAGGAAAGAGAACTCAGTGTTAAAGGCGTTCGTTTTTCAAATTTTTACGGAAATTTCGGAGGTGGAGATGTTTAGAACACCTTAAGAGGCCTTATCACAGCGATTTTAAACAAAACCGTTTGTGCCGTTTTCTAGCAATTACTGAAAACCATAATTTTTTCAATGGCAGCTACCTTATGCGCGATTTTGACGAAAGCCTTAATGGTAGGTCCCATGGCCGCCACTAACCCTCATACCAAATTTGAGCATCGTAGGTCCATTTGTTCGGGAGTTATACTGACCACAGACACACATACGCACACAGACATTTTTTCTAGATCACTTTTTTGAAATCAGTATGTTCCAAAACATAGAAAAATGCAAAACAATCGATTATTTTTTTTAACCGAATACTATACTTTCATTACCCTATGTATTACATAAGGGGTAATTAAAAGTAAAGAGTAATTTGAAGTGTTAGAAGGTAACGTAAAGTATCACATGTTATTTATCAGTGCCGACCCACGCACTACACTAGACCGCGAGGTCGCGGGTTCGAGTCCCGTGTTAGGCATGGGTGTTTGTAAATGTATGTTGGCTTGTCTAATGACGAATGTTTCGGCGCATTATAGCCCTCGTGTTTCTGACGGCGCCAGATAATCTGAAAACAACCAACCAACTCACGCACTGCAGCCAGTACAGCCAGGGTCGCATCTAAAATTATTAGTTCAAAACTAAAATTATGTATTTTACAATTTTCTGAGATGAAGATCCAATATCTGCGGTAAGTGTAAAACAAATCCAATAAATTGTAAACTTGTTGCCTCAGTCCTCAATTCACAAGAAGAAGAAGAACTCTTCCAATCAACCCAAACTGGTGATCTTCCTTCTATCAGAAACCGAGTGTTCCTGAAACACGTTTCGGCGGCGACGTTGCCATGGTAACCGATGGAGCACAACAAAGCCTTTCCCTCTATTTAATGTGTAGCGAGACAGCCAATTCGCAGTTTCTCAACTTTGGCTGCCCTTGAGAATTCGATGAACTGGGCTCGTGTGTGAGTGAGTCGTTATGTGTGGATGGGGGGGGGGGGGGGGGGAACGAGTATTTTTTAGAATGTTCTTCACCAAACGGAAACAGTTTCTCTGATAAGTTTATACATGTGGTTTCTTGTTACTTCTTAAGTTAATACTAAAACTTATAATTGAACCATTTTGAAACATTGAGCCCAGTTATAAGTAAGTTTAAATAAGTTTCTTTTTTTCCTATTTCCCTTCTCATATCATTTTGTAAATATTGAAAGAAAACTTTGAGTTTGAGTAATTAAGATTAAAAAATTTCCGTTCATGAATAATGAACAATTCTCACATTTTTAAATATTTTTTTTATTCAATTCTAATTGTTTCGAAAAGGCCACAAACACAAAAATTTCTGCTCACTGCATTTTTTTTTTTTTTTTTTTTTTAAATTTGCACCTAAAGTTCGCCTGTAAGATTATGGCGGAGAAACGGTGCATTCGGCTCGAATCGAATGTGACGTCACTTCATCTAAAATAACTTGGCTTGAAACGCAGTAGCGGAAACCAGTTTTGTAAGTTTCTTTCAAACCGGTATGGGATACAGCAATTGTCTATCACACACACCAAAAATGTGGCAGAAACCTCACGATAACCATAGAAATGAAAGGATGTTTTGACGTCACAGCTATAGTGAATCTTTTTGATCGGACGAGGTTATCGGACATTTTCTTTTCTTGATATTTAAATAACTAATTAAAAAAAAAAACTTTTGTTTGAATATTTGAAATTAAAAAAAAAAAAAAAATTCTTCATAAATATAAACAAATTTCATTCGTTTTTAAAAATGCGGGAATTGTTCAAAGGGGAAGGGGGGGGGGGGGAGTCACTGTTCCGGTTTTACTTTTGTATAAATAACAAACTTTGTTTGATTTCCAGAGTCAACTCAATGATAAATAGCTTTCATAAGATTTAAAAAATGAGTATATCAGTAATTTAATCATCATCTAGTATTAACCCCTACGAAAGCTGTACTTAAAAAAAAAATGCCTCTGAATTCGTAATGTGTCTGAATTTGTTATGTGCAAAACAAACTCTCATATTCGTGACGTCGACATTTCTAGAAGCTGTGACATCATCAAACAAATTATCTATATTTCTAACTACATGATCAGAATCCAAACCAGAACGTAAAAAAAGGGGGACGGAGAAATAGCATTAAAAAAAAAAAAATTCACATCGAATAATAGCTGTTATCGGGCTGTGCAAATACACTTCACAAATGACGTGACGTAATCATTATCACAAAAAAACCACTTCCATATTATTCCTTTTTCCTCATTCATGCTATGATTTTATGTCTGAAGTTCTCCAATTTTGTTGGCGGATGATTGCAACAGTATACAGCAGTCATCAATAAATTATCGGCGATGGACGGGATCTGTTCGACCGAATTTTGGGTAATTTTATACTTCTCGTTTAAGGTTGATTCGTTCTCGCTGTTGCTCTACATTAAATTTTTTTTGACTGTCATGTTGTAATTTAAACGTTCAATCTGCCATGCTTTCTAGAGCAGAGATTCCCAAACTTTAAAATATTGCGACCCACATTTTAGTAACCGAAACTGTAGCCACCTACTTAATCTACGGCGTATTGAATTTTTCCGGATATGAACTGCACACGATTTTTTCGAAAGAGGTATTATGGATCTAAAAGGAATTTTTGTAAAGAATAGTTATTTATGCAACCTGGTTGGGAAAGTAACACTTTTTCAAACGAAGTAAAATGCTTATTTGACGAGTTCGACAGCATTGCGATCTATATTTTAGTAACCGAATCTATAGCTTAATCTACGGCACATTGAATTTTTCCGGAGATGAACTGCACACGATTTTTTCGAAAGAGGTTTTATGGGTCTAAAAGGAACTTTTGTAAAGTATAGTTATTTATACAACTATAGTTGGGAAAGTAAGACTTTTTCAAACGAAGTAAAATGCTCATTTGACGAGTACAACAGCACGAGTCAAATAATTTACCAAGTTTGAAAAAGTATTTTTCTACGTGTTGCATACAATATTTTTTATAATCACGCTCAAAAAATATTTTTAATACGTATATTTATTGATGTTGGCAGCTCCAGTTCATGAATTTCTTCTGAAAATTCAAGACTGTGCAATATTTGAGCACGTGGCGCGCTAGAAAGTATTTTTTCACACTATACTAAACTTCAACTTAACTAGACATCACTTAGACGGTAGATCGTCACAGTGCTCATATGTATTTAATCCATTTTGGCGGCGTGAAAGCATAATGTTCGCCAAACCTCAACCCTGTAGAGAACAAAAGGCTATAAGGTTTGGCGAGAATTATGTCTTCACTCCGTCAAAATGGATTAAATACCTATGAGCACTGTGACGATCTATCGTCTAAGTGATGTCTAGTTAAGTTGAAGTTTAGTATAGTGTGGGAAAGTTACTTTGTTGCACTTGGATTTACCAGTGCCTTATCAGACTGTCTGCGCCTTATCAGACTGATTCAGTTCATTGCCGTTATGCTGGTTATGCAAACTCGTCATCCATATTAACTGCCACCTTGAGACCTGAAGTTACTATTTATTGATCTGCCTTTTTGTTGAGTACTCACTGTGATTGTTAGCAGAATGACTTAGTAGTCTGCTTTATTATTTCTTGAATACTTCCCAGGAGGAAGTTGTACATCTAGTAATTTTTCTTAAGTTTTAATTAAAATAGTTGATTATCGTAAACGTCTTATTTTACTTTGCCGCACTTTACATTTAATGTACCGTAACTGCTGCTGACTGACTGGGGCACAGTATGTACACACTCTTATTTACCTTAAATGTTAACATTAAAAACAGTATTAATTAACAGTAAAATAGTCGAATTTATAATTATCTTTTGTCATTCAGGGGTGCTTAATAAAGCAATCCAACATTTTACATCCAGGACTAAAACTTTTTAGCATCAGATACTTTTTTACTAAGAATGATATTTTTCAATCTCATGAGTAGGGGAGGTTTGTGTACCTAGGGCCATCCCACTTTTATTGAATAATGTTTAGTTCCAAGTTTTTTTTACTCACTTGGGTAAGTGGCAATACTCAATTGATGTTTTGGACGCCATTTTGAAATTTTAGAGGAGAAAGCTGTGACAAGTTATAAGTGGAAAACGTTTTTGTATGGTCTGCAGTAACATTTTGCAGCTCGTGTCTTTTATTGTTTGACAAAGTTAAGTCATATACTTTTCTTTGAATTCTTGTAAATAATTTTGTTTGTAACATTTAAGTACTAAATAAGATGTTTAAATAAGTCCTTTCCCCATATGTGCATTTTTAGTAGAAGACATTTTATATGAAATTACCAAGTCGTGTACCTAGGTCCACATACTTGATTATTGTGTACTAATTGCTAAAACCAAAATCTGTTGGTGCTTCAAAGCAATAATGCATGCAGCCCACTTTTTTTTTAATCAGTTTTTCAAGTTATGAAAATACTTGTAATTCACTAATAATTTGACACATTGATATTTATTATAGTTATTATATGATAAACCAATGACTGATAATAACTTGATATTGGTTTTTTTTTTATAAAATTCATCTGTAAAATTGTTTTCTATTCATTGTGGTCTGAAACATCACTTAAAGAGAATGGCTCTAGATACATCAGCTACTGGCCCTAGGCAAAACGAGGTCTTGTACCTAGGGCCATTTGTGAAACTTCTTTAAAAACTTACTATTTGACAGAATGGACAATTCTCGCATTTTTTAAAAACGAGTGAAATTAGTTTATATTTATGAAGAATTTCTTTCCGATTCCAAATATTTAAACAAAAGTTCTTTAAAAAAAACTAGTTATTTAAATATTAAGAAAAGAATATGCCCCAAAACCAGTCCGATCAAAACACTCAACAAAATCTGTGACGTCAAAGCTTCCTTTCGTTTCTACGGTTATCGTAAGGTTTCTGCCAAATAGTTGGCGTTGGTAGACCATTGCCATATCCTGTACAGGTTGGCGCGATTTGCGAGAAACTTGCAAAACTAGTTTTCGCTACCGCATTTCAAACCAAGATGTTTGGGAAGTCTTGACTTCACATTCAATTCGAGCCGAATGAATCGTTTTCTCTCCAACGTCTCACAGGGAAACTTTTATTGCAAATTAAAAAAAACCGCATTGAGCAGAAATTGTTCTGTTTATGGCCTTTTCGAAACATTTAGAATTGAATAAAATAATAATAATAATAATTAAAAAAAAAAATGCGGAAATTGTCCATTGGTAAAAAACCTGATTTTATCATATTTTTCCATGTTTCACACATGCGCAATATTGGCGAAAACCTTAATGACAGGTCCCATGGCTACTACTAACCTGTACACCAAATTTGAACACCTTAGGTCAATTCGTTTGGGAGTTTTATGCTGACCACGTATACACATTTTTTCTACTCCACTTTTTTAAAATCAGGATGGAAAAGATGGAAAATGTAAAAAAAAAAAAAAAAAATTAAAACAATATTTTCATTACTCAATGTTAACAAATGTGTAATTGAAAGTAATAAAGAGACTGTAAACTTTAATCTCGAACTCTTATTTAACAGTGAGATATAAGGACAATTTTTGAACTGAAACAAACTGTTTACTGTATTAACTATTTGCATGTATAGTTGGTGGTAGTAAAAAAATGTATTGAAACATATGCCATAGTTTTACACCAGTGAACCCACTTGGCATGTGGCTGCACTTCATCTTAATTAAAATCTAAAATAAAAACTAAATTTTCATGTGAAATCAGTGTGTTTTAGTGCATTTAAACTTGAAAAAACTTTATTTGAGACTAAATGCAATTTACTTTTAAACATTGTGGCCGATGATGAAAAGATATAACTGAAATATATACAGCTTGGAACTTGTTGAGTGGACCATGTGTTTATGCTGCTCCACTAAGAAGTTATTAGGAAAAAACTGATTATCTGGTAATTTTGCTGACCAGAGTATTAAGGTCGCTAATTCAATTTTTATAGAATATAGAGTATACTAATGGCTCGACAGACTTTCACATGTGCCAATTTGATTTTTAATTAAAGATATTTTTATGTCCTTGCATCTCAATCGGAAGTAAATGAATTGTGTTTTTATGTCTTGTGAGTAGAGGTCGGTGATATAACGATACAATGATATTTATATCGATATTTTTTTTCAAAATATCGAAAAATAAAATATCAATACAAGTTACCGATATATCGATATTTTCAAACATTTTTAGTTTTTTGATAATCGTTTTGCTGTTCCATGTGTTTTTTCGATTTTCTTTATTCCCTTTTCAAAAACTTCAAAATTGAAGTATGGTCTTGGCTGAGAGACAGTTAAAATGGCACCATAACCAAAAGAAAACTTAATGTAATGGAACAATAAGATCATTTATTAGGCGTCATGTTCTTTTATTAGTCTGTTGCCAACGTGTGCCTAGAATTCGTATTTAATTTTAAATATTAAAAATATCTCTATCAGAAAAATATGCGGTAAACTACTTTTCAGAATTTCTTCTTTAAAAATAATGTGAATTTATGCATTGACATCCAAATGTATTTTATTTATTCTGATTGATAATATAATTTATTTATTAAAACAATTTTTATAATTTATTTATTAAAACAATTTTTATAATTTATTTATTAAAACAATTTTTATAATTTATTTATTAAAACAATTTTTATAATTTATTTATTAAAACAATTTTTATAATTTATTTATTAAAACAATTTTTATAATTTATTTATTAAAACAATTTTTATAATTTATTTATTAAAACAGTTTTGGCATAATTTCCTGAAAAGAAGAAATTTGCTCCGAGAAACTTCGTTTCTGGCAAAATAGAAAATCAAATAAAAAATATATATCGATAAAATATCGATATCTTTTTCTATGCAACGATATAGTATCGATATTTATTTTGATCGATATTTCCGACTTATACTTGTGAGCGTAGGTGATAGAATTGTCTACCATTGGGACTAGCTTACTTGAGCTCTTTGAATACGCTACAACGATATGTGAACCGGTTTAACTACGCTCTGATTGACTGATCGGAGAGATGCGAGGTCGATTCGTTTAAACTCTAACTCTTATAGTATCCATGGTTAAAAAAAAGTAAAATATTCGTTAAAAATGTAACTTAAAATCGCCTATTTTCTTTTTGTTATCAACATATACCTATGTTTGATACGAAACTATGTGCGCAGATTGTCAATATTACCATAAAAGTTGTGATTTATTAGGAACTATATCTTTACGCGGAAGGATTTATCTTACGACATGTACTCAAGGCTCAAGTAAGGTTGTCCCATTGTATGGTCACCGAATTAAACGTATTTTCCTATAATTTTTGCAGAATGAGAATCTAACGTGGAGCACAACCACGCCCATTTTCACTCCCTGTTTCATCAAACTGGGTCTGATATGGTCCCCGATTGCATTCTTCTGGATATTTACGCCATTCGAAATCTATTACTCAACGAGAAAGAAGGAAAAGCCAATACCATGGTCTGTCCTGAATATTTCAAAACTGGTAAGTTAATAGAAGTACTAAGTACAAATTTTTAAGCAAACAAAAAGAAAGAAAATAATAATAAAAAAGAAAGGCAAAGAAGGAAAAAAGAGAGAGAGAGAGAGCAAGTTAGGCAGTACTTCTTCATGTGTGTCATTGCACAGCTGTATTCTTTCTAACACTTCTAATAGTCCGAGAGGCGACTGCAATTTTTGGACCCCATCGAACATCATTCTGAATTTTTTATAGAAATTGGAGAAAAGTGTGTAAATTACGAATCCACTGGTCTGCCGTGGTAAAAATGGCCGAAACTGGTTCAAAATCAACTTGGAATGAGTTGTACTAAAATCCGATTGCCAAATATGTCATAACTTGCCAAAAAGAGAACAACCTTTTTCGTCTGGCAACCCACTGTATTTTGATTTTCAATGAAAAAAAGCGCAAACGATTTCTGATCTCTGGCTCAGTAAAACTTGTATCTTTTAAAAGTAAACCAAATTGGCAACATCAGTGACGTAATGTTTATTGCCAACTTGGCTCCCTTTTAATAGATACAAGTAGACCGTCGCCAGATATCTGAATCGTCTGTAACCTTCTTAATTGAAAATTAAAAAGTGAGGGTTACCAAATAAAAAAAAAATGCTCATTATTTGGCAAGTTATGGCGCATTTGGCATATGGATTTAGTTCAACTTATTAAAAGTCGATTTTTGACCAGTTTCGGCCATTTTTGCTACGGCAGACCAGTGGATTCGTAATCTACTCACTTTTCTCCAATTTCAATAAAAAATTCAGAATGATGTTCGATGGGGTCCAAAAATTGCAGTCGCCTCTCATTCTATAATTCTTGCTAAAACACTTCTTGAAACTAACACTGCTGGGTATGGGGTTAATTGAATTGATATCGTGTTTCGTTGTCTACTTGTGTTGTAATGACCCTTGTCTATTTAATTCATGGTTTCACATTATCAGATTACCCGGAAAAATAGCCTCCCCCCCCCCGTAGTAAAAAAAAATACATTCTTTTTTAAAGAAACCCACAAATACCCTCATGTTTAAATTACTCTCCAAAATACTCGCCAACCATAAAAATATCAGGTTTGCTGGTATTTACCACCCAGTAGTTAAGGCTCGACAAGCAATATTATTGATAAAAACATCTTCTTTCTAAGATGATTTGGTTTTTGGATATATATTTTCCCTTTTGGCGATTTTCTTGATTTTGAGATCTGACAATTTTTGGCAATTTTTTAATGGGCTGTTGGCAATTCCCGTTATCTGAGGTTTGGCAGCCTTGTCCCAAATAGTCAATCTCTCATTATTCTTTTCCCCTCTATTTGGCGTTGCACTTAAACGTATGTGAGAGTCAAAATATCTTCCTCCCACCCGACAAAAAAATGATCGGGTATCAGGGGTCCTGAAGGACGAGAAGAATAAACGAGGTGTAGAACCCAAAATTGGTTCTATTTTACTTCAAGTTATGAGTATCCAGACGTTGGATTTTATATATTAGTATAAATTATTAAAATATATACGTTTATATATTCAAATATATACCCTTAAAGTATATATAGATATACCCTTATACGTTTATACCCATACACTGACCTTAAACCCCTCATGGTACCTACAAATAACCTCAAAAAACAACTACCTTTTATAATAAGCCGTCGATATGTTATTTTTCTTCCATATTATTTTAATATTTGTCGATAGTATTTTTAGTATTTGAAAAAATACCAGGAAAGCAGATAATTCTGTATAGTTTTGAGAAAATAATGTAAATCAAGAAAATATCTTAGATGCAACTATATAAATGTAAACTTGCTTAATATTTTATTTGAGTTTTTCTTATATAGGTAGAGATGAAAAAAAATAATAAGCTGCATATTAACAATACGCGGACATACTGGCTTAGATGGTAGCATATAGGACTACTGACACCTGGATGAAATCGGGTCCTTGCTGGTTGCCTTGAAGGTCTTATCTGTATTTGAAGTTTCATTAAATCTGTTTCGAACAGCTTTGAGTCTTGAAGCAGTTGACTCAACTTCATGCCTGAGCGTAGTCCAGGTTTTTTGTTTAATTATAGCCAGACAGTGGTGTTGTAATCTTGAAAATTTGAAAAAAAAATCATAGCTGTCATTATCGTTTCAAAACTAAATGATTTCTGGAGAAAAGCTGCAGCATAACTTCTAACTTTGTCATTAAAATCCATGGATGTAGACTTCTTAAATAAAGCCACTGTTAGCTTGAAGAAAACATACTTTTAACTATAGTTGAAACTGGACATTTTCTCTGACTGTGATGTCCACTCGTCAATCCTTCCAAATATATCTTAACATTGGCATTGCTTCGACTTCACCAACGAGTAATTTTAATAGATTCCAGATTAAGCTGGAGTTTCTGCTGTATATTTTTGCTGTCTCTTTAACGATTCCTTTAAGAAAACTTGTGTTTCTTGGAACAGACTGAAAAAGGATTTAGTGATGGGTAGTACCTGTGCAGTATCAGTGAGTATTAAATTTAATGCGAGGATATAGCACCATGTATGAATGTGATTTGGTAATATGTCTGATAGTTTGACAGGAAGACCATTGTAGAGTCCACTCATATTTAAAGCACCATCAGAGGGATTTGCCACTTAATGAAGTTAATAGCCCCTCAGCCGTAGTTGTTAGGATACACCTTATAGATAACAGTCTTTCAAATACTTTATGATCTTCCACATAACTGACTACAAACGCACACTGATCGTTGCCAGAAATGTCTATTGTTGCGTCCATTAATATTGAGAGCTTCACTGCCTTTTTTTTTTTACACAATTTAATATTTTAAAGAGTCAAATATAGTCTGAAAACTTTATTGAGAATAAAGTTAAGTGTTACTCTCAATTACCAGAGACTTGATACGAGGATTTTTTTATTTTTTTTTTAAATTATTACCGATTAAACGAACTTGCATCGGTGATGAGAGGCTTAACGCTGAAAATAGCAAAATAAAATCATAAAAAACGATTACGATAAAAAAAGCATATGATGTTGTTACGATAAAAATAAGTATATACAAGAAAATGCCAGTGCTCATATTCACAACGATCAAGTATTCCTGTTTCTATTGTAGAAGATAATTAAGACATTTTCACTAAGCAAAATAAAAGTGGCAAAATTATCCAAGGTATTTTTTATATTTATTTCTCATGCCTGTTTTCTGTGTGTTTCAGATTGGAGTGCTGCTGATTATGGTTTTGTCTTTGGCTGACATGGTCTATCAGATGGTTCAGTTTTCGAAAACCGATGTCCGACCCATCGAATATTATACACCGTTCTTAATTTTTGTTACAATGGTGTGTGTTGTGTTTTTTCCTTCCTATATTATAGTTAACGGTATAGTGGTTAGCGTGCTGGCTTCTAGACCGCGAGGTTGCGGGTTCGAGTCCCGTGTTAGGCATGGGTGTTTGTAAATGTATGTTGGCTTGTCTAATGATGAAAGTTTCGGCGCATTATAGCCCTCGTGTTGCTGACGGCGCCAGATAATCTGAATACAACCAACCAACCTATATTATAGTTAACACTATTTAATTTTTCTTCAAATTTGTCTTGGTGGCGTGTTACTTAATCTATCGTAACTGAATGCGTACTTGGATTAAATTTTATGCAAATTCAAATTAGAGTTGTATTCAATAATGGAATTGCTATACACAGGTTCTTTCAGAAAGGAATCCTTGAGTTAGAATTAACATAATAGCGAAACGGTGGGAGATAGAAGGAAGAGACAAGTGGTATGATTTATAGACAGGTATAGAATTTTAAATACAACTGTCTGCAAAGTTACTACAGTATTGAAATGTAGCAACACGTTGTAATATCTGAATGTAGCAGAACGAGTTCATTAGTTTCCCTCGTTAAAAAAAGGTCATGTGATCTCTTTACTGAGGTAACTTTTGCAAAATGCACTGTATTTGCAAGACACACAGACGGGTTTTCAGCACCCTATATTTATCAGTTTTTGCTTATTGGCAAATCCCTGAAAATAAATTATATGGGCTTCATCGTCACAGCCTGCCTTGCCTTGTGACTCGTCGCTCCTGGTAGGCCCATGAGGCCGCAATCATTGACACCCATTCCCTCCGGTTAAGCGCGGCTTCTTTGGCAAGTATCCAGCTCGGCCATCCTAGTTTGTTTCGTTGTTTTTTATGACCATTCTTCTCCAGGTCAACCTGTGTCGCCCTCTCTTCCGCTTTCCATCCGGCGCCCATGTCAAAGCAATTCTTTCGTTGGTTTCAGGACCTCTTCTCGAAACGTGACCAATCCAATGCCATCTCTTTTTCATGATCTCAGTTGTTAAGGGTCTGGTGGCAGTTGTTCTATATAAATTTGAATTGGATACTTTATTGAGTCAAAATATTCCTAAGATTTTTCTTAATTATTTAGTTTGGAATGCATTGGTTTTATTCTCCTGTTCTTACAGTCTGCAGCCGTCACAAAATGTATTCCCACCAACCATTTCTGGTTTCCGTTAGCCGGGAACCAGATAAAAACAACGAAATTACTGCGATTACTAATCCACACTAACAACCTTCAAATAATTAATAATTCCAGAAACATTTTGACTTGGCGATGTATCGCGCGTCAATTAAACGTGTAAACATTTAGAATCGACGACAACTGGGTCAACTCAACTGGTACCAATGCTGGTACCCGATTAAAAGCAACCGGTAACCGAAAGATTCTGTTATTTCTGTCTCTCGCTGTTTCGCAGTCATGTCACTTTTGATTGGTTGGTTGTATTCAGATTATCTGGCACCGTCAGCAACACGAGGGCTATAATGCGCCGAAACATTCGTCATTAGACAAGCCAACATACATTTACAAACACCCATGCCTAACACGGGACTCGGAACCCGCAACCTCGCGGTCTAGAAGCTAGCACGCTAACCACTATACCGTTTGGTCGGCCATGTCACTTTTGAAATACCCCGCATCTTCATGGAAATGCTATGAATAAGAACCATTTCGACTTATAAGTAATAACTAAAACCAGACTAATCGGAACCAAAGAAGCATAGTGCTGAATGCGAAAAAAAAATCTAATTCAAATAGTTCAATTCATTTTCGGGCTTGAAATTTGACGGGAACACGCCTTATTGATCTCAAGTGTTCAATATTCGAATTTGTTGTATTTTTCCAGGCTGCGGTCACAACCCTGATGCTCATCGAGAAAAAGAAAGGAATGATCACTTCAGGTGTCTTGTTTCTCTTCTGGTTCTTTTTGTTTTTGGGCACTGCTGGTGGCTACTACACGGCATTGCAGAAAATATTCAACAAGGTACAATTCCACTTCACTCCTTGCTGAAAGTAGCTATTGTGCCCTCTTCTATTACTGACTGAGAGGCGACTGAGACCTCATCGAATATCATTCTGAAATTTGTATGCCAATATGGAGAAAAGTTAGTAGATTACGAATCCACTGGTCTGCCACGGAAAAAATGGCCGAAACTGGTTAAAAATCGACTTAGAATGAATTGAACTAAATCCGATTGCCAAATATGACATAACTTGCCAAATAATGAGCATTCTTTTTTTATTGGGTAACCCTCCGTTCTTTAATTTTCAATTTAGAAGGATGCAGACGATTCAGATACCTGGGGACAGCTTTCTTGCATCTTTTAAAAATGAGCCAAGTTGGCAATAAATATTACGTCACTACTGACGTAACTGATATCGCCAATTTGGCTTACTTTTTAAATATGCTAGTTTTCCGACCCAGAGATCAGAAATCGTTTGCGCCCTTCTTCATTGAAAATCAAAGTGCGATTCGTTTATTAGACGAAAAAGTGGCCTCATTTTTTGGCAAGTTATGACCTATTTGGCTATCGGATTTAGTTCAACTCATTCATAGTCAGTTTTTGACCAGTTTCGGCCATTTTTCCCCTGTAGACCAATGGATTCGTAATCTATTAACTTTTCTCCACATTCTATAAGAAATTCAGAATGATGTTTGATGAGGTACCTAAACATGCAGTCGCCTCTCTGACTATATAGCAATCGTGCATAAAGTTCACGAAGGGATAGTTTCGGTACTTGTGCGAAGTTGACATAAAAATTTCAACTAATTTTATTCAATTTTTTTTTTTTTTTTTTTTTTAGAGCTTTGATTATGACGACTATTTCGATAGCCACGAGTTTATCACGATAGTTTTGTACTTTGGATTATGCTTCATACAGTTCATTTTGAATTGTTTTGCTGATAAAAAGGCCAAATCGAGTGACGTGCCTTTGGTAAGTATGAATTTTACTGAATAGTTGCAAAATAGTAACTTATCAAAACTGTTGATTTCATGAACAAATTTGTAAAATTTAATTTGTAATTTCAATGATTTCACTTTCAATAGTTCACAGTGCTGTAAATTTACTTTCCAGAGAGAGAGTCCTGAAAAACGAGCGTCATTTTTGTCCATTTTAACGTTTTGGTGGTTCAATCCGTAAGTAACCTTACTGTTTATTTTTTCACTTTTAATTTCCAATATATTTACATAGGGTAATAAAAGTATTTAAAAAAAAAAAATCAATTTTTTTTGTGTGTGCATATCTCCACGTTTTGGAACACCCTCTGACTTCAAAAAAGTGGTCTAGAAAAAATGTGTGTCCATATCAAATTTTAATGCAACGACCAATATTATAATATAATTGAAAGTTGTACGATGTTCCACACCCCTAGTTTTGCACTAAAAAGTGTGTTATTTTATATTGAATGACCTTAAATGAAGTCACTGCTGAAGAGGAGCTTTGTACTCCGATTCATCGAACTTTCCCCAGTTAAGAGTGACAAATATATTTATTGCCTCTTTTTATTAGGACATATCCTACAAATCAAGTACAGTAGAGTCCTGATTATCCGAGTTAATGTGGACCAAGACCAACTCGGATAACCGAAAAACTCGGTTAAAGCAAAAATTAAAAATAAAATAAATCGTATCGGTTTAAATGTATATTTTGACAAGTACAAATGCTATACTATAGGTAAACCACGTGCAATTAATAATATATAGTAATGCTTAAAGAGTTCTCTTACTTAAGCCTTAAGACCTTGAGCGACGCGATAGGAGGAGCAGTGTCATACAATGAAAAGGAATGTAAACATTTTGTTTTCTTGAGTGTTTGAGAGATCAAGTACCAATTTTTTTTTGGTACTAGTTTGGACAAAGGAAAATATCAGAGGTAAAAGAAATATTATCTGGCTCGGTTAAAGCAGAAACTCGGATAACCGGGGCTCGGATAATCGGGGTTTTACTGTAATTCGTTTCCCATATCATAAGAGGCGGTGTAGCAACCCTTTCTTATAGTACAATCGATTAATACAGATGTGGTCGACACTCGAAGAAATATTTATTCTCGTTTAGCCTGCTAAATTTAAATTTCCTTTTAAAGTTTCTTAAGTACTTGAAGACCATTATGATATAAAAGTGAGTCACGTTCGAATACTCAATTGCTTAATTATTGCAATTATGAAATAGCTTGTTTTTAGCGCTATGCAGCTGTCCAAGATTGGGACCCAGTGTTCTTGAATGATAATCTAGCACCTAACCATAAGCATTTTGTTAATACACAGCTAATTTTTTTAGACGATATCCTATATATTTTTTGCTTATGATATTTTTATGAACAAGAGTAACTTTTCTGGAAATTGTTAACAGTTTATTTAATTATTTTTTTCTTGTTTATCAAAATTAAGTGGTGTAGTATAAGACAGGAAATTTTTGGTAGTTTTAGGTGCTTTTTTTTTTTACTAAAGCAAGACACACATGCGTCATGTATTTGAAATAGATTCTTTTGTAATGAAACCATTGGGGGAAAAAAAACCTGAAATTTGGGAGAAAAAATGCATTTTTTTTTTTTTTTTTTTTTTTTTTTTAGTTTTCTTTTCACTCGATGCTTAGTTACGAGTATTTGCATCGGTACTAACTACACGGGGGCTAAAGGGCGATCGTCACCGTGCTGACTCTACAGTGGAGGAAACGGCATCATTTCACCCCCGCTCTAAAAATTTGTAAAAATGTGTTTTTCCAGTATAGACTATTAGGTAAAAAAGACATTTTTGCAATGTTCTAAAGAATAAAAAAAAATCCCATAAAAACAGAAGGTAAACACAATATTTGTAAGCACACTGACACTATCCACCCCTCTCGTAGAAATGAGAATCAAGAAAGTGTAGCAGCTCGTTCGTGCAATTTTATAAAAAATATATATATATTAAAGTATTGTAGCGTGAATACGTTCGAAAGACTTGAAACCAAAGCAAATTAAAACTCGAAGCAATTTATTCCGATATAACTCTTCGCAGATCCTTTTACAACTCCAGAACTTTCCGTTCTAATAGACTCAATACAGCTCTTTACATAACAATGGAGCACAAACAGTAGTTAAAAACTAGATACACAACTGCTAAAATCGACCCAAAAGACAATGCAATACGGTTCACTTTCGGAACTACTCTGAATGCTCGCTGAGAGATAACTAACTCCTCTCCCGCTCTCCTGGTCTTATAAAGGGAAGCTTCCTTCGCAAATCTTCTAGAGATAGAAATTTGGAGAATTTTCCAGATCGCAGTCGAAAAGCCCTATACAGGTACATAGGGACCGAAAATGTCGCCAAATGGTCACCAAGTTCGTCGACATTTGGCGATTTCTCGCCAAAATTGGTGACCAAAATTATTCGCCAAAACCGTCTCCAACTTGGCGAGATTGCCATTAACCATAATGTTAATTGGCCTTCTCCTTGTAAAACTCGTTTTCTAGCATTATCTCTGTAAAACTCGTTTTCAAGCATTAAGAGACGCAATGCAGGAAAGCGAAGTAAAGACAAACTCATGCACTGCCTTATGCGAAATGTACGTACATTTTCTTTTTTACATAATTAATACTACGAAATATTTACAAATATACAGAAATTCGTAACAGTATTGTTTGACATTGGAACACATAATTTTGTAATGATGAGATTGCTAGTATAAGTTTTTTTTTTCATTAATTATTTAAGTTTTTTTTATTGATTTTAGTGCAATATCATAACAGTATGTCTTTAAAATAATGTATGATATTGAAATAAATTATTTTATTATGATAAATTAACTGGTTGGAGTTCTTACTTTTCCATAAAATGTTTTTGTACTAATTTTGTGCAGACAGTTTGAGAAAAATTGGTACGGAGGCAAGTTCCATATATTCAGTAAGTTGATCATGGAAAAAAAAAAAAGGTGTCCTGAAATAATGAGCCCCTCCCTCTTCCCATCGAGTTTATTGATGTTTGTTTTCATTGATGGCTATCTATTATAACTGAAAATTAAAATAGCAGCAGACAAACTCAGGTAGAGTCACAGTATATCCATTGACGTAACGATTTCAAATATAAAATAAAATATACTAGACCCTATTTTCCAGTTTTCAATTTATGTCATTTCATTAGATGATCTTTTCCTTACCTTACTCACCAAATTTCAACGTTTTACACAAAGTAGTTTCTAAACGCACATGGCTAGAAGATTGTAACATAGCGAGTATAGGGAAAGATCCTTACTAGTAGTCCGAGAGGCGACTGCAATTTTTGGACCCCATCGAACATCATTCTGAATTTTTTATAGAAATTGGAGAAAAGTGAGTAGATTACGAATCCACTGATCTGCCATGGCAAAAATGGCCGAAACTGATCAAAAATCGACTTGGAATGAGTTGAACTAAAATCCGATTGCCAAATATGTCGTAACTTGCCAAAAAGAGAACAAACTTTTTCGTCTGGCAACCCACCGCCTTTTGATTTTCAATGAGAAAAAGCGCAAACGATTTCTGATCTCTGGCTCTGGAAAAAAGTAAGCCAAATTGGCGACATCAGTTACGTCATCAGCGACGTAATGTTTATTGTCAATTTGGCTCATTTGCCAAAGATGCAAGAAAGCCATCGCCACACATCCGAATCGTCTGCAACCTTTTTAATTGAAAATTAAAGAGTGAGGGTTGCCAAATAAAAAAAAAATCCTCATTATTTGGCAAGTTATGGCGCATTTGGCAATTGGATTTAGTTCAACTTATTAAAAGTCGGTTTTTGTCCAGTTTCGGCCATTTTTGCCAAGGCAGACCAGTGGATTCGTAATCTACTCACTTTTCTCCAATTTCTGTAAAAAATTCAGAATGATGTTCGATAAGGTCCAAAAATTGCAGTCGCCTCTCTGTCTATAGGACTTTCCCTTAAGTGTTCAATCTTTCAAATTCTAGATATGGAAGAATAGAAAAGGAATTATTTATCAGAATAAGGTTGAAATGTATTTTAGTGCAGAATTTCTTTCTTTTGCAGAATGACGGTTTTAGGCTACAAGAAACCCTTAACAGGTGCGGATATGTGGGAGCTCAATGAAGAGGCCCAATCAGAGAGCATTCAAGCCGTTTTTGAAAAGTACTGGTTGCCATTGGTCGAAAAAGCCAACATGTAAGTTGCATACATATTACTTCGATAACGCTTCTGTTTTAAATATTACTGTAGACTCCTTAGTAATAAAGAAGAAATTAAGCTACCCTCTCTGCCAGAGAAAACTTTCTGTTCAATTTAAGTGATACAATAAGTTGGACACAAAAGCCAGGTTGGCCGACCAAACGGTATTGTGGTTAGCTTGCTAGCTTCTAGACAGCGAGGTTGCGGGTTCGAGTCCCGTATTAGGCATGGGTGTTTGTAAATGTATGTTGGCTTGTCTAATGACGAATGTTTCGGCGCATTATAGCCCTCGTGTTGCTGACGGCGCCAGATAATCTGAAAACAACCAACCAAAAGCCAGGTTGTAACTGTAGTTCCATTTTATGAAAATTTCAATTCATGTTTTTGCTGTGTGTCTCGAATTCATGTCTAGGGGTGGAGTTTAGTCAAGAAGGAGGCAGTTTCGCCTTTGCATTGCTTTAATGAAGCATATTAAGTGAATTATAAAGATGACAAGATTTACAAGATCACTGCGACGCAAACATACATATAAATGGCAACACAGATTCCTAATTGCTCTTTACTTTCCTGGACCCGTTCGATGCAGAGCTTCACCATCATCAGCATGTAAAAACGTACGCGAGACCGTAATCAAGGCTTTCCAGAAAAGTAAAGGCTGACCAAACGGTATAGTGGTTAGCGTGCTAGCTTCTAGACCACGAGGTTGCGGGTTCGAGTCCCGTGTTAGGCATGGGTGTTTGTAAATGTATGTTGGCTTGTCTAATGACGAATTTTTCGGCGCATTATAGCCCTCGTGTTGCTGACGGCGCCAGATAATCTGAAAACAACCAACCAGAAAAGTAAAGAGCAATAGGAATCTGTGTTGCCGTGTATATGTATATTTGCGACGCTGTAATCGCTGCGGGTGGCGTTGCTGATGGCTGACTTGGGAAATAGAGCGTATATGACATTAAAGCTTGGCGTCCACTATCGCTAAACAGAGAGAGCAGATCAGAGTGGAGTGGGTTAGAGTCAATTACAAGGCTGTCAACGTCCATTGTAGCTCGAGGCTCGTGTTAAAGTAGACATTGGCAGCCTTGTAATTGGCTCTAATCCACTCCGTTCTGATCTGCTCTGCTTAGCGATAGTGGAAGCCAAGCTTAAAGCTTGGCGTCCACTATCGCTGAGCAGAGCGGAGTGGATTAGATTGGAGCCAATTACAAGGTTGTCAACGTCCATTGTAGCTCGAGGCTCGTGCTATAGTAGACATTGGCAGCCTTGTAATTGGCTCTAATCCACTCCGCTCTGCTCAGCTCCGCGATAGTGGACGCCTAGCTAAATTATAAACTTGTAGAATTGAATTTGCCGTAGCCAAACAAATTTTCACGCGGCATAAACTTGAAAGATATTGTAAATTGAGACTCTGTTGAAATGTTGCCAAAGTTTTAAAACCAATATTTTTTTTTTAATATTTTCCTAATATCACAGTTGAATGAATTGAAAAAGGCTGTTGACAATCATTGATCTCTACTAAAACTCCTGGATTGCTCATAAGAGGTTTCTGCACTTCAAGCAGATGATGACATTTGAATATTTTTCCTCATAAATCCTCATAATGCTTTGAAATAGGTTACCCATCATTGCAAACAAATTTTAACTAGTTTTAGGGGATGTTTCTAGTATAGATCTCTCTGGTGATTACTAAGCCTTTTTGACTTTAAGTCAATAACCAAGCATGCGCTCTCCAGAAATTGTAGCAGAGATCTGTGTTGACAATTGATTGATATCTTTACAGAGCATCTTAGGTTACCTTAATTTTTAAGACGAGAAACTATTGAAATTTAAAAATGAGTGCTGGATAAAAAATATGATTTCCATTATACATTTTTAAGAAATCATATCAATTCGTTATTTCTGAAACTCAGCAAACTAGAAAAAGTAATTTAAAATCTCTTCTCTTGACAGAAAGTGAATCTTTAGATAATTAATGTTTTAGCAACAGAAGTAATACTTTTGTTCAACGATTTTAATCCACGACCTTCCTGCTCCCATCGTGAAATTGCTTTCCTATCAGAAATATTTAAATTATGTGAAAATATACGTATGTTTTTAACTATAAAATATTGTCTAACTGAGTAGCTGTGAAATCCTGCAAGATTCGATGTAGTACTTTTAAATTACACCTATTTTTGTGAATGCAGGCAGTGTCAAAATGCAATTTATTGTAAACTTTAAATTTATGATCTGTGCAGAACTAGTTTTTGTTAAAGTGCGACGCTTTCCCATCTTAAATAATAAAGTCGTAATGCTTGTTGTTAATTTGAATAAATTAATAATGCGTTACGACTGCAGTCGGTGGTTATAGGAGATCAAGGATCATGTGAGTTGATGTGCCAGAATATAAGAAATATTTTATCAACTTCCAGCTACTGGCATATTATCAGGGATAAACTGGCTTTTCCAGTGAGTGGCAAGAAGCGTTTACATGGTGCTGGTAGCTGGCATCTAATAACTGGTGACCTCAACTGGCACCCAAATTGGCAACTAACGCATAAATCAGCCTTTAACATAAGTTTTCTCTCTTGCACTTTTTTATTTCTTTTCGCCCACCTCATGGCTGACTGTGTGGTTACCGCTCTGGCCGCGCATGCCAAAGATGAGGGTTCAAATCCAGGGTTAGGCATGAATGTTCGTTGTGGTTTGGAATCCACGTTAAGATGTAGGTCTCGGTCTGGTTAGTCATTATTGTGCACAAATATAAGTCGTTGAACATACAAACCAACCAAGATATGATATCACTGCTCTGGTGCAACAATAACGCAACAGCGAAAATAGGAATTTTACAAGAAAAACAAAACTTATTTTACTTTAAACTTAGTGACGCTCAATTGCAAGTGCCCATCAAATTGGCGGTCCTGAATGCAATTACAGTTCAGTCTTTGTCCTCCTCGATGCGCTAGGTATTATTTGACTAAATAGAGACCTTAACTCCGTTTTGACAAATTCTGCAGCTTATTGCTCCACCAGAGCTGTGATATATAGTTCAGAGATGGTAATAGATTACAAAAGATTATAAATAAGACTATATCATAAAAGTTCTGGATGTTCCTTTGGGAACCAGAAATTCCAGAAGATAAACGGTTAACCAAAGAATAGTGCCAACCTGATGGCTGTGGGGTTAGAGCTCTGGTCTCGCATGCCAAAGATGTCGGACTCGAATCTTGAGTTAGGTATGGATGCTCGTTGTGGTTCGAAATCCACGTTAAGCTGTAGGTCCTGGCCTGATTAGCCGTTATTGTGCTCAAAAATAGGCAGTTGAGCGTACAAACCAGCCTCTAATATCTCTTTTCAGACACCATCGATCAGTGAGGAGGTCTCTTTCGAGGAGGTTTTCCAGTGCGAATGAGACCAAAGTGGCCATCTCGCCAGTTGAATGCGGCAACGACGTTGCTAAGCTGAACATTCTGTGGCCACTCATCAAAACTTTTGGAAACGAGCTCTTCTCGAGTGGTCTGCTGAAACTGGGAGCCAGTGTCATCACATTTGCCAATCCCCTCATACTCGAGTACGTATGCAAGGACATCTTTCTTTGTTAAATGTTTTTTGCTAATGCTTATATGTTTTTCTAAATTTACGTTATGTGAAGTGGCTATAAATTCAAATATTTTATATTCCTGCATTCACTCTTTATACAGTTTGAAATAGACATTATCCGTATTTATAATTAAATTCTTTATTCCATTCAAGCTGCAAAAATACAATATCCACCTACTTTATTATTATTATTGTTGTTGTTGTAATATTATTAATATTAATAATATTGATAATTATTATTGATTATTATTGATATTGATAATTATTATTGATATTGATAATTATTATTGATATTGATAATTATTATTGATATTGATAATTATTATTGATATTGATAGTTATTATTGATATTGATAGTTATTATTGATATTGATAGTTATTATTGATATTGATAATATATTAATATAAATATCAAAAATATTAATATCAATAATATTAATATTATTAATATTAATATTATTATTATCATTATCAATATCATTATTAATATTATTAATAATAATATTATTAATATTAATATTAATATTATTAATACTAATATTATTATTATTATTATTATTATTATCAATATTATTAATATTAATATTATTATTATTATCATTATCAATATCATTATCAATATCATTATCAATATCAATAATAATATTATTATTAATAATATTATTATTAATAATATTATTATTATTATTATTATAAGTAGTAGTATTAGTATTCTTAGTATTAGTATTTATTAGTATTAGTATTATTATTTATTAGTATTAGTATTATTATTTATTAGTATTAGAATATATTAGTATTAGTATTATTATTTATTAGTATTAGTATATATTAGTATTAGAATTATTTATTTTCTTATTGATTTTCAAAGTTGAGCTTTTTAAGAAACATGATATTATAGAATGAATCTTGTTTATGTCTCCTAAAGTCCCTTTGGTACATGTAGCCAAGATTCAATAAATGAAAACTCGCTTTTTCTACAGCCTACAGCTTTATTGTGTTCAAGTGAAAAATTGAAATTTATATATACATCACATGCCCAAATTCTTATTAAGTGCATGCACGGGTGTCAGAGAATTTCAGGTAATTTTCCCGAACTATTTTCTTTCTTAATGTAAAGATTGTAAATTTGCTGTGTGTATTCGAACTAATCGGATAACTAACGGGACGGATATGTATGTATATTCAAACGAATATTTCAAATCAGCAAGGTTGATTCGATTAGAAAAGATAGTTGTAGAGCTTTTTTAAAGAATGCTGGAAACATTTATAAAGTATTTTTTAAATCCTTTTTATTAACTTCGTTTTTGTATGTTTGTTTGTTTGTCGATGAGTGCGGAATTATCGAAGGCCTAATTATCCCCCTTGCCTTCATCCAATCAGACTGAAACTTGGCAGATAGGTTCGATGTCGATGACAATGCATTCTATAAAATTTTGGGGCTGTTACTGTCACTAAATGGTCGCTTTTAAGGAATACTAATAAACCAACTTGCCGTCATTCAATCGCATTAAAAAAAGCATCGAGTCGACCATTGTTGAAACTCTTTCCTGTAGCCAAATTTTTTTAATAAATAAATAATAAAATTACTTCAATCAGAATAAATAAATGATATTTGGATGACGTTCACGTTCATTTTTAATAAATAAATTTTGAAACGAAGTTGGCCGCACATTTTGCTGATAGAAATGTTTTTGATATCGGCGCCGTGTTAGTGAATGTAAAAATTGACAATGCATATAAAGGATTTTTTTTTTTAAACTCTGTTTTTATGGGTTATATTTATTAATCATTATGAATCGTAATTTTTAAATTGATTTATATTGTAAACTATTTCAGTATTGAATGAATTATTTTACTATAAAGTTTCAGAGAAGTTTCATATTTGTTAAGAACAGTAAAATGAAATTCAAAAAGTAAAGTAAAATGAACAGTAAAATGAAATTCAAACTATTTATGTATTTTTTTTTTTTTTTTAGATATTTTTGTATTAAATAAGATGTAGAGATTCTGGAAAAATTACAAATTTGAGTGGTATGCGCTTTACGTCTCCATGAATGGTAGACAACTGTAATTATTTATAATAGTCACTAAGGAGTTCTAGTAAGGCAAGGATCATTTCCTTTACTCGCTATGATCCTCTAGAACAGTGCATTTAGAAACTACTTTGAATAAAACCTTAACATTTAGTGAGAAGGTAAAAAAACTATCACTTCATGAAATAATATAAATTAAAAACTCAACAATAGCGGCTATTATATTTTATTTTTGAAATCCTAACATCAATGCCTAAGCAGTGGCTCCATCTGGTTTTGTCTTTTGCTATTTGAATTCATAATAGATAGGCCTTAAATGAAAGCAATTTATATCATTTCATTAAAGTGATCTTTTTCGCACCTACTCTCCAAATATCAAGGTGGTTATAGAAAGTAGTTTCGAAATGCACTGGGCTAGAAGATTGTAACATAGCGAGTGTAGGGAACGATCCTTACTATACCAAACTTCAACTTAACTTGACATCTTCTTCTTCTTCTTATCAAGGACTATGGGGACTAAGGCACCTCTGCTTAAGCATTTTGTACCAACCCCATATCCCGTACAGATCGGTAGTGGGCAGCACTGCACAGGATGTAAGAGCACACTCGCGAGAGGGAGTGAGCAAGTCTACCTATAGCCGCCGAAGAGTTCATTTCTACCTCTTTCGGTAGCTATTCGGTAGATGGCAGCACTACCGACCGTATGTGGAACTTCTTAATTTAGAGGCAATACCAAGCAGAAGATTCCACCAGAAGACTTGGCTTTGCCACCCCCAGAGGTATTGATTTGTATGGGAACTTGGAGGACTTTGCGACCATGACTGATTTAACGTGCTCCAGTCACCATTAGCGAACACGGCGGTCTTTAGTCGGTCCCAGGCCCGAACTCGCAACCTCAGGGCTCGCAACCTTCTAGTTGCGAGAACGATACTCTCCCGACTGGGCTACGCGGCCCCTAACTTGACATCACTAGACGGTAGATGGTCACAGTACTCATAGGCAATTTATCCATTTTGGCGACACGAAAGCATAATGCTCGCCAAACCATATAGCCTTTTGTTCGACAAACGGGATGGACAGGAATACTGGTTTGTGGAGCATTATGTCTTCACTCCGTTAAAATGGATTAATAGCCTATGAGCACGGTGAAGATCTATCGTCTAGTGATATCAAGTTAAGTTGGAGTTTAGTATAGGACTTTCTCTTAAATGAAAATTGGATATAAGCTGTTTTGATTTTTTATCACAATAATGTCTTTGGTAAACATTTACAAGGTTTCTCTCGACCTGAATTACTATTCAGTTGTTGTTTATTCTTTTTCAGTGAACTTATTGGTTTCGTCGGAAGTAGCGATCCTTACTGGAAAGGAGTTTGTTTTGCTGCCGGTATGTTTCTATCTGCCTTAATCGAGTCTTTTCTGAATGGACAATATGAATATCGAGTGTATGTGGTGGCCATGAAAATACGTTCGTGTATTATTTCTGTGGTGTATAAAAAGGTACGTAGAAATTTGTCAAGTAGGGTCAATTTTAGAGGTCTGCGATATATCGATACGTCGATATTTTTATCGATATTTCTAAAAAAATATCGATATAAAAAATTACGATAAAAGTCACAGATATATCGATATTTTCAAACATTTTTAGTTTTTTGATGATCGTTTTGTAGTTCCATGTGTTTTTTTCTATTTTCTTTATTCCCTTTTCAAAAACTTCAAAACTGAAGTTTGAACTTGGCTGAGAGACAGTTAAAATGGCACCAATATTCAATATTTTCCCATACACTTAAAAGCTATTGAAAATTACCTGAATTTTTCTTACAATCACTGCCCAATTAAGATAAAATATAACTTTTTTTTTTGTGTGATTGATCCATTTCAGTTGAAAAAGTAGTCACCTTACAAAAAAGCGATCATGAAAAGTAGAAATTTACCCCGAAACACTTTGTTTCTGGCAAAATTGAAAATTAAATAAAAAAAATCATGTATTGATATATCGATATTTTATCGATATGTTTTTCTATGAAACGATTTAGTATCGATATTTATTCTAATCGATATTTCTGACCTCTAGTCAATTTACCTAAGATAATTATGAGGTTTGACAGCATAATAAATAGTGATATCAAATACAATAAATATTCATGGGTCTTTTTAAAGACAAAATTAAAATGCAGATAGAGAGACGACATTTTAAGAAAAATGTAATTTTGAGGTTATCGAATGTTTCAAAGAGTTGCTCAAACACTCTTTTGAAGACAATTTTTTAACAACAAATGCAACGTTTGTAGCCAATGCTAAAATTTAAGGAAAATACACTCAACTTGTTACAAAATGCATGTATTTAAGAAATTAACATTTGATATTATTATAACGATAAGTCGAAATTTAAATTTTGGTTTGTTTTTAAACTTATCTATATTAAACTTCAACTTAACTAGACATCACTTAGACGGTAGATCGTTATAGTGCTCAAAGGTATTTAATCCATTTTGGCGGTGTGAAAGCATAATGTTCGCCAAACCACAACCCTGTAGAGCAGTGATTCTCAACCTTTTTTTTATCGAGGCACACTTTTAACGATTTCAAAATTTGGAGGCACACAAAGAAAAAGATAAGTTTAAAAGTTGTTTACTTTCCCTACCTATAATATTACCTATAATACTGTTATGAATTTTTCCGCTGAGGCGATGATGGCACAGTTTTTCAGATAAAAACTAGTATTTATTCTCTTCAGAAAACTCACAAAATTTAATCACAGATAACAGTGCAATCACTATTAATCTTCAATACAAGCTTCAACAAGAACAGCTTCGAATATAGCGATTATACAAGCTCACTCCAACAAAGCGATCGCGATCAGCTTTCAACGAAAACCGAAGTCAATCTGAAAACTTCCCCGTTCTCCAGTCTTTTTATAAACAAGCGCGGGAGACATTCTCGAAATTTCCAGCCAATTCATCAGAAAGAAATTTCTCGAAACGTCTCGATTACTTCAGGTGTTGCCACCTTTTTCTAACTTGTATAATCGCTATTAATTACTAAATAAAATTGGATAAAAATAAATTACAATAGAATTTTGAAATAATACGTCACTATTTACAATATATACAGACAATTTGTGCAACATTTCCCCCTTCTTAAAGACTGCACGTCCCGGGCAGTGAAGTCCTTAAGCCATTCAATGACTTCTACCATAATATGGGGCTAGCCTATTGTAGTGTACAACTCTAGGTTTACAGGAAGGTGTCCGTTGAATTCTCACCACGACGTCGTTGATCTTCTTAAGGATCCCATACGGCCCTTCCCAGTTCGTCTGGAGCTTAGGGGAGAGTCCTTTCCGACGTTTGTCACCTTCCTGGAATGAACGGTCCATGGCCTTGGCATAGTACCGGATCTTCACGCGCTCCGTCATGATGTTGTTTCTCTCTCTGGCGAACCGATGTACGGCTTCCAAACGTGCCTGCAGATCATCTAGATACTGGACAGGCGAGGAAGGAGTGTCCTGTGGTTGTCCAAAGAGGAGGTTGCTGGGGACCTAAAGGTCTCTTCCACACATCGTTAGAGATGGAGAAAATCCGGTGGTCTCGTGAGTTGCACTCCCGTATGCCAACGGAAGCGGTGAAAGTTTCTGATCCCCATCTTGCTGGTTATATGATTTTGAGATTGCGTCCGAATCATCCGCGGGTGCAGCTGATAGATCCCGGGACCTCCGTTCGATGCTTGTAACAGGAGTACGGATGTCGATTCCCTCGTCACTAACTTTGTCCATTTCCACATGAACCACTTCCTGGGAGGGTTTCATCAACGTCGCTTTCTTCGGTTCTCTCTCCGAGGCTGGAGAGGTACTTTCCATAGATGTGGACTCTTCAGCATTCTCTATGACATTGTCTTCATGAGCTACAATCCGATATACGCACAGCTCTTTCATGTCTAGATCGTGCAAAGGAACTTCGCCTCTCCATGTTTGCAGCTGGCTTTTCTCAAAATTCAGCGTAATTCCATTTTTCCTCAAAAAGTCTAGTCCGAGAATGCACGGATCTACAATTTCGGCAACATAAACGGTGTGCTTGTAGGTGTTAAATCCAAGGGCAATGTCCACTTGCAATTTCCCATGAACAGAGATATTACCACCAGACACAGTTTGTAGAGAAACAGAGGGCGCTGTGTAGAGGAGTCGGCTGTTCAGGCGACGAGCCACGTCCGTCCTTACGATCGTTACGTTCGCTCCCGAATCGACGATTAGACGACATGGAGTTCCGTTGATCTCCCTCTTCACGAATAAACCCTGGTTTCCTCCTTGTCGGGATGAAACGTGGAAACGACTGGTCGGGGCTTCACCTGTTCTACATTGCAGCTTCTGCCCTGCGAGATGACATCTTCTTAGATTCAGTTGTGGAGAATCCGTGGTAGTGTTATCCCTTCTCTTTTTCAAATCAAGGCAGTTTCGTCGTAGATGCCCTTCCCGTTTGCAGTGCCAGCAAACGACTCTGGTCCTTCGATCCCTGGCTCCGGGATAGCTTCTCATCATTCTATCAATTTTGCTCTCCAGTTCTCGAAGCTTACTGGTGACAAAGTCAGAAGAATCCTCGGCTAATGCACCACGCACATATCGTCGGTCTTTTCCAGAAGCTAGCTGCGCGGCTTCTACTCTCATGGCGTACACGAGGGCCGACTTCAGGTTTTTGTTTTGGGATAACCTTACCGCCTGTTGCACATCGGGATCTTGAATAGCGTCGATGAAATACTGCAGCGAAAGATCATCTCGTACATCCGGCGGACAGTCTGGGAAAGCGAGGAGCGACAGTCTTTCTATATCCGATGCCAATTCTTGAAGAGTTTCATTGGCCTTCTGCTGTCTCACTTTCAATTACAGTCTGTGGTAATCCTTTAGATGCTGCTCCCCAAACCTTAACTCCAACGCACTTGCCAGCGCCACGAATTCTCCCCGCTTCTCTTCAGGTAGTGTCTGTAAAATGTCAGCAGCTTCACCTCGAAGAGATGCTGCGAGATGGAATGCCTTCGAAGTATCGTCCCAACCATTCGCAGAAGCAATAATTTCAAATTGCGTTTGATAAACGCGCCAAGACGACTTCCCATCAAAAGGGGCCACTTTGATGTTAGAGCGCGGCGCCATAAAGGGGATGGAAGCGTTATCCCAATTAGGTGACGCTATGGCCAGAGCTTCACGCGTTTCCATTTTTCGCAGCCTTTCTTCTACAACGTCAATGAATTTGTCTTGCTCTTCCTTTAAGGTGGAAACTTTTTCTTGCATGGTGGAAACTTTTTCTTGCACGGTGGAAACTTTTTCTTGCACGGTGGAAACTTTTTCTTCAACTTCATTTCTCACTGTCTTAAGATCTTCTCTGACATCCAAAATATCCGCCTTCATTGATTGAAGAACACTCTCTGTGCGCTCTATAAATCCGTCAACGGACGCAGCAGTCGATTCCTGTTTGGAGGCTAAAATTTTAATGTCCGACGACGTTGCTTCTTGACTGGCGGCGAGTTCGACGTTAGTCGTTTCTTGACGGGCTTGTCCGGCGGCAATCGTAGCGAAAAGTTCGGCTGCGGTAGTTTCTTGGCAGGCTTTCATTTCGGCTGCGGTGGTTTCTTGGCAGGCTTTCATTTCGGCTGCGGCGGTTTCTTGGCAGGCTTTCATTTCGGATTTTATTTCGGCGGCAGTGGATTCTTGTTGGGCCTTCATTCCAGCAATCATTTCCATCAACTGCTTCATTTGGTCTTCCATCATTCCTCTAGTTGTCGGCATTCAAAATTGCGAGACCCCACTTCTGACACCACTGTTATGAATTTTTCCGCTGAGGCAATGATGGCACAGTTTTTCAGATAAAAACTAGTATTTATTCTCTTCAGAAAACTCACAAAATTTAATCACAGATAACAGTGCAATCACTATTAATCTTCAATACAAGCTTCAACAAGAACAGCTTCGAATATAGCGATTATACAAGCTCACTCCAACAAAGCGATCGCGATCAGCTTTCAACGAAAACCGAAGTCAATCTGAAAACTTCCCCGTTCTCCAGTCTTTTTATAAACAAGCGCGGGAGACATTCTCGAAATTTCCAGCCAATTCATCGGAAAGAAATTTCTCGAAACGTCTCGATTACTTCAGGTGTTGCCACCTTTTTCTAACTTGTATAATCGCTATTAATTACTAAATAAAATTGGATCTCAGCACATTTTGGACTGCCTTGGACTGGACTGGGAGGACATTTATAACTGTCCACAACTAGTGTCAGACTTCATTAATGTCAATGGCTTCACTGATATTGTCTGACTTCGTCAGACAAAAGGGAGATTAGAAACAACAACAACATAAAATTGGATAAAAATAAATTACAATAGAATTTTGAAATAATACGTCACTATTTACAATATATACAGACAATTTGTGCAACAATACACTGTAATACACCTATTATACACAGTAAAATAGTTTATGATAATTATTTGGAATGTAAAATAAAATAATATATTATGTACTACAAAAACAACAGTACGTTTATTAAGGGATTAATTACAAATACATTTCTAAAATTTGGCGGCACACAAAAGTGCCGCGGCACAGTGGTTGAGAATCGCTGCTGTAGAGAACAAAAGGCTATAAGGTTTGGCGAGAATTATGTCTTCACTCCGCCAAAATGGATTAAATACCTATGAGCACTGTGACGATCTACCGTCTAAGTGATGTCTAGTTAAGTTGAAGTTTAGTATAGTTTGGCTTTTTTATAAAGAAGTTAGCTATATCGCATTGCTTGAAGTTTTTGACAAGGAAGCAAATCCAGTTATTTAAAATAAAACGAGTATTACAGCGAAACTTTAAAATTTAAATTAACGATGCGACAAGGTATTCGATGTTTCATTTCATCTCCTTGTTCAGTCTCTGGTGTTGTCCACCTCAGCACGCAAGAACTTCACTGTGGGCGAAGTGGTCAACTTGATGTCCGTGGACACTCAGCGAGTGATGGACTACGTTCAGATGGTCAACCTCCTGTGGTCGGCCCCCTTGCAGATCGTCATTGCCATCTTCCTCTTGTGGCAGCAGCTGGGAATTGCAACCCTCGGAGGCCTGGTTGTCATGATCCTAATGATACCAGTTAATTCTGCTATCAGTATTTACATTAGAAGGTTCCAGGTAAGTTCCTTTATTGTTACCAGACAGATTAGATATTTTTATTGCTATCTTTTCTGTTAGTCCGAGAGGCGACTGCAATTTTTGGACCCCATCGAACATTATTCTGAATTTTTTTTTATAGAAATTGAAGAAAAGTGAGTAGTTTACGAATCCACTGGTCTGCCGTGGTAAAAAAAATGGCCGAAACTGATCAAAAATCCACTTGGAATGAGTTGAACTAAAATCCGATTGTCGAATCTGTCATAACTTGCCAAAAAAAGAGAACAAACTTTTTCGTCTGGCAACCCACTGCATTTTGATTTTCAATGAAAAAAAGCGCAAACGATTTCTGATCTCTGGCTCGGAAAACTTGTATCTTTTAAAAGTAAGCCAAATTGGCGACATCAGTTACGTCATCAGTGACGTAATGTTTATTGCCAATTTGGCTCATTTGTGAAAGATGCAAATAAGCTATAGCCACACATCCGAATCGTCTGCAACCTTCTTAATTGAAAATTAAAGAGTGAGGGTTACCAAATAAAAAAAATGCTCATTATTTGGCAAGTTATGGCGCATTTGGCAATCGGATTTAGTTCAATTTATTAAAAGTCGATTTTTGACCAGTTTCTGCCATTTTTGCCACGGCAGACCAGTGGATTCGTAATCTACTCACTTTTCTCCGATTTCCATAAAAAAAATTCAGAATAATGTTCGATGGGGTCCAAAAATTGCAGTCGCCTCTCAGTCTATATGTCTAAGGTTGATCAGCAGTTTTTTCTTGCCATATGGATCTAATTTCATACCATGGATTTTAAGTAATGTATTCCGAGCTGAAATATTACTACTTTAAAATGAACCCACATTTTTAAATTCTTTATATTAAATTTGATATTGTGTGGCTGCCGGGCAAATCTACGGAGGCACCACTTGCTTTCATCCAATCGGGCTAAAACTTGGCAGATAGATTCGATGTCGATGACAATGTATTCTACAGATTTTTTTATGCTATCACTGCCACTAAAAAGGTCACTTTTACGGAATACTAATAAGCCAACTTACCGTCATCCAATCGTGCTGAAATAGCATTTAACTGATCATTGAAGAAACTAAATAACTTATAAATAAATAATAAGATTTTTTAATCAGAATAAATAAAGGATATTTGAATGTCAATGTATAAATTCACATTCATTTTTAGTGAAGAAATTTTGAAAAATAGTTTACTGTATATTTTTCTGATAGAGATGTTTTTAATATTTAAAATTAGATGCCAACACCAAGCACACGCTGGCAACAGAATCGGTGTTGTGTTAATGAATATAAAAATTGACGATGCATATAAAGGATTTATATTAAAAACTGTTTCTATGAGCTATATTATTATCATATACAACAACAATAATTAAATAATATCTATTTGATAATAATAACTATTTGAAGGAGAAATATTGTGTAGGTTTTATTCTCAACTTTTAGCAATTTATTCTTAAAAGGTGCAACTACGATTTTGACTAAAAAAACAGATTCTTAAATGTTCATAATAATAAAAACCACAAAATTGTATTTGTTGTTGAAACTGGTAAATATATATATTCATATGTTGAATTAATATTTTGAAAGGTAATGCACTATTTTAAATATTGCATTAGATCTATCCCGAGAAAATTCTTAAAATTGTTTTTTCGTTTATTTCCAAACGGGTTGATAAGTTTAGAAAAACGTTTTTAACTCTTGATGTAGACTTTATAAAAAAAGTAATACAGTTGAATTATTTTCCGTTTGTTTTCTTCCAGTAATATTTGAAATTTAAAGTTAGGTAAACTAAAAAACAGTCACATATTATTTATATTTTGTCTTTTTAATTTATCTTTTGGAATTATTATTTTTTTTTTTTACTTGCGGTTGGCTCAAAAATTGCCAAAACAGGGAATCGCCAGAGAATTCAAAACAATTTTCCAACCTAAATTTATGCAATGTCCTTCAAAATGTTTTGAAATTCAAACATAAATGAAAAAGTATCTATACTATATATATATATTTTTATTTCTTACTTATTCTGCATCTTCTAATCTCTGCTTTTGCTGACATTATTAATTCGTTAACAATAATGACAGGAATTATTATTATTTTTTTTGTGTCTCCTTGCAACTGAATGGTAGGTAAGCTTGATGAGGCACAAAGACACGAGGACAAAGCTGATGAATGAAATCCTGAACGGAGTGAAGGTGCTGAAACTGTATGCGTGGGAGAACTCTTTCATCAAACAAATCATGAAGATCAGAGGCATGGAAGTGGAATTCTTGAAAAAGCAAGCCTACTTGAGTGGAGCAATCACTTTTGTATTTTCTTCAGCTCCGTTTCTTGTAAGTTTAGTTAGTATTTTTCAGTTTCGAAAATCTCGCCAAGCAGACTTTATTGGCGACAACACACAGTATACACATACAATAATGTTAATAATGCTACAAATCCCGCCAAGCAGTCTCTGTTGGAGACAACGCACAGTATACACATAAATTTTTTTAATAATGCTGCAAATCCCGCCTACAGGGGTCAAAGTGACAAAATAAGAATATATAGGATCTTTTTAAAAAAAATATAGGACAATATAAAACATCAAATAACTGCACACAGTTGCTACTGAACTTCAAGATTTACTCGTTATACATTTATATACTCGTTATATTGAATTTAAGAGAATAGAAAACACACCTTTAAAAAAAAGAAATCGCCTGATCCTGAATACGTGATACGTTATTGCCTCAATATTCCATCTCTAAATCAAGTTTTATTAATTACATTATTTGCAATCATGAGTTTTTTGCTTCCAGTATCTATAACTGTTCCAATTTCTTTAAATATTTTTTTTTATCCCTGTTTGCAGTCTTTTGTTGATTCAGATTTACTGTTCAGTGTCAGCTGGATTGGCGGCGAAAAGTGGGAGATTTATCGGCGAACCTGGCACTTGGTTTTAAAGCAACCCTAGTGATCGTTTGGATTTGACAACACAACGTATTGACGTAATTTTCAATTTTGGCGACTTTTATGAAAAAATCGTGGCTTATATTCCGAATCCGGTACGAATTCTGCGCCAAGGCGATTTTCGCCAAAAAATGGCAGCCCTGCCATTTTTTAAGAGTAAGATAACTAACTGCCTATGGTTGCCATAATTTGGAGTGGTTTGATGTAAACAATTCGTGGCGCCGAATCCGTACAGGATTCGGAATAAAAAAATCGCCATCCGACATCATACAGTAAATCTTAACCCTTTTGTTTCCTTCATCAATTATTGACTGAGCACTCAAAATGTTCTTTAGTAGTCCTGCAAGTTAATCCCAAGCTGTTTTTATCCGTTTTTCCCGAGGCAGAGTTTTGTTGTAGCATCTCTCTCTGCATTATGGCCAATTAATTTATTACGTTGGAGGAGAAATCAGATCAGAAATTCAAGACCGATTGTTATGGAAATGTTCACATGTTTACAACTTCCACCGGTCCAGTAGAGTTGAGTTGTAGGTTATGCAGCACGTGACGTCATAAGAGATAAAACGCCGCGCCGAAGTTACAAACATCGTTTTTGTCAGGTCTTTTTCACCTACGATCGCGCCAAAGAATCCGAAATATTAAAAAATGGCAACAAACGGCGCCGTTATTACGAATTCGAAGAAAATATAGATCGAATCAATGTAGAAATATAGGATATATAGGACAATTGTAAAATATAGGACAATATAGGACGTTTTTACCGATTTTTAAAAATATATAGGATTTATAGGACATATAGGACGTCTGCGACCCCTGCGCCTAGCAGACTTTATTGGCTATAATGCACGGTATATACATAAAATTTTTTATTAATGCTGAAAATCCTGCCAAGCAGTCTTTTTTGGCGACAACACACAATATACACATAAATTTTTTTTAATAATGCTGCAAATCCCGCCAAGCAGACTATCGGCGACAACACACAATATACACATAAATTTTTTTAATAATGCTGCAAATTCCGCTAAGCAGACTTATTATTGGAGACAATGCACAGTATACACATACAATAATGTTAATAATGCTACAAATCCCGCCAAGCAGTCTTTATTGGCGACAACACACAGTATGCACATAATTTTTTTTTAATAATGTTTCAAATTTCGCCAAGCAGACTTTATTGGCGACAACACACTATATACACCTAAAAAATGTTAATAATGCTGAAAATCCCGCCAAGTAGACTTTAATGGCGGCAATGCACAGTAAATACATGAATTTTTTTTTTAAATAAATTTTAGTTCTAAGAATTTTTCACTACGGACCGAGATATACATTTCGTTTGGCATCGGTTGTATCATTTTTGCCGACTGCATGGTCTGCGCCGGCGAAATGAAAAAGTACCGTTTAATTTTAAAACTAGCATTTTACTTTCTCAACTCACTGCAGTTTTATCTTCTGCACTAGAGTGGGATACAAAAGCTCTGTCTGTCTGTCTGAAGTCAACATTCTCAAATAAAACTACAAAAACTACAGACACAAGCGACATTTTAAAATATTAATTAACGAATAAAAATAATTAAATGGTTAAAGATCCTTTGCCCAGATTCAACTGGAAGGACCGGAAGTAGTGACTGGATGTTGCGAACACAATGACGTCATATGAATAAACTCTATTCTTAACGAATTATTTAATGTGAACAATTTCGATTAATTATGTTTTAGTTTTAACTACTCGTCAAGTATGGCAACAAGCAAAAGATTAATGTTTAGAATTTTGTTTTTTCGGTTTGTAAAAATATGTCGTTCTAAAAAGTAAAGATTTTCTGTCATATGGTAACAGACTTTGTTCTTCTGTTGAATAAGTGTCATGTCAAGATCTTTTGTTTATTAAATGTTTTGGAAAGTGATTCGAGTCAGAAGGATTTAGATTTTAATTTTTTTTAATCCAACACTGGACTTCAAATTTCAATTCCTAAAACCTAAACAATAAATGTTACAGAAATGTGCAGTCTATCAGTTTGAAGGTTGGGAAGTTCACTTCTTGTTTTCAAAAATTGACCAAAATTCGTAAATTTGTCGACATTTGAGCTAATACTCCAAATTAATTGGGTTTATCTTATACGTTATCTACTGGAACAAAGGAAGATTTCTGTCATTAAATGGAACAAATTGTACTTTATCTGAACATTTTTAAAAAGGTACGTGGAAGCTTCCAAACAACTAAATGAAAATGCACTTTTACTTTCAATTACCCTATCTGTAATATAAGGTAATGGAAGTATTGCTTTCCTTAAAAAAATGTCATTTTTAAAAAAAAAATTTCATTTTTACATATTTTGGAACCTTTAAAAAAATTTCAAAAAAGTGGTCTAGAAAAATGTCTGTGATCAGCATAAATTCCGAATGGATTGATTGACGACGATCAACTTTTGTATACAGGTTAGTGGTGGGCATGGGACTGTCATTAAAGTTTTGGTCAAAATAGCACATGAGCATAAGGTAGCTGCCATTGAAAAATTTATGTATTTCAATCAAAATCGCAATGGTAAAGCCTATTAAGATGTTCGAAACAAATCCACCTCCGAAATTCTCGAAAAAATGGGATAAAGAGGTAAAAACTTGACTCCCAGCATCGCCCATTAACAACTGTTTCTCCTCTGTTTACCCTCCAAGAAAGGATATTGTAATATTCATTTAAAAACATATTACCCATTAATCCATTTTATCGGCGTTTTTTTTTTTTTTTTTTTTTTTTAATTTGCCAATGTTTTAATTATTACCAAACTGGTATTTTTTTTTTTTAATTAAGTAACATATGAAAATGAAAACGGTAACCACACCAATTCATGGCAAATATAAATGCGTGCCCAGCATGAAGTGCAATTGAAATTTGTGTGATGTTCCTCATCTCGAGTTATAAATAACTTTCAATATAACGGAAAAGTACTATCTCCCTTCAAGTAGTTGATCAAGTCAGCTCATGCAATCCCGTCCGGTAGGAAAGGTACGATTTTAAACAATACAGTTAAACGAGTTGTTATTTATATATCAAGTTACTGTACCAATAATTTCTAGGTCAAGGCAATATAATTAGTTATACAGGGTGTTTTGGAAAAGTTGGGACGAATTTTAAGGAGTAGATATTAAAACAAAAAATTTCATCAAAGAATGCAAGACTAAAATTAAACGCAAATACGCTGGATGTCTTAAGAAATCGATGACACTAAAGCAGCGTATAAGTTGAAAAGCAATTTTAATGATACAGATTATGATATATGATTAAATGTCTGAAGGGAATCCGATCCTACTCTTCGATCACGCGCACATCTCAAGCAGACAACACGATGCTCCCACGCTCTGTGCACGTGATATTTACATCCAAGTTCAACCCTGCATAGCAACTAACCCGATTTCAGAGAGGACGAACGTGTCGTTCATTCCTTCCTTATTAATTCTTTGTTATAATTGTTGTACCTAAATTTCTATTAAATATGTTAATTGTAATTGGAGTCAGATCAAACTTGTCACCTACGCAACTTTCCACAACAGCAAGCACATCCAGCAAGTCTAACCTGCAAGCCGACAACGCTATTGCACGTGCAGCAATACGAGCCAGCGCCTTTGCTTGCATCTTAGTCCATACATTCTTTGATCAATTTTTTTTTTAACGTTTTTATTATACGTATCAAATGTTGTACGTTTTTTTTTTAACATAACCTGCATTTAAAATTATGACGCATTTACTGAACAAAGATAGAGCTTGATTCTAAGTCTTGAACTTCTGAAATCAAGAAATTTTTAAACATCGTCGGCTTAGAGTGGAAAAGGCCTGAAATTTCTCTTTGTGGTAATTGGAAACAAGAGGAGAAATTCCATCGATTAGTAAAAGCTGCAAATTGACCATTGAAATAAATGTGTGGTAAATGAAGGAAGGATAGCTCGTGTTGAATTATCGCTTTAGAATTATTTTTTTTTGCTTTTTTGAGAACATTGATAAAATTGTAGTTATTACCTTTTCCTCCTAAACTGACGACATATAATTAAGTATTCTGTTATAAACTTTTCTCAGTGATAATGATGACGCAGTGTTTACCAAATAAATACTGTAATTTATTCTTCTTTCTAAAGCTTACAAAACTTTTTCGAACAACAGTAAACCCACTATCCAGTATCACCACAAGCTTCGATGCACACAACTTCGGATACAGCGATAGTGCAGGCTCAGCGAAAGTAAACAAAAGATCCTATGCTTTCAAAACAGCAACTAAAACTCGACTGATCCTGCGATTCCATCCTTCGCGCTTTTATAGTCTCAGGGCAGAAATTTCTAGCAAAATCCAGTGAATCAATCACGTGATGGAAATGTCTCGAAATTTCCAAATCGATTTAGATGCTGCCACCTTTTTCTAACCTAAATTATCGCTGTTAACAAATAAAATAAAATAGAACTTTAAAATAAATACGTCACTATTTACAATTATATACAAAAAATTTGTGTATCAATACAAACACCAAAACTTAAAATGGTGAATCACTTGATTGATAAAATGTGTTTCTTTTGTAGGTTTCACTGGCGAGTTTTGCAACTTATGTTTTGATTGACTCTAGTAATGTGCTGGATGCCAATAAAGCCTTTGTCTCACTTTCTCTGTTCAATATTCTCCGAACTCCTACTGCCCTCTTGCCTATGATCATCACGTACACTGCAATGGTAAGAACTACATGAAGTTTCTATAAAGATATCGCATACTTGCCACAAAAGTGACCACAACTCAAAATTCATCATTTTGTGTTAAAGTGTGCGCAAAATTACAGACTGCATGTACTTGGAGCTGGTTGAACGACACAGTATTGTTTGCAAGTTGAATTCAAGCTGAGACTGACTTGCGCCTTTCTTCCAACTTTAAGTTCATGCAGTTTGCAGTTCTGTACTAACTTTAACTCAAATGAAGAATTTCGAGTTATGTCATTTTTGTCGCAAAGGTGGGATATATTGGTTGTCTTGAGTGGAAGTCCCTAGTAAGGATCATTCCCTATACTCGCTATGTTACAATCTTCTAGAACAGTGCATGAAGAAACTACTTTGTATAAAACCTTGACATTTGGTGAGTAGGTACGAAAAGGATCACTTAATGAAATGATATAAATTAAAAACTCGAAAATAGCGTCTAATATGTTTTATTTAATATTTGAAATCCTTAAGTCAATGAATATGCAGTGGCTCCACCTGGTTTTGTTGATAGTTATTATAATTTTCATTTATAATAGATAGATGTTAAATTAAAACAATTTATGTTCTTTCATTAAGTGATCTTTTTCGTATCTATACTCTCCCAATTTCAAGGTTTTATAGAAAGTAGTTTCTAAATGCAGTGGACTATAAGATTGTAACATAGCGATTATAGGGAATGAACCTTACTAGGACTTCCTCTTAATTGGGGGCGGGGGGGAGGAAGAAAAAAAACATTCCTTTCAGAATGTAAACTCTTCTACTTCAATGTGAAGTTAATGTTTTGAACTCGCCTTTATTTAGTTTGTTGTGTATTGAACATATGTGAATCAAGTTGGGCTTAAGAATAAAACATTTTCTTTGAACAAATATTATAAATTATTTCTTCTCAAAATTCAAACACTTCTGTTTACCGATTTTTTACCTCGACTCCAACAGACTCTAAAGGTCTCATTGCTAGGCAAGCACAAGCTCGCTTTGCTCGCTAAAAGATCCATTTCTAAGCAAACTCGCTAAAAGGTTCATTGCTGCCTAAACCTATAGTTAACTATAGTTAAACCTATAGTTAAAGTTTTGAACCCTTTTAATACACCCTTCCCTCTTTGAAAACTAAATAAAATCTTGTTTCCCTGTTTATGCAACTTGCTTTGCAGACAATATTGTAAGGCTGCCATCTGGTAACTCCCACCATATCTGGCAATGAGCTGTAATGTTTATGTAACAAAAATTATTTAAAAAAAAAATATTTTAAAAAATAAATAATTAAAATTTAAAAATTCTGGTTGTCGGAAGAAAATTTGAGGTCGAATACCAATAAATTAAAATTTCAAAATGTTCCGAATAGTGGAAGTTAGTTTCAATAGACACATACATCTTTGTTTTATTATTATAAATATTAATTCGTTTTATTATTATAGATATTCGTTATTCCATCTTAACAGTCAATCAATGCATTTTTTTTTTACAGTTTGTTGTATCATTGAGAAGAATAAATAATTTCCTCCAAGGCGATGAAATTGATCCCGACGTAGTTACACATGACCCATCAGAAAGTAAGTGTTGAAATCGGAGTAAGAGCGATTCAAGTCCATTTGTATACTTAACTTCAACTTAACTAGACATCACTTAGACGGTAGATCGTCACAGTGCTCATAGGTATTTAATCCATTTTGGCGGAGTGAAGACATAATTCTCGCCAAACCTTATAGCCTTTTGTTCTCTACAGGGTTGTGGTTTGGCGAACATTATGCTTTCACGCCGCCAAAATGGATTAAATACCTACGAGCACTGTGACGATCTACCGTCTAAGTGATGTCTAGTAAAGTTGAAGTTAAGTATAGCTCTGGACTTAATGCATTTCTTTAACAAACTCTTTTGTTGTTGTTGCTTATTCTCCATATCTGACCGAGTCAGACGAGATACATGAGTCCTTTGATTCTAAGAAAGTCGAATACGAGAATAAGATCATGATAGATGTCCTCCCTTGAGATCTTCAAACAGTCCATCAAATGTTCTGGTGAAGCTTAATGGTCGTGGCACCTGAAACAGGTGAAGACCTTCCTGCCCTTGATGAATGTCAGGCATTGGATGTGACCGCTATCTAATCCAGAAATTGCCGTCCAGAGCCTCTGTCACACGGGAGGTCTAACAGAGCGGCCACAGTACCGGGAAAACCTGGAAATCAGGGAAATCTCAGGGAGCTTTCTGATTCTGGAAAAAAATCAGAGTTTTTCAAAATTTCATGAAAATCAGGGAAATTGTGTATTGTTTAAGGCACGTTCATCCATATTTTGGCTCTATTTACCTTGAGATTTGTGGTGGTAATCTTTAGAAGTTTAATGTTAGTGGAATAATTTAAACTTTTCATTTCCAGCGAAACTATTTTGAAATTTTTTAGCATATTATCTCTTTAGCATACAAGTTCTATTTGATCAGAGTGTCTAGACATCTGGAAAATCTAAGAAAATTGAGAAATTTGAAAAAAAGTTTGCTCTAAAATCGGGGCATTTTTTAGAAATCTGTCTGGGAAATCAGGGAACTCTTTTTTCCTGAATTTTGTGGCCACAATATCTGAAGTCATTCCCGGAGTTTTACCCATATACCAATGATGGGTTGAAGGCTCTCTTCACTCCACTGTCCACTGCTCCCTGGTTCTGGTACCTGTCCACTGTCCAACTGGTACTGATTGCTTTATCGTGGTACGGAGGGCTAAAATCCAATCGAGCTGAAACTTGGAAGATAGAAGGTCGTTTTCGATGACAATGCATAATATAACTTATTTGGTTTGTCCTAAAAAGCCGCTTTTAAACAGTTTCAATTTCGAAGGATTCATAAACCACTTCTCATCATCCCATCGAGCTAAAGCTTGACGGATAGACTCGTCGTCGAAGCCAAAGTCTACTATCATTTTATTTATTTTTGGAGGAGGCGGAGGTATTAATCAATGTCACGAAATTGATGGTTTTGATCGCAGTGGTCGAATACTATAAAATCTTTTTTGGACTCCAAATCCCTTCCGCAAGTTGCAAATGAACATAAAAATTGTTTCTTTAGCCCAGATCTCTTGGAGGTGAAATGGCCAGTCATGGCTTGGAAGGAAAATATACGACTACTTAAGCTCGATTCTTTGCGTTATCTCTCTGCAAGTTTTGATTTAAAAATCAGCAGACACGATTGGTATTGGGAAGAAAGGACTAATGTCATTTGGCTGAGTTGACTAGATATTCTATGGCTAAAGATAAAGATTATATTGCACCAGGATGTCGTTACAGCAATATATAGACAAATGAACGTAGTCCAAGTGTCAAGGAGGTATTTCACAGGGAAACTGCCTTGTACAATAACACAGCTAGTCAAGAGGGGACCCATTGTTTATCGTTGATTCCGAACCAAGACGAATACCGATGCCTAACCCAGGATTCGAACCCAGCACCTTTTATATGCGAGGCCAGGGCGTTAATAATAGATTGTATGGTATTAATATTTTAATAGATTTGATTAGATATTTTATGGCTGTAGATTTAGATTGTAATGCGCCAGGATGTTGTTACAGCAAGATATAGACGAATGAATGTAGTCCAAGTGTCAACTATGCATTCTATCTAGTTTTGGGATCTGTCACTAAAACTAGATAGAATGCATAGTCATCGACAGTGAATCTAAATACCAAGTCACAGCTCGATTGGAGGACGGTAAGTGTGGGTAATCAGCCATCCGCAGATTTGCCTGCCACTAACACACACATAAACAACCAAAATCGTAGTTAAAAGGATTTAATAAAAAAAAATAAAAAAAAAACTTACAGAAATAACTGCAGAACCTGTTGTAATAATAACTACCAATAAACTTGTGTAATGCTGGTGCGTTCCTGGAGGACTTTCAAATGAAAACCTGTGAGGATTTCAAACAACAAGTTTAAAATACATAAAACAATTTCATTCTGCGTATGTTTTTTTTACAATTTTTTTTCTTCATTTTTTTGGTATCTTCAATTAAAAATCCGCTATAGACTTTTGATAGAAAAGTTTTGAAATTCGTAGTACTTACTAAATTTTCACAACAATCGGGAGCGATAAAATTTACCAATACAACTACGGATTCAGCGATAATCCAGGCACCACGAAAGTAAACTGAGCGCTCAGCTCCTTTCAAAGCAGCTTCCAAAATTCAACTGATCCTAGATTTCATGCCCCGGTCGTATTTTTAGGAGCGCGTGGGAACTTTCTAGAAAAAAATCCAGTCAACCGATCACGTGATGGAAACGCCTCAAAATTTCCCGATTGATTTAGATTTTAGATGTTGCCAACTTTTTCTAACCTATATTATCACTGTTAACAAATAAAATAAAATAGAACTTTAAAAGAAATACGTCACTATTTACAATTATATACAGAAAATTTGTATAGCAATATGCTCCTGTATGATTCTTCCTTGTTATTGTTGTTGTTCCTTTACATCCGTGACAATTATTTCTGAAACGTAATCCTGATTCAATCTGAATAACTGAAGCTTTTTTCAGGCGACGCCGTCGTGATAGAAAATGCCTCATTTTCATGGACTAAAGAAGATGCCCCGACCCTCACTGACTTCAATCTGAGGGTGAAGCAGGGGTCACTGGTTGCCGTGGTGGGACAGGTAGGGGCAGGGAAGTCTTCCCTTCTCTCTGCATTGCTGGGAGACATGGTGAAATGGTGCGGTCGCGTCAACGTCAGGGTAAGGCCAAAATTTGCCTATATGTAGACAAATTTTGGTTTCGTTTATTATTTAGATTGTTCACTCTAATACCGAAAGGGAAGAAACATTTACGTCTATGGCCCTGTTTCAGTGAAAGAGAGATAATTTTGATTAATTTTTTTGCAATCATTTTGCATAATTGCCATCGATTTTGAAACCCTTTATATTAATCCTTTGCACTCGAGCACTTTTTCGCTCGGAGGGACCTGCAACTCGAGACATTTCACGGCATTTTTTATTCGATTCTAGGTTACGGATTCGTTTCATAGAAACTAAACGCAGTCATTGGCCATGCATCGAATTTCCGCATCAAACCTAGTGGTCATCTCGTGTTGGGGCATCCCAATCATGTGGTGCCTGAGAGGCGCCGTTCGAGCGCAAAGGGTTAACTTCGATTTTGTGTGTGGCGTGTAAATCTGCAACTAACTCATTTGCCCTCATCCAATCGATATGAAACTTGACTGGTAGATCGCTGTCGATGGCGGCAATGCATTTTTTTCAAGTTTTAGAGGCTGTCACTGTCCCTAAAAGGCCGCTTTTACACACGCTTCTATAAACCCGGCCGATTTCTAACTAACCCTTTTCCCGTCATTCAGTCTTGCTAAAACTTTGAAACTTGGCAGATGAGATCAGAACTTATCATTGTCGAAGATAATTCTTTCTATGTTTTGGAGTTGTCACTAAAAAGCCTTTTTTTTACACACGTTTCTATTACTTTAAGTTAAGACTTATCAGCTATGGCTCCCTTTCTATTTTAAAGATACCAAACTTATTTCAAACATGTACAGTTTGGGGATATTTAATGACTGAAATCTTCCTCTTTAAGGTTGACGAGGCAATATCTTCAGGAGGCTAATTCTAATTAACCCACTTGCCGTCAACCAAATGGGATGGAACATGGAAGATAGACTCGTTGTGGAATGACAATGTTTTAAATCAAGTTTTGGGGGCAAAAAAAAAAGTTAGAAAACAGTTCGGATTGGATGTTTTCTTCGTAGTGGTCAAACTCTATGAAAACTTTAGTTAGAGTTCAATAAATTGCAATAACACATCAAAATTGGCAATGTATATACAGGATTTATATTAAAAACTGGGTTTTTATGAGCGATACTACATTTGTCAAATCTTTGTTTCCAGGGATCGACTGCTTATGTCCCTCAACAAGCATGGATTCAGAATGCCACTTTGCGAAAAAATGTCCTCTTCGCCAAGCCGCTCGAGGAGGAACGTTACAAAACCGTTTTGGAAGCATGTGCCCTACCTCAGGACCTGGATATATTGCCGGGAGGAGATATGACAGAAATCGGAGAGAAGGTAAGATCGCGTTCTGTATCCAGCCATGATCGTACCCACCAACAGAATCGGAGATTGTTGAAGATTTAGATCACCATCCCTTTTATCTAAGAGATTGTATTTTATAATTGGTTTTTTTGTGTTTTTTCCAAATTATTAGTTTCCTTCATAATTCGCAGGGTATTAATCTTAGTGGTGGACAAAAGCAAAGAGTAAGTTTGGCCAGGGCTGTTTACAGTGATGCCGATATCTATTATCTGGACGATCCTTTGAGTGCAGTGGATGCTCATGTTGGCAAGCATATTTTCGAACACGTTATTGGGCCCCAAGGAATACTTAAAAATAAGGTAATTTTTCCTGTGTGTCCACTTTGAAAATAAAATGATTTTGTACGCATACATTAAATAATTTGCGGGTTATGTTTTTACTAATATGCCATTTATGTAGGTTGGTTGTATTGGTTGTATTCAGATTATCTGGCGCCGTCAGCAACACGAGGGCTATAATGCACCGAAACATTCGTCATTAGACAAGCCAACACACATTTACAAACACCCATGCCTAACACGGGACTCGGAACCAGCAACCTCGCGGTCAAGAGGCTAGCACGCTTACCACTATACCGTTTGGTCGGCGCCATTTATGTAGGAATTTTTGGCACCTTTTGTGCTTGGTACAAAGAAATTGACTATCTTTAAGTCAAAATAGCAATTAAAAATTTGTATTTGTTGTTTGTTCTCTAATTAAAACAGAGACATCCGAGATCCGTAGCAGCGACCAGTCTACAATGGCCCACATCGAGATTGGTCAGTGAATTTTCATTTAAGTCCCAGATCTCTTACAGGGAAGGTGTTTAAAAAAAATTCATAAACTCTATTAATTTAAAACCACTTTTTTCATTTCATAATTTGGCGGCCGACCAAACGGTATAGTGGTTACCGTACTAGCTTCTAGACCGCGAGGTTGCGGGTTCCGAGTCCCGAGTTTGGCATGGGTGTTTGTAAATGTATGTTGGCTTGTCTAATGACGAATTTTTCGGCGCATTATAGCCCTCGTGTTGCTGACGACCCCAGATAATCTGAAAACAACCAACCATAATTTGGCGATCAGCTTGTAATTGAGGTTCAGGTTGAAAAATGCCAAGTCACCAAACAGGTTTGTCATGGTTGTTTGGTTGTTTTCAGATTATCTGGCGCCGTCAGCAACACGAGGGCTATAATGCGCCGAAACGTTCGTCATTAGACAAGCCAACATACATTTACAAGCACCCATGCCTAACACGGGACTCGAACCCGCAACCTCGCGGTCTAGAAGCTAGCATGCTAACAACTACACCGTTTGGTCGGCACAGGTTTGTCATGATTTCGGCGTTAGTTTGGCCGACACGTTCTACACACTGGACTAAATGAAACATGCATTGCGATTGGTTCTTGGTTGGATTTCGAAAAGAATTTTCTTTAAATTTAATAATGATCAAAGTACCTCGTAATAATATTCAGTTACTAATTGGTGAAATATGTGTTTTTACAATGTATTTGAAATTTTACTTGAGAATAAGATTTACTTTTAGGTGTAACTCTGGTTTTCACTGTAACTGTGCGAACTGCCTTTTGAAAAGTGTTTTAAAACTATTTACTATACAAAGCAAGAGTTTATATTACAACTCAATTTTGTTTCAGCAAATTAGATTAAATATGCCTTCAAAAGTGCAGCAAAATAAGCTGAAAAAAAAGTCAGATTTACGCAAAAAGGAAAGTTTCCGAACCAATTTCAAATTGCATTGAAGAAAAAGTAACAATAAAAAAAACGTCAGTTTGAAAGTGTTGCTTCAATTATAAAACGAAAGTGAATCGACATTACACGTAAATCCGCTGTTTCTAATTTTGAAAGTTCTTTGAATTTAAATGATACTTATGCATTTTATATAAAAGTTTTTTTATTCAGATTGTTGTTAAATAGTCGACCACAAAAACTTATCATATATTCTAGAGATCGGAAAGTTTAAGGCGCCTTTGGTCACAAAATTGGTTGATAAACTTGAATTATAAAATGCACACTTGACTGCAGATAAGCTAATTAAATGGGAGTATCGTAAGGAGCATGTTGAAACATCACAATCCAACTTACATTTCATTAGATCAAAATTTATTGCACTGCTCACAAAATCTCCAATGTGCACTAATGCGGGTTGGCAACGCGAATCTCATAAAGTAAAGACGTGTTTTTGTGAGCTCCTGAACTTAGATTCGAAAAAATTATTAAAAAGGTATAAATTTAGTTATTTATAATTTAAAACCATTAAATTAATAATGCTTAGTCTTTTGGTTACATTTTAAATGGAAAAATGTCGAATTTGTGTGATTTTTGAAGGATTTATGAACTCTGAAAATCCAAGATTTAATTTCTTCCTGTAAACAATGGCTGTTTCAACGATGTGGAAGTGAATATTCGCCGTGACTCAATGTGATTTATCATAACTACTTCATACTACTAGCTTTATAGTGTTTTGGTGAATTGGATGAGGTTTAACCAAAGATATTGAAACAATCCAGGCTTGAAAATGTCGGATATTCCCAAGGAGCACATGAATTTATGTGATATTTTTAGTTGGAGTCTAGAATGCGTGAATATGTGTGGCTTCAAAGGCGAGGGGATAGATTTTCCAATTGAGTATCGCCGACCAAACGGTATAGTGGTTAGCGTGCTAGCTTCTAGACCGCGAGGTTGCGGGTTCCGAGTCCCGTGTTGGCATGGGTGTTTGTAAATGTATGTTGGCTTTATAATGACGAATGTTTCGGCGCGTTATAGCCCTCGTGTTGCTTACGGCGCCAGATAATCTGAAAACAACCAACCAACCAATCCAATTGAGTATCTAAAAGATATATGTTTGGAGCTCTTCAATCTCATGCAAATAGCTCTCGTGTTGCTGACGGCGCCAGATAATCTGAAACCAACCAACCAATCTAATGCAAGATAGGAAGCTCAAAGATAGAATGGATCAATATGAAGTTAAAGAAAAATGGACAGCAGACCTGACAAAGAGTCAGAAGCAATACTACAATTTGGGTCGGATTATATTTGTAAGAGCTACAGGATACTTGACAGACGGGGGGTCTAGAATATTCTTATCAAATTCGTAGAATCGACTATCTGCGTAAACAATGTCTATTGACAAGGTCTTATTCTTACATCGAAGTCTCCGATCCAAACTAATTTTGCCTACCTGCTGAATGACAATGATAAAAACTTTATGACCAGCGCTCCCTTCCATTTTAAGAAAGATTTCAGAGACATGATCAACAAACTCCCTAATTTGCGGAGAAAGGACTCGAAGGCTGAAGGTGGTGAGGACGTCACCAGAAAAGAAATTGTGAACCTGTTCAGTGATGAAGAGAAGTAAGAGGCAGAAAAACTAGAGAAGACTTTGTCAAGTATTTGCACGCCTATTTCTACTAAAGGGAGTAGGGAATCGAACAAGGAGAACAGTGAGGAGATCCCGGTACCGTTACCACATCGAGCCACTGTGAAGAAATTCTATGTTCCTGATTTTGACCTCAAAAAGCTGGACTTCAACGATCTTTTTGAAAGGGGTACTTGGACAATTATTGAAGTCTTAAAGAAATTAGTTGAAAGGGGCAAATATTTCGTAGTACAAAAGAATCTGGAAAGGTTGTTTTCAGATTATCTGGCGCCGTCAGCAACACAAGGGCTAAAATGTGCCGAATTCGTCATTTGACCAGCCAACATACATTTACAAACACCCATGGCTTACACGGGACTCGAACCCGCAACCTCGCGGTCTAGAAGCTAGCCCGCTAACCACTACACCGTTTGGTCGGCTGGAAAGGTCTAGATGAGCTCAATAGAATTCTTCTTACACAGCAGCCCAGACTTATACAGGTGACAAAGAGAAACGAAGAGTTGATTAATGAGAATGATCCTGTTAAAGTGAAAATTCAAATTAAAGAAAGTTCTATTGAGGAATATAGACAAAAGTATCTTTTATTTGTCCAAGAAACTACAAACTTTAAGAATAATTTTACAGATGAAAACATAAAGATCCTAAATGATGTTCTCAATGGGCTTAGCGAATAAGACTTAGAGTGGATGGCCGAAAAACCCCTAATTACAACGAGTATCGGGGTTTCCTCACAGACGGAACCAAAAATCTACAGCCGACCGTGGTGATTTGCCGGTGGTCTTGACTTTTAAAGATCCTAATAAACAGGACTATCCAGTGCTTCTTAATACTCTGTATGAAAATGCCAAATCATATGATTTGAACCCTCCAGAGCATATCACGATTAATAAAAAACAGGTCAAACCACTATTTTCTTCTAAGACTCTTGATGATCCCTAGAAGCTGATCAGATCCTTGACTAATTGTCCACCTGTGACTCAATTTTGACTGTGGTTAGACTTGCAAAAATGCGAACACATAGACTGATTATAACGGGTATTCCAAAGAACGTTGACAATAACCTTATAGTTAAGATTGGTGGCAACTTCAAGTGTGATCCGGTCAAAATAATTACTTGTAAAAACAATCTAAACAATCTAATAATTTTAGTGGACTCATTCACCAAAACTGTCCTTAAGGAGAAGGGGTATATCTTAGTAGATTATCTTAAAGTAAGTGACTGTATAAGGATTCTAAGATGCTTTTGATGTCAGAAAGATGGACACTTTTGTCATCAAATTGTAATAGTGATTTGGGATTTGCTGTGTGGGCGTATAAACTTGATACTCGATAATGCGACACCAAATATAATCCTCACCGCATTAACCCTTTGCACTCCAGGCCTTTTTCGCGAGGAGGAACCAGGTACTTGAGACATTTCCGACCATTTTTGGATCGGTTCGTGGTTACAGATCCGCTTCAAAGAAACTAAACACAGTCATTGGCCTTGCATCGAATTTCCGCATCAAACCTAGTGGTCCTCTCGAGTTGAGACATGCAATCATCTGGTGAGTGAGAGTCACTTCTGGAGTGCAAAGGTTTGTGATGTACCGTGTCATGGGACTAACTCCAACTATTTAAGAAATCATGGAAGGAGGCAAAGGAGAGAGTAGAAGGATCCTATTTAATTAAAATTAATTGAAATTTTAGTTTTGTGACATTTAGTGTACTAAAATACTTGGGTAGATGGTGAGCTCTGTGGCTCCTTATATTTGTATTACTCTCTATTGTATAATTTTGTTCCCTTTAATTTACTGGATTTTGGTCATATTGTACCGCTAGCTTTATTTCTAAATCAATCTTCATACGCCGACCAAACGGTATAGTGGTTAGCGTGCTAGCTTCTGGTCGGCGAGGTTGCGGGTTCGAGTTCCGTGTAAGGCATGAGTGTTTGTAAATGTATGTTGGCTTGTCAAATGACGAATGTTTTGGCGCATTATAGCCCTCGTGTTGCTGACGGCGCCAGATAATCTGAAAACAATCAACCAATCTTCATACACTTGTTATTTCTTAAGAAAAGAAAAAAAATTACAGGAATTTCACTGAATGCACTTTCGCGATACAAGTCGGCGTTGACGGAAAATGCTATAACCTATTTGAATCTGGCGTTGAGGGCTGCATACTCAACAAGAAGTGGAAATGCAATTCACAACTATGCAATATTAATAAACATATGATTGTTATTTTAGTCCCTGTAGTACGCTTACTTAGTATACTTTTTAAATTTAAGTTCTGCTCCCAAAAAAATGTACTGATTGAGGTTGGCGCCCGTCTTAATCACTAACCTTTACAATCCATCACACAATAAAAACTTACCGAATTGTATATATCAACCAAACAAAAGCTTACCATAAACATTTTTTTCCCTACAATTTAAAAATTCTTCATCAAGATACCAATGCAAGCGTTTCAACACATTTTCTCTATACCAGTTCGAAAATTACATTTACGTAAACATGAAAATGTACACTACTTTGTATTTCCATCCAAATAAATATAATATTCGTGAAAACAGTCATAAATTAGTTTAGACCCAAACATTGTTAAAATTCCTAGACAGACGCCAACCTCAAGCAGCGTAAATTTTTATGGCAGTGGAACTTAAATTTTAAAAATAAACAGTGTAAGCGTACAATGTTAAAGCGAGTCACAATCGAGAGCTGTAATCAGAGGTTGTCCTTTTTTGATATTACTGTGTTTGTAGCTGCAAATTTTCCTCATGTGTTCTTGCAAGAAAGTTTGTGTTTTTGATGTTGGCGGTTTTTCTACTTTTCAAAAGTTTTTTGGGGGGGTTTAAAATATTTTCTGACGTACTTTAAAAAAAAAAAAACAGAAAAAACTAGGGGTGTGGAGCATCGCATAACTTTCAATTACACTATAAACTGACGTGGATTTGTGTCATTTACCGTTATTATATTTTCATCATACATTTAGAAAAAAATGCCCAGTTTGGTGATATTTTTTTCCGATAATTCTGGTATGGGTCAAAAAACACGCCACCTCCGAAAAAATGGTGATTTTGGCGATATACTTTTCGGTTATCCTTATATCCGTTATGATAAGTGAAACTGAGAAAAGAATAAAAAGCGATCGTTGAAGAGATATGCTCAAGGAAAGAGAACTCAGTAGTTGAAGGCATTCGTTTTTCAACTTTTTACTCCATTAGAGCATTTTTACGGGAATTTCGGAGGTGGGGATGCTTAGACAACCTTAAGAGGCATTAGCACAGCGATTTTTTTTTTTTTTTTTATCAAAATCGTTATAGCCGGTTTTTTTTTGCAATCATTAAAAAACATGAACTTTTCAATGGCAGCTACCTTATGCACATGCTCGACTTTGACGAAAACCTTAATAGTATGTTCCATGGCCAACAGCAACCCGCATACCAAATTTGAACAGAGTAGGTCAATTTGTTCGGGAGCTATACTGACCACGTACACACAGACATTTTATCTAGATCACTTTTTTGAAATCGGGATGTTCCAAAACGTGGAGAAATACAATTTTTTTTTTTGTGACCGAATGCTATACTTTCATTACTCTATGTATACAACATGGGTAATTGAAATTTAAAAAAAGTAAAGTGAAAATTCATGAGGACCTTTTTTCATTTGTTTTCTGGATCAGACTCGAATCCTGGTGACACATCGCATCAGCGTCCTTCCGACAGTGGACACCATCGTTGTCCTTCAGAACGGACTTGTGAGCGAAGTGGGCTCTTACACCGAACTCCTGGCCAAGAAAGGAGCTTTTGCGGACTTCCTCATCCAGTTCCTACAGGAGAATGTAGGCGAGGTGAATCGAGAGATCCTTCCGGATGAGCTCAACCTCATACAGGAGATTGCGGCCACGGTTGGGGCCCCCGCCGAGATTACTAGGTGAGTCGATCGAGGCACTTGTTGTTAAGTCGGTAAAATTCTTATACTATGTCTGAAATAATTCACTTTTCTAAAATATTAGGACGTGCCTGGAAAAGAACCATGTGGTCAGTGGCGTAACTGACGGTCCCGCAGGGTCTTCAAATATTAGACATTTGAATATGTTAATAACTTTAGCTCAACAAATAAAACGTTGCTTGAAAGTACAGTAAAGAGACTGGTTCCAAGAGCTAAGAGCAGACGACTACTAATACACATGGAAAAGCGCCATTTTGGCGGGGGAAAAAGTAATGCATTGCAAAAATCAGTAACTTTAATAACAAATATTTATTAAGTTTTTATAAATTTATTTCTTACAGTCTGTACATATATTTATGAAAAAAATATGTATCTGAGGATTCCATAACAATATGTGACTTAAAATAATTTTCAGTTATAAACTCAAAGCCAAAACTCATTCTTGTACACACAGCAATTTACCCTTAGGCGGGTTTTGTAGGTAAGGGAGGGGAGGGGGGGGGGGGGCTATAGGGACCCGGTAATGCATGGAATAAAATTAAATTACTATGAGAAAAATGAAAAAATTGCGATAATTCCAAACAAAAAAGTGACAATATTTTGCATTGGGGGTCTCAACTAACATCATTACGCCTCTGCCTTAGGTAAAGAGATAAAACTTTTCCAGATAAAAAAAAAGAGCCTCATCAAAATGTGTCTGAAAACAGAGTGTTTTTTTTTAAATTGTTTTTCGAGGAAAATAGCTTTCTCTAAATTTTGTGTTTGAAAAAAGGATCATCATTAAATTACGTCTGAAAGAATAACTTTCACACAAAATTACGTAAATAAAAATGATCTTTTACTAAATTCTTTGTCTAGTTTTTTTTTTTTTTTCTTTCCATAATTACGCGTCTGTCAAAAAGATCATAATAAGCATTCTATATATGAAATAAGAAACTTGCCCTATACAAAATTATAGGTTTAAAAAACAATTTTTCACTAAATTTTGGCCTCCGAAATGGACTCTTTACAATATATGTGATCGAGAAGTAGATATTTGTATATTTTCTTCAACCACAACATATTTTCTTGTAACGAATCTTTCTTCTTTAGTATACTCAACATAATCTTCTGATAAAAATAAATTAAAAATTTTTCACAAATCATTGTGACAAAGGAATTATTTTTACAAATTTATTTTGTTGTATCACAAAATTTTCAAAAATGGGACTTCGTAAAAATTTATCGATTGATCTCTTATCCCAACACCTTTTGAAATGTTGTTAAGATTTATCACGTAAGAATGTCTAGTTTTAATAATGCACATCGCTATCAGTTTACAAAGTCTAAGAAGAAGAGTACTTGCTCTGCAAATCCTTTTCATGGTGACTTTAGGCCGACCGAACGGTATAGCGGTTAGCATACTAGCTTCTAGACCGTGAGGCTGCGGGTTGGAGTCTCGTGTAAGGCATGGGTGTTTGTAAATGTATGTTGTCTTGTCAAATGACGACGGTTTCGGTGCATTATAGCCCTCGGATTGCTGACGGCGCCAGATAATCTGAAAACAATCAACCAACCATGGTGACTTTAGGGTTTAGCATCTAGTCTGCGCTAACTTACTAGTGAGATACTTGCATATGGTTCTGACCATCCATTTAAGGACATCCGTCATAGGCAAAACTGCAAAATGTCACTAACACGTGTGATATATCAAATGAAAGATCTCGTCGAGACGAGTTTTCGTACCAAGTTTCAACATGAAGGGTGTTAAAATCCAACCGTAAGTTTCTTTCATAAAAGCTCTATGGAAAGATATACAATTTGGCCGAAAATAGTGTATATTTTAGTGACAGTTACTGCCACAATTCGCTCTGTTTTTCCTGTTTTGTATTTCGTATAAAAAAAAACTCTTAGAAACTACTTAGTATAAAACCTTGACATTTATCGAGTAGGTACGAAAAAGACCACGTAATGAAATGGCATAAATTGTTTTTATTTAATGTCCATCTATTATAAATGAAAATTAAAATAGCAAAAGACAAAACCAGGTGGAGCCACTGCATACGCATTGACGTAAGGATTTCAAATATAAAACAAAATATAAAAGATGCTCTTTGCGAGTTTTTTATTCATGTCAGTTCATGATAATGATCTTTTTTGTACCTAACTCACCAAATGTCAATGTTTTATACAATCTAGTTTCTAAATGCACTCGGCTAGAGGACTGCAACATAGCGAGTATAGGGAATGATCCTTACTGGAATTTCCTCTTAATAAATATTGTTGCGTGGACGGGTTCGAAAGATTTGAAGCCAAAGCAGATCAAAACTTGCAGAAATTTATTCCAATATAACTCTTCGCAGATTCTCTTACAACTCCAGAACTTCTCGTTCTAATAGACTCAATACAGCTCTTTACAGGACAATAGAGCACAACAGCAGTTAAAAACTTGATAACACAACTGCTAAAATAGCCGCAAAAGACAATGCAATACAGTTCACTTTCGGAACTCTCTGAATGCTCGCTGAGAGACGGCTAACTCAGTACCTCCATTCAACTAACTCACTCACTCACTTGGCCGGCCTTGTATAGGAAAGGCGAACCTTCGCGAAACTTCCAGAGATAGAAATTTGGATAACTTTCCAGATCGTAGTCGAAAAGTCCTATACATGTACATGAGGACTGAAAATGGCGCCAAATGGTCGCCAAGTTTGGCGATATTTGGCTATTTCTCGCCAAATTTGGCGAGATTTTAATTACCATAATGTTAAATGGCCTGTTCTTTGTAAAACTCGCTTCCCAGCATTATATCTCTGTAAAACTCGTTTTCAATCATTAAGAGACACATTGCAGGAAAGCAAACTATTGCACTGCCTTATGCGAAATGTACATAAATTAATCTTTTTACATAATTAATACTACAAAATATTTACAAATATACACAAATTCGTAACAATATCTTCATCATCAAATTACTTTATTTTGCAGATCAAACAACCCACCAAGGGCGAACGAAATCTCTTAATCATAACAAACCGAACTTTATCTTGCGTATCTCATAGTATTTATATTCCAAACAGGCAGCTCTCAAAAATAAGCGACAGCGGCAGCGATTCTGATTCCATCAAAGCAAAGCGATCGACTTCAGTCTCTTCACCATCAGAAACGGGCGAAGGTCCGAGACGCAGAAGGACGAAAAGCGACGATTCGGCCAGAAGTGGAGACGGCCTGAAACGAAAGTCTGTCGGAACTGAAGTGACCGGAACAAAACTGACTGAGAAAGAGGCCATGCAAGTTGGATCCGTAAGTAAATGCAAGAGTTGAGATGTTGGTATAGAAATATGTAAGAGAAGCTTTCGAATTGGCTCTTTCCTACAGAGGTGGGATTTAATTTTTTTTTGCCATGGTACTCTGTAATTTATTCTACATAATGGGGAAGTTTAATTTGTATCATTAAGTAAGTATCAACTACAACTGTTAAACTTTAAGCCGCCATTTCTCATCTTGTACTCAGTTGCACTATTTCTGTGCTTCGTAAGGCAGAATGTGTTTTTACGACCATGCGAGTATGTTGCCATGGGAATTCTATTGAAGGTTTTATTCAGTCTTTTTATTCGAAATTTCATTAATCGCAGACCAGGATTATTGAAAAAACTTATGGATATTGTGTAATTCAAAAGAAAAATTTCATTCCTTGCGAACTCACTGACTTTAATCATTGTTAAACTCATTTGAAAACGACTTTTTTAGTGTACAATAATATCACCCATAAAAAGTGTTTTTTTTTCTTCTTCTTTTTTTTTCCTTTCTTTTTTTAAAGCACCTTTATATGCATTGTCAATTTTTATATTCATTAACACAGCGCGATATCAAAAACATTTCTATCAGGAAAATGTGCGGCAAATTACGTTTCAGAATTTATTTATTAAAAATGAACGTGAACGTCATCCAGATATCATTTATTTATTCTGATTGTAGTTATTTTATTATTTATTAAAAAAAATTTGGCAACTGGAAATAGTTTCAACAATGGTCGGCTCAATGCTTTTTTAATGCGATTGAATGACTGAAAGTAGATTTATTAGTATTCCGTAAAAGCTACCTTTTAGTGACCGTAACAGCTCCAAAACTTGATAGAATGCATTGCAATCGAAATCGAACCTATCTGCCAAGTTTCAGTCCGATCGGATAACGACAAGGAAGTTAATTAGGTCTCCCGCAGATTCCCATCAACAAACAAACAAACATACAAAAGCGAAATTAATAAAATCGATTGAAAAAAAAGAGAAGGAATTTTAAAGTGTTTATGCTGCTCTAATGAAATGGTTTTTTGTTGTTGATGGAAACAGAGTAAAATAACAAAGAATAAGTTATTCATTTAAGTATATATATAATTTATTTTCTACAATAATTCCTTGACTAACCCACGTCATCAGGAAAAAGATTATCATAATACAAAAAGTCTGTAGAAGGGATCTTTTTTTGGGGCCAGTGACAATCCAAAACGTGTTGCTTTAATATACAATTATTTTTAATATATAATATATTTCTTCCTGGCAGGTAAAAGGTTCTGTCTATCTGGATTATATCAAGTCGTATGGTCTCTTTAACTTCTCTTTAACCGTTGTGGGTTATGTCCTGTCCAATGCGTTCAGTGTTGGCTCCAACCTGTGGCTCAGTGACTGGAGCAACGATTCGCTGGATCCTGCGAAAGCGGCCGATACCCACCAGCGTGATATCCGTTTAGCAGGTTACAGTGGAATTGGAGCTGGCGAAAGTATGAGCATAATTTATTCATTAACCCTCAAATTATCAAAGCGCTTCACTCACTGATTCATTAACAATCTTTTATTTAAAAAACAACAAAACACTGTAACTTAAAAAAAAAAATTCCCTTGTCTTTCATGAAATCCGCTATAATCGTCTAATACAGAATTCAATGTTAATCAGAGGTAGATATCCGGAAAAAAAAACACCTGAAGAGCGTGAACTGACACTTCCTAATATGATGTAGGGTCCCCAAAGCAAAACTTCCACAAACAACGTGGTGGGGATTTCTCTAATTTATAAATGTATCTTAGAGGTAATACACACCAGAATTCTTGCAGGGGAGCGCCGACCAAATGGTATAGTGGTTAGCTTGCTAGCTCCTAGACCGCGAGTTTGCGAGTCTGAGTCTCGCGTATGGTATGGGTGTTTGTAAATGTATGTTGGTTTGTCAAATGACGAAGGTTTCGGCGCATTATAGCCCTCGTGTTGCTGACGGCGCCAGATAATCTGAAAACAACCAACTATGCAAGGGAGTTCTGACTTCTTTACCAGTGCAAAGTGCTAGCGATCTCTTTAAAAACAGCACGTTTCAAGGTATTCTATAAACATGCTCAATATTCTGAATATAAAAGCTGAACCGCCGCGGGTGATGTATTCAGTTTCTTGAGTTGTTCGGTGTGAGAACTATTGAACTGTGTGATTCCGCAATGTCCAGTTTCAAATGTCCAGGTCCATCGTAATGCACACAGGATATAAATGGATTTTAGTGATCGCGGAGAATGCTTAGCTACCTTCAGAGTCATTTGTCACTCGCCAACGTTTGACACTCCCCTCAATTCCTCATCAGCGGTTGGCTCCTTTCGTACCATTGGCGCAGTATGGCCAACATTGGCTCTTGTGCCATAAAAAAATTACTCAACCAACCTTTCGTACCATGCCGATTATTCCCCCCTTCCCTTACTTACCATGACAGAGGCTCCACCATCTTGAATTGTCTGTAGCGTGTTAATCTGCAGAGTTTATGGATCGCCATTATCGGTAATGAGAGGTGAATAAAAGGGACTAGGCGATTCTGTCTAGAATAGGACTTCAAAAATGAGTATGCCCTTTCATTAACTGATAGAATGATCTCGTACCCGATGTCTTGCACAAGTGCAGTTTGATGTTTTTAACAGTAAAAAAACATCATTGTTTAATTTAAATTCATTTTTTATCTCCACGCTGACTTTTAGTCGGTTCGTTGTAACAAATCTGTTGCCGTTTTGTTAATGGTATTACCTAAAACCGGTATGCATGAGCCGGTTTTCATAGGTGTTTGGTATTTGCATAACTTCGTGCGATGGAACATGATAACTATTGGGAGTCATGTCTCGCTAAATTTAAAAAAAAAAAAAAAAAAATGTGCTCCCTTTCCAGTTGTCTTCACCCTGGTCACTTCCATCTTGATGAACCTCGCCTGTGTGCGTGCGTCCAGAATCCTTCACGACGGCATGCTCGCGCACATCCTGCGAGCACCGATGTCCTTCTTCGACACCACTCCCCTGGGCCGCATCCTCAATCGCTTCTCGAAGGACATCGACACTATGGAGTCACCATCCGATTCAACTTCAGGATGGTCTTCATACAGGGATCGAGGGCCATCGGGGCCTTCATTGTCATCTGCCTGGAAACGCCCTTCTTCTTAGTGGCATGCGTGCCACTCGCCATCCTTTACTATTTCCTGCAGGTAAGGGTATTTTTTTTTTTGTTTACGATACGGGAAGATAGTTGAGGTTCGTCTTAGTATTGTCTGGAATTGTATTGCATATTTTCTGGTCTTCCAGTTTTTATAAGCACGTGGTTAAGAAAAAAAAAAAAGGAAGAAAAACCAGTACATTATTGAAAGAGATGCATAGATTGGTGAAAAAGAGTACTTTGAACACAAAATTTAGCTCGCTATATTAGCATGGAAGCTATGGAGGCATGTGATCAAATGTGATAGAGTAGCCGGAATGGTGACTCCCCCCCCCCCACACACACACACACTTCCCAATTCATTGATGTATGGCAATTCTATAATCTTAATTACTCAAACTCAGTTTCCTTTCAATCTTTACAAAGGATTATGAGAAAGAAAAAGAAAAGAAAAAGAAAAAACTTATTTTAACTTACTTATAACGGGGCTCCATGTTTCAAAGGGCTTCGATTACAAGTTTTAAAATTAACTTAAGAAATAACAAGAAAACACATACCACGCAACTATTCTCGTTTGGTAGAGAAAATTCTAAGAAATGCTCTCGGCTTTCTCGCACATTTTCCTCCAGATTCATGTACACAAGAGGCCGAGCAAATGGTATAGTGGTTAGCATGCTAGCTTCTAGACCTCGAGGTTGAGGGTTCGAGTCCCGTGTAAGGCATGGGCGTTTGTAAATGTATGTTGGCTTGTCTAATTACGAATGTTTCGGCGCATTATAGCCCTCGTGTTGCTGACGGCGCCAGATAATCTGAAACATGTACACACGAGCCAATCAGTTCATAGAATTCACAAGTACAGCCAAAGCTCACAAATTAGAACGGGCTGCATTTCGCCACACCGCCGTATTCATTTAGCGCTGAGGGAGATTCCATACTAGTAGCCATTGCAACGTTGCAGCTTATTTGGAATTTTACTCTTGTGGATGAACCTCGCTCAACGATCGTCAGATTTAGTTGAGTTTTTTTTTCCCCCTCAATTGTGCATTGCTCATAATTTCCTATTTATCGGAGATTTTTTTTTACCTACCGTAGAAATTCCATCTTCCTTAATGATTCTAATCTATATTTAAAAAAAATTAGCAAAATAAATAATCAAATTTGACTAGCAATTAGTAAATATTAATTTAAACTAATAATTTGGATGCAGACCCCACGAACCGCCACTACAAGGAAGACTATGATATTGATATATGACTGAAATGAATCCTTCTCACTTTTGCAGAAAGTGTACATCCCTACTTCCCGTCAGTTGAAGAGGCTGGAGTCGACCACCCGCTCTCCTATCTACTCCCACTTCTCGGAGACAGTGACTGGGGTGTCCTGCATCCGAGCATACAAAGCGCAGAAAGAGTTCATGAGGCAATCGAATCACCTGGTCGACACGAACCACGAGTCGTACTATACGAGTCTTGGCGCTGGAAAGTTTGTAACTAATGGACATTTCATCTGCTAAAAAAAAAGTTTGCAAATTAGAGATTTTTTTTAATAACATCAAACTGATTTCGAATATACTCTTAAAAAGTATCCAAAATCACTTTTTTGAAATTTATATAAAAAAAAAACGTGAAATATTAGCCGTACGGCGAAACAATCCGTTATTGAATAATGGACAATTCCCGCATTTTTTTTAAATAATATTTTATTCAATTCTAAATGTTTCGAAAAGGCCATAAACATAAAAATTTCTGCTCAAGGCGCTTTTTCTTTTTTTTTTAATTTGCGATGAAAATTACTTTGTTAGAGGTTGGCGAGAAAACGACTCATTCCTTTGGCATTAGATGTGACGTCACGGCTTCGCAAACATCTTGGCTTCAAATGCAGCAGCGGAAACCAGATTTGCAAGTTTCTCGCAAATCACGCCAACCTGTACGGAATGTGGCAATGGTTTACCAACGCCGACTTTTTTTAACGCCAAATACTTGGCAGAAACCTCACGATAACCATAGAAACGATAGGAACTCTTTCCGTCACGAATTTTGTTGACTGTTTTGATCGGACTGGTTTTGTTTCGCTTTTGGGCCATTTTCCTTTCTTAATATTTAAATAACTAATTTTTTTTAAAGAACTTTTGTTTAAATATTTGGAATCGGAAAGAAATTCTTCATAAATGTGAACCAATTTCACTCGTTTTTAAAAAGTGAGGGAATTGTCCATTTGATTGGGAAGCACGAAGTGCGTGAAATTAGAGCTTGTTCAAAGGGGAGTGAAATATAAAACCCTTTTTTTTTCTCTTCAAATTTCAATCGGCAGGGGTTTCAAAAGTTGTATATTGGGTTCATTTGAATATCGTTAAAGTTTTATAAAAATCCGTTATTATTCTTAGATAAGTCCGTTCTATTTCTCGGGACGTAAGTTTGGTGGTTGGTTCGTGATGATTTGAGAGGGTTTTGCTATTAACAAGAACAGCATCAATTGCTTATCTGAAATCAGAGACTGCATCAGAAGTCTACCGAAACATCCTTGCAGAAACTTATTGACAGAGGAGCTTTTATATCACTCCACAAAATCCTGACTCCAAGTTAATGATATCCAATGTTTTGAATGGCCATCAAGAAGCCCTGACCAAAACTCAACTTGAAATTTATGGGTCATTCTAATGCGTGCGATTTATGGTAACGCTTATAACTTCTAAGATAATCTTAAAATGGGCATTGAAAACAGCTGAAAAGCTTCACAAAGGAAAATTTGATTTTTTTTTTTTTTTATTCATATTCTATGACATCAATACTAATTAAATTAATTGAAAAGCAGGGGAAATTTTTGGGATATTAATAATTTTTTCAATAATATCTTATGTGCCCTTAATATTTCTTTAAAGCCTTAGTATCTATCTATAGAATACAATAATGCACCTATAGAATATATGCTAAGAATATCTATAGAATTTAGGGGGTTTTTTAAACTAAAAATGCTCCATTTTTTTTTATCGCACATTAAATGTGCTCAAGTTTAAAAGCTCTTGTAGGGAGCAAGATTAAATGTTAAACTGAAAAAATTCTTAATTTTTATTCTAATCATTAAACAAATTTTGTCATCGAGTGGTATTTGATAGAGAATTTTTTTAAAGCATTGTAAAATACAAAAATGTATGATTTTGTGGCAAATAAAGATATTTTCTTTAAGTTACCTCTGATAAACTTATCAGTGGACAACATTTCCTACTTAGAGCTAATTAATTGGTTATTCCGACTATTTTAAAGGTTTTCAAAGTTCAAAAAAAGTTTAGTGTATGGTGGCGAGCAATTTTTAGGCATGCTTACAATTTCTTGATATTTTTCAAATCTTAGATGGTTGTCTATTCGTCTTGAATTCCTTGGATATAGCATTGTCTTAATGTCTGCGCTTTTTGCTGTCTTCTTACGAAACACTCTAAGCCCAGGAATTGCTGGACTCTCACTAAGCTATGCATTACAAGTGAGTAGAAACTGTGCTACTTTTTAAATTTTGTCACTTATAATATTATTATTATTATTATTATTTTTAAAGTAAGTGCAAAAAATTATTTATATCGCGTTTAAAACGTAATAAATTACTTTGAAATATAAAAATTTTAATACATTATAGAGATGTAAACTATTAGTTTGTCGTTAATTTCGATAAACTGCTTTTAAGCTTTCAAAAAAAAAAAAAAAAAAAAAAAAAAAAAAAAAAAAATTTAATCATAATATGAGATATAATGTAAAAGGATATTAATTATACAGTAATTTCATTACGTTTTATAAAAAAGTTAATTAATAGAATGATAATGGTAAAGTCTAAAATTATGGGTTAGTTTAAAATTATAAATGCATTGCAAGTTTAACCTATAGCTTTTAAGAAAGTAAATGTGCAATTGCTTCTTTAACCCTTTGCACTCGAGGCCTTTTTCGCGCGGAGGGACCAACAACTCGAGACATTTTAGGTTCGGTTGGCGTTTACGGATTTGCTTCATAGAAACTAAACACAGTCATTGGCCTTGCATCAAATTTCCGCATCAAACCTAGTGGTCCTCTCATGTTTCGGCATCCAATCGTGTGGCGCCTGAGAGGCGCCGTTCGAGTGCAAAGGGTTAAAAGATCTTTAGGTAACAACTGTTCATTTAAATTTTTTTTCTAGATTACTGGTGTGTTGAATATGTTAGTCAGAGCTACAGCAGATGTAGAGACAAATATAGTTGCCGTGGAAAGGTGCTTGGAATATACGAATACTCCTGTCGAGGCAAGTATAGTATGTCTAATTTATACAGTCAAACTACGTTAACCCCACCTGATGGCTGTGGTGTTAGCGCTCTGGTCTCGCATGCCACAGATGCCGAGTTCGAATCCCGGGTTAGGCATGGATGTTCGTTGTGGTTCGGAATCTACGTCAAGCTGTAGGTTCTTTCCTGATTAGACGTTATTGTGCATAAAAATAGGTTTTGGAGCGTACCAACCATACTCCGTTAGCACGAAGTCGAACAAGCAACCGAAATTTTTCGCTTTAACCGATTTAACCGAACTTCGTGTTAACCGTCTAAAAACTTTTTCATTTAATTAATGCAGATTTGAACTACTAGCTATGTGTGTATTCAATACTGTTGCTTTTTAGAACATTTACATTGCAAGGTTTATACTTAGTTCAACATTTTAACAAGATATTCTCTGGGGAAGGGGGGGAGTATATATTTATACTAATAACTTATTATTTAAAGAAGACGTTATTGATTTTTGCTTTAAGTTTTTTATAAAACATTCTTTAAAAAAAATGTGTCTACTTCTAAGTTATTTGAAAACGTCGCAAGGTTTCATCTAAAAAAAAAAAAAAAAAAAAAAAAAAGTAGTTTAAAGAGCAAAATTTGTTTCGTCTTAAAAGCGGGATTGCAATAGGTAAGATTTTGTCTTTAGCATGTGCGAGTCGAAGTTTAAGCTACGCTTTCACTTTGTGTTAAGTGATTTCGCGTTAACGGAATTTGACCGCTTTTTCTTATTGTAAGATAGAGAGATTTACTGATTATTTGTTTTGTGCTGTTTCAGGCTGACTGGGAGGGAAAAGAGAACAGGCCCGATCCCTGTTGGCCGGATGCGGGAACTATACAGTTCAGAGATTATTCCACTCGTTACAGGGAAGGACTCGAACTCGTCCTCAGAGGAATCACCTGTGACATCAGCCCAAAAGAGAAGGTAAAAGATCTAAAAACGTCTTTTTAAAAAAAATCTTTTTAAAACGTAATTTACGTTAGTATCTTTTTCTAACAGTAATGCGCCGACCAAACGGTATAGTGGTTAGCGTGCTGGCTTCTAGACCGCGAGGTTGCGGGTTCCGAGTCCCGTGTTAGGCATGGGTGTTTGTAAATGTATGTTGGCTTGTCTAATGACGAATGTTTCGCCGCATTATAGCCCTCGTGTTGCTGACGGCGCCAGATAATCTGAATCCAACCAACTAACAGTAATGCATTACCTCCACATTACTACAAAAATACTTTTACACATCATTATCGCAACTTATTTTATTGCAAATCTTTCTGTAGGTAAAATGCGCCTAGTTTTCTATTTATGTCTTTTAAGTTTTTCATCAAATTTCTTTGCTACGTTTAATATTAAAACCCAAATCAAATATTATTAGGGAAAATATTTGCTGAATGATTTTCTGAATCTCGTAAGAAAAGGTGGTTGAGAAATGGTTTTAGAAATTTTGGCTTTATTTCCTCTTTTTTTCTTATTAATCAATTCTCTTTCATTTGCGTTGCAGGTCGGAATCGTGGGTCGAACAGGAGCGGGTAAGTCTTCGCTCACCCTTGCACTCTTTCGCATCGTTGAAGCCGCGGGAGGAAAGATTCACATCGATGGAATCGACATTGCAAAGTTGCCTCTCCATGATCTTCGCACCAAACTCACAATCATTCCGCAAGTATGGACATACTACAAGGTCCGGCTATTAATTTCCAGGACTGACGTAACTGTAGGAGAACGAAAAGCCGGAAGATGGCGCTAATGATTGCATATTGAAGAGCGGTTTCTTGCGCATGTGCAGTGCAATCGGCGCCATTCTGAAGTAAGTGGTTCTCGTGGAAAGGCGCATTAAAACATAGCTCTTAAAAATTCCTGCTGTCGAAGTGAAAATGGAGCAAAGAATTAACGTTAAATTTTTCTTCAAATTGGGTATTCTATCCAGGTACGCAGGGTCAGTATCAGCGTTGTCGATAAGTTTGCCACATGCGTCCAGTCTCAATTGCTTTTGTTCGTCCCTTAAATGGTGAGGAATGAATCTGGAACAAATCATGCGTTTGCCTAGGTCTTGCGTCAAAATTCGCCGAACCGTCTCTTTGTCCATGTTCAATTCATTGGCGAGTACTCGAATAGTCAATCGACGATCACATTTCACCATATCGCGAACTTTTTCAATAGCTTCCGGCGTGCGTACGGACTGCGGCCGACCTGTGTGTGGATCAACTTCGACGCTTTCGGGCCCGGCCCGAAAGCGTTTAAACCATTCAAACCATTCAGGATAATGCTTCCCCGCCATAAACTTGTTTGAACATTTCGTAGGTTTCCGCAGCTTTCTTGCCCAATTTTAAGCAAAATTTAATGGTAATTCTTTGCTCCATTTTCACTTCAACAACAGGAATTTAAGAGCTACGTTTTAATGTGTCTGTCCACGAGAACCACTTACTTCAGAATGGCGCCGATTGCATTGCACATGCGCAAGAAAACGCTCTTCAATATGCAATCATTAGCGCCATCTTCCGGATTTTCGTTCTTTTACAGTTACGTCAGTCCTGGAAATTAATAGCCGCACCTTGTATATAAATAATGTGATGTAAATATATATATACTAGCTGAATACCCGTGCTGCCCTACGAAATTTTACCATTAGCATTTTAGTGATCAAAAGACATTCATGTATTCTACACTTCAGACGTTTGCTCTCATTTCGATCCCGACAAATTTATTTATCAAAATAGGAACTTTTCTTTGTTGACATTTTTAACAAAATTTATAATTGTGAATAGTATATTGGAAAGAGACATTTGAATATCCCTCGTTTAGAACGTTTAACTCCCTTCGGACCCTTTTTAATTACGTAATCGAGATTGCAATAGTTTATTGTGTTTATGTTTGCTCTTAATTCTAAATTTCAAAGTAGTAACTGTATTGGAATTGAGACGTTAAGATAATCCTCGTATAGTTTCAATGTTGTGTCGACTTTTCATCCCTTAAAAATTCGTTAATCAATACTGGAATAACTAATTTTTTTTTTACATTTGCCCATTTAACATTTGTACCAAATATCAGAGTTATGACTACATTGGAAGAGGAACATTCGGATATCCCTCATTGGAACATTTAACCCCTTTTCGACCCCTTAAAGTTGGTTAATCGAGATCGGAATAGCTTTTTATACGCTTGTTTTTATTGATATTCGCACCAATTTTTAGAGTTGTGACGGAATGGGAAGTAGGACATTCGAATATCCCTCGTTTGGAACGTCTAACCTCTTTTCGACTCCTTAAAGTGGGTTAATCGAGATCGGAATAGCTTATTTCTATGTTTACCATTGTTGATATTTGTGCCAATTTTCAGAGTTGTGGACATATGGGATTATATATATAATTTTTTGTGACCCTCCCTTATCTCTACATATCACATCCCGAAAAAATAATCTGGCTACTTCCCTCTAACGCAGTTGGTTCTGCATGGTATGTTTTCATGAGCCTATTTTTGTCGCAAAATATTGCATTATGTTTAGTCGCTGATCTCTACTGCAACTTCTGAGTAGCGCATGCTTGTTTATTGACATGAAGTCTAGGACGGCTTAAAAGTGGGGTCGGAAGGCAATTTTTTTTCTCGGAATACATTTTGAAGTTTTTTAGAGCATCATAGAATTTGAAATGTTATCTACAAAATGGTTTTAACTTGGTGGGCAATGCGCTCGTCCGAAGTATTTTGAAATATTTTTCGGAAAATTAACATCACTAAAAAAAAACCCGCCTGCTTTGTACTTCAAACTCTGGTTTCTCAAAATGCGGTTTTTTCATACAAATGTATCTTTTTCTCAGAATCTACTCAATATTTTGCTTTGCATTTTTTTTTCCTGGTACAATTGCATTTTTACAAAAATCCGACATATGCTTTTACAGAAATGTTGATTAGATTTAAAAAAAAAAAATTCCTAACCATGTTTTTTTTCGGAAAATTCTATAAAAATATTTCAAAAAATTATAAATCCTAAAAAAAAATTATTCTTACAAAAGCACATGTCAGTCTATGTAAAAGTGTTTTAATATTGACTGTGCAAAATTTTAAACGAATGCTATGAGTAGTTTCTTAGAAAAAGGTACATAGAAAAAGGCCTTTTTAACATGGACTAGAAAGAGCCTCCCAACCCCCCTTAATAATCATAATGGAGATCTATTCTAGCAACTTCCTCCAAAACTAGTTAGAATGTGTGTTAGTAACTATGGGCACCCTATTACGTAGCACATATGGTTCAAAGTATAAGTATTCAAATTACATCATCTGCCTGCTGAGCAGAAACCGCTTTTAAAAAATCCAGAAGTTGTAGTAAAGATCAGTGTGTTTTTAAACTCACTGATCTCTACTACAACTTCTGGATTTGCTTACTAATTAAAATTAGTAACTATTTTGTTTTAAAGAGGGAAATCCCTCTTGTGAATACCATTCAAGGTATGACATATTTCCTGATGAAATTGTTCGTTATATACGAGTAGTATTTCCAGAAATATGACATCACTTGATCAAAATGGTTTCGGCGTGTGATACCACCAGTTTTTCTGAAAATACTACTATACAGTTATTTAGTGGACTTATGGGGGTCTCGTGTACAAATGGCAGATGCAACATCTAGGCATTAGTGGTCACTTTTGTCTAGTGGTTAACATGCCTGTCTTCTGATCTGGGAGTCCCTGGTTCGACTCCCCGTTAGCGCACATCGCTCCACTGGTGACTACCGGACAATAGAATCATGCTGCCATCTATCGGCGCCTTCTTAAACTACTGCACAACATCCACACTACCAACTCAGCAAGCAACCCCTGACGACTCACTGCCACACGCAACGCAGTCAACTCATACATGTATTTAACTCATACGCAAACAACTTAATCGTTTGCCCCTTCGTTACTCACTGGGAAGCGGTTATGTGGTGGTCCCGTGTGCAAATGACAGATACCAACACCTAGGCACTAGTGGTCACTTTTGCATAGTGGTTAACATGACTGTCTACTGATTTAGGAGTCCTTGGTTCGACTCTCCGTTAGCGCAAACGCCGACCAAACGGTATAGTGGTTAGCGTGCTAGCTTCTAGACCGCGAGGTTGCGGGTTCCGAGTCCCGTGTTAGGCATGGGTGTTTGTAAATGTATGTTGGCTTGTTTATTGACGAATGTTTCGGCGCATTATAACCCTCGTGTTGCTGACGGCGCCAGATAAATCTGAATACAACCAACAACCGTTAGCGCAAACTTATTAAGTAATTATGGCATTACTCTTGAATAATGGATATTGTTCCAGGACCCTGTTCTTTTCACTGGAACCTTGCGTTCCAATCTGGACCCATTTGGAATTTACACAGATAGCGCCCTCTGGAAGTCACTGGAACAAGCTCATCTGAAGGACTTCGTCATCGAGAAGGGCCTGGAGCACGAGGTTACAGAAGGTGGGGACAATCTAAGGTGAGCTTCTTCCCAACAATTTCGACCTCATTGTAGTTTAATAATGGAAACAAGAGGGGGAGGGGGGTGTCAAAGTGTTGTATGCCAAATCTTATTAATCAATTGCTATATATATTTAAATTTGAATTGTCATCCAGTAATAAATCGATATTGCTATTTTCCCAGTCAGTGGTTTTCAAGCTGCAAAAGTTAGTGATATTTATTTAACAAACGTATAATTTTACGACAGGTTTTTTTTCTCGCCACAGTATGAATTTTTGTGAAAGATCCATTTTTTACAAAATTTTAAATATGTTAAGGGTTCTTTTTTTCTGAATGGCAGTTTTTGTAAAAGGACTGGTTTTTCAAAACGGACTGAATGCACGACGACTTTATAATCGATTGATTTTCGCGAGAAAAAATGAAATACGCTTTTATAATTGGTTAAGCATTCAATTCAAATTTATTTCTAAAGATGTATTGTGGTTGGCTGGATTGAATGAGTCTGAGTTCCAGATAATTTCTTGCGTAAATTTCATTGGAATTAGGTAAAGTGATGGGCATTTATTTCAAAATTGGAATTTTGTTGTTCTTATTTTCAAAATTTGAACTGTGAAAAGTGCTCTCTTCTGCAGAATAGGCATCAGTGGGAGGGTCTGGGGGGGGGGGGCTCTAGCACCTCCGGCGGGCAAGCTAAGCACCCCTCCCCCCCCCCGATCGGGAAAAATTAGGTTTTCGTCGGGGGATGAATTTTGATTTCATTTTTAAAAGTGTGTACGACAGCCAAATAACGCCAGACAGACTGGCGGAGAGGGGCTGGGAGGAGTCGGTTGTGCAATTGTATTTTCTAGGAATTAGTAGTCCCTCAAGCAATCCAGTCCGCTTATTATCCCAGAGTAGACAAATTTACTGTGGGAACATATTTTTGCGACATTCTATCGCAAAGGGATCCATTGCTTTTGTCTGCTTCTCAAAGGCAAATGCAGTTTACTGGGTGATCTACAAAACATGGACTGAACCTGAAGATGGGAAACAGAGAAATCCATTTGGTGCACTTCATGTTGTTAATACTTAGGAAGTAAGGCTTCTTTTAACTTGTTTAAGATCTCATGCACGACAAGAGTAAAATTTCACGAACATTAGAAATCCATAATTAGAGTTTTTGTTTCATTATCCATTATATTGTAGAACTATAATTTTCTCGAAACATTTATGTATATAATTATGGAAGTCCAACTTTATACGCTTAAAATTGTAGACATTAAATCGGAAATATTTTGAAAAATATGTTAGAAAATAAAAAAAAAGTATGTATAAAAGAAGTATGCATTATGGTTTTAAAATAGCCGAATTTAATAGCGAGGATAATTGAAACGAGTTCTGTTTATATTAAAATAGTACATCATATCGTGACAAAACCTTTTATGTACATCTTTTTTAGCTTAAATTAGTTTTGACGGGTTCTTTTACAAATAACTACAAAAATCAATCCAATTTATAATGTCGTTTTCAAATGCTGTAGTTCATAATAGGCATTGCCATTCCAGTAAAATTTTTAATATTAAATATAACGATCAGTTTTAATTTTAGAAAAGATCTTTTTGCCATTGCAATTAAGATTCATTAGAATAAAATTACTTCAGGGTAGATTATATTTTCCCCAAGTTTCTTTCGAGGTCGAATTTTATATTTAAATGGCATTGAAGGGAGTTGCGGATAAATGAAATGCTTAAGTGTTTAAGTACCGCAGTATAGTTATGTTCACAGCAACGAAACGTTCATTGTAAGCTCATTTTTCTTCGTCAAGAGGTTTCAAAATTGCAAAGACTGATTAGGGCTGTTTTTCTAATGGGAATCGCAAATAGTCGATGGACCCACTGAATATTCAAAAATTTAAACCCTAAAACCATATTTTTCTCAAAGATAAAATGTTAAAGTTCAAGGAGTTTTTTCTAGCATCACTTACACTTACGAGTGGATGTAAATGCTGATTTTTTATTTAAAAAAAAAAAAAAAAAAAAAAAAAAAAAAAAATGTAGCTATGTTGGCAGCATACATCATTTGGTGATATTTATATTGGAATACAAATACTTTCAAAATTGTATTTCATATTCAGTGGTGTTTTTGAGTCAGCTTTTTCAATCAAGAGGTGTTGGATCGTCTTTAGATTTCGTACTACAAAAATTCCCCTGGAAGTTACAACAGGAAATGTATCTTTTCACCAACGAAATAGCGGTAGTCAATGAACAGACTTTATAGGGGCGATTTTTTTTTTCTCTTTTGGAGAGCATCTAGTTAGTAAACGTGAGTGATCTATAGATTCTTACCGCGAACAGACATTTTACTATCAAAAAGATCTATTTTGTAACCATTGTAGGTTTTGATATGTTAAACCCCGATTGCGAAGACAAATTCACAATTTGTCCTTTTGCGAGATTGCGAGGACAATTCTCTCAAAAGGAATAAATAATAAATATTTCACTAGAGGTTGGTGTTTTTTATTTTTCAACAATTCGTCTGAGACTACGAGGTTTAACAATTATAATTAATGGTTTTCGACCCAGTTTGAGTTCTTTTTTTTGTCACTGACTATGGGTTCTGTTTCAACTTTTAAACACATTAAAAAGTCATTTTGCCTTGGAAATCTTGGTTCCTGGTGAACGGCCCTCAGAACAGACCCGCTTATGAACTATAAGATGTCTGCCCTTTTCCTCAATAGTTTTTTTTTTTTTTTTAAATGAATGAGAGCAGCATTTTGTGATTACGAGTCACGAAATGTGTTTAATCTCATTCGTAACCACCATAGGTATAAATGTAATATAATGGTTTTTAATTAATTTGGCAGTTCTGTGAATATGTATGATACTTTTTAGCGTCGGCCAAAGGCAACTAGTGTGTCTCGCAAGGGCACTACTTCGCAAGACGAAAGTGCTCGTGCTGGACGAGGCAACTGCAGCCGTGGATGTTGAGACTGACGAACTCATCCAATCCACCATTCGCACGAAGTTTGACGACTGTACCGTCCTCACCATTGCTCACAGGCTCAACACAATCATGGACTATGACAAGTGAGTTTTTTTTTTGTTTTTTTTTTTTTAATTCGTCACCAGTTTGAGACCTAAAGTCCCGATTTTGTAAATTATGATGGGTTAAAGTTATTTTTTTATTTTTATAAATATCTGGTTAAAATATAAGTTATATTTTCCATTGGTAACTCGTTAAAATATAACATACATTTTTGTCAATGATGCTTAAGACTTCCCAAAGAAATTCCCGATTTTCTGATTAAGTTGCAACTCTTTAAAATGATACGAGCAATGTATTTTAAATTTTATTTACTTTGAAGGTTTATAGTTTTTAATAATCACATTCGAATTTAACTGAATCATATTTGCCTCTGCACTTCTGCTTTTCGTAGATTTATACAAAATACTGGATACACTTCTTACTCAAATTTCGATTCGCTTTCAACTAACTGATCAGAAACGCAAAAGAACGTTGCAATTCATCTAAGATTGGAGGAAACAAGATTCCCCTGTCTACGGCCCTGGGAAAAAGCAATTTCACTGTTGACTATTGTTATTATAGGAACTACTTAATATTTCCACATCTTTTTCTTGGTAGTTGCACAGGCACTTCGTAATTAATTTCTTGGATTTCCATGTTTTATTTTTATAGAGTCATAGTGCTAAGTAAAGGAGAGGTAGTTGAAATGGATAAGCCTGGAAATCTTCTACAAAATAAAGATTCCATATTCTATTCCATGGCCAAAGATGCTGGACTCATTTAACAAGGACATTCAAAGTATTTATATGAACAAAGCTTGTCCTAGAGTATTATGTTGCCCTTCTTAAAAACATATTCATTTGGTTTAAATGTGTCGAACTTTTTTAAGTTCCTATATTTAATTTATTATTAAAATAAACTTCAATGATTTGGCTGGCAAAACTACCAATATTACATTCCTGTAAAAATACAATGATATTAAAAAAAAATAAAAATTGCGTAAGTAATAGTATTTGGACCATCGTAAAAAATATAATAAGTGCTACTTTCGACAATCAGATAAAAATGTGATGAAAGGGAGTCTTGTAGTTTAACTTTAAAAAGAAATCAATATTTATTTTAGTTCTACACTAGATAAAATTTTATTCTCACTTGTTTCAAGATACTATATTTTTAATTTTTCAGATTTCCCCCCAAATTATTTTTAAAAATCACATTCACAATTTATTAGCAAAGAAAAAAAAAAAAAGAAAAAAAAAAATTAAAATTTCGATTAGCAATGAATGATCTCAATTTTAGCAATTCAATATACTGTAGCTTCAGTGTTGGTTTATGTTTAGCTTTATACATGAAAATTTTTAAGTTGATTTTATCTTAGCATAAAGATGTTAGCACCTTTTGTGTTTTATTTTCGTTTTTTTTTTATATAGTTTTTTTTTTTAAGGAGGGTGTGTACTAATTTATTTTTGCAGAATTTTTGAAAACTTAAAGACAAATAGAATTCGATTTATTGCAATAAGATATGAATATGCTAAACCTTAAATTTCAAGACTTAATGATGAAAAAACAAGTTACATATCAACTGAAATGTAATATAACATGGAGAAAATACATACTAGTGGCGAAGTTTTCTATAGAGAAAGTTCTAGTCAGGATCATTCAAAATACTCGATATGTTACAATCTTCAAACCCAGTTCTTTTAGGAATTACTTTGTATAAAAACCTTGAAATTTGGCGACTAGGTACGAAAATTAGCACTGCGTGAAATGACATAAATTAAAAACCAGAAAATAGCGTCCAATATTTTGTATTTTTTTTGTACACGCACGTGAAATGCTTACATCAATGGGTTATGCAGTAGCTTCACCTTTAACAGTTTTCAAAATATGTTACGCTGTTTCGCAGCCAACTGTACGCATCAAAGGGGGAAAAGAAACTAGCAGGAGGAATTACGCAACCTTGTATGCTCTCGTTTTTTTCTGGTAACTGATTAGCTTAACTAAATTCGAAGGATTTCGCTCTTTTAGAAAACCAACATTTTTAAAAGTGGCTATATTTTTAGAAAATAAAATTCAAGCACTATGAACACATTTTTTAAAAAATCAAGGTTTTCAAGCACTTGTAAATGAAAGTTTTTTTTTAAAGCACTTTTCGAGGTTTTTTTAAAAACGCCGAACCCTCCTTTTTGTGTGCATTTTGTAGAATGAAAGATAAGAAGCAACTGTAAATTCATTCGTACTCGTGTGGCTGTACAAAAATGAATGCAAGAAGCAAAGCAACTCAATATTTCAACATGGAGTTTATTTTAGGCATATATATAAACAGTAAATATGTACATTATTTAAAGTAGCCCTTTGTAAATTGAGTACTTATTTCAGGGCTGTCCTGGCATACATTCAAATTCATAGAACAAGTTTTGATTTGTATTTTTAAAATGAGATTGATCTGACACCAATGTGTAATGAAACTTGAATAACACTTAATATAAACACAAATTTTGAAGAAAAAGAATACTAATTCGAAACATTCACTATTTATTAAAAATGTGAGTGTCTGAATGTAATATTTGAAGTTAAATCAACAAATTAAGTAGGATTAAAATGGGGTTGTGACTAGAAATAAACACTACGTCTTTTACCCCAAACTAAATTACATTCTTACAGCCAAGTTCTTATAACGTAATAAAAAAATTAGTAGGGAGAAGTAAAAATGTATTATATTTCATAGTTATTGGTTACAAATTGATTTCTTGTACTAGGTATGAGCAAATTTAAAAAGGGGAGCTATAATACATTACATTTTGTTTTCAATGTTAAACTTGTTATGTAAACAATGTTAAACTTTTTTTATATAAGAAGCTGTTTCACATATTGCAAAATAAATTCCCAAATAATCTTTTATAGTAATATAAAATAAAGGTTTTTCTTAGCATTAAATTCAACTGCTGTAAAATTAAATTTGAATTAAAGACATGATATGCTCGATGGTGTCTTCTAAGTATTGCAATAAATGCCAAAACGTGCCTCTGTTAATCACACAAATGCAATAAATGGTATATTAAACACAAAATGCTAGAAAACATACATTATAGTTAAATTCAAACAAAATTATTCAATAAAATAGTTGAGTAACCCTAAAGGATACATTTTGGACTACCTTCTACTAAAGTTATAAAACAAGTTTAACGCAGAGGTAATTTTCAAAGTCGAGTTTTATAAGATTCAGGATTAGTACATAAAATAATTTCAAAGGAATGTACTTGGCTGTCGGAAGAAATCAGAAATTTTATGTCAATGTGGCTTATTAAGTAGTCACCTGCTTTTTCAGACGGCGTACAGAGAATACAGTCACAAGAGAGTAGAACACAAATAACAGTAGCTATCACAAAAACATCTTCTAAGTTTCATACAAAGTGATGCGTTTTAAAAAGAAACATGACAAAATGCATTCAAATAAACCCAAATTAAGTTAAAAACAACTTGTATAAAGTTAGAAACAAGATCCCTTATACTTATAAAATGGAACTAAAATAGCAAGCTGCCGTGTAAAGAACACTTGCATGAAATATTCTTGAGTAATAAGCTCGCCAATCTCTGACAAGTTCGAAATAATGCTGCTCAGTGAATAGTTGATGCAATGGTCTTTAGCAAATGAAAAGTATATCACATAGGTTGAAAATAGTGAGATTCACAGGAACCTACAAAAATGTTCGGTTTGGCATGCATTTATATTTTAAAATAAATAAAGTACAAGGTTAAAACATTAAAGATAGAATAAATGTATAATAGTCAATTTTTTTTAAATAAAAGTTGGTAATCTATAGTAAAATAAAAAATAAGTTAAAACCATCTTATAATAAAAGCAACTCCACTATCAATAATTTTTTATATTGAACCACTGTTTATAAAATAAAGTACCAGGCCATTAGATCATAACAAAGAATGAGATATATATTAAAAAAATATTATGTAAGAGTTTTGTTATTGCTCATATAATTTCAAAGAATAATTGTTTGAAATGAAATAATTGGCATTATTGTCACATCATACCATCATAGATGTTCCAAACATTAATATTTTTTTCAGAAAGTTTAGTTGAGATCATACCAAGAGATCAGATAAAATTAAAGCCACATGATCTTTCAAAAGAGACATTAAAGGGCCATGGCAAACAACAAATTTAATGGGTGATGCCCAAATAAAAAGTGGAGGGTAATTTAAAGGAGAGAAAATTGTATATCTTTTACACAGGAAAGAAACATTTAGCTCCCATACACTATTGTGGTCACAACATTGAACAAACGGATATGGTCATCATAGTTCAAATGGCATAATTTTTAAAACTCGCTCAACATAGAAAACATTTAAAATCCTCGATATAACACGCAATCTCGGCCCAAGCACTTAAAAAAATCCAAAGTGAGAGCCACCATCCATTTCCATCAGTCCAACACCTTCACACTTTACAGAGTCCAATCCCTCGAGACCGGAAAGAATCCTTTAGAAAAATATGAATCATCGAATGGGCTTGCGGAGATTCTCCTTTCGTCCTATTTACACATGGAGATTTCGGCGCCAAGCCACAAGACAGGTTGCGCAAACTCGCTTGACTTTGAAACATTGTGGAATCAATTTCAGTTAGTATTGATAAGCTCTGCATGCCTGTAATACCATTTTCCTTTACTTTGGACACAGCTCCAGAAAACAAAAGGAGGAAGGGACGAGGCAGTGGTGGATCTGGAGGAATGCCTTCCTTAAATCAAACGGGAAAACGAGGCAGAATACTTTCATTTTTGAGTATCTTATAAGTTTGCAAAATACCGATTTGCTGTCCTTTTGTGGAGTCCATATATATTTTTAGTGACATTTCAAACTGGTAAGTTTGTCATCTGTCCTTTAAAAATATTACAAATCAAGCAATCAAGTTTTTAGTATTCAGTTCAATAACATCCTACAATGTGATTCTAGACTACATCAATATCTGTAGTAGCTTGCTAGGAAAAGGACATATCTTTAAATATATGATTTTGCATGTGATCGTTGAAGAAGTACTTTGAAATTAAGTTAGTTACAAATAAAAAGGAGTAAATATCTTTCCATTTGTTAGAAAATGTCGAATATGGTCAATATTGACCCTTTTTTTTATCATGTAGTATTCAACAGACCAAAAAAAGCAAGAAAAGAATTAGCATTCTTCGGATATCCATCAAGAAACAGAATCAAAACCAAACATATCTCCATTCTTCAACTCATGTTATTCCGCTCTGCACCCAAATTCAATTCATCCAGTCAGAGCATGTTCGTCTTGTATAATTGAAAAACAGCTGCTCATAAAACTCAGCAAAACAAAAATAGATGCAGAGTCTAGAAGAAATGCCACAAATAAGATTTAAGAGAACTACACCAGGCCACACACACCAGTTCAGATCACATATGAATCGTGGTACTTAAAACAGTCTTCGATTCCACCAGTCAGACAGTTTCCCCAACCGATTCCATCTCCAGATCCACCACCAACAAGATAATGGAGAGTAAACGAAGCGACACGTCGTCCAATCAGTGCACACTTAAAGATGGTCGAAAGGCCGGATATGGCAGCCTCGCCCAACATGTTGTTCAAAGACAGAGAGAGTTTAATCGAGGATCAATGTGAGTGGGGTGTACATCCGCTGTGATGCAGATGTGTAGCTAGTCGAGTCGCTTTTTGTGGGGACCTTGAATTACGGACGCAAGTTGAACACGGTGGCTTGGCATGGAACTTTGCTTGCGGTGGGGGGACTCAGACGAGGGTGGCACCCTGGTACGTGACGTCATTGGGGTGGACTGATTGGCACTTCTGGAACAGAGAGTGTGAATGTTGAAGAACAAGCGGCAGAAGAAAAAATTATAGAATTTTGCATAATGAAATATGGAATTGAATATAGTCCCGAGAGGTGACTGAATGTTTTAATAGAATCTAGAGAAAAGTTAGTAGATCATGAATCCACTGGTCTGCTGTGGCAAAAATGGCTGAAACTGGTCAAAAATCGACTTCAACTAAATCGAACTAAATCCGATTGCCAAATATGCAATGACTTGAAAAATATGGAGCATTCTTTTTTGATTTGGTAACCCCTCACTCTTTAGTTTTCAAATAAGAAGGTTGCAGACGATTCAGATATCTGGCGACGGCCTACTTGCATTTTTTGCAAGTGAGCCAAGTTGGCAATAAATGTTACGTCACTGATAACGTAAGTAATGTTGACAATATGGCTTACTTTTAAAACATGAAAGTTTTCCGACCAGAGACCAGAAATCGTCTGCGACATTCCTCACTGAAAATCAAAATGAGGTGGGTTACCAGACGAAAAAGTGAGTTAACTTTTTGGTAAGTTATTACATATTTGGCAATCAGATTTAGTTCAACTCATTTGAAGTCGATTTTTGGCCATTTTTGCCTAGGCAGTCCAATGGATTCATGATCTACTAACTTTTTTCCATATTCTATAAAAAAAATTAGAATGATGTTTGATGAGGTACCTAAACAGTCAGTCTAATAAGAAATCACAGTCTAAAATGATCACTGAAGCAACACATTTTTTATACAAGCAATAGGTTAAGATAATATTTTTTTTAAATTGGAGGGTTGTATGTTCCAGAATGAATAAAGAATATTTGATTGAGCGAGAGAAACATAATAATTTAAGTTATAATTATTATAACAAGTTAGGTTACAACAAGTAAATGTAGGAATGAAGGCAAAAAAATGTATTACTAAATATTAACGAGTATCAGTAAAAAATGTAATGCATTGAAAATCAAGTGAGTTTTAATAGATTAACTAACCTTTACAAAGTAAAAAAATTATTTTACTGCATGAAAAACAAACCAGACCGGCATCTTTCTACTTCAATAGATTGACTTACAATAAGAAGTGTAATTTGTACATACAGTGAAGAAAAATAACTGCTCTGAATTGTGCAGATTTACATAAATATATATAATTGACTTTCTTTAAGGAAAAAAAACTAATCTAACTTTGTAAGTAAGTTTACTATACTTTTACATTCATTAACCATTTAAAGAATCTAAGATTAAAATAGGTCAGTATAAATGATCATACTTCGAATATAGATGTTTATGTTCTTTACATGTATTTGTAACTAAGAGTATTTATCTCTAGTGATTATAATAAGATAAGATCCCCCATAAATGAAGATATCATTCAACAAAAAGCACTAAATGAAAGGATTGCATTTAGTGAAACAGTTACACTTTATGTTCAGCTAAATGACTGTGAGATTGGATACTTACTGCTTGTTTATTTTGCCATGTTTTCATGGCCAGTTTATATTTCTCAAACTCATGGCACCAGTCTGAGTACACTTTGCGATACTCTGCTTCTGTGGGGGCACTGCAAGTTTCTGAAACAGATAAATAAACATCACATGCCTATTCAAATAAACATCACAAGTCGTTTCAAATAAACATCACAAGTCTATTCAAATAAACATCACATGTGCATTCAAATGAACATTGCAAGTCCATTTAAATAAATTATACATGCAAGAAAACTCTTTTTGTATTTTTAGGAAATAAAAGTTAAAGAAGTAAATACAACTCGTAAAACTATTTAGGCAAGAAATGTTGTTCTAGAGAATCCAATCAAAATTATGCATTCTTTTAAAAGAATGAAAATACTGAGGATTTTAAGATAGTGGAATCTTCTTAAATATAATTTCTTTTCACATACAAAATTAACTGGAGCATTGCTTAAAAAAATATGAAAATGTGCCATTTTTACAATGTAAATGCTTGAAAATTTATGAAATTGTGCTACCTTTAGCAAGGCAGCTCATTTCAATACTTATGCAATGCCACAAAAAAAAAAAAAAAAAAAAGAGAGAGGAAATTATAGAATTTATCATTTTCTCCAACAGGCTACAATTTTAAAGGGCCACTAAAAGAAAAAATTTTCATAGTTAACAATTAAAAAGCCACTTTTTATTTTCTTTTTAAATTACCATTCATTTGATGAAACAAAATATAAAATATATTGAAGTAATACTATTGCCCTTCTTTTCTAATTGAAATCAGTGCACTGAGTGTATGAGGTAGTAAACGACTAACAACCACTTTTGAAGTTAAATGGAGAAGTAATTGTATGAATATCGATATCACAAATCTGTCACACGATTCTCCCCTTTGAATTATATACTATTCTAGCAGCATCACCTTGTGAGGCAGTAATCAACCAGCTTCTGTATTCAATTACCCTCCAAGATGGCTATCTTTCATGCAATTTGAGTGTTTTTCTGACACAAGGCTTTAAATGATGGAAATAATAATTTTTAAATAGCAGCAATAATAAGAGATGTAGCAGTAAGTTAACTTTGATGAACTTGCTTGTAAAAGGGAGGTCCCTTATTTCTGAATTACAGATGTGTCTGCATACAGTAACTAAAAAGTCCCATTACAATATAATTTGAACTGGCAATTACAGTTGTCTGTCTGCTTTCTCTTTTTTATATCAGTACAACTTTCGAACAACAACAAATAATATAACCCATAAAAAAGTTTTTATTATAAATCCTTTACATCCCCCATTGCCAATTTTTATATTCCTTAACAAAATCCCAATTCTGTTGCCAGCATATGCTAGGTATTGGCATCTCATTTTAAATAATAAACACATCTCTATCAGCAGAGTCCGATAAAATGGACGTACGCAGGAAATCGGCATATCCCGCAAGAAATTAAAATCAAGTCTTTTTTTCCCCCTTTTCTTTTTTTTCCTTCTATGCGCTAAACAGATCGAGCGATCCGCATTCCAGCAAGAGCAACATCGTTCCGCAGGATTGCTATTCCCCATATAGTTCCCCACCAGTTACTTCTAGGAAAAAGGAGAAATTCTAGTTAGGTTGGGCGGGGAAGGGAGAAGTGTTGACAGCCGTAGGGATTCATTTCCTAATTTTGGAATCTGAACCTAGTGAAACATGCAATTACAAGTTTTTCTTTTACTGTAACTTTTTCAATCCATTTGCATCTTGAGTTTTTGGCACTTGCGAGTTTATTTCCTTCAATCTTCTTTTTAATTTGAAAGAATTCTTGAGATATTTCATTGTAATTTAAAAGAAACCACATTTTTCTTTAAAATAAAAAGGAGCTATCCAAGTAAGACAAGGAAAATAAAATGCTGTATTTGCAATAAAGAAATGTTGGCGCAAAATTATTCCCATCATTTAAATCGAAATCACAAAAATGAAAACAGTTAGTAAAGGAGGCATGTTGGACAAGCATCAATGTTTGCTTCAGTTTCACAAGTTCAACCTTGAAGCCAACCCAGTACTAATGACCCTAATATTGAAGCTGAAAATTTGCCATTGGAAACCAATGTTTATCTTGCAAGTCTGATGCTTCCAAAATAAATGCCAAGAAGGTTTTGAATTAAACAACTTTATATCCTCAATAGTACATAAAAATTAAATTTCTGTAGCTGTATAATTTAAAGCGCACAGACTCGCAGGAAATTTTTGGTAATGGTATTTGTGTATGCAGGAAGAAAATATTTTTCTGTAGCCCTGTCTATCAGCAAACTATGCAAGAAACTACTTTTCAAAACTTATTCATTAAAAATGAATAGGATTTTATGCATTCACATATCTTTTATTTATTCTCATTAAAACAATTTTATTATTTATTGAAACAATATTGCCAACAGGAAAACGTTTCTTCAAAGATTGGTTAAATGTAATTTCAGCCTGATTGGATGACAGCAAATTGATTTATTATTATTCCATAAAAGCTACCTATTAGTGACAGTGACAACCATCAAAACTTGATAGAATGCACTGTCATCGAATCTATCTTCCAAGTTTCAGCCCGATTGGACGACTGCAAGGGGGTCAATTAGACATTTGCAGACTTGCCCAACATCGACGTACCCAGCCCCACACAAAATCGAAGTTAATATAAAGGATTTAAGAAAAACTGAAACCACTAAATCGACTGAACTGATGTCTGCGATATCTTTTAAAACAATGCCACTCACTTGTGTCCACAGTGATGTTGAAGGAGCAGAGCGTCGAAGTTCCCAGCTTGCAGTCGTACCTGCCTGCGTCCCTCTCCCCCACTGCCAGCACGACCAGCCCGTGGTCGGCAGTGTGTATGTACTTGTCCCTGCGATGGAGAACGGCGTACTTCCCTTTCTCTCTGGAGTAGTGGAACCACCGCAGTGGGCCCAGGCCCATGCTCTCGATGTCGGGCATGTGGATGGCGCACGACAGGTGAACACTCTGGCCCCAGTACACATGCATGGGCTTGTTCTTCACACCTACACAGAGAGAAAGGCAAATGTTTACATGGTTTCTACCAAAATAAAATGTCACAAATCCATGACTTTTCAAGACAGAAGCAAATAATTTTCCATTACTCAAGAAATCAAAATCGCACACAAAATAATAACCTATATGAATTTTACTAACACGATGATAGAAAGTAAATCAATGTACCATAAAACAATTTAAAATAAAACTTTATAAAAATCAAGTAAAACATTCTTGTTTTAGTAACTTCCAAATCGGAGGAAAAAGGGAAAAATAACTTTTCATTCCTTGATATTTTAGTGTTGAAAAAGCTAATCGATCTTTAATAATAAAGAAATATTTTAAGAAAGAATAAGTCAATAATAATAAATTATATAAAAAAATCTAATGTTTTGATATCAAAAATGCAAAACAGAAGAAAAAAGATGGACCAAAAATAAAAAAAAATTTAAACATAAGGTTATCAAAACTGTTCAATTCAGTTCTCAAATTATATAAAAAAAATTCACCTATGAGACCTTACTTGTGTGATGTCACAAATTTGAAGTTCAGAAATGTTTTAATTGGAAAGCGGTTTTTAACTGTGACCGTTGTTTCTGTCAAAACGTAAATAAAAACATAGATGAATTTTCGGTGAGCTGAATAGCAATCATGCCGTTTATGACATCACAATTACGTGATTTTACTTAAAATGTTTAGAAATCCATGAAATTCACTGTATTTCCATGACTTAAGGCCATTTTTTGGCTCAAAATCGACTTCCCATGACAAAATTAACTCAATGTCCAAATTCATGATTTTTCATGACATTTCCTGACTTTTCATATGTGCGGAAACCCTGTATTTACTTTAAATTTTCAAAACAATTCACAAAATTTTAAATTCTATCTTTTTTATTTTTCAATATTTTCCCGATTAAAAAAAAAAATCTAGTAATATACTCTAAGCTTTTAGGCATCGGATTTTGAATTAGTAAAATAGTTTTGGAGTGAAATGTTAAATACTATACCTATAGGTAAAAAAAATCATAAAAAAAGAAAAAATTTTGATATTTAAATTCGAAAAAAAAAAGAGTTTATGTTTTATTCCAAAAACCATGTCTCTTTTTGTCAAGAAGACCTTTAAAATAATAAAAAAAAAAATAAAAAAAAAAAAAAAATTCAAGTAATTTCATTTATATTTACTAGAGTTTTAGCATTTTTAGTAAGGTGGGAATTCCAAAAAACCTGAACTGAGAAAAATGCATTCGAAACATCATCAAAGGAGCTATTACAGCAATGCTAAATTCTCCACAAAAAGTACCATTTTTATGCAATTGCAGTAATCGGATCAGCTAAAAAACTTGCCAGAATAAGGAGAAGGTTTCAAAGATTATAAACACAAGAAAAAAGAAAATCAGTATTTTTATAATTCTTTGTGAAAACAAGGGGAACCAAGTCCCCCCATTTGATTCGCTGACATAAATATCTTGACTCACTCTCAGAGGTGAACATGTACCACTGTGTGTTGAATTAACCACTTCCTATTTTGGCCATTTTACTGAAAAAGTATATTAGGTTTTTCAATGTTGGTGTATATTTTGGACTCTTCGAGAACCAACGTAACAATAGTTCTCTTAAGACAATTTGATATCTCTGTCTTGAAAAGTTACTTTTTAAGTCAGTGAACACAAATTGCCTTCAGAATACATCTAGAAGTTACAACTGGAATCAAAGAAATTTGCATTTGTACCACTACAATGGAGGTTGCTGGTAGGACACTTAAAGGCAATATTTTGTATTGGAATGTACGACCTAGTTAGAGAATGCGAGTGAGTTTGATTCCTATATTTATGAGCTTTTTTTAATAAATGAGTAGTTGATGTTCAAAATGGGTCAAAATATTGCTATCTTGAAACACTAGAAAACATTTTTAAGCAAATCATAACAAAAACATTTTGTTGTGGAAGTTATTTCTGAAAAAGGTGGGTTTGAACAATAACATTTGAATGCAGACATTTTAAGTAAAAGGTGAGCGACATAAATTGTTGTACACAAAATAAGGATTAAAACAGTGGTTTACAGAACTTAACATTGTACTACAGTAAAATATCATAAATCTGAACTTCCAAAATCCAAACCATTTCAGCATTTCTCTTTTTTAATTTTTTTTTAAAGGAAATTCGTCCGTATCCGAAACTGATGACAACCTAATAAAAGTGGTTAACGATAAAATTTCCAAAGACCAGTTAGTTGAAGCATTAGGTACTGCATTTAAAGGACTAGGGCAAAGAGACAATTTCAAAATCGAAAATAATGGGATTCGAACAACCGGAAATAAGTTTGGCCAAAAGTCAAAACTATTAAAACAGGTAATCTTAAAACAAATGTTTTTCAGAACCACATGAAGTTATATAAGTTTTTTTCTTAGTTTATTCCATTTGTATACTTTAATTGATTTTGCGCATAAATAATGATGTGTTTTGAAGTCCAGAATTTTACGAAACCTGCAATCGTCAAAGTCCCGGAGATTCAAGGTACGTACATAAAAACACTTTTTAAAGAGAACACTGTAATAATCATTTTCTATATAGAACAGAATTTGACATTTTAAATTCACATTTCACATGAATTATTTGGTGGTTCACAAATTTTATTGAAATACTTTTTGAAATGTGTTTCTTATTTTGAAAAATCTACGCTTTCAGACTCAATAGCAATATATTCATAAATTGTAAATCAGATTTAAATGTAAAGTTATGGGAGGAAGGTGCAAGGGAGTGCACTCCCCTGAATTTTGAAAATTTTAAATATAGAGGAGAAAACTGGTATGAGACAATAAGTATGATAAATTTTTAAAATATTCAATTGATAAGAAATTTAATATATAACTATAAATTAAAATTTCATAAAGATAGCCAATTGAAAAATCAAAGTTATAGTAAAAAATTAACTCTCTTGCTGTATGAAAATAATTCTGCAGGCATGTGTAATATATATTTTCAATTAATCAACTAAAATCCAGGAATGTTAAAATGATTTATCTATATATTACTAAACAAAAAAAATTATGATAATAACAACAGTTAATGCATGTTTGAAGCTTTACTCACAATTATCACAGATTCCAGGAGTTGCATTGGTTACATCTTGCAGCAACCTAAAAAAGATAAAAAAAGTTCCAGGCATTAGTTTTATAAAATATAACATGCTTAGCAAATAACACATTAAATAGTATTATACGCTCCTAATAATATAGCCAATAAAAACAAAGTTTTTAATCTAAATCCTTAATATGTATTGCCAATTTTTATATTCATTAATCCAGCAACCATTCTGTTGTCAGTGTGTGCTTGGTGTTTGGATCTAATTTTAAATATTAAAAACATTTCTACCAGAAAAATATGCGGCAAACTACATTTCAAAATTTATTTAATAAAATTGAATGGGAATTTATGCACTAGCATTCAATTCTGATTAAAACATTTTTGGTAACGGGAACGAGTTTCAACAATGATTGGTTAAAATTATTTCACTTTCAGTGTTACAACATTGAATTGAGAGGACTTACTCTGTAATAAATTTATGAATTCGCGCCCAATTATCTTTTATCTCTTCTGATTAAAATAATTTTGGCAACAGGAAAGAACTTCAAAACAATGAACGGTTAAATGGGATTTATTAGCATTCCTAAATGGTTATAAAAAGGTGTGTAAAAGTGACCTTTTAGCGACAGTTATAGCCCTCAAAACTTGATATATTGCAACTTTATTGACAACGAATTTATCTGCCAATTTTCAGAGAGATTGGATGATGGCAAGTTGGTTTATAAGTATTCTGAAGATAGAAACATGCGAAAACGCAACCTTTTAGTGACAATGACAGCCCCCAAAACTTGATAGAATGCAATCTTACAATCATTGTAACAATCCAACCTCAGTGTGATTGGATAACGACAAGTTGGTTTATTAGTACTCTTAAGATAGAAAAGTGTGTAAAAGTGAACTTTTAGTGACAGTGACACCCCCCCAAAACTAGTTAGGATGCCTTGTCATCGACATCAAATCTACCTGCCAAGTTTCAACCCGATCATTAATTAGGCTTCAGCAGATTTGCCAGGCAGCCACACACACACAAACAAAACAAAATCGAAGTTAATATAAAGGATTTAAAAAAAGATGCAGTATTTGAAAAGAAAGGAATACCAAGATTAGTAAAATTTAATTAACCGACGTGAGTGGAAAAATGAAAGCTTCTCACCCATTCATGTAAGGTTTGCACTCTCCACGTTCCTTGTCCCATCCACAGTATGGGTCTTGGATGCAGCGGAGGCAGTTGGCAAAGCGTCCTTTGCACATCACCAGGTCAAATTGACGTAACACATAGTCAGAAGACACGTACAGAGATTTGTGCTGAAAAGCAAGAGAACATTATTTACCACTTCTGCAATCATGTTGAGTCGACTTAGTTTAGAATATCGTTCAATTCAATAATTTTCATTTGTACAAATAAGAGAAGTGGATAGTGTAAGAAAGTACCAAACAATGTACAGGCTTTCCATTCTTATTAAAGAAAAAATTTAAGGACCATAAAATTACATACTTTAAACATTATAATACAAAGCAGAGATAGAAATTATTGTCGGTTGCTTAAAAATTCATGGAAACTATCCTTTTTTCCAAGGACCAAATTTTATCGAAATTTTTTCAAGGACCGTGAGAACGCTGTGTTTAGTTTTCATATTTAAAATTTTATTGCAGTGAGTGTTACATGGATATTTTCAGTAAGAATCAATTCATTTTTAGTCGTCAGTCATAATATTATTTTTTAAGAAAATAGCAGTTTTCTTCACAAACTTAAAATGGTTCTAAACAATTGACATTTAATTTAAAGGTCAATCAAGAAAATAAAGAATGACTTTCCAAATGAAAGATAATTTGTAATTGGATTTCTATTTGTTAAAAGAGGTATTATCATTAGTTTTTCTTTCATGTTGTTGAATTAGCAGACATTTCATTTAAGGCCACGACACATTATTCCACGGAAACAGGACATTAGTGTGTTCTGCACGTGACAGTTGCGTTTAATTAAAAAACTTGGGAATTATAAAAAAGTTTAGGAAACATTTTTTGCTTATAAAATCACCCTACTCAGACCACAACAAATTCTAAAAAATCGTTTTAATGAAAAAAATCTACTAGCAAATATAGTTTAAAATGTAGACTGAATGTCCTGCACGTTGACGGTGGAATGACCCTTTAGAGTTGTGATTTTTTTTTTACAACATTAACAAATAATTTCATGCTTACAAATTCATAATAAATACTGAAAATAGAATTAATAATGCAACTCAAATGTAATAATAGGTGCATATAAAATATATTTATGGGGAAAGACTAAAACAAGCAAAATTATACACAATTTATAAATAAATTTAAAGTAATTTTTCAGGGTGGCACAAAATTCAGGAAAAAAAATTACCCGATAGATTTATAAATAAATTCCTTGATTTTACGGCAAACTTTTTTTTCAAATTTTCCCAATTTTTTCAATGGAATTTCTAACGATTACCACAATTCTTCGGGAAAACGGTGCCAAAATACAGATGAACAGGGAAACATACCTTCAGAGCAATAGAAAAATTCCCTGATTTTTGCAAAATTTTAAAAAGTCCCCTGATTTTTTCCAGAATCAAAAAGCTCTCTGACATTTCCCTGATTTCCAGGTTCTGTTATCTCGTATGTTTTTAAGTAGTTGGCTATTTACTTGAATATGTTTAAATTTTGTTCAACTGAGCACCAAATTTTTTTAAAGCTTGTATCATTTTAAGCAAAAAAAATTTAAAAAATCTGTTATTTCAGATTAATTAAAGAAAAAACAAAATTTGAACATGAGGATATATTAATATTGATCATATAGTCTTAGTCAACACAGTGCTAAATAAAGATGAGTGTGATATTTACCTTGCTTGAAATTTCAATGGCTCTGACAGCATCTGGAACTGTTGCCTCAAATATGTCAACCAAGTTGGAATGCTCTTCACCCAGCCTGTCATACCACTCAACCAGCTTGTATACATAGCCATCCACTGGAATGAGAAGAAACATTTTAATGCGATAGAAATAGAGCCAATAATTTTAAAATCTTGTCAGTTTTTTAATGATAAGAAAGAGTAACTGATTAAAAAAAAAAAAAAAAATAAGGTAACGAAAACATTGCAATGTTGTATGCTGAATTTACTCTTAAAAAGTATGGGAAAGCTGTCCTTGCTTTTGATGGCTACATTGGGTTCCCCTATAATCTAGGATAAGGCTCTCAGACGATGGTACGCAAAGACCAGTAGAGATGTTAATTTTTGCCCATGCATAAAGTTCGTTGGCAAAAAGGAACAGTTTCTAGCCAACGGAAAGAACAAGCAAGACCTAATTGCTTTCATTGGTGGCTTGCTGAAGAAACAAGATTGTACTGTTCATAACGCAGACTGGGATACTGATGTGGACATTGTTCGTACCGCAGTTTCATCTTCAGAACATATTCATACAGCTATAATAGGAGAAAATACCGATTTGCTGATTCTGCTTCTTTACCACGCCAAAGCGTGGTAAATCTTATCCTTGGATAAGGGATTCAAGCTTTACTATCGTAGTGGTATAAGACATGGATCAATTTCAAAGCCAGTATATAATATCCTCAACATGCAATCTCTATTAGGTTGTGAAGCTGAAATTTGCTGCTGTTTCTGCATGCCTTCACGGGCTGCGATACTACATCCAGAATTTTTCCAACTGAGAAATCTTCAGCATTTGCCAAACTGATGAAGGACAGAGCTCCGCTCTGTTGCAAAAATATTTTGTTCTGATTCATGCCTACATTCAGAAATCACTGTCGCAGGTAGAAAAGCAATGCATTTTTTGTATGACTGCCGGTTTTTGAAATCCAAAGACCAACTTCAAATGTTAGTAGCAAAGATAACTGCAGCAAAATCAGTTGTTGCACTGGAACGTCTGATCCCAACCGATTCATTGACAAAATATTTTAGTTATCGAACATATTTATAAATATATATATATAGAAAGGTACTAAAGAAAGAATCAAACCATAAGAATATGGTTGGTATGTAAAAAATTTTACTACTCAATACTCTACGACTTACCACCAGCTCCAGATTATTTACTCAATATGAGATATGATGTTCCTGCACAAAAAACAGTGCTACATTACGATGTGGATGCAAGCGTAATAGCCTGCACTGTTCAACAGCTTGTGGGACGTGCGAAATCAATGGATGTGAAAACCACAACAGCTATGAATATGATGAAAACGATAAAAGTTTTTTTTTTTCTAAAACGTTTCTGATATTAAACAAAACGAACATTTAAACAACAATGTAAGATATGTATATTTTTTAAAATACATCCGGCATATCTGTACCTCTATACCTTTTAACCAGTGAAATGTTATGTCCTCCTTCCTTAAAAAGCTCCATGCAAGTTTGAGCACAATAACCTACCATTTTGTTGTGCCAAAGCTAACATCCGTTATTAAAATATCATGGTTGAGGAGGTGCTAAGCGAGAAAAACGGTGCTTGAGCATTCCCATCATGTAGCATGGAATCCGTTATATTTAAATCCGTTTTTCGGGTGTTCCCACAGATGAATATTGTCCGATTTTGGATATGTTATTCAGCAATGATAACTGATTAAAAATCAAGTAAAAAAGCTTCTGTTGCAATTTTTCCCATATCACATATTGCCTGGACTACTAACAGAATTAAGGCAATTGTCTCTAATGAAAAGCTAATACATAGTAAAAAATTTTGTCCCCCCCCCCCCTCCTTTATAAATGTTTCACCGATACATATACTTTTAAGCTAATCACAAAAAACACTCATGATTATTTTATTTTACAAAATTGAACTTTTCAAACACCCATATTCAACAGATTAAACCCTACATTGCTCAATTAATCCCACATAATAAGCTTCTCACACACATGGGCTGGCACATGATGATCCACATGCTTTTGAGGGACTGAAGTCTTACAATCAGGATCCAGCTTTCACTAGCCTCAAAACATACAAGGAAGATACAACTCACAAGATAAAAAATGTCTTCCTCCAGGGAAATACTTGTTCAATAGAATCCCAGATAAAAATGTTTGACAATGAACAAGCACCTGCAGTTAAGGGAGTTGGTACCCTAAAATTTATAAAAAATCAATTTTGAGCTTATTATTAAAATTTTAAATGCTTCCCTTTAAAATTATACCTTATTTGTAATAATACCTTATTTAGAAGTATTTTTCGTAATTCTTTTAAGATAAAATTTTGAACTATTAGTGTAAGTAAGGTTTTTCTTTAAAATGTGTTTCTCTCAAAACTAACTTTTTCATTACACATTTACCTTTTTCTCAGAAACTGCTCAAACTATCTACCTAAAATTTTTTATCACATATTCCTTTTATATATCTGAATATACCTGAGATGAGGCTATGTTATTTTTAAAATATTTTTTGTTCCGGCTTATTTTGTCAAAAAAATTATTTTTGAAAAATTTGAGCAACTTTCACAATAATTCTTTTAAAAAAAAAAGTAAATGAATTACAAATAAAAACCAACTTCAGTAGAATAACAAGTATCAGCAAAATGCACTGAAAAAAAAATAATGTTTCTATATCAAGTACTTTCTGATAAAAATGTACATGAGCATTAAAAAATGCAGTTTGGAGAAAAACATATTTTAAAGAAAACCCTACTTACACTAATAGTTCCAAATTTTATCTTCACTACTGCATAGCTAATAACACCACTTGAAAGAAAAAAAAAATCACCATAATACTCACTGGATCCTGCATAGTAGACAGTATATTGCACTCCATCCACTTCCACCATGTCTACTACGAGACACGTGAAGATGACGTCTCGCTTGTAGTAGACAGGCTTTGCATTGTCATGCGACACTGCCGAGTCCATGAGCGGGTGGCCACGGATGAAATTCAGGACGGAGTCGGGCAGCGTCTGGGTGTCGTTGACGCACAGTCCGGGTCGGGGCTCCGGGACCTTGGAGGTTAGGACGGGAAGCCAGGCAGAGGAAGAGGTGGCCTGCTCCTTGAACTTGCCACCGAAGACCTCTTGGATGGAGTCAAGGCTGTAGCTGCAGATGGCTGAGCCCAGGAGTCCATTGCTGTGGGAAAATGTCAATCAGTCAATCAAAGTAGGATAGATGTATACTGTTGCGTGGATGGGTTCGAAAGATTTGAAGTCAAAGCAGATCAAAACTGTCAGAAATTTATTCCGATATAACTCTTCGCAGATTCTCTTACAACTCCAGAACTTCTTGTTCTAGTAGACTCAATACAGCTCTTTACACAACATTAGAGCACATAACAGCAGTTAAAAACTTGATAACACAACTGCTAAGAATCGCCACAAAAGACAATGCAATACAGTTCACTTTCGGAACTCTCTGAATGCTCGCTGAGAGACAGCTAACTCAGCGACTCCAGTCAACTAACTGACTCAACTCACTAAATAACTTCCCCACTCACTTGGCCGGTCTTATATAGGAAAGGTGAATCTTCGCGAAACTTCCAGAGATAGAAATTCGGAGAACTTTTCAGATCATAGTCGAAAAGTCCTATACATATACATGGGGACCGAAAATGTCGCCAAATGGTCACCAAGTTTGGCAACAAAAATTAGTCGCCAAAACCGTCACCAACTTGGCGAGATTGCCATTACTATAACCCTGCTCCTTGCAAAACTCGCTTCCCAGCGTTATCTCTGTAAAACTCGTTATCAAGCATTAAGGCACATATTGCAGGGAAGCCAAGTAAAGAACTCTTGCACTGCCTTATGCAAAGTGTACATATATTTATTTTTTTAAATAATTAATGCTACGAAATATTTACAAATATATAGAAATTCGTAACAGTACTTTCTCAACTGCTTATAGAATGACAATATTTCTTTGAATTTTAATCAATCTTGTAGATTTATTATGCAAATACCAAACCTGTGTTTTTATTAATTACACCAAAAAATCTAAAAGATTGATAATGACATCATTTAATTAAATGAGAGTAATCTTTGGTAAATAGTTCATTTCTCCTTTCACTAATAATTCAAATAATAAACTTTAGTGTCAAGATTGGCTTTGAAAGATGAATGTCAATGAAAACAGCTGATTGATCTTTCTAGCAATTGTAAATAATTTAGAATCTCATATTCACAAAAGTAAAACAAAATCAGCAAAAATTAATGTAATAACAGTAATTAATTATGGCAGTATGGTAGTTACGATTTCAGAAGTAAAAAGATTTGGCTTGCATAAGATACTGTGAAAGACACGAGTTGGTCATCTTTTTTTAGAAAAAAAGAGATCAATGTTAAAGATAAACTTACGTTGATGTTGAGAACACAGCGTAGAACTTCTTTTCATCTTCAGGATGCTTATAGACATGCTCTACAAATAACAATTGAAACACTTCAATTTAACAACTGTACTCATATTTAGAAATAAGAGAAATACATGCTAAGACTTAATGATTTGTTCCTCAACTTATTAGGTGCACATCATTTCACTGCATTATTTCAGAAAGTGTGTTTAAAATTAATTTTGGCAGAATATACTTTTTATTAAAAACACACACACACACATAGTTAACAAATGCGATGCAAGACTAAAATTAAGTTTACTGCTTTGGTTTTATAAAAGGTGATATTCAAAAAGTTGAGTCATATTACTCAACAAAAACTATGAACAGAATTAAAATTGTCATTATTAGTGATTTTATGAAGATAAATTGTGGTCCAAATTCTCTTCACCCGCTTTGCAGATAAAATGCTAAGCTTAACACACCAAATGTAAAAATTGTGAGACTAAATCCTGTTGTGATATAATATTTTATGTATAAATGAGACTGAAAACCCTAAACAATTACGCAAACAATATAACAAAACATTTTAAAGTCGAAAAATTTACTGGCCCTTTACTGGTGAGGTAACTCTCTCATCTTATTTCCAGTAATTTACCATACATCACACCACCAAAAGTTATAAGTATATAGCTTGAAAACCACACTTTAATTTGGTTGATGAAACTTAAAAACTCCCAAAACAAAAATTTAAATAAAAAAATGATTCATTATAAAACATACATCAACAATAAATGGAAAGTTAATTCTTTTCTTATTCTTATGCATAAACAGTTTAATTAATGGCAGAAAATGCAATTTAACTTCATTGCAATTCTTAAAATATAAATTGGAGAGTTGCACTGCATACATTGTTCAGCATAACACATGCATTACGCTGATTGAAATATCAAGCTATTTTTATCTAGAATTGTTTGACATAGTTTAATTATCATAATGGAGAGCAATCTCAATAAAATGAAAGCTTACGTATTTCATTAAAGTAAAATGGAAATTCTCCAGGAATGGAACAGTTGAGTCTGGCTTTGAGGAAAGATGCCCAATTCTTGTTCAGTATATTCTTCCCACCAGTATCTCTCTGTAAATAGAAAGAAGCACACATTTTAAGCAAGGAAAAAACAAAACAAAATTTAACTGCTTTTATCATCTTTTCAAAGAAAAACTGAAGGACAAAATTTGAAAGATTTTTTTTTTCAATCAGGAAACAGATTTTGTATATTACATGTTTGTTTTTTTAAGTGTTTTTTTTTAACCAAATAAAAAGAATTTAGTGAACAAAGTTGCAAAACAATTTATTCCATTCAGTAATAAGATAGCAAAATGTTAACAAAGTATTTTATAACTTTTTGCGCAAAGTTGGTTTATTAGTATTCAGAAGCAATAATAGAAGTGAAAAGCTGCTGGATATGTTACAAAATTTGAAAAATATTTTTTGTTTCAACCATGAAACAAATTTTGTATGCTACATGTTTTTTTTAAGTGTTTTTTTCTTAATTAAATATAAAGAATTTAGTGAACAAAGTTGCAAAACAATTTATTCCATTCAGTAATAAGATAGCAAATTGTTACCAAAGTATTTTATAACTTTTTGCGCAAAGTTGGTTTATTAGTATTCAGAAGCAATAATAGAAGTGAAAAGCTGCTGGATATGTTACAAAATTTGAAAAATATTTTTTGTTTCAACCATGAAACAAATTTTGTATGCTACATGTTTTTTTTAAGTGTTTTTTTCTTAATTAAATATAAAGAATTTAGTGAACAAAGTTGCAAAACAATTTATTTCATTCAGTAATAAGATAGCAAATTGTTAACAAAGTATTTTATAACTTTTTGCGCAAAGTTGGTTTATTAGTATTCAGAAGCAATAATAGAAGTGAAAAGCTGCTGGATATGTTACAAAATTTGAAAAATATTTTTTGTTTCAACCATGAAACAAATTTTGTATGCTACATGTTTTTTTTAAGTGTTTTTTTCTTAATTAAATATAAAGAATTTAGTGAACAAAGTTGTAAAACAATTTATTCCATTCAGTAATAAGATAGCAAAATGTTACCAAAGATCTTGTATTTTACATGTGTTGTTTTCTTAATTAAATATAAAGAATTTTGTGAACAAAGTTGCAAAACAATTTATTCCATTCAGTAATAATATAGCAAAATGTTACCAAAGTATTTTATAACTTTTTGTGCAAAGTTGGTGTATTAGTATTCAGAAGCAATAATAGAAGTGTGTGTATAAGCGGTCTTTTAGTGACAGTTATAGTGAACAAGTAGTGACAGTTGCACCAAAACTTGATATAATGTATTCTTATAGACAACTATTCTACCTATCAAACTTCAGGATGAAGGCAAGTTAGATTTCAGAAGCAATAATAATAGTAGCAAGCGTAAAATGGGTCTTTCAGTGACAGAGACAGACTCCTAAACTTGATATAATGTATTCTTATCGGCAGTGCACTTATAACAATCGAATACCATTTTATTTCTACTATTGAACATAATTTCATTCTAGTAAGTAAAATAGAATATTGTTGCAGTTTTTTTTTTAAATACCACCCTTTTAAGTATCTTGTGGAACTAAGCTGCACACAAAAGTTACATTAAATATAAACAAAGAACATTTTAGACTTTACTGAAAAGTAAAACTAAGAGTACAAAGCTTTTTAAGTAAAACAAAAGATTTTGAATTAAAATTTGAGGTTAGCAGACATAGTAAAATAAAACATGAATTTTCCATGGAACACTACGAGTTTTTTTAATAATAATAACGATAGAAGTTTTTACCTTGCATACACGGGCGACTCTTGAATAGATGTTCTTACCGCAGTTGATGTATTCAACTGCACTTTCACGAAAGAAGAAATATACATAGTCACCAATGTCATATGATCCAACAAAATGAGGCTCTGAAACAATTGGAAATGTGTTAAGAGAATCTCCTTAATAAGAAAACACTAATTTCAACAGAAAGTATGCATTACTGCCTTAACTAAACATGGCAAACATAGGTTTTCCACTCAAATCACAGAATGAAAATCAATGACTTTTCAATGATATTTAAGGATCTAAATAATGTCTTAAAGGACCTTTGAAAATTTGCTTTCAGGCATCAAGTCTACATATAAATTTAATAAAGTATATTCTACAAAAAAAAAAGTCACAAGTTTGCGCATGCATAATACAAATATGTCAGAAAATTTTGATACAGTGGAAAAAAGTGGTGATCACGTAGAGATAGAAAGTCTGAGTTGTATTTTTAAAAATTTTGCAGCTGGGCACACAACTCTGCAAAAATTAAGGACTTTTAAGGACCTATAAGAAATTTCAAGGACTTTTAAGACTCTAAGCATTTCAAGTGCTTTCAAGGCCTTGAAAACAAGTTAAAAATATTAAGCACTTTTAATGACTTTCAATGACTGTGGGAACATGCCTATTTTATAGATATTCAATATAATTTATAAAAAGTATTCTGCTCAGGTAAAAAGCCCAAAGAAGTTTCTAATATGAATGAAGTTTCGAGGGTTCCCACTCAAATCCCAGAATAAAAATCAATCACTTTTCAATGACTTTTAAGGACCTAATTAATGTTTTTAAGGACCTTAAAAAATTTGTTTTCAGGCATAATATTTATATTCAAATTTTGAATAAAGTATATTCTACCAAAAAAGTTAAAGTTAGTGGATGCGTAATACAAATATGTCGGAAAATTTTAATAAGGTGCAGATAAATGGCGGTCACGAGGAGAGATAGCAAGTCCGAGTTGTATTTTTATAAATTTTGCAGTTGGACAACATCTGTAAAAATTAAGGACTTTTAAGGACCTCTAAGCATTTTCAAGGACTTTTAAGCACCTCTAATCATTTTCAAGCACCTTCAAGGCCTTGAAAACAAGTTCAAAAATATTAAGCACTTTTAATGACTTTCAATGACAGTGGGAACCCTGAGTTTCTAAAGTGAGTAGGTATTCAAATGAATATAAAATTATTTTCTTTTACTTGCATTAGTAATTTTACTTTCACGGAATAATTTTGCGTATAATTAATATTCAGTAAAACAAACATAAAGTTATTATTTTTCACAGAGGAAATGATGACCCACTTTTAATTAAATAAAAACTTTAATCTTTTTTTGGAGGATCACAAAACTTTGCCGAACAACAGTAAAATAGCTATCAAGCTTCAACACAAGCTTCAATGCTTACAACTTCAGATACCGCAATAATGCAGGCACAACAAAAGTAAACAAGAGATCAGATCTTTCCAAAATTCAACTTAACCCCAATTTCATGCCGCAGTCCTATAACAGGGTTCTCACTCAAATCACAGAATGAAAATCAATGACTTTTAAGGACCTAATTAATGTTTTTAAGGACCTTTAAAAATTTGTTTTCAGGCATCATGTCTGTACAAAACTTTTTTATAAAGTATATTCTACCAAAACAGTTACAAGTTGGCGCATGTGAAAATACAAATATGTCAGAAAATTCCAATATAGTGAGGATAAGTGGCGGACACGCGGGGATAGCAAGTCTGAGTTGCATTTTTGTAAATTTTGAAGTTGGTCAACATAGACAAAAACTAAGGACTTTTAAGGACCTCTAAGCATTTTCAAGGACTTTTAAGCACCTCTAAGCATTTTCAAGTACTTTCAAGGCCTTGAAAACAGATTCAAAAATATTAAGCACTTTTAATGACTTTCAATGACCGTGGGAACCCTGTATAAATAAAGGAGCGTGTGGGAATTTTCCCGAAAAATCCAGTTAACCAATCACGTGATGGAAATATCTCGAAATTTCCCAATTATATAGACGTCGCCACCTTTTCCTAACCTGCATTATCGCAGTAAACAAATAAAATAAAGCTGTAAAAGAAATATGTTACTGTTTAGAATTATGTAAAGAAAAATTGAGTAATAATAAATAAGAAATCAATTTTCTACACTAATACATACTGTCAAGCCATTTTGAATCGTATTTGATCGTTCTCTTGAAGGGATGCACACTTGCACCAGTTGTCAGGTTGTACAGATTGGTTCGAAAGATCACAGTATCTGCTTTGGTGAATTCTGCTACAGTCCCACTGTACAGACCAGGCAGTCCACCCGGGTTGCCGTGTTCTAAAATAAGGTAAGATCCCATTAGGATATCACTATTCCAATACATATCGCACAACTTTAATCCAGTGACCAGTTTAAATAGAATAATGATTGATTAATTTTTAAAACAAGTTACATTGGATGTGAGAAAGACAAAAAAAAACATGCAAAAATTGCTGGCTAAACTGAGGCTTGTAAAGACCGGGGGCGACAAAAATAAGTTCCACAAGTCTAACTAATTTTTAAACATACATTTAATGAATTTTTGAATATAAAGTACCAATTATTCAAAACATATATTTATCAAGCATCCATTAAAATGTTACAACCACAGCTAAAAAGAAATATTAATGCAATTTGAACTTTGAAGAAAATGTCAGCAGAATATTTTCACACCTGTAATTTAAAATTATTATAAGGAAGAATCACTGTATATAGTTGCAAATGGAAAGCCCTACCAGGAAAATTAAACTGTGACTACATTTTAAACCATTTTTTGTTTGTAATAGGGTTAAATGAATATTGCCAAATGAGCCTAATTAAAACACTAATGAATAAAACAATAGCTGTTGTGACCATTTAAAAGAATAAGAAACCTAGCCTACATAGAGTATTCATGTCTAAAGTATCTGCATTAGGCAGATTTAAAATGGTTTTAGAAACAAAATAATGTCTTTCTCAAAAATCTATTAGAACAACTGTAATTGGTAACACAAGTTATACAAGCGAAGATTCGTTACTCACCGACCCACACAGCTGTTGCGTTGTCGTCTGGATCGAATGGACACTTGGCGATGCCATCTCCGATGCCTGGGAAGTGTTCATTTGGAGCAAGATAGCTTAAGTTGCCCTGTAATAAAAAAGGACAAGGAATGATACAATTCAAGTTTGCTAAAAAATTCACAAAACTCATTTAAAAGAAAAAACAATTATGATAACTTATTAATTTATATAACGAGATAAATAACTTGGTTTTTAACAGTAAAATTCCAAGTTATGATAACATTTCAAATTTCCTTTAAGATTTATATATATATATATATATATATATATATATATATATATATATATATATATATATATATATTTTAATTTTTTTAAATTTTAGGTTTTACGATAATGCAAATGGAATAACTAAATTTAAAGAAATGCATTATAAACAACTTTTTTTGGAGGGTTAATTTGATAAAAAAAATTAAAGATATTGGTGGAAAATGTGATTTCTTGCTTTTGTAGATTTTTTTTTTAGCATTCTTTAACTAAATGGGAAGGCAAAACTCAAATTACCCAATTAGTTGCGATTCTCCACAATTTTTTTTGCTGTTTAATAAATTTGCAATTACTTTAACATATTTTTCCTGTTGCTTGATATCTTGTAACTTTTGATAAATCCCTTCCCCACAAGAAAGAAAAAAAAAAAAAAAAAAAACTATACTCTTCATATTTTGAAAGATTTAAAAATAAAAGAGAACAATATCTGCAATGCAATTTTAACAAAAGTAAAGGCAAAAACCTGCATCTCCCAATCAATTTTTTTTTTTAAATCCAACCAAAATTTCTAGGAATATATATATATATATTTAATAAAATTTAATATTTTTAGAGGAAAAAAATCTCATCCAATATTATACTTTTATTGAGAAGTCGAGGTTGAAAAAAGTATGGTTAGATTTTGAGAACTTTCAGTATGAGATCAAGTCTATTAAACTAAAAGTTTTCAGTGTTTTATTGAGTAAAATATCCAATTCAAACTTTTTGCAATATCATGTTTCATTGTACATATTGACAGCAAATCACAAAAACTACTGGCAGGGGAAAAACGGAAAAAACAGTTCTGAATGGGAAGGAAAAGGAAATACTAATTACATTGTTAATGATGCTAGAAATGAGAATTGGAAGGGAGGACAAAATGGTAAGTTGAAAGCACTTGTTTAAAATCAATAAATGCTATATGAATACTATTTTACACAATAACGTGGATCAAACAACTTCAGGTACCAGCTGGTGTAAAAAAAAAATTCAAGATTAAGAAGCACCTCTGCAAAAAAACTTTTTGAATGCCCTTGAAAACATAAATACCACTTACATAAATGACAAGATCTCTGGGGTTGTGGGCATTAGTTCCACATAAGTACAGCTTACTGCCATCTCCAATGGGTTGGATCACACGAATATGATTCCTGCAGTCATAGCGCTATAACATAAAAAATGAACACATAAGATATTAAGGGGATAATCTACACTAAAAAATGCAAAAATTTTCATTTTTCTTTTTATTTGTTATAATTAATTTGGGGAAAATTTTAAATTCTCAAACAAAATTTTAAAACTATATCTACATTTTTTAATGAGTTATGTGAGATTTTATGCTGGATGATAGGATAGTCACCTTAAGAAATAAAAACCTTAAATCGATTTTTTCACCGTTTTTTGTTGATATTAGGTTCTTTGAAACACTAAGGCTTTTCTTCTAATTAATGCAGAAATCTTAAATTTTGAAAGCATGTTGTAAAACATGTCTATTTTATAAATAGGAATTTTAATTAACAAAATATGTTGTAGTTTTCATTTTTTTTTTTTTTTTTGCTACTAAAGTAAAATTAGTGCAGATTTATAGAATTCTTTTTTTTGTAATCATGAATAAATATTCAAATCATAATTACTACGAATATCCCATATTTTAATGCCAATTCTTATCTAATATAGTTTAAAGAATTTTTTAGAAAAATTGTGGCAAAAAAATTTAGTATTTAAAAAAATATGTACAAAATTTTTATTTTTGTAAGAATTAAAAAAATTTCGTGAATTTTTTCTTTCATATAAATTCAAATACAGGACATCTACTTTTTTATTTTAAAAATCAATAATAATAAAAAATGTTTAGACAGTAGAGTGTCCCTTAAACTTAATAAAAGACAATTGTATTTTCAAATAAGTAGGATACCACCAGCAATTATTAATTAAAGAAATGTGTTCGGTTTATTACTAAAATTGAAGTTTTGAGATTATTCACAGGCCCTTTTTTTTCTACAACATTCATTCAAAATAAGAAAACATTAAATTTATGCAATGCAGGCTCATAATACACAAACCATAAACATGTAATGACGTTTCCTGATGTTTCTAATAAGTTTAGGATACAACCAACAATCATTTAAAAACACATTTCACCAAATTAAATAATTTTGCAAAGTTTAACAGTTTATATATCGAATAAAATTTCTCAAGTTACAATATGATACTAATTTTTAAACACAATTTCTCTTTATAATTAAAAACTAATTAATTTAAAGTGTAGGTTCCCAATTTATAAAAATATAAGCAAGGAATAATACAGTCAAATCAATAAAAAAAAAAAAAAAAAAAAAAAAAAGCATTCTCAACCCAGTCGTCTAAAAAATAAATGAAATGTTTTAAAATTGTTATATTTTTATAGAGAAAAGAAATAAACATCCAATCTGCTTGAATTTCAATTGGTCTTTGACCTAGATGACAACAAAAAAAGAACAAAAACAGGATTTTGGCTGTAATACCATTACAAACTCAGCCACAGTTTTTATACACAGATTTACATGTTTGTTTATGTGTTTGTTGATTACATGTTTTGTTACATGTGTTTACCACAGATTTACATGATATACCATTGGAAAGTGCCTGATTTGGGTTTTAACTTGATGTATCCCATGTGAGTCTTTACAAAGTTACTAGGTTAAGAAATTTAACTTTTAACCCGCAATATCTAAACAACTTTATTTTCTTTAAGACTGTTATTTTAACAATTCTCCGCAAAACAAGTGCAAATTCGATTTTGTGACCTCAATGGGATGTCTAGTTATAAATTTTAACACACCCGATTGCTCTTATGATTTCACAGAAAACTTCTTTCAAACAAGTATCTCAATCAACAACAAATTCATTTATAAAACAAAACACACGTGATGACGGTATTGGATGGAATGGTTATCATTCCAAAGTGGATAGTCAGGGGACATTACCTCCGATTTTCCTTTAGAAACACAGTTGGCCACATTTTGGGGATCCAAGAACAGAGCATCCACCTAAAACGAAAGAAATGCACAGTAAGGAAAAGACTGCTCAGGTTAGAAAATCAATTCTACATAAAGTTAGTGAAAATGTAGATGTAGTAAAGATGTAGATGTGTATGATAATGTAGTAAAGTTAATACAAATTAGTGAAATTGAAGAATAACACAACTTAAGACTTGAGTAACAACTAAGTCCCAATCATCACAATCTATAACCATCAGTCTATACAATACAGTTCTATTAATTGGTTAGATATATCAAATTTTAAAAGCATTAAACAGAGGTTGACCCATTTGAACTTGAGATTTTATCAATATGATCTCGAAACTAAACACTTTAACTTATTTATTTGAACTTAGTTTTTTTTTTTAGAGAAACCAAACTCATTTTCTTTTACTTTTCTGTATTTAAAAAATATTTGAGCCTGAAGATTTAAGAACCAAGGAGAGATTAGGGGTGGCATTTTGTTGCTACAAATCGACCCACTGGTGATGTTTTTTAAACTCTTTCATGCATAGATTTTATTTTATAGGGAATACAATTCCAATTTCAGGTTGTGAATAGTATAAGAATTCCAAAATGGGAAATTCCCCATATTGAGAAATTTCCAGTTAAGAAATCATAATATGGTCACCTCAGTTCGGTGAATAAAACTAAATTAATTGAACAGAAAATTGAAACGTTAAGATGGTTGAAAGTTACGGTTTCATTATTATTGTTGCTGTTTTTTAATAATTTACACAGTACACCTAACTACAAACAAAGTTTTTTTTTTATTGTAGCTTTTATGTTTGTATTATGTTAAATTGCTTTTGACTTTTAGATGGTTGAATAGAAATCCTAAAAGCTTTTAACTTTAAAATGGTCGAGTGGAAATTTATAAGTAAAGCAAACACTCATTATAATAAACAGACTTTAGGATTTCCTAGCTTTTTGAAAAGTAAAAAATAAGTAGTTTTAAGGATTTTTTAACGGCCTTTTAAATTTCTAAGGAACTCCATATAAAATTATAGCGACAAAACTTATTGCACATAAATTCAAAACATTACATTATAAGAATCAAAATTCATTAATACACAATTTAAATAGAATTTTAATTATAACTTGGGAAACTTTTTTTGTCTAACCGTCACTTCACACTGGAATGAAAAAGAAGTGAAGTACTCTTTGAGCATTGCCCATAAACAATTGCTTCATTTCTGTTTCACGTACAAGAAAGAATAATGTAATATTTATAGAAAAATATCTCGCCAAATTCCCCTAATTTTTTTTTTAAATTTTTTTTTCAAAGTTGGATCTTATGCACAAAATGAAGATATAACGATACATTAAAAACAAATTATAAACTGCAACAATTTGGTAAATTTAGAGAACATAAATTGAATATAGATGTTGCATTGTGTTTTTAAATAACATTAAGTGCAACTCTACAAGTTGAAGAAAACAATCATTCAAAAGAAATCTTTTTAATATCTTTTGATAACATCAGGATAAACTTATACAACACTTACAAGCAGAACTTGTTTAAAATTAACGACAACTAAATACACATAAAATTTATCAATAAAAATATTGATAAATTTTGTAATCTTGATATCAATAAATCGCGATCTGCAATTGATATGACTTGTAATCATAACATCAAAACATCCTTCCAGCAATTGTTTAAAGCAAACTTTCGGATTCTCGGAATTGTGAAATTATTTCCGGAATCTGAAGATCTAACAAACTTTCATCCCTGTGTCATCCGAGATTCCGGAAATAAACGAAGACCAGGGCGGAAGAGCGGTTTAAGTCACTTTTGAGTGCGATTTTGAGGAAACTCAATTAAAAGATTTGAAAACGTTTCAGTAGCTCGAAATCGTTGTCTTTTCTTCCCATCTGTTATAAATAAAAATAAATAAAAACTTATCCTGAACTCAATGAATACGCTACAGTGACGTGCGATCCGGTCTTACTAAGCGTTGATTGGCTGCGAAATAATCTTACATATGACGTCTTGAATTGGGTTAGCCAATAGTGATTCGCCAAGTGAATAACGTCATGAAATAGCTCGGCCGAAGCCATATGATTCGTTAAAACTCTTAGAGTGACGGAGGGGGAGGGGGGGGGGGGGTTAGAAAAGTAAAGTATTAAGTAAAATTAAAATGTGCTTATTTTCTTTCTTTATCAACGTATATTTAAGTTTAATATAAAACTATGTACGTAGGTTATCAATATTACTATATAACTTATGGGTACTCTTCCGTTTTCCGGGCGCAAGCGATAAATCGCCAAATAATGTAGAATTTCGCCAAATTTCTTCTTATAACCATAAGAGGAAAGTTCGTTTGGGACGAACATTCGAACAAATTCTCAAGGACATCAACGTATTCTGGAAAAACCAATTATTATAAGCATTCTTTTTGGGTAAAACTGTTTTGTTTACAATTCATTAATATCTGTTTATAGTTAAACTTGTTTTGCTTACTAATACTATTAAATAATATTTTTATATTTGTTTATAATTGAACGCTTTCGACTTTTATTCTGTTGACTGCTGTGTCATTCGCTTCGCTTGGCGACGCCTCGCGTTTAGTTGGCGACATTTGCGCCCGGATAACAGAAGAGCACCAACTTATGATTTGCTCGGAACTATATTTTTTAAGCGGAAGGATCCACTCTACAGTGCATTCAATGAGGTCAAGATAAGTTGTCTAGGACTATAGTCCAAGGCCTATTCTAAGCAAAATTTACGACTGCCCAATACGAAATTCCATCCTCTCCCCCCCCCCCCCATCTCCCCTCTTCCTTAAAAATAAATAGTCTAATAAAGTCACCAGTGATATAAATAGGTTATGTTTTGAATTTAGTAATAGCTAACCATTGAAGTATTCACCAAGTGATTAAACCCTTGTCTTGTCAGAAAAGGTTTCTCTCGTGTTAAGAATGTAATAATCCGTCGAAAGTGTAAAAGATTTTTTCTTATCCGGCAATTGACAAAACACTTGTTTAAAAAAATATCATAAATGTATATTAAATGGTTTACAATTAACGAATAAGTACATTGAGTCATCCTCTCTAAAACATTTTATCGGGTAGAAAATAGAAGGGCTATTGGTTGAAGGAAAAAAGGCATTTACGTTTTTTTTTTTCCTTTTTTTTTTTTTCTTCTTCTTTCTAATTTTTAACATACCTCCTTAATCAGTCAAAATACCAGTCGGTAAGTATTTTATAGAGCCAGAGTAAGTGTTTGTGAAATTAACTAAATGCATACTACATTCAGGTATTGTGAATCAAATCACCTTCATTAATCTAGACTTTGATTTTTTGAAGTCCAATTGGATTGCTTAGGATTAGAGGTCCCTATGTGTGATTTATTAAAAATTGACCAAAAAGTTTATTCTTGACGCATTTTCTTACTTATAAGCTTTTCCCAATACTTGATTCCCAAGTTTAAAGAGTTATATTCCACAATTAATTAATGTTAGAGATTTACTCATCAAGATGTCAAGTATATGCTTTATATTTCAAAAAAGCTATTACAAATTTAAAACTATTTTTTTAAGTATTTGTAAATGCGATTATTTTTCTTAAAAAGAACTCAAAATATCCATGTTGTGGACTTGTATCTCCACTAAAATGGATGTGTTAAAATGCTAAAAATTACGCTTCATTTCTATTAATAAATCTCTAGTTTCACAGTTGGTTAATTTGTACGCTCAATGAACTATTTTTTGCACAATAACGGCTAATCCTGATGTGACCTAGTTTCCGATCCACAACGTTCATCCATTCATAATCCAGGATTCGAACCCGGTACCTTTGGCATGCGATATCAGAGTACTAACCTCACAGCCATTAGGTGGCCCTCTAGTTCGTAGAATTAGATTTGTTAATTCAGCTGTGGCTTAAATAACAAACTTTCAGCTTAATAACTAAATACCATATCTACTGATAATTTATCTTTGAATATAACAATAAATTGATTTTTAATACGTTAATCTTGTATCCTGCTATATATTTCATATTTATTTTAAAATGTTACACACCTTTTCATTGTGACGTTTCAAGAGTCAATCGTACGCAGTTGTGTAATTAGATTATTTTATTATGAAAAAAAAAAAAAACATTATAAAAGATTACCAGTCGCCATTGCTGCTGAAAGCACACAGTTAAACTGTTTCGTTCCTTAGAATAAACTGTTGTCACTGGCCCTCTAAAAATATAGCGTAAAGATAAGAAAAAAAAAGTCCCCTTCAAACCACATTCCTGGGGGTGGAGTGTTGACCGGAAATATGGGGAGCAGGATCGAGAGACACTAGATTTATTGAGGAAGTTGGAAGATAATGTTCTGTAAAAGACCTCCACCTTGTCCTTGTCCTGTAGTAATGCAAACAATTTTGTCACACTCTTTTCTTGTTGCAAGATTTTCTTAAAATTAATTCTTTTTGTGTGCCAAAACTATCTTATCTTGAAGTTTGTGTGTTAAATTGGTCTGAACTATGAATCTTTGAACTCTTTACTATACACATATGCATGCTATGATGGCCTTACTAAGCTACAAGGCTAAAAAAGATCCCAATGAAATAAAACGTCGTTAAATGAACAAACAAAGAAAATATAAAATCGAATGAAAAAGTCCTCATGCATATTAGCAAGAAAAGAATATTATTTTAAAATAATAATAAAAAGCATTTGTCATCAAATTGGAAAAAGAATTACTTGCAGATTAATAATAATTTTCTGAATTAAAATAAAATGCGCACACGCAAAAGGAATTTTTCTTCACTTTTTAAGAAAAAGAACTTAAAGAAAACACATTCAAAGTAAAAGTTTGAAAAAAATATTTGAATGTTGGGCTTAATAATGTAATGTCACCAAATCTATATTTATAAGTAAGAGTGTATTTGCCTAATTTAATGTATCCTTTGAGTTCGAAGAATAGGAATGAAAGTTGGTAGGACCATAATTTGAGATATTTCGAACCAATTTCAACTGTGTCATATTTTTAATGCGTTTCTTGAGTAACTCCCATTATTGGAAAAACAATTTCATCCCAATGTTTTTCTTCTGATAATAAGGAATTAAGGAGATAATGCTCATAGCTCGCAATCGGCTGTACATTTTGAACTGGCATCTCTGAAGCTTTAATAAGTTGATAAAAGAAAACAAAGAATACGGAAAATTTAGGGAGGGGAAGAAAGGAAAAAATTATTGGCTTGCAGTGTTTTTTCCTTTACTTTTTACTACTGCCCAATTTTAGATTTACGACTGCCCATTTTCAATTTATGACTGCCCAAATGAGCCACGACTGCCCGTTAGAATAGGCCCTGCTATAGTCTGCTTATCCCATAGCTCTATTTTAACCAAAAATTGGACTTAAGCCGTTGTTCCCCCAATTGGTCTTCAAATATCGATGCTATCAAAACATCGAGCGCGGTTCATATCGACAAAGAGGGATTTCCATTTCAATTACTAAAATTTCCGCTGATCGTCTTTAAAAGAGTTTGGGGGGGGGGGGGGTAGAGAAAGATCTTAAAGACTGTGAATGAAGTCCTTCGGCAGCGGGAAATTCACAAAAGAAGATGAAGAGGAGGCACAAATATCGAAGAAGATCACGCAAGAGACGATGGGATGAAATGAATCGGATTTCGAATAAATAACTAACTAAACAGATATTATTGACGAGCGAAGCATAGATTCGATTGCAGCTCCCTGTTGAAGATTGTCAGAAACAAACACAAGAATTGAGAAGGGAGGGAAAAAAAAGAATTAAATTTTCCTGTGGGCATGTTGGAAATATCCGATATCTTACAATGTGATAAGAAATGTGATATATACGCGTAGCCGCGTGCCTATCTGCATACTTTTCAATTTCAATCAGCATCAAGTCGCTGAAAAAGTTCCGAGAAAAGAGCCCTGCGGCAACAGAAAGAAAGTTTTTATCTTGAGTAAAAAAAAATGCCAGAATAAAAATTGGAGTTGGATTTTGATGTTTTTAATAAATTTCAGGAACATCGTATTTGGATTTACTGTGAAATCTGGTTATAAATAAACTTGGTAGCTTCAGGCGTCTAGGCAGAATAATACTTCTCCGGAGAACCTATTCATTATGTAGCGCATTGTTTTTTTTTATTATAGAAAAAGGGTGAAAACAAAATGTTGCACAAGCTACTATTAGTGCACAAATAATTTAATATTCTCCCAAGAGTAAGTACCGTAGCAAGAGAGAGAGAGAGAGAGAGAGAAACGAGTAAGCATATTTTGAAAATGATCGTCTGAACGTATGGTCTGTATGCAAAGATAATGTGGATAAATTCATTCTCCTCACAACATTTATGTGATTCATTGTTTCAATAAGCAAGTCAAAAAGACAGGCTTCGTGATTTAATTTGTTTCTAATGAAAGAGAAAGCAAAAAAAAAAAAAAAAAAAAAAAAAAAAAAATACAGTATATTAATAATCTTTGATATATTTTATATTATATATTTTATTCATAAATATATCAATACAAAAAACAAAACAAAAAAACTTTTTCACTTTAAGCTTAAAGGTCAAATCATGAACACAAGTTCATGAAGTATTATGTTTTCTCCACTCTCACAATTCTAATGAAGTACTCTACTTCCACTCTAAATAATAATCTCAGTATTCCATATATTGTTGTTGTAACGGTCTCAGTTACTATATTAACGGTCTCAGTTACTCAGTTATTCTATATAGCTCTAGCTCTAGTGCAACGAAAAAAATATACGCACCTAATTTTGAATCAGATGCGTTAAAAACATGATTTAAGAGGCACTTCTAAAGCACAGAATCCAATAAAATCTAGGGTGTGGAACATCGCACAATTTTCAGTTATACATTTATTACTGGCCACTGCATTTAAATTTGGTTGGTTGTTTTCAGATTATCTGGCGCCGTCAGCAACACAAGGGCTATAATGTGCCGAAAATTCGTCATTAGACAAGCACAAGCCAACATACATTTACAAACACCCATGCCTAACACGGGACTCGGAACCCGCAGTCTAGAAGCTAGCACGCTAACCACTATACCGTTTGGTCGGCCATTTAAATTTGACATGAGTTGGCGTAATTTACCATTTTATATTATCATTAATTTTAAAAAATGGCATCTGTTGGGCAATAATTATTATTACAACGGCAAAAAAAAAAAAAAAAAAAAAAAAAAAAAGGAATTATGTGTACTTATAATCATATCGTTGATGGGCAATGCTCGAGGGAAGAGAACTTACTGTAAAAGACTTTCATTTTCAACTTAGCCTTTATCGAGTTTCTACAGGAATTTTAGAGATGGGGATGGTTAGAATACATTAAAAGGCATTACAACGGCGATTTTGATGAAAACCATTGGAGCCGGGTTTTTTTGACAATTGCTGAAAAACATAATTTTTTTTGGCAGCTACCATAAACGCAAATGCAATTTCGAAAAAAAAAAAAAAAAAATCTAACACTATAACCCGTGCCATATACAAAAGTTGAAAATCGTACGCCAATCCGTTACCGAGCTTGCTGACCACAGGCATATATTTTTTCTAGACCACTAATTTTAAACTCTCATTACGTTCTTAAACGTGTAGAAATGTAAAATAATAATAAAAATAAGTAAATAAATACATAAAAAAATTATCGGATGCAATAGGGTAATTGAAAGAAAAAACTACGTGTTTGTATCTGTCACATGAGAAAATTTCCATAGCTAATGGCGCACCAAGTGCCACACCGAATGACTAAATTCAAGGAAGTTGCACCAACAATATTCGGAGGGGGGGGGGGGGGAGAGGGTCTGCTTGTTTCCTGTCTAGTTGACAACTTTTCCAGACGACGTCCTTCCTCTTGATGACGGATAGACAACCCCTACTGGCATCCAACAGGAAAAAGGCCTCATCATCACACCATCCGTCTATCAATGGGTCAGCAGGGTGACGGTTGTCAACAATCCATACTGATGATGCGTCACTTTGCGCCAAGAACCTCGCCACGGTTTAAAACGCGCCAAATAAAGCACGTTGAAAACAATTTGATAAATAAGGCGTAAGTTTGAAGAATGGTAAAAAGCAAATAATAAGTTTTTGGAAAGAAAAAAAAACAAAAAAAAAAAAACCATCTCCACGAAATGTATATTACAGTCAAATCACGTTAAAGAGAAGTCGATTGGGTCGCCGAAATTGTTCCCTTTAATCGAATTACTTGTTAAACGAATAAATTAACTTTAAGTTTGTAACTGCTTTTACTTCGCGGTAAACGGGAATTCGTGTAAAGTGATTTCGCGTTAACGGGGTTTGACTGTAATTAATATTTCTTTAGAAGTAGAATGTTTAGGTTGGAAAGAAATTGCATTTGAACAATAGACAAATATGTATCGTTACAGAGGTCTAGGAAATGACATTTCTGGTCTACACATACAACAAAGCCCTTTTCAGTTAAAATAACGACAGTAAGCGATTCAATACAGAATTTTAAACAGCTAAAACTGAAAATTTCGAAGATAAACACAACGGTATTAAAACATAGATAACATCAAACCAATACACTGCACATCTTCATTTACAATTATACATTATTTTTAAAAAAATCTCGTTCAGTCAAACTAGAAGTAATTGTCGTCACGAAATAATACATACAGAAACAACAATAATTTCACCGGGTCTCCATAACGGCAACTCAAACAAAATACCAATAGGAAAAAAAAAATTATCTCGTGGGTATTAATAAAATCGCCAAAATCGCAATCTTCAGCCAAAATCTGGTAACAGCAACGCCCTTGCAGCAGCAACCCTTTCCCGGAATCTGTATCATCACAATAGAAAAGATAGCAGTAGATGATCCAGAAAGCGAAGAGCAGATTCTCTGTGTCCACTACTCTCCATTCCGGTAACGAAAATACGGAAGCTGCCTTTTATCAGGAAACGATCAATATCTGGCCTCTGGATACCATATCTCTCCTCCGTTATAAATTCCGCACCAGGGAATTGCTTGGAAGACAAATTGCTACCCGAGTTTTGGATTGCATTCAGTGACCAAGGGTTGACAGATCAAATGTTGTTATCTAACAGCAGACGCAATCTTACTACAATCGAAAATACCACGGGTCTTTATTTTTTTTATAGTGCTGGCAACTACCCGTTTATTATCCTCTATAAATTGGACAAACTCTTTTGAAATTCCATTCTTCTGTTTTTAAGCAAAGAGCAAGATGCTTTGAATATAAATTGCGACTAGCTATAAACAAAGTTTTGAATTTTTTTTTTATAGAAGTTTTTTAAAACTGCTTTTAAAAAGTCACTGCTTTAAAAGAGAAGGAAAAAAAACACTTAGAAGATTATCACAAAACTAATTCGATAATTTGGAGAGAAAAAAAACTACACTACGAAATCTATCAATTTATAGGAAATGCAATTAAAGATTACAACTTCGAATTCCATTGCTTCTGCTCACAAAACCAAAATATGTCTAACGTTTAGACTAAATTTACGATACTGAGTTTTATGAAAGTCTGCATGATTTCGAAAAATCGTGATTAATTAAAAAAGTGAACCCTTCGATAGCTCTGCCTAAAAAAAATCAACCGTACTAATAGTTTTAATTAGTTATTTATATTTAGTATTAGTTATTTAAATATGAAAGTTACGTTCCAAAAATGGTATCAATGGACAACTCCCACATTTTTTAAAAAACGAGTGAAATTAGTTTATATTTATGAAAAATTTCTTTGATTCCAAGAATTCAAACAAAAGTTCTTTAAAAAAATTAGTTATTTAAATATTAAGAAAAGAAAATCCCCCAAAACCGAGTTAAAACCAGACCAATCAAAACACTCAACTATAGCTGTGAGGTCAAAACTTCCTTCCGTTTCTATGGTTATCGTGAAGTTTCTGCCAAATAGTTGCCGTTGGTTTGGTAGACCATTGCCATATCCCGTATAGGATGGCGCGATTCGCGAGAAACTTGAAAAAATCCCAAGCACCTTGGTTTGAAACGCAGCAGCAGCGGAAGCCAGTTTTGTAAGTTTCTCGCAAATCGCACCAACCTGTCCGTGATATGGCAACGGTCTACCAGCGCCAACTATTTCAATGCCAACTATTTGGCAGAAACCTCACGATAATCACAGAAACAGTACGAACTCTTGACGTCACAGATTTGGTAGTGTGTTTTGATCGGACTGGTTTTGAGGCATTTTCTTTTCTTAATATTTAAATAACTAATTATTTTTTTTAAAAAGAACTTTTGTTTAAATAGTTAGAATCAGAAAGAAATTCTTTATAAATATATACTAATTCCACGTTGTTTTTTTTTTTAAAAATGCGGGAATTGTCCATTTAATAAGTGTTTGAATGTCAACCAAAATAAATGAGCAGTACCTCTAGAAAAGAAAAGCCAAATGCTATAGAATGCAAATGTCTGTTAAAGCATAACCATCGAAGTATTAAGACCATGTTATACATCAGTGGGCATCACTTCTAAGATGCAGTATTATCCAATAAGCACATTGCCGTAAAGCACTAATAATACAATACACTGACAGCATAATTCTTTCCGAGAAATATTACCTCCCGAATAAATAAGTATATGCGACTGTTCTTCGAAATTTCTTTTCCATGAAGCAATTTTCCCCCTCATCTTCTTTCCTAACCGGTAAGTTAACGAATGGATAGAGGGACATAAATTGTGAAAAGGGACAAAGAAAACCAATTAGCAACGATAAAGACACAATAAGTTTTAATTTTCTGAGAGATTTAATAAAAGGGGGGAAAGACGGAGCAAAGGAGGAAAAAAAAAAAAAAAAAGGAATTAATTAGACGGCGCTTAAAATCGATCGGTCTGCCCCAAAAGGACAATGGAACATTATTTCGCTTTTAAATCATTGTGACTGTAAGAACCTCAGAATTCGATTCCGTAGTTTCTTTTTGTTCCGAAACAGGAATTAACTATCGATTTTATCGACAAAAGAAAAATCGAGAAATTTAATACCGCGCGCGAAACTATTTTGGTAATCTCAAGAAAATAAGCTTCGTAACCTGGAAGAAAAATACAATAAGAGAATGAAATTACAAAAAGCAACTGAGTGGTAAGTAACAATTGTGAAAACATTTAAAAAAAATGCTTCTTAAAATTATTTTTCATTATATTATTTTTAGAGTAATGGGTCCCCTAGACATAACGTGCCATACCCAACTGAACACGGGGAAAAATTTAAATCAATACAACAATCATTAGAACTACTTTAAGGACAATTGAAAGTTTTAAAATCGTAACAAAAGTGAACCCCCATCGAACATCATTCTGAATTTTTTATAGATATCGCAGGAAAGTGAATAGATCACGAATCCACTGGTCTGTCGAGGCAAAAATGGCCGAAACTGATCAAAAATCGACTTGGAATGAGTTGAACTAAAATCCAAATATGTCATAACTTTCCAAAAAGAGTACAAACTTTTTCGTCTGGCAAGCCACTGCATTTTGGTTTTCATTGAGAAAAAGTGCAAACGATTTCTGATCTCTGGCTCGGAAAACTTGGTATCTTTTAAAAGTAAGCCAAATTGGCAACGTCAGTTGCGTCATCAGTGACGGAATGTTTCTTGCCGATTCGGCTCATTTGTGAAAGATGCAAGTAAGCCATAGCCACACATCCGAATCGTCTGCAACATTCTTAATTGAAAATTAAAGAGTGAGGGTTAACAAAAAAAAAAAAAAAATGCTCATTATCTGGCAAGTTATGGCGCATTTGGCAATTGGATTTAGTTCAACTTATTAAAAGTCGATTTTTGATCAGTTTCGGCCATTTTTGCCATGGCAGACCAGTGGATTCTTAATCTACTCTACTTTTCTCCAATTTCTATAAAAAATTAAGATTGATGTTCGATGGGGTCCAAAAATTGCAGTCGCCTCTCAGTCTATATTTCGAAGCAGCGATGTCTCGACGGATAATGCGCTTTCCGTATTAGGTCAAGCCAGGAAAAGAATAGTGATAGGGCAACAATTCAAATAGGTTAGAGTACATACAAATAGAGCAATAAAATAGTTGCTCCAAAGACAAGACTCCTTTTCGAGAGAAGTTTTCCCTCTACAAAACCATTGATCTTCAAACCATCTTTCCAGTTAAAAGTGACGAGAAAACGTTTAAAAGTTGACTTTTTCCCCTTCTTCTTCTTCGAGACAGGAACTGCCTTAGACTTCGGGGAAAAGGTTCAATCGGATTCAATGTTTTACCGTTGGAAAACTTTTCGGAGAGCTGTCTAAGAGTTGAGTCCTTTTCCCGGAAAACTTTGGGATAATGCGTTAAAAGCCTTTCAAGGGAACCGCGAGTAACACTTCGGAAAAGTTGCCTTCGGGGCGAAGGATTTCCGATTCGTGACAAACTAGGCGAGAGAAATAAATTCCACTGTGGCCAGATTTCGATGCTTTAATTTTGGAAGGCTCGCAATTTCTGTTGTGTATGTAGTAGATGCCCTCATCCACATTTAGAAGTTTAACATTATCTGAAAATCTGTTTAACAATATCAGGGTTCCCACTCAAATCACAGAATGAAAATCAATGACTTTTAAGGACCTAAATAATGTTTTTAATGACCTTTGAAAATTTGTTTTCAGGCATCATGACTATAAATAAATTTTTTATAAAGTATATTCGACCAAAACAGTTACAAGTTGGCACATGCGTAATATAAATATGTCAGAAATTTCCGATACAGTGCGGATGAGTGGCGGTCACGCGGGGATAGCAAGTCCGAGTTGTATTTTTATAAATTTTGCAGTTGGACAACATACTAAAAAATTAAGGACTTTTAAGGACCACTAAGCATTTTCAAAGACTTTTAAGCACTTCTAAGCATATTCAAGTACTTTCAAGGCCTTGAAAACAAGTTCAAAAATATTAAGCACTTTTAATGACTTCCAATGACCGTGGGAACCCTGCATATCTTGCCATTCATTCTTAGTGAGCACGCTACTTGGCCTTTTCTGTGCAATTTCTGTTTTCGGAAGATTCTCCATTAGTTAATCAAGCACATTGAAATACCGCACATAACATCAAACGATCATCGCTTTCGATTTGGATCATCTTTTAACCAAACATCCAAAAACGACAAAAAAGAAGTTGGAGGTGGGGGGGGGGGGGGTAATACATTTTTCTCCGATGACACAGATTAAATAAAAAGGTCAAACTCCCCAATTAACGGAAGAAGAAAAATAAAGCAGTCTTTCGAGGCGCGAAAGCCAAAAAAATCGACCGCTCCACCTTCGAGTGACACGACCAAATAAAATAATCTTCCAGACAAGACATTTATTAGCCCCCCCCCCCCCCCCAACCCCCTCTTGTTTGCTGCCATATTTTGATGGGCTAATGGACGAGGGGGGGGGGGGAGGAGGAGGAGGAGGGCTACACTACTCATCAGGTGACGTCGTGTGGGGTCGGACATGTTCACCAAGACGCCTTCTTCCTGTACTCATTCTGACAGGGAGGTTGGACATGAGTGAAAAAAAGTAGAAAAAGAGATAATAGCAATAGATAATCGTTCATGGAATCTGTCCCATATCGGAATTTTCTTAATCAATGGGGATATTGATAGTCTGATTAATTTTTTACAGGGTTTCTGCCAATCTTAAATGTCCTAAATCCCTGACTTTTCATGACTGAAGCAAATGATTTTCCATGACTCAAGAAATTACATTAAAAACATTAAACCTGACTCAAGAATTTTATTATTTTACTAACGCAACATAGTAAATTTTATTAACGCAACATAGTAAATTTTACTAACGCAACATTGTAAATAAGTTATTGTATATGATTGTAAAATGATTACTATAAGTTTTATATTGAGTACAAAATCCTCGTTTCATGTAAGTAAACTAAGTATAGAAAAATAATACAGTAAAGGTGTTTAAAACAGAGCCAGGTGTGTAACAGAGCTATTAAGGGAAAAAAATCTGATGGAATCAATTTGAAATATTAAGGAATTTAGGCTTCTAATATATTCTTTTAACAGAAAACACAAGGCAAGAAGAAAAATATTCAAGTTTGTAAAGGATGCAGTTAGATTGAAGTTGAAGAATTTCTTTTTAACAATAAGGATGCGAGCTGCCGCGCTACTAAGTTATAGAATAACTAACAATCTAACAGAAATAATACGTAAATAATTAGGGTTCTCATACATTCTGTTGACAAAAAACAAGTTTAAAAATAATCATGCTATTAAAGGATTCAGTCAGATTGAAGTGATACGAACGACAAGCGTAAGCGACTGTCGGCAGAACAATGGAGCGGCACCGATTGCGTTAATGTGTACATTGATTACAACGGAAGTATGGGTCCGGCCGGCAATAAGGAACATGAGCGTCTGGGTGAAACATTTTACCGCTTCATCTTACCGCTACCCCCAAACATTAATTTTCATTCACCGTCCAGAGTCTTTTCTGTTCCGTAGCCCTCGTCCGATAAAAATGGCAGAGAAGAACATAGATCTCCGTGGCTTTGATTTCAGAAGTTCAATGCATTCCATGTTTATGGAATGACAAATATAATGATTTTAAAAATATTGTTTTGATTTTACATTAATTCAAAAATGTTTTATTTGGACGTATAATTCGAGAATTTTGGTTTTAGATATATCATCTTGTAGATGATAATCACTTAGAATGAAGCGCGTTAGCTAGTTCAAATTTTATGCAATTCCTTTATTTTTCCAGAATAGTGAAATTCCCTGTTCTGTCGCCACACTAGATATCTACAAGAGACTTTTCCAATAAATGCAGAGGAATAGGTACTCACCATATAATCAGTAACGAAGATACGTCAAAACCAGAAGAAACAGCGAAAAATAATTTTCCATTCTTTGATATTTCAGGTGTTAAAAAAGCTAATCAATTTTTAATAATAAGTAAATATTTGAAGAAGGAATAAGAAAATATAAGTAAATTAAATAATCAAAAATCAAATGTTTTGGCATCAACAGTGTAAACCAGTAGCATACGGAGTTAAAAAGAATTTTAAACTAGTAGCATACGGAGTCAAACCAAAACTAAAGATTATCAAATTAATTTATTTCAGTTCTTACATTATGAATTTTTTTTCACCGAGACATACTTGTGTGATGTCACAAGTTTGGAGTTTAGAAATTCTTTTCATTGGCCGGAGTTTTTAACTGTAACCGTTGTTTCCATTAATAAAGTAAATAAAAACGCAGATGAATCTATAAATTGTGGAAGTAACAAAGAATCGCGATCATGGCGTTTATGACATCATAGTCACGTGATTTTGCGTAAGATTTTTAGGAATCCATGCAATTCACTGTTTTTCCATGACTTATAGGCTTTTTTTGTTCAAAATCCATGACTTTCCATGACAAAATTTACCCAATGTCTAAATTCATGACTTTCCATGATTTTCCCTGACTTTCCATATGCGCGGAAACCCTGTTTTTATTTAAATACATTACGATAATTTTATATTTAATGCAAGGTTGTCCAGGAGAGAGAAATAATTTCAAATGTAATATTCAGAGTTCCCACTCAAATCACAGAATGAAAATCAATGACTTTTCAAGAACCTTTGAAAATTTGTTTTCAGGCATTATGTCTGTATATAAATTTTTAGTAAAGTATATTCTACCAAAAAAGTTACAAGTTGTTGGATGCACAAGTTACAAGTTGTTGGTAATACAAATATGTCAGAAAATTCAAATACGGTGCAGATAAGAGGCGGTCATGCGGGGATAGCAAGCCCGAGTTACATTTTTATAAATTTTGCAGTTGACCTCACAACATCTGCACAAATTAAGGACTTTGAAGGACCTCTAAGCATTTTCAAGGACTTTTAAGCACTTCTTAGCATTTTCAAGGCCTTGAAAACAAGTTAAAAAAATATTAAGCACTTTTAAGGACTTTCAATGACCGTGGGAACCCTGATATTTTCCTCATAAATTCTTGTCATCTTAATTTCTGAGAAATAAAGGTTGCTCGGTACCCTTTCAATTTGGAGCAAGAAAAAAAAAAATAAAGCATCTATTTCCTAATTTCTGGCATAACCCCCCCCCCCCCCTTCAAATTACCTTTAGTCTGACAAGTTTATGAGATAATTTTTATGCATTTGTCAGACTAAGTTTGTCATACAGATTAATACCTCTCATATTTGCGTAATATAGTGTGTCTGAAAGCTGAATTTTTTTTTACGGGTAGCTGTTAGCCACTTTAGTAAGACCCCTAAGTTTCAAGTCTCCAATTATATTGGTTGTCGAGATAATCAAATTAAAAAAACGGCAGAAAAAGACATACTTTGAAATCCACCCAAAACTCACTCACTGATCATCAAATTACTAAGGTACTTCTAGCAGAGCTAGAACTATGAAATTTGGTATGCTTGTAAAGTTTAACATGTATACAAAGGAAAAAAAAATATTAAAAAATTGAGATTTTCCCCTCCGAATCCCTTAAAGGGGGCAAAGTTCGAAAAATTTGAATCTCGATTTTAACACACTTCCATTGGAGCTAGAATTATAAAATTTAGAATACTAGTAGATCTTAGCATATATGAATAGAGAAGACTCTCACCACATGCCGAAAAGCCTCTAAAATTGAGAAATAATAAAAAAGTGTACTTGGCATTTTAATCGCCTACGATATTTTATCGCCAATTGTTAATTTTTTTATTTCTCCTTTGCCAACTTCTTTTGCTACTTGAATAACTATTTAATTAAAATAATTTTATATTATCATTATTCATATTGAATGCCTAAGTACGTTATGGATTGCGGTCAGGTAAATTTAACTTTTTTTAGAAAAATCTCGTGCAATTCTCCGCTTATTAGATGTTGTTGAGAACGCTTTTTAAAAATTTCCTTAAAACCAAATAATAATTAAAAGAATAAAAATGTTAGCTAATTATATACATCTTGTAGTTAGCCACCAAAAAAAAAAAATTTCAAAGGTCGACTGTATAATAAGTACCCCCCCCCCCAAAAAAAAATAATAATAATGTATGCTTAACCCTTTTAATCGCAAGAAGTTATCTTGCAAGTTTAAAAACTATGAACGCTAAACATTTTAAAAGTAGTTATTTTTGCGCAAATAAATAATAAATTTTAACTTAATACTTTAAATGATTACGGCCGTGAAAAGTATTGAGATCTACAATTGAGCCAAGTTTAAAGTTGTTGTAAATTACGGGGAATGAAAATTAGTAAAATGTTCTTCTCAAAGACATAATTCCCACGCATAGACCTAAATATCTAGCTACAAAAATGCTTGTGTGACTTGGCCATTACGCGTCAGTGAACCAGAATACGTAATGGCCAAGTGTCACAAATACTTTTGCAGCTAGATATTTAGGCCTATGCAGGGAAATTTTGACTTGGCGAAAAAAATTTTACTAATTTTCATTGCCCGTAATTTACAACAACTTTAAACTTGGCTCTATTGTAGATCTCAATACTTTTCACGGCCATAATCATTGCATGAAGAACTTTGAGCTTTTTTACAGAGATGTCTTTGTTGGTTAATATATGTATTGTGGATCCTTGACATCTACGATCCCCTTGGCATGGGCTGACACACACACACACACACACTAGAAATTTAATAGGAGGAAGCAAGGACCATTCCCTGTACTCGCTGTTACTAGAGGTCGGAAATATCGATCAAAATAAATATCGATACTATATCGTTGCATAGAATAAAATATCGATACATGATTTTTGATTTTTTTAAAATTATTATTTGATTTATCTACAATACCGCCATGATCAAAAAGTTTGTGTACCGGTAAATTTTTTTTAGCACTGCAACCTTAGTTGACAATCCCAAAAACGTGATAGACTGCATCGACACGCTATCTGCCAAGTTTCTGTTCATTTGGATAACAGCAATTGCATTAATTAGCCCTCCGAAGATTTGAACGCCACACACAAACAAAAGGGAAGTTAACATAAAAGATTTAAAAACACAAAAGAGTAGTTATTTTTTCCAAGTTAGAGAAATAATGAAAAAAAAAAAAAAAAAAAAAAAAAAAATCAAAATTATAGGAAATGCTTGTTTGAAAATAGATATCAAGGTCTAATTTCTGATGACAAAACAAATAAAAATCCAAACATTTTCCAGGAATTGAAAGCAGAAAGTATAAATGATTATGCAAAAAAGATTAAATTGATATCGAGACATAACCATTGTTAAAATCGAAAAAAACACATGGAACTACAAAACGATCATCAAAAAACTAAAAATGTTTGAAAATATCGATATATCGGTGACTTTTATCGATATTTAAAAAAAAAAAAAATATATATAAATAAAAATATCGCCGTATCGATATATCGCCGACCTGTATCTGTTACAGTCTTCTAGCCAAGTGCATGTAGAAACTACTTTTTATAAAAACCATGAAATTTGCTGAGTAGGTACGAAAAAAGATCACTTAGTAAAATGACTCAAATTGTTTTCTTTTAATGTCTATGTATTATAAATGAAAATTAAAATAGCAATAGACAAAACTAGGTGAAGCCACTGCATGTGCCTTGACCGTAAGGATTTCAATATAAAATAAAGTATTGTTGCGTGGAAGGGTTCGAAAGATTTGAAGTCAAAGCAGATCAAAACTTGCAGAAATTTATTCCAATATAACTCTTCACAGATTCTTTACAACTCCAGAACTTCTCGTTCTAGTAGACTCAATACAGCTCTATACACAACAATAGAGCACAAACAGCAGTTAAACTTGACACACAACTGCTAAATCGCCGCAAAAGACAATGCAATACAGTTCGCTTTAGAACCACTCGGAATGCTCACTGAGACTCAGTATCTCAATTCAGTAATTCCAGTCAACTCAGTGACTCAACTAACTGCCCCGCTCTCTTGGCCGACTTATATAAAAGCCAAACCTTCTTGAAACTTCTAGAGGTAGATATTTGGAGAACTTTCCAGATCGTAGTCGAAAGGTCCTATACATGTACATGGGGACCGAAAATGTCGCCAAGTGGTCGCCAAGTTTAGCGATTTCTCGCCAAATTTGGCAACAAAAATTAGTCGCCAAAACCGTCGCCAACTTGGTTCTATCTCGCCAATTTGGCGAGATTGCCATTACCATAACGTTAAATGCCCTGCTCCTTGTAAAACTCGCTTCCCAGCGTTACCTCTGTAAAACTCGTTATCAAGCATTAAGACCCATATTGCAGGGAAGCCAACTTAAGACGAACTATTGCACTGCCTTATGCAAAATGTACATAAATTTTCCTATTTACAAAATTAACACTACGAAATATTTACAAATATTCAAAAATTCGTATACTTGAAGCTATTTTCGAGATTTCAATTTATGCCATTTCATTAAGTGATCATTTTCGTACCTATTCACCAAATGTCAAGGTAGTTAGAGAAAGTAGTTTCTAAATGCACTGTGCTAGAAGATTGTAACACGGCGAGTATAGGGAACTATCCTTACTAGGACTTTCTTTTAAATGACAATGTTTCGATTCATAATAAATATGAAAAGACAATTTTATTTGGTTACGCTTTCGTAAATTTAAGGACGATAAAAAAAAGATGATTCTTTTTAAAAATTATCTGTAACAGAATATAATCTAGTAAAACTTTTATTTATTAAAATGGAAAAGAACTTTCGATTGTTCTTAATCCCTTCGTCATGTGGAGAAAAAAAATTGCTCGATATTCTTTGCATCCAATAACATTTCGTCTTCATTCTTACCCATTAATTATCTTAAGACCATTTTCCATGAGCATTAAGAGAAGATAAGAAGATGATTATTTAATTTTTAGTGGAGGGGAGAATAAATTGTCAACAACAGTTAAAAGCTTTTACAGGAATTTAAGTCGAGAGAAAGATTTATTGTGGAGAACAGGCATTCGATTGGAATTCCAGAGTGCTCGGAAGAAACTATTACTTATATAAAAAAGTTTAAATACTACAAAAGTTAAAGCAAAAATAAGGAGGGAAGATTAGGTTTTTCTTAGTTTGATTTGTAAGCTTATTGACATATGTACACAATTAAGCGCAGTTTTTTTTTTTTTTTTTTTTTTATTAACGTCAAATATTAGGTCATACTGATTTTTTTTTTTTTAATTGAAAGTTGAACTTTAATTGTAATCCTTTCTGGGTGATAATAATAAAAGTTCAATTTTCAAAAAGCATGAAAATTCATGACTTTCATAAAGCAATTATAGACCAACATAGCAATTATAGGGGGAAAAAAAAAAAACCAAGTTCGAAATAAATTTTTTTTTATCTCATGTTATATACCGTTTCCTCCTTCTTCAAGTATATACAAGTCATTCGAAACAGTGTTTTTTTTTTAAAGTGAAACCAGTGAAAGGTGAACCTTTAATTAAAAACATCATTAAAACTCCTACCAGACTATAAAACTCCAATTGATAATTCATGGTTGGTTGTTTTCAGATTATCTGGCACCGTCAGCAACACGAGGGCTATAATGCGCCGAAACATTCGTCATTAGACAAGCCAACATACATTTACAAACACCCATGCCTAACACGGGACTCGGAACCCGCAACCTCGCGGTCTAGAAGCTAGCACGCTAACCACTATACCGTTTGGTCGGCATTTGATAATTCATGATTCTGCTTCACAATTCAATTCATAAACTTTTAAAATTAATAATTAGTTTACACATTCAACCCATTTTGGCAACTGTATCTTCATTTTCGTTTCCAGCGTAGTGATGGGTTCCTACTTTACAACTAATGTTTTTTTTTTGTTTTTTTTTGGGGGGGGGGGGGGGTTATGGTCAGAGATTTAATTAACAGCATAAAGTATACATTTTTTTCATTTGTAATTTTTTCAGAATCAAGAGACGAAAACTCATGTTGCATCTATGAACTGAATAACTTTTAATGTAAATACATATAAAAAGTTACACAAAAAAAGGAGGGGAAGTGTTAAAACAAGATTTCGCACAATTTCGGGAAAGGGGGGGGGGGGGAGGGTTGCCCCGTTCGGTCTCCCCTATCATTAAACAATGATAGGTTGTCAAGGGGGAAGACAGATACAGTTCCGAGAGGTAAATTCACAGAAAAGATGACGTTTTAACGTCCTCCATACGTTTTTAAACATTCAAATTGCGTTTTCTTAAAACCCCTTCTAAGAGACTTAACCCGTTCTTCCCCAAACGGTCCCTAGATATCCAATAAGCACTCATTTCTACGAAGAACATACACGATAGAAAATGACAATCCGAAATGACATCGATGGAAAAAAAAGAAAAGATAAATGATCTTCCGTCATGAAGATTTACGACGGCCCGAAACGCCCCCAAAATCCAAAACGAACACACCGCAATTAATTCTCAACCCCCCTCCCCCCGAATTCTAAAAAAAAAAGAAAAAAGATTGGATTCCCAACGTCTTCGAGATATCTTCGAAGACGTGCGTGACTGGCGGCCGTTTGAAGGGGCGCAACATCGAGGGCCGTTCGTCTTGCAGCAGACAATAAGGGGCCGCCCCATGTCGTAACTCCCGTGTCCTACACGAAAGGGAGAGAACGAAAAGGGGCCATAAAAACGGGGGCCCCGCTTCATTTGCATGAACAACTCCCTCGTGACTGGGCCGGGGTTTTTATGCGAGTCCAAATGGGACACTCCATTAAGGGTTAAGTAACCCAGAGCGAGGGAACATCTCCTTTAAGGGTGAGAAGGGAGTGAATCACCATGGCGAGACCTCTGCATCGCAGGTCGAATTTGGATGAAACCGCTATAAAAGCTTCCCTCTGAAATCACAAAGCGAAAATCAATGACTTTTAAGGACCTATTTAATATTTTTAAGGACCTTCGAAAATAAGTTTTCAGGCAAGTCTCTAATGTGTGGTTTTACAGCTGTTTCGCAACTAGCGCTAATATCAAAATCTTTTATGCACAGTTTGCATTTTGCCTTATCGGTGTTCCCACTCAAATCACAGAATGAAAATCAATGATTTTTAAGGACCTAATTAATGTTTTTAAGGACCTATGAAAATTTGTTTTCAGGCATCATGTCTGTATTTAAATTTTTAATAAAGTATATTCTATCCAAAAAGTTACAAGTTGGTGGATGCGTAATACAAATATGTCGGAAAATTCCTAAAAGGTGCAGATAAGTGGAGGTCACGAGGGAATAACAAGTCCGAGTTGTATTTTTATGAATTTTGCAGTTGGACAACATCTGTAAAAATTAAGGACTTTTAAGGACCTCTAAGCATTTTCAAGGACTTTTAAGCACCTCTAAGCATTTCAAAGCACTTTCAAGGCTTTGAAAACAAGTTCAAAAATATTAAGCACTTTTAATGACTTTCAATGACCGTGGGAACCCTGCTTATGAACAAACTTTGATGATGTTTCAATCAATTTTTCATATCACTTTGGCAAAAAGCACTTTAACCCCTTGACATGCAATGACGTCTCGGAGACGTCATTTATTTCATGTGCCATTGTCGACTCTGAAGTCTCCGGAGGCGTCAAAAACCGTCTTCGGTGATAGTACTAGATTATCTGCTTCGGTCGAGCGAGCATCCATGCTGTTTTGTTTAGACTGTTGGAAGATGCTTTCTCCCTCTCAACAGTAACGAAAAAAATAAAATAAAAAAATGGCACCGGTAAACAAGTAAACAGAAAGAAGCGCAATGAAAGCGGAAGTCAGTATAGCATTGATCTCTTGAATAACAAGTGAAAATTCACTGCACAAACTAAACGCTATAAAAGAGAATATCTCCATAATTCATTCTCTTTATTTATTTGAAGACAGAAGACAATCACGATAAAAGACAGGAAATTAATCATTTGCTTGCAATAAATCCATGCTGAGACTATGTTCTGGTCAGGGTCGCATCACGATCTAATCTTATGTTTCGGCACCAGGCAATTTTATTTGTATGTCACGGGGTTAAATGTGCACTTTCCAGGCATAGTGCTCGTAAAAATGCTTTTGCTAAAAAAAAACCAAACGACGTATAAGTTGACGTATATGCGAAATACAAATATACCAGGCAATTCCGGAGCAGCGCTGATAAGTGGCGGTCTTGAGGGATCGACCAAATAAGAGTTGAATTTTTATTATTATTGCCGTTGGGAAAAAATTAAGGACTTTTTAAGGACCTCTAAGCATTTCAAGTACTTTTAAGGCCTTGAAAACAAGTTCAAAAATATTAATGACTTTCAATGACCGTAGGAACCCTGAAAAGTCACATCACGTTTGAACACACATTGAACTGAGAGTCAACGAGTTTGGTACAAGCATGTTAGAATTGATTGGTATAGAGCTAGGGAATGGAAGCCGGAACATCTTTAAGACAAGCAAATGCTGATTTAAAGATTGTGGTCCAATAAACACAATTCGGCTAATGAGGAGCCTTAGATTAAAATAATATTCGATTGCTTAAATGCAATAAACGTAAAAGAACTTGCTGTTAAAAACCATTTATTTTCATGGACTACTTAAATTAATAATGACACACTTTCACGTAAATACTCGTGAAATACTTATTAATATTAATATGCAATGAAATTGATCAGAAACAAACCTGCAAATTTGTATTAATTAGAAATTCTATCAATGCTCCGAGAAGAAAATAAATTATAACATAAAAACCTTTTTGCAATTCTTCAATAAATCGATATGCTGAAAGAATGTATCCAAGTTCTCTTAAAATGTAACAATACAATAGATATCTAAGAACAATACACTTAAATAATCTCTTACGTGGCCTTTTTTCCCTTCATTTTGAATAACACAGCCTTCTCAGAAGAAAACTCATTAAGTTTATGTAATGAAACGATGAAAAAAAGATTAACCATGATAATTAATACAAGACGAATCGATTGACAATAAAGTTCTGTCTCGAGGAGTGACTACCAGAACGGATATCGCATTCTTTCTTTGGAATGTTATTTCACCCCCCCCCCCCATCCCCATAAAAAAAAAAAAACGTATAAAAGTAATAACACAAACGGGTCTAACAAACAGAGCAAAAACAATCGAATTCTAAAGCGAAAAGGAAAGGTCTTGGGATCGAGCAATCAACCACTAAAACGGAAGGCTTAACAAGACGGCTGATAATTTCTAATTCTCCAGACTAACACACACATAAAAATACACGAAAAAAACAAAAAAACAAAAATCCCCAGTTCTCCAAGAAAAACGGATCTCAATTAGAGAGACGTGTCGCCGCTTTCAATCGAAGCAGGAAGAACACTACTCAACTCCTCTTGTTTATCCTACTTCTTAAACTTTTTCCACCCGTCCGCCATCTTTTTTTTTTGCGTCTCTTCAAGCAGCACAATGGGACGCAGAAGGGAATTTTATTTTTGTGTTTTGTCCATTTTTTTTTGGTCTGTCGATAACATGCCTCGTGTTAATGCCACTGGTGAACGGGACAATGATATCACTTCTTTTCTCCAATTTCCTTTGATCCGTTTTATTTCTCACACCTCTTCGAAGATGGTTCCATCCTCTGAATGCGAGGAATAAATAAGGGGGGTTCTTAGGAGAAATTCTTTGTGGATTTTATCTTGCTTGGGAATAACGATAATAAAAGATCGGATATGTTTTGTGCTAACTACCTGATTGAATTTATTTCCGCGAGGAGAGAAATAAACCATCCTGGCTACATGACGAGACAACGTTAAAAGTTAAATCTACAGTATTCATTGTATGCTTTAAGAACATTTCAATTAATAATTTCCTTAAGTCATACTGCAACGCATGAAAAATACACAATATTGACTGGATTAGCTCCTACTAACAATTTTAGCTTTTACGTAGAATAAATGACTCAGTAAGATATTAAATCTTGTCGGTTGATATATGTGGCAGACATTTTCTATTTCTATAAGTTGTTGCATTATCTTCGTCTGACGAATGGTAATTGGATTCAAGTATAACATACAGCAATTCCTACTTAGAAGTACAGAACGTCACAGTTCAGTTTAACAACGCTGTGTTCATTTCTAATCAAAACTTAGAACTCACCATTTAAAGTAATACAATAGGAAAATTATACTTAAGAGCCTCGTGATGAAATAGGGAACAACTTTTTAAAGAGCTTATTCTTTCTTTAAAGCCTGATAGAGTACTAAGCATCCGAATTCAACTACCCGAGGCACATTTCAAACACCCCAGAAACCCATCAAACGAACAACACTCTCCCCAAGTTAGATAAGGCAACGGCCTTTAAATGTGCGCAAGTGTCACAACAACGGCTATCACATTGTAGTCTCGATACATCTGTCCACAATAACTACGCACTACGAAAGGAATTCCTGCGTCCGAAGAGACAGAGAGAGACGGGCAGAACCACAAACAAGCGGTCCTTACTTCAAAACCACTTCAATACATACCACTGGGCTATTGCGACCACGTCCAATAACAACAACGACGCCGTTCTCCAATCACAGATATACATACCAGAGAAGGAAGGGACACCGTAATTAAGTGCTGAGAGTGGACACACACGTATCTCCGCTTGATAATTGAACCACCCTGGGTCTCCCCTGACAACCGACCCATCGAGTGGGCAGTTGTAATGAGGACCCAGGTACATATCGGAACATGGATTAATCATGTTCCAATTTGGCCGGGCAACATAGTGATTAGTGCAGAAGGGGGGGGGGGGATGGTCATAACGAACGAAGCCTGGATTAGTTCGTCCCTACCAATAATCGAAGGGCATACTTGAAAATTGGAGACTCGCAACCTGAGGGTATGGACAGACGAACGAAAAAAAAGTTAAGGCCCTTGCGTAACTCCTTTGTTATCTTGATACCCAACCTAGAAGCCTCTTACAGCAAACCTTAAGTTGAAAAGGACGTTTTTGCTTATTTCAGATGATTTAAGCTTTAGGCATTTTCTCATAATTCATTAGTAAACCTGAGGGTTCACCCCCCCGCCCCCCAAAAAAAAAATCTTTTCGTGATTGGTAGAAGAAATGCAGAAGGATCATTCATCGCAAAAGACTTTCATTTCATACTGCGATGGAAAAAAAAAATCAATAAAAAATTGCTATCCGTTTATATACTTCAATTGTTCAATTAAAATAGTCAACCGTCCAACTGCTCACTTAAATTCGACGCAAAAGAGAGATCATCTAGTGGCAACCGTTTCCTACAAAAATATTTGTAAATAAAAAAAGCATACAATGAAGTATATATCGGCAAGGTACGCACATCAACTACAACTGGGGAGGTTTTTTTTTTTTTTTTTTTGCGCTTCAAAGCAGTTTCAGTGAATTTATTACGCTGAAGTTGAGACCTTAACATAAACCACCACCACCACTACCATGCCATAAGGCCTCTACATTTCTCTCCTAGCTTGCGTCATTCCGTTGCGGTTCTTCCATCACACGCGGGAGTCAGTTTCATTGGTCTCCAAGGGAAGCTAACGTTCTGTCCCTTTGACGGGGCCATTTGTCGCGCTCTTTCCAAGGATATGGGATACGAGGGAAGATCTCATACATAGACTCCAGAAAGTTTCAGAGAGGACACTAGACGCTTTACCACGATTGCAAAAGCGAGATCCACTAAACATTTACCCTCAACAAGAGTTCATGCATTATTTCTTTCTCTATAAGAAATTTCTACAACATGGGATACATTTCATTAGTCAGGGTTCCCACTCAAATCCCAGAATGAAAATCAATGACTTTTAAGGACCTAATTAATGTTTTTAAGGACCTATGAAAATTCGTTTTCAGACATCATATCTATACTTAAATTTTTAATGAAGTATATTCAACCAAAAAAGTTAAAGTTGGTGGATGCGCAATACAAATATGTCGGAAAATGTTGATACGGTGCAGATAAGTGGGGATAGCAAGTCCGAGTTGTATTTTTATAAATTTTGCAGCTGGACAACATCTGTAAAAATCAAAGACTCTTAAGGACCTCTAAGCATTTTCAAGGACTTTTAAGCACCTCTAAGCATTTTCAAGCACTTGAAAACAAGTTCAAAAATATTAAGCACTTTTATTGACTTTCAATGACCGTGGGAACCCTGTTAGTGGAGTTATTCCCATTTGCAGGATTTATTTCAGCTAATAATAATGTTTGGTCAATAAAAAGGTGGCCACAAAATTCAGGAAAAAAAGTTCTCTGATAGATTTCTAAAAAATTCCCTGATTTTCAGCAAATATTTTTTCATATTTCCCCCAGGTTTTCCAGAAGTGTAGACACCCCCTGACCAAATAAAACATGCATGCTAAACAGATTATAAGCCAATCTTTCAAAAATAATTTTGGCGGTAATGAAAAGTTTAAATTATTCCTAAACCGGAAATTTCCCAACGAATACCACCACAATTCTTAGGGTAAGTGGCGCCGAAATACGGATAAACAGGGAAACAATGACGATTTTTGTGAAATTTTAAAAAAATTCCCTAGTATTTCCCTGATTTTTTTCAGAACTAGAAAACTCTTGACTTTTCCCTGATTTCCACTCTGAATAAATTTAAAACACATATAACGAATTTCATTCGATTCTTACTATATCTACACGTTTGTTGCGATACCATAATAAGTTGATTCTATGACGACATTAATGACATTTCATCAAAATTGAACTGAATTGCAAACTTGGACTGATAATTTTAGTAGAGCCAATTGTTCTCGCTAAAATAATACTTCCTGGAAACAAATAAATCACAGTGCTTATTTAAAAACGTTTGTATATTTTATAGAAACGTATGTGATTTTGTTGCTGTAGTTTTTTTAAAGTTTCGTTCAATCATATTTGATCAAAATTTCAAGTTACTTTGATATGACATCTTGTCATGAGATAATTTTCTGCAATGTGCTTTGGTTGAATCCTACGTCATATACGACAGAAAACTCAAATTAGACATGTTATCTAGATCTGGTAGTCCAGAGGAAAATCAATTTTATTTTTTTATTATGTTATTGATAAAAAAAAAGAAAGAAGAGATTTTTGATCTTTTGATTTTTTTTTTATCGTTTTAAACTAAAAAATGGAAAAAAAAAAATATTTAATTCTCTCAATATCGCCAATTTCACTACTTTTCTTATTTCCTTAGATGTTGGGACAGCTGTAAAATGATAAAGTGATTTTCTGAATTATGTACTGATCTAACCTTTCGCCAAATTTGAGACTCCATATTTTTAAATCCTTTATATTAACTTCTATTTTGTATGTGTGTGTATGTCGACGGCATGCAAATCTGCGGAGGCCTAATTTACCCCTCTGCCGTCATCCAATCGGTCTGAAACTTGGCAGATAGATTATATACATCGATGACAATGCATTCTAAAAAATTGCGGGGACTGTCACTTAAAGGCTTTTACGGAACACTAATAAACAAACTTGCCGTCATCAATCGCACTGAAATCGCATTTAACCGATTATTGAAGAAATTCTTTCCAGTAGCCAAAACTGTTTTAATAAATTATAAAATTGTTTTAATCAAAATAAATAAAAGATATTTGGATGCGAGTGCACAAATTAACATTAATTTTTAACGAATAAGTTTTGAAACGTAGTTTGTCGCATATTTTGCTGATAGAGATGTTTTTGATATCTAAAATTCGGTGCAAACACCAAGCACACCCTGACACTAGAAACGGAACTATGTTAACGAATATTAAAATTTGACAAATGCATATAAAGGATTTATATTAAAAACTTTGTTTTTACGAGTTATATAATTTTTTTTAACTTCTCGGTAATCCCATGACGAAATAGTTATTGAAACTGACGAAAATGTCAAGAGGGAGATTCGTTTCTGCAACCTGCTCTCTCTCTCTTATCTGGCCATATATAGGACGTGACTATTCGACACATTTTTCATGTTGGAGGCCACGTGAGCATGCTGTCGGACTACATCGCAGGTGTGGCCTCGATGCACAACAGATAAGGTACCCACAAGCCCCACTGCGGGATAGATAACGGCGTAATTGCTTTTGTTTTTTTATATATATGGGAGAGTGGGAAGGCAATGGTCAGAAATTCTGAATTTAATTAGCACCCCCTACTCTATCTTATTTTTTAATCTTTCGGAAAAGGCCGTTTATAAACACGAGTAGAGCGAGTTTGCGCACATTATCCCATTGATATGCAAATTGGAATATCAGGGGGGGGGGGGGGAATGGCTTACAGAATAGGGCGGAGTCTCTGGGAAACACGTGGCAGGAAAGGTTTTTCTTTTTACAGGAGTGCAGAAATATAAGCATCAAAGAATAGTTTTTGGAACAGGCGCAAATAAACGCATTAGAAACTAAAGTGAACAAGTGCTGAAAAGTAGTAAAACACGCAATTTTTCGTAAGAATCGAGCAATATACATTATGGTTTACTGATTGTAGATGAAAAATACTATTTTGCGCTAAAGTGATTGAGTTGACTGTGGTGGGGACTTGTGCACTAATTTGATGTATCAGTTGCAATTTTCAGACATGTACCTCAGTGTATTCAAACTGTTTGCTTCGTTATTAAATAGGGTTCCCACTCAAATCACAGAATGAAAATCAATGACTTTTCAATGACTTTTAAGGACCTAATTAATGTTTTTAAGGACCTGTGAAAATTCGTTTTCAGGCATCATATCTATATTTAAATTTTTAATAAAGTATATTCTACCAAAAAAATTAAAGTTGGTGGATGCGCAATACAAATACGTCGGAAAATGTTGATACGGTGCAGATAAGTGGCGGTCATGTGGGGATAGCAAGTTCGAGTTGTATTTTTATAAATTTTGCAGTCGGACAACATCTGTAAAAATTAAGGACTTTTAAGGACCTCTAAGCATTTTCAAGCACTTTCAAGGCCTTGAAAACATGTTAAAAAATATTAAGCACTTTTAATGACTTTCAATGACCGTGGGAACACTGTTAAATACATTCTAAGAATTGAGACCACGGTTATTAGAATTTTTCTTTCAACAGAATAAGTGGTCTTGAGTGAAATTAGAATTCAGCCTCTTCCACTTTCCAGATCGTTTTAGGAAACTCGGCCACTTACTCCGAGCAGCTTAGATCCACAATTAGATACGCATTTTCCGTATGTTAGAATGTTCTGGAGATGGTTACTGAGACATTTGCGTACATAACAAGGAGTTTTCAAATGAGGAAGCATGAAGTTACGACGTATTTGTCAGAAACTTGATTAAATAGCTAGTTTTGGATATTATTTAAGATGGCCACAAAATTCAGGAAAAAAAGACCCCTGACAGATTTCTAAAAAATTCCCCGATTTTCCGTCAAACTTTTTTTTCAAATTTCTCTAACTTTTTCATATGCGTAGACACCCTGATCAAATAGAAGATGTAGCCTTAAGAGATAATATGCCAATATTTTAAAAACTGGTTTTGGTGGTAATAAAAAGTTTAAATTATCCCGTAACATTAAACTTCTAAAGATTACCACCACACAATGCCTCGGGTACATGACACCAAAATACGGATGAGCGGGGGAAAAGTGCCTTCAAAACAATAGAATTTTTTCCTGATTTTCGTGAAATTTTAAAAAAATTCAGTGACATTTCCCTGATTTTTTCCAGAATCTGAAAGCTCCCTGACTTATCTCTATTTTCCACAGTGTTCATACTCATTTTCAGAAAAAAAAATTCCCTGAGTTTTCCCTCACGGGCTTAATTATTTTCAGCCACATAAATACAGTCAAGCCTCAATTACAGAAATTCCACCGATAACTCGAAAAAAGTTTTTTTTATTTTTAAAAATAAAGAATAACTTTTTGCAAGCTTATATTACTAAATAATTCTGTAATTTCAACTCTTCGAGTTAGGGTTAAACAAATAACACCGAAGAGTAGGATTCCCCCCCCCCCCCAGAGTAACATCGACTTTTTCCAGGTTTTAGGGAAGAAATTTTCTCACTTCCCTGAGATTTTAAGGCTGATTTATTTTCCCTGAATTTTCCAGGTTTTCCCTGAGGCGTATGATATCTGTTCCAGGTCTTGTGACTACATTCAGGATCAATTACACGCAACAAGAAATAAATTCTCCCACTCACACGCCTTTCAGAATTAAGGAATAATCTGGTAAAAACAAAATGAAAATATTCGTGAGCACTACTACCCTTTCCCTAAATCCAAAGACAAACCACCCCAGGCATTGCAAAAGACGACGACGGTACGAGAACTACACCTCAGCAGGTCGACGCCGCCTTTCTTCCACACAAAACTCGATTACAACAAACCAAGCGCAAACTTCTAACGGCGGCGACTTGTCAAAGTAGCTTCACGCCTGTCCGGGCACAAGCTCGAATCTGCATCGGACAGAAGTGATTCATCGGGCGAAAGGACATTGAGTCTAATGAGTCGGGAGGGGGGGGGGGGGACAGATTCGGGCAAATCGCCCGGGCACAAAAATGGGGACTTTTCCTCATACCAGTGAACACACGGCCGATTAGAGAGCTGTCCGAGCGGATTTCATTTATCCTCAAGAGAGAGATTCATGAGTTGGAATGATGGAGAATGTCACTCAATATCATTGGGGGGGGGGGGGGGGATGTGACGAGAGTAGGCATGAATGGCGAGTTTAAAGAGCTCGAGCATATTGCTAAGAACATAGTTAAAGTTCAGAGTTAAGTGTTAATTGCACGATATATTATCATATATGCAATCGCAATTCTGGGATTCTTGGT